>CM077244.1:5930784-7418284 GCA_039654775.1 Spinibarbus caldwelli | reverse complement strand
TGTGGAATTTATTTGCATAGTCCAAACACACATTTAGAAAAGTGTCACTAAAATTTTACCAATGCATCATTCACTTACCAAACCACAACCAGAATACCTTTGGCAATGTTACGAACACATTAAGTCCAAACATGATGGAAGAAGATTGAACTGTCATGCATGCATTCATTTGTCCATTAACAGCTGAGTTTGTGTAAGATGTTGCACTATACATCGCTGTCACTGAGAATACTTATTTCTTTGAGTAAGTATGAGATGTGTGTGTTGTAGTGTGCATCAATTTTAAGGTTTGAGAACATAGTTATGAATGGATTTGGATGGATCTCTGTTATCTCTGTCTTTGTTTCACCCACTGTTGCTGCATCCAGAGGTCCTAAGGAATTTTTATGGCGGTCACAGGCCAAAACCTGAGGAATCAGTCTGTTGGTGGGTGAAGGGCAGAAACTGCATTTTGACCAATAGGAAGCCCTGTCCTTCCCGGGCTTTGTACCAAAGGTCTTCTTCTTGCCCTCTAAGAGGTGTCTGGCTGTTGTCCTGGCATCTTTATCTGATGGCGTTGGACAGTTTGCTTATGTTAGTCCACCAAGATCCAATCAAAATGTAGCAAACCTTTGTCCACTATAGTGGTCAGAGAGGGGCCCCGCCATAAACTGGGCCCTGGAATGTGCTGTCCACTACACAGAGTAAAGACAAATAATAGATTGTGGTTGTGTTGTCAAACAGCACCAGAGCACTCTGAAACCTCACCGGCCATCCATTTAGGTAGTTTACAGCATGACGTACTGTACAAACACACTGTCCTGTAATGGTAATGAGTGCTCAGTTACATTATTAAGGGCGAGGTCTCATCTGCTGAATGAATACAGCCACAAAGGTCATTTGTGAAGAAGCCGCTCTGCTCTAGTCGACCTGAACGCTGATGTTCAGTGTGATACAGCAGAGGTGGATATGAATGACTGCTGCTGAGACAGAGAGATGGAGAGAGGGATAGACTGATGGAGATGGATGGAGAGAGAGAGAGACTGATCACACCTTAGTAATGACCACTTGAAGTGACTCATTAGCTGTAATAATATCTGCTGTCTCAGTCATCTAGATCATCTATCATTTCTGTCGGATGCATCGGCTGCTCACACACACTGCGTTTCTCTGAGTGTTTCTCTCTACAACACTCTGCATTTATGAGTAACTCAGCTGTTTAATAATAGTCTAGTTTATCCAGTAACAAGCTCATTTTTGAGAAGCTTTGCAGAAAGATATTTTTAATGCATCTTTTTCAAATGTTAGGGGTTTGATCCATTTTAGCAAGTCAGTTTGTTCTATGGCTCATTTTATGTGCCATTTTATCTTTTTTTAAGCAAAATAAATATTATAATAACATTAAAGTAGCTGAATATTACTGTTTATCACTGTTATTTTTTATTAGGTATATTTGGTGTAAAAATATATGTATTTAATTCCTCGGTTTATAGCAATGTATATTTAATTAATGATAATAATAACGACAACAATACAAATAATAAATATGGTCAAATGTAACTAAAATAATATATATTATTTTAGTTAAATAGTGAAATATTGTGTTTAGATATTTTGTTAAAATAAATATTAAAATATGTGACTATATCTAGTTTTATTACTATTATTATTATTATTATACTGTTTTTAAAACAGTATTGTAAATGAGTCTTTTTTATTAGTCACATTTAGTGTTAGTTTGTGTATTTTTAAACGTCTTTATTCAATATTCAATCTTGAACTGTAAAGTAACTTATAGGTAAACTACTTTCATATGTGTGTGTGTGTATATATATATATATATATATATATATATATATATATATATATATATATATATATATATAATATGGCTTGACTGCCAGTGTAGTTGTGCTGCTGTAAATTATGAGCAGATTTTAGCTTGGCTGCAGTTTGAAAGTAGCGTCCTCAGCACTGCTCTGTGTGCCTCATTCTGAAATTTATTTATTCAAGCAATTGCCGTAAACCTCAAATTATGATTAGCTCATTCTTCCACACGAGGCCAAGAAAGTTTCATTCAGCAAACTGGACACTGGCCAAGAACAACAGCAGCACATAGAAATGCAAAGTCCTGCTTGTGGTGAATGGGTGTGAAATATTCAGCAGTCTGATGGCTTCAGGCGCTCTAAGAATAGCAGCACTAAATGTGAACACACCTCATTACATCCCTATGAGGACAACAAGTTTAGAAAAGGAGTGTGTAATGTCTTTATTCTTATAAAAATCCCAAAAAGGTGTTATTGGGTTAAGGTTAGACTATAGGAGTTATAATTATGAACCATAGAGTGAGTGTGTGTGTGTGTGTGTGCGCGCGCGTTTTTGTGACAAATGAGGACATAAATTTGTATAATGACAAAGGTATGACATAGGTATTACAAGAAGAAGGTGACTTTTCAGGACATTACCCCATGTCCCCACTTTTCAAAATGCTTATAAATCACACAGATTGGAATGTATTGAAAATCTGAAATAGCATAAAGTTTCCCGTGAGGGCTAAGTTTAGGTGTAGGGTTGGTGTAGGGCAATAGCACATACAGTTTGTACAGTATAAAAGCCATTACACCTATGGGATGTCCCCACTTTTCACAAAAAACAAACGTGTGTGTGTGTTATAATCTTGATTTCTATACATTATTATATACTAAAATACCTTTAAATGATTAATAAAATAATAATAATAATAATAATAATAATAATAATAATAATAATAATAATTATTATTATTATTATTATTATTATTATTGTTATTATTATTGAATATTGTTTTTTCATATTTAATACTTAACATTTTAATGCTATATTGTTGATTATTTCATTATTATATAATTATTATATTTTTATTGGTGTATATATAGTAATTTATTAAAAGAATATTTTTAATCATATTAATATTTTTATTCAATAATAATAATTTTATTTCACGTTTATTAATTGATGTATTCATTTATCTTATTTTTTTATTTTTAAGAATTTTAAGTCTAACATATACCGTATACTACATTATGTTCTTGATTTTATATATATATATATATATATATATATATATATATATATATATATATATATATGAGTTTTCCTAAAAAAATAAAATAACAACCACTATATTTTTACTTTTTTTTAATTTTATTTTCTTTATGCTTTTGTTCATAAACTTGATTACTCTATTCATGAATATACCTTGAAGAGTATAATTCAGTATTTTATTATACTCTTTAAGTAACTATGAATGGGTAAATATTGTAGAGTTTTGTTAATGTGCTAATTATTTATGAAAACATTTAATGAAATTCAGTGTTTTATAAGGCATTATAAATTCCATCTATAGATTTCCTTCTATAACACATTATATATGTATACAGTACAGGCTTGATAGGAACGGGAAGCGTTTACACAAGTACACACTCAGACACACTAATGTTCACAGCCTCTTGAAGGATCCACTCGAGCGCGGTGCAGTACTTCAGCTCACTACCTCTGAGGAGATGAAATAATGTTCCTGAGATGAAAATCTTCTAGACATTTCTGGGCGGTGGGTCCAGACAAATGGCCCATCGTCTGCTCTGAATAATGCAGGCAGAGTAGAGGTCTGTTCCACACCACAGATCTGATGAATACTCATTGGTCTGCCTGGATTATTTCTCTTTAAAGCTTCTTAAAGATGCGGGAAGATGCTTTCCTAACACATAAAGCGGCCTGTGACTAATGTCTGTGTGTCTAATTCACACCCACACCTCTTATGTGTGGACAAATGTACAGCGTGTGTGTGTTTGACCAAGTAAATTCAACAGCATGTTGTAAAAAGCAACAGTTTAATTACTAAACTCAGACACCATTAACACACGCCCACAACACACACTTCGCCATTGCTTTTAGACACACTTAACACACAAATAATACAGGAAGACCATTAAATTAAAAACAATCTGTCTTAAAAAAGCTTTTATCTCTGGTGTGGTGTGAGCGGATGCAGTGAGATGAGGAACTCCGGAGGAAAGAAAACATTCAAATGCCAAATAAAAGAAAGCTACAGTCTTCATGACATTTTATCTTCCACAAATCCAGTGCTTTAAAGGATTGTTTGGGGTTCAATACAGTTTAAACTCACAGCTTAAACATGTGCATTAATTCACTTATAATGGAAGTCTATAGACGAAGCATTCAGGATGATTCAAAGCAGAAACGTGCAACTCATATTAAAATTAAATTGGATATATTAATTATTCATCAGTATTGTTTTTAGCTATTTTTTAGATGTTTTTAGACTTTTTTTTCTCACAACTGAGTTTATTATTCTTAATTTGATTTTTTTAGATATAAACTCAGAATTCTGAGAAAAAAAAATCAGAATTGTGTGATATAAACTTTAAATTGCGATATGTACACTCAAAATTATGAGAAAAAGTCAGAACTCTTGAGTTAATATTTCTCAGTTCTGACTTTATTTCTGATTTTAAGTCCGAATTGTGAGATAAAAGTCATTATTACCTTTTTTTTAATTTTTTATTTTTTTCCCATTATGGAAAGAGATTTATTTCTCTCAGTTAGATTTTTTTTTTTTTTTTTAGAATTGCTAAATATAAACTCAGAATTGCAAGAAAAAAGTCAAAATTTGAATTTATATTTCTCAATTCTGAATGTATTTATGAATTTAAGTCTGAATTGTGATATAAAAGGCATAATTATCTTTTTTATTTTTTTATCCCATCATGGAAACAAGCTTTCGTAATTTTTTATCTTGTGGTAAATGGGCTTTCAGAATTAATATAGTATTGTATTGTTATATTATAATTTTTTTTGTTAAATTATTTCATATAAAAATAGTAAATATGGCTGTTTATAATTGTTTTTGAGTCATATAATCGTAACATAAATTTCTGTGTATTTAAATGCTAGGTGTAGTGGTAGTAGTTAAGAAGAAGTAGTAATTGATAATAGATGGCAATATAATAAATTTGTGAAAATCTGTTATTGTTGTTTACATTTTTTAGATATGTTTTGTAGTAAATATATTAATGTGTATTAAATATATTATTGCTATAGTAATATATTATAATTCTGAATAAATAAAAATTTATATATATTAAATTATCATTATATATATTTTTTTACGTTATTGCTTTCATGTAGCTCAAACAATAGATGGCACTCACAAAGTCAAGGTCATGGGTTCGATTCATAGGGAATGACTGCATCGGATATTACTTTACACAGCCAGTGTTAGCAATTCTTTGACATTCGGTCAACAAGTATAATCTCCTTGTGGCTGTGCTGTCAAAATGGTGTGTACATTATTTTTTGCATTTATAGTACAGCGTCTTTCTCCACAGACTTCTACTGTAAGTGCATTACATGTTTATTTGTAAAGCACTTTTCACAATCCATGCTATTTCGAAGCAGCTTTGCGGAAAATCTTGCCTTATTGTCTTGAAACCTCTAGTGAGCAACCAAAAGCGAATGGGCTGAACAAAAAAGATGTTTATTTTGAAGAAAGATTATGATTGCAAGCCATTTTTTTTTCTTTCTTTTAATGAGATCCAGAATGTGAATTAAGACAGTAAATGGGGTCAAATTCATGATGTTTAACTTGAAATGTTCCTCAGTGTTTTCCGGCGGTGGCGTCATTGGACTTCGCTGCGGGAAAACTTTCTGCATCTGCTCACGAGTTGAGAGAGATTGATGGAGAGCGAGAGAATGAGGGATGCTCGGTGTTGAGTAAGCATTGGTTGGCATTAGCTCTCAATTTCTCTCTGCTATTTAAAACTTGGCAGCATCTCTTGTGATGATTCATTCCCCTCTGATCACTGTAAGAAATGAGAGAGAGAGCGAGATACTGTATGTCTTGACTGCTCTACTTGTGTGTTGACACACAGCGGCCATCATATCATTCTAAATCTCTGCTCACTGGGGTTTAAAGAGGTCATATCATGGTAAACTGGCCTTTTCTTGCCTATTTCTGGCCTATTTCTATTTAAATGTGATGCACAATATTTGTTGTACTAATCCTTAAATGCTATAAAAACAAAAAACAAAACAGACTGTTTGATTCTAATGGCGAGAGAAGATGAGGATAGGAAATAGTCACCAAAACTAAATTATGACTGTTTTTGCTACAAGAAACCGTGACTAATGTTATAAGGAGACTTTGGGAAGAAAATACAAGCAGGGTGGAATTTGATTTGTGTGTATTGTGTTACTGTGGTGGGTTTAAGAATTTGTTTCCATAAATAAAGATGCAGGTAACACACACACACACACACACACACACACACACACACACACACAAAGCTTTCGCTACATGAAAGAGATGCTAACCTTTGATGTTTGGACAGAAGATGACAAGTACATCTGCCTGACCTCTTGTGCCCGTCTGGTTTGGTGTGTGTGTGTGTATTTTAAAATGTAATTTATTCCTGTTTCCTATATTATTGTGGAAACCATGATGCATTTTCTTTTTTCAGGATTTTTTGATTAATAGTTCAGAAGAGCAGCATTTATTTGAAAAAAAAAAGTATTTTTTTTTTTTCAATGAATAGACGTATTTATTTCTTCCATAAAAATCTTGCTTTTTAACAGTAGTGTATATTGCATAAAATATGTATTTTTTACGTGTTTTACATAAAAATAATACAAATAATTGCAATGAAGTAATTACAAAAAATTCAAATACAAAAACAATTCTATGTTCTAAATATTGCTCATTAAAAACTTTAAAAAATGACTTTTATAAATCATTTCACAATATCTTGTTTAATTTGATCAATTTGTCCAGTGCAATATGATTTCTTTGCCCTAACCAACTGTGACACAGACAAGTGAACCTCAGCAAAACCTTTTCCCTGTTGTGTTGTGCTAACCCCACCCACAGTGAAATCTCATTGGTCTAAAGTCCTGCTGCAGTTGTGCACATTTGCAAGTTTTACTTGATTTTGCTTTGAGTGAGGACAGAGAGATTGCATTCAAACTTTAATAATTAAATGAAGTGTGAGTTCTGTACTTCATTAATGCTTCCTCGGTTTGTCTTTCTCCATGTTTCTGCAGTACTCGTCAATGTCATCTACTCCTGGATGTGTTCAACTCGACCGAGCATGAGCTCACACTGTCTGCCAAGAACAACCAGGACCTGGTGCTGCACGCCAGCGAGTGTCAGAGGTACACACACACACACACTCTCTCATAAGGACTCCTCCTTCACTGGCGTGATGTAACGCCGTCTCTCTGGCTGATTGAAGTCTGTAGACTGTCAGACGGCATTACCTGACCCTCTCCTCCACTGACGGCTCTCCATTTCATGAAAGTTACTCTCATGAACCAGAGCTGCAGCGGGTCACACTTTCTGACTTTCATAGAGCTTCGGAGAGACAGACACACACACACGCTTACAGTGTCTGGGTATACGTCGCAGCAGGTTTTTGATGTGTCTCTCTGAAATTGCCTTTAGGGTCTTTTTTTGAAGATCTGCAGAGAAATGCAAACTTAAGGAGACAGGATTCACCACATGACATGCTTTTGTTTGAAGGAATGAAGGATAAAACGCAAATGTGACTGTTTTATTCCCCGCCTGACTTAAGTGTTTAAGATTAGAAAAATCCTGATTAAAATTTTACTATGTAATTATTATTTTTTTACTTGCTTCCTCTTTTGGAAGCCGATAACTTATGAACAGAAAATGTTATCATGTCATTTATTAAAGGGATAGTTCACCCAAAAATCAACGTTCAGCCATTGTTTGCTTACCCATGTGTCTTTTTGAACCTATATGATGTTATTTCTTTTGTGAAATACTGAACATTTTTCTCAATGCTGCAGCTCCGTAATCACATTTGCATATTCAAACTCACCATGTTGTGATTGGTGGAGACACTCAAATGGTATTTGGTGTCATTGACATTAAATCTGTTGTGACGTCTTTGATAATGCTCAATTAGATTTGAGAACTATAAAGGAGAGCAAGAGATATATAATTTTTTATATATAATTTTATTTAAATTTCATGTTTTGGGTAATTAGTTTTTATCCCTCCAGATATAATAATACCTATAATAATACCTGTTGCCTCATTTTTTTTTAAAAGAATTTGTTGTGCAAAATAAACACTAGCCAAGCAAGTGGGAGATAAAATTTAAGTTATTAAAATAAATAAATAAATAAACCTCTGGCTTAATGCATACAAACCATCCGCACAACTTCATTGGATTTTATAATATAAACTCAAAATTATAAAAACTCAGAACACACTTAAATGAAATAATATTAAAAAAGGGATTTAAAAAAAAATCATATACAGTATCAGTGTTGGGGAAAGTTACTTTTAAAAGTAATGCATTAAAATATTGCGTTACTCCCTAAATAAGTAACTAATTACGTTAGATACTTTTTATGGAAAGTAATGTTACACATTATTTTTAATTATGCATTATTTCGTGTTATTTTTAAATATGAGCAGGGCTTGATTGTTTTTAATATATATATATATATATATATATATATATATATATATATAATACTTTTATTCATCAAGGATGCAACAAATTGAATAAATCAAAAGTGACAGAAATTACATTTTATATATTTCTATTTCAAATAAATGCTGTTCTTTTGAACTTTCTATTCGTCAAAGATTCCTGAAAAAAAAAAAAAATCACAAAAAAAAGTTTCCATAAAATATAAACAGTTTTCAACACTAATAATGAGAAATGTTTCTTGAGCAGAAATATTAGAATATTATAATGATTTCTGAAGAATAATGTGACACTGAAGACTGGAGTAATGATGCTGAGAGACTTCTTTCAAAACATTAAAAAAAAAAAAAAACCCTTACAAAAGCTAAATGCATTTTCTTGTTTTCCAACATTTTTAATGGTTAATTTTCTTGATTCCCTGTTTATTTTGAACCCTGTGTCACTGCTGCAGCACACACTTTCCTTTCTCTCTGCCCTGTCCTGTCCATTAAAAGCATAAAAATCCCATCGAGTTGGAAATGTAGCCACCATAAAGTGCTTCATAGGCTTGTGTTGGCTTGCAGATCTGCATTTTGCCCTTCTGACACCCTGTGGGTGACGTCCCCTTCCCCCGATCACCTCCATGGATCACCTGATTAATGACTCGATTGGGAAATGTGCTGCTTTGGCCGATACCTGAATCAGAAAGAATTGATGAATAGATTACAGAGTTCCAGAAGCTGCGGGGCGATTGATTCTGGAGGATGAAATGTAAACGACTACATGCTGATCGATGTATGTGTGTGTGTGTGTGTATGTACTGGTTATCGATCTCGTGGAAGACTAAATCGGGTCTCCCCCCTTTAATGGCACTGTGTGTGTTATGTGTTATTGTGTAGTTCTTCACACTGATTCTTTCTATCTTTTCTCATAACATGAGATGTGTCATCTTGTGGTGGTTCTGTGTCTTTTCCTCTGCCTCGTTCTGTCGTTCTGTATGATGAATGCTTTCAGGGAGAGGTTTTTTAAAGGATGACACTGTCCTCGCTGCATACCAATCATTCCTGTCAGTCATCCACTGGCCGCCGGCGTGACAATGAGGCGTGTAGCGGTGCGAGGGCTCACCTTCACTAATCGATTTCTCTGAGCCTTAGATCTCCTCAGCCCTCTTTTTTCTGTTTGATAGAGATTGTTTCTGTAAGAGCTGAATATGCTGGAGTTTCTCTGGGTGAAGTGCTGTTGTATTTAAGATTCGGATGAGATCTCGAATCCTTTATTGGTACATTTTGTGTTTCTGCACTGGTCAAGGGCCCATTCTGGTTTTAAAACAACATAACATCAAAATTGACAGTTTATTGTGAATGTTTCATCACTGCATGTTAAAATGTTTTATTTTATTTTATTTTTTTATTTTATTTTATTTTATATGTTATGTTATGTTATGTTATGTTATGTTATGTTATGTTATGTTATGTTATGTTATGTTATGTTATTTATTTTATTTTATTTTATACTCTTCAGCAGTGGATAAACCATAAACCTTTGACCTCAGCTTTTCCATCTATATTTTTACATCAATATAAACAAACATAAACAAAACATAGATCAACCATTTAGGGAGATTAAATTAATTATTTTGTTTTGGAAAAAATAAGAATAAAAAAAATATATTATAAAGACATTATTATTATTTTATTCCCAAATATTGTTCATGTTTTTTACTGCACATTTTTATATGCCAGCATATTTGAGCAGATAACTAACTCAGATCATAAAGTTCATAAACTTTTAATAAGTTCATATTGAGCTGGACTGGTTGAAGTCAAGCCTGTCTGTGTTCAGTCAGCTGACTCTAATAAGAGCTTTAATTGGGCAGATTTGTCTGAAGGTTTGAAGAGAGTCGAATATGATGTGCCATTTTTATATATATATATATATATATATATATATATATATATATATATATATATACAGGTGCATCTCAATAAATTAGAATGTCGTGGAAAAGTTCATTTATTTCAGCAATTCAACTCAAATTGTGAAACTCATGTATTAAATAAATTCAGTGCACACAGACTGAAGTAGTTTAAGTCTTTGGTTATTTTAATTGTGATGATTTTGGCTCACATTTAACAAAAACCCACCAATTCACTACCTCAACACATTAGAATACTTCATAAGACCAATAAAAAAAAATAAAAAAAAACATTTTTAGTGAATTGTTTGTCTTCTGGAAAGTATGTTCATTTACTGTATATGTACTCAATACTTGGTAGGGGCTCCTTTTGCTTTAATTACTGCCTCAATTCGGCGTGGCATGGAGGTGATCAGTTTGTGGCACTGCTGAGGTGGTATGGAAGCCCAGGTTTCTTTGACAGTGGCCTTCAGCTCATCTGCATTTTTTGGTCTCTTGTTTCTCATTTTCCTCTTGACAATACCCCATAGATTCTCTATGGGGTTCAGGTCTGGTGAGTTTGCTGGCCAGTCAAGCACACCAACACCATGGTCATTTAACCAACTTTTGGTGCTTTTGGCAGTGTGACCAGGTGCCAAATCCTGCTGGAAAATGAAATCAGCATCTTTAAAAAGCTGTTCAGCAGAAGGAAGCATGAAGTGCTCCAAAATTTCTTGGTAAATGGGTGCAGTGACTTTGGTTTTCAAAAAAAACACAATGGACCAACACCAGCAGATGACATTGCACCCCAAATCATCACAGACTGTGGAAACTTAACACTGGACTTCAAGCAACTTGGGCTATGAGCTTCTCCACTCTTCCTCCAGACTCTAGGACTTTGGTTTCTAAATGAAATACAAAACTTGCTCTCATCTGAAAAGAGGACTTTGGACCACTGGGCAACAGTCAAGTTCTTCTTCTCCTTAGCCCAGGTAAGACGCCTCTGACGTTGTCTGTGGTTCAGGAGTGGCTTAACAAGAGGAATACGACAACTGTAGCCAAATTCAAATGGCTCTTGATGCCTTGACCCCAGCCTCAGTCCATTCCTTGTGAAGTTCACCCAAATTCTTGAATCGATTTTGCTTGACAATCCTCATAAGGCTGCGGTTCTCTCGGTTGGTCTCTCTGCATCTTTTTCTTCCACACTTTTTCCTTCCACTCAACTTTCTGTTAACATGCTTGGATACAGCACTCTGTGAACAGCCAGCTTCTTTGGCAATGAATGTTTGTGGCTTACCCTCCTTGTGAAGGGTGTCAATGATTGTCTTCTGGACAACTGTCAGATCAGCAGTCTTCCCCATGATTGTGTAGCCTAGTGAACCAAACTGAGAGACCATTTTGAAGGCTCAGGAAACCTTTGCAGGTGTTTTGAGTTGATTAGCTGATTGGCATGTCACCATATTCTAATTTGTTGAGATAGTGAATTGGTAGGTTTTTGTTAAATGTGAGCCAAAATCATCACAATTAAAAGAACCAAAGACTTAAACTACTTCAGTCTGTGTGCATTGAATTTATCTAATATGCGAGTTTCACAATTTGAGTTGAATTACTGAAATAAATGAACTTTTCCACGACATTCTAATTTATTGAGATGCACCTGTATGTATATATGATATAGCATAAAGTTTCCATAAAGTTTTCATAAAGTTTATGTGACTGACTCTGTTAGAAATCTTATAATGGGCCATGTTTGGATCTTCCAGTCGTACAATAATCCAAACACAAACCTCAAAAACAACACAAAAATGGGTCACTGAGCACAAAACCAAGATTCTGCTATGGCCATTCCAGTCCTCTGACCTAAACCCTATACAAAATGAGTGGGGTGAACTGAAGAGAAGAAGCACCAACATGGAGCTGGGAATCTAAAGGGTCTGGAGTGATTCTGGATGAAGGAATGGTCTCTGATCTCTTGTCAGGTGTTCTCTAACCTCATCAGGCATTATAGGAGAAAATTTAGAGCTGTTAAACTGGCAAATGGAGGTTTAAAAAAATATTGAATAAAAGGGTGCCGTTAATTGTGGCCAATGTGTATTAGAGAAAAAAACATTTATTTCATAATGATATTTCCCCCCATTTTAAATTCTTATTATCCAATGAAAGATTAGATTTTTGTGAATTTTTTAAATGAAAGACCAAAAGGATTAACAATGCAGATTAATTTTCACAGCCTTCTTTGATCATATTTACCAAGGGTGCCGATATTTTTGGCCATGACTGTACATATAAGTTGTCCATAAGGCAGGGAGAAACAATAACCAAGACTTAATGAGAAATGAGAAATAAAACTAATAGTCCTAATTATATTTCAGATTATCTCCTGTAAAGTAATATAATAAGAAATCATTCTGTAAGCTAGTACAGTACTTACGTCTCTCTTGACAAATTAGTTTTGTGATATCTTTATTTATTAAATAAGTAAATGAATATGTTACTTGTTCACTTAGCTTCTTACATTTAATTTAATTTAGTCATTTAGCAGACGTGTTTATCCAAAGCGATTTACAAATGAGGACAATAGAAGCAATCAAAACCAACAAAAGAGCAACAACATGCAAGTGCTATGGCAAGTCTTGGTTAGCCTAACGCAGTACACGTAGCAAGGTTTTTTTGTTTTTGTTTTTTTAAAGAAACAAGTAGATAGAATAGAAAAAAAGAAAGCTAGTGTTAGTTTTTCAAGAAAAGCTAGCAGTTAGAGAATAAATATGCAATTGATAGAGGGTCAAGTGTGTGTTTTTGTTTTTTAAATAAAAAGAAGACAGATAGATAAAATAGAATTAGAATAGAGATTGCTAGAGTTAGAGGGTCAAATAAAGATGGAAGAGATGTGTTTTTAGCCGTTTCTTGAGGATGGCTAAGGATTCAGCTGCTCGGATTGAGTTGGGCATGTCATTCCACCAGATGGGAACAGTTAATGAAAAAGACAGTGAAAGTGATTTTGTGCCTCTTTGGGATGGCACAATAATGCGTTGTTCACTTGCAGAACGTAAGCTTCTAGAGGGCACATTGGTCTGAAATACTGAATTTAGGTAAAGGGGTGCAGAGCCAGAGGTGGTTTTGTAGGCAAACATTAATGCCTTGAATTTTATGCGAGCCGCTATTGGTAGCCAGTGCAAATTGATGAACAGAGGTGTGATGTGCATTCTTTTCGGCTCATTAAAGATTAATCTTGCAGCGGCATTTTGGATTAATTGTAGAGGTTTGATGGAATTGGCTGGAAGACCTGCCAAGAGAGCATTGCAATAGTCAAGTCTGGACAGAACAAGAGCTTGAACAAGGAGCTGTGTAGCATGTTCCGAAAGAAAGGGCCTGATCTTCCTAATATTGTATAAAGCAAATCTGCAGGACCGGGCAGTTTTAGCAATGTGATCTGAGAAATTCAGCTTATCATCAATCACAACTCCAAGGTTTCTGGCTGTTTTTGAAGGAGTTATGGTTGATGAGCCTAACTGGAAGGTGAAATTTTGATGAAGTGATGGGTTTGCTGAAACTACAAGCAGTTCTGTCTTAGATAGGTTGAGTTGAAGGTGATGGTCCTTCATCCAGCAAGAAATGTCTGTTAGACATGCTGAGAGGCGAGTAGCTATCGTCGGATCATCAGAATGGAATGAGAGGTAGAGTTGAGTGTCATCAGCATAGCAGTGATATGAAAAGCCATGTTTCTGAATGACAGAACCTAGTGATGCCATGTAGACCGAGAAGAGAAGTGGTCCAAGAACTGAGCCCTGAGGCACCCCAGTAGCTAGATGTTGCGACTTGGATACCTCACCTCTCCAAGATACCTTGAAGGACCTATCTGAGAGGTAAGACTCAAACCACTGGAGTGCGGTTCCTGAGATGCCCTTTCTCAAAAGGGTTGACAGGAGGATCCGGTGGTTGACCGTATCAGAAGCAGCGAACAGATCCAGCAAGATAAGTAATGAAGACTATGAAGCCACTCTTGCAAGTCTTAGGGCTTCAACAACTGAGAGCAAGGCAGTTTCGGTCGAATGTCCACTTCAGATTGTTTGCTGTCCAGGAGGTTGTTCTGTGTGAGAAAGGCAGAGACTTGGTTGAACACAACTCGTTCAAGTGTTTTTGCAATGAAAGGTAGAAGGGAAACCGGTCTATAGTTCCCTAAAAGAGTTGGGTTAAGAGTGGGTTTCTTAAGAGGTGGAGTTATACGAGCCTGTTTAAATGCTGAGGGAAAAACTCCAGTGTGAAGGGATATGTTAACGATGTGAATGCAGGTACAACTGCAGGAGAAATGGCTTGAAGGAGATGAGGTGGAATAGGATCAAGCGGACAAGTAGGATGACTGGAAAGGATGAGTTTAGAGACTTCTGCCTCAGAGAGTGGAGAGAAGGATGTGAATGAGTGTATGTTTGCTGGTAAGATGTGTTTGAAAGTTTGTGGTGTGGAGAATTGTGCAGTGAAGTTTGTAATTTTATTAATGAAGAATGTGGTAAAGTCGTCAGCTGTTAGAGTTGATGAAGGAGGGGAGGAGAGAGGGAGCTTCTTAAGGTATTAGTTTTAATTAGATTTGATCTAATATTAGATGTTGGATTTTGATCTGAGAAACTTTGTTTTTGTTAGAATGAATAGATTTTAATATTCTCATCTTTAATAAGAAGCATGAGTGTGTTTTTTAGCTTGAGAAATTATAAATGAAAACAGTATGAAGTTAATGTTGACAATGTTTTAATTTTATGTAATGCATTTAAGTATGCAATGATCATGCAGCATATTTAAATACACTGAGTATGTGTACAATTTAACAATTTACTCATGGAACCACATTGAGATCCTTAGATATTTCTAACTGAATGATATAGGGCCTTAAAAAACTGATTTTGAAGTGATATTAAGATATCTTTAATGCATCTTAAGTTACAGGCATGCAAACTTTGGGGAAAAAATATGAGAAGTACTTTTTGCCATTTCTGAACTATCTTATATTATTATATTGGCATATAATACAACATGGATTGCTAAAGTCAACAGATTCTACTAATGGAGCAACCAATTTCTGTGTTAAAATAATATGATGCTGCCAGCTTTCTAAAGTCAGTTGTTGTGCTCCAAATCTCTGGTGAAAATAATCATTTTGACCCCGTCTACAAAATAGTGCATTAATATTCATCCATCCATGGCATTTAAAATGTAGGCTTTCTTCATCATTTATGTATTTTTAATTTTTTTATTTTTAATTTTTTTAAAAAAAATTAGCTGTGGATTTCTGTGGATTTCAATCATTTCAAAATGATTGTGTAAGAAAAACCAGCAGGCTTTATGACAGTCACAGTGAGTGTGTTTGTGATGACATCATACGTGTCCATACTTGTTTGAACTGCCAGTCACTTATTCACACACACACACACACACACCATTAAGGGCAATGAATATGTGACACATTGTGCATTTTGGGTTTTTGCACTCTTTCCACTTCTGTCGTGAAGTGTGTGTGTGTTGGTGTGACAAACTCCGCTCAACTTCTTCATTACCCACATAATTTAAACAAAAGCCTGTTGCTGTAGCAACAAGCCTCTAAGTCAGGGGTGTCAAACTCAGTTCCTGGAGGGCCACAGCCCTGCATAGTTTTGTTCCAACCCTGCTCCAACACCCAAACCATGTAGTTTTCAAATAAGCCTGAAGGACTTGATTAGCTGGATCAGGTGTGTTTAATTAGGGTTGCATCTAAACTCTGCAGGGCTCCGGCCCTCCAGGAACTGAGTTTGACAACCCCTGCTCTAAGTGCGTCCTCCATGATGAAGGGCCACTTTTCCCTTTTTACTCTGTCTGTGTGTGTGCATACTGCGTATTTCCCTTTCCCAGAGTCTCAAGATGCAACCGAATCTTTCTACTGTAGCTCTTTCAAAACCTACTGTATATAGGCCATATTTAAAGGCATCGTGGAAAATAAATCCAACAGACAGCAAAGTGAGTGCAATTATGCTGCCTACTAAGAAACCTTGTTTAGGCCATTGCTAAGGCAGCATTGCATGCATTCATCATCACAGAGATTGCAATTCCAAAATGTGCAGCAAGCTCAGTGAAAAAGAAATTCAAGATGACAGGCAAAACAAGGGACAAAAATGTTGAGTATTTGGGTATAATATTATATAAAACTATAATATATGAATGAATGAATGAATGAATAGCTGGCTCTTCAGAGTCCACTTGTGGATGTCTATAGCTATTTTTAAATTAAATAAAAAAAATATATATTATATTTTTTAAAATGATCATTCATAATAAATTACATTTTTTTAAAAGGTATATCACTATTAAAAATAAACAATTTTATGCCTATTAGCACATCACTATTAAAATGTAGAGAAACATACACAAATAATTTTGAATTTGTGAGAATGGACTCTTGCAGACGGAGGGATTTAATAACCTGTCATCTTTTCTGTGAACTCATCTGAGGGATTGTGTCGTTTTGAATGTAAAAAATTATAATTTCAATTGAATGACACAGTGAGTTAATGTGATGTTGAGATACTGGGTGGGGTGATGCGGCGCTGCTGTGGCGCCGCAGTGATGCTGTGTGTGCCGGTAACCGCGGGTTACGGGGAGGCAGTCTATTAATAGCTCAGTGTTTCTGCTGCTGGAGTCACGGGAGAGAACACACACGTGAGCTAAATATAACCCACCCTCTCTCTCCTCTCTGACAGACAGACAGTCAGTGACACTTTCCAACTGCAGCAAAATGCCTTGATCGCATAAATGCTGTATCTGTATCTTTCTCTTCCTGAATATATATAATGAATAGATAGATATATAGATCAAATAATTATTCAATATATATTAAAAATTGATAAAACTGAAATTGACATACTGCTGTAATTGTTTGAAAAAAATCATGCAAACTGGTTGTTTTAAAATGCAGCTACAGTGCATGCATATAAATGGCTCATGTGTCACACAGATTGCATGTCTTTAACCATTTAATTCATTTTACCTATTTTCAAGCATAGGATTATTTTTCTGTCAATTTTTCCTTTCTTCTCCCTGTCACCTATAAAATGTATGTTTATGTATGTAATTGAGTGTGTGTATGATTTTTGTCCTTCAACCATTAGAGGTCTGTTTCAGTCGTGCTTTGTCTTCTCTCTCTCTCTTTCTCTCTCTCTCTAATTTTTGTTTTTTCCTTTGTAGTGCTCATGCATAGAATGATAACACCCTCTGTCTGACTGAGTCCAGATGCATTGATACTGACAGCTAATGATGAAGAACAGGGATGTGTGTGTTTGTTTCTTTGCAGCTGCACGTGTGTGTTGTGTTTGAGGTTTTACCTTTGCATATTTTGTATATCGATGATGAAAAAATGTAAAAAAAAAAAAAAAACTGCATTAAAATGCTATGATAATAAGATGGACACATTAAACAAAAACCATCTTTGTATATTAGGTTAAAAAATCAAGTCATATTTTTTAGAAAAAAATCATAATTGTCCTAAATACAAATTTCATTTTAGTTATGCAAAGTGTCATTTTAAATATAATTTTACATTACATTTCTGTGGAACATTAGCTGTAGGCATGAGTCACACTGGTTGGCTGGTTCACTTGACGTCCAACTGACTAATTGGTTAGTGAGATTGACTAGTTTATTTATTTATTAAGTTTAATATTTTTAGTGGCAATGTTTTAATTGGCCTGCTGACAGTGTGCTCTGTATGCTAACTGAAACATTAGCTGTTAACTGACAGGCGGTTTTCATGATAAAACTTTCTCTGAGAAGAAGCATCTTTAAATTCACCAGTTTAAATTTGGTTTATTGTTACAATAATAACTGCTGAATTGAGTTTTCTCGGTGGAGTGTCTATAAGAGGATATTTCTGTCTTTCTCGTTCTCTGTTGTGAGATGAGCCTCACATCTCAAATCTCTCTGCGGTTGGGTTCATTACTCTGGGCATCTCTGTAGAGATGGATTTTTCCCTCTCTTCTCATTTCTGAGATTTTCTGAGCGCTGTTCATGTTTAGCGGTGAGACATCTTTGTTTGGAGTTTGAGTGAGTTCTTTTATGAGGTTCCAGATTGCAGATCGCAGCTCAGACATTGTATTTATCAGTCCATCATGTCTCAGCGTCTCCTTTCACCTGTGTGTTGTTTTACAGGATCAGTTTACACGCGAATCAGATCACATTTACTGACACGTCCATCAGTGTCAAGCTCAAGACACCTGCAGCCTCTTCACTGACATTAACCTCTCATCTCATAAACATCAGCTGACTAAACATCACGACTGACTGCAAACAGAGAGGAGGGAACTAAAAGGACTAGGTAGGAGGAATGAAAAAACGGAAGAATGCAGAACAAAAAGAAGAAAGAAAGAAAGAAAAGAAAGGAATGAAGAACTAAAAGGAATATAAGAAGAGAACAGAGAGGAAGAAAGGAAGGAATAATGGTAGGAAGGAAGATGGGAAAGAGGAAGGATAAGAAGAACAACAAAGGACAGATGGAAGTACAGAGGAAGGAATATATAAAAAGAAGGAATGCAGGTAGAACAGAAAGAGGAATAAAGGAAGGAAGAACAGAGAAAAGGATGGAAGGAATGAAGAACTAAAAAGGAAGGAAGGTACAACAAAAAATGATGGAGGGAAGAATGAAAAGAGCAAGGAGGAACAAAAAGGAAATGAAGAGCAAAAAGGGAAGGAAGGAAGAGCAAAAAAGGAAGATAGAAAGAATGAAAAGGGGAAGGAAGATAAATCAAAAAAGGGAAAGAAGCTATATCGAAAAAGGAAAGAAATACAAACAGAAAATGAAGGAAGGTAGAACAAAAGAAGGAAGAACTAAAAAATGAAGGATGAACAAAAAGTAGAAAGAAGGAAAAATAAGTAAGGATAGTAGAAAGGAAAAAGGAAGCAAGGTAGAACAGAAAAAGGAAGGAAGTTAGAATTATGGAAGGACAGAAGAAAAGAATGTAGGAAGGAAAAACAAAACAAGAAAGGAAAGTAGAGTGAAAAACAAAGGTAGAATCAAAAAGGAAAGCTAGGAAGGTTGGGCAAAAGAAGGAAGGAAGAACGAAAAGAAAGTAAGGTAGATAGATGAAAGAAAGGAAGAAACAATTAACAAAATTAAGGACTGAAGAATGGAAGGAATAAAAAATAAGATGATAGAAAGACGAGAAGCAAAAAAAAAAAAAAAAAAAAAAAAAAAACAGGTAACCAAACTCTCAGATGGTAGAATGAAAGAATTAACTGAAATAATTGGCAAAGCAAACAAAAGAACAAACAAATGAAACGAAACCGATCTGGAGGATAAAACTGACAAAATGAAAACAAACCAGTGAATGAATAAAACACTGGCAGAACGAAATAATGAAACTGTAAAAGAACGGGCAACTAAAATAAACCTAAAGAATGACAAAGATAAACGAAATAATGTCAAAGTAACAAACATATAAACAAACAACAGAACAAAGGAAAGAAAGCAAGCAGGAGAGTTTAGAAGAAGCAGTAGAGTAGATGGAGCTTCACTGATACTGTGTTTCATCTGCTCATATCTGACACTTCAGTGTCAGGAGTCCAGCCTCAAGAAGAGCGGGAAATAATTATTCTGTCCTGCACGCTGACCAGAACGTCACAGGCTGTTTGTGTTTTCCTTAATGTGTGTGTGATGAATTATGTATCAGTGTCTGCAGGGATCTAGGCCTGTTGTCTTCTGTGGACTGGATGAATGAATGAAGGAAGGATGTGTGTGCAGTCAGATGTCTCCATTAGCACTGTTTGCTCAGCCAAGCTTCGCTATTACTCTTGTAGTTTTACAAAATCTCTATTCGCAAGTCACATGCCTCAACAATGTGCTCAGAGAAGAAAATATCAGTCAATAAAGTCCATTTCTTTTTTTCTCCTAAACACATGGCATGAACATTATCTATCTATCTATCTATCTATCTATCTATCTATCTATCTATCTATCTATCTATCTATCTATCTATCTATCTATCTATCTATCTATCTGTCTGTCAGTGTCCATCCGTCCAAACTAAATTGTAATTATTTTATTTTTGTTTTGATTTTTTTCTTTTCTATTCTATACTTTTTTTTATTTATCCATCCATCTATTCTTTTGTTTATTTTATCCATCCATCCAAACAAAGTTGTAATTATTTTATTTTATTTATCCTTCCATCTATCCTTCTATTTATTTTATTTTATCCATCCTTCTATGCTTATATGTATTTAATTTATTTTATCTATCCCTTTAAATTTTATGTATTTATTTTATCTATACTTCCATCCATCCAAACTAAACTGTAATTATTTTATTTTATTTTATTTTTTATTTATCCTTTAATCTTTCCTTATATTTATTTATTTATTTTATGTTATCCACCCTTATGTATTTAATTTATTTGATCTATCTTCTATATTTTTTTTCGTATTTATTTATTATTCCATCCATTCATCCAAGCTAAATTATGATGTATTTTATTTGTTCTCAGCATATGGCATGAAAATACTGCTTTATTGAAATTAATGTACTTTTATTAAAAATAGTGAATTTATTGATTGATTGATGACATATTCATTCATTCTCATGAAAACATGGCACAAAATTGCGGCTTTATTAAAATAGAAGAATATATATATATATATATATATATATATATATATATATATATATATATATATATATATATATATATATATATATATATATATATATATATATATATGCAGTATTTGTTTATTTTTTAATATAGCTATAGACATTTTAATGTGGCCTCTGTTAACATGGGCCAGCAATTAGAACCCACCCAGAAGCCTTTATCTGTCACTTAGCAACACTCTAGTAACCCTCTGGAACTCCCTAGAATGAATGCTGATGAGTTTTGCACATGTGAGTTTTGCACATGAGTAAAACCGTAGTGTATCTGTTGCATTCTAACTGTCATCTTTATCATTTCCACGCCACACGCTCAAACGACTGATGTTGTGCTCTTTTGTGAGGTCACAGCTTACATCGCAGCATATTTCCCGTCTGGTATCTGTAGATTTTCTCTTCTCCAGAGATGCTGCGATCCAACTCCAGGCCTGAGAGCGTCTCCCAACAGCCCCCCAGAGGGTCTTATCTCCTTCATTAATCCATCCCTCCCGCTTTGTCTTTCTCTCAGCTCGCTGATAGCGCAGAACATGGAAATGTCAAGGATATATTATTGGCGTTTCTATGAGCCCGAAGTGGTTTTGTGAGCTTGTGCACATGTCCTTGGCATTTTTTGTGTACTGTTTCTGACAAGCCTTTTATGATGATGGATTTTGTTGTCGGTTTCTGAACGTTGTGTATACAAACGAAATCTAATGTTCGAAGGATTTGTTTCTGAGCATGTCATCCTCTGTGAAACAAATGGATATTTCCTGTGGATCTGAATGACAGCACTTCACTTGACCTTTGTGTGCTTCTGTGTTTGTCCAGGATGGCCATTCAGGTGGATAAGTTTGATTTTGACAGCATGCCCGTGACGGACCATGATTCACTGCGACTGGCTACAGTACGCCAGCAGGAAGAGAAGAGACAGCAGGTCCAGGGAGGACTCATCAACAGCACGCTGGACATCCACTGGACCATCATATCCTTTACTAAAGCCAGCTGTCCTGATAACACTATCCCTAACTCTTTCTTCTTGACACTACAGTGAAACTGAGAACATCAGAGTAATTTGAGTAACTCAACTTAATAAAAAGCAATGTTTTTTAAGGGGGTTAAATTATTAAGACAATACCTTAATCACGGTAAAATCACTGACATGCACAGTCTTTCCCTACACAGGCTCATTGAAAATGCATGCTTCTATCTACATTTCTGCAAAACACAAAAAAAGTACCTATTCATATGAATCGTTGCTGTTTCCAGTTGAAATGAACACTAGAGGCAGTAAAACTCTGACAACTTTTGTTTAGTATGATTTACAGTGCCAGAGTTTTGATTAAGAAAGCCTAATTTAGCACAGTTCATTGCACAATATTGTGTTGTGACTTTAAAACAATTTTACATGCTTTGACATTTGCAAATTGATACTTTTGCAAATTGATACTTTTGCAAATTGATACTACAGCCATATCACCCTGCAGCCCAAGACTGGTCGCCCACTGAAGCTAAGCAGGGTTGAGCCTGGTCAGTACCTGGATGGGAGACCTCTGGAAAAACTAGGTTGCTGTTGGAAGAGGTGTTAGTGAGGCCAGCAGGGGGTGCTCACCCTGTGGTCTGTGTGGGTCCTAATGCCCCAGTATAGTGACGGGGACACTATACTGTCAACAAGCACCGTCTTTCGGATGAGACGTTAAACTGAGGTCCTGACTTTCTGTGGTCATTAAAAATCCCATGGCACTTCTTGTAAAGAGTAGGGGTGTAACCCCGGTGTCCTGGCCAAATTCCCACCACTGGCCCTTGTCAATCATGGCCTCCTAATAATCCCCATCCACTTGATTGGCTCTATCTCTCTCTCTCCTCTCCACCTGTAGCTGGTGTGTGGTGAGCGCACTGGCGCCGTTGTCCTGTGGCTGCCGTCGCATCATCCAGGTGGATGCTGCACACTGGTGGTGGTTGAGGAGATACCCCCCCACATGATTGTAAAGCGCTTTGGGTGTACAGCAATACACATAAAAGCGCTATATAAATGCATCATTCATTCATTCATTCACTTTTGAATGTTAGCGTCACACATACAGCTTCATACGTGTATGGGCTTTCTTACTCAGGAGGTTTGCTTTTGCCGACACTCACCGGACATTTGAGTTCTGAACCGATGCAATACATACCACACCGCGAAATGTGCAGTAACGTGCTGCAGAAATACCACCGGAAACAAGTATTTCCAATGAGCCTGGTTTGGTCTGGCCTGGCATATTGATTTTTTTACTGTAAAATGATTACAGTGTCTTATGCATAATATATAATATTTAGTTATTTTTATTTTTAGTAGTTTTTACAATACATATTATTCCAAAGTAGGTCTAAAATGGGATCATCAACAATATGATAAATTATACAGATGTTTACATGTACTGTACAGACTATAATAAAAAGTTGTCTGTATATTTCATTAGCCTAAACATAGACTGATTTTATTTTATCTTATTTTATTTTATTTTACCTAGAAACTCTCTAGAATACCCTTGCATGGTGGAAGCAAAGTATGATAAACTATACATATATTTAATAATAAAATAATAATTATGATTAAACATAAAATTTTAATAGCAAATTAACAATAAATAATAATAAACAGTTATTTGGCTAAATATTGTAAGTAATATAGTTCATTAGCCGAACTGTGGGATGTTTATTTTAAAAAGTAAAAGAAAAAAAGGTAATTCTACTCTTTTATATTATTTTATTTACGTATTTTATTTTTTGTCATAGTTCATACAAAAAAAAAAAAAAAAAAAAAAAAGGTTTTAAATAGTTGTTTATTGAAACTTAAAACTTTCCATTTTATAATGAACAATATAAAATGTTGTCAAAAAGCCATGTCAGTCTGTGATTATTAGTGCCTTAACTGTAGGCTCATCCAATCAGATTTTAGTCATAGCTGTCTGTTTTATGAATCAGATGTTTTCTTTGTTGGAGCTTTGGCTTTGGAGTATGTAGGTGATGTAATGTGTTACGGATATTACGTGCATCCCAGCTGTGAGGATGACCATCTGACAGCATCTGTTTCTAACAGCTGGACATACGGAGACACGTTTACACTGAGCTTGATGCACTGACATATGGCTCAAACTTATGGCACTTGTGCGTATGTGCACAGTACATGTACTTAGCTGTAGTTTGAGGACAAATTTGTCCTAAGAAGTGAATCTGACAGAACCTCCCTTTGGGCACATATGTCCTCAATGTCTCAATGTCCTCAACTGAAAAAAAAATAATGTTATATAAATAATATTTTTACATTCAGCTTAGGGCTCAGATTTGCCTTTAGTAATTATAATTTACTTTATGCTGAAATCCTTAGAAATCTATGGTGTAGCTATGAAAATGGCTTTAGGCTTCTATCCACCAAACTGCCAAAATCCCAGCGGCCAATCAGATGCTCAGGTTTCTTACGCATCATCCAGTGGCGTTCATCATCTCCTGTTTATTTCAGGAGACTGACACCCTGACACGAGCTTTGAACGTCCCTCATTTTAATAGCGTTTAAACGCCCCCATGATCACAAGCACTTGTTCTCTTCACGAGTCGCTTGCCACTGCGGAGGCTCAATGACACTTACAAAATAATAAACACCTAAAATAATAAATAATCAAGAGATACAGTCCCGATCAGTGATGTGCAAGGCATCAGCATGACTGATTGGATGTGTAGAAACATAGGCGTTCTTGGACTGGGAAAATCACAATGATATGAAGAGAAAGATGGGAACAGTAACAGATGAGGTTTGTGTTCAGAGCTGGCCTGCCCAAGTTCATACTGAGCCTGCGGGTCAGAGATGCTATCATTCCAGTCAACCAACCATAAACACAAACACGAATCTGTGTGTGACCACACTGGATATGTTATAAAGAGAGGTGTCTCTGCAGAATCTGTCAATAATTACTGAAACGTGAGGTCACTTACTAGCGTTCGTGTTATGTGAATACTTTTATTTGTCTCCCTCAGGCCATCCAAGATGTAGATGTGTTTGTTCCTTCATCTGAACAAAAATGTAGCATTACATCACTTGCTTACCAGTGGATCCTCTGCAGTGAATGGGTGCCGTCAGAATGAGAGTCCAAACAGCTGATAAAAACATCATGATAAATTATTGGCGTCTATAGCCTTGTGGGGAGCACACCTACATACAGCGCCGTTGCGCTACGGGCGTCCCGAGTTCAAATCCCGACTCGAAGATCTTTCCTGATCCCACTCCCCTCTCTTGCTCCCACTTCACTTCCTGTCAGCTCTGATCTGACCTATCATAATAAAGGCAAAAAAAAAGCCATCACAATAATCCACATGACTACAGTCCATCAATTAACATCCTTTTTTAATACCATCTTTAAGGCTTTTAACTGTAAACTATAGTTTCTGACTATACCAGTTCATAATCCATAATAAGGCTTCCTCCAGTGAAAAAGTCCATCCCTTGTAGGGTTGGGTACCGAAACCCGGTACCAATATGGCACCGGTACCTATGTAACCGGTATGTACTAGAACCGAATCAGAACGCAGATTTCAGTGCCTCATTTCGGTGCCATGCCTGAGCAATCGATTGAAATATTTGTCCTTTGTTTTTCCGAAACGAACGTAAGAAGCATCATCACTGGCACCGCACGTGAAAAATAATTTCCCGACTGAGAAAATGCATGTGAACTCAAGTCGGAAAGCTCTAATAATACAAGTCCAACAAATCTTTGTAGTAACACGAGCATGTTGTTTTCACATTCCGACTTAAAAGCACAACTCGGGAAATGAGAGCATCCGAGGAGCGCTTGAATGCAGAAATTACACTTGCTCTGAAGGCAGCGGGTAGCCTTCCATTAACTAGCTAAGCTAAACATGCTTAAATTAAAATGCCTGAAGCTAAAATTATCTTGTATTCACGTTTTTAAACCTGTTGTCCAACAAAAGAGAACATTATAAACTTTTTAGTCCACAACACCAGTTAAATGCTTCCTTCTGTGATCTGATGTAGCTTCTTGTCACAGAATGAGGTAGAAAATATGTTCCATAGGCTACTGATACATCGATTAGCAATGGATTATAAATATACTTAATTATTATGAAAATACCAGAGATGGCTTGAATAACACAGATAAACTATACATTGTCGTAGTCGAGTGTTCATTGTATTTGTTTTATCATTCAAAAATGCCTTTGTCCATATTGAGGATTTCCTGGAGCTTCATGAGTTCTGCTACTTCTGTGACTGGATATGTGGATTTTTTGTGTGAGGGCGCCCTCTGGCATCCAGTATGAATGGAAAAAGACATCATGTGTTTAGTGCTAATGGCCAATCCAATTATTAATTGGTAATTTTTATTTATTTTTTATAATTTTTTTTTTATAAGTATCGGTTCAGGCACCGTTTAGGCACCAGTACAGTTTTAAAAGTATCGATTTGGCAACGGTATCAAAAAAAAACAAACGATACCCAACCCTAATCCTTTGTTATCCTCTCACATCCAAATCCTCCACTGTAATTGTTTAGAACCGTTTTTGCTTGTAAACAGTGTTTGATCTGTGCATATTTCTCTCCTGATTCAGACCAGATGACTTTTTCACTGGAGAAGGCAATATTAGGGATTATGTACGTCTTCATGATGGATTTGTTTCTTAAAACATGGTAGTTTTTTGCTTCATAAGACATTAATTGATGGACTGGAGCGGTGTGGATTGCGATGTAGCAATGCTACATTTCTCCAAATCTCTACTTATGAAAAAACAAAATCATGCACTCCTTGAATAGCCAAAGGGTGAGTAAATTTTTGTTTTTGGTCAACTATTCCTTTAAAGTCAAATAGTTTTCTATTATTATTGCTGTCCATATCTGGCAATAGGAATCTCTTCCTCTCTGCCAGATCGCAGCGTACACTTACATGGTTCAGTTGAGAAGAAGGCCATCTCTCAGAGTCAGCGCAGCGCTCAGCATCATTACACAGCTCGCAGTCATTAGAGGCTTCTGATAGCATCACTGCTGTTATGTGATGAGCTTTTTTTCTCAACGCTGTTATTAGTGTCGCTGTGTGCAAATATTTCACCTCCATCTACATGCTCATCGTCTCCATGCACGCTGCTTGGCTAATTTAACGCAGAAAACACAGAGTGGCATTATTGTTCTGAACGCTTGCAGGAAAAACATGATAAAGGTTAGGAGGGTAGAGAATCATAGGACCGTCCTATTAGGACGTTCTGATCAAATGTGCATCGGTTTTCAGTATAGCAGATTTAGATGACACCGATAGACCACGTTTTCCTTGACCAAATGTGCACTCGTCCCTTCAGCGTCACGGGGAGGCCAGCGTGGAGGGCGTCCTCAACCAGCTCATACTAGAACATCTGCAGCTCGCTCCTCTACAGTGGGGTAAGAACACTCTCCTCTCTCTGTCCCTGGCTTCATGAATACAGATATTCAAATATATTCACACTCAGAGGTTATTTGTCTCCAGCGGTGGATGTAGGACTGGTCTCTGTTCATGTTTCTTATTTGCATTTGTAATCGAGGAGAAATGTCCCTCACCGTGTGTTGGAGGCCGTTCGTGCAGGACAAGGTTTTTATAATTGTTGGTCTATGTAGGCATGCATTAGATGGATATGTTTTACGGTTTTCATTAGAGCTGCTTTTTAAAGTGGTTTTTAAAATGTTTCTCGAAAAATGCTTATTCTCTTTTTTTATTTTTATTTTTTGAAGCCATATATGTGAATGACCCCTTTCCACTTTTCCACCAAAAAAACTACTTTTGAGAACATATTTTAGTGTAATTTAATGCAGTTTTTTTGCCACCGCAAGCTGATTTGATGTCATGGTCACAACTTGTTTTAATATATAACAAATAAAATTCATATCAGGCAGTTGTCACATGAAACACAGTAAGAAAGGTACTTCAGCTTGTCACTGGGGCAGTAACCTCAGTAGTGAACACATTTGCGCCTTACCTAATTTGATAAAAAAAAATAAATAAAAAAGAAAGAAAGAGAAATCAAGAAAGAAAGAAAGAAAAGGTGTATTATATGTATGTATGCAAAATGTGTATGGTGTATTATATGTATGTATGCAAAATAATTAGAACAAGTGAAATGGTGTATATTTATCCAAAAATTTTTGGGACCTGTGATACTTTTTTCCGGATTCTTTGATAAATGAAAAAGTTAAAAAGGACTGTGTTTATTCAAAATAGAAATTTTGTGTTACATTATACACTATTATTCAAAAGTTTGGGGTTAGTACATTTTTTCTTTCTTTTTTTTCTTTTTTTCTTTTATTCAGTAAGGATGCGTTCAATGGATAAAAAGTGATAGTAAAGATTTCTATTTTGAATAAGGGCTGTTCTTCTTAACTTTTTATTCATCAAAGAAAATGGGTTCTAAAACAAACAAACAAACAAAAAAACTAAGCAGCACAACAGTTCCAACACTGATAATAAATTAGTATATTAGAATGATTTCTGAATGACCATGTGACCCTGAAGACTGGAGTAATGGAAGATGAAAATTCAGTGCTGCATCACAGAAATAAATTATATTTTAAAGTATATTAAAATAGGAAACCAAAATTAGAAATTGCAATAATATTTCACTATATTGCTATTTTTTCTGTACTTTTGATCAAATACAGCCTTGGATGAGCATAAGAAACTCCATTAAAAAACATTAAAAATTTTACTGATCCCAAACTTTTGAATGGCAGTGTATATATCACATAGCATAAATTTTTTAGTAAAAAAGTGAATGGTTTTTAACAAATACAGAAGTGCAAATTTGCTATATTTTGTGCTATTAAGGTAGATAGGTCATAATGTCATCTGTAAAGTTTTTATCTAGGTGTTTTGCAGTTTGAGCTGTTTTAAAAACTCTACAATACTGGTTCTTGGTACAAGAACCGAGGCAGGTGCAGAGCCAATGTTTCCAGTCCTTTCTTTTGTGTTAAAACTGAGTTAGATTGGAAAGTGAAAAGTGTGTGTGTGATCACTGTGTGGATTCTCTGCAATGAATCATGGGAGTTGTCTGTGAGTTGGAGCGGCATGTCTTGGCCTGGATCATCTGTAGGTTCATCTGTGACAGCATGTGTGATGTAACCCGCTCTTTCTCTGTCTGTCTCTCGATGGCACTCAGAGATCAAAGCTCAAACTTGTGTCTATATTTATCTGTAAGGACCCTCTCTGCTTCTGGATCTGCAGTCGTGCCTCTTCACTTTTCTTCTCGTTGTCTGGGGGTCAGCAGCCATTCATAACACATCACACGATCATGTTTATTCAAGCCTGCAGACCTGCATAACATTAATGCATATTTATGAGCTCATAAATGTTGGAGGACTCATCTGAGATGACCAGACCGTGACATGAAACATGTTTCATATCACACGGTGATCGTCTCTTCTGCCTTTATCAGTGTTACGCTTGCGTACATGAGGCTGTCAGAGCACTAGTGTCTTATTTATCTGTCATTACGGCAGGCCTGTTATGTTGGGTATCAGTGTGATTTAATGTTTTGTTTCACCTGCCAATAGTGGATAAATTGAGAGAATTTATCAGCCATAAAAATGTCTTAATGGCCAGTATTTTGTGCTATATATGTTGTATGAGTCCACATTTGATGTCTTTGATTCAAAATGAAATTTAAATCTGAAAATTAATAGAAAGTTTTAGGATGTTGATGCTCTTTGGATTATTCTCAAATAATGCTGGAGAGTGTGATCAGGTTTTGTTCATTATAGCAAAAGCAGACAAACAAAATACTAAGACAATATTATATTTTGTTTTTCAGCTTTGTTTATTTTATTTATTGTTATTTAATTTCTAGAGTTCTATTTATCTCCCTCCCTATTATTTATTTATTTATTTATTCATTAATTTATTAATTAATTTATTCATTCATTCATTCATTCCACTTTTCACTCAAATTGGTCTCTCTCTTTTTAATTTTTATTTTTTTAGCAGTAATTTTATGTATTTTTTTGCCCAAAACTATTTCTCCACTCCATACTGTATATATTATAATTTGTATTTTATTTTATTTTATTTTTATTAAACTTTTTACTCACATTGATTTCCCATTTTTTATTTTTATTTATTTAGTTAGTTATTTTGCCTCAAAACTGTTTCTCCACTCCTTATATTTTATAATTTATAATGAAAAGTATTACAAATTACAAAATTGAATTAAAAAAAATTGCATTTTTACCAGTGGTTTTAGGCCTTTAGATACAGCTGTATATATAAACAAAACATTTAAAATATATATATTTGTAAAATAATTTATCAGATCTTCCCTAATAGCTGTATTTTTGACACACAGTGCAGGTTGTTGTGACTCACAGCATCTTATACTAGATGGCCACCAGAACCATTACAAAGAGATTCAATTTTGCACCTTAAATGTACAGGTACTGTAGGATTGACATGGATTTATTTATTTATTTATTTAAGCAAAACTTGTTACTAAACACAATTTAAACCATGCATTATATTGCAGTTTATATAAAGATTAAAGCCAGTTTTTACTTGCATTTGATTTTTATTGAGTGTTATTTCTGAACCCTGCACACACACGTACAGTAATATCAGAGACGTTCAAACACACAAGAGCAGCAGAAGAGCCATTAAAATTCTTTCCCATCATCAGCGGCATTTATTTAACTATTAAATGCGGTCAGCGCTCTTTAATGCTTTAATGGACCTATCAGAAGTCCCTCTCTCATGCATTTATCAGAGATGTGAAAACCGCAGGACTCTTGATTAAAAGCCAATCTGAGCTCGGCTCTTTCTGCACCTGCTTGTCTTCCAGTCCAGATACTCTCATATACAGTACATTGAGAGCTGCTGTAGTTCTTCTGCGGTTAAAAACTCCACAGTGCTGTTTGAACTAAATGAATCTGCTCTGAAGGCTGATACGTCGCTTGTCTTAAATTGACATATATTTATGAGGAGACCTTCACCGGGTCATTGCGTTTTTGATGGTGGATTATTAAAAAGTAAAGACAAAAACTTTGTCAAACTTTTAAAGCCTTCTATTTCTAGAACTTGGCTCATATGGTTATGGTTCTCTAATTCTTTCATTTATTTAACTCTCAACCCCTCTGAACTCAGATCAGACAGTCTTGCTATAACTGCATTTATAAATCATAGTCCTGATAATCATAGTCATCACAGCTGTAAAATCACACTGATGTGACAGAGATGATAATAACAATCCATAGTCTATTGTTCCTGACAGATGAATGCTTATCCTCTTAAAAAAAAAAAAAAAAAAAATCATCATCATTTAAAAACAAAATTTTTATTTTGTTTTATTTTACTTTTTACTCAAATTGGTCTCTCACTCTATTTATTTATTTAGTCCCAAAACAATTTCTCAACTCATTACGTATTATAATTGATAATGAAAAGTATCTAATTACTAATTACTAAAGTGATTTTTTTTTTTTTTTTTTTACCAGTGGTTTTAGCCCTTGGATCCAATTGTTTCTGATTAAATATAATAAATATTGTACTTTGTTTTTTTTTTTTGTTTTTTTTTTAATTATAATTATTTTATTAAATATTTATTTATTCATTATTTATTTTTATTATTTTAGTTTTGGTCTTTTTTGTCTTTGTTAAATAGGATATAGGCAGAAAGCAATGAGGAACAGGACCTCAAACTTATTTTTGGATGGGTGGATGGATAGATTATCGTAATTATTTGTTAAATCAAGAGTGTTTGATTGCATTGTGAAGTAAGAGCATGTATTATTTGCAAAGAGCCACTAAAAAAAGCCCTGAAACACTTTAATCAGCGAGCTTCAGGATGTTTAATGCTTTGTAAAATCTTGATGCCTTTAGTGTTGAATATTTTTGTAATCTCATCAGCACGGCGAGTGTCGATTAGTGTGTTACAGCTGTAATCTAGTATTTTATTCATTTCCGTACTTGAATCTATTTGGTGTAGGTACAGACAGGTACTCTGTGGCATTCTGCGTTGCCATGGGAACCGGACAGGATTCAGACGGTTCTGGTCATTAGCGTGGCACCGTCCATTTCAGCCGCTGGTTTATGCCTCTGAGTGTGTGAGTCTGTACCTGTAAGTGTTTGGATGCTTGTTTGTTACACAGTTCCTAAGAAATCAGCAGATTGACACTCATCAGCTCTCTCTGTGCATTATCCTAGAGGTCACTGGCTGCTCTGTATTTGGGTAGTTGACAAAATATTTTACGACACTATTTTAAGCAGCGTTTTGCTAATTATTTTATAATTATGCCTCATATTTGATAAGCTCATATAGGGTTAGGGGATATGGCTAAAAAAAATTATCACGATAATTTTTTTTTTCATATCAGTCAATATCGATAAATGTCAAATCTTTATTTTTTTCAAGTTTAAAGCCAGATTTTTGCTCCAAAGTGAGTTGTTCCTTAATTTTCCTTAACAAAATAAATATCTTAAGAGAAAAATAAATTGCTTAGTTTCTGCATGTTCTGAGTTTTATTGTTTCAAATCAAGAAACAGTTTGTTTGTTGCCTGATAATATTAATATATATATATGTATGTATATATATATATATATATATATATATATATATATATATATATATATATATATATATATATATATATACATACATACATACATACATACATAATATTATTATTATTATTATTATTATTATATTGTCTCTTAGAAATGCACATTTCATAGTAGCTTGAGTTAGGATGCAGATGTTGTTTGTTCATTATCAAAGTTTTTTTTTTTTTAAATTAACCATTGGTCTCCCATAGTAGCATACATTTAAATCATGATAAACACAGATAAAACCACACATATAGCACACCTCAATACCATGGGAAAAATATAACTATATGGTTTTCAGGTATTTGTATGAAAAACAGTAGTTTAAAAACATTTAGTATAAATGCACACATGCTATAGCTTAATCACAAATACATACTATAATTATATTACATTAAACTTCAATATGAATATCCCACATTTCTAACACAATACCATGGAGTCTTACTAAAATAAATCCATGGTAAATGATGGCGACTTGTAGATTGAAACTGCATTAAGACTGCATTCTACAGTTTTTACATAAATTAGGTGCTACCAGCAACTTTGTGTACACTTTATAATGTTAATAAATGCTAGTGAAAGACATTAAATGTGTGTGTACTTGAGGGGAACAGCTAATCTGGCTCAACACAATACAGGCGTATTTGATCCTTGTAGTTCTATTGTGTTGGCGTGGCACAGAATTATCACATTTTTGTCACGCTGTACAATTCCTAAACAAGCTCTTTTGAGCTGTAGGATTAAAATAAGTAGCTCATTCGGTACAGCTAGTTCCTTTCTGATGTTTTTAAATGGGAAGCTGTTATTGCATTTCTCTGTCTGATAATCAACAACAGTGACGTGTCTCATCCAATCAGCATCTCTGCAATCCTTCATCCATTGTGATATAACAATAGGTCCCTGTCCAATCGTGCACTCCCATTGTTTGACTGTGCCCCGTGTGTAGCAGACATCAATAGAGCCGTATTGCACGTCTGTGTTAGTGTGGTCAGCAGGTCTTTTGAGTGAAAGGGTTTCTGCTCACTGGTGTGTGAAATCATTAGGTCGTCTGCGCAGACGTACGTACATGGTAATTACGCTGCGGAGGCCTCACTGTCTTATTTGCTCTCAGCAGGTGGTGATTAAAGCTTCTAAACCAGAAGGCAACCAACGTAATGGAAGAGCAACGCAGAATTTAGTCAACTAATACCCATCCTAGAGTTCTTCTCCTGTCCCTCCATCTCTGTATTTTATTTTATTTTATTTTATTTTATTTTATTTTATTTTATTTTATTTTATTTTATTTTATTTTATTTTATTTTATTGTTTTTATTTTATTGTTTTTATTTGTATTTTATTCATTGTATTTGTATTATTATTATTTAGGTTTTTTTTTTTTTTTTTGTCTGCAGTGAGAAGATAAATGATAAATAATTTTGATTTCCAGGCTTGGAAAGGTCATTGTTCTAGTAATGCTCTAAAATATATGTCATTGTTTAGAATTTGATCTTAGCAAATGCAATCACTGAAAAATATAGGATGGTGTGCAAGTAGTAAAAGTAAATTGTATTGGATGAATAGAGTACAAATTGAGATGCAGGCAGTGTTGAGACCTTTTTACATTGTGTTAGAAATGCATGAACAGGGACATCTTAAAATGTTCACAACAACATGCACAACAACTCTCTGTGTGGATTCTGTTTTGACGTTTAAAAAACAGCTGTTGTAGAAAAAGAGCTGCTCTGGGCTGCTTCTTTGAGCTGAGGTCTTTTGGACAAAAAAAGAACAATACAAGCGTTTAATGGTTGAGCTGTGGTGAGGTTTTTGTGTCTTGTCAGACTTTACAAGCTTCTACAGAGAGTTTTCTGACTCTCATTTCTCTTATCTCTTATTCCTCCATTATTTTTGACGAAGATACCCTAACCGCCTAAGCAAATTACCATAGACAAACGATGAGTCTGGTTCCAAAAACCAGAACGACCCTTTATATCCAAAAAAAAACAGAAAGGATGAGTCTGGGTGAGAGAACGAAGATGGAGTGATGAGGCAGAGGAGAGAAAAGGGGGCGAGTATTAAATGGGCATAAAATAATTATTGTCATCGTAATAATCTTCGTAATAATGTTTTCGACGCAGTTAGCCATGCCACTTAAAACAGGACAGGACACTCAGTCAGAGCAAAGGAGTGTCTGAGACCTCCGTCCTCTGTGCTTTTTTTTTTTTTTTTTTTTTTTTTTAAAGCAATACGCTTAGCTGTGATTTCTGCTAAGTAACTTAAAGTGAATATTTCATGAGGAAGTGCTAGGAAGACTGATAGTCAAATTTGCTTAGTGGAGATATGGGCTGTTTAATCATATAAATCTTGTTCATGTGAGAAGAATCCACCAATAAAATAGAGAGGGCTTGGAAACACAGGAGACTGAAAGATGGAAGAGGTGACGTAATTTAATTTCCATAGCTGGAGTGAAGAGACATCATCTGTACACATCTGGAATGAAGGGCTTCCATCAAATGGAAAGATGAGCATTTACTCAGATGGCAGGATGCTAGGGGAGCGGAGCAGAGCCGGTGCTGCTGCTAACTAAGAGGCTAAAGAACATTCCTCTGAACATAGGAGCAGGAAAAAAGTTTATCCATCCCAACAGTGAGAATAAGAGTTGACAGTAGAGTGTATAGAAGTGAACATGAAGATGTTTGCTATTATTTGGGATGGTCTGAATAGGCCAGAAACAACATCCATCCATCCACCCACCCACCCAGCCATCCACCCATCCATCCATCCATCCATCCATCCATCCATCCATCCATCCATCTTATTATTATTTTATTTTATTTTTATTTTTCCTTCCATCTATCTTTGTCTATTTATTTTATTTTATCCTCCCTTCTATCCTTTTATCCAATTTAATTTATTTTATCTATCCCTTTAAATTGTATGTATTTATTTTATCTATCCTTCCATCCATTCATCCATCCATCGTTCTGACGTTCTCTATTATTTTATCTAGCTAGATTTCAGAAAAATCTTCAAATATCAAGAAGCCCATGGTTCTTGTCTTGACTACAGAATAAATTCTGAAGAAATATCTGCACACACACACTGTTGGAGAGTAGATGGCAGTGTTTCTGCTGTGGTATGTAAATGACAGCATTGATTAAGCGGCGTGTGCTGACTCTGTAAGGAGACTCTAAATGGATCTCCCCCTGCAGAGAGTCACCCACTCACTTAATGACACACAAGCTAAACAAACACACACACTTCTGTGACTGTGAGGGGGAAAGTCACAGCCACAATCTTAAACTGTTATGGGTGGTTGCCAGGGTGTTGCTATGCAATTACTAAGGTGTTCAGAGTGGGTTTTAGGTTTTGACTGTGTTGCTTTGCAGTTTCCAGAATGTTGTGTGTGTTGCTATGAGGTTGCTGGGGTGTTCAGGTTTTTTAAAAAATGTTTTAGCATTTTGTTTTGCAATTGCAAGAGCTACAAGGCTGTTTCTATGTGGTGGTTTGTGCAGAATGTGTTATGCACACAGTTTAATAATTGAGAAATTATGTCAGAAATGCTTTAAAGAAGATGTATTAGTTCATGCACAGGCATATAAATGAATATGTCCAGTACCTCATGATGGCGTGTGTAGTCTGTGGTTCTGCCACTTTGAATACAGAGACCGAGAGAGAAATAGTTGTATGTAATGACATACAGTGTGTGTGTGTCGTCTTTCTAAAAATAAGATTCAGCACTTGCTGAAAAGCTGAAATGAGCTCTTGCTGTCACATAGCAACAGTTAGACTCACCGTGGAGCACTTGACTTTCCCTCCTCCCTGCTCTTCTCCTGCATTAACCTCGCACCCTGTGAGTGACGGACAGCTGTCAGCACCAATCAGACGCATTATCTCTCTCTCCCACTGGGCGGCACCTCTGACATTAGAAGGGCTCCAGTGGCCGGTCAAGCCTGGTCACCTGTTTGACCCACATGTATAAACACACCTGACATTTGCCTTGTGGTCCTGATACTTTTCCTGTCGGTGTGTGCGCTGTCATTCCTTTTCTAATCCAAGTCTCTACTGGAACAATCATGCCCATTATTATGTGTTTGACTCTTGTGTTCAAAGAAGTGTGAAGTTTACTTTGAAACCTAGTGTATTTGAGGTTGTTTTCTTAGTTATGTTAAAAATGAAACAAAAAAGCTGATAAACATCTGATAAACAGATAAACAAACTCTAAAGTCTTGTAGACCAGCTTTTTCAATAAAAAAAAAGAATCTGACTGACATGGCTGCATTTATTGTACAGCAACCTTCGTGTGTGTGTGTATACAGTAAAACTGTGAAATATTATTGCAATTTAAAATATCAGCTTTCTATTTGAATGTATTTTAATATAATTTATTCCTGTCATGCAAAGCTGAATTTTCATCAGCCATTACTCTAGTCTTCAGTGTCACATGTTCCTTCAGAAATCATTCTTATATGCTGATTTATTATCAATGCTAAAGACAGTTTTTTTTTTTGGAAGCTGCAGTACTTTTTTCAGGATTCTTTTATGAATAAGAAGTTAAAAAGAACAGCATTTATTCAAAATAGAAATCTTTTGTAACAGTAAACCCAAACATTTTTTGTTAAGTTTACAGTCATTTCATTTAACTACATATTTAATGCAGTTTGTAATTCAAAAACACTTGTAAAAATCAATACAGAAAAATTTCATCATATTAACACAGTACATTGGGCTGTATTTTTATGGACTCCTCTTTTACTATATTATATTTATTCATCCATCCATTATTATATAGTAATATATAGTATTTTATTTCTATATTTCTATAGTATTTATTTATAGCATTTTTACCTAATTTTCCTATTTTTTATAACAATTGGTTGTTTTTGTATATTTCATAAAAGTATTAAAAAATAGTTTGAAATCCCTGTGGAGAAAATGAAATGGTGAAAGTTTTGGCGCTAAGGCTGCTGAAAATCTGGGCGTTCACTGTTGTGCTCTGCGTTTATGAGACAGTCAGTGGGCGGTCCGTGGGTGTGCCGTCTGATGCTCAGACAAGGTATCATCAATCTCTCTCCACCTCACTAACAGCTTTAAACAGTACAATCATGGCCTTAAGTATGTGGCAGGCTCCAGTGATGATACTATTGATCTGTGCAAACGGTACTTTAAAAGCTTTACAGTTATTACAGATCCAAACAAAATGTTATACCTCCTCCAGGCGGGCATTTTGCTGTTTACAGTGCTCCGACTGCGAGGCCAACAGCTGCGCTTGTGTTTACAGTGAGAAAGGGTTCACATTTAGGACCTGGATCTCTCGAGAACGCTGTTGGGATGTGTCGGTGTCCACTAATCACACAGATCAGAAGCCAAACAAGCAAATCTTCCCTGGCATTTAAACTCGGCAGAGAAATAAACAAATTCAAACTATGTTTGCTGCACACTAGAGCCTTTAAGACGTATGTATGTATGTAAATGAGCTCTGTTGTGATTGGCCAGAATCTGCATAGTAGTATTCAGGTTAGTGACTTTTGAATATGTGAATGTATGAATGTGGGCGGGTCATGTGTTAATGAGCTAATGGCTTTTAAATGAGCCATTTTTACAGTTTAGTTGCAGTGAATGATCTGGGTGGACTTTTGAATTTTAGAATAATTCTATATTCAGAATATTATATTATATTCAGAATAATATCTGAATGAATTGAATGAATGCACATGCAGTAATCAGAATAAGTTCAGAGCGTTCTTTTCCGAGGGTCTGTTGAGGACACACACATTAGGACATACACACTTACAAAGCACATTAAGGCTTAAACAAATAAGAACGATACCAGAGGCCTGTAACCACACACACAACTGTGTTAAGTTTAGAAATGTCAGGTAATTTGTCTTTTAAGGATGAAAAAGCAGCCTCAGGGGGAGACTGTTGTTTCCTCCTAGGAAATCAATGGAGAGGCTGTTTCATTTAGAATGCGAGAGAAAAAACAAAGCGTTTTAATATGAGGTTTAGAGAGCGAGAGAAAGATACAGAGAATGAGAGAAACACACTTATATACCACCTTGTGAAAGTCGAGCAGACTAAGATTGATTCAAATGTTGCATTTGTTTTGCGAGTTGAATCTGATTCATAATCCGAGCGGATTTTGTCACTTGTGTTATGATTCAGTATTATGACATCATCAGCCTCGTGCACAGCATATTTATGAAACGTGCGTCATAAATTATCTAAACAGCTCTGTACGAATTATGAAAATTCAGGTATAAAACATAAATCACCTGAACAATAGCTGTGCATGCGATTTATTCATTTTGCAAAGTGAATTAAATCACGACTTTATATGATTAATCCACCTGTTCCCAATAATTTCTGATAGATATTTAATATTTCATCATGTAGCATCCATTGTTTCAGCTCTTTATTGCCTAGTGTGCTGCCTAGACAGTACTTTAAGGACGTTCAAAGGCAGCATCCCAGAGTGCATTGCAACAACCTCAGTGAAAAAAAAAATATATTGTTAAACTGTTAATTGTTTTCTATTTTAATATATTTTAAAATGTTATTCATTCCTGTTATGTAAAGCTGAATTTTCAGCATCATTAATCTAGTCTTCAGTGTTGCATGATTTTTCAGAAATCATTTTCATATGCTGATTTGCAAGAAACGTTTCTTGTTATGATTAATATCAGTGTTGAAAACAGTTGTGCTGCTTAATATTTGTCAAAATTACGCTACATATTTTCTCAGGATTATTTTATAAATAGAAAGTTCAAAAGAACAGCATTTATGTGAAATAAATAGCTGTCTATGTACATTGTTTAAAATACTTCCCTATACATTTCCATAATGATGATTATGCTGCCTTAGAAGACAGCTGCCTATGTAGGCAGCAAGGCAGCTTAATATGTTTTGAAACAGAACCTATGAATTATAAATGATTAAAACTCAGGAACGGCCTTGCATCAGCATGATACAGAAACAAAGCCTAAAAAAATGATGTTAGCATTAACTGTGAATTATCCTTTCTGAGTCATTGTTTCTGGTGTTTCTTTTCTCTGACGTACGTTTTTTTCTGACGTCTTTAGCCTCGATATAGAAGTGTGAATCATATATGCCATATGCATAACGACTGCAAGGATGGCTTGAATGGATGCTGGTTTTCTGTGCATTAAAATGCTGCGACAAAGCTGTAAGAATTATGACCCAAATTACTTTACGCAAACTTTTTCTGACACAAGACGACTCTTTTAAACACTAGCACTGTCTCTTTGTCTGCAGACAGCGGTGTGAGCGTCTTTCCGGGGTTAGGACACCTCATCACCATGTGCTTAACACATTCAGCCCTCTGCCGCTGCTGCATCAGAGGTTCATCTGTAAATCACACTCTGAGGCGACAGAACGGCTCCAGAAATAGTCCTTCAGCTACTTTGCTCTCGCTCTGTTCTGATGGACACTGCCTGGGAAACAGTGCAGGAAAACAAGCAGATAAATCAGTCTGGGCTCCGCCCACAGCACCCATCCATCAAAGTGACGGGTGGCTCCAGACGCTCCCCCCCTCCTCTTTGATTTATGCATCTCAGCAGGGCACGCGTTCCGGCACGGAGACATCATAGTCACATCTTCAACGCCTTAGCATGGCAAGCTAATGATCAACCCACTCACACAAGAGCTGAAAATAGCCAGCGCTAGTGGATAAATATGTTTTTTATAGCGTTTTTCCAGTGACACTTTCCAGGCATAATTAGAGTTGGTGAAAACTAACTTCGCGAATCAGGGAGAAGTTCATTAGCATGGCTGTCGAGTCAGCAGAAGAGGGAATTCTGGGACAGGGGTGGTATTAAGGCCACCAGCTGGAAGTTGTAGAGCCGGAGTGATAGTTGCGGTTGTGGATCGGGCTGTGAGGGCCGCGTACACATGACTTTCCCCAGTGAGCACACTAGAGCCAGGCCGCGCTGCCATCTGTCAGCCTGGGCATCTGACGCTGGAAGAGCGGCCTCTTGAAAAACTCTTACCAACCTCCCACTGCCTTTCACAGCCGCGCTTTCATTCTCTGTGTGGTTGCACTTATTAGAGGCATCTTCAAATCACTCTTTGTCCCGCTTTCTCATGAAAAAGCATGATGAACTATTGCTGCAGAAGCATTCAGTTTCTAATGCTAGCATCTTTATTACTGTCGATAGTATATTGATTTGAACAGCTTATTAAGGAGAGTTAATATTGACTAATATTGCTTTTTTATAACTGATACTGTTTTTGTTTTGGTTATTTATTTTTATCATTGATAGTGATTTTTAATTATTGATATTAAAATGATTACTTATTATTATTATTATTAGTAGTAGTAGTAGTAGTAGTAAAAACTATAACAATAATAACAATATATTTAATAAAAACATTATTATTATTATTATTATTATTATTATTATTATTATTATATTTGATAAGATTATTATTGTTATTATTTTTAATAATAATAATAATAATAATAATAATAATAATAATGGTTGTATTAAATTTATTGTTTGTTATTATTGTTATAGTGTTTACTATAACAATAATTAATAATAATAATAATAATAATAATAATAATATTTTATATATATATTTTCTATCAAATATCATAATAAAAGAACTTATTTAATTGCTACATTTAAAAAAAAAAAAATGTTGTAAGAACATTGTTTTATATAATTATTGTATATATTTTTTTTTATTTTTGAGTTTTACATAAATATAGCCTAAAATATTGCTGCTGATATGGCATTAAATAAAATAAAATAGATATAAAGAGAGAAATATATTTTAAAATAATAATAATAATAATAATAATAATAATAATAATACTTTATAATTTCTTCTTATTATTATTATTAAATAATAATAATAATTATTATTATTATTATTATTATTATTAATATTGTTGTTGTTGTTGTTATAATATTAATATAATAATGTAAAGAAATTATATATAAAGAATTATTATTTAAAGAAATTATATAATAATAAGAATGAGAACAAGAATTATTATTATTATTATTATTATATAAAGATATTATAAATAAACAAATACATTTAATAATAATAATAATAATAATGATAATAATAATAATAATAATAATAATGATAATGATAATAAATTGTTGTTGTACATTCAAAATTTTAGATTTTTTTTTTTTTTTTTTAAGTTAAAAGATGCATTTCTTGTAGTAGGGCATGGTTAATTTAGTAACTGTTAAGCTAAATCGACAGCCCTAGTCAAACTATAAAGATATCAGCTATCAGTATAGACTGAAATGCTCATTGCATATCTGCTTTTCAGTTCTCTAGACTTCACGGAGCTCGACTCAGCTACTGTGAGTAAATGATATTTAGTTAATCAGAGATTAATTGAGAGTAATTGGCCTCATTAGATAATACCTGTTACCTCAGCGGGAGTCACTCTACTCCAGCAGACACACACACATACACACACACACACACACACACACACGCTCAGGCAGTTCTTATTTGATGTAGGAACAGGTTGAGCTGTACTTTCAGAATGCTTCCACCAACTATAGTTAGATTTGATCATTTGATTTGCTTGTTTATGAATCAGTTATTGAAGACTCCGCTGCAGGCATGCAAGTCAGCTGGAAGAGGCTGTTACCGAGCTGACAGACCATGTGATCATATGAGACGGTCGTTGATCACTCTGAGCGGCTGAAATATCATCCCGCATTGGTTACGTAGTGTAATTAAATCCACCTGTCTGCACCCGGGGATCTATTATCTGCTCTGTTCTCGCTCTCTCTCGTTGTTAATGGTTGGACGGCTGGATCGATCAGTGGTTCTGATATCAGCGGCTGGTGGGAGGCATGTAAGATCAGCTGTTCGGTTAGATATTCCAGGAGCTGTGGTTCACCCCTCCGTTCTTCAACACTACCTATCAACAGGTCCTCAAAGACATCAAGGTCTCGATGGGAAAATCTGTCTAGCTGTCTGCTGCCTACATAACGGTTTCTTTCTAAAAGTGCTTTCACACTGACATTTTTTCCACTGCAGATCACTGTCAGTGTGAACACATCTGAAAGCAGCATCTGAACTGAAAATGAGACCTTGAAAATGACTAATTTGTTGTACATAGGAGTGTTATTACAGTTAACTAAAATTAAAACTAAAACCATGAAAAAAAAAAACTTTTGTTGCTTGAAATAAAATAATTTTTAAATAACATTTAAAAAACTGTTTTTCTTTAACTTGTGATGTACTAAAATATCTAAAACTAAAACCAGAAATAAAGATAATAAAAACTAGACAAATCTTTAAAAAAAAAAAAGACAAAAACACAATGAAAATTGCTTATAGCTTTAACTAAAATTAAAATTAAATATAAACTAATTCTAAATAATTAAAAAAAAAAAAAAAACTAATATCTCAATAATATGAAAATAACACTAATAGGAAGCAACATTGTGCCGAAAAAAAAAAGTTAGTATTTAATTTAATGTATATTTTACTATATTTTATTGCAATTATGTAATTATTTATCACTTGATGGCTTAATGGCTTAATCTGAACAAGAACTGCCAACATAGACCATCTGATCAAAATGTATATTTTATGTTATTTTTTTTGCACTTTAAATGATCTTATTTCACTTGCAAAACATGTATTTCTCATGCATTTCAGACACTGTCTCTGTTTGCATGTTCAAAATTAGAATGCATGTTTAAAGTTGCATTGCAATTACATTGCATTGAAAGTTGCTGCATGCTGATTTGGTGAAATTAGGCAATGCAATGGACTAGAAAACATGCTGTTGTGTCCGATATGTATCAGGCGACCTGTGAATGCTATCGGAGAGACTATCAAAGACCCCAAGTCCCCAAACAATGTCTTGCTGCTTCACCTCAGGAGATCTTGTTCCTGTTTTCACAGGAAGTGCTTTCCTCCTGCAAGCCCATCCGACCACAGAATCTAATTTTTTTCCCCAATAAATCATGTAGCTTTCAATCTGTAGGGCTTTTTGATTATTGCCGTCATGTTGTGAGTTAATGGCTCTGGGTTTTATTGACTGTAAATGACAGACTAATGCACTTCTATTAATAGATGTCAGATGTATTTGTAGTTTGGATTCTATCCGTTCCATCTCCAGTCACTGCGTTACACACAGTTAGGAGCGGCTGTTCTGTGTGTGTGCAGGTTTTTAATTGAATCCAGCAGGTGAGATAATCACTGTGTGCAGCTCGATCGATCAAATCAACACATCTGCACACACACATACAGACACACACCCAAGGGCATCTTTGCTTCACTAAATAACGGCCTCCTTGCACACAAAGGTTAACCTCTTAGTCACACACTCCCACAGGAGAACCTGAGTGACAAGTACACGTTTATACTCACAATCTGAGCACATACTGTACGATAAACAAATAAACACTCATTTTTGCCTCAGAGAGCAAGAAGCATACACTACAGCATTATGAAATCGTAAAGCTTTGAGTATTTTTAAAATTTTTTAAATGTCTCTCTGGAATGCTGGATTCTGATTGGTCAGTCGTGGCATCTGATTAAAAGAAGAGTTCATCTGAAAATTAAAATTTGCTGAAAATGTACAAGATGTAGACGAGCTTATTTCTTCAATAGAACTGGAAGAAAATAGCATTGCATCACTTGCTCACCAATGAATCCTCTGCAGTGAATGGGTGCCGTCAGAATGAGAGTCCAAACAGCTGATAAAAACATCACAATAATCCACAAGTAATCCACATCACTACAAAAACTGCATGTTTGCAATAAACAGATCCATCAATATGACATTTTTAACTTCAAACCATTGCTTCTGGCTTCATTATGAGTCCTCTAGCCATAATATTGCTTTCTCCAATGAAAAAGCCTTCTATCTGAATCAGGAGAGAAATATGCACAAGATTAAGCATTCTTTACGAGACAAAACAGTCCAAAAGAGTTATGAACAAATATGCTGGTGGGTTTTGATGTGAGAGGACAACAGGAAATGGATTTTTTTTTCCCTGGAGGAAGTGTTATTATGGATTATGGACTCTCGAATTTTAGCCGGAAGCAATGGTTTAGACGTCTTAAGACGTCTTCATGATGGATTTGTATCTTACACAAATTCAGCTTTTCACTTCATAAGACATTAATTGATGGACCGGAGTTGTGTGGATTATTGTGATGTTTTTATCAGCTGTTTGGACTCTCATTCTGACGGCACCCATTCACTGCAGAGGATCCACTGGTGAGGAAGTGATGCAATGCTAAATTTCTCAGAATCTGTTCTGATGAAGAAACAAACTGGATAGCCACAGGGTGAGTAAATACTCAGTTGTAGGTTTGATTCTAACATTTGATGTCTTTTAGTTCATGGTCTCATTCTAGGCAGTCGCAGAAACAAATTTAACCAGCCCTAGTTGTGTAGCGATAAATAAATAACGATACTAAGCATTAGAGTGACATTAGCAGATGTTTCAAACAGCAAATACACGTCAACGTACTGTATGTGCCTGTCAAACATGCAATCACAAACAAAACCCAGCAAGAAATTGTGCTTTGTGTCGCTGATGACTATTGAATGTCAGACCATTTTATGAAGCGTAATCTTTTGTGCGTATCGATCTGTGCCTGCAGGTGATGTTCCTCCGCGTGTTATTGCTGTTTTCTCCATGAGCATGTCAACCACTGCATTTAGCTTCTTAAATATTTGATGCCAAAACAAATGTACTGAGCCTCTCAGCAAATGATCAGAATAATTTCTCTCATTGAAATATTAATGCTGATGTCTAGCCACACCTTTCATTGGAATCATCCATAAGGTTTATGCATGTTCTCAGTATTGGCAATCTGTTGTATGCTGTGCCGGGTGTTCTTTGAGAATGTTTTGAAGACTCTCAAGTAAGTACCATCAATTTTAAATGGAGTAAGCAGAGTTTAGCAGCTTGTTGTGACCCTAAATGGTCAAGTATGAAGGGTTTAAATGCTAATAATGATTTATTAATATGAATAAATATTTAGCTAGTTAGTTAGTTGTTGTAGGTTTTTTAAAAAGCAGATTCTGGGGTAAACTTTCATTTGTACGTCAGGCAGCATTTGTTGAAATGAAAATAATTCATGCATTTAAATGAATTATACTTTTTAATGGAAAAAAATTCTACATTAAGCATATTGAATGCAACTCAATGAAAGATTCAGCTTTCTCAGTCCTTATATGCCTCTTGATTCATAACTAGTAAAAGTCTAGACAGCTACATCAATTAAATGTTGTGCTCTTGTTCTTTTCTTTTTTTCTTTTATTATGCAGTTAGTTTTGATTATAGTACTGAATTATTTTAAAGACTTTTTATATTTTACTTCTATATATTTTTGTTTTATTTCAATATTAATATATAGAATCAAAGAATTAATGTAGAAATAAAACAGAAATAGAGTAGAAATAAAACAAGTCTTTATTTTTAAAGACTTTTTATGTTTTATTTCTACTCTATTTCTGTTTTATTTCTACTTTATTTCTACTTTCCAACACTCATTGAATTGTTTGATTCTCAACAATGAATCAACATAGAAATAAAACAAAAATCTTTATTTTTAAAGATGTTTTATGTTTTTTTTCTACTTTGATTCTTTGTCATTGAGAGTGTTGGAAAGTCCCTTAATAATAATAATAATAGTATTATTATTATTATTATTATTATTATTGTTATTAAACAATATAATAATAATCTTGTTGTTGTATTTTTTTTAAGTGTTAGTAATGTTTGTTGCACAGTGGTTGGCCTACTATAACAATGGTTGCATGTATCCCAAAATGCACTGCAACAAAATTGAAATTTAATTCAGTTATCCATTCACACAGATGAATTCAAGTCATTAAACATATTCCATTCAATAATTAAAAGTGTCTATTTAAAAATCAATTTCTTGTTTTTAAAAAAAAAAAAAGATTAAATATGAATTTTTATGCTTAGAGTTAATAACTTAACTATGTGGTAACGTTAAGACTATTGGAATCAACCATTTGCACTGGTCGAATCTCTTGTGTGCTAATTGCGCGTACTTAGCTGGAATTTCAAATAAGTCACTTTTATGGTACCATTTCAGTCGAAATGTTGACTACAAGGGCCAATGAGTGGCTTGTGTAGGCAGTAGAGAGGCTCACTAGGCTCAGTAACAAGAGCGACTGTGTTAAGCAGAAGGCCTGTATCTCTCTGCTATCAGAGCTTTTGGCTGTGTTTCTCCTTCAGGGTCAAAGTTCCTCTTGCCTCACTGAGTAATACTGAAATCAGCTCCATATGATTTGTTCCCTCAGGACCGTTCACTCTGTCATGCGGTGTGAAATGGCTCTTGTTCAAGCTGTAAAAGGTCCGCTGATGGCTCCACAGACGTCCAGACTATGATTTGCCAATCGCTGATCCCCTTGCGTGTGACTGGCCGGTCGCTGGTGGCATGGCAGAATGTAGCGTGTCTTTTTGAACATGGCCATCTGCTCTGTGCACGCAATGCATGTGAGACGACACACACACACACACACACCCCGGTGCGGTCACATGAACAAACCTTCACAGCGGAAAGACAAAGATATTGTGGCGTGATTGAAGAGAGAGACTGTTTGTCTGTCTCAGCAGGGTTCTGAGGCTCGACTGGTGAACAGGGACTAAATGTTCAGCTGAAGAGAACTGAACAGGAAGCTTTTAGGTTTAGAGATTGAACCGAGAGGAAAGCGACTGATTTAAGGTTGTTTAGAGTGAGAGAATTGTGTCTCCATCCTGGTCTCAGGTGTCTTTTCTGGCTGTTTATGACCATCTGTCTGTATGGCAGCGTAAAGCCAACATTAAAATCAAAATTAGTTCTCTTCACTATCTGCTGATGTCATCAGGCCCTCTTGTTTTTCAGGTAGAGACACTTTTGTCCATCCAATCAGTTCCAGGAGGATAAAAATTAAGTCGTGCCCTACATTTACCCACTTCAGATTGCAGAAGTGGTTTGATCAGCGTTTCCCATTGACTTTGAGGTTGTTGCCATACATTGTAAAAATGTAGTTAATACTAGTCTTTATTTTGGAGCAGACCCACTTCAGTAAACATTTTTTTATTTATTATATTTTTTTATATATTTTTATTTCTTTTTAATATTTTCTTTGCTGATTATGTTGGAAAATCTGTGGAGTTGGATTACATGTGATAAATTGTATTGTTACAATTTATAAGCTTAGAGTGTTAACTAAAAACGAAAATGAAAAATGAAAGAATTTATTTAAATTGAATTTTTAGTAAAACTTTAGTAAAATATATATGTAAATGTTTGTATTGTTTTTTGTTTTATATTTTTTATATTAACCTTTATTAACTCCCAAAATGCAATAAAAATCAATTATAAATAAGTTCAATTATAAAAAAGTAAAAAATATATATAAAAATTAGTGCTGTCAAATGATTAATCATGATTAATCACATCCAAAATAAAAGTTTTTGTTTACATTATATATGTATGTGTACTGTGTATATTTTTATGCATATATAAATATACACAATATATATTTTGAAAATATTTACGTTTATACATTTATATATTCATATTTTTATATTTTATATTATATATAAATATTTCATATATAAACATAACATTTTTCTTAAATATATACATGCATGTGTTTGTATTTTTATATACATAATAAATATACACAGTATACACACATATATTATGTAAACAACAGCTTTTATTTTGGATGCGATTAATCGCGATTAATTGATTGACAGCGCTAATAAAAATCCATCCATCCACATTTTTCTGTCTGTCTGTCTCAGTCTGTCATTCATCAAATATCCATATGCAGATATAATTAGCATCATGTTCAGTCCATGCTAATTCAATGCAAATGTGTCTTGTTTTTGTTTGTGCTTTTTCCCCCTCGTCTTGCCTAATGAAGCTCTCAGAAATCTGCTTCAGAGACATGTACAGGTGTGCGCATAATGAACGCAACACTTCCAAGTATAAAACCATACCAAATTAAATCTAACATGATGAATAAATTACGACCGTGCGATTATAATGAAAGCTGAATCTTATTTAGCTGTCATTACATATGCGCTGCTCTCGGATAACAAGTCGACTGCTCTTTCTCACTGTATTAACCCAGGGATCTGAGAGGGCTTATACCATCTTTTATCATACGGATTATGTAACTGTGCATCCTTTCTATCCTATATAGTATGTGACATATGCATTGGTGTAATTACAAAGCTCTGATTTTCAAAGCATGCATCCTTGCCTGTGTGTTTGTCTAAGGCTGATGATACACGGGGCAACTTTTTGAGCAATATTGCTGGGCAACTTTGGTTAATGTTGGCATCAACAGGCAACCAGGTGAGACACAGGGCCTACGACCGATTTAAAGTATCCAGATAGAAATCTGTTACCAGTTCTCAGTTGAAAAGTGCCCAAGCAACATTGCTCAAAAAAAGTTGCCCCGCAAAATTGCTCAAAAAGTTGCCCCATGTATCATCAGCCTAATATTGCCCCTGTCTTGCATTACAGAGTTTTGTGATTTTTAAATGAAAGAACCTAAAAGTGAAGTAATAATCATTTTAAGTCATGACTTAAGTGAAATATCCCGATACTGGTGTGTTTTTATAGCAAAGTGTGTATTTTAAATGTGTTGTGATTGTATGTGAATTGAGATTCAGCCTGTGGTTGTCCGGGTTCATCATCCGCTGTACTAACTGGCTAAAGGTTAAAACTAAGAGCTCTTAATGCAGACTGTTCTTAGTGAGGAATCATTATCTCTTGTCAGCTCTGGCTGCTGCATCCTCTGTTTGTTTGCTGTGATTAATGCATCTGTTTGGGTCTGAAGCCTCATATAGAGACCAGACTGATGAATATCACCGTTATCAAAAGTGCATGTGTGCTTTTCAGCCTAGAAATGTATTTATGTGTAAAGTTAACTTGGTTAGCCATTTTAACTTGGGTTATAGCCAGTCAAGCTTGATATTTTTTAGCATGCTTCTTCATTCTTAAAAATGTTTCTTAAAATAATTATTTGATTGTGGTTATTACTAGAGTTCACTGGTTAATCTTTGAGTATTTCGAGGGCCACAGAAGTTCAGCAACACTTCGAGTGGTACACAAATGAAGACTTTGTCATGTATACAAGGTTATTTGACGTGCGCTAGTAAAGTTAGATAGAAACTTGTGTAGGTCTCTTGGAGTAGTCTTTATGCTAGTAGTAGTAGCTATGCAATCAACCTGCACAGCCAGTAAAAAAAAAAAAACCTCTGACAATTTTCCATCAGGTTTTCCATCCTGAGTCGTCTTCATTGTGAAATCATGTCTTTTGTGTTGGCGGTTTCTTGCTGTGACTTCTAGACATTGCCATTTTCTATTGTTTGGTCAGACGTCTGGTTTCATTGAATCCGATTCTTTCACAAAGACGACGAGGGAATGCAAGCTTTAGGTGGGTTTACATTCAGATGAAGTTATGAAATATAAAGCAAACATGTCATTTGAATTCCAAATATTTAGAGACTTTTCTTTTGTGGAGTTTTTCTCAAGTACTCTAACGATGAGATGCGCATGTTTAATGCAGAATATTAGTATTCGTTTTTCTGCCTCTCGCTGTGGGGACGATATCGTGACATCTTAAAAAAATCAGTGGAACACTTGTTGCCATGGCGACTAGTTCGTTTAGCCATTGGCCGGCGTGTGTCTGAGTGAGAGATAACATTGAGGTGCAGAGTGTGCGTGAAGCAGTTGACATCTGTCTGCCTGATAGCACTTGACATCCTGACATCAAACAGCTTGGTCTCAAGTGTGTGTGTGTCTGTTTGTGTGTTGCTTTGTGGTAAATAAAGAGGACACGACTTTTGCTTCAGGCGTGAGTTTTAAAGAAAACAAAAGGGTGCAGGCCAAACATTGTGCTTTAAACAGTTCAATCGTATTGCTTTTGCATTTGTTTGTTTTTATGTGTACATGCATGTGTAATAGTGCTTTGCTTACTTTAAATGCTCAGCTAGTGCAGTGTGATGTTGTAAAATCAATATGCATTGCTTATGATGTGCAAAATGTGGGAAACATATTAATTTTAACATCTAACAATGTTCAGTGTCTCATCTGTTCTCAGTTAAAAGAATGGTTCACCCAAAAATTAAAATCTGCTGAAAATTATTCACCCTCTGGCTATTTAGCATTACATCACTTGCTCGCCAATAGATTCTCTGAATGGGTGCCATCAGAATGAGAGTCCAAACAGCTGATAAAAACATCACAATAATCCACAAGTAATCCACACAACTCCAGACCATTAATTAACATTTTATGAAATGAAAAGTTGTGTGTTTGTGTATTTATAAGTAACAAGTCCGGCTAAAATGTGAGTCCTCTATCCATAATATTGCTTAAAAAGTCATCTTGTCTGAATCAGGAGAGAAATATGCACAGATCAAGTGCTTTTTACAAGTCAAAACAGTTCTAAACCAATATGTTTGGTGATATTTGATGTGAGAGGGAAACAGGGGATTTACTTTTTCACTGGAGGAAGCGTTATTATGATTTATGGACTTATTTTGACCACATATTTTGATTATGAGAACTAAAGTTTAAACCCCTTATTTATGGATTTTCGCTTCACAAGATGTTGCGTTGAGTTTCCCGTTTGTTTCTCTGGTTGTTGCCTGTGTAGTGCATCTAAATAAGTCACCGATGAGATGCTATTTCAGTCAGAATGTGTCCTCAGAAGGCAGCTGTCTATGTAGGAAGTAGGCATCAAGGCAGCTCACTAGGTTTTGGAACAGAGCAGATGTTTTCTGATGGAAGAGTGTGTAATACTGTACCTGTCATTCTCCCTTCTCAGCAATTGATTGGACTGTATTTTGGTTCTGTTGTTATTTTCCTGAGATGATTTGAATAGCCTGCAGAAGAGGAGGAGAGATGAGCCAGCTTTTGTTTTCAGTCTTTGAAATCAGTTTAAACAGAAGTATCCAATTATGGCTGAAGCGTTTCTTTAAAGGCCTCTCTCTGAACCCCAATCAGATCATATTAAAATTTCCCAAGGTTTCACGGGGTCAATCAGTGCTGTAATGCAGCATAACTTTTCCTCTGATGTCTAATTGTATAATAACGATAATGATGATTACGTCTACTGCCTGCAGCCTTACTGCTTTTATTCCAGGAGAAATATTACAGCTTGAACTTCGCAGAGTTTTAATTGTTGTCTCTGCCTTCATTCACTTCATTAATGTGTTCATTTGTTCAGTTCAGCTGAAATCTCATCTCTGGTCCTCTTGTCAGAGTCTCGTTCCGTCCTGCTGTGAGACAATCAAACCCTGACAAAGATAAAGGTTTTTTTTTGTTCATGTTCTTCTCGCTGCTGAATGCTGTTTATCGCTACTCAGACCTGTTTATTTATTTGTGTGCATTTCTATGTCGTTCTTTCAGCCTGTGATGGCGTTCATTAACAGGATAGATGCCTGATAGCTAAACTCAAATGAATTTGTTGTCTTGATTGCTATTTTTATACACTGGATACTAGGATGACATTTCAATGAGATGTGATAAGAGGTTTCATTGGAAATGATGGAGGCAGCAGTTGGAGGCTCTCTAAAGCAGCAGGATACAGGTGCTTCAGGACATCAAACAAACCCTCGTCCTCTGTGTCTGCTGGTTGTATTTGTCCCTCCAGATTAAATACTTTTATTTTTGTTTGTTTTATTTTTTTTTTTGTTTGTTTTTTTCAATTTCTTTCAGTCACTGAATTTGAATTGAGTTAGCAAACACAATGAAAACTTGTAGATCTAATTTAAACCTATAGAAGTAAAATGATATTCATTTTTTATAAACACAATAAATGGAGTATTTATTTGATAAAATTAATTGTGTGTGATAGATAGGAAAGGAAACTAAAATTACTATTGAATTTAGTATATACACATTTATTTATATTTAATTATTTATAATTTAATATAATTTGAATAGTGAAGAATAATTTACAGTGTATATATGTATATGTATTTGTGTGTATATATATATATATATATATATATATATATATATATATATACACAGTGGGTACGGAAAGTATTCAGACCCCCTTCACTTTTTTTCAATTTTGTTATGTTGCAGCCTGATACTACAATTGTTTAAATTCATTTTTTTTCTCATTAATCTACACTCTGTACCTCATAATGATGAAGTGAAAACAGAATTTTAGAAATGTCTGTAAATTTATTAAAAAGAAAAAACTGAAATATCACATTTACCTAAGTATTCAGACCCTTTGCAACAACACTTGAAATTTCGCTCAGGTGCCTCCCATGTCTCTTGATCATTGCAGAGATGTTTCTACACCTTGATTGGAGTCCGCCTGTGGTAAATTAAATTGATTGGACATGATTTGGAAAGGCACACACCTCTCTGTAAAAGGCCTCACAGCTGATAATGCATATCAGAGCGAAAACCAAGCCACGAGGTCAAAGGAACTGCCTGCAGAGCTCAGACACAGGATTGTATTGAGGCACAGATCTGAGGAAGGCTACAAAAAAAATTCTGCTGCACTGAAGGTTCCCAAGAGCGCAGTGGCTTCCATAATTCTCAAATGGAAGAAGTTTGGCACAACCAGGACTCTTCCAAGAGCTGGTCCCCAGCCAAACTGAGCAATTGATGGAGAAGGGGCTTGTCTAGATTGGTGACCAAGAACCTGGTGGTCACTCTAGTTGAGCTCCATGATCATATATGCAGATGGGAGAAACCTACAGAAGGACAAACATCACTGCAACACTCCACCGATCTGGGCTTTATGGCAGTGTGGCCAAACTCAATCCTCTCTTCAGTGAAGACACATGAAAACACACTTGGAATTTGCAATAAAGCACCTAAAGGACCCTCAGACTCTGAGAAACAAGATTACCTGGTCTGATGAACCTCAATTCTAAGCATCATGTTTGAAGGAAACCGGCTCTTCTCATCGCCTGCAGAGTATCATCCCAAAAGTAAAGTGTGCTGGTAGCAGCCTCATGCTGTTGGGCTGTTTTTCAGCGGCAGGGACTGAGGAACTCATCAGAGTAGAAGAAAAGCTCAATGCACCAAAATATTGAGATAGCCTTAATGAAAACCCAGTCCAGGGCATTCAAAACCTCAGACTGGGCCGAAGGTTCACCTTCTAACATGACAATGACCCTAAGCACACAGCCAAGGCAACACAGGAGTGGCTTAGGGACAACTCTGTGAATGTCCTAGAGTGACCCAGCCAGAGCCCTGACTTGAACCCTATCGAACATCTCTGGAGAGACCTGAAAAAGGCTGTCAACAGACGGTTCCCATCCAACCTGACCGAGCTTGAGAGGATTTGCAAAGAAGAATGGCAGAAATTCCCCCAATCCAGTTGTGCAAAGCTTGTTGCGTCATACCCAAAAAGACTCGAGGCTGTAATTGCTGCCAAAGGTGCTTCAACAAAGTACTGAGTAAAGGGTCTGAATACTTATGTAAATGTGATATTTCAGATTTTTCTTTTTAATAAATTTACAAACATTTCTAAAATTCTGTTTTCACTTTGTCATTATAAAGGACAAAGTGTAGAGTAATGAGAAAAAAAAAAGAATTTAAACAATTGTAGTATCAGACTGCAACATAACAAAATTGAAAAAAGTGAAGGGGGTCTGAATACTTTCCGTACCCACTGTGTATATATATATATATATATATATATATATATATATATATATATATGAAAAATCACAACTCTCTATTATTCGAACTGTAGATTATTAAATATAAATAAATTTGAAAACTTAAAATTCTTGAAAACTCTTAATTGAAAATTTTCAATAAAAATGCTTAAGATATCAATTACCACAAAAAAAATTTGACTGATTCAGTGAGTTCATTCCATAAAGGCTTCATCAGACAGATTCAGTTCAGTTATTTCTGAGTTCATGAATCATTGTAAAAGATTAATTCAGTTCATAAGTCATTTGTTATGAATTGGACTACACTGATTTTGCTGTGTGTGTGTTTGTGTGTTTTTGTTTGGTTGTTGTGTCTTCATTATATTATGTTTTAGTTGGATTTCACATCAACAACTAATGTACATGTTTTCTGTTGCCTTGGTGCTGGTGTTTCAGCAGAGATCCAGCATATTATGTTTTCAAGCTCCTGCAATGGAGAAAACGCTGCTCTAATTTCCCCCAAAGTCTTTAAAATGGAGCCAAATAACATGAAGCAGCATACACGATAAACAGAAATGTTGAACAGATCACCCGGGATGTTATCTGTTCTGACTTGTTTTGTTCTTCTGCTGTGAGATTTTGAATTTCTTTTGAGTTGCTGTTCAGTAAATCCTTCTTCCTGTCATCTCAGTTCAGCTTCATGTGTGTTGTGGCCAATCCAAATTCACACTCATGAATTGACAGGGAGCCAATAGTTTAGTTCTGTGTTTTTCACATGTGAGCATCTGTTGATATACAGAAATATACAATAGCTAAAACCATTAAGCTGATGTTCATTTCTACTCTGGCGTTCTGTCTTTCACTATTTTGTGTCCCGTCTTTCTGTTTTATGAGCTGTTTTGGGGAAGGTATTGATTTTTATTTTCTTTCAGGCTAATATGCTTCGCTGTACTGGTAAAGGACCTGAATGCATATATTGTTTCAGTTCTTAACTATATTTGAATTGATTGAACGCAACAACAGAGAGCTGAATCCAGTGGCCTGACCTCAGGATTACGCTCATTAAAAACATCTATCTATCTATCTATCTATCTATCTATCTATCTATCTATCTATCTATCTATCTATCTGTCTGTCTGTCTGTCTGTCTGTCTGTCTGTCTGTCTGTCTGTCTGTCTGTCTGTCTGTCTAGCTGTCCGTCTGTCTGTCTGTCTGTCATTCCATCCAACTGTTTGTCTGTCTATCTATCCATTTTTCTGTCTGTATATCTGTCTATCGTTCTAGCAATCACTCTGTCACGTTAGCTTTTAATATTTGTATTTCAAATTAATGCGTACGTGTATTTAAATTTTTGTTTTAATTTGTATTTATTTTTTATTTTATTTTTAATAAATTATTTTTATTATTTGTTTTTATTATTTAAATAGTTTGTTCATGATTTTTTTTCAAAGTAATTTTTAAATTTATTTTAAATTTTTGTTGCTTTTTTAAAAAATGCATTCATTTAGATACTTTAATGTTTTATTTATTTTTGTTTAAATTATTGTTTATTAATAGTTTAAACAAATCCTTTCAATATTTACATTTTAAATGTTTATTTGAAATTTAAATATTGAATGGATTTGTTTATACTATTTATAAACAATAATTTAATCAAAAATAAATATATTTTTCCCCCCTCTAATCTTTATTAGTTCCCAGTCTGCGACAGTGAGGACTTTGGAGAAAAATCTTGTTGCTGTGAGCTTTGTTTACGGTTGTTGGTTAATTAAGTTTTGACGGATGAATTTGTGCCATAGTTGTACCCGTTTATTAAATAACGTTGTTATCGATTGTGATGAGACTTTTCTGTGTTTCGGAAGTGGCTATTGTGGATATCTGCTTTTAGTCACTGTCACTCTGAGCAGCAGGGGCGGTTCTAGACCACAGTAACTGGGGGGGCCCAGACAGGCCAATTGTGCTTTTAGGTGGCACAATTTTAAAATTCATCTTAACCAATTTTAAGTATTATTCATTCAGTCATTTTTCACCATGTCATATATTACCGCTATCTCTAGAAGTAATCTATAACAATTTCAACTAAAATGAATGTTTCATCATGTTTCATTTATTTGACAAATAATTTTGTATTGTAGTGTCAGGGGCATCATGCACTCATTATTTTTGAGGGGGCACGAGTGAAGGGTTATACCACTGTATACCACTGTATAACTGACATAGGCTTATGTCCCTACTGAAAAAATAAAATACAATAAAACCATCACAGAAAATTTTAATGGTTTCCACTACAAATACCATTAGAAACATTACAAACCACCAATTTTTAACCATTAAAAAACAGTTTTCTGTAGTGTGTTTTGGGACATATTCCATTAGGATTTATTGGTTTTAACAAGCCACCAATAGAAGGCAACCAATTACCAGTAGAGACCAACAGGGTCCATTACAGTTTCCAGTAAAACCAATACAAGTCCCGTTATAACAGTAAAACCATTACTAATTTTGTAATGGTGTCTTTTTTTTTTTTTTTTTTTTTTTGTTTGTTTTCAGCAGGGGTTTGTATTTTATTCGATATATCCCCAAAATATATCATGAAATATCTCGATTCTCAAATATGTGTAAGTAAATGCATTTTGCACCATTATAGATTATGTTAGTTGATCTATAATGGGAAGTGGCGTACCATGAGGTTTCATTCAGGGCCTTCAGTAAGCAACTGTAAAATGCATGCACACATCTTACACATTTCTGTTACAGCTAACACAGCCAAATGCATATAATGCACATATTATGCCGCACACAGGCTCTCAACAACAATAATGGTTGATCAACAATTTCAACAGTAGGGGTCACCATGCACATTCACGTCACTCTAAAATGATGACGTGCCCAAAGCAGCAAAACTGTTCAAAAATGCTGGACATCCACACGCCACACCACAGTATTATCAACGCACCATGTACACCTCCATAACAATGTGCATGATACAATTCTCATCAAATAATAAAGCACTCACCTGTCACTTGTAAATAAAGTCCATGGGTCTGTCATTCCATGTCCCTTTACTCGTATTAAAAAGTAAACACGGCCAACAAAATAACTTGTGCTAGATGTTAGCCACTCATAGCACTCATAGTTGCAATCTTTGAAATGGCGCATAAAACCTTTGCTGGCCTTTGTTAGCGAATTCAGTTCAGGTCTTCCTTTCTCAGTTATTCTCTTTTGTCTGCAAAAGATGTTTTTAGTAGATCGGCAACAAGATCTGGTGTAGGCGCCGATGACTGCGGCTGTCATTTTCTTTTCGTTGAGTTTCACTTTCGTACTTTGGGCTAACGCTGGGGGTAGCACTAGGCACGTAGCTAGACCCAGAGGGCGGACTGTCATTGAACGTCAAAATTTGATTGGCTGATGATTCTGTCACTAATGCTTGTAACAAATCAGATGTGACGTCTTTCAACAAAAGGGTAGCACTATCTGTAGTGCTGGCCGCAGACTTTAGGATATTCCAGTTCAACCTCAACGAAACTAATCATAGGCAATTTTGTGGACATTACACAAATGAAAATGATACCTAAATAATCAATAAAACAATTTCACACAATTTTATTTTTTATAGGGCCAGCAGAGAAGGTCCTGCTGCCCCTGATGGCCCACCACTGATAATGGGCGATGGGCAAAGTAGCCTAATACTGTAATCTATTAACTAAGCATAAAAGCCCGTCTTTTTACTTAAGTACCAGATATGGGTCTCATACCATAAAATACTCTTAATACGACTGACTTTTTATTTAATGTGAATTTAATAAAAACATTGTAAGCTACTAATTAGCCTATAACACTTTCATTGGAGAGCAAAGAACGTTTACATTATCAAAAAACATTTTCACTTCAGTCCGGCGAGTTCAAGCACTCTCAAAAACTGCCATAATAATCTCTAAAGCTGTTTACACTGTGAAATTTATATCTTACTTACATTCGTACATCTTCACTTTGTTATTTCTGATGAGAGAATTAGTCAGAGAATTCAGTCAGCCAACGCGCGCGGTGACGAAAAAGCATGTTTCAGTGATGACTCATCTGAACGCTTCTGATTGGTCCTTGCATTCATAAGCTCAACAGAATCGTATGTGATTGGTTATAATGCGCAGTGCTTTAAAAACATGTGTCTCTGGCTCTGTGCCAACCAGCGAACACAGATTTGAATTTAGCAGCTGGTGATGTTTTTCTTTTTTTAAATATATAGTTTACAGGACAAACTGCGCATTTCACCCAAAATTGTTTGCTGTGATATGATTCTAAATTTAGGGGGGGCAAGCTTGTTGCTTGTTGCCCCCCCCCTCAGGTGTCATCTAATCAAACAAAAACAAAGACAGTTATATCAAGCCGAACTGTGATCGTAATGTCCAGTGACATCAAGGGCGGCTCTGTCAGAAAGGTTTTTGACTGCTCGGTGACATTCGCACACCTCAGCACTGGTCCCGCGTGACCCCGCAGTGCATGAGCCTCCTCTACAGGCGCTGCTTCAGCAGGTTCATCCATGTGGCATCTGATCCAGAGCGAAGTCTCGGCACCGTGGTGTGAGATGGACGGGCTCGCTGGAGGATGATGGGAAGGGATTAGTGGATGGGACAGGAAGCCACCCACCGCCTCCAGCCATGTCCCTGTTGCAGTGACACTCTAATTGGCATAGCAGAATAAGGGAAAGTGGCTGTTGCTGAATTTTTTGAGGATGGGAAGACTCTTCACAGGTTGGCAGATGGGCTGTAGCATCAGTGTTCTTCAATGTGTCACGCTAAAGCACCATGTTCCAACTTCAAACTATTTAAATATGATATTCTGTTCAAATTCTGTTCAATTCAGAAAGTAGTAAAATTAAATTTTCTTAGAGATAAATATATATAGTTTGGAGTTTTTTTTTCCAGGAATTAATGCATTTATTCTGCAAGGATGCATTAAATTGATCAAAAGTGATAGTAAAATAGTTAAAATTTCAAATAAATTCTGTTCTTTTGAAAGTTCTATTCATCAAAGAATTCTGAAAAGAATGTATCCAGTTTTCACAAAATATTAAGCAGTGCAACTGTTCTCAACATTGATAATAATAGGAAATGTTTCTTGAGGAGAAAATCAGCATATTGGAATGATTTCTGAAGGATCATGTGACACGGAAGACTGGATTAATGATGCTGAAAATTCACAGGAATAAATTACATTTTACAATATATTAAAATAGAGAACAGTTCTTTTAAATTGTAATAATATTTCACAATATTACCGTTTTTACTGTTTATTTGATCAAATAAATGCAGCCATGGTATGCAAAAAGAGACTTTTGAACGTTACATTATTCATTAATTCGTTCGTTCGTTTGTTCGTTTAGTGTGCATTTACAAATATTTTCACTATTGGATGTTCTTTAAAGGAATCATTCACCCAGATTTGAAAATGTATCATTATTTACTAACTTTCATGGCATTTTTAAATCTGCTTAACTTTTTGAAGAATATGTGAAGAATATCCTTCGTTCTCTTTTCAGTATAATGAATGTAAATGTGAAGTGGGAGCTAAAAGAGGGAAAGGTTCACTGCAAGGGAAGAGTTTCAGTCTATAAGTTTGATCTGTTTATCACATAAAGCATAACATATGGCTCAGAAGACAGAATATAGCTCATATAGACCACTTTTATGATGCTATAATGGTACTTTGGCAGCCTTTTTGAAGCTTGAAAGCTCCTGTCTTGATTCATTGAAATTGTATGGAAAAGACCGATTTCTCCTTTTGTGTTCCACAGAAGAAAGAAAGTCATGAGAGTCTGGAAAGACACAAGGTTGAGTAAATGATGACAGATCCTTCATTTTTAGGTGAAGTCTTGACTTTCTGAGTGAAGACTTGAAGGCAGCATAATACTTCATACCAGCCCTGTCTGAATTCCTCATCCACAGGTAGACTAGCATGAATTATGTGTATTGTATCACTGTGAAATGCTCTCTTGTGTGCAAACATGCTTATAGAAATACGTTTATAGCATTGATGGTTCTTTAAAGAATTTAATCAAACCAACAGTGTACCAAAACCACAGTATGTGAGGCCTCAAATACCCTGAGACCTTTACAGAGGGTCTAATTACCATCACAAGTATTTTCCATTTGCTGTAGACTCACACTCCAGCTATAATGCCTTCCTATGTAGCGACGCCTCGGCATACAAGACCCTCCAATAAACAACATGCCGCCATGCTAAAAATTCCCCTTCTTACGCAGATAACGCCAAGGTCTCAACGTCATGCAGAAATAATCACGAGGCCTGACGTGATCACAAAACTACAATGCACAAAACAACCATAAGCCCCTTATGCAAAGCTTTGCTAATTAAAAACGCACTTCTGCTGCCGTGATGGGAATTTATCAGCACAAAAGCTCGGTCGGAAATGCCATGTCCTGTTAGTGACAATGCTAAACAAATTTCTCTACTGTAGATTAATCTACTAGTGACCAAAAGTTTGGAATAATTCAAATTTTTGAAAGAAGTTTTTAAAAGAAGTCTGTTATGCTCATTAAGGCTGCATTTATTTGATCAAAAATACAGTAAAAACTGTAAAATTGTGAAATATATATTGCAATTTATAGTAACTGTTTTCTATTTGAATGTGTTTTAAAATTTAATTTATTCCTGTGATGGAAAAGATGAATTTTCATCATCATTACTCCAGTCTTCAGTGTCACATGATCCTTCTGTAATCATTCTTATATATTATATAAATCAAAAATAAAATATTAAATATATAAATAAAAAAAATCTTAATTATTCCAATCTTTTGGCTGCCAATGTATATTACCACCACATACTGCATTGTATTATAAGTGATTGTATTAAAGCAGTGTGACATCTTTATACAATGCTATCAGGGTCTTTTAAAGAGACACTCACAGTTTATTTTGTTATTTTGTACACCTGTTTATTTTCAGTCTGATCTTTCAGTCTAGAGACAGAGAGAAAGCGGACATCTGTATGGCCCCATAATCTCTCTGCTGTTGTTTTGGCTAATTAAAACCCCTTTACAAAAGCGGCGCAATTAGCTGTAATGAGAGTCAAAGGGTGTGTGTGTGTTTATTCATGGTGGGCACAGTACGCTCAGTTCACTACTGTTGTCTTAAGCCTGTAGCAAAAACCACTTTACCTGCTGGATTCATTCTATAAAGGGACACGCAATTGTAGCCTAAATGAAATCTTAGGCAAACAGATAAATAAGCCAAACCTGGCCGTAGTGAGAGAATGCAGTGCAGCCGTTTTGCAATTTGATGATTTCATGAGTCATTTGTTTGCAGTGCTTTTAGTGTCATATTTTCAATGATTTGATTGTTCACTTTTGTAGCCTTGGTGTTTTAGCTAGACTGTCATATAGAGTGAATATGTATTAGCTTTTTTATTTAATGAAATAGTTCACCCTGTCATCATTTATAACCCATATGTCTTACTTCTGTAAAACTGGTTTCTGTACTTTTCCATAGAATTACAATCAAGCTTTAAAAAAATTTTAAAAATGGCAAAGAGTACCATATAAGTCATCTATATTGCATGTACTATATTTCATGTCTCATGTCGCATAAATACTTTCAAGTCACATGATAGCTGTATTTGAAGAACAGACTGAAACTGAAGTCTTTATTAGTGTTAGCAATGCTGTAATATCACGGGTAATTGAATAGCTTAAGAGCTGGCCATTAAACAAATTATGAAATGCATTGAAAAGTACAAAATTTTATGAAATGTTCAGGCATGACTGGTAATGTTTTTTTTGTATTTATTTACTTGTACATGCTCATTTCATGTATTTTTACATTTAGATTACCTTTGCTGTCATCTAAAGTTTACTTAGTTAATTTATTTTTAATTTAACACTTTAATAACCGTGTTAAAAATAATTATTAGCAAATCTGGAAAATGAACATTGATTTGTCATACTTTGCATTATGATGTTATGATGCCTGAATTTTTCCTTCAGATTTTTTTTACATTTTATGTTTAGACAAAATAGTATAATACATGATTTTCCAAATATGAAAGTATTTTTTAACTTATTATGAGCTAGAATTTTAATATTGTGCTTCTCTGATTTTTGTTATTGTGTGATGATGTTATTGCTGTAGTTAAAATTAAGGGTTTTCCTGATTTCTTCGTGTTTAAGGTTGTTTTGTATGTGGTATTAGCTTGTGGTTTGTGTGATGAAGTGATTTTCTAAGCATATATTCGAAGAAGTTAGTCAGCGCTCTTTGTTCCAGTTTGTGTTTTTTTTGAGGACAGGTATTTTTGTGTTCTAGTTGAGGCTGCGTGTGAAGACAGTGATTAATTTTCTCTCTTCCCCCCTGCTCTAGATGATGAGAGCGGCTCATGGGTGTCATAGGGCCGTAGAGACGTGCGCTGCAACTCTATATTCCAGTTGCGAGAGCGGTTCATTTCATTTGGCACAACTAACGGCATGCTAAATGAGGGTTACGGTTGACTAGTTATGTCAGTAAATCTCTGCTGGAATGAAGTCAGCATATTCACGTTTAAAAGCAACATGAAATCAAAACTGACTCTGGAATAACGTGCACTGATTAATCATTTGCATCAAGACCGAGAACGTTTATAAAGAAAGTATTATTATTGTGAATGATTTATGTTGTACGTTATTCTGAAGAGAAAAACAATGTCTTTATAATATTCTCCAAATAATTCCTGATGGATAAAATCAAGTCTCGTCCTGCATTTTTATTAAATGTTAGGTTTCAATCAGAAATACAAATGGGTTGCGAATACCATTTCATGTTAACTTTTGGATGAATCCATCGCCATTCCTTCAAATGACTTTGTTTAGTGGCTGTTTTTTTAGGGGCACAATCTATTTGTGATTTAATTCATTAAATTGCACCGATCTCTTTGTTTATATGTTGCTTTGGTCAACGGATTTGCGTGTTTATCTGGGTTAGAGCAAACAGGGCTGTTTGTCTATTCTGTGCTGATGTTTACAACAGTTTTTTTTTTTTTTCCATCTGCCATTGCAACACCCCTTTTCTTTCATTTTCCTTTTCCCGTTCTCTTTCTCTAAATAAATAAATGTCCCTGGAGAAGCCCTTGTCTGGACCGCATAAAGAGCAGTGCGATTCTGCGTCTTTGACCTAAAAGCATCCCATAATTCCCGGTCCCCTGCTCATTCCTGCCGTGTGCAGTGAATAATGAACGCAGGCAGACTAAATTTGGAGCCTCTGTTCTCTTTTTAGCAGCATGAGCTATTTCTGGAGTGCTCGCTCTCACGTGCCGCGTGCGAGACCTGAATTATTCATGACGGGAGGGGTTCTGGAGGCAATGTGAGGTGAAGAAAACGCTCATTCCTGCAGTCCAGATCTTTCCCCTTTAAATGTGAGAATTGCAGTCTAGTTCTTTTGAATTTTAATTATGCATTTTCTCTCTTCTGACGTCTCTCCACTCGCAGATGTCCACGCTCCAAGCAAATCTGTTAATCTCCATCAAAAGACATAATTTGTATTAATTAGTACCATTACTGAGCATCTGTTAAGACTATCATCAGTCCAATCGATTCATCTAAAGGTCACGTCTGCTGGTTTGGCGCTGTGTTTATGAAAGGCTCAGTAAAATGCTGTACAACGGAATGAAACATTGATAAAGCAGAGCTGAAGTGACATGAAGCCACCATACGTAAACACTTCACATGGAGATATGGAAGGATAGGTAGACAGGTTGATGGATACATAAACTGATAGATAAATAGACACAGATGGATAGATATATGAATAAATAGACAGGTAGACAAATAGATAGGCAGTTAGACAGATGGACAAATGGATAGATAAATAAATATATGTATAAACAGACAAATAGATGGATAGACAGATGAAAGGTAAGTAGATAGAAAAGTAGATGGATAGACAGGAAGATGATAGACAGGTGGACAAATGGATAGGTAGATGCACAATAGATTAATAGACACTAGACGGTGTGATAGATAGACAGGTGCATAAATAAACAATGGATAGACAAATGGGCAAATAGATATATAAGAATATATAAATGCATAAACAGATAGATGGATAGATAGGTAATGTAGAAAGATAGACAAAATGGATAGACAAACAAATAGATGTATAAACTGACAAATAGATTGAGATAGATAGATAGATAGATAGATAGATAGATAGACAGGTAAACAGTGGATAGATGGATAGACAAATGGGCAAATAGATTGATAAATATATAAATGCATTAACAGATAGGTAAATGTAGAAAGATAGACAAAATGGATAGACAAATAAATAGATGTATAAACAGACAAATAGATTGAGACAGACAGATGGATAGAGAATAGTTGGATAGACAGGCAGCTGGATAATTAGATGAACAAAATTGATAGACAAATGGACGAATGTATAGGCAGATAGATGGATGGATAGACTGATAGTAGGCTGTTGATTGGTTTATTGTAGGTACTGTTGGAAGGTTTGTTCTGTCGGTTGATAAACAGACTTTTTCATGGAAGCTTCACTTCACATTGCATCACCTGGCAAATGTCACCATGGCTATACCCGCCTCCATCATATGGCAGGGTGTGTAATGATGAGGGCAGCCATTAGCCGCAGACCTGTGTGCTGTGGAATGAAAGCTTTTCACCGGCTGCAGGCAGCACTCCACTGTACAGGTGCTGATTTCTCCGAGGACAGAAGTGTTGGGAAGAAAATGAGCTGGCTGGAGGCTCCTGGGGCTGTTTAAATACAGATAAGGCTCTGTTTTGGGAACTTTAAAGTACAATACCATTTATTATTTTTTTTTCTGGTGAAAGTCTCCGGGACAAATTATATCCATGGAAATATAATGGGTCTATCATACTTTCAGAAAAATGAGCCATTGACTACTCTGGCCCGTAGGGTCGTCAGAATGTAAATAATTTGGAGCAGTTAGTTAATGTAGCATTTCGGTCCATTTCTGTTGGAAAAGAAATAGAAATGGCTCTATTTTTGGTTGGATCAGGTGTTATACGAGGTCATTTCCCCAGTAAATGAATTTCTGGGGTTTGGACAGGAGCTTTCCCGCTCCGGGACTCAGGGTTAAGTGACTCCACTCACAGACTCACCTCTGGGGAACTGAACTCACTGTGCTATGATGTCAAATCTATTTCCTGAGCTCTGCGCTGCTGAGTATTCAAATCAGCCATAAGCATTCAAATCTGCTACTTTCCAGCAGTTTTAACACACTGTACACTAGAGCTTTCGGTGTGATCCGGATGAGTCTGGGTCATTTGGTTGGTGTCAGAGTGGTTTTCATGGGGTAATACCATAAAGGGTATTGCTTTGTATCGTATCTACCAAGGGTGTGTATTAGTATTTTAAGCTACTAAATAAATACAAACAATCAAGTCGTAATTGGATATGCTGCTTCTTTGGGGCAAATAATAACATTCTTCAAATAATATTCGGATACGTAAACAAACCTGCCAGCAGCCAATCAAACTTCAGCGTATAACATCAAATCTGAATAGCCGATCATTACGAAAAATGGCAGATAATTGGAAGGCGTCTCAATTAAGCTTTGAATTAAATTTGGTGAGAATCGATTGCAAGGTGACGCTACAATGCGGTTTTTGCCTATAAATCTTATAGTTCATGTTTTTTTCTGATTCTGAATCAGTTATGCGTAACCATTTCTGTCTGAAAATGTTTCCGGCACATACTTTTTCAAACTTGACCTATGCTGTTTGCCAGATTCGCACAAAATTGGGTATGCAACAAACCTAAGTATCTTAAGCTCCAGTGCACAATTTGAGGGTGTGAACAGAGATCTGCAACGACCTTGATACAGTGCTTTCAACTCATTTCAGTTCTATAATTTGATGCATATCTGAAGAAAACTTGAATTTAATGCAGTATATTATAAAAATGGTCTCAGTATGACTGTTTGGTAAAGTCAGCCGTAACTAGAAACCCATTTCGTAGGTAGTGCAATTTGGATTAAAGATTAGACAAACACTGTTTGGTTTTCTGTAGAATAACATGCACCAATGAATCATTCACAACACCAGGAATGTGTATTAAGAATATAAACAAGGTGAGTTTTTATATTTCATGTTGACTTTAAATTCACTGTAGGAATGAGATCAGGCTTGTAGTGGATGAATCAGGCTATGAATCACTCAAGTTTGTAGCTGTTAAAAACATGCATTAAAGAAATCCTTAACCGCAGTAGTAAACATTTAACTGAAGATCTAGCAAATCAGACACCTACTTGCCCGCATTGATTCTTCTCATCAGTATTCTGTGTTTCTACCTCCTCCTTCTCATCTAAACCAAGTATTTAAAGTGCAAGCATTCACCTCTGAGTCTGTGAAGCGGCATCAAACGTGCTCCTCGACCTCTCAGCTTTGATGTGTCGTTTTTATGTTCTTAATCATCGCAGACATTGTCATCAGTATTTTGTCCCTTTCTCCGCAACTTCCTGCCTCTGATCAATTAGAGAGAGAGACCTTTAATGTTGTGATGTAATTCACTTAATCAAAACTGATTAAGGTCAAAAAGCAAAGCTTAAACTGTCTGGAGACAGAATAATGAAAGGACTCGATGTACTCTGCTTTCATCCCTTTTTGTCCGCTGTTTGCTTTCTTCTAGTCTTGTAATTTCATCTTCCTCCTCTTCTACGTCAGTACGTTTCCACTGATAACAACTGCACTCACTGTCGGCTTCGACAGCAGCTAAATTTATGGTACATCTTAGAAAATGTAGGCAAAAAAGTCTCTTTTCTCAGTGTTAATAGCTCTCTTTACCTGCATTTAGGTGTACTCCCAGCACAAAGGTTGTTTTAACAGGTGCGTGAGCAGCATTATGATGATGCTTCTAAAATATATTCTTTTAATGCAACATTTGCAGACAAGGCAATCCCAAAATACTGCAACAAGGTCAGTAAAAAAAAAAAAAAGAAATCAATCTAAAACTAAACCGAGTTTAAAATAATAAATATAAATTTTAAAACCAACCATTTTAACTAATATCTGAAGTAGTATGTATTGTTATGCATATTATACAAATTAAATTGCAGTTCTATAAACAGGAAGTCTTAAATTAACATTTTGTTATATATAAGCTATGTAATTTGCAGAATATACATAAAAATGTATAGCGTGCAAAATTTCAAGGAAGAAAAGTTAAGTAATTTATTTACATTATATTTTTAACTAATTATTACAATTTTTATTATTACATTTTTTTTTTGAAGTTTTACATTGAATTCAGTAAATACTCAAAGAACATGCTATCAGATGTGTCACTGGTTTCTATTTTGTTAGCAGAATATACATAAAAATACATAGCATACAAAATTTTAACAAAGGAAGGTTGGGTAGCATTTTTAATTAATATTTTATATATTGTTTTAAAGTTTTTATTTATGTATTTATTTATTTTTAAAGTCTATTTTTTGACATCTTTAATTGAATTCAATTTAATTGAATAATGAATTTATTTATTTATTTATGGGTCAGATTGTGCTGAGTAGTTCCACCCACAGTGAAATCTCACTGGTCCAAAATCTATAAAATAAACATATTGGCTGACTGGCTATGATATTTGTTGCTTCTCACATTGTGCTCTCAGAGGACATAAAAATGCCTGTCACATTATGTCTGTTTTGGACACCTCAAGAACCCCTAGGTTAGAAATTAGGATGTGTTATTCAGGACTAGACATTACTTGTTGTGCCAGTGTGCTCCTGCTAAAATCCTGATAGCATTACAGCCTCTGATATTCATTCTGATAGGCGCCCAAATGAGTGTCACCTCTCATTAGCTGTTTGACGTGATCTGTTTGTGCTTTCCTACAGGGGATGGCTTGAGCTTTCTTCTTCAGTGCAGCCAAGTTATTATTAGGCAGCCGTCGATAACAGATGCTCTGGTCTGCGGTCTCTCTGTTCATCAGTCCTGTGACGTCCTTGTAAATGAGCCGAATACGCTAACTACTGATCTAACGTTGCAAAAACACCTGTCTGAAACCTTAACCAACTGGTTTGCATTTGTTCCCCTGACTCTCCCAGACCTTTTGACTGTTCTGTTTGCTTTTATAAAAAATGTGTAATAAATATTGCATTTTTAATAATGAATTTAACAATTAATCCACCATATAATATAGTTCATTGGCAGTAGGCTACACAACTTTAAATTAAATTAATGTGCGGTCGTTCAGGCTTTTCTACAGCATGTCTCTTACAATCAAATTTTATAGTCTGAATTATTAATTTTATAAAAAGTATTTCACTACAGTGATGGAGGGGCCTTAGGGTACTCATTTGTGTTCAAATTTACTCTGCACTTTAACTTTGAAATTATAAATTAATCTTAACAATATTATTTAAAAGCTGTAAACCCAAAGCCACTCGTGCGGTTAAAGTCATTTCACTTTACTTTAAATTAAACGCTGGATCCATGTGGTGGTTAAATCAGTGGTTAAATCTAACCATATGCAGCTCTTCTAATGAAGAATGTTTTCATTAGCTTCTGTAATCAATTGTTGACAGTGATCAGCTCAGATCCACCTACGGTTTCTTATTGACTTCTAATGTCATTCATTCCAGGCTGAGGTCAGTTGAGTTAGTAAGTCATTAATGGCTGTCTTGTGACAGTAAAGCTGTGATTGGAAGGTTGATTAGATACATGATCGGATGTGTTGTGTTAATGACTGGACCATGATTGGACACACTAGGTCATCAACTCTGATGGCTCAATATGATAAAAATGGCGTGCATGTGTGTAAACGTGTGCTATGTATGTTTATGGAGAGCAGCATACTATCTATTTGCAACCCATTTAATTCATGGATAAGACTTGGATATGCAGTTATTTAATTTTATTGTATGGCTTTTTGTTTATTTATTTTTATTTAGCTTTTTTTGTCTTTAATTTTATCTGGATTTTTAAAATTTATTTATTTATTTATTTATGTATTATTTTTTTTTTCGTTTGTGAGTAAAATAAAAGTAGGATGAGATCTGAATTTAGTACAAATGCTGGACATTAACTTATTCTCCTCAACTTTCAAACTTCCCATTGGTTTATTTGTTTAATAATTGTTTTTTTTTTTACATATACATATATACAGTATCTCACAAAAGTGAGTACACCCCTCACATTTCAGCAACCATTTTAGTATATCTTCTCAAGGGACAATACTATAGAAATGAAACTTGGATATATTTCAGAGTAGTCGATGTGCAACTTGTATAGCAGTAAAGATTTACTGTCCTCTGAAAATAACTAAACATACAGCCATTTTTGTCAAAAAAGCTGGCAACAAAAGTGAGTACACCCTAAGTGATAACAGCTATACATCATTGCCATGCAAAGCCACGTGTCCTATTCATCATGTTCATGTTTTTGTCTGCTTGACAGCACCATACAAATTTGTGTATCTTGTATTAGAGCAGTTAAAATTTGTTGCTTTGAGTACAATTCTCGTATACTGACCACTGGATGTTCAACATGGCACCTCATGGCAAATAACTCTGAGGATTTGAGAATTAGAATTGTTGCTCTCCACAAAGATGGCCTAGGCTATAAGAAGATCAGTAACATTCTGGAACTGAGTTACAGTACAGTGGCCAGTGTCACACAGAGGTTTTCCAAGACGGGTTTCACTCGGAACAGGCCTCGCAAGGGTCGATCAAAGAAGTTGAGTCCTCGTGCTGTGCAGAGGATGACTTCAAAAAACAGATGTATGAGTGCTGCCAGCATTGCTTTAGAGGTGGCAGAAGCGGAAGGTCAGCTTGTCAGTGCTCAGACCATACGCCACACACTGCAACAAGTTGGTTTGCATGGCTGTAGTTACAGAGTGAAGCCTCTTCTGAAGCTGGCTCACAAAAAAGCCTGCAAACAGTTTGCTGAAGACAACCTGTCCAAACGCATGAATTACTGGAACCATGTCCTGTGGTCTGATGAGACTAAGATAAACTTGTTTGGCTCAGATGGTGTCCAGCATGTGTGGCGACACCCTGGTGAGGAGTACCAAGAAAATTGTGTCTTGCCTACAGTCAAGCATGGTGGTGGTAGCATCATGGTGTGGGGCTGCATGAGTGCTGCTGGTACTGGGGAGCTGCGGTTCATTGAGAGAAACATGGATTCCAACATGTACTGTGACATTCTGAAGCAGAACATGATGCCTTCCCTACAGAAACTGGGCCAAACGGCAGGTTTCCAACATAATAACGACCCCAAACACACCGCCAAGATGTGATGATGAAGCTGAAGGTGAAGGTGATGGAGTGGCCAAGTTTGTCTCCAGACCTGAATCCTATTGAACACATGTGAGGCATCCTCAAGCGGAAGGTGGAGAAGCACCATGTGTCTAACATCCAGCAGCTCCGTGATGTCATTATGGAGGAGTGGAAGAGGATGCCAGCAACAACCTGTGCAGCTCTGGTCAATTCCATGCCAAGGAGGATTAAGGCAGTGCTAGATAACAATGGTGCCGCTACAAAATATTGACACTTTGGACACAGTTTTGACATGTTCACTTAGGGTGTACTCATTTTTGTTGCCAGTTGTTTGGACAATAATGGCTGCATGTTGAGTTATTTTTAGAGGACAGTAAATTTGTACTTTTATACAAGCTGCACATTGACTACTCAAATATATATCCCAGTTTCATTTGTGCAGTATTGTCCCTTGAGAAGATATACTAAAATTGTTGCTGAAATGTGAGGGGTGTACTCACTCTTGTGAGATACTATATATATATATATATATATATATATATATATATATATATATATATATAATACACACACACACACATATATATATATATACATATACACACATATACATACATTATATATATATATATATATATATATATATATATATATATATATATATGTATATAATGTATAATTGTTTTATTTTTTTATTTATTTTTTTAATAAATAAAAGAAAAGTAGGATGGGACTTGATTCTGTCTTCACTATATACAGTATATTTACTATAAGACAAAAATGTGTTAGAAAGTGTAACACTTATGCAATAAGATTAATTTAATGCACATATTTAATAGCTAACACGAAATATGTATTAATTTTGCCTCCAGTTATACAAGGCATTTTTTTCCTGTATGCGTGTAAACGCAAGGATAGCAAAGGGCAGCAGTCGCTTTCTGGCTGTAAAGCCCACAGCATTTCAAATAAAGTGGATTCATATACTGTTGAGAGAAGACCTGCAATTAAAGACATATCCAGACCTGCAATCAGTGCATCCTGTGTCTCGCTTATGACTCATACCATATAATGAAGGAAATAAACAAGTGTGTGAGAGTGTCTATATATTTATATTTTATGTCACTCCATTGGCTGATATGGATTCTTTTATTATTTATTTTTGCTCTTTTTTGAGTGACAGAAGAGCTTGATCTGTCACTCTTGAGTTTCTTTGTGTCACTGAGGTGTTTTAATTTCAACACTGGTCATGTTTCCAGAGAGAATACGGGCTCTTTAATGAAGCTGTTCACCCAAAAATGAAAAAAATTATTTAACCACCAATGTTGCTCCAAACCTGTCTTTAGACACCATGTTTGTTAGGATACAAAAAACAAATAAAATATAAAATTATGATAAAATCATTAATGGAGTCGACACTACTTGTGCACAATATTTCAGGTCTTCTGAAGTCATATGATAAGCTTTGTATGTGCAAATATACCGTGTGGGTCACATAGAATGATTTTATGATACTTTTTGGTGTGTTTGTCCTTTTCAGATTCTTCAAATATTATCCTTTTTTCTTCATTCCTTAAGCTTCATAAGCAGAATTTATTGATTATGATCTGCAGTTCCTCGGTTGTTTTCTAGATCTAAAACTCTGCAGTCTTCAGGAAGTCGAGCTGTGTTGTGAAGGACGTGTCCTGGTGGGAACGAGCTGATTGTTTGGCCGTATTTTGCCATAGCTCTCTGTGGTAACATGAGGTGCGCTCTGAGACAGCAGCATATGATGGATAATGTTGTTGTTGTTTTGACTTTTAACATCCAAGGACAGTAAAACCATTTAGGGACTTTATATTTTTAACTTGTCGGAACGATAGCATAATTTTATGATTTGTCATTCTCTACTGCTCGTAAACTGATGTTACGGTTCATATCATGTCAGAAACGTTTGGTTATTTATATGAACCAGCAACTCTGTTTAGGACCACAGTGGGATGAGATTGGTTTATAATTTTCTTTTATTTTAGCCTGTTAGTTTATAGAGTTTTTCTCCATATTTATTTTATTTTGTTTTAGCATGTTTAGTTTTTATAGTATTTTATTTTTAGCATGTTTTTATTTATTTATTTATTTATTTTATTTTGCTTTTTTTTTTTGTTATGCATTTTCTCTGGAGTTTTATTTGTTGTCCTCAGCTTTCTTATAATATTTTAGCATTTATTTATTTAGTTTTGTATTTTCTCCCTTACTTTCTTTTGTATTTTATTTAGCTTTTTGTTTTGTTTTTTGTTTTGTATTGTTTTGTATTGTATTGTTTTGTTTTGTTTTGTTTGCATTCTTTCCCCAGAAACAGCACTTGCAATATAATCATCAGGATGGGTCAAATTGGTGAATATTCAAATATGGGTGGTCATATGTTAATAAACTCAAAGTTACTTCTGAATGAGCTGCTTTTATTGTTTAGTTTGAGTAAATATTCTGGACAGACTCTCTGTTTGGGTGGTAGAAAAACTCTCTGACCCGCAGGCTGAAATTTGTGTGCTGGTGTCTGTGATGTGTGTCCTCATTACATGTCCAATCCTGACAGCTTCACTCAGTTCAACTTCTGCTTCACCATGTTCGTCACCCACTGAAAGTCTGAAAACTTTGTCTCAGAGTACTTTCAACTGAGGGAAAAAAAAAAAAAAAAAAACACAATCTCTGTGGGAAAAGGATATTTTTTAACTTCTGAAGCAGGTGGGCATAGAAACCAGCCATTGATAAAATGGCTAAAATGTAATTTTGTTTGTTTGGGTTGGACATTTTTAAATGCAATAACTCTCATGTCATCTGAACTGGTGTTTGAAGGGTATTTACTCTTGTTTCAGGTAAAAATAGTAAAAAAAAATTTATGAAGTTTTCCAGTTTTGGTCTGTGTATTACTATGGGAGTCTGTGTTTTCTCAGTCGAGACATTTTGAACATTTGTCACTGTGCACCAACAGAGTCTTTGTGTTAAAGGTGTACTGGGTGTATCGACATCCTTCAGTATACAGAGCCTTAGTCCAGACAAGTATGTGGTGCTAAAAAACCTTTGTATAGGGACCCATAGAGTTTACATCAATTGTCTGTGCCATTATGTGTTATTATTCAGGGAGATGTATAAACACATCAACAGTTTAACTAACTTAATTTTCTTCATACTGTTGCTCTGCCATTTAATATCTTGTATCATTTGCATTAGGGCTGCACGATTATGACAAAAATCATAATTGTCGATTAATCCCTTGAGATTGTAATTGCGATTATTAATAACGATTATTTTGAACAGATTTATGCCATTTGTTTGAAGCTGCATGCCATATTTATATATAAAATATATATTTAAAAAAAAGGCTGAAAACACACTTCCTGAACTTTTATTGCGTTTCTATAGCATTGAGCCTCAAATGTCAACTATACATTGGTTTGGTTTTTTCTTTAAACAAAAAAAGGTAAAATTATGCATGGTATAATAATGTTATACTAAAACTAAAAGAAAAAAAGAAAAGAAAAAATGGTTTACGAAAGCTATATATTTCATTTACAATTAAACAGACGAAATTTCAAATTACAGTAACATTTTACAGTTCAATTTATATTTTCAGGGCTCCAGACTATCATTCGAGAGCAGTGGCACCAGCACCTGATTTGGTAGCACTGAACATGTAATATTACAAGTTTTGTCTCTTAGAAATGCACATTAGAACAGGAGCTTGAGTTCAGAGTAGCAGGAGCTTGAGTTGGGATGCAGATGTACATTTGACAGTACCATTGTGAAAACTGTAACAGCGTAATCTTTCATACATAACCAAAAGTACAGCACCTCATTACCATGCTAAAAAAGTAGCCTAACTATATGGTTTCTATGGTGTTTTCATTGAAAAACAGTAGCCTAAAGACACATCAACTGATAGAATAATTAACAAAATAATGTAATTATATTCCATTTCTCCTTTAACATATTTAGTATAAATAATACTCAATATGGATATCCTACTTTTCTGCCACCGTACCATTGTTGCCGTTAGTGTTACTACAGTAAAACTATGGTAAATGTGGGTGATTTGTGGATTGAAACGTCTTCTAACTGGATCGTTGTTGCACTGTTTCTGCAGATTTCTGCAATAGTGTTGATGAGAATAACAGCTCTGATTTATTTGGCTTTAAACGAGTTTAAATTAAAGAGACGTGATTTGTACTGGAGAACTCTGCACTGAACTCGAGTGCTTCTTACTAGATTTCACAGCGCTGTTTAGTGCGTGATCGCAACTGGTCACTGTAATAAAAGCATACGCTCTAAGCTCGCGCTGCGCTGTTTTCTTTTGAGGCGAGCGGTTAAAAGGTCAGTGTAGCGCGCAGTTCAAATGAGTACCGCTATTTTGTTCCGCTTTTGACACGTTTGGCATTTAACATACACTATAAAAAATTTCACTGTTAAATTACAGTAAACTACTGGCAGCTACAATCACCAGTATAAAGCTGTTATTCTACAGTGTACCTACTGTAATCTGCAACAACAGTTTATTACTGTAAAAACAATATTACAGTACCTTGCCGTAAAAAAAATAAGCTTTACAGTATAATACTGTCATTACACTGTTATTTTAGTATTCCAGTTGTAATTTCATTAGCTCTTTATTACTGTAAAATGTATTAAAGTATTGCAGAATGTGATCTTAACATTGTAACACTGCTAGAAGCTAATGATTTAAAATTTACATTCTAAAATTAAATACAACTTAAAATTACTTGAACACAAATTGCTAAGACAAGAGATGACTTTAAAACATTAGTCTTTTATTAAAGCATTATTAATGACACTGTTTCCACTTAACCCGTGAGACTGGACTGAACAGAGCAAAATGCTATGACTTGACATGAACATCTGGTTGCAGAACATGTGACTTCACCTTACTAAATACTGTCCCACTCAAAGTTCATAAGTTTTTTTATTTATTTATTTATTTTTATAAAACCTTGCCCTGTCTTCTTCGACACCACTGTCACTTGGCTGGCCTTTGTTTCCCTCTCATGGTTCACACTAATGAAGTGCCTAAAATGTAATAATAGAGAAATATGGGATGTTAGGTGTGGCAAGTAAAGGTTAATTGGGGATTAAGATTAAAAGATTAATCTTAATGTGTTTGAGAGAAATAAAAAAAAAAGAGAGAGGTGGAGTGGGAGGTAAAAAGTGAGAACAAAAATTTCTGAACAAAACTGGGAAGAGGGGCAAAAAAATCAAACAATATTTACCTTTGAACAAACTCCATTGTCCTTGTAGCTTTCTCTTGGTTTTGTAAATTGAAGATAGCAGCTGGCGAAAGCTGCATCAAGCTCTGTGATGAAGCTTTGCTGAATGCCTTCACATGATGTGGCTTTCAATACTGATCATCCAACCTCCAATTGTGACTTTGTCACCAGCAACTTATGCAGACAATAATATTAGTTAGTGTTCAGAAACATTATGAAATATAGGTATCAGACTACCCACCGTAACAGCAAAATAGACCAACACCGACAATCTTTAAGGTTCTCTCTGACAGAATAATAAAATGATTATGGTATAACTATAACTGTTAGCATAGCTTTAGTGCACATTTCAATAAACCCCACAACAAATGGTAAAATAAAGCCCAGTCTATCACATAGATTTTATGAAAAAAAAAAAAAAAAAAATCAAATGATAATAACATATACCACGGACATTTGATTAGATTGCAAAATAACAAAAGTTAAACTCCAATGAACAAGCTAGCTAACTTAGTTTGCTGATTTGTTTACCATTCACTGGATATGAAAATAAAAAAATAAGAAATTGTTATTAGTAACTTCATTCAATAAAAATATGTAACAGTGTGTAAATAATATCACAGGCTAAAACTGACTTTGATAAAAATCGCAATTACCTTAGTCGGTGAGTAGAAATGCAAGCCGGTGAATGTGCCGTCCATTTCGATGCTCGCAGCTCATAAAAATCGTCTTTAATTCTGCTTCTCATTCTTCTTTCTCTCGTTAATAAAATATTAGCAATTTTAAACCTGCATGAGTGCACACCTCTTGACTGTTGATGGGAGCTGATGCGTTGTGGTTTTGCTCAGATGAGTTGTGAGCGGGCTCAAGCAACAACGTCACACGTCTGACTAGACAAAAAAAAAATACTGTATTATACCGTTAAGACTGAACAGTAGCTTTTTTTTTTTCAGGTTACGTAGGGGTTTTAATTTGTAATTTTCAGTTAGAGCTAAACTGGGAGATAATATAATGGGTATAAACATTGTTAGTTTATGGAACCGCCACTTTTATTGGAAATCTAACCAACTCCAGTTTGCTTTTTAATGTAAAATCTTGTTTCCTTGCAGCTTGCTAAGTGTCTCAAACAAAACTCTTGAGAATGATTCAAAGACTCGATGCCATCACATTAGCAAACCCAACAACTGTTGTACATCCCCCAATGAGCACAGTGTAGCAGTTTTGCGTGATGTTATTACGTTCTGACACATTTCGAGAAGCGTTAGCGTTCCTGTACATCTCAATCCTCTCTTTCTCTAACTGTGTAATCAGTGCAAACTGTTTACCTCATTAAAACACCCGCACACAGTGATGGTGACCAAGGACAAAAGTGATTAGATTGTTTAAATGGATTGTGTTTGCATCTGTGTGTGTTGTTTATTCATGGGTCCTGTAGCTTTTTTTCCCGCACATTAAGTGTTCAGAATAGCACATACAATGTCTCATTTACATAATTAGGCTAAGACAACGGCGAGATTGAGGAGAACGTTGGAGCAGAGCATGTCCCGCGATGGAGATTTTCCGAAGTCATTTTAAGTTGATTGTTTTTGCAATTTAAAATGAAGCACTGCTGTTTTCTTCCACCACCTTTCACATCGTCTGAAAAAAGTGGCGTCCCCGTTACCCTCCGATGTGTGCTTCGCATCCCAATGCCATAATTACACACATTAGCATGTGTGTATGCATACATGCGTGTTAAACAGCTCCTCCAAGTATGAAAGAGGCATGTCATGGACGCTTAATAGTTTGTTCCCGCAATAGTCAAATACAGTATTTTTCCCCACTATCTCGTGTCTTCCTCACAGATGCTATCTGACTGATAAGAGCGCTCGTTTTTGTGCGTCTGTGTTTGTTTTTCCATTCACTCAGCTTGTGTTGTTACAGAAACGCCCGCTGCCGTCCCTAGTACCCCTTCAGGCCAATTAGTGTCCATCCTTTACTGAAGTAACAAATATTTACAGGCCGGCTTTGTGTGGCTCGCAGCTTGAATGATTCAAAGCTGTTAGGATAGAGCATTTTATGACAGGTATGAATGGTCTTTTGTGTCGTTTGGTCATTCATACTGAGTCATTGGGTTTGTTTTGCATGTGAAAGTGTGGTATGCTGTGCACGGCTCTAAGCTTTTATAGAACCTCACAGCTTTCTGTATGAAGCTCCTCAAGGGGGTTTAGAAGACAGTACATGCCCTTTCAGAGGTTTGCGGTTTAGTATTTTCTTAATAGAATGGTTACAGTCCGTTGCCTTCAGGGTCTCCAACAGCGCTAGCTAAAGGTGTCCTTGTTAATAAACTCATGGTATACTCGTAGACTATTAGCATGAGGGTTTATTTAATATTGTACAGATGTTTTATGTGGAGTGTCTTGTTCTATATACACATTTATATATATATATATATATGTGTGTGTGTGTGTAGAAAGAGAGAGCAGTTTTTAGACTTTTTTTTTTTTTTTTTGTTTTAGCCATAGTTTTTAATTTAATATAATTACGTTGTAATCTTAAAAAAATGGATAAATTATTTTGTTAAAAATTTACAAATAATTGAATAGCAAATGTACAGGTGAACTTATAAATACCAATGCTAGTCAGAACATTGGCTGCCCACTGCTCCAGGTGCATATTCACTACTGTGTGTGTGCACGTGGATGGGTTAAATGCAGAGCACAAATTCCAAGTATGGGTCACCATACTTGGCCACATACCACTTCCCTTTCCTCCTTTCCCTATTAGCCATTAAAATTGTATAATTTTATATGCCAGAAATAATGGATACATCCATCACAAACCACTTGTTCTATGTAGAATATAATGCATACGTACGTTTGTGTGTGTGTTTAATTTATTTGTATTTATTTGTGTACATTATACCCTACAGAGGACAAGCGGTTTGGATGGATGTATATATTAACCATTATTTCTGGTTTATTAAATAATTATTTTATAAAATTTATTTAAATAATTACATTATAATTTTTAGTATAGATGATTATTGTGTCATTTACAAATATAATTTTTATAAGTGTAATTTTTATTTAATTGTATACATTATACCTTACACTGGACAAGCAGATTGGATGGATATATACATTAGGCATTTTATTGTATATAAAATAGTTATTTTATACAAAAAAAAAAAAAAAAAAAAATATATATATATATATATATATATATATATATATATATATACAGGTGCATCTCAATAAATTAGAATGTCGTGGAAAAGTTAATTTATTTCAGTAATTCAACTCAAATTGTGAAACTCGTGTATTAAATAAATTCAATGCACACAGACTGAAGTAGTTTAAGTCTTTGGTTCTTCTAATTGTGATGATTTTGGCTCACATTTAACAAAAACCCACCAATTCACTATCTCAACAAATTAGAATACTTCATAAGACCAATAAAAAAAAAAAACATTTTTAGTGAATTGTTGGCCTTCTGGAAAGTATGTTCATTTACTGTATATGTACTCAATACTTGGTAGGGGCTCCTTTTGCTTTAATTACTGCCTCAATTCGGCGTGGCATGGAGGTGATCAGTTTGTGGCACTGCTGAGGTGGTATGGAAGCCCAGGTTTCTTTGACAGTGGCCTTCAGCTCATCTGCATTTTTTGGTCTCTTATTTCTCATTTTCCTCTTGACAATACCCCATAAATTCTCTATGGGGTTCAGGTCTGGTGAGTTTGCTGGCCAGTCAAGCACACCAACACCATGGTCATTTAACCAACTTTTGGTGCTTTTGGCAGTGTGAGCAGGTGCCAAATCCTGCTGGAAAATGAAATCAGCATCTTTAAAAAGCTGGTCAGCAGAAGGAAGCCTCCTTGTGAAGGGTGTCAGTGATTGTCTTCTGGACAACTGTCAGATCAGCAGTCTTCCCCATGATTGTGTAGCCTAGTGAACCAAACTGAGAGACCATTTTGAAGGCTCAGGAAACCTTTGCAGGTGTTTTGAGTTGATTAGCTGATTGGCATGTCACCATATTCTAATTTGTTGAGATAGTGAATTGGTGGGTTTTTGTTAAATGTGAGCCAAAATCATCACAATTAAAAGAACCAAAGACTCAAACTACTTCAGTCTGTGTGCATTGAATTTATTTAATACACAAAAATAAAACACAGTTTCAAACAAAAATACACAGTTTCACAATTTGAGTTGAATTACTGAAATAAATGAACTTTTCCATGACATTCTAATTTATTGAGATGCACCTGTATATAGTTACATTATTCTTTTCAGTATATATCATTAATGGCTGATTTACCATATACTTTTTGTATACATTTATTTTTATTTAATTGTTTACATTACACCCTACATTGGACAAATGCTTTGGATGGATGTATACATTATCCATTATTTCTGCTATATAAAATAATTATGTTATAATATATATATATATATATATATATATATATATATATATATATATATATATATATATATATCAATAATGTAGAATGTTTCATAGTTTTATATATTCTGTAACTGTACACATTATATCCTACATAAAACAAGTGGTTTGGATGGATGCTGCCATTATCCATTATTTCTGGCATATAAAACGAACAAAAAAATAATAATTTTAATAGTTAATACTGTGTAAAATCAAATTGTTATGGTAACAGTGTAAGCAGTTCTGACTAGCATTGGTTTTTATAAGTTCACCTGTACATTTGCTTCGTTGTTAGTGCAGATGTTTGTGTTGTGGATATTACCGATTTCTTAATGAACAAATGTAAACATTTAGACCTCTAACCTTTTGTTTGTAATGTTCAATAATCACATACTCAACTGCATTAAATGTTTGCTTTTTGTTTAAATATAATAAGCAACAGTTTTTATATATCTCTAGTTAGTCAAACAGCTTGAGTGTGTAGACAGGGTTTGTGTTTGCTAACTGCAGAGATGAGCCTTGCTGATATTTGAAGTTATTGCAATCATGAAAGTCTTCAGGAGCCGTTTCCCCCCCACTCTTCTTAACCTATAATTACCCGGTTAAATTTAAACTCCACAGCAGGTCAAGTCAGGAATCAAATCAAATTATAATCCCTACCAGATAATCAGGGAAGGCCACTCAGAAAGACAGTCGGCATTACCACTGATTGTGTTTGTGTGCGTGTGGGGTCGTTTTAAAGGTTTTGCCGGCAGCGGTTTGACTCTGCTCTGATCCTAGGTTGTGTAAAACATGCCACGAAATTGAAACCCCTAATTAGTTTCCTTTTGTACCTGATAAAGAAGGATTTGCTGCTAATAGCTGGTTGGTGCAGCATTTAGAAACCCTCGGCCAAGCCAAGTAACAAAAGCAGTGATTTTACCCCTTTCCCTAGACCCCAGATTAAGAAGTCTCGTCAGGTAGCCATTGCCCTCTGATCCTGGCGGATAAAATGATTTTTTTTTTTTTTAATGGTTCTCATCAAAGAGATGTTTTGTTCTTTGAAACTAGTTTTTTGTCTTACTTTCAGATGGATTCAACCAAGATTTAAAAGCTTGTCGACCAATTTCCCATGTTTGCTGTGTGTTTATTTCCTCCTTCAAAACCGATTTAACACACACTTTACATTTTCTCAGTGTGGATATTGGATATCAGCATTTTTCTGGAGTTGTGGCTCTGCGTCGTTGCGCATACATTTACAGCCGAAGGTGTTAGCATAATCGAGCGGGTTTTGAGGTTGTGTTAGTGGTCGATGCTGCTGTCATACCTGCATCCTCCCACATCAAATGCTTAATCAATTCTTCACCGGCAAACAGGATTATGAACAGAAGCCTTTGTGTGCTAGAGCTCTCGATGGAGACCCAGCTCTGCACCTAGATCCAGTTGAGCTCCGTTCAAATGGCAGATCATTGATTGGCCCGATTGGTGTAGGCTGCGTCTTGTTCTGTTGAAGACTTTTGTCCTTGTGGCAGATCCAGTCAGCCTTTTTGTTTATTCCCAGCAGATCTATCATTCTAGTTAAGTCTAGTCACCTTTATACGATACAGTTTGTTTCAAAGTAGCTTCCCAGTCATAACAGAATCAATGCAAACAGCTCTACAGAAAACAATAGTGACATTGATACTAGTTGCTTGATTGGCGCTTATGGACCCTCAGGTCTTGGCACGTTTTTTTAACCAATCACCAGATGCCATGTGACGGTAATCACTCTTGGGTTATTTGGTGGTTTTTAGTTTTAATATTCAGAATCTTCACAGTCATGATAAATGTTGTGTGTGCAGTAAGTAGCCTTTAATGCAGCATTCTGTACCATTGCAGTATTGAAATATTTTATATATATTCATATCAATGTATTTGCATGACAACATCACTCTCTTTTACTGCTTTTTACAATATTCTTGTGACACTATAAATAGTTACTCAGATAATGATTCAGTATTATTCTTTACTGAATATCATGCATTACCATGCAGTCCAAAATTTGGTCACAATTTGATTTATGATTCTTTACTAAATGATACAAAACATAATTTTACGTTATATTTTTACATTTAGACATTTAGCTGACGCTTTAATCCAAAGCGACTTACAAATGAGGACAATGGAAGCAATCAAAATCAGCAAAAGAGCAATGATACGCAAGTGCTATAACAAGTCTCATTTAGCTTAGCATAGTACACTTAGCAAAAAGAAAAATAGATAGAAAAAAGATAGAAAAAGAAAAGAGCAAGCTAGTGTTAGAAATTAAGTAAATAAAAGAAAAAATTAAAATAAAGTAAATTTTACTTCTTTTTTTTCAGTGACTTGGTTTTACAGCTGAAAATGTCAACAGGTATAAAAAATTAATATGCAATACATTAATTATTAATTGATCATTAAAACCCATAATTGGTGCATTGAGTTTCTTTGTCAAAATAATGCATTGGAATGCATTTTTTAAATTTTGCAGTTTTATGCATTTTTAAAAGTTATGCAGTTTTATATCCCTACTAACAGATGTCCTTCCCACTGATATTCACTATGCAGGTCGACTGTAGAGATTTTAAGTTATCCCATCCATGTTGGATTTCAAGCTTATTTCTATGCTATCTAGGTGCATCTGATCTTATTTAACCCCACAGCAAAAGGAAAAAGTTAGAGAAAGACATTTACGACTCTGATTCCCTAAGAGTCTGTAATTAAATCTCACTTCTGTGGTTCCGCCTCCAACACGTCGGTGCATTGCTGACAGAACGCAAACGCAGTACTACTGCAGCCTTCCCCGCTGCTACAGACACTGACAGCACACTCATTACAGCCTGATTCCTACATTTAATAACAATCATTTGTGCAAACAATTACCTAAAGCTTAGAGTTAAAAAGACATTGTGCTGTTCTCTAAGAGTAGTAAACTGCACTTCAAAATATTTAATCTCCAAGCACTTTTAAAGAAGTCGCCCCATTTTTAGAAATTAATTAGAGCAGTGGTTCTCAAACTTTTTACACCAAGTACCACCTCAGAAAATATTTGGCTCTCCAAGTACCACCATAGGGGCTTTCGCACTGCGTAGTTCAAGGAACTTAGTTCTAGGAACTAGCCAGCAGGGTAGTTCCTAGAGAACCAATTTCTCCCTTGAGCTGTTTTCCTGGTTTCCCGGCAGCAGCGATGTCTTTTTGTGTGGCATTAACAAATGTCAACAACCGGTGAATGGAGGACGCCGTGATCAGAGCTGTTTTTGCTGTGTGTCGTGGGCTTCATGATAACGGAGATGGAATGTAAATGCACAATTTACGCGATTGCAAGTGCAAAAAGTTGGGCTAAGAGACTAAAGTTTTTATGACAACTTGCAGTGTTACATATCATCGAAGCTGAGAAAAGAACACAACACTGCAGACAACAGGTAAATGCCATTATCGCTGTTTTCCATGTTCGTTGAGTATATAGGTTTACATGATGACATATTTTAATGACCAACATTAAAATACAGTAGCGTAGTAGGCCTAATTATTCAGCTACAGCTATCCACAGTTCAAAAACGAGGCAGTTTTATTCCTAATAAGAATATTTATTATTTATTATTGTCGGCCACTTTAACATTGTAAATACACAGTTTGAACATTAACACTGTACTGTGCTTACATACAGGTAAATAAAAAACTTAAATGATTAAATTAAAATGTATTGTATCTAAAAGTTAAATAAAAACTTTACTGTACTTAAATGTAAAGTAAAAAATGTACAGTACTTGATCAAAAACATTAACACAGGCATCATTTAGCCACCTTGCAAACTTTTTAAAAGTGTTTTAAAGGCACAACATGTAGGTTTTCGCCGCTAGAGGTTGCATGTTCAAAACAATGACAAAGGCAAAGCTTGATGACGCTGTGAAGAGGTGTGGAACGATGGGAGACGTCGTTTTCACTATTAAGAGATGTATAGAATTCACTAATCATGTTCACAGGTGAGGTAATGAATTACCTGTACCTTCTTCAATTATTCAAACAGCGAATAAATTATACAGAGAAAGCGAGCAAAGAATTACATCGTCAAAGAACATTATGACTGATTTCAGTCTAGCGTGAGATTAAGCACTTTCAAAAAACTTCCCTTATAATCAGTAAAGCTGTCTATACACTGATGAATGAATCGCTTACTTACATCATACATACATCTGCATGTGTTTATGATGAGAGAATTTGCGAGCTGAATTCAGCCTTCAACTTCACTGTTTCAGCGATGACTCATCTGAACGCCTCTGATTGGCCATTGCATTCATAAGCTCAACAGACTGTGTATGTGATTGGTTATAATGCGGAACACTGTAAGAGTCATGATGCAACATTGAGCAGATATAAATTTAATGCTGCAGTCAACACTTCTCATTTCAGCCGTAATGGATTTACTTTAACTGTGCAGCTGCATTTTTGTTCATACTTGTAGTTTCTACAAGCGAAAACCAAGGATAGTGCGGATATTAATTCATTGATAGGTGACCATGACCATTGTGGAACAGGGACAAGCCAGTTTTTAAAACTGTAATTTCTCTGGATTTACAAATCCTTGGGAATTTTTTGAATAACCTAAGTACACAACTGCATGAAATATATAAAAAGTGGTTTTTGGATATTTTATTACAAAAATCTTACAGATTGTGCCTTTAACATTAATTTATATTTAATTCAGTGATTCCTCTGCGTACCACTGCGTACCGGCACACGTACCACACTTTGAGAATCAGTGAATTAGAGCCTAGTGTTTCTCCCTCAGTTTGGTTTGTGTAGGTATAGCGGCATTTTAGCCCAAGATTTTTAGATTTCAAGTGATTTATACAGAATTTATAATCAAAACATTCCCTTTTCTCCTAAAATGCCTTTTAATGGATGTTGTTTTCCAGACGCAGCCTGGATTCCCGCTCAGACTGATAATAGAAGTAATGTTGATGAACAGAATAAAGACCAGTACAAGCCTGAAGAGCTGTTGTCCATCTATTTTGAAGTTCATAAATGCAATTTTAAGCTAAATTTTGGTTAGTTTATAAGTATTAGCTTGTGAAAGTGAATGAACCAAGAAGGAAACACAACATTGTGACATTTAAGTCCATTTCAAAATGACAAAAACAAGCTACAGGTCTGAAACTTAATTATACTTAAGTGTGCCATTTTGCTTTGTCGTAGTGAAATTTCAGAGATTTTCAGATTTCAAGTAATTTATATTATAATTAATAAATAAAACATGCCTTTTTCTCAGGAAATGCGTTGTAATGACAGTTGTTTTCCAGACGCTGCCTGGATTCCCGCTCAGACTGATAATAGCAGTCATGCTGATGAACAGAATAAAGACCAGTAAAAGCCTGAAGAGCTGTTGTCCATCTATTTTGAAGTTCATAAATGCTGTTTTAAGCTAAATTTTTGTCTGTTTTGAAGTATTAGCTTGTGAAAGTGAATGAACCAAGAAGAAAACCCAACATTGTGACATTTAAGTCCATTTCAAAACGACACAAGCTACAGGTCTGAAACTTACCTACATTTTCGGAAGAACCGTTATATTTAAGTGTGCCATTTAAATTAAATTTTAAAATTAGTATCTGTCCATGTAAATTGACCATTGTTGGTCCAAGCAGGGGCAGCCACTTTTAAAAAAGTTGCCCCGTTTTTAGAAATAATTCAGAGCCTGGTGTGTTTCTCCCTGGTTTGTATAGGCATATATGGCAGCATTTTACTTGCATCCACCCAAGATTTTTAGATTTCAAGTGATTTAAATTTAATTTATAAACAAAACATGCCTTTTTCTCCAAAAATGCCTATTAAGGACTGTAGTTTTCCAGATGCAACCCGTATTCCCGCTCAGATTGATAAAAGCAATAATGTTGATGAACAGAAAGAAAGCCAGTAAAAGCTTGCAGAAATATTACCTATTTTGAAGTTCAGAAATGCTGCTTTCAGCTAAATTTTTGGTCTATTTTGAAATACTGTGGCTTCTGAAAGTGAATGAACCAAGAAGAAGATGTGACAATTTAGTCCATTTCAGAACAACACAGACAAGCTACAGGTCTGAAATGTACCTAAATTTAGGCAATAGTCATTATATTTAAGTGTTCCATTTTGCTTTGTCGCCAATAAAATTTTTAAATGACAATGTCAAATGACAACTGTAGAACCAAGCAGAAGCCTCTCTGCCAAGTGGTTGTGTTGGCAACAGGCAAGCAGTAAGTGGCAATTCATCTTTGGCTAGTGCTGATTTAATGTCTGCCCAAGTGGTGGATTTCACCAGTCTGGGTTAAGTGCAAACACTAGAAATTGGATAAAGCCTATATTGCATTTATTGACATTTACATTTTTATGCATTTGACAGATCTAGTATGGCACTCGAGGTTACAGAAAATGGCCTGAAATTGTTAACGACATATTTGTTTATTTATTTAAAGCTATTTTTTGTCCAAATAGAATGGGTTATGTGCTGCTTGAACCCAGCACTGTCCTTTATTCCCTCTCAAAAGATCTGCAGTGGCGTGTCAAAGATCCCCAGAATCTTCAAAGGAGGATGATGAACAAATCATTTAGTTCATTGGATCTAGTTTAGATTAATCATTCGTAAGGCCAAATCAAATCTCCAGTAGACACGGATCTCCTGCAGAGAACATTTCACATCAACTCCAGACTGCCCATTCTTTTTTTATGTGCTGCTTTGCTCATTTGACAGCTCTGTAGAGCAGTTTCACGGCGTAACCTTGCCAAGCGCCGCTTTCCCTCCGTCATTGATCAGCTCTGTGGGTTGTGTTCGTCAATGCGGCCATATTTTTACAGCTGAACTGACACGTAACCTGTGAATGTGATTCAGGCATAGTTAATTATTGATCAGCGACTGTCAGGTTAGCTGAGCATCGAAAACCATTCACAATGAGCTTTGCACTGTTGGAGTCTCCGTGGGTTTTTCTAGTAATTTTTGGTGTGTAAGAGAACAGGAAAAATAATTTATAGTACTACATTGTTTGTATGTGTGTGTATAATGGCAAAATGAATGTTTGGAAATGTAAACCAATATTTCCTGCTGACACACTACAGCAAAAGACAGAAATAGCTGACTTAAAACCATTTTTAGCTGGTAAAAATACTAGTGTTCTAATAATTTTGGCCACCAAAGTGTGTGTGTGTATATATATATATATATATATATATATATATATATATGGGTTGTTGACGTGACATGGCATTTTCACTGTCCCACAAGATAAAAATGCATATGAATTATTTTGAATATTAAATGAATTTTTGAGCCAAATCTCAAAATTGTCCTATGGTGTGACTGTCTCAACCATGGTTCAATAAATTACAACTTTTATAAATGAAAAAGAAAAACATAAAAATGTTAATAAATACCTCCGGTATAATTGTACAAGTGTCTATTTTAGTAAATGGCAATAATATTTTTCATCCATATATTTCTGAAAGCATAGGAACTTAATACATTTTGTCTCTGAAAACCATGTCCTATGGTGGGACACCGTATCCTGATTTTAAATCGGCCAATTCCAGAGAAAACTTTAATTATTTGAAGGACCCCATTCATGGTTGTGTTACTGAAGCCCCCTGTGAAGCCCATGACGTGCACATGGTCAATTTTTCTCTCAGAATTGCTCAAATATTTAACTTTTTTGGAACCACTACAAAAGTGTTACGTTTTGTTGTCCTTTGGTGTGACACCCCTAAATTATATTTTTTATTTAAAAACTGCATGTTAAACTACATAATCATGGAAAATTGCAAATGTGTCTTGCTAACCGCTTATGACAGGTTAGCTTGGAATAGCAAGGTCATTAATTGACAGAAAAAGGCTGAAACGTCCTATGGTGTGACAGAAAATGTCCTCCGGTGTGACACCTGTACTGTCACACCAGAGGACAAGGTCTCTTTAAGAAGCATTTTAAATAATTAAATAAGATTTATTTAACTCCTTTTTATTCTTTTTTTAATCATTTTCAGTGTTCTTAAATGCAATAATTACATTAATTAAACTATTTTCTGATGTTTTTACAGAAAACTTGTACTGTTATAAATTGTCATGAAAATAAGTATAGAATGTATAGAATTTGTTTTTGAGACAGAAAGAATTGAGGGGAGAGAAATTAGTGGAAGAGAGAGGACACGGGGGGGAGGGGGGGGGGGGTGTTTCAGTAACATACTGATTGACTAAGACTGAATTTTGTTGATAAATTATTTTTTGTTTTGCTTAAAAAAGCATGTTGATATTATTTGTATCAAAATTAAACATTCTTTCTCATTTGACATGTTCAAAATTAACTAGAAATTATTTAATAACTACCATTTCTGTCCTTTAGTGTGATGTAATTTCCTATGGTGTGACATAATGTCCCAAGGTATGACACACATAAAAGAACCACAAATTTGTTTTTATCTGAAAATATCTTAAAACAAACAGTTGAGTATTGCAATAGGGGAGATAAAATATCACTCAACTTAAAATGGTAGAATTTTCAGCAGTTTTGAACGAATGACAGCAAAGTTTGTTTTGTTGTCAAAGTTTGTTTAGAAATTGTCCAACATGTCATGGGGTAAAAAAATTTGTTAATTATAATTTCATATTAAATAAATAGAACTATATGAAAATAAGGGTCTAACAAAGAAGATAAATCTCTCTCATGCTATTTATGTAGTATTGAAAGTTTTTTTTTTTTTTTTTTTTTTTCTTAATTTTTGCTATATCACACCATTGGAAAAATTTATGGTACAGTTCAGTAAAAATGTTCATAAAAGCAGTGAAGGAATTTACAAAGGTAGTGACCCTTTATATTTTCTCAAAGATCAGGCTTCACACTACATAAATGTATGCCATTTATTTTTCAAAAAAGATATTTTACCAAAAAAAAGCATTTTTTACTGCCTATTTGTCAACTACGCATATATATATATATATATATATATATATATATATATATATATATATATATATATATATATATATATACTTTAAGAATTTTCCATTGTTGTAGTTTGAAGCAATATGTTTGTGTTTGATTCTTTGTATTGTTCTGCGCAGTGAACCTTTGAATTGTTTGTTTGCAAAAGTTTGAGCCTGGAGCTTCTTTATCTCTCGATGCAGGGAAGCGTTTTGCTGCCCCTATGAATTTGTTTGTCACCTTTGTTGATTGTGAATATCCAGCCATATCAGGCCAGAGCCGAGGGAAGAATGTGGCAGGATGGATCCAGTAGAGGAATTCTGCCATAGAAGGAGAATAATTAAAGTTGGAATTGAACAGGAGTTATTCTGAGTTGAAATGAATTCAGTGTCGTCCAAAACAGGAAATTCTGATTTGATCAGACTCTCTCTGGAGAAAGAGGCATCGCCAGCCAGAGGCTCTCAGCCAGGTTTGATACCAGTCTCTTTATTTCATAGCCAGTGTAAACGTGACAGTGCACAAATATAATAGATTGAACAAATGGCTTCTATCCTCATCTGCTTGATCAGAAGTAAGACTTGAGATTTGTGTGAATGTCATGTACCAGGATTTATTTATAAAATGTATTTCTTTTTCTTAATAAATTTAAAAATATTTATACTTTTATTTCATTAAATTTATAATTTTATATTTTAAAAAGTACATTAAATCTTAGTCTTAAATTTTTAGTCTTTTTTTTTGCTTTAGATTTTTTTTTTTTTAGTTTTAGTCCCTTTAAAAATTACATTTTCTTTGTATCTTTGGTTTTAGATACAATCTGTAAAATAAACATCTTATATATCTTATAATATCTTATAAATTTGACCTTGTAATGTGTAGTATATTTTTACACACACACACACACACACACTTATTCATACATTCACATTTAAACATACACATTTCTCATTTCATCATGTGTGGATGCATTACATTCAGCGTGCATATGTGCATGAAAGAAAAGGCAATCATTATTCAATGAACGTGCATGCATGAAAGAAAAATCAACTTCATTTATTCATTCAGTAATTTAGTCCTTCACATTAAAAGTGGATTTGCATTAAATTCAGTGTTCATATGCACACATGAAAGAAAAACAGCAATAACAATTCATTATGCATGTAAATGCATGAAAGAAAAGATCAGGGGCCCTATTTTAACGATCTAAGCGCATGGTCTAAAGCGCACGGCGCAGGTGCACTTAGGGCGTGTCCAATCCACTTATTTTAGTTTAACGACGGGAAAAACGGTCGGCGCGTGGTCTAGAAGGGTTGTCCCTATTCTCTTAATGAGTAATGCATGTGTTTTTGGGCATAACGCGCAATAAACCAATCAGAATCTCATCTCCCATTCCCTTTAAGAGCGAGTTGCGCTCGCGCTATGGCGGATTCGCTATTTAAACGGACGGAATTTTAAGGCGCACAGACTGAACGCGTCTCCAGAGAGCAAACGGATCTGCTCATGCGCAAGCAAATAGGTAGGCTAATTCTGATACATGCAATGACTATCCATTATGACATTTATATATTTATGTAGCTTGCACAATAATATTCTTTTACACTGTAACCCTTTAATTTTTAATATTTGGCATGTTTGTGTGCTGCTGCATGTCCCTGTGTGTATTAAGCAAAGTGAACGCATGTTGTCGACCCGCCCAGAGGCGCATTTTCTACTAACGCACTCTTTAAATAACAAATAAATAAATAAATTGCGCCATTGACTTTAGACTTTAGACCAGGTTTGACTTGGTCTATGGCGCAGTCTATTTTCAGTTCCTCAAAATAGCAACGCGCCAACAATGCGCCTGAACACACCCCTTTTTTAGGCCAGCACGCCCATGGGCGCACAAATGGGCGCAAATGCATTTGCTATTTAAACAACGCGGCGCAGGACGGGAAAATGAGAACTGCGTCGGGCTGAAACTAGCAAAAATACTTGCCATGCGCCGCATTGCGCCGGGTGTATGATAGGGCCCCAGATGTGGTTCAGCATACATATGCGTTACATTCCATACACTGAAGTTTTTTCTTTTCTTTTTCTCCTTGCAAGAATGAAAAACTCAGTTCTTTTGCAAATATTACAATGACATCAACAGTGATGGTAAGATTTCTGAATGTTGAAGTGACCTGAATTACAAAGTGGCAACTGAAAGATTTTATTCTGACTTGTTCACATCCTCAGACTCAGATAAGAGCTATTTTTACTAGTTGAAACTCGTAATTACAGTAATTCAGTGGAGATTTTCAAACTTTAATGTCAAATTTAAGTGCTACAGACATCTGTTAAGCAGTCGGAGCTGAATTAATTGGAGAATTTTGTGAAGACGAAGAAAAAGACGTCTTAGGGATTTCAACAGAGTGCCACTTTGAAGCATTGTAATTAATTGATCTTATATAACCATTCAGAGTCTACCACACGTTTTTAAGCACTCTCTGATTCAGCCGTGACAGTGAGAGATATCCCTCTTGTTCTTTCAGCGTTGATCAATAGCGGCGCGTCGACCAGGCTGAACTGCGTTTGAAGGACGTTGCTCTGCTCTCTAGCTTTGCAATTCAGAACGAGAAGATTGAAAAGGTCTTTTGTGTCCCTCAGACCTGATTCCCACTAGTGTTTCTTTCAGCGTTGAGTAGTGCACTTGAGAACATGTGCCCTGATCTTGAAGAAGACAAGACGCATGTTTCCTTTAGCCTTTTGGAATAAAACTCTCGAGCAGGTACAGCTCTAGTGTGATTGTCGTGGCCTGAAAGCACCAGACACCTTCATGTTTGCCAGCCAAGAGTCAGCGCTAATGTGGAGGAAATGAGATGAGAAGATAAACTCTTTCTGAGGTCGCCCGCCTGCTGATTCTGTGCTTTTATATAGATTTCCAAGTAAAATTTATGCTGTTACATGACAGCGTTCCACCTTAGTATAACTCAGCTTAATAATTCATCTAAATTACCACATGGTTAAACATTTACAGGAGGGCTGTTAATAGATCGCTGACATTCATGTTCTAGAATCTAAGAAAGCTTAGGACCAAGTTTATCCAGACCTTTAGGTAGAAACCCTTCTGATCTGGTTAGTAAGAGTTTGTTTGAAACTGTTTGCATGCACATCATGGCCAATGTACTTGTCAGAGGATTTGTGCTGTTTCAAATTGCAAACTATATGATGATTTTAAGAATATCTACTTATATTATTAATAACAACAACAACAACTGTTATTGTGGTTGTTGTTGTTGTTGTTGTTAAAAATAGTACTTACAGGATTTTTTCAGGGAAATTTCCAGCGTCATAATTAATATAATAATAATAATAATAATAATAATGATAATAATGAACGTCAGTAATAATAATACTTATATCAAAAGTTCAAGGCCATTTTCATTGTCATTAATAATAATAATAACAACAACAACAACAATAATAATAATACTTTAGGTAATTTTCAGGGCAATTTTCGGTGTCATATAATAATAATAATAATAATAATAATAATAGTAATAGTAATAATAATGATAATACTTATATCAAAAGTTAAAGGCAATTTTCGGTGTCATTAATAATAATGATAATAATATGTCATTTTCAGGGCAGTTTTTGGTCTCAGTAGTAATAACGGTGATGCTGGTAATAATAATAATAATAATAATAATAATAATAGTTAATTTTCAGTGTCATCTCACACATCTTTTAGTACCTGTAGGCTGGTTAGCCATAAGAGGTTTGGTTTGGAAAGGAAAGGAAAGGAACGAATACTTATATTTTGCGAATATACCATCTAGTACTTATGCAAAGCGACCTGTTGTTGCTATGTTAACTGCTTTAAATGGGTGCAGTTTCTGTTTGTGAGCTTTCCTAGTTGAAAATATGAACTTGTCGTCTAACTTTTTGTCATAGAGGAATGTTGTTTGTTTAGGTTAAGGTGTTTTGACGTCCTTTGGGTGCGTTCGAGTCTTAAACAGCAGCTCAGATTCCTGTAATACACAGAACTCTTGCAAACTCCAGGAATCAGTGTGCGCATGTGGCTTTGCCAAGTCAGGCAGCTTTCCAGCTTTCCGTCACTTTTACTGCATCCGCTCGGTGCCATGGGCAGACCTGGTTGCCATGACGACCTGTTCCTTTTTTTATGAGCATGCTGTGACATCGTGGTCACCCCCGACAACCATTCTAGAGGAATAATCACCACAACAATGCTGACGTGGTGAACCTGAGAGACAGAGGTCAGCAGAATGTGAATCATTCTGACTTGGGTGAGTGCATAACCACCTAGCAACACACAAGTAAACCCTACTCCGGTTTTCTTCAGAGAATGTCAAATTGTAGTTTTTGTATGGAGTTTGCATTTCTTTGCATGTCTGATTGCCCTTTCTCTCTCTGTCTTTGTTCTGTTCATCATTATGGAGGAATATCTCCACCCGTCCACAGCTGATCTACCTATCATTTTCACATCTCCTAGCAACAGCTCTTTAAAAAACTAAATATAACACTTGGTAAGGTGTTGCACCAGAGCCATGTATGTACATGTGTATGGTGCAGCTATATGTTGCAGAGTATTGTTTCCATACAGATCCAGCTGTATCCATGGGCATTTGAGTGCTGTAACTCTCACTGAAGTATGACATTACACTAATTGTGCTTTCTGATCCCAGTCTTCTCAACAAAGAAATGTCCAGATCAAATTTCAGCATAAAATCAAAAGAGTATTACAAATATTAAACTGGTCTTATTTTATGACACTCTTTTCATGACAGTTAAGCATATTTTTTTCACCTAGATGAACATTACTGTAATGCATCCTGAAATGTAACCTTTGCTTGTTTTTTAATAATTTTTGTAATTTTTAATTTTTGTCAATTCTTATTCTCATTAGACTTTCATGACTGTAATTATGCAGTGTAATCCAGTGATTTTAATTTAAAAAATAAATAAAACATATACATTTTTAATTATTTATTTATTTATTTATTTTTTACTTTATCTCATCTGACATATTTTTGTAATAGTCTATAATCAAGAAACTGAAAAAAATCAACATTTTACATACTCTATTTATCTAATCTATCGATAATCTAATTTAATTTTATTTATTTCTTTTTATTGATGTTTATTTATCTATGTATTATTTTATTTTATTTTATTTTTTTATTTTTTTTTTTTTTTTTATTTTTTTTTTTTTTGCATTACAGTAATGAGATCGAGGGTGAATGTTTCATTGTCTTGAAAATAAATGTCCAATAAATGGCTCTAAGTGAGCATCATTTTCTTGCAAAATGCTAAATTTATTTTCTTATTGAGAAAAGTGACCTGAACATGTTCTTGACCAGTTTGGTGAGATTTGCCTGTAGAGATTTTCTGATTTAATACATGGGTTACTGGTGTGTGTGTGTGTGGCAGATGAAATGGAGGGCTATTATTTGTAAAGTGGATCGAGCGAAAATAAGGTAAAATTTCAGAAAAGTGGATCTCATATTGTCTACAAACTGAACAGACACAGACACAGAGAGAGAGAGAGAGAGAGAGCGATCGTCTCTGGATACTTCTGAAATAGCACAACACAATCAACCTCTGAACTTGTGTTCAGAATATAAGATTGAAGGAGGTACAACTACATGATTCATGTTTTGGTTGATTTTTGGTGAATTTACTTTCTGAATCAAACTTTGTATCTTACTAAAGCTGCAGTGGATGAAAAGACAACAAAGCTTTAATTCTTAAAGTCAACATGAAAATGGCATTCATAACCCACTTTACCGCAATGTGATGCATTTCAGTGAAACAGAACATTCACCGAGAAAAAAAGTACAGTGGGACTTCATTTTATATGTCAGGAATCAATTGGATTGTGAAAAGATTTTTTTTTCCCTTTAAATAAATAAATGAATACAAACATGTCAGTAATATCATATCAGTCATATCAGACACAGTTCTGTAACCTCGCATACTCACGGATAGACCACAGTATGTGAGGTTACAGAACTGTGTGTTTGATATGGTGGTCTGCAGTACAGGGAGTCCCGCAGGGGACGGTGCTTGCTCCGTTTCTTTTTACGTTGTATACTTCTGACTTCAGATACAATACAACCTGCTGTCACCTGCAGAAGTTTTCGGATGATACTGCTGTGGTTGAATGTATATCAGAAGATGATGATCAAGAATATCGGGGGGTCATTGCTGATTATGTCAACTGGTGTGCATTAAACCATCTTTGTATTAATGCCAGTAAGACAAAGGAGATGTTTATAGACTTTCGTAGGAAGGCATCAAAGATCGGTGACCATTCAAGGTCTGGTTATTGAGAGGGTGACAACTTATAAGTACTTGGGTGTGCACCTTAATAATAAATTGGACTGGTCCAACAATACAGAGGCTCTGTTTAGGAAGGGGCAAACTTGTCTTTATTTGCTGTGGAGACTGAGGTCTTTGGGAGTGTGTAGGCAGGCCACTGTTAAAGTCTTTGTATGATACTGTAGTGGCCTCTGTAATTTTTTTTATGCAGTCGTCTGTTGGGGAACAGGAAGTTCAGAAAGGGACAGGAAGAGACTTAATAAACTGGTTAAAAGGGCCAGTTCTATTCTGGAATGTCCTTTGGATACCATCGAGGACGTGGGGGAGAGGAGAATGCTGTCTAAGTTGAAGTCCATTATCAATAACATCGCTCACCCTTTGCATGAGTCTGTGGTGTCCCTGAGTAGTTCCTTCAGTAAAAGGCTGGTACATCCACTGTGTAAGAAGGAGTGCTATTGCAGGTCGGTCCTTCCAACAGCAGTTAGATTGTTTAATTGCAATAATAACAATGTGTAGTATGGCTGGAAGTTTTTTTATTTTTTATTTTTTTTTATTTTTGTTATTGTATTGTGGTTGGTCTTGTGGGAGTATGCAGTAACAAGTGAATTTCCCCAGTGTGGGATTAATAAAGTCTATCAAAATGCCATTCCATTGTGCACACAATAAAAATAATTTATAATATCATTTATTTATATATATATATATATATATATATATTCATATATATTCATATATATATATATATATTCATTCATTCATTCATTCATTTATATATTTATTTATTTATATATTTATTTATTTATTTCCGTGATTCAAAGCTGAATTTTCATCATCATTACTCCAGTCTTCAGTGTCACATGATGCTTCAGAAATCATTCTAATATGCTAATTTATTATCAATTTTGGAAACAGTTCTGCTGTTTATTTATTTATTTATTTTATTTATTTTCTTTTTGGAACCTGTGACACTTTTTTCCGGATCCTTTAATGAATAAAGGGTTAAAAAAGAACAACATTCATTCAAAATAGAAATCTTTTCTAACAACATACTGTACAGTACCGTTTAAAAGTTTGGCATAACTGCTGTTTTTTTACTTTTAATTATATTATAATAGAAATCCATTATTTTAAATTGCAATAATATTTTACAATATTGCTGTTTTTTTCTGTATTTTTTAATCAAATAAATGCAGCTTTGATGAAGGTAAGAGACTTGTTAAAAAACATTAAAAGTCTTACTAATCCCAAACAACCTTGACCCTTATTTATTTAACAAATAAAAACAACCCATGAGACTCCCTTTTTTCATAATCCAGTTAAATCGACTCAGAGTTGTGCCCTGTTTTCAGCTAAATATTGTTTTATACATTACATTATTTTGACGGCTAAGTGACGATGTGTTTTGTGGTCTGCGTTTGATCTTCGACATTTAAAGACAAAGCTTTAAATGAAACAGGAGTTGTTGGAACCAATCTTGATTAAACAGCTTGTTTAGTTGGTGCCGGTGGCATTGTTCTGTTCCAAAAACGCTTTCTGTTTCTGGTGAAATGCTATTTTGGGACTTGAAATAACATTTGGGTTTGCAGAGTGAAAAACTTTATTTCACCAAGTCTTACGTCAGTCAGGAGGGACCATGAATATTTGATGATGCGAAGCAAAACATTTGGGCTCGGCTTATAAAAAAGCTTGACATTTGCCTTCTCGATTTTGATAGCGACTGTTAAATCATCATTACCCAAACAGACGGCTATACCTGCCGCTTCTCAGAGCTCAGACCGAGACATCTACAGCTGTCCTGTCAATGAGAGATTATTTATCCTGCAGTGAGCTGCTGTAGTCCTGCGGGGCAGGCTGTCTGTCTGTGTGTCATTGACAGAGGCCCGCAGGGACCGCATCTCCCAGCATGCCGCTCTCCGGGGACGGGGCTCGTGTGACAGCTCTGCCTCCGGCGCTTGAAGAGACAGAGAACTCCTCATCATGATAGATAGCGACATCTGAGAGCAGCATTCTTCACTATCAAAATCTGGATTATTTACTCTTTCCTCTTTGTTTTTAGTGAGCGTTCATTCATGATCTGCTCTGAGATCAGTGCTGGTGCATCATGGGTTGCCACTGTTGACTGTGAGAGTCAGAACTAAGTTTGACGATCAAATGAAACAGTCTAGCAGATGTTTTTTGTGGGTTTCGTTTCATTGTAATGGGTTTGTTCATCCAAGATTTGTCATCATTTACTCAGCCTCATCATTTAAACCTGTGTGATTTTCTCGGTAACACTTTACAATAAGGGTCATTTATTAACATTAGTTAATGTATTAACTAACATGAACAAATTAATTAATCTTTGTTAATGTTAGTTAATGAAAATACAGTTGATCATTGTTTATTCATGTTAGCTCACAGTGCATTAACTAATGTTAACAAACAACTTGTAATTTTAATAATGCATTAGTAAATGCTGAAATTAACATTAACTAAGATTAATAAATGCTGTAGAAGTATTGTTCATTCTTAGTTCATGTTTACTAATGTTGTTAACTAATGTTAACTAATGAACCTTACTGTAAAGTGTTACCATTTTCTCTTCTGTGGAAATAAAAGGACGTGTTCTTTTTCTTACAATAATCCAAATTAGAATACCGTTCAAAAGTTTACTTTCAGTAAGGTTTTGTTGACATTTTTTGAAATTATAATAATGGTTTTATAATAATAAATAATCATTTTAATGATCTCTTAAGTTCATCAAGTATGTATTTATTTGATCAAAAATATTTATATTGTGAAATATAATTACAGTTTAAATTTGAATGTTTTCTATTTGAATATGGTTTAATATGTAATTTATTATTTTGATGCAAAGCTGAATTTTCAGCATCATTAATCCAGTCTTCAGTGTCACATGATCCTTCAGAAATCATTCTAATATGCTGATTTTTAAGAAATATTTCTTATTATTATCAATACTGAAATCATTTGTGCTGCCTAATAATTTTTGTAAAAACTGATATATTTTTTACTCTGGATTTTTTTGATGAATAGAAAGTTCAAAAGAACTTTTTATTTTAAATAGAAATCTTTTGTAACATTGTAAATGTCATTACTGTCAATTTAATTTAATTTAATGCATACTTGTTGAAAAAAGTTTTAATTTCTTTTAAAAAAGAAAAATATATATATATTACTGACCCCAAATTTTTGAACGATAGTGTATATACTGTATATTTGCATCAACTATTCCTTTCAGTAGGTTAATTTCTACACATTTAAATCATTTTATTACTTCCTTTTTAATACAGTTCTTCTACAAACTTCTTATGTTCATCCACATCCAAAATAATGGAAGTATTTTTTTCCTGAAATGATGCTTCATTTTTTCTGAATCACACTGTAATCACAAAAGCAAAACTTTATGCTGAGGAAGTGTTCATATATTTTTAGTTTTGCAGTACCTGTACGTTCAGTCATTTACTGGGAGTTTTGCACCGTTTCAAGCGGTTGCATTCATTCATAGTGGTGAGGTTCATACAGTTTTTAATAAATCACTCAGTGAGTAATGAGTGCTGTGTGTATATTTGTATTTGATGGCTTTATGAACCATTTGAAGGCAAAGTCTGAATTACATTAAAGATGAATGGTTTTGAATAGAGAGTTTGTACAGTTGATTTTTGGGAGGTTGTAGTTTTGAGAAATGTGTTACAGGATTGAGTAAATGTGCAGTTGAGAAAAACAGTACTGAGCTTGTGTTTGTGATGATTTCTGAATGACTTCTTATTGCGGTTTAGTTTTTAATAAATGTGAGCTGGAGAGTTTTGTGTTGCAACTATAAAGCATGTCTACACCGTGTTTCAGCAGAGAAGACTGCTCTAGTTTCTCTCACGCTTTGGGCTGAACGCCTCTCTCTCTCTCTCTCTCTCTCTGTCTGCAGATGTTGTGGTTAACGGAAAGCCGTGTGACTGTGACGTGATCGCTGACTGCAGGGTCGGAGACGCTGTGCCGTTAGAGGTGAAACTGACCAACCGCAGCAAGAGCGCCGTCGGACCGTTCTCTCTGACCGTCGTCCCCTTCCAAGACTATCAGAACGGAGTCCAAAACTACGACCTGAAGGATGCCGTCACTTTCATCGGCTCCAACACCTTCTACATCGGCACGGTGAGCTAATGACGCACAGCGGCAGGACGCTGTCTGAGCCGGGTCACTTCCTCTCAGCTCTCAGTCACAGTCCACTTACAGATATGTTGATCAAGGTTTCTTGCAAAAGAAATCCTCATTTAGTTTTCCACAATCATTTTCCATCCTCTTTAAGACTTTTTAAGAGAGATTTGCAAGACTTTTACAATGTATATTATACATTGTATATATATGTATACAAGACTTATACATTGTTTGGCTTAGAACAGTCAACACTGAACACATCTACTTATTCTTTATAAGTATTATTTTCCACAAATCATCAAAACTGTGAAAAAATATGGGAATTGTGTAAAGACCAGTAAGGTTAAACAAATGAAAATTTATATTTTTCTTAATTTATTTGTCTTTATTTTAAAAAAAGACAGCGTTAAAGTGTTCGATCATAAACATTTAGATGAAAATGTTTTTAAAATCAAGAGATAAATTAAAAATTGTCACTTGTGTCCAATCTTTTTACAGGTAGTGTTTGTAAAATCATGACAGAAGTACATAAATATATATGTAATATTGCATAATAATTCTTTTAATATTTATATGTAATACATTTTTAGATTTTAATATTTGTTTAGTATTGCTACTACTATTACAAGTAGTAGTACAAGTAGTAATAATTACATAAACCTTTAAATTAAAATGTTTTCAAGATAATGGAAAGCATAAATTTGGTCCTTTGTACCCAAACTTTTAACTGGTAGTTTATCGAAATTATGACTATAAAATCTATAAATGCATAATATATGTAATATTGTATGACAATTTTCTAATATTACATGTATAAATTATTAATTTATTTGTATTGTACAAACAATAATTACAAGCATTAATTCATAACCCTTTAGATTAAAATGTTTTTAAGATCATGAGAAGCATAAATTCAATTATATGTATCTAAATTTTTAACTGGTAGTTTATGTGAAATTGTCAGAAATATAATATAATATAATATAATATAATATAATATAATATAATATAATACTGCATGACAATATTTAATATATACAATTTTTTATATTTTTAATTAAGTTGTTGTTGTTGTTATTATTATTATTATTATTATTATTATTATTATATACTGTTGTAGTAGTTCGCTTTCCAAACACACACAAACACACAAAGTAGTGAATCAAAAATAAAATGGTGCAAAGTGAGATCTGAGCCCTTTTTGAGACGAGAAACAATGAAGTCCCGTTCACTCTGTTCACTTTTAAAGCGGTCTGAGTCTGGTTGTTTTAAAGAGGATGGACTGTCTTTGCTTCTGCAGCTGTAAGACTTCTCTTTGCCGGCCACAGGACATGTATGTGAGGAGTGTGTAGGTTGCAGGTGTTTGAGGAGTGTGACATTCTCATCCGCAGGTGAACCCTACAGAGAACTCAGTGTGTGTGGGAGCCTTGCTCTTCTTATACACCGGTGATTTCTATCTGAACATCAAGTTCCAAGATGACAGCACGGCCCGCAACCTGCCGCCCGCCTGGTTCTGTCTGCCCAGCGTCCACGTCAAAGCCCAGGAGCCAGTTGAACTCTGAACTCTGACCTCTGACCTTTGACCTGACTGACTCAATAGGCTTTTTGTAAGGGACCTGGGGGAGTTCTGCTGTTTTTTAGATGACTACTGAGCTGATCTGGATATTTATTGAGTTTAGAGCGAGTGCAGTTCTAGCGAATGATGATTTAGAGTTTGAAGATTCAATTTATGCCAAATCCTCCACCTTATGCTCTTTCTGAACCCCTCATTCTCCTCTTTAGAGACAGACTAAAGGATGAAGAACATGTTTCAGGTAACCACTAAGTGAAAACATCTTACAATTTAGTCCTGAATCGCTCTTTTTAAGTGATCGTGACTGTGGAGAAATGTAAAATGTGCTGGACTGCACAACGACGTCATGCTGCCAATGCATGAAACATTTTCAGCTCATATTTCGTACCAAAAAAAAAAAAAAAACCCAGGAAATTATATTTGGTTGAAGCCTGTTTTTAACCATAATTTTTTTTTGCATTATGACATTATTTTAATGCCATTTTTAAGAATTCCTGAATATTTTTGTTATATTGCAATAATATATACGACCATTTGATTACAGATTTTTAAAAATTAAACAGAAATAATTAACATACTAATCAAATAATCAACTAATATATATATATATATATATGCATTATGGTGATGAGAGTAGGAAGGGAAATGTTCCTAATTGTTATAAGAATAATTCACAATTCAAAAAAATATTACTGGATAAAAACGGGCTTTTTAATAAAAATAATTTTCCTTTTTATTTTGGGCTGAGATATGATCTAAATATGTTTTTTAGGGGTTTGCCTTAATAGTGCATATAAATATCAGTTTTCTTCTGTCACAATATTTTCATGTAGTATTGTATTATGCAGCTTTTAGCACATTTGGATCAGTTTTTTTGGGGCTTGGTGCATAAATGGATTTGTGACCCTCTGTGGGAACCATGACTTTGATTTAGTTTATGTAATAATGAAACGGGTCTAGTCTCTTGGATGTGTTTGCTTATGAATCTGATGTCCGTTCAGCTGATGATATTAATCTAAATATGAATCTAAGCTAAAGATTGGTATGTTGACTTCACTTGACTTGTTGAAATAATAATTAAAAACTCAAAATATAATCAAAATATAGTGGTTTGAAGAGTTTTTCAGGACTTTAGGATTAATTTCATAAATGTGTTTCAGTCCTGCTCTAAAATGCAAAAAAACACCCGGACTTAAGACTGAACTTGAACACAACAGGTTATGAATATTTGCTGGTTTTCACCTCATATTGTTCCAGGAACTGAGGTCATTTTTCTGAGGTGAGCTTTCTAGTAACTGATGATTGCTGAAAATGTGATATTAATGCTTTTATTGTGGTGTGGTCCAGCGATGATAATTTAAGAGGCGGCTGAAATGGTCTACATTATGTGCTGTAATGGTAAGTGATTGCAGTTGCAGTAATTCAATTAGCATTAAACGTCCACTCAGGGATTCCAGCGCTAAGATTGTCTCAAAGTCCATCTGACCAAATTGTTTTTCTAAATCACAGAGTCATTAACAGAAGAGGTCATTTGCTTTTAAAATGATTGATGTAGCAGTTCAGATAATATTACAGTGGCCATTTTTGTAGAATATTTAAGTTACAGAAGGAAAGGATCAATAACTAGATTGCCTAACAATATCAGATAAAAAAAAAATAAAAAAGTTTAGGATTTGGTTGCATTGTCATGAAAAACTGGACTCGACAGTATATTTTACAGTATATTTTGAAAATAATATAAACCGCCATTAACGAGACGCTGCTTTAGTAGCAGAAACTTGTAAAGATAATTTTTTAGCAATAATTAAATCGTAAATTAAATTAAATTAAATGTATATATAAATTAATTTGTAATTTAACAGTGTCCTTAGTCTTTCCTCGTACAAAGATAATAAGATGACATTATACAGCATAAGCTTGCTGCCACTGGGAAAAAATAAAAACTAAATTATTGATTGTAGACACTGATTTTAATTTCAAATGTAAATGTGAAAAAATAAAATCTTGCATATAATTGTGAATTCTACAGGCATCTGAAATTAAATGCAGTATCTATAATCAATAATCTTCATAATTTAGTTTGAATTTTTTTCCTCCCCAGTAGTAGCAAGTTTATTTAATATGTTGTATAATTTGATAAAATTATCTTTGTGCGAGGAAAGTCTGTTAAGCCATTTTTTATAACATAAATTAATTTGAATTATTAATGAATACTAAATAGAAAAATAAGGTTTTATATTTTAGATTTTTTACAGACCTTTACCTTTGTTTGTTTAAAACTTCCAAATGTTCAGACAGCTTCTCAAGACAATCAGCAGTGATCAAAGAGAAATTAATCATTTAACTTTTCATATTTATCTCAATTAGCATGAGTTAGTGAGCCGAGATGCTTAAACACACACAAGCTCTGTATGATGAGCCCAACAAATTCAGAATACTGAGTTTTACGACCCAGACCTCACAACTTCAGTTATGACTGTGTGTGTGTGTGTGTCCTTGATGTCCATTTGTGTGTGTTTTTCCTTCATGTTCCGTCATGAATGAGATTATCTCAGCACAGGTTTCCTGACGTTCACTTTGATCTGCTCTGTCGCCACAGGCTGGAAAAATTCAGGGGCTTCATCAAGCACACACACACAGACACACACACATGAAAAACAGTGAAAATGCAGAATACTGTTTCTTAATCTTCTCAAGGGAATGAACCTCCACTAATGCTGTCATACTGTTCCTCCTAAACCTACAGCACATTCAAGGATGTCACCGCTGACCTTGAACTAGGTCATTAGCATATATTTAAGCTTGAAAATGACCATAGAAGAGATATGTTTATGCTAATGTTAGCTATAACGCACTTATTGGCAATTTGAATGCAACACGTAAATCAAGCTTAAATAAAATCATTTGTGTTCATGTGCTTGTATCCATTTCTGTACATTACAGTAAAAATTCACCATCAAAATCAGGGTTTTCAGGTAAAGCAAGAAATTACAGACAAAAGTATTGTTTTTTTTTTGTTTTTTTTCACAGATTTTGCTTCTAAAACAGGTCTTCTTTCATAGTATTAGAAAGAAAATATCCAAAATGCACATTTTAGTGTTGTATTACACGTTATCTATTTGCATCTGTAGATTTTAATTACAGTACAAAAATGAGTTCTCATAATTAGATTTTTACTAATGCACTAAACCAGAAATATCCACTTCAGTAGCACTTACATAAATCAAACTTTAGTTTTATTCCCATCTATATTCTGAGTTTTTCTGATTCTGATTTATGTTGCATTTTATTCCTAAAAATAAAAGATTTATGTAGTGATAAAAAGAGATCCAAAATCCCCTCTGTAAAAACCTTGAACACTAATATGCCAACAAAATGAAACAAGAAATTTGAGCTTGGCTTTATCCAATGTTTGTATTCCTGTCCCGGAAATCTATGCAAATTAATACATATTTAATTACATAATACATCATTTCCATATGTAAGTCTTGTACAGTAGTCAAAAAATTTGAGAACTTGTAATATAAAGCATTGTCTTAATGTATTACGATTCATTAACTGGGGGAAGTATGTTGATATCTATTAGGAAAGATTTTACCTGATTCACCTGTAATGTCTCTCCTTAAAGGAATAGTTCACCAAAAAAAAAAAAAATGAAAATTTGCTGAAAATGTTAAGCTATCCAACTCTCTCAAGCTATTCAAGATGTAGATGAGTTTGTTTCTACATCAGAACAGATTTAGATAAATTTAGCATTACATCACTTGCTCACCAGTGGATCCTCTGCAGTGAATGGGTGCCGTCAGAATGAGAGTCCAGACAGCTGATAAAAACATCACAATAATACTCATGAGTCCATAATAACTCTTCTTCCAATAAAATAGTCCATCCCCTGTTGTCCTCTCATCAAAATCCACCAACATATCAGTTTATGTCTGTTTTTGCTTGTAAACAGTGCTTGATCTGTGCATATTTCTCTCCTGATTCAGACGAGATGACTTTTTCACTGCAGAAAGTAATATTATGGATTATAGACTCGTATTTTAGCTGGAAGCAACAGTTTGAAGTTAAAAAAGCCTTAATGATGGATCTGTTTCTTACAAACTTTCACTTCACAAGACGTTAACTGATGGACTGGAGTTATGTGGATTACTTCAGGATTATTGTGAACTCTTTGAAAAAAAAAATAAAGTTAAAGAAAAATCTGATCACTCTTATAAACAAAGTGGAATTTGAAGTTCTGGTCTCACTGTAGATGTCTTGTTTATTTGCTACTAATTGATTCAGTGAAGTTCACAAACTTTGCGATTTTGACTGTGATTTGCATACAATGTAGCTCAGTCTGTGCGCAAGCCGTCTGATGCTCAGCCTATATAATGACGATAGTGTATGACAACGCAGAACGCTTTCTCACGCTCTGCTGCAACCTAAAGCTGAACTGTGCGGTTGTAAGTGCACACTTGTGTGAATTAAGTGCACTTTCACACACTCAGCAGTGAGCATCACCTGCAGGAGTATTCTAACTGCGCATGGAAGGAGAACCAGAGGTTGCTGATTCAGCCACTCCAGAAGAGACACTGAATGGTCGAGCGTACATGTGCTAATGTCCGTTTCCCCCATTCAGCTCCTTCTCTTAGCCACGGTGTGCAAACAGCAATGCATTGTGGGAGAGAGAGACTCAGCGGGTGGAGCTGAGAGGGATTTGTGTGTGTCTGTGGGGTCTGATCCTGATCTCTGGAGGTGAGGGTCCGACCGGCTCTGGTTTGTCTGAGTGGCCTCTCTGTGCCTCTCCGTCTCCTTGACAACCACCTGTGAATGAGCAGGAGTCTTATCAGTCAGCAGACAGCATCCTTGAGGCACTGCAGAGCCACAGTCACATCTCTCTGGCTCTCACTCTCGCTGGATGTGCTGAACCAGAGATTTCAACTGATGGGTCATGATCCTCCAAAAATAGCCTAATAAATATAGGCCAAACACACACACACACACACACATATATATATATATATATATATATATATATATATACAGTGCCCTCCACTAATATTGGCACCCTAGGTAAATATGAGCAAAGGCGGCTGTGAAAATAAATCTGCATTGTTTATCCTTTTTATCTTTCATTCAAAAAATTCACAAAATTCCAACCTATCATTGAAGTAAAACAATTGAAAGTGGGAGGAAAATTTTATTGTGAAATAAATGCTTTCTCTAGTTCATGTTGGCCACAATTATTGGCACCCAATTATTGCAACGTCCTTTTCCCAGGGTAACAGCTCTGAGTTTTCTCCTATAATGCCTGAAGAGTTTGGAGAACACCTGATAAGAGATCAGAGACCATTTTCTTCACACAGAATCTCTCCAGATCCTTCAGATTCACAGCTCCATGTTAATACTTATTCTCTTCAGTTCACCCCACTCATTCTCTGTAGGGTTCAGGTCAGAGGACAGCGACAGCCATGGTAAAAGATTCATTTTGTGCTCAGTGACCCATTTTTGTGTTTATTTTGATGTTTGTTTTGGATTGTTGTCCTGGTGGAAGATCCGAACATGGCCCATTATAAGATTTCTAACAGAGTCAGTCAGTTTTAGATTTTTTTATCTGTTGGTATTTGATAGAATCCATGATGCCATGCATCTGAACAAGATGTCCAGGACCTCCGGCAGAAGAACAGGCCCACGACATTAAAGATCCAACAATATATTTAACCGTGGACATGGGGTACTTTTTTTTTTTTTTATCCCTGTTTGTACTAAACTCATCTGGTGGGTTTGCTGCTCTTTTTTCAGTTTAAGCGTGGAGAGAGACAGTTCTCCAGCTGTGATCCTTGGAGAGTCTTTAGCCACTCAAACTCTCCTCCTCACCGTGCATTAGGACGATATAGACACACGTCCTCTTCCAGGCAGATTTTTAACATCTTTAATTGATTGGAACCTCTTAATTATTACCCTGATGGTGGAAATGGGGATTTTCTGTGCTTTAACTCTTTTCTTTCAGCCACTTTCTATTTTGTGATGCTCAACAATCTTGTTCTGCACATCAGAACTATATTTTTAGGTTTTACTCCTTGTAATGGATGATTAATGGAATTTGGCCTTTGTGTTCCTCATATTTATAATCCTGTGGAACAGGAAGTCATGGCTGGACAATTTCATGTGCCTAGTCACCCTGGTGTGCTAAAAAAATGTAAATATGAATGGGAATATACTTCAAAGATATTTTACTCTTAAGAATTTCTAGAGGTGCCAATGATTGTGGCCAACATGCATTGAAGAAAAACATTTATTTCATCATGAGATTTTCTCCCCATTTTCAGTTGTTTTACATCAATGATAGGTTAGAATTTTGTGAATTTTTTTGAGTGAAAGATCAAAAGGATAAATAATGCAGATTTATTTTCACAGCCGCCTTTGCTCATATCAAGGGTGCCAATATTAGTGGAAGGCACTGTATTATATCAGATTTAATGTCTTTGAAATAAGTCTCTTATGCTTACCAAGGCTGCATTTATTTGATCTGTGAGATATTATTACAATTTAAAATAACTTTTCTATTTGAATATATTTTAAAATGTAATTTATTCCTGTGATGCAAAGTTGAATTTTCAGCATCATAACTCCAGTCTTCAGTGTCACATAATCCTTCAGGAATCATTACAATATGCTGATTTGCTGCCTAGGAAACTTTTACTATTGTTATCAATGTTGAAAACTCTTTTCTCGTATTCAGTTTTCAGGATTATTTGATGAAAAGAAAGTTCGAAAGAATTGCAATTTATAGATTCTTTTTTCTTTGCTCTATAACCAAGCAAAAAGTGTTTTTCAATTACAGATCAATAAATCTGGCTGGAAAAAAAATAGCAATTCAATTTATAAATCTACTGTACATTGTTCAGCAATTTCATTTCAAGATTCTGATAATTTTTTTTTCAACAGGATACTGTCTGATAATTCTATTAGTGTGGCCTTCACACAAAGAATGTTGATGTTAAGGAGGAGCAGCATTTGAATGAACTCTGCTACACGTTCATCTTCTCACTGTGTCTCCACAGGTTGCTCTTTTCTACTATGATCTCAGGGGTCTCTACTCTTCATATGACCCTTTATGTGTTTGTGTATGTTTTTGCAGGGCCCAGAGGTTCTTTCAATAGTTTTGGTTGGAGATGGTCTTGAAAGGAGTGAAATTATTTCCCAATGAAATTAATTCCTCATGAAGCCAAAACTCAAAAACTCAGACAAAACAGATACCATGCAATAAAACCATAAGACTAATCTGGGGAAGGGATCTCCAAAGAGAGCAAACAACACCTCTCTCCTTGCTTATTTACGACCCCCTTCTTCCCCCTGCCCTCTCTGCCTCTCCCTCTTTTCCCCCAAAAGGCTTCACTCAAAGTTCATTAGGAATAGGTATGTACCACATATCATTTATCTTTTGAACCTGATGCTCTTGTGAAACTTGTGAAATCATTTTAAAGGTCTCTGTGCGAATGGTAAATTGGTCTCAATTTCACAGTAGTCATTTATATTATGAGAAAGATTGAAAACTTTTGTAGAATTGTGTTCTGCTGAGGAGGGGGTGTGTCCCCCTTTAGGGGTCTGCGGGAATGTTTATCCATCTTCATCCAGGTGCAACTCTGGAGCACGAGAACCAAAAACACCAAAAGGTCTTTTATGTTTTTGCAACTGATTTAAAGATTTCTTTGTTTTTGTTCTGGTAGTATTTAAGCAAAAGTTGCAAATCAGTCATTGCGATTCCGTAGCCAGAATAAGCCCGTGGTGTGGTGTGTGCTCTTACACTCCGTACTATGTATTTTTAAAAGTCAGTTATGCATTTCATTTTTATTCAAAAATGTAATTGTGTTAAACACATTGTGCCCATAGAGCGCAGTATAGTTGTTTGTGTAGCTACATGTGCACAAAGACTAGTTGAGTTTATTCTTTAAAACACATGATTACTTTGCTGTAAATGTTCTTTGAAATATTTAGGTAAAAGGTTGTTGATGCTATGCATTTTAGACCATGTGTCTTATGTTAAATTAGGATAACTGTTACATATGTGACTATGTTAAATTTGTTTGTCTCCTGCGTAGATCACTTGGCTATTTCCCATATAGCTACAGTATCTATGTACAGGAGCGGAGCTGCCACGCGGTTACAATGTGATTCACAATTGCATTATCCTTTCTAAATTGGCTTCTAATTATTTTCATTATGTAATTGGCATGATGTAATTTTACCTGACTAATAATAAATTGTTATATTTGATTTATTCTGATCTCCTCTGAAATATTTTTTTTTTTTCCAGTAGATTAGAGTTGTAGTCTTGTGTTTCCACAAATCTGCGTCCAGGACAGTACCAATGAATGAAGCAGGGGCTCGTCATTAGGGATCTTCTGATTTCTGTCTGTCACTGACTTAACAAGTTACAGTTTTTGTGATTATAGAAAAAATACACTTTTTATTATGTGCTAGCAAGGTGCAGCCTATTTAAAGGTATTAGTCACCCTGTATCCTCTGAGTAAGATCAACTGGCGAGTTTGTGCCGTGCGTTCACAGTTGGCCGAGTGAATTGCTAAATGACACTGGGTCACTAATGAACGAATAATTGAAAGTATGGAATTTCTAGAATAATCATATCTAAATTAATATACAACCAATATCTGTGATCAGTTTTTAATTAAGAATATTGCCTAAATTTAACGATCACTTGAAATCGGAGTCAGATTGAACACGGAGCTAGACTAAAATTGAAACTAAATCCAGATAAATTCAGAGGCGCAAGAAAAAGACCGAACATGCATTAAACCTTTGACCAGGCCGCTGGATTCCGCTTTTTGGGCTGAAAATTTGGGTGGAACCTTACAGTCTGAATAATTTAGTGATCAGCTTCTGCTTATGTCTGCCAGATGAATCAAATCAATGCATCTCACTGTGTTTCTACTGTAGGATCTGTGTGTGAACACTGAAATGAGATCCAGTGAAGAGAACACAGAAGAGCGGCCCTGTGAAGTCCCAAAGCTTTTCTGTGTGTGTGTGTGTGTGTGTGTGTGTGTGTGTGTGCGTGTGTGTGTCGTGGAAAACGACAGCAGTATTGTTTTGTTCTAATATTCTTTTTGTCTGTTTGCGGTCTGTCTCACTCTCTCGTTCTCTCTCTCCCCAGAGGTAAGCAGATAATGAGAAGCTAATTTATGAGATGAAAGGAAATCACAGGCTAGAACAACTTTTCCTGTGATATATTATTTTGTGTCTGTGTTCACCTGTCATTTTCAACTGCTTGAACGTTCTTGACTGTGCCACCAGATATAGCTGCCGCCTTTTATTTTTTATTTTTTTTATTTTTGAACACACTTTTCTAACCACGCAGCCCTCAAAACTTCAGTGACTCAGAATCAACAGCTGCTTTTACACAACAAGGCCTAATGCACTGATCTCATATTTTCAGTTCACTTCAAGTATTTGTAGAACACATTTCACAACACATATGTTCCATATGATTTATAAAAGAAATGATCAAGCTAAAAGTGACAGTGGCACTTGCAAAACCCAGTGTCATAGGTTCAATTTCCAAGGACTGCTTGAACTGCCCAAATGTATAATGTAATTCGCTTCAGGTCATCCCAGATGTAAATGAGTTTGTTGTCTCACCAATGAATCCTCTGCAGTGAATGGGTGCCGTCATAATGAGAGTCCAAACAGCTGATAAAAACATCACAATTATTCACAAGTAATCCATACAAGTCCATAATAACACTTCCTCCAGTCCATCTCCTGTTGTCCTCTCATATCAAATCCACCAACATACTTATTTAGAATTGTTTCGGGCTGTTTTGGCTTGTAAACAGCGTTTTATCTGGTTTTATCTCTCCTGATTCAGATGAGATTACTTTTTCACTGGAGAAAACAATATTATGGACAGAGGACTGAAAGCAATGATTTGAGTTAAAAACCGTCTTGATTTGTTTCTTACAAACACAGCTTTTCATTTCACAAGATGTTAATTGCTGAACTGGAGTCAGGTGGATTATTGTGATGTTTTTATCAACTGTTTGAACACTCATTCTGACGGCACCCATTCACTGCAGAGTAATGAGTGATGTAATGCTAAATTTCTCCAAATATGTTCAGATGAAAAAACTCATCTTGGATAGCCTGCGGGTGAGTATATTTTCAGCAATTTTTCATTTTTGGGTGAACTATTCCTTTATGCTTCTTGGTGCAAATGGCTTTAACACTGAAGAGAATATAAACATGCATGACACATGTGGAAATACTGGAGCTCTGTATTAGATCTTGCAGTGTAAATGTAGCCTGATATACCTACTACTGTTTATTATGTTGTTAAAAATAATCAGAGTACAAAAATGGAGAAAAAAAATTACCTGCTGCTTTTCATTTTTATTTGTTCTTTAGACCTCACTGTTTACATTAATAATTCTTTGAAAAACCTGAAGCGGTGTTTACTTAATTGGAAAATGCCTAAAGGCTACATGCTGTTTGTATTTAATTTGTTAAAGAATAACATTTATTTATTTTTTTAAAGCATAACTGTTAATTAGCATATTAGTTTTTGCTGTGGTACTGAAATTGTTATCATGAATCATACATTTTCATTAATCATCATTTGAGTGTTTAGATGTCTATCGCATGATCAGATACATTTCAGATTTAGAACCACATTTGCAAGTGGATGCAAACAGTGTTGTTTGCCATTTATATGAATGAAGCAAGATTTGATTTGTATCAGATATTGCTAGAAAAATTGGTTGACAGAGCAAATATGGTCAAGAATGCCTCAAAATGCCAAAGTAGAGAGAAAATGAAGACAAATCCATGAAGCACAGTTGCTTGAAATTGCACTGCTCATGAATACTTTTAAGATATTACCTGAAAAGAGAGCAGTGTATTGATCTGTGATGTTATGTTAGCGTTGGGATATTGAGCTGCCCACTTACTGAACTCTGACAGTTAATTGAGGGTCTTTTAGCTGAAGTGGCTCTAATATTGCATTACAGAATAGGGTTTAAAGTCTATATATAGCTCATTTAGGTTTGTAAAAGTGTTTGTACCTTAAACACATCACTACAAGTTCAGCTCTTTGTTAGCACAGAAAATACTAAAAGTTCCTTACATTTTTTATGGAATAATTAACAAGTTTGTGCAATTAATTATTGTTAATAATAACAATACTGATAATGAAGCATAAACTAAAAACAACATATTTTGAGGGATTTTTCAAACTGAGTTATGAGCGAAAATTATTTTATATTAATAGAGCCAAATATTAGCTTAATTTTCATTACATTTCTCCATATGCACACAATGTATGGTTTGTTTATTATTGTATACATTTTAATGGTACAAGTGACAAATCATTTCATTCTTTCACTTTGATCCACAGACAATAATACACATTGTCCTTGCAGTTCATGGGAGACGGGGAAGAGTGTCTCCATCCTTTGGCTCTGGTAACAAAAGAGAAAAGGCAATGAATGCTTTAAGCTAAAACATCGCTTTTTATATTATTTATTTATTTTCTGGCTTAAATGAACCTCTCTTTACTTGAGGGTTTTGACCCATTCCTTCCTGCATGCAAATGAGCTACAAGGAACCAGAAGTTCAATTAATTTCCATGTTTCCAGCATCTGAGCTCAGAGATTTACCTAAGCTTTCTCTTTCTCTCTTTCTCTTTCTCTTTCTCTTTCTCTTTCTCTTTCTCTCTCAGCCACGCCCTTCATTAATGTGTCAGCACAGGTGTGAAGAGACAAAATGGTCAAAAGATAAAACCAAAGATGGATCAGTATGAGATTAGGCAAAGAACAATCTCAGAGAAAAGGTTGCGCTTACACATTAGACAGTTTTAAAATTAATCTGCAAAGCTGAAAACAAGAGAAAAGACAGAAATGAATCTGAACTTCGGTCACGTGTTGGGGAGTAACTGGAATAAACTTTTCATTCTTGTCCTGTAACAAGAAAACTATGTGCTGGTTTTGATGTTGTATTGCACACAAAGCCTTGCAGGTGGGTAAAGTGAGACTTAATCAAACATGCTCTCTGATATTAGACTTTGGTTTGGACAGTATTCCAGTGATTTGGTTCATTTAAATGGCTCATTCGAATGAACTGGTTCACTGGTTGATTCACCAGTTGATATGAATTAATACTCACAAAGTTCCTACAAATCATTTTACTTGGTATATTGACTTAAACAGTTTGGGGTCAATAAGGTTTTGAAAGAGGTCTCGTATACTCATCAAGGCTGTTATTATTTTTATTAATATCACAGTAATATTGTGAAATATTATTAAAATTTAAAATAACTCTTTCCTCTTTTGATTTATTTTAAAAAGTAATTTTAATTAATTTAATTAATTCCTGTGATGGTAAAGATGAATTTTCAGCATCTTTACTCCAGTTTTCAGTGTCACACGATCCTTTAAAAATCATTCTAATATACTAACTTGCCGCTCAAGAAACATTTTTATTACTATTATCAATGTTGAAAACAGTTATGCTGCTTAATATTTTTGTGGAAACCAGGATACTTTTTTCAAGATTCTTTAATGAGTAGAAAGGACCAAAGAACAGCATTTATTTCCAATAGAAACATTTTGTAATCTCATAAAAGCCTTTATTGCCACTTTTATCAATTAATGCATCTTTACTGATTAAAAGTATTAATTTCTTTTAAAAAAAAAATACACATAATAGGCTAATGCAATATATGTCTGTTTCTAAATTTCTGTTATGATGTTAAGTGTTTATCTGCTGCTCCCATTTGCTCTTTTTACATTTAACTACTACTCTATATAGACTAATGCAATCAGATACAGCAATAATTTCTCAAATGTTTATTATAATATATACAGATAAATTGAAAATTCACTTCAATGGTATGAGACGACTGGATGCTTTCAACTGATTTCCTATAAGCTACAAACTCAATCATAATGTGCAATGCTTCCATCTAACATGTATTTTGAGGTGCAGCTCGTCATATTAGTGGAGTGTTTCTCTAGTTAGCAGTAACCGGATTACCTATAAATATGTTCATAGATTTGTATTGAAGATTATATTTGGAATGGAAAAATGTATATTTTATTTGTAAACATCATACTTTTTTTCTCTTATTTTCTGTTAATGTCATAAAACTAGAGAGCTAAGCCAGTAGTAGTACTGACAGTGTCGTGTAAAGATAGCTGAAGATGCAAAAAGCAGAGGAACAGACAAACTGAATCAATTGAGTGAGTCATTTACGCTGGAACTGCTCCGATTGATTCAAATTCGTGACTTCGAATCAGATCGCACATTGCGAATCATTTGATTCAGATCAGGATTCGGAGCTTGTATAGTGAATCATTTGATTTAGATTGGAACTTCAGAACAGTTTCTTGTAACTTTTAATTCAGATCAGAACTTCAGATCGGGTTCGCAAATCATTTCGTGAATTGAATGATTCGTGATCCGTGCTATAAAGTCACAATCTGAAATGATGGTTCGCAAATCATTATTCAGATGGAACTTCAGAGCGCGAAGCACAAATCATTTGATTTAGAGCGGAACTTTGGAGAGAAAGTTCAGGAATATAGAATTTATAGGAACGTTAAGACATGTTCCTACATATATCTAGTGACTACTAAATTGTCCCTAGCAATAATTTTCATCAAACAAATAAATGACTGTTGTCTGCCGTTATGTCCCCACCAATGCCAAAATCAAACCTACGCCCTTGTAACTTATAGTGTTGTCAATAACTTTTTTTCATGAGATAGGCCTACCATAAGCGCTTCCCCAAGACTGACTTTCTCACGTGAGCTTGTGTATGAAATCATATTTCACAGGTGTTCTCTGACCTACAGCACTTTCCTCTGAAGTCCGTTCTGCATAAAAGGGGTCATATGACGTTGCTAAAAAGAACATTATTTTGTGTATTTGGTGTAATGTGTGTTTATGCGGTCTAAGGTTCAAAAACACATTATTTTCCACATACTGTACATTATTGTTGCTCCTCTATGCCCCGCCTTTCTGAAACGCGATGATTTTTACAAAGCTCATCGTTCTGAGAAGCGAGGCGTGCTCTGATTGGCCAGCTATCCAGTGCATTGTGATTGGCCGAATACCTCAAGTGTGAGATGGAAATGTTACGCCCCTTACTGTATTGTGATGCCGTGTCTCGGCGCGATGACACAAACACAATAAAACCCATTATAAACGAGGCATTTGTTGCATCCAGTGGGGACATAATTACTGTTTATAATGACTTATACGGTCTTTCTACGCGTCGCGTTGCATGGCGCTGTGTAAACATGACCATGTCTGCATCTGTGATCAGACAAACAACAAGCACTACTCTATACAGCTCAAAACTCGCGTTTGAATCGTCAGTTGCAAATTCTTTAAATAAGAAAACTTACAGGCTGTGAGTCAGAAGCACCAGACTGTCCTTGCAAAGTTGGATTTGCCCCATTTTATAGAAACAGTCTTTGAGCATAGCTGGCAGGCCAGTCTCAGGTTCAGGAAATAGTCCTCCGTTAAAATCCGCTGCACACAGTCTAATATTTGGGTTCAACTGTTCTGGAACAGTGTTGTAAACACAACTTAACCACTGATTTCTAGTTGTGTCCTCTTTTGGAAGCCCAAACAAAGTAGTTTCGCTTTCACAATGCAACACAGCATCTCCAGTACATGACGGCGGCAGCAACAATACTACAGCGAGAATAAAAGTCCCGCCCTCTTTCTTTGCGTATACATTTGGGCTGTGTTTTGGAAATCTCCCCACACCATGACGTAGACATGTGGGGGTGTGTTTGAACGAGCCGTTTTAGGGGGGCGTGGTCGAGTCTTAACTTTTATAAAGAATATCTCTTTGGTTTTGAGACTTTAGTCTTTGCAACTTCAGGGATCTTATCTATGCACAAACAGCTTGTAACACTCCGAAGAGAAAGGAAAACTTGAAATCGCATCATATGACCCCTTTAAGCAGTCATCTCTCTCCCTTCACACATCTAGAAATATCCTCCATGTGTGTCTGTGTGGGTGGCTGTTGTGTGGGGTTTTGAAATGTGAGAAAATGAAACTAAACTTAGTGGCAGTAGGCTACATCAGACAGAACATTTACCCTGTATGTGTTTATAAACTTTATAACCTGTTGATGCTGAGCGTTCGCCTGTGCGTCAGCGTCTGCTCGCCCAACGCGTCTTTCTGCATGTTTACAGAGGGATTGTTCATGTTTGATGTTGATTCATTTGCTGAAATTCTCAGCATACGGCGTTAATGTTTACCTAAAATGGATCTGGTATGGTTCAGGATGAGTTGGGCAAAAACCGATGAAAAACAGTAGGTAAAAAAATCCAAAAGTACAATGTGGGTGTTTGACCACCTCATGATGTGGGATGTAGTGTGCTGTGTAAAAGGATAGTTTCACAGTCACAGAGATGGATTAAAGGGATAGTTCACCAAAAATGAATATGTCTGATTTGCATGATTTGGCCTGATTTGCATGATTGTTTTCCTACAGCAGCAATAGCCACCTTAGTTTGCAAGCGGACATAATCGTCTGTAAATGCACGAGACTTCCAATTCGTTAGTGCATCCTTATTCTTTATTATTATTGTTATTCTTCAACACTAAAGTAAGCTTATGGGTGAGACTTCTGCCTCATTCGCCGCTATAAGGAAATAACGAGAAGAAATACAATGTGCAGTAACCTAAACGGTAAAACTGTTTGCACCACAAGCCAGTGTGTTCATAATTAAGATAGTACATTAAAAATAACACAGTAATACACACCAAATTGCAATATCAAGCAGCAAAACAATCTGTTTTGTACAGCTAAAAATAGCTGGACGCGATTGGCCTAGACCCATAAAACTTACAAATGGCCAGCCCGCTCTTACGGGAAAAATAAGGTGGATAGGTAAATAAGTAGAAGAAAAACAAAGTGCAATATGGTAGAACTATTTACCCTACAAACCAGTGCATTTATGATTACGATATTATATTAAAATATGAAAAAAAAAAAAAAAAAACAATTTGCAATATCATCATGCAGTATTACTGACTGTTTTTGAACAACAACAACAACAAAACAAATAATTAAAAAAAAAATAGTAATAATAATCATTTGAAAGCTGGTGGAGGGGGTCCTCAGTGAATAATGACTTAAATTTTGGCCTATTTCTCACAAAACGTTATTATAAAGATACTGTACCAGTCACATATTTTTATGGTGTTTTATGGATTGCTTGATGGTAATGTGGTTACTGTGTACATCAGTTGTATAGAAAATAGCAGCCTGGACATTTTGCAAAACATCTCTGTTTGTGTTCTACGGAAAAAGATTTGGAACAACGTGTGGGTGAGTAAATGATCACAAATACTTCATTTTTGATGAAATATTATTCCTTTAAAGGCCAAAGCTAGGCATTTACAACATTGTGTGTACTTGTGCGTTACAAACTCTTGATTCTTTCTGTCTTTGTTTTGTTATGAAATATCTTTAGATGTTGAGAGTGAGCTTATATATTAGAGAAGTATTATCTAAATTGTCTTTACTCTTTATATCATCATAAACCTCCGCTTACACCAGGAGACTGCAGAAATATTGGGACAGGACCTACATTTACCTACCAAAATACTCTTTTGGTGTCCAGCTCACTACAGTTATTTTAGTCACAGGATCCTCACAGATGGATGCTCTGAAAAACTGAACTCTTTTCAGAAGGTCCAAATGCATTTTTTTTTACACTGGCACAACAGTCCATTTCACACAATTTTTGATTAACCCATCATTTTTAATGTCCAGATGTCTACATCAGTTTATCTAATCATTTTATTCAGACACAGGTCGTGTTTTGTATAGAGGAGACCAAGGCAGTATACATTCAGACAAGAGTTATCTACTGTATATTATGAAGATAAAATGTAACCTAAAAGTTAAACTGTATATTCTCAGGACAATGTCTATTTGTCTAATTGACAATGCAAGCTGTCACATGCAATTTTTCACAATTTATTAACGGCAATGTTTGTCGATTTGATAACCTTTTGCATGTATACTGTTACAGAAATTGTGTTTCAGAATTGTTTTTTACTGTTTAAATGTAGCATTAAAGCCTATAATATGCTGTTTAATTACGAATTTCATTGAGTTCTCTATACCCCATACGGTGTAACAACATTCCCCAGATATAGTGTTTAATGTGTGTTAAATTAACTGTTTCTTTTCCTCTCTCTAATCGTGTTAGAAATGTTCACTGATAAAAAATGATCATATTTCACTGGCTCCTGTGGTGAACTAATATTTACCCATATGGCTGCTTGGCACATTCTCTCATGCGTAACATACGCGCGCGCGCACAAAGGTTCACACAGGAATAGTATCAAAGCTAGTTTTATTATGGGAAGTGGGTTTTTTTTTTTTTTTTTTTTTTTTTTTTTTTTTTGCAGTATTCATGTCATCGTTATATATATAATTCTTTCTTTCTATCAGCATGTATTATGCTGCTATAATATGTGTCTCGTAATGCCACTTGATATATTTAAATAAAATTTAACCATTAACATGGTTGGGGTTTTCTGAGATTTGAATAGCTCTTCGGTTTAAAAAGTGTTTGATGCACATTTTCAACATAAAATAATAGATTAGACCGAACTGAACGAGCAGCTGCTCTTAATGATTCATGTTAAAAATAGTCCATTTTACCTGAACTCCCTCTTTTTCCTAGGTCACCTGTTGAGAAGGTGCAAATTGCATAAATGATTTCAAGCTGAGATCATAACGCACACGCGCGTGCTCTCATCGTGTGTCTTTAGTGTGGAGTGTCTCTATCTGTGTGTGCGCTTCGGTGATGCGCGCGCGCACGCTTTTTCTCAGGCTGGCACACACCGAAGTCTGCCAGCGGACGCTTGCGGTGGCATACCGTGACAGTGCAGCTTTACCGGAGCGTAGCCAATTGAGAATCGAGCCCATCCATCCATCCATCCGTCCATCCATTCACGCGTTACCGGGAAACAGATGGGCACGTTCGCGCTAGGACCTGTTGTTCGTAGGATCATCAAGCTCAGCGTTTCGGCAAAGCCACGGGAATAAGTGAGTTTCTCCTGGGTTGGATCACGTTTGGAGCATCAGTCCTGCGCTGCGCGTCTCCGCCGCTCATCAGATGATGCTGCTGCGTGTTCACGGGTCCTCCTCCGGTACCACCAGCATTACTCACGCACCGGCGGAGTGAGAACAGCTGAAGATGATCTTCAGATGAACAGGTCGGGGAAACTTTTTCTGGAGGATGTTCGGGGCAGTTTGGATATCCGATGGCCACGACGATGAGTTTGTTTAACCCCAGCGGAGAAAGAAATTTAACAGGTGCGTAACTGTCACTCGAGTATGAATCCCAGTGGCTTCTGGCGCCTTCTCCAGTTCAGAAGCTCTTTGGAGATCACGCGGGCAGCGCGCTAGTTGATGGCACTGCGCGCCGGGAGGACTTTGCTGTGGTTCGGGCAGGTTTTGCGCAGAGTTTCGCGGCTGCAGGGCTTGTGGTTCAGGCGCTCCAGCAGTCTGCTTTGTCTCTCCACCAGCCAGGACCACGATCAAGGGACCTGTTACAACCGCAACCGGTGTCCGAAGACGCAGCAGCAGCAACAGCAGCACTGCACCTATCCGCCCTTTCCAGACTGCTGCTGCGCCTTCCCGGGGGATAAGAGGGGACATGAACCCCTCAGCCGCCGGTTCCTGGTGGCCATGAAGAGGCAGAACGTGCGGACGCTGTCCCTGATCGTCTGCACGTTCACCTATCTGCTGGTCGGGGCCGCGGTGTTTGACGCGCTCGAGTCGGACTTCGAGATGCGGGAGAAGGAGCAGCTGGAGGCTGAGGAGAAGCGCCTCCAGGGCAAGTACAACATCAGTGAGGATGACTATAAAAAGCTGGAGACCATCATCATGGAGGCCGAGCCGCACAGAGCAGGGGTCCAGTGGAAATTTGCAGGGTCCTTTTACTTTGCCATCACTGTCATAACCACTATAGGTGAGTTTCGACTGCTTCTCCGCGTGTCTTTCACGTGAGCTGGCGAAAAGAGTCTCGTTTGGATATAAACGTGTGGTTTCTTAGAGAGCTTTTTGCACGTCGCATGGCGTGATGATGGACGTCGCGTGGGGTACCTGGTTAATCATTTCAGCGGGAGGAAAAGTCCAGACTGGGGTCTGTCTGGCGAGATGAAGGGACGTTATTAGTGCAGGACTCTGCACGCTCAGAAAATCACTGTTATTGTCACACCACAGGTGTGTCATTTGTTGCGTAATTTCAGAAAATCACAAATACTACATAAATAACTAGTCAAGCAAGTAGTTTATAAGTTCTAAGGCGATGATTTGTACATTTCTAACCTAAGTGTTGAAATCGTCACTTTATGTATTGCGTAACATGAGCTGTTTGACAAAATTTCAGTTGACATTATATATTAAAATAGCTTGAAATGACATTAAACTGTACTTTTTGTCTTTTTGATTTTGTTAATGTGTTTTCATATTGAGATTTTAACGTGCACGAGCTGCTGAAGCATTGCATAATGTTCTTTAAAGAGATATGGGAATACTAATTACTTTGTTTTTTTAATAAGATATAAAACATTTGTCAATATGGCATGATTATCTGTATTCACAGGCAGCATATGTAATAGTGTGGACTGTAGTGAAGTTTGTAGTTCAGCTTTGTGCCGTGGTGCTGAAAGAACAGCTCACCGAAACAAGAGTCAGCGTGAACGAGCACCGCACGACATAAAACATTCATAATGCGTCTTTATGATCAGGCATCATGACAGTTCATATGAGGACATGAGACATGCTGGAGAGGCTCAGCAATCTCTCTCGCACAAACACACGCGCTGAGGTCAAATGAAGGCCAGAGTTTTGCGTGTTGCAATATTGTATCACTGATTGAGTTCATTTCTCAATGCATCACCAGTCAGTGTCATTAATGGATCAGTAGATGCGCTGTAAAATCAATCCTGATGCAACAGGTGCAGGCTGCAGCTACAGCTGGGTCGCCTCTCACTGATCGTGCACATTATTATTGCAGCACTGTATTGATATTCCTCAGACATTCTGGTTTTGGTTTCTAAAGCCTTTGTCTTAAGTATTAAACTTTTGCAATTAATGCTCAGTGTTCAGACTCCATTCAGATTTTGAATTGTAGATTCACTTTTGACTTGCATTATTCGCCATCTAAATCTAGTTGTATTTGCATATTGATTGGTCTTTTCTTTATTGAGTCTGTTGAAGCATCTATGGCCACTGCAAAGATGATTCTAAGTGTCATGACGACAGCAAAGCAGCATTTCATTTAGAACCAAAGACTATAACTGAAACACGTCTAAAACTTCAGCACTATTTCTGTGCTGCTTTGCAAGAATAACATTTCCTACAGGAAATGCAAATCTTAGAAATACAACTCTGCTGCACCAGATATTCTCTCTTTCTGCCGCACATGCTCAGGTGCTGGTTTCCTTTCACGGGTTGAACATGTTGCTTTTATAATCAGAGCTGGTCTTTTATAGGCCTTGCTTTTGAATGGCTAACGTTCCTCTTTTTGAATACACACTAATTTTACTGCTGCTTCATTCCTGTAATGCAGCACCTTTCAAACTCTTTTCTGTTCAAAGAAAAGTGTAAACCAGACTTATATGTGTGCTCTGGTCAACTATATATTATAATCTATATACTGTATGGACTATATAATATAACTATATAATCTGACGATTTACACAATGGAAAGAAAGCAGGTCATAAAAGAGGGTTTGATTACTTGTTTTATTCACCTTTTTGAAATAATACAATTTTCTGTCATTTTATCAAACAGGATGGAGTGAGAAATCAGTGAGAAATCAGAATTCCTCAAATTCATTACTATTTCATGATGATGTCACTTCCCATTTCCTGGAGGATGATGTCATCAGGCATTTGCTGGTTTGAGGGATTAACGTACTGTAGTTGGAAAGTAATGCTGAGGACACGGGGGAAAACGAAATGAGTTACCAATTAAAGGAATATTCTGAAGAAATACGATTTAATTTGAAAAATGAAGAAAAAACTGAAATATTTCTTAATAAATAGTAAATTTATCATGTTAAAATTAGTACAGCACCCAAAGACATGACAGAAATAACAAACAAGGTCAGAAATGCCTACAAAATGAACAAAAATGCCTCATAGTGAATTCCTTTATTTTTGTTATTTATTTTCTTTAATTCACTTTAACATTTGATATATTTCATAACAGTTTGTATTGATTTGTGCATGCTTGTATTTATTTTGCATTTGTTTTATTTTTATTTACCTTTTAACATTTGATATATTTCATAACATTTTATTTTTATATTTATTTTTATATGAAAAAAATGACACCAAAAGTGAAATGATTCAAAATTCACCCCATGTTTGCTGTGAAATTGTAGACAAAAGTTAATAAAAATGAAACTAATATGATTTCCATCTTTTTAAAAAAGTGTGAGTTCAATATTTTGAATCATATTTGATGTGCACATATAAATGTTCTGTGCCAGCTCAGCAATGCATGTTGTGTGTCCATACAGCAGGTCTGCTGTACAGAATGTACTTGAATGTTGGTACTCAGTGTGTTGACGGGGTTTTAGTGGTGTGTGAACAGCAGCTCTTGTGTATAATGAATAAGCATCCCATTCTGTAAAAGGACACTAATGCACAATGTGTATTCTGCTGTGTGCATTTGTATACAGTATGGTCACGAGAAACACACACACATATGCAGGTGAGCATACAGTGTTGTGGACTGAATAAACTGTCTGTTGCTTTGTGCTTGTTATTGATGGTCATTTGTCGATTATTTGCAGATCATTTGAATATAGCTATTGGTTTTGATTACGTTTTACTAACGCATCACTAATGTGCTCATGTGGCTTCATACAGCTTTCTTTCCTGCTTTACCATTGTATTTCAGTGCTGTTTGGCCATATGGTGATGAGGCCATGGTAATTTTTTTTTTTAATTTGTTTTGGCACAGAAATGCTTTTTGAATGTAATGTGGAACACTTTTATTTATTTTATTTTAAAGTGTAAAATACCATGGAATATGGATATGCTAATCATTCAGTGCTTTGGTTTATTTCAAAGTAGCATGGTTTTACCAGTATTGGATGATTTAAAATCAGTGCTTAATATAATCTTTCTTTCTTTCTTTCTTTCTTTCTTTCTTTCTTTCTTTCTGGTGATTTTAATGAAATCTTTTTTTTTTTTTTTTGGATGATGGTGCAAAAGCTCTAGACATCCTCATTATCTCATCTGTGTGTATCATCGCATTGTTGAGAAGGAAAAAAATGTGTGTGTGTGTGAAGCCACACCTCAGCAGGACAGCGACAATACTGCAGTGCACTGCATGTGTGTGTGTGTGTGTGTGTGTGTGTGTGTGTGTGTTTACACTACTGCAGTATCGCTCAAAGCATCCTAGATCTGATGATGATTATATTAGTAGTTCAGTTTGAAGTGCAAACTTAACTTTCTGTACCACCTGTAATGTATCAGAGATGAATTCTGGTTTTGTAATTGAAATAAATATGGATAAATAAATATGTTTTTAATTCCAAATATAGTAAAGACTGGTAAAACAATTTATTAGATTAGTACAGTTATGAAATGCTCTAACAGCCTGAATAGTGAGCACACAATGTTGTGGACTGAATAAACTGTCTGTTGCTTTGTGCTTGTTATTGCAGGTCATTTGTTGATCATTTGAATATAGCTATTGGTTTTGATTACATTTTTACTAATGCATCACTGATTTTATTAAGAAACCATTAAGAAACAATACAGAGTATATAAAACATGTAAAAACTCCGGGAAACACAAGCAGCATATCGCTGAGAACAAAAATAAAACATAAAAATAAATAACTATATCGCTGAGAACACTGCATAGCCCATACACCAGTACATTTGACTGCACACGGGAAATAGATTAGCCTAAGCGTTTAAACAAATAAAAAATATAAAACTTTTTTTTTTTTTTTAATATATTTCCATGTTCCACTTTTAAGGCGCATCACCTAGCCACAACCTACAGATCCCACAACACAAACATAACATTCACAAACATAAAAGCAAGCATAGGCAGTGCTGCGTGCATGATTTGGTATGGCAGAATGCATCAAGTATGCATCAGTTTAATAACTTTGATAACTTTAATTCTTACAACTGTTAAATTAATGGGCAAAAGGTAAATATTTCGAAGAGCAGATAGAAATAGATAGAAAAATAGCCAATGTAAACTAAATATTATAAACATCGGAGCAACCATAGAAAATGTTTAAATGTATCTTTATTATAACAATTTTTTTCTGCTGGCGCTGTAACCGCGGAGGTGGGTTTAGCTAAAGGGACGATGTTAGCAGACTGGACAGCAGGACCAACGTTGACAGGGCCGCCGGTGGTGGAGCTGGACACGGAGTTGGTGGTAGTTGAATCATCCACGCTCGTCCTTGAAACTTAAAAATTTTTGAGGTTTTTGAAAAACTCAGAAATTCTCTTTTGCGACATGCTCAAATTCACACTGCGCTTAGTGTGTCTAACTGAAATTATGTCCCTCAAGGTAACCTTAAAGTTATGCGTTGTAATCGGCAACAACAAATCTGCTTGGTTAATAATACACATCTTGATTTGATTTGAATTATTGAATAACTCAAAACTCAAACATAATCAAATCTCTTTTTATAGTCAAATCCCAAATATTCCAGTGTAACTATACAGTATATAATAATATACATTTTTTTTTTTTTTATTCCCAACAGTTAAACAGTTGCCCACAGAAAAAAAACAGGGTCACCCCCTTCTAATGAACAGGTTTGACTACTTTAGTAATTTCCATGAGTACAAATCTTAATGTTTAAGCATATAATGATATTCTAGGGAATTGTGTGCTTCTAATTTTAAAGCAACAGTTTGGACAGGACCCTTTTCTATTCTAACATGACAATGCCTCTGTGTATAAGGCAAGGTTCAAAAAGAAATGATTGATTTAGTCAGTGTGGAAGAACTTGACTGGTCTGCAGAAAGCCAAGTCCTAATCCAAGCTGAACACCTCTGGTGTGACTTTAAATGCAGATCTTGAGCCAAAAACTCATCACCAAACACCAATGACTTGTACATATGGGTACAGTCATTTTAGACACTTCCAAACCTGTTGCAACAGAGATGGAAATACAATTTTTAAATACATGAATTATGTTTCCATCTTTGTTGCCACACTTTTGGAAGTGCCTTTTTCTGTTCTAAAGAAGGGGGTGTCCCAATACGTTTGTCCATAAGTGTATGTACAAGTCATTGGTGTTTGGTGATGAGTTTTTGCTCAAGGTGTGCATTTAAAGTAACACCAGAGGTGTTCAGCTTGGATTAGGACTTGGCTTTCTGCAGACCAGTCAAGTTCTTCCACACTGACTGAATCAATCATTTCTTTTTGAACCTTGCCTTATACACAGAGGCATTGTCATATTAGAATAGAAAAGGGTCCTGTCCAAACCGTTGCTTTAAAATTAGAAGCACACAATTCCCTAGAATATCATTATATGCTTAAACATTAAGATTTGTACTCATGGAAATTACTAAAGTAGTCAAACCTGTTCATTAGAAGGGGGTGACCCAATACTTTTGGCAATATAGTGTATATGCACCCTTTAGGGGTAAATAAGGTACAAAAGTGTACCTTTTGAAAAGTAACTGCCCCAGTGACAACTTTTGTGCCTTTTTTCTGAGAGTGCATTAAACACACTTTTCTGATTTCATTCAATCAATTCCTGATGAATAAAATCCAATTTTCCTTCAGAATATCCTGTTTCACACAATAAGTCCGATTATGGAAGTAAAATGGGTTAATTGTTTTCTTTTTTTCTGAAAGTTTAGAACAAACCATCTTAGAAATTCTATTTGGAAGTTTCAAGAAACATCAGCATTTATCAAATTAGAAATCATGCATGTTTAAAGGTAATTCTTCCTGATACACCAGTTGTTTCTCTTTTTTGACCTCTATAACAAGTTTTTGATTGTGGTTTATTTAGCGCAGTGCTTTATTTGAGAATAATTCTGTCTAAATTGCTTTTTAAATCCTAAAGAATCAGTAATTCAGCAGGTGAGATGTCGGGGTCACCGGGCTTAGATGAATGCTGTATAATTTTATTATTCAGGTCAGTACAATGAATTGAATTGAGCTGGCACATTCAGTCCATCACTGCTGAATGTAATTGTGGTCTGTATTTGAATTGATCTCTTGAGTTTGGATTTTGAAATGAAACTGGCTCGATCCTCAAGTGACCAGGTGGCTCAGCTTGGCACGTAAACACATACATTAGCAATGTAAAGTTTCAGCATGAATGCAATTTGCCTCTCTCCACTCTGATAGAACATTCGAACAAAAAAAAAATCAAGCTGTGAGACAAGAATGGGCTGTATTTAAATATTTTAATATAATATTAATTTCATTATATTATTTTTTACAAGTTAGTTTTAGGAATGCAGTTGATATTCAAATGAAATTCTCTTCAAAACAAGCACAAAACTAAATCTAATGTCATTTGCTTCAAACTGCATTAGTTTGTGTTGTTACTTGTCCATTGAGAAGTTCAAGCGAGTGACTCAGTTTAGAGGTTTAGTATGTCTGTGGATCACAGTATTTGATGGAAACTCAAACAAATGGGTCCAAAAGTCATATTTACGTGTCTTATTTACGTTTTAACCTGTGATGTATTTCACAAAATATTATAATTTTTTTATATTTATATATTTTTATATTTATTTACATTTTAACATTGTGTATTTCAAAATCAATTTATTTGATTTATTTTTATGTTTATTTTATTTACTTTTAACTTGTGATATATTATAATTTTTATATTTATTTATTTTACATTTATTTTTGTTTTTATACTTTTTAACATTTGAAATATTTCATAATATTCTATTATAAGCTTCACCCTGATCCTTGTGCATTCACAGCTTTGTTTGATTTTATAATTAATAGTTATAATTTTTCAGATTGTCAGTTTATTGATTTAACTGTAGTATTAGTAAGTATTAGTAACTGTAGTATTAGACCTTTATATTAATATTAATAAGCATAGGGTTATGTTATAAGTAACAGATATAATTGTTCAGAGTGACAGTTTATTTAAGTTTATTCATTTACTTGAAATATTAAACTTTCCTATTAATGTTAGTAAATATGTGATGGGTGTTTTTATAGGGTTAAGAAAAATATATAGATATAATATATAAAAACATATATAGAAAAATAAAAGTATAAAAAACTAAATTTAGGGTGCAAATATTACCCCTTTTTATATTAATTAAAATATTACCCAAAAGTAATATTTATCTTTAAAAAAATCATTACCTGTTGATTTTTAACTGTTTGTCTATCTATCTATCTATGATCCTTTACATTTCCTAAGCTCTCTGAGCACAGTTTGAGTGACAGTATGTTTTTAATAATTAACAGATGTATTAGTTTTGATGCGTAGAGGAGGCCGTGGATGTGCGGTAGTGTGTGTATGCATGTGGGGGGTGGAAATGTCAGAGTAGCCTGGAGCCTTGGTTTCCGTGGAGACACTGTGTGTCTTGGTCATGTGTGCGGCGCTAACTCGGCATCGAGCAGATTGCGCGGGGAGCTGGTTCCACTTGCCGTGATTAATTGCTCGGAATGTTTCCACCTTTCCGCAGAGGCTGAGTGCGTCTGAGTTTGTCCATGCAGCATGTGCTGTTCCGTACAGAGGCAGCCCTCCGCTGGCCATCACGCTTTACCCATGATACACTGCTCCGGGGTAGTTTGGAGAGCTGGAAAGAGTCGACCTCGGGGCAGTGGAAAAGATGCTTCTGTTTGTTTGCAATTTGAATGTAAAGAAACTAAACCTGTTTGAACTACAAGCAAATAACTTCTGAAGTGTCAAAATAATTATTAGTTATTTTGCTTTGCTGGCAGCGGTGTGAAGAAAAAATATAGACAGGCACATTTCCAGCCCAACCAGTGGCAGCAGCACATTAAACTGTCCATGGATAGTAAGCTGTAACAAGGTCAGAAATTAACCAGGGCTCTGGGCAAAAATACCAACAAAAGCAACAAAAAATGCCTTATACTCTATTTCATTCATTCATTCATTCATTCATTCATTCATTCATTCGTTTATTTATTTATTTTATTATTTAATTATTATATTTATTTTTATCTTTTAACATTTGATGTATTTCATTACAGTTTATGTTGACTTAAGTTGATTTTGATTGATTAACTTATTTTACTTATTTTTTATTAACTTTTTAACATTTAATATGTCATATTCTATTTTTATATATTTTTTTAAAAAATATTTTTTTATTTTAATGTTTATATTTTTGTACTTTTTAACATTTCATATATTTCATATTTTTATTTTATTATTTTATTTACCTTTTAACATTTGATGCGTTTCATAAGTGTACTGTATATTGAACTATGCATTTGCTTATTTTACATTCATTTGTGTTATTTTTATTTACTTTTGTAACATTTGCTGCTTCAAATTGTATTTTTATATTTATTTCATGTTTATTATTTTTATGTACTTTTTAAACATTTGATCTATTTATTATTTTATTTTTCTTATTTCTATTTAGTTTTTACATTTGATGTTTCACAATATTTATTTATTTGTTTATTTATTTACACTTGTTAGTATTTGGTGTGTATATATATATATATATATATATATATATATATATATATATATATATATATATATTTATTTTTATATTCATTATCTATTTTCATATTTATTTTTATTATTGTTTATACTTTTTAACATTTAATGTAGGCCTGCTTCATAATATTAAGTGTCAGCACTATCCTTTGCATTACTTATTTATATGTCCTTTGCACAACTTATTTGATTTTTTATAAGTAACTCTTATAAATGTCAGATGATGTCCAATTTTCAGATGGACAATTTAAGTTAATTGAGTTAATTGAAGTATTAGAAATAAGTATAAATAAATAAGTCACATGCTGTGTGTGTGTGTGTGTGTGTGTGTGTGTGTGTTTTATAGGATTAGAAAAATATCCCATACTAAAGGTATGAAAAATGCCCTGAAACCAAGTCTAAGGGGCAATCATTAAGTTAATTTCTGATCTTCTGTCTTGTGTCCACTTACCTGCTTAGAGCAAATCAGTTAGGGCGAACACTACATAACCTAATTAATATTTCTGATGATAAGAGATATAATATTTCCTCCTACACTTTTCAGATCAATCTTATGCTCCTGATTGTGTCTATCCTGGCACTATCATGAGATTGGAGGGGATCTGTTCGACAGGCCAGTGTTTGAGAAACCTGTTCGAGAACAGTCATGATTCCTTTAGGTGACGTCAGTGGCACAGAAACAATACGTTTCACGTTCCCAAACTGTTCAAGGCTCCAACTGGCTGTGCAAAAACACAAGAACGTGCCGTGTGTGATAGGCTCCTCGGGCAGCAGAACAGCTGATGTCATTCATTCTAGAGTTTTAGATTTCTAGAGCGTGTGGAAAATGTAGCAATTAACATTCCCGTCATGAGCGTTCTCATTCCATAAAGCACAAAGGCTTGATTGCACAAAATGTAAAGTTTGTAGCGAGCCGCAGCATCTTGGATCAACAGCAGTTGCTTTCATCAGCGTGTTACTGTGGAAGCATTAGACCGCTCACACTCCTTCTCTCTGCTGCTATTTTTAGCTCCAGCTCTACAAGCCCACAGTCACACTCGGTTGCTTATCCAATAAAGCTAAATCGATTTTCCACTAATTTCCAACATGCTCTGCATATCTATAACTCATATAGACTATATCATCTGATAGAAGATCCTTATAGCAGCCAAAATAAGAGATACTCGACACGATAAAGGCATCTATCTATCTATCTATCTATCTATCTATCTATCTATCTATCTATCAAAAAGTACCTTGTATATGGACATGTATGGTAATACTATGCATTTATTTAGGAATATAACATAGTAATGCTATTCATTCGTTCAATTGTTATTTATTTATTTATTTATACATTATGTGTACCATAGTAACAGGGCAGACGAGACATGAGACGTGCGGATCCATGTGCAAGCTTTTATTGTGAAACATGGTCAAAATACAGGCAGGGTCGAACAACAGCAAACAGTATCCAGAAGGCTAGACAAGAGAGGTAATCCGTAAACGTGAGCAATAGTCCAAGCGAGGTGCAAACAGAGTCCGAAACAGCAGGCAAAGGGTTGATCCAAGATATGTGGGCAGGAATCAGGAACTAGGAAATCAGGAAACAACGAGACTAGACTAAGACTAGAACTAGGAACTAAGACAGGGAAATGGCTCTGTAAAGCAGCTATCACTTGGAGAGTGATATACGCAGAACAATATTAGAAACTAAACAGAAAATAAACACGGGAGGCTTGGTAAAGTAGCTAACACCAGGAGAGTGCTAAACGCTAGACAATACTCGGCGATCTGAACAGGATCTGAGTATGTGTTAAATAGTGTGTGTAATAGCTCTTAGGTGAGCGTGTGATTGGTGACAGCTGTGTGATCAGTGCATTCAGCTGTGTATGTGCAATCAGTGCAATGGATGATGGGAACTGATAGACCAGAGTGACATGTAACAGTCTGTGTGGTGTAAGAGTCAATATGAAGGAAGGGCGACCTCTGATGGCGAGTGGACGGAAGACCATGAACCGGATTCATGACAGTAATACTACTTCATTTTATTTTATTTTATTTTGCATTACTTTATTTATTTATTTATTTATTTATTTATTCATGCATGCATGATGTGTACCATGGAAATACTATTGATTGATTTATTTTATTTTATTTTATTTTGTCATGTACCATGGTAATACTATTTATTTATTTATTTATTTAGGCATGATGGCATATTATAGTATTGTGATAGTATCATGATATGGCTATAGTAATACTATGGTACTTAGAGATATGCCATGGTACTAAAATTTATTTATATGGTGGTTCTTCCAGTTATACCATGGTACCATCACGGTACATGTCCAAAAATAATACTTTTTGTACTGTTTTGTTGTTGTTGTTTTTTCCACATATGAATACCATGGTTTTTATGTACTGTTTTTTTTTTTTTTTTCGTGTTACATGGTTTTTATTTTTTATTTAGCTTTTTGGGCTGTGGTATTATAGCAATACCATCATCTTCTTTCTTTCTTTCTTTCTTTCTTTCTTTCTTTCTTTCTTTCTTTCTTTCTTTCTCTCTCTCTCTCTCTCTCTCTCTCTCTCTCTCTCTCTCTCTCTCTCTCTCTCTCTCTCTCTCTCTCTCTATGCATCACTTGTTGCACTGCTCTGAGCACAGGGGATGATTTGACCTTGTGTCTTTTGTCATCCAGTGACTCGGATCATCTTCCTGTTCGTGGAGAACTGTGGAGTTGGGAATCCAGCTCATTTAGTTTTCTAGATGAATTTCAAACAGTGTTATGCTGCTTTTTTTCACAATACCTTCTCCATTGCATAACAGTAGCAGCATGGCACTCTGCCATTTTTATGAGTGATCTGTTTTTCAATTAAGTTCAGCCGGCTTGCCGTTGAGGTCTCTCTTTGCTGACTACACATGTGGTTACAACGCTTTCGTCGAGGGGAAATGGATGGCGCTCTTAAAAGGGTGTTTTTTATACTATAGTAAATTTTTATTGATGGGGGTTTTAACAGGTCAGAGTTCTATGCTGAGCGCTGTTGTTTTCACACAGCAATCCGGACAGGTGCTGCACTTCACTGACGGGTCAAGCTAATGAATGAATAAGAAAAAAATGGCAAAAATATAAGTTGATTTAGATGCGTGCTGTGTGCACTCTCTTAACAAATTAAAATAGGCCACAGATATACTTCATATCGACCTTACAATGTAACAACTGAACCTTTGGGAGAACTGATTCAGCAGAATTTGGCTGTTTAAATCTTGGCTGTTGAAAAAAATATGTAAATAAATGTAAAATATTTTAATTACATATTTAAACTACTATATTAAAATAAATATTAACTTAATTAAATAATTTAATTTAAAACTATCTATTTAATTATATTGGAAATACTTTTAAATTAATTTCAATAGTTAATTTAAATATTTTTAAGTAGAATATAGAAATGGTGAAAAGAACACACTAAGCTCCATTGACAGTGTCTGTAATGCTGTTGATTTCCATAGGAATTTATGACCAAAACACTTCCATTGAAGTGCAATAAATTTTTCAAACCAAGAAATTGTTTAATGTATTAATTTATAATAATTGAGTATAACTTTGAGTATATTTAGCATTTATTAAATTGGGTATTTAACCCAGAACATCACTTTCTATTTCATGTGTGAATATTGTAGTCATTTCTCCAAAAGCATTAACAGACCTATTCATCCATGAAAGAATGTTGCAGTGCATGTCGGGACACACATCAGCATGAATAAAACATTTAGTTCTGGCCAGTGTTGGATTATAACATTGTTTAAAGATTCTCATGGGCATGGGAGCAGGTCAGCATGTAACTGTGCTGTACGTCTGTGTGTGCAGATCCTCTCTCTAACACATGCATGTTCACGAGGGAAAAAAAACGGCAAAATGCAGTGATATGTAGATTATATGTGTGTCTGAGCAAAATCGGCTCAGGTCTGTGATAACTGGCATCTTATTCATAGAGTTGCAAATCAGGTGAGCATGGAGGAGATGTTTAAATCTGCAGAGATTGAGAGAAAGAGCTGTGCATGTGTCTTAGTGAAAGCATATCATCTCTCACTGGAAATCTCAGTGTAAACACAAACCACTGTTTGATTGACAGCTCTCAATGGCCCTTGACTTTGGTTTTAATATTTCTTTATTTCTTTCACTCTCGTTTTTATTGCATAAGAACGAAAAGGTCGTAAGATATCGACAGACACACACACACACACACACACTTCTGTGTGCTGCTATGATTCTATACTTGTGAATGAGAGAAAATAATAGTTTTTGTTAAAGGGATAGTTCACCCAAAAATGACATTTCTGTCATAATTTCTGTCAAAATTCAGCCTCTTCTTGTTTCAAACCTGTTTGAGTTTCTTTCTTCTGTTAAACACAAAAGAAGATATTTTGATGAATGCTGATAACAGTTTAGCCAAACAGTTGACCGTAGCCATGGATGTGCATAGTATTTTTTCCATACTATGGAAGTCAATGGCTATCATCAACTTATTGGTTACCAACCTTCTTCAAATATATTGTTTTGTGCTCAACAGAAGAAAGAAATGTATACAAGTTTGGAACAACTTGAGGGTGAGTAAATGATGACAGAAATTTCCTTTTTTGGATGAACTGTCCATTTAATACCAAGTACTATGGTCTTTTGAATATGTATTATAACCAAGTTTTTGGATGTTTATCACATTCTTTATGGACACATATGATGGGATGTGGCATGACAATCGCATATTTTTTGGGGGAGATTTACTATAGTAACAACATGTATTTTGGGGCATTTACCATGATATCTTCATTTTTTATAACCACGTGAAAACATTTTTATGCATATTGGATTTGTTTTTTATGGTATTACATGGGTTGCACTTTATTTTACGGTACGTGCACTTACGTGCACTTAAATGTACTTACACTGTACTGTTAGGTTTAGGGAAAGGTTCAGGGTTAGTACTTAGTTATTACCTAGTTATTGTAATTACTATAATAAGTACATAGTATGTACATGAGGAACAGGACTGTAAAATAAAGTGCTACCATTACATGCCCCACCCCATGGGATTACACTTACAAAAAAGTACCAAAAATACTGTGGTAGTACCATGGCACTTTTTTTGTAAATGTCCAGTAATCCTGTAGGGTTTCTGGAACATGCTCCATGGTAATACTTTTTGGATGTGTACAATAGGCATTTTGGGGTATTTGCATATAGTAACTCCATGTCTTTAGGCATTTATCATGGTAATAACATATTTTTAGGCATTAAATATGGTTGTACAATATTTTATGAACATTGTACCATGTTAACAAGTTATGTTTTTGGACATAAACTGTGGCAATTCCAAGCTACCATATTGATATCACATTTAAATACCATGGTATTTCTTGTAGTACATTTAAGTATGCAAAATACATTAACATAGAGTTTATATGTATCTTTATTTATTAGTATTTATCTCCATAATATCTCCAAAAGTAGATTTTGTCTTATTTAATTTACTTCTGGGGACAATTATAGTTATGTCATTTATGTACGCAAATTTCTACTACTCTTCACTTCTGGCATGCTCATTCTCTCACAGGTGGGAAAATAAGGTATTTAAAGCTCATTAGCTGTGTCTGTATGTGTACTGTGTGTGTGTGTGTGTTTATGTCTGCATATTTGTGTGTTTGTGCAGTTGGACTCAATCTGCGAAGTGGGAGGAAGATTTTAGAGGCGGTGTTGAGATTCATTTAGATAATGACACATTATCTTCTTCTATCTTTACCTTACGCTCTCCATGGGCGACGCAAACAAGAATACAGAATGTCTTCCATCCTTTTAAAGTGTATCTGTCGTCATATCATAACGATTTGTTTGCTGCATCTTTGATCGATGCAAATGACTTCAAATGCATTCAGAAGGACACGTGCCCTGTCAGATCACTTGGCAGAATTAAAAAGATTATTATAATGAGCTGTTCTTGTGATAAAACACCACATTTGATAAAAAAGAAGGCTTGAAATTCATTTACTGTACATTGTTGAGCATAATCAATTTTGGAGTTGAATCGGTACAAGCTGAGAATGAATTAAACCGTGGATTTAATTATGGGCCATTTTCATAAAGGCTGCAATTTATTTCAAGTGATGAATGGTGGAAAATATGAAATATATACATAATTTCTACGTTCACTTACAAGAAATGAGGGGCTGAGTGCTCAATTTGGTCACCGACTTAATTCTGAAAGACATCTGGGAGAAAGGGCAGCTTCGTGTGAGATGAATTAAACAAATCCGTTTCTTCACAGCGTGGGGCTTTTGAGGCACAAAGTTTGACGGCTTTCACTGTGGCCCCATAAAGTATTTGGGCACTTAAGCTACATTTAGAAATATATGAACGTCACTGCATTACATAACTAAATATTAAACCAAGTGACATTTATTTTAAAGTGTGTTTTAAATGATACAATTTGATATATGCATACTATATACATACTTGATTTTGTATATTATTATCTAATGACATTCAGACATTTTTAAGTATGACTATTGAAATACTTGTTTAGGTTATTTTATAATAATCTTAAGTGGACGTTTGCAAAGGTTGTTTGAAAACATGTTTTATTTAATTAAGATTGGTGACACTAGTAGCAAAGTGTTTGAATGGATGTTCTTGAACGTGCATGTTTGATGGATGTCAGTATAGGAGAGGCTTTACTACACTGAATAAACTGCTTTTGTGGGGGAAAAAAACATCTTATCATTTAATGAATCGACAGTCTGTCGGCTAATCTTCAAAATGTCTGGCATAAAACATTCGTTTTGGATTGATGTATTTGTAGCGTTTACACTGGAAAAAAAAACAAAAAAACAATTGTTTGTAGTCACGGACAGTTTTGCGTCAGGTAGGATTCAGTTTACGGCACTTCTCATTGATTTCTATGGGATCCGCAAACCGTGACTGATTGTCGTAGTTTTCTTCAATGGTAAAGCCACTGACCTTTGTATCTCCCAATACCATCTCTGCAATTACTGAAGGGCTGGTTGGGTTGGTTGTTTGGCAACAATCATTAAAATCTTCCCTAAGTCTCCTTGGTGCCATGAAATAAGCCACATATATAACTAGATGAAACATGTTTGAGTTGATGGTTAATAATGGTGCTTTAGTATTCCAACCCAATGATATCACAATATATCACAAACTTGGCGATATTGAGCTCGTAATTAAATAATGAAGTGATAGAGAACTAATTGAGGTGTCTAGACAAGGGTCAGGTTGGTAGAAATAAAGCTAATGGGGGTTTGGGAGATACATGTACAGGAGCTTGTGTGCAGAGCTGAGAACTTCATGTTTAATATTACAGGATGTTTAATGTCATGTTTAGATATGGGGAACTTTTGCATTGATAGCTTTAGGTTTATTTGCTTCTGTAGATACTGTAAGAGCACTAACAAGTTGTAAGAGCAACTTGTTTCCTTATTTGGAGGTGGATTTAATAGTCTTGTATTTAATAAGTGTAATGCAATATTTAAATATCGGAGTGTCTGTTTACACTAAGCTTGTTGGCAGAGGCTATTTACACTAACTCCGCCCACCAACGTGTGATTAGGCTAGTCAACACTACAAAAGACGGCCACTGAACATCAGCTTTAGTGGCGTAGATGGTAAAGTGCGTACCGTAGTCTTTTTGATGCAAACAAAACCTTTTTACAAACAATAATAATGTCAACTGTGCAGCGAGTTTAATTATGCCTGTTTATTCGTTTGCTGAAAGTGATAGTTTACTCAAAAATGAAAATTCTGCCATTAATTACTTACCCTGATGTCATTCCAAATCTGTAAGACCTTCGGAATACAAATTAAGATATTTTTGATGAAATCCAAGAGCTCTCTGACCCTGCATAGGCAGCAATGCAACTGAAATGTTCCCAGGTCCAGAAACGTAGTAAGGACTTCGGTAAAACAGTCCATGTGACATCAGTGGTTCAACCAGAATTTTATGAAACTACGAGAATACACTTTGTGCACAAAAAAAACAAAAATAACGTCTTTATTCAACAATTCTTCTCCTCCAAATCACATTTTCTGCCATTATCGAGGTACTAAGAGTGTTTTTTTTTTTTTTTTTTTCAGTGTGTGATCTGAGTGTTGTAGATTGGTGGCTAGCATTAGCATATCAGGAGACTGTTTCCCGTCGCACCCTTTCCTGTGAACTCATAAAACATTCAGCATGCCAGTGGACTAACATCAAAAAGTACTTTTTATTAATAAAACATTGACATGAAGCAGTTATTTCCCTTAAATATTGATCTGTGTGTTCTGAATATGGTATAAAGATGTATTGGACACATGAATCCGTGGTAAATCTGGAGGTTGTGTTTATGAATTGATCGGTGTGTGTCCTGTAGTCTGTAATGTGAAATGAGTGTGTGGACTCCATTATTATTCAAAGCAGCGTGAGAATTTAAAATTGTGTTTTAAAATTTTTATACGGTAGATGATTAAAATATGATGTATTAATGATTTCATTAGAGGGCACTGCTTTCATTTTAAATTGACAAAGAGAAGCTGGTCACCTCTTCTCACTCCTGTTCTCGTCGTATCTCATCTGTTCTCCTTGTTTAATTCATCCTTGCCTCGTCCTTCTCGTCTTTTCTCCCCTCATCTAGTATCTTCTCACCTCTTATTTCCCTATATCTTCTCATTTAGTCTCTTCTCTTACACCCCTCAACTCGTTGAGAAAGTCCTGCAAGAAGCTAAAAGAGGACATATTGATCTATGAAGTTAATATCGCACCTCCTCTCCTTTCATCTCCACTCCTCCTCCTTAATTCTTCTCTTCCTGTGAGTCAGCGTAACTAATATTTGGCTATGTTCCTCAACTTTTGTGCATTCACTCTTTATTTTGCCATCCAGTATGAGGTCTGGTTGTCGACTGACATCCTGATGCTTCCCTGTTGAGTAACAATAAAGTGTAGCAGGTGTTAATGATGCCATTTCCTGACAGGGGTTGTGTTTAATGGACAGTCTCATTGCAGGAACGCTCCCAGAAATCATGACTGGTGTACTTGCACTTCTAACACAGACTGTCCGGGGGAAAGGATTTATTTATTTATTTAGTTTTTTATGACAGGTTATCTCTCTTAAGGCATATTGTGCATATTTCATGTGTAGCCTACTTTTTCAGTAAGTCAATTCACCTTATTTATATAGTGCTTTATACAATGTAGTTTGTTTCAAAGCAAGAATAAACAGAAAAATAACTGAGTCAGTTATGACACCAATTCAATTTCAACTATAAGCAGCTCTTCGGAAGATAATAGGGTCATTATTCAGCTCAATTTAGCTCAATGTTAATTCAATTGAGTTCAATAACAGTGATGATGTTGCAAAATTAATGTCATTATCCAACTCAATTCAGCTGAAAAATGTTGTTCTCATCTGATAAATATAATTTACTGTATATTATAGGCCTACATGAAGAAGCCAAAAAGGATGCATCATAAATGCAGTCAATACAACTCGTGTGTATTTATTTATAGCCTACATTTTTATATATTTCTAAGTGATATATAGAGATATATATATATAGAGAGAGAGAGAGAGATCTCTAATGCCGAGTTCACACTGCACAACTTTAGCCCCGATTTTCACTTGCCGACAGGTTTTACGAAATCGCTGACATATGCCCGAAATTGGAGGTGCTCGTTCACGCGAGTGACATTCACTCAGTGTGTATTATCAAAGACGTTTTCTGAGAGAATCGACGATGCAGTGTGAAATCTCCTGTAGCCGATCCATTGTACAATGTGAACACAGCAGCAACTGAATAGTCCTGCAGTGTGAAAACAATGGTGGAAAAAAATTATACTAATTTTTTTTTTTAAGGTAAGTGGTGGCAAACAATTTATTTTAGCCAACTAAACTATTATTGGTCAACTAAATTTGTTTATTTAAATGTAGCTAAAACAAATTGATTGCAGCCACTTACCTTAAAAAAATTTAGTAAATTCATCAAATAATTTTTTTCAGTGTAACCACAGGTCGAGAACTGTAGTTCCAACCACGTATGTTTGGGATGCTATTTGCAAATGTTCGTTTGAACTATGGGTTCGGAAAACACCGAAACGTTAAACTATGTTGGTAATGATCTAACTTTCGACCATTGCTGGCTAATGATGCTTTTGGGAAACGCACCCCAGTTTGGTTAACTGAATCAACTGGTTCACTGAAAAGACTCACTGCTTTACTACAAACTCACATGAAAACGCCTTAGGATGTCAAGATATTTAGTTTAAGTAACTTAAATTTTGCTCTGTTCATCAACCAATCAGAATTGGTTGCAATATGTTGCAAAAAATAAGTCATATGGACTGCTTTTATGGTACTTTAATGCCATTGTTTGTTATTTTTGATAGTCTCATTCACTTTCATTATATGAAAAGAATGGCTATAGGATCATTTTCAAAAATACTCCAGAAGAAAGCAAATCATGTTGTTTGGAACGGAATGATGACACAACATTTATTAATTGTGAACTGTTAATTTAAAAGCTACAATGCTACAATATTGTAGAACACAGCCCTCTTAGATCTTAATAGATGTGGTTTTGGTAGAGCATCACTCAGGAGATTGTTGATATTATACGCTTCTTCTCCAGTAAGACCCGGTGGACTGGCTAGCATTTGAGCAGCAGCGTTAGGAAAGCAAAGGCTGATGTTTTGTCTCTCCTGAGGATATTTCTGCCTTTCTCATGCTCTTATTTTCTCTGACTCGCTTGACATCTCAGGAACAGGTCTCAGTAACTTCATTCTCTCTTCCGGGAGCAATTCACAAAGGAAATACAACAGTTTAGAGGGCTTGTGTTTTCCTCAGAGAAAGGCCTAACAAGAATATGAAAGGAATCACTTTGCCTGACTCTGAAGTGCAGCTTCTTTCACATCGTCAAAAAGTCTCTTAAATAAGGGACAATTGAGATGTTAAGAGTGAGTTTTTAGATGATCACGTTATGAGCATCAGGATGACTTCATACAGTAACTTGACTGAGTGTGTATTTAGGCATGTACAGTAAAATAGAGAAGCAAGTATGTGTTAGATGTGGGTTGTTTGGTAAGGATACAGTAATTGAGCTGTTTCTAACCTAACTGCTACAATCATTCATGCACAATTTTAGTTTAATGCTGACTAAACAGCTCCGTCTACAGTTTAGAGGGTGCAAGTGTGTGTTTGTGCGTGTGGGAGTGTGTGTGACATCTGTGGTTAAATACTTTTTGGCAGGGCAGCCCTGTTTAAAATAGACTGCTTTTGCTGCTAGATGCAATAATGTGATAGCACAGCCCATCTGAAAGAGCGCTCACCCCTCCAACTCTGTTGTTTTGGATTAAAGACTGTTATTTTGAAGTTTACCTCACGTCTCCTCGATTCCCTTGTGTGCACCGTGACATGTATATATTTAAGAAAAATAGGTTATGTTTATAAATTAAATATATTTATTTATAATATAAATTGTATGAATATAAATATAGACATGTAAATATTTTCAATATATATACTGTATGTGTATAAATATATATATATATATATATATATATTGTCACGCCCCTGGACTGTTTTGTTGTAGTTTTTGCTCCCCATGTGTTCCTTGTGACCCAGTTTCTCCCCTGTCTGATTGTATTAATTTGCTCCAGGTGTGTCTCCTTAGTTCTTTGATTGTCCCGTCTTTAAAAGCCCCAGTCCTTTCAGTTAGTGTTTGTCGGTCTTTGAATGTCGTCTTGGGCTCTATGTTCCCTAGATGAATGTCTTCTTATGTTCTATGTTCCCTATATGGATTAAAGACTCCCAGTTTGTGAATTCTCCGTGTCTCCTCGTTCCTGGCTCCAGCATTCGTGACAGAAAGACCGACCAAAACAGTTACCTCCGTGTGTCTAACCTCCGTTTTGTTTTCCGTTTTCAATCAGTGTTTTTGTTTCCGTTGTGTTGCCCCATGGATCCCTACGTCCGGCCCGAATTCCTCCTCCTCCTGCTGGAGCAAGAGGACCGATCTCTCGAGGACCATACACGACTTTTCCTGTTGTTAGCTAATGCCACCAGCTACCCGGACGGCGCGCTCTGCACATTTTATAATGCAAGCTTGAACACCGCGTGCAGAGCGCTGTCGTCCGAGGATGGTCCTCGAGAGGATTTCGCCGCCTTCGTGGAGTGGACACTGGCGAGGCACGGATCCCCGTTCACCGTCTGTGCCGAGGGGGATCTCGCCAGTGCCACTCCTGACCCAGAGCCCAGCCCACCAACTCCCCGCAGTGCGGAGCACCAGCCCGAGCCCACCGATGACGGAGAGCCATTTCCCGCTACGATCCACGAGCCAGCGCCAAGCCGAGCGACTGAGCGGAAGATCGTTGCGGAAGTTGAGCCCAACACGTCAGATCAGGTGCGAGAGCTGATCATGTGGGAGCCAGCCGTGGACGGTGTGAGCGCGGAGTGGAGCTCCGCCCCCTGCACCGCGGCTGAGGGTGAGCTGATGATACATCTGGGGCTGCTAGACTTTGAAGGGGATCTGTTGGACTGGGAACATGATCTGGAGGTCGACGCTTCCCCTATCCTCTCTCCGTCTCCGCTGGTTCCAGCCAGCTCCGCTCCTCCCGAGCGCCCCCCTGTGCCCGCTTCCCGAAAGCGTCCTCCAGAACCCGCGCCTCCAGAGCGCCCCACAGTGTCGGCTCCCATTCCTGAGTTAACCCCTGGAAGCCCGGAGGATCTCAAATGCCCACCCTCCCACCCGCTCCTGCCTCCTCCACCGCTGTCGTCTGGCAGCCCCTTTGCTCGCCCTCAGCCCTCCATCAATGCGGTGCGAGCTCCGCGGGTCTGCCATCCTCCATCGCCGTGGCTGGAGAATCCCTCACCTCCACCTCCAGCCTCCGAGGCCCAGACTCCACCTCGGTCCGTAGACCCAGCGGCTCCACCTCGGCTCCTAGGTCCCTCGCCTCCACCGTCATCCATCGATCCACCAGCTCCACCAGGCTCCCTCGTCCCTCCGGCTCCGCCTTGGTCGGGCGTCGACCCGCCATCGCCTCGGGACTCCTCTCCTCTGGCTGCGCCTCGTCACTCCGTCCCACCGGCTCCGTTGGGCTCCTTCCTCCCTCCAGCTCCACCTTGGTCCTCAGTCGCTCTGGCTCCGCCGCGGATCTCCGGAGCTCCGCCTCTGCCTCGGTCGCCAGAGCTCTCGGCTCCACCCTGGCCCCCCGGATCCTCGGCGTCACCCTGGCTCGTCGGCTCTCCGTCTCCACCTCGGGCTCCTCCTCCACCTGCTCCGCCTCCGTTGGTCGGCCCCCTGGAGTCGGCGGCCATTCCTCCTCCATGGCTCCTCCCTCCGTCGGCTCCACCATGGGCCATCATCATGGCTGTGGCCTGGGTCCTGCCAGGCTCCTCCTGCTCCGAGTCCCTCCTGTCTCCTCCCTGGCTCCTCCCTCCTTCGTCACCTCCCTGGTCTCTGTCTGCCGGCCCCCTCCCGGTTGTCCGTCCTCCTCCTGAGCCGCCGCCATTGTTCCCACCCGTTCCCCCCCCTCTGTTGTTCCACGGTGCGAGGACGCACCTTCCGGGAGGGGGGAGTAATGTCACGCCCCTGGACTGTTTTGTTGTAGTTTTTGCTCCCCATGTGTTCCTTGTGACCCAGTTTCTCCCCTGTCTGATTGTATTAATTTGCTCCAGGTGTGTCTCCTTAGTTCTTTGATTGTCCCGTCTTTAAAAGCCCCAGTCCTTTCAGTTAGTGTTTGTCGGTCTTTGAATGTCGTCTTGGGCTCTATGTTCCCTAGATGAATGTCTTCTTATGTTCTATGTTCCCTATATGGATTAAAGACTCCCAGTTTGTGAATTCTCCGTGTCTCCTCGTTCCTGGCTCCAGCATCCGTGACATATATATATATATATATATATATATATATATATATATATATATACACACACACATATATTATGCAAACAAAAACTTTTATTTTGGATGCGATTAATCGTTTGACAGCACTAATTTATTTATAACATTGCAATTTATTTATAATACAGAAATGTTTTATTTGAGGGTATATTGCCATATATTCCGTAATTATTTAAGTAGATACAGAAGGTACAGGAAATGTCTGTATGTGTGTTTTTATTTACTTATTGTAATAAATAATGTTCTAATGTACTAATAATGTTCCCAAAAGTAAAAAAAAAAAAGCTTTATAAATAGTTAATTATTATTATTCCCCCCTAAAAATGCAACAAGGAAAAATGGAATAGAGTAGTCTTTGGTAAATTTTTAGATATACACATATGTATTAGCTATACCTGCAGGACAAATTTGTCCGCTTAAATTACTGTAAATATGATGCAACCTGCTTTTAGGAATATTTAGGGATGCCATCATTTGGACTCATAAATAAATTCATGCTTTCTAAGGTTTTAGGGGAAGTGTTAAAGTTTGAATTAGTATATAAATATAATTATCTTTATTAAGTCTATGATATACCATAAGTCTATATTGTATGATCTTACAAGTACACGTGTCTCTTAAGGACAGTATACTAATAGAGCATGAACTGTTTTTTATGTACTTGCGTGTGTGTGTGCACATTTAATCTGAGTGCAGTTTTCGCAGGAGATGTGTGGGTGTTTGTGTGTGTTAAAGGGTAACGGGGTCATAAGTAGCTCCTGCCACATCACAGTGTTTTTCTGTCATTCGAGCAGCATTGTGTGACTCACACACAGCCTTACACACACACACAGAGTGAGCTGCAGGTACACATCTACACAGACTATAAATACACAGCGTTTGATGTGCATAACTGTGATATCTGCTTGAGCTCTGTGCCATTTAACGAATGTCTGTGTTAAATTTGACAAGATATCAGTGTGTGATCATTAGGGCTGTGAGTCCTCGTCCGCTCAGCTCATCTTCCTCACAGCAGTCATTTTAGAGACATTTTTTTTTTTATTCATTTGTTTTTTTCCTTTAAGTTATGAATTAATGCCAGTATCGACGCATTGTGCTTGCAGTTTAATGGCTGTTTTTTGATTGTTTTTGATTATCATCAATATCGCAGTAATGCAGTTGACGTTCATAATAAAAGTGCTTCATAATAATAGTCTTAAAAAACAACACAGAGAAAAACTGTAATAAGATCATGATCCTGCCTGGGGAAAAAGCAACATATATTGGCATGTTTTGGAATTCTGGAATGTTTCAGGCCTTTTAAGTTTTTAAATACAAAAAAAAAAAAAAAAAGTTAAATTGTGAAAAATTACTGTATTTATTATTTTGAAATATTTAAGATTTCTTATAGTAAAAATACAGTAAAAAGCATAATTATTTCAGATATATTATTATAATATAAAAAGGTGGTTTTTGATTTTAATATATTATAAAATGTAATTTATTCCTGTGATGCAAAGCTGAATTTTCATTACTCCAGTCATCAGTAACATTTATTATTATCAATGTTAAAAACAGTTGTGCTGCTTTATATTTTTATGGAAACCAATTTTGTAGGATACTTTGAAGAATAGAAAGTGGAAAAGAACAGCATTGAAATGAAAACATTTGTAACATGAAACATTTGCAACATTATAAAAGCCTATACTGTAACTTTTGATCAGTTTAATGAATCCATGCTAAATAAAAGGAATAATTTCTTATATAAGACCATCAGGGCAGAAGAAACCAAGAAGAACAGTCATGCTAGAATAAATAAGGGCCTTCTCCAAACTGTTCCCAAAAATTTGGATTCATAGCATTGTGCAAAATATCTTATATAATGGTGTGCTGAAGCTTTAAGATTTCTCTTCACTGGAAGTAAGGGGCCTAGTCCAACCCCTGAAAAACAGTGCAATACCATTGTCCCTCCTCTACGAAACTTTACAATTGGCATTATACGGTCAGGCAGGTAATGTTCATCCTGGCATCCACCAAGCCCAGACTCGTCCAACAGGCTGCCAAACAGAAGCGATGTGTCACTTCACAATACAGGTTTCCACTGCTCCAGAGTCCACTAGCGGCATTCTTTACACCACTCCATCTGATGCTCTATACTGGGTGATGTGAGGCTTGCATGCAGTATTTGTGCTGATATTAACGCCAGAGGAAGTTTGGAACTCTTCAGCTATGGAATCATACAGAAGTTCTAAGCGGCCATGCATTATTATTTTTTTCCTTCTTGTTTTCTCGTGATCACAACTTAATTTTCTCGTGATCACGATATAACAAAAGTTGTTTTCTCGTTATCATAACTTAATTTTCTCGTGATCACGACAACAAAAGTTGTTTTCTCGTTATCACGACTTAATTTTCTCGTGATCTTGACATAACAAGAGTTGCTCTCAAGTTACACAACTATGATTGGGGATACTGATATGCTGATACTGCCTACTGTATCCGCATACTGTACGCGTTTGGGACAGAGGACCTTCTTAGGTTATCTATAATTTGTGCCGTTCATAACTGACATTTAATTAACTTATAAATGTTAAATGCTTGAATAAATATGATCATTTTGCTTGAAATTTTATCGTTACGTTACTGCTGCACGACTCATCACTGTTTCTCATTTACAATGACGTAGCCCATTTCTAATGTGCATCTTTCTTATTTTTAATCTTTATTGTTAATAAATGTATATTAATAAGATATACATATGTGTACAATTTAGTTCAGTGATGTTATACAGTGTTATAGCCTAATCTTTTGTATTTTCTACATTTCTTTGTAAACCACACACACACACACAGCAGCAGCAGCAGCAGCATTAAGCTTGTAATGCACATGATATTACAGCCTATCCTACATGACTAATAAAAATAACAAAAAAATATTATAATATACTATTATATATAATGATTTTATTTTATTATATATAATTTTAAACGAACGAGGAAAATGAAGTGAGTTTAATCCAAGCAGTTTAAGATTTTTAGAATAGTTCTTCTTTGCATTCTTCTAAGGCACTCCCCCTGCGCTTGCGGCGTTAAATGCTTGGTTGTTGGACCATTTAAACATGTTAATTACACAAATAAAATGTATAGCGTAGCCTAACTCTGGACAAAACCAGCAGTGTTTGATTAGCCTATTTATTTTATTGTAGATGTCATTTCTATATCCACAAGATACAGTATAAGAGCACACGATTATCTGTCGATCATTTGCGCCTCAGAGGGGGCATTCCAAAATGCTTAACATTTAACTTTGAGTGTTTTTAAAAGACCAAACTCAGTAAAAACATTATTAATAAATTATAATAGCCTATGTACAGACAAGCAGATGAGTCCAGGGTGCGAACGCAACGCGTTTTTCTTATAGCCTAACTGTTTTCTATGGGTAAAATGCTTAACACAGAATTAAACGAATTGCGTTTTTATTATGGGCTCATCTTCTTGTCTGTATATATATATGAATTACTATGTATATATACTGAGTTTTGTCTTTTAAAAACACTCTCAATTAACGCATTAAGCCAGGTTAAGTATTTTAGAATGTTCCTGTCAATGTTGCGCTTGTTACTATAGCAACAGTAATGTCGAAATCACAAGAAAATTAAGTCGTGATAACGAGAAAACAACTCGTTATGTCGAGATCACGAGAAAATTAAGTTGTGATCACGAGAAAACAAGAAAGAAAAAAATTATAATAATGTATGGCTGCTTAGAACTTCCGTAGAATCAACATAGCATTGGCAAAATATATACATACATACATATATAGTGTGCATTCAGGTAAACTGGGATATATGAACATGTATAAAATGAAGGAACGGCCTTTTCCTTTTAATTTAAATGATAATATGAGTCATGGGATGTGCGTCTTTTTTTTTTTTTTTATGTTTTAAGTGTGCGGATGTCTCAGCAGACTTGACCTTACCGTCCCCGTCAGATCTTATTCCCCCGCTGTACATCCCCACAGGAGAAAGGGGGCTGAGCAGAGCCGGAGCATGTAATTGCTCCTTAAGCAGAAACTCCTTCATGGTTTGATGGATCTCTTTTTCCTCCAGCATAGTTCAGCTCCATTTCTGAGAGTCCTGACGGCCTGTGCATCCTTTCATGGCCCGTAACCATGGATATAAGCTGCCCGGAGGAAGAGCGGCACTTGTAGCAATCAGCAGGGATGCAGGAATTGGGGCTGATACAGATGACTTTTGTGTGTCTGTACGGCGTGATGATGTGATGGCAGATGACAGCTGAGCAATTTTATTGATGTGTGTAAATAACCTTTGTATGTTCTGAGTGGGAAAGATTATATATCTGTGTGCGTGTGAGAGGGCCGAGCGCTCGATGATCTTCACTTGGTCTAGAACCATTTTTAGTATGCCTTCTTTAAAATAAGACAGGCAATTTATTCTCAGACAGACCATTTCATCCCATGCTTACAGCGATTTCATCAAGTAGGACATGTTCCTAGGTCAAATGCCTTGTTGGTCCTGAAATGTCATTCCAATTGTATCCTTATCGACCTTATCTTTTTCCTCTGATTTTTTTGTGGTTAGGATAATGGCTGTTTCCAAACCTGACAAATTCTGCATGTCTCTTGGAAATTGGTGGAAAGAAATAAAATAGCATCTGATGTAGTAAATGCATATTTTTATTATTCCATTTCTATAAGGAAATAAGTTTTAGTAGACATTAAAGGGATCATTTAATCATTTATGCTGATGAAACCTGTAGAATTCTTTATTGGAAATAATTTGAAGAATATCTTTGTCCCTACAAATGAAGTGGGATCCAAAACAACACTGAAACTCAACACTGAAACTCAATGACTTTTCACAAAAAAAAAAAAAAAAAAAATTGTTTTCCATGAAAGAAAGATAAAAAAAAAATACACGAGAATGAGTAAATAATGACAGAATCCTCATTTTGATCCATTTAATGCAAAAAAAAAAAAAAAAAAAAAAAAAACTGTAGAATTTGAATAATAAAATAAGACATTTATTCCATCAGATGCTATTGTAATTCTCTTTATTTTAGGGTGAACTGTCCCTTTAAATGTGTTCTTGGTTTTCTCTTAAGTTTGTTTTAGATCATTAGACATATAATTTTGATGCTTTGGAAATTTGATGGCTTTTTAATTATTTTTATTTTTATTTTTTTTATACAAAAAACTGTTTTATTAAGCAGTGACTGTTTCAGTATTAAAGTATTAAAACGTTTTATTTGCCCTTCTGCAATTTAAGGCCTAAAAAGGTCTTAATTGAATAGTCATGGAATTAAATGTTGCATGTGCTGCAAATAAAAAAAATCCTCTAAACATTAAATCAAGATGCATAAGAATGTAAACTGAACAAAATCTTGTTTTCTGAGAAACTGAACAAATTTAAGTGACTTTAAGAACAAACATCTGTCAGTGGAGAATGAAAACTTATTTTTTCCTTTGAAATAAGCTGTTTTTTTTTTTTCTGAGCACATTGACAGATATTTTAATGAAAAACTTCATTTTGATCAATTTCCCATAAAACAAGACTTCTTATCTTGTCATTTCCCTTCTCAAGTAAATGTATCTTGATTTAAGAATACTGAAACATTTGCACTGAAAAACAAGACAAAATCACTCATAAAAAAAACTTTTTTTTTTTTTTGTGGTGTGATCAGAAGTTACAGTAAGCAGTAAGTTACAGTAATATTCTAGTGGTTGGGAGAATAGATTGTTCAGGTCATATGCGTTGATAATACAGTTCATTGTGTGCTTTCTAGACATTTACGTTTAGAGACCATATTGATGTACTGTGTTCCATTCAGTTTATTCCTTACATTTTACTTGGTCTTAAAGTCTTCAGTCATGCACAGGACAAAAGGAAAAGTATGGTGCTGATAGTATAAGTGCATTATTTGAGTTTACTCCATGGTAAGAAGGTGTGTAGAACATCAAATAACATGTTTCATTGACCCGCCGCATGAACGTAACTATCTGAACCTTGTTTTAGCCTGTCAGATGTCACAGTAGAGGGAGAGAGTAATGGAGAGGCCAAACACCAGTGAAACAAGCTAAGACAGCATGTTAAAGGTTACTCCATTCAGATAAACACCACTGAGACTGGCTGAAATGATTCAGACATTCATACAGAAATACAACATTCATACAAACATCTTTCAGACAAGTGACAAATCACATCCATGTTAATCAGAGTTTTGACTTAATCAGCTGTGACAATGACAAGCAACACATGGCAAGAAATTTTTTTTGCAGCATAGTCCTGAAAACAGTGAAATCTCATTAGTCCAATGTTCCGCTCCACATTAAATGTAATTGTAAGCCAACTATATATGCTGTATTTTTTTTCTGATTTCCATTTTTTTTCTTTCATAATTTGTTTCATAATTTTGAGCCGGTAATGTCTGAGCTGTTTGATTTGGTTCATGGCTTAGAAGTGTATTGAATATTTTGCCTGGGAATGGGAAAACTACTTACAGAATAATTGATTGGGATTTTGGCACTTTGTTCATCATTTTTCCTTGCGGTGAAGACAGAAAATAGACGTGATGCTTTAACACCACTCAGACAGTTCATATTCATATTTATATGTTCATGCATACAAATGTGCATTGAGAGTAGTTAAGGAATGGTTTAAGGGGCCTTTCGAACAGAACACATTTTTACGGTGGCTATGCTTTTTTTTTTTTTTTTTTTGACGGACTTATTATATTTTTAAGGTCTGAGTGCCATGTTTTTACTGTTTCACTGAATTTCGTCAAGCTATTTTTGTCTCTAACTCTGTCTGAATAGTATTTCTTTGTGATGTTTGTCTGTATGAATGCGAATCATTCAATGGCATCTAGTTTTACTCTTAAACACATAGTTCGGCTGGCTGTTGAGTTCTCTGTCTTGTCTGAACATGAATGCTTTCACAGGTTCAAATGAAACCTTAAAGGCATATGCACTTTTGATTAAGTGGAAGTCACCAGTGTATCCCAGTTCACCAATGTTACCTCATGGGAAAATGTGGATATTGAATTGCGATGTCATTTCCAGTTGGCCGTTTTCGTTGTTGAATAATTCAATCAGAGCATGTGGACAGCTTTGTCCCTTTCTTCAGATTTCACATTACTTTCCCTCCATTCACTTCAGCATAATTTCATTTCTGAATCATTAATTTCCGTTCAATTCAGTTACACTGCACTCACTTCCAATCACACTGGAGTGTTTTGGAGGGTCTCGCAGCGCACGGAGTAACACAGCGAGGCCTGGCGTTCTCATCTCCTCCTGCGCTTGATGATTTACCCTCTGGCCTCATTCAGATTAGCACACACTGAATGCAGTCTGACAGCACAATACTGTTATTTCTAGACTGGATGTATCATCCTGTTACATTAGCCTCTCTCTCAGTGTGTGTGTGTGTGTGTGTGTGTGTGTGTGTGTGTGTGTCTCTCTATCACTCATTCTAAAGGCTCAATAAAAGTTTAGTGTCATTTTGTCAGTGGCAATTACATGGCCACCAAACCTTCGATCATTTACGCGCTAAAGCTCACTGTATGTGTGACTTATAAAATATCTGCTATTTTAAAACAAAACATAGGTTGTTTATTATATATACTACCAGTTAAAAGTTTATAATAATAAAGGTTTTTAAATGTTTTTTTTTAAGACGTCTCTTATGCTCACCAAGGCTTTATTTATTTAATCAAAAGTGCAGTAAGACAGTAATATTGTGAAATATTAGTACAATTAATTTTTATTTATTTATTTATTTATTTTTTTAATTTTCTTTTAAAATTAATTCCTATGATGCAAAGGTCAATTTTCAACATCATTACTCCAGTCTTTAGTGTCACATGACCTTCACAAATCATTCTATTATGCTGATTTGCTGCTCAGCTATTACATGATTATTGGTGCTCAAAATTAGTAACAGTTCTTATTATTATCAATATTGTTTATACAGTATATTTCTTTCCTTAAAATGGAACGCTCAGCATTAACTACAAATCATGAGATTAATCATTGTATTACTGTAATCTCCTTACAACAACCCTAATTAGAATACATTAAGAATAGGCTTACTTTTCTAGAGTGTTACTGATATTCTTTGTTGTTGTAGGTGAGCATTTGTTCTGTTCTGTTTAGTTCTCAGAACTGGAATCTCAGAGGACATTCTGAAACCTCTCTTGGGAGATGAAATGTCCATTCCTCTTCAAGCCAAATCCTAATACTAATAGTCTTGAGGAAAGCAAACTAATAATAAATAAGGTTCCTTTAGCAGCCCTAATGACTGACCTTTGAGCTATCGACATCTGGTGTCAATACCATCTCAACTGCAAACCACTGCTGGAATAACAGTGGCTGGAAAAGGTCATCTTTGTGTGTGTGTTTCCTCATACTAAATTTGATGCGTTTTTTTTTTCTTATGCCGTCATCTTTTGTTCTTTTCTGTGTCTAATTATTGCTATTATTTTAGTTTTAGCATTTTATATTATAGTGTTACAATAATCCCTCCGACTTTTCTCATCGACAGCAATAAGATTAAATGGAGAGCAAATGGAGATTTATTCTCTTTCTTTAGCTAAGAAATACAAGTCTTCTGCTTCTCAAATCTTTCCCTTGAGTGATTCCAGTCTTTCCAGTAATGTCACATGCTTTCCCTCAGAGTAGATCTCAACAATGTCTCAATCTCTGCTCAGCTTTGTCTGCAATGAAAATTCTGAGATTTCAATTTAAATTTATCTTCTCAAATTCTTCAACGACAAATGATCTGAGCAATGCTAATCAAAATAATTGTATAGTATTCTTGCTGTGTTAACAGTTGGCGAATGTTTGTTTTATTTTGCCCTATTGTCTTATTTTTGTTTCTCATAAAAAAAGGCAAAGTTGATTGAAATCTAAGTGTAAGTAAGGCTGTATAAGTATTCCCCACAAATAATAACACACTAGTGCATGCTGTTCGTTAGAATTACTCCACACTTTATATACTGTATATACAATCATGGGTGCTGTAATGTTAAGTGTGACCATTTTATTTAATTTCTTTCCTTAGGTTTTCTGATATTTTTCAAAGTTTCATATATCTATATACTGTATACAGTATATATATATATATATATATATATATATATATATATATATATATATATATATATTGTTGCACATAGGTGATAACTGATATTCTGCATTATTAGCAGTGATCTAGAATCAATGGTTAATAGATAATTTTCGAATTTTTGTACTAGAGTTCTTGTACTAGGGTAGTGATTCTTAACCTTTTTGACTTCAAGGTCCTAAGTAGCTAAAATCAATTCAATTAACATTGCATTTCAATATTCTAGACATTTTAAGAGCTGATTGTTTTATAGGAATACCACTCTCTTTAACCAATAAATTTTCCAGTTGTTTTAAAAGATAATTTTTTATTTTTTTTTACTTGCAATTTCTACATGAGAACATGGAGAAACTACAAAAAACAAAAAGAAAAATGTATATTCTAAAAACATCCATGGTGTTTTAAAGGGGTCATCGGATGCAAAATTCACTTTACATGTTGTTTGAACATAAATGTGAGTTGGAAGTGTGTGTACACATCCACCCTATAATGATAAAAATCCACCCTGTGTTTTTTATTTATTTATTTTTTTAATCCTTTTAAAATCCCCTTTCTCAAATCAGGCTGTTCTGAGATTCCTGTCAGTATGATGTAGTTCTGCACAGGCCGCTCCCACGATAGTTGATTGACAAGACCGTCTTACCTTAGACCCGCCCTGAGTGAGCTGAGAGCTGTCCGCCATTGTGTCGACTCCGGTGCAGGGGAAGACAAGAATGTCTCAGATTAAGCGATTGAGGTGTTTTGTTGTTGGATGTAATAATGAACATAGTAGTCATCATTTACTCCCGACATCTGAGCCGCTGAAGACGCAGAGGATTAACGTTACTTTAATTTTTGAAGGGAATGCACCAATCCCCAATCAGCCTAAATGCGTCTATATTCACACGAATCATTCGTGATCCAGCTTCATCTACAGAAGAAGTGAGTATAAGGGTTTTTTATGAATCTTTGCAAATCGCCTTTCCTAATATGTGCTAGTTAGCCAGTTTCATGGCTGAAGTGTACAGTCTGCTCGTCACCCCACGGAAGAGAGGGGCGGGGTCAGCAGAGCTAATTAGCATTTAAAGCATCATGGACTAGAATGGCTTGCTGAAAACAGAGCTGATTTTGACATGGTAAAAAGGGTGTTTTTTACACTACCATTGAGAAATTTTAACCAAAGTATGTTATAGACTTTTCATTAAGACCCTAAAAATCATATCAACTTGTGGAAAATGGGCATCCGATGACCCCTTTAAGATTTTATTTACATGATTTTTTCCCTCAGTTCTAGAAATTTAACTATTCACACTTTTAAAATTATCCAGGTTTTCCAAGTCCCTGGTTCTTTAAAGAAAAATGAAGATAAGAGATATATTAATTTTCAGCTGTTTTGAGGCCAAGTTTGCCAGGCCCCCCTGCGAACCACAGCACTAGAGCATCGGACCTGTACCCTCATGGTATAGTGTGTTGTGGTTCGGTGTGTCTTGTGTGTGGTTGTAGTGATCTGTAATGACCGCCCTTCTCTTGCTGATGTTCTGTCAGAGTAAAGCGCTCTTGTGTGCCACAAGGTGACCTTTAGGTAATGAGTCATTGTGCTGTGTGTACTCTGTAATCTAGTGCTTCCAGTATTTCCACTACTGTCTGTGTGCTGTGCGATCTGCACTTAGCTTCTGCTGGCTGCCCCTCCATCTGTTTATCTGGAAAGAATGAGTCAAACATTAAACCACTCAGGGCCAGATTTTTATCTGAACAATGTATATTCACAAATATCAATGACTTTGTGTTTTAAACAGCGCTTTTGAAAATCGAGCAATGGTTAAAGTAGAACAGAATAGAGTATATATATATATACTCTGAAAAGAATTAAAGTGAATTGGACTGAACTGAATCAAAGAACTGTTATGAAAATTCATTTGGTCACTTTCTGAAGTTAATTTATTTGGAATAGTTTGAATGAGCTAAAGCTGAATTGTGTATACATTTCAGAACAGAGATTAAGTCAGTTGGGCTGAACTGAATCAAATGCATTTGAAACAGTTCATTTAATTTTATTTGAATCTGACTGAACTGAATAAAAAAACTGTTACAAAACATTTTTAAGTGAATTTAATTTGAATGATTTGGAGTAAAACTGATTTGAAAAGAAAATATAAATTAATTTGAATTAAACTGAATAGAATTTGTTTTGCTTGGCTGTGTTTGTGATTATAAGAATGTTTTTAACAGAATGGAATAGAACTGATTTAGATTTTACTTGATTTAGAATGAATTGAACTACAGAATCAAATGGAATTTAATTAAAACTTGAGCTAAATTATGTTAATATTGTTTGAGTGGCATATTTGGCTGCTTTGAATATAAGACTGTTGGAATGGAATAGAACAGAAATAGAATTAAACTTGGAAATAGAATTGAAACAGAATTGGTTTTTAATGAATTGAAACTGAATAGCACTGCAGTTGTTTGGGCACCACATTTTGGTTGTTTTTCTAGACTATAAGAATATTTTCTTGCTTGTTTCAAGTGCAAACACTCAGACATCTACGCCGCACGTTTATTTTCAAGAGGGAATCACTCTACACGGCTGCAAACAAACACAAAAACAACCACACACACATACACAAACAAGAGCCTGCTAACTTTTAATTGCTTTTGAAGGCTTTTACAATGCACAAACACTATAGGACTGACAGCAGTGTGTGGGACATCAGATATGATTCTCTAAAAGGCACAGCAGGTGCGTACAAACAGCGGGAATCTGATGAGAAATTAGACGCTTCAGTCCTTTGAGAGACTACATCTAAAAGGGTGACTGAGTTCATTAAATCACATGGCAGGAAGACATTTGTGTGTGTACGTGTGAGAAAGCAAGTGTGTGTTTATGCACAAATTCATTCATGCATGTGCAAGAGTGTGTTTGTGTCCAGATGCATTCATGCATTTGTGTGTGTGTGTGTGTGTGTGAGAGACTTTCCATGTGTGTACAAGTGTGTGTGTGTGCAAGAGTGTGTCTAAGCATAGTTTTGTGTGTGTGTGTTTGTTCATACAGCATTGTTCTACTTATGAAGAAAATGGTGGATCTTGTGTAGATGCCAGACTTCAGATTTCCGTCAATACCAGAGGATTATTTTATTGCTCAGATGTTGCTCTTTTTTATTGTTTTAAAGCCACTGTTTTGGCCAAAGTAGTGTTACAGTGACCAAAGGATCATTATGTTTGGTGATTTTTAACTAAACCACCATTGACAGAGCCATCGTGTTTCAGTTTTGTTTGGGAGGTTGCTTTGCAGAGCGCACTCTTGAAGGGTTGCCATGTCTACTTATTATAAACACTTATTATAATCATCTTTGGGCTTGTTGTTTGGGCTTGGTTCATAAAGCAGTCCAGTTTATGTAATTAATAGTAGGCAGGTGTAGGTTGTGATATTTTGATATGTGGCTTATTTATAAAGATAATGCTTTTGTAGTGCCCTGTGAAATCAGTTTTTTTTTTTTTTCAAATTCTGTTTTTTTCTGTTTTAGTTTTTCTGGATTCCATTTTTTTCTGTTTAAATTTATCTATACTTTGTTTTAATGGTTAAAGAAAATTTGTATTACTCAACAAGCATGTCCAATTAATTGAAATCATGAAACTTGTACAATTTAACAGCAATCTATTAAAAGCTTAACAAAAATTAAATTTAAGGCCCTATAATTTTTTTTTTCTTCTCAAATTCCATTTTATTTTGTTTATTTATTTATTTATTTCAGATACTATGTTTTCCATTATTTTTCTGGATTCTATTTTAATGGTAAATTTAATGGTAATTCATGTAATTAATTGTCTATTTAATGGTAATAAGTGGTCATTTTAATTTTAATACTCAAAAGCATCTCTAATTAATTGATTTTATAAAATTATTTATTATTATTTTATTTATTTATTATTTATTTATTTAGAAATACTGTGTTGTATTTTTTTTCTGCTAAATAATTTCTGGTAAATGTTTTTTTTTTTCCTGGTAAATATTTCTTAAAAATAATGTTTTAATAAGTATTATTAATAGTAATACTATCATTACATTAAGTAATATATTTGTCACAGTTTCTTAAAGTTAACCGAACTTTTATTTTGATGGGTTGCTGTGAAGACCTTTAAGTTTCTTACTGTAAATGACATGACGACAGTTTTTCTCAAAAGAAACGGTAAAATGCTCATGAAGTCACTCTCAGAGCAGTTCTAGAGATTATGTTCACATGCTTATGTGCACATGTAAGCAACACGCAGAACATGCAGGATTCATATTTACATAGTCTTTTTGCGGCTTAATATTCACTGACACTACAGTCCATATCACGTTTTGATGTAAGTGTATTGATTTATCCGTCCAAAATTTGGCAGATTCCGTGACATTAGGCATTATGCTGTAAATTCCATTTTTATGACTAGATTTCGCAATTCCATCCACGTTTTCCGCATTGCAGAAATCATAGGGGCCCTCCCTGCTTTTGGATTTAAGTTTATTATGGGCTTGTTCTTATTTGCTTATTTATTTTTTTACATTTGGCAACACAGTCAAATTGTAGCTGGTTCACTGTGATTTCTTGCACTGTGCAAACAGAAGAGAGACAAAACTCTGATACACATTTAAATACGTAAGTAACAACTAGTGGTTCAATTCAGTTCTGTTCACACTGCATAGAATTTTTGGAAATGTGCTTGTCATTGCCTTTATTTTTTGGAAGTCAATTCAGTTGTAGAATGCAGATGTCATTCCCGTAAATTACTGAACTGTGTGTACAGAACAGGATTAAGCACTAAAAGATGAATTGACAGTGAGTACATGGCCATTGAAATCTCTTCTGAAACTCTAGAGAAGACACATATGCCTACATGTGCGATTAATGGGGTCTTTTTCTCTGACGTAACATCTCAGAAGCAGTAGACTTCATTTGCTCTTCACCATCTCGTTGCTGAATCGATTGAATTATTAAAGAGATCTAATCTGTGATTTTCTTTGCTGTTTGTTCAGTATGATGGAGTGAGATGCAGATGCAGTCTCCGTGCTTCTTTAATATGTTCTTTTCTTCAGGGACAATCTGACTGTCATTACCTTAATCTGCCCTCAATCAATAATGCTGCTCATCTCTGATTGGCCAGTGTAACTCCTTGTCACGGCAAAGGGACATGCTCTTTACTTATTGATTAGTATGAAGAACATAGCAGGGATGGGAAAGGTTTCATGTATGTTAGCAGTGTTAAAGAATAAATTAGATTTTTCTTTACAAATTATCAGCTGTCCATTGTTGCATATTCACTCATGTAAAACTGAACTAAATAACAGCAGTGAGTCAGTTGTTGTTGAAGTTATTGTGACTATTATTGCCCTAAGTCTAGATTGAATATCAACTTTTGATAATATTTTTGACATTGGTTTTATTAAAAATTCAAAGACTTGGAATCAAGATAAATCAATAATTTTTGCAAAATTATTGCAAAATCAAGATAAGTTAAATTACATTTTAGATGACAGCAATAGTTAATAATGTACCACTAGTGTTATATTATTTATATACTATTGGACTATTTACTAATATTTTGAATTGGCCTTTTTCTACATTTTAGTTCAAGTGTTGTAATTTTGCTATATGCTTTGTCATTTAAATATTTCTGTTTAGCTTCATTTGTGTTTTAATTTTAGTAATTGTACTTTTTTCAGTTAGTTGACAAGGCAACAATTCAAATTTTCATTAAAGATTTTAAAGTTTAACTTTTTTCATCAAATTTTTATATTTTGTTTCAGCTGTATTTCAGTTAATTTTATTCATTTTATAATTTTAATAATTAATAAAAATAAACAAAAATAGTTTTTGTTAATTGTGACAACACTCTGTATACCCATTTTATTGTTAATATGCTGTTATTTTGGTGTCTTGTTGACTAGATTACCATGGTGAATTTTTGTAAGGGCTTTCTGTCACAATTTCAACACACACACACGTTTATTTTTGTGGTTTACGGGGACTCTCCATAGGCGTAATGGTTTTTATACCGTACAAACTGTATGTGCTATTGCCCTATACACCAACCCTACACCTAAACCTACCCCTTACAGGAAACTTTCTGCATTTTTAGATTTTCAAAAAAAAACACCATTTAGTATGTTTTTTTAAGCCTTTTGAATTACGGGGACATAGGCAGTGTCCTCATAAACCACCTTCAAATTGTAATACCTCTGTCATACCCATGTCATTATACAAATTTTGTCCCCGTAAACCACAAAAACCAGTACACACATACACACACACACACACACCCACACACGCACACACACACACCCACACCTCTGTCTGTGCAACCAGCTCTGTTGCTGCAGTGATGGAATAATGAGATTATCATATCAGAATAAACATGATGTTGTCTAACCAGGGCTGACGAAAAAGCGATTATCGGTATCATCAAAATGATGCCTGCTTCGAGGAATTAAAAAACAGAGACTGTGACAAATCCATGCTGTGCAGTGAGTAATGAAACGCATGTGTTTACCGCAGAACCAAAATGACCTTACCTGTGTGATACCTCAGCTTTCCACGTAATACAGCTAGCTAGGTTTTGTTAGTAACATATCGTAGTAAACTACGTCATGGTTAGGCTTTAACCTTCCATCATCACAGCAACAAGAAGAGTTAAAGGAAATCTAATTGGTTAACCAGTGCATTTACTCGGTGTACATAACAGCAATGACTCAGCTGTTGTTGTTGTGAATATTATGTATCGTAATATTATTGCATCAATTAATCAAATCTGCCAATAATGACTCATTTAAAGTAATTACTGCATGGGTTATAAAAGTGTCAAAGCTCAATATTAATTAGCACTTGCATAATGTGAAATAGAAGGCGACGGATCCCATATGCTCAGCTGAAACGTGTGACGCACACTTATGAAGGTGATTTTTAGTGCCCTACACACCTTGGAGTTCGTAAAACTTTAGAAGCACCAAGAAACGTGCAATGTGCATGCTGTAGTGTTGGTGTTCGTAAATTTGTCCCTCTGCAGTGTGGTTTTAAAATATAAATGACTCCCGGATGCTTCAAAGTGGTTTATTTTGAATCTGAATCATTTCACAGTTTCCCATGTGTTTCTCCCATTAGCTCAGGCTATGTCGTAGCGAGAGAGACCACACGCACACGCTGTATGACTAAGCTCATCAACAGCCAGGACTGGAACGAAAACCCAACTGTGTAAAAGATCAACCCACTGCCACAGATAGCGATAAAAATGCTTTCAAATTCTCACAGTATCAAAGCTCTGCAAGGCTCTGCATTGACAGTAAATAAACCACCTACGTGCATCAGCTCTAATCTCCTCACATCCCACTCAAGAGCTCTCGCTAAAGCAAGCGTTCATCCTCGGAAAGAGGAGGAGGAACGCCACCGAGGTGAACAGGGAATCACACGAATTGAATACTATGTGTTTGTCGCTTGCTGAATCAATATTACCACGAACGGTTCAAAATCACTACGCTGTAGTTTATGCACTGACATCAGGGGCTTGCGTAGTCTTCCGTAACCAGACTTTTGACTTGGCGAAAGGTCTGGTCCACATTGCAGCTTGTTTTGGATGAAGACTGCCTTGACTGATATGTAAAGTGTCATTTCGTTTTGTTTCGTTTATGTGCGCTAGTCATTCAGAAGAGTGCTCAGCATGTTAGCAGGTCAGCGTTTACCTTATGCAGATGACTCACGGTATGCAGATTCAGCCGTCTTTGCTGTTTTTGGCTGTGTTGACAGTGAGCATGTGGGAGGAGAGAGTGTCCGCAATGCTCAGATGATGCAGGTGAGACACGAAAGCTTGCATATCTCCATTGCCAGCTTGTGTTGTCATGAATAGTGATGTCGCATTGCTTACAGTTGACACTATAAGTTTGGAATAATTAGGATTTTTAAAAAATGTTTGTGAAAGTAGACTCTTAATACATTTCACCAAAAATAAATAAATAAAAAATAAGCAGCACAACTGTTTTTAACATTGACAATAATAAGAAATGTTTCTTGAGCAGCAAATCAGAATATTAGAAATCATTTCTGAAGGATCACGTGACACTGAAGACTGGAGTAATGATGCTGAAAATTCAGCTTTGCGTCACAGGAATAAATTGCATTTTACAATATATTTTAATAGAAAAGTTTTTTTTTTTTTTCAAACTGTAATAACATTACTGTTTTTACTATATTTTTGAATGGCATTGCATGTTTGGGTGGCACTTGATTGATTCAAGGTGATTTGAACACTTTTTTGCATTAGTTAGTACTAGCATTCTTACAGGGTGCAAAGTGCTTTTGGTTTGCTTCATTTTTACTTCTGTGTAATTCCAAATATGTTTGTCTATTACAGGATATTATACAAAACTAATGTCAAATAACAATGCTGGAAGAGTTTGTGGAAAGGTGAATTTCTCCTGTTTTCACTATTAATAAGAAAAGCACAACTGAAGTCATGCGCTACCCACTAGTCAACAGATCCAACTAGTGGCGGAACTACTTTATGTGTTGAATCACAATAGTTTGTATTTTATATAGTAATTAATAAAACAGATTAGATTAGATGCTGTTTACACCAAGTGAAAATAGAATATTTTCTTAGCAATAGATGCTATTTACACTAAGTGCAAATAGCAGTGGATTGTATTTACATTAAGTGAAAATAGCAATATTTTCTTAGTGATATGCTATTTACACTAAGTGTAAATAGCTATAGATTCTATTTACACTGTGTTAAAATAACAGGATTTTCTGCTATTTACTTATTGCAAATAGTGGCAATTATCTGCACCTTAGTATTGTAGTAAATTATAAAACAGTATGCAATAATAACGTATTGTGTAAATTATAATTTTAATTTAAATTATCAAATTTGTATTTTTTTTTTGTTAATTTGTTTTAAAAATCACAATTTTAACCAGAAATCAAATTTTGCAGCCCTAATTTAAAATAGAAGTCTTGTAACATTATTCATGTCTAACTCTCACTATCACTATGTAAGGTTATAAATTTAAAGTTTCTCTATGCAGTTCTTTTCCATAAAATAAAGGACTGAGCTTTCCAAAAGTGTGCTGTTAAAATGCAGTTATTGAATTATCGACAGCTCCACAATATGTTCCATCTTTAAAATGCAACTGTATTGAATGTAATTTTGTCTTCAGATATAAGTCATATATGCTGCCAATTCTATCCAAATGCACTTTGACCTTTCGATCTATTGACCCCAGCAATATTTTTCTTCAATATTTAGAGTGATAACATGAAATTTACACACCCATATTTCCAATACGTGCCTGTGCATGTGTGTGCACACGAGGTCAAAGGAGCAACTCCAACAAAGTAAGTACCCAGTGAAAAAGAAAGGAAAACTCTCCCTGGTGCCGCTTGCAAATCGAATCGATCAGGCTCGACTTCTATAAATAGAATCCATAACCGCACACTTGAGTGGGCAGGCGGCCTTCAGGGGAAGTGGGAGATCAATCCTTACAAGTCCAAAAGATCAGTAAAAGCCAGTTAAGTTTGCACAAGTGCTCGACAGGAGTTGAGCCGCGTGGCCGTGCTGTGTTGCGGTAATGAATGCATGTGTTTGTGGGTGTTGAGCACTGCGGCGTGGGCAATCCAGTGGGCGTTCAGAAGGTTTTCAAGAGGCTATATGTCAATTGGATGCTTTCTCATTAAATCTGCTACTATTTCTGTAGAGATATGAATTTTAGATGGATAGGTACATTTTAATGTATTTTATGTATTTTATATAGTTCTATCTAACAGCGTGATTGCAAGTATGATATTGCTTTTTTTTTTTTTTTTTTTTTTTTTTTTTTAACAATTCCAGAAGCAGACTAACTTATCTTTTAGACAATATTTTCTGTGATTTTGACTGAATTAGGTTTCGTGAATGATTTATTGACTCAAAGACAGACACTTGGTTCAGTACATACCTCAGTTTTGATGTCACGGTTTGGTACATTTTTTAGTACAGTAGGGACAAAAAATGAAATAAAATAGTTTTTTTTTTTTTTTTTTCATTAAATAGTTGCTTACCAAACAAATTGTGTCTCTGTCTTTAAATTCAATTCAGTCTTTATCCATTCAAATTTCCTTATGGACAAAAAAAATCTACCTCAGTTAATGCTGTCAATTATAGGGAGCCCAGTTACTTGCACATTACTATAATATTAATGGTTACAATTAATAACAGAGTGCAAACAATTAAATTCAATTGCTGTTTATTTTTTAGAAGTAATAATCAACACTCATGCAAAAAAAGTAAATTGCACAGAAGGCAGTTTTTACATTAACTTATAAATTGTTTCTATTCCAATTATTTGTTGAAATTAGTGCTGGGCAACGATTAATCATGATTAATCCCATCCAAAATAAAGGTTTTTGTGTACATAATATATGTGTGTGTACTGTGTATATTTATTATGTATATATACATATATAAATACACACACATGCATATATATTTAAGAAAAATATGTTATGTTTATATATTAAATATATTTATATATAATATAAATTATATGAATATAAATATATACATGAGCATAATTTCAAAATATATACTGTATGTGTGTGTCAAAGTACACACACATATAATATATATACAAAAAAAACAAAAAAAACCCTTTATTTTGGATGTGATTAATCGCGATTAATCATTGCCCAGCACTAGTTTAAATATATATTTATTTACACATTTATTTAACAAACAGTACACAAGTTAATTTCTCTAGTCAACTAATGAGCTGTGGGCACTGAATGACTTGCCTGAGGTAAATGTAATGTTACATGAAATTGTTACCAAGCTGTCTTTCTGAAGGTGAAACACTGATTGAGTGATTACATAAGACATGAGATGTTTATTCATGTTTATTTCATGCTTTAACTAGTAGTATTGTGTTTAGTATTGTGAGGCATCTATACAAAGCGATCTGTCATGCCACAATAAATAGTTTCAAAACAGCATTTTTTGGGGATGTCCTGAGCCCCGATCTCATGGATCAGGATCAGGGCGATCAAGCAATTTTTATTATTTTTTTAAACTGATCTGTATCTGGTCTCCTCAGTCCAACTTCCATGTTTAGTGCGCACATATATTCCATATTTGATGCACACTTTCGTAATGATTCACTCATTAATTTATCATTTGCTTACTTTGCCATCAGACAATCTGAGATTTCATTGTTATAACACGTTGCTACAGGTTGCATCAATAAATTAGAATGTCGTGGAAAAGTTCATTTATTACAGTAATTCAACTCAAATTGTGAAACACGTGTATTAAATAAATTCAATGCACACAGACTGAAGTAGTTTAAGTCTTTGGTTCTTTTAATTGTGATGATTTTGGCTCACATTTAACAAAAACCAACCAATTCACTATCTCAACAAATTAGAATACTTCATAAGACCAATAAAAAAAAAAAAAACATTTTTAGTGAATTGTTGGCCTTCTGGAAAGTATGTTCATTTACTGTATATGTACTCAATACTTGGTAGGGGCTCCTTTTGCTTTAATTACTGCCTCAATTCGGCGTGGCATGGAGGTGATCAGTTTGTGGCACTGCTGAGGTGGTATGGAAGCCCAGGTTTCTTTGACAGTGGCCTTCAGCTCATCTGCATTTTTTGGTCTCTTGTTTCTCATTTTCCTCTTGACAACACCCCATAGATTCTCTATGGGGTTCAGGTCTGGTGAGTTTGCTGGCCAGTCAAGCACACCAACACCATGGTCATTTAACCAACTTTTGGTGCTTTTGGCAGTGTGGGCAGGTGCCAAATCCTGCTGGAAAATGAAATCAGCATCTTTAAAAACTGGTCAGCAAGGAAGCATGAAGTGCTCCAAAATTTCTTGGTAAACGGGCGCAGTGACTTTGGTTTTCAAAAAACACAATGGACCAACACCAGCAGATGACATTGCACCCCAAATCATCACAGACTGTAGAAACTTAACACTGGACTTCAAGCAACTTGGGGTATGAGCTTCTCCACGCTTCCTCCAGACTCTAGGACCTTGGTTTCCAAATGAAATACAAAACTTGCTCTCATCTGAAAAGAGGACTTTGGACCACTGGGCAACAGTCCAGTTCTTCTTCTCCTTAGCTCAGGTAAGATGCACAAGAGGAATACGACAACTGTAGCCAAATTCCTTGACACGTCTGTGTGTGGTGGCTCTTGATGCCTTGACCCCAGCCTCAGTCCATTCCTTGTGAAGTTCACCCAAATTCTTGAACCGATTTTGCTTGACAATCCTCATAAGGCTGCGGTTCTCTCAGTTGGTTGTGCATCTTTTTCTTCCACACTTTTTCCTTCCACTCAACTTTCTGTTAACATGCTTGGATACAGCACTCTGTGAACAGCCAGCTTCTTTGGCAATGAATGTTTGTGGCTTACCCTCCTTGTGAAGGGTGTCAATGATTGTCTTCTGGACAGCTGTCAGATCAGCAGTCTTCCCCATGATTGTGTAGCCTAGTGAACCAAACTGAGAGACCATTTTGAAGGCTCAGGAAAACTTTGCAGGTGTTTTGAGTTGATTAGCTGATTGGCATGTCACCATATTCTAATTTGTTGAGATAGTGAATTGGTGGGTTTTTGTTAAATGTGAGCCAAAATCATCACTTAAAAGAACCAAAGACTTAAACTACTTTAGTCTGTGTGCATTGAATTTATTTAATACACGAGTTTCACAATTTGAGTTGAATTACTGTAATAAATGAACTTTTCCACGACATTCAAATTTATTGAGATGCACCTGTACACACACACACACACACACACACACACACACACACACACGGAGAGAGAGTGTATCCCATCTTTATATATGAAGAGTTCATTTACAAAAACAGATAGGCCCTAACTCTATTTATATTTATTTTCATAAATCATGTTTTTTAAAAAAAATAAATATATAAAATAAAATAAATAAATAAATAAATATAAAAAAAGCTTGTTTAATCTTTTTAATCTCCTCAGCTGACAATGTAGACACCTGACAAACGTTGCTGTTGTGATTACACGCAATACAGGGAGCTTTTCTCTCACCATTGTAACATGCTGCTTTTGCAAAGTTCTGTGAAAAGCTGTCATTTTCCTTTTACGCCCTGAAGAAGATATCACGGTTTCATCAAGTTCAGCGAAATTATCCATCCTCTATCACTTTTAGTCAGCTTTGACGAAACTCCTCTCAGCTAGCACGTCTTTTCAAAGTGACTATTGTCCCCTGACTTGAATACAGTGTGCTGATTGGCTAAAATGGACTTAACAGCTTCTGTTCACATACAACAAGGGCGCTTGTTGGCTTCTGCTGTAAAACATGAACTCATGATGCCTTGAAAGTGGACAGTACTGGCTTTTTCGACAAACTGTGTTTAGGGTTCAAATCGCGCTATAGGTATGTGGAGAATAATGCTCGGCAGTCAGTTCATTTTTTTTTTAAAGTGCCATTTATCGGTTTTAGCAAATGAACTCTTCACATTTATATATATATATATATACACGTTATATGTAACATATTTATAGTTTCACTCTATATTAGAAGTCTTTGCAGCAGACTGTGTGATGATTCACACTATTAATTGTACTCCAAAAACACATGTAAATCTAGAATCTACTATAATATAATTAACTTTTTATGATTTATGTGTTGCTTTCGGCTACATGTGATTGGCCATTAATGAAAAATATGCTTTTTTGCCTTAAGATCTACTAACTGCTGAAGCTAACCAGCCAAACAATGAGCACCTGCTGTAAGAAGCACAAGAGAGATACAAGCGGCTCATGCTTTTTTAGCCAATCAGAAAATGTTCTTAGCATGTCAGTGTTAAGGTTTGTTAACATATTTATGGTGGGTGGTTTTTGTAAGAAGGCTTTTGATTAAAGGGACTGTGTGAAGTCTAGTGTAAGTTAGCAAAATGTCTGAAATCGCTTACAGCTACTTTAAGCAAGCCTGTTAAAAACACTTTAGCCCACAATGTTTCGAGCTACTATCACACAAACACGCACGCCAGTGTAGCTACAGCTCTTTGAATGATACCTTCTTAGTGCTAATGAAACAGGGAGGATGAATACTTGCCTTGGCATAGTGAGGTGGGATGTAATACATTTTTACTATAGTCTTGTCACTTATTTTCTTGCTCATCAGCAAAGACTGTATTAGAAAGGCTCGCTGGCTTCGAAGTGAGTCAGCGAATTTAGCCTTTTTACTTCCAGATAAAGTCTAATTAAGCTAAAAGCTTTACTGGCTCCACCATCCTTTCTTCTTTCTTTCTTTTCTAAACCTGTAACGCCTACCTTCCTGTCTCGCCCCCCTAAGAAGAGGGCCAAGGGGGCAAGAGAGGAAACCTGGCACTAATTGGACGCCCCCCTCTAATCTCTGAGCCTAGAATAAGATCAAAGAGGCACCTGGTTTGCGTGACCTATACTCAGTGTTTTGGCTAAGAGAGTGCGTGAGAGTGCTCATATTTTCTGCCTGAGTGTGTTTGCAGGTGAAGCCAAAATCTGAGGAACTTTCACTTCTCGGAAATTGACTGATTGGCTTCTTGGAAGTTGGTGATGATAGAAGTTATAGAAATTGTCTGGTCACCAGAGTACAATTAGATTAAAGAGTGAAAGCACACCATGTTGCTAATTTCTGCTTGCCGATATGGGATCCGTTTTTGAGTTCTGGAGCAGTTGAAAGCAGTTTCTTGGTTCTACTTTATTACTTTGTAATTTAGCTAATGCTTTTATCCAAACTGGCATACAGCACACTTGTCCACAGATAATCAGTCTAAACAACTTGAGAAAAGTGCCTTCCCCAAAAATTAAGGTTCTTTAATGGTTTTTGTAGCACTTTAGGTAAGCAAACCACTGTATTTGGTCTTTGACTCGATACAGTACTGTATATGACTCTTTAGAGATGAAAATGTGATGATCAGTGCATCTCCAATGATCAAAGCTCTCCAAATGACAGTTTCAGAAAAATTACAGCATTTATTTCCTGAAAAACAAGTTAAAAATCCAGGTGTTGTTTCACACCTGCAACATTTGGTGACCAGCCCAGATCTTTAACCAGCAGTATTCTCAGCATACTCCGTTTTGTTGTTTCTTGTCATCTTTGATCTGATCACTTGTGTCTTTGGTCCTCAGGTTATGGCCACGCGGCTCCAGGCACAGATGCTGGAAAGGCGTTCTGCATGTTTTACGCAGTGCTTGGGATCCCTCTGACGCTGGTGATGTTCCAAAGCCTTGGTGAGAGAATGAACACCTTTGTGAAGTACATGCTGAAGCGCATCAAAAAGTGCTGCGGGATGCGCATCACGGAAGTTTCCATGGAGAACATGGTGACCGTGGGCTTCTTCTCCTGCATGGGAACACTCTGCATCGGCGCGGCAGCTTTCTCCCACTACGAAGACTGGAGTTTCTTTCAGTCCTATTACTATTGTTTCATAACGCTCACCACCATTGGGTTCGGGGACTTTGTAGCCCTGCAGAAGAACAAAGCTTTGCAGAGAAAGCCCCTCTATGTGGCGTTCAGCTTCATGTACATCCTAGTGGGGCTGACGGTCATCGGGGCCTTTCTTAACCTGGTGGTCCTTCGTTTCCTGACCATGAACAGCGAGGACGAGCGGCGAGACGCCGAGGAGAGGGCTTCCCTGGCGGGGAACCGCAGTAGCATGATCATCCACATCCAGGAGGACACGCTGCAGAGGAGTCGACGGAGACGAGAACAGCAGCAGCAACGCTACAGAGCCGAGGTCACCGATCTCCAGTCTGTTTGCTCCTGCATGCACTACCATTCGCACGAGTTCGGGAGCTCGGTCGGCCTCGGGTTGGGAATGGGAGGAGGAGGAAGCGGTGGTGGCACATTTCCACACCAGAACTCGTTCGGCTCCCAATTGAGCCCTCATCAGTACCATCACTACCACTCGACGGTGTCCTACCGCATAGAGGAGATCTCTCCGAGCATGCTGAAAAACAGCTTCCTTCCCTCCCCCATCAGCTCCGTCTCGCCCGGGCTGCACAGCTTCACGGAAAACCTCCGGCTGATGAGACGACGCAAGTCCATTTGAGGACTGACGGCAACCGCTGAACACACATATCCAATGCTGCTGCTCTACCAAACCTCATTCCGGCACTTTTTCATCATTTTCTGGCTGACGTCAGACCAGCAGGACATTTGATCGCTCGGTGGATATATCGGAACTTCGTAAAAAAGCATGAAGCATGGATATCTATTTTTGCAGAACATCGCCTGGGCCTTCTTTGCCCTTTTGAGCAGCACCCAAGTGGATTTGGATATAATACTACCATCCTGATATCCTGTCAGATGACGCACACTTGCATTTTGAATAATACAGAAGGAGATATATATATATATATATATATATATATATATATATATATATATACATACATACATATATATATATATATAAAATTTTTTAAGGGACGAGTGAAAATGTGCGTTTTATCAAACAGTGACCGACCTCTGGCTCTTTCTTGAGATTCAAGTGCCACACCACCGAAGGAGAAATAACGATAAAACTGATTTGAAAAGGACTACACAGTATCAGGTATTGTTTTCTATAAGCAATTCTATTTAAGAAAAACGAGACATTGATTCACATCATGCCAAATTATTGTTGCCAACCATAGCATGTGCATTAGTTGTCGTTTGATGTGCGTCATCATTTCCGTTAGCCTTTTTCTTTTCCGTTTCTGTTCATTTAATTTCGATCTAAGGTTTTCTGTAAATTATACTTGTATGTAGAGACTTTCCAAGTACGTTATATTTAGAGGTGACAGATGAGAGACAGCAAAAGTCGGTTGTGTGAGGAAAATAATTGCATGTGCTTTGTGCAAACTGGTATGCGTATACTGTCACAAGGCGAAGCGATAGCACTGGATCCAATAATAAAAGCAAATAATCCTTTAAAAAGTATTTTTTTGAAATGAAAGTCGAACTAAACATCCAATAAAACAGGGCCTCACAAATGGGAACGTAACGGCATTGCGGATGATTGTTATTCGTCATTATTTATATAAACAACAGCACGACTATTATTCCATTGTGAGCAATCAGTGTATAATGTATGCTAACCCTAGCGATGATTGCTTTTCTCTCAACCATAACCATGGCATTTATTTGAATGAGACTTATTTAAATGCATCAATAAAGACAGTTATTTATGTATTTTACACTTTGATGATGTCTTCAGAGGATGCCCTGCAAATGAGATGGTACCTCATAGGCCTAAAACTGCTCTGATGTTGATTGAAAAACATAGTCCACCTCTTTTAGGAATAGTCTGGATGTAATCAACAGTTCTCATTCTCTGCTTGCAGTATGGAGTGTTTTTGTTCACTAACCAAATTGCATCTCTGATATAACAGCAATCATGCCACTTTTCGGTTTTAAACTAAATCTTTTTCATTATTTTACTAGGTCTTACTGTATTCTGGATATAATATCTGAGTATCTGTGTTACAGTTAGGATCATCCAATAAACCAGAGTTGGAGTCAAGACCATACCCTACAAGACACAGACCAAGATTTGACACTTTGAGGCCCAGAACCACACAATACCTGTCCAAGTATGAGTTAATCCATTGCAATGAACTAAAATAGAAAAGATGCTGGATTTATTGCAGCGTTCACATTATGCAGTGGCTAAATAGCCATTCAAAGCGCTAGACATTTCACTAATGTTCTGTTATCATGAAGGTAGATTGTTGAATTTGGCTATCATCTTTGGTACATAAGTTGACTCTTTTCTTAGTCCCTAAACCAAGATGAAATCTGGACCTAGATGGAGCAATGCACCATTTGTGTGGTCTTGACGGATCTTCAAGACTCCAACTCTGACAATAACTAACCAATAAAATAACATCGCAAATAACAGCTACGGGATTTTTTTAATGGATGTAGAAGGCTGTACTGATTGTATTTTTTTGTTTGTTTGTTTGTTTTCCTAGATAGGATTTGACGGCCATTTCATTCCACCAGTTTTAATTGAGAGTTGGTCTCTAATTTCAGTTCTGTTGACCAAATAAATCAGAAGCAGTCAGAGCGGTGACGTTTTCATCTAAAATACAAGATTCTTAGGGAGACGACCAATAATAAATTAGATGAAATGTGACACAAAAAGCGTAAATCAGTTATTAAAAAATTAGCCAAACGTTTCAGGTGGTAAGTGACGTTCGGACTGGTCCCTTGCTGATGTTTTCTTGAAAAATAAATCTTAAATAATTGTCTTGATGTGGATCACTGAGGTATGCAAAGCCCAAAGTGCCCGCTAAAGTAATTCAGTTTCAGACAAGACTAATTAATGAGAGAAATTCCCGAGGGACTCCGGCGCTCCCATGCACTCTTTTAGTCAATTTCCGAGTCTGCCAGCGGGAAACAGTTTCAGGCTCAAACAGCTCACCCTTCTATTACCAATCAACTTGACGTCTGACATTGTGGATTTCACAGCATATGTTGCAGCACTCATGTAAATTTATGTAAATCGCTACCATTTTATAATATTGTACAGTGCATATATTGTAAGTAGTTATATCCTTGACAAATTACAAAGGCATATTTTAAACTCAGATGCATTCCCATTTTTACAGCATTCAACATACTGTATGTGCCTTGAAGGGGTATCTTTCAAATATGGAGTTTGTATTTCGTTAAGGCACATACTTAAATTCATATTCAGATATAGAAGCAAACAAATTAAAATACTTCATTTTCAAAGCAAAAGCTCCCCATGTATTCACATGGAAAATATTGCATCAAATAAAACCAAAGCAACTAATTCTCACGAATGCCGCCACCGCCCAAACAATGCACAAACATATATTTTAGCGTAAACACTGTCTGAAATACGTTCATTGTTTCACTAGCACAACAAAAAAAGCTTTATTTTCCACTTTTTATTGGTTGTCACTTTAACCTATGTATGTACATGATGGTTCCTGGGTTCAGGACAGAATACCATGTATTTTACATCAATAAACTGTACTTGCATTCTATATGTAATAGCCTGATGGTAATTACTCAGACAGATGAGCTTGTATGTATGGGTTAGATGAAATGTAATAACTTTATGATTGGCAACAGATCCACTGCTGTGGAGGGACACTGACATAAATCGTGTATCCAAATCAGTCCATTTTACTTAATTTATAAGATAAATATAGATATATCATTTAATAATTATTATATTAAAATGCAAATTTTTATTATTACTATTATTATGGGGCAACCAGATTTAAAGGAATAGTTGACCCCAAAAATTTACAATTTTCTGAAAATGTATTAGTTTACTTCTTCATTGGAATAGATTTGGAGAAATTTAGTATTGTATTACCAATGGATCCTCTGCAGTGAATGGGTACCGTCAGAATGAGAGTCCAAATAGCTGATAAGAACATCACAATAATCCACAAGTAATTCACACCACTCCAGACCATCAGTTAACATCTTGTGACGTGAAAATCTGCATGTTTATAAAAAATAATTCCATCAAGATGTTTTATAACTTTAAACCATCGCTTCTGGCCAAAATATAGGTCCACAATCCACAATAACGCTTCCCAAAGTAAAAAAAAAGAAAAAGAAAAAAAAAGTCCAATCCCTATTGTCCTCTCACAACAAAATCCTCCAACATATTTATTTAGAACTGTTTTGGACTGCTTTTGCAAATGATGTAATACTAAATTTCTCCAAATCTACTGTATTTTGATGAAGAAACAAATTCAACTGTATGTTGATGGCCTGAGGGTGAGTACATTGTCAGCAAATTTTCACTTTTAGGTGAACTATTCCTTTAATATTAATATGATATCGTCACTTGAGACATTCACAGTGTGACAACTAGCCTCGGCCTTCCCTAATAATTTAATTGTCTATTGCAGTTTGCAGTTTTATATTTTTGTTTCATCTATCAGGAGAAAAACACAGTTGTACTGACCATCTCTTTTTCATGTTTACTCTCAGCTACTATATTTTTCTCTTAATGCTACAGGAATATTGCACTATTAAATCTGTCTGTCCACCCACAGCAGCGTGATTCACGCTGCCGTATAAATATGATTATTCACAATAATTACCACATGTTGCTCTGTATTCATTTCTACAATAATCTCTTTCTGCAATAGAATGCATTATCAAGTGATCGTTTAGGATCCCACTGCATCAAATAATCTGTGTGACCCTGTCCGACTAAAGAAGGGGATCCGTCATGATACGGATTCAAACTCCGGACTGTCAGAACAACATACTGTTTATTGTTTTTGCTTTTATTGGAAAAACTTGCAATGAGCATTTAAATTTGTTTGTTTGTCTTATTTGTTGTGTGTGCATGACATAGCGTGGCCGGCTGACCTCTTCTCATGACTGGGGTGAATTAACAATTTGAATTAAAAAATGTCAACTTCCCTCTTTCACTTACCGAGTGCTCTCTGATTGGCTGAGTTTCTGTATCATATGACAATTTGCATAAACATGCATTAGTTTTATTTGTGATGAAAAGTATATGCACACTTGTTTTATGTTCTGAAAAAGTGTTATTTTAGTATCCTTAGAAAGTATTTGATTTTTTAAAATATTTTGAATTAGTTTTTGTTTCTGTATTTTCCATTGTAATTTTAAAGGTTTAATTTTATTGTGTGTTTTTTTATGTCTATACAGTTTATTAATTTTTATTACAGTTTTAGTTTGTTGTTTTGGTACATCAAGTAAAAATGTTGCTTTGGCAGCTGAAATAAGTTCAAGGTTTTGTTTTTATTTTATTTCAGTTAACAATATATTTTTAAATTTCAGCAAATTTGTTTAAATATAGGTAGATTCATCAGCGTTTTTTTAGTATCACTGAGATATTAGTATAGTTCATATATATATATATATATATATATATATATATATATATATATATATATATATATATATTATATATAGTGTGTTTATTTCAAGTAACAAAAATATATTTTCATGGTTTTAGTTTTTAGTTACAATAATAACTGTGTCACACTTGCACTGACTAACACAATAAGCATTTACATATGTGCACATAACTTTTTGACAATTACTTTTGCAAATAGCCATGTTGGCAAAGTCTTTTTCTGTTTCCAGTTTCTTGTGTTCCCATATGTGCTGCCAATAAGCGTGCGGAGCGTGCATTCTCTCTGGGCCCAAAATTAGTCTGGTTTCTCAGTGCATGATGGGAGGTGAGAGGTGCTGCTATAATCGGTGGTAAATCAAAGCGCTATCGCACCACACAATTCCTCCCACCTTATCTCTCACATCAGGATCTCTCCAGCAGCTGTCGAGAGACGTGTACGAGTCCTTTGTGTGTCGTACAGAAAAATCAGTAGAATTCCTCAAGATGCCATTTAAACTTTAACTATGGCGAATAAATCAAATGCTGCAACGTTTATTGCTGTATACAGTCATTCTGCTGTGGTTATGTACTCTAAAAATGGAAGATCTCAGAGTAAACAGAAGATCTCATAATGTGATCAACTAATCAAAACAGCGTATCAACAGATCACACAACTTTGCATAAAATCAAGCAATGGCATAAAAGATAATTTTCCACTTTTGGTGATATTTTATTGCTAATGTATTATGTTTTATGACATGAATCTTGGATTATACACACACACACACACACACACACTAATCTGGTTAGCTAGTCATGTTGGTTAGGATGGTGCATTCTGTTGTTAAACTGGGAGACCAGCTAGACCAGATCATCTTAACCAGGCTGAAACAAAAGTTAAACCATGTAAAACCAACTAAAATTAGCAAAACCTAGGCTATTTCAATATTTTTTTTCTCTCAATAGGTTTGTATCTTTATTATGACTAATTCACACTTTAATTTCACACTTGAAATGGTTAACCCTTGGTCGTTTAACACTAAGTTAAAAAAATTCTCAGATTATTTTAGTCATACAGTTCACATTTTACCCTGATTTATTAATTCAGACTGTACTGGCGGCAAAATTTGAGGTTATCGTCACAACAACTCTTAAGAAGGCCTCATTATCTGTGGTTAAAAATGCTAAAGCTATCATTAATGGTAGGCCTATTCTTGTTTGTGAAACGACATTTTTAACATTTTAACCCAGGTACAAAGCTGCCTAATTCTGCATAACTCTCAAAATCAACTGTAGGATAGTCCTACCTGTATCTCTGACTTCCGACCATAAAGATTTTCCATTAGGCCATTTAACGCTCAGAAGACGACATACAGTACAAAGAAACATGCTAACATTTGCCTGCAGGTGTTCGTTTGTCATCACAGACATCTTCTTGAAACCAAACTGCAGGATAAATGATGCTTTGCAATGCTAGAACTTCTGCAGGTGTACTATTATCAGCCAAGAAGGCAATTTATATTTCTGTTTCTTTTCACGTACGAACCTTGACACATTCATGCATTTTATTTGCTGAAAAGTGAATGTTTATCATTAACACTGTACATCACCCTGCTAAAAAAACCTGCCAAAAGTACTTTAATAAATATTCTGTGAAAAAAGTGGGGAAACATGGTCGCTTAAATTACATTTGCACAGAATCTCCTTGTTCAGAAACTTTATATATATATATATATATATATATATATATATATATATATACAGGTGCATCTCAATAAATTAGAATGTCCTGGAAAAGTTCATTTATTTCAGTAATTCAACTCAAATTGTGAAACTCGTGTATTAAATAAATTCAGTGCACACAGACTGAAGTAGTTTAAGTCTTTGGTTCTTTTAATTGTGATGATTTTGGCTCACATTTAACAAAAACCCACCAATTCACTATCTCAACAAATTAGAATACTTCATAAGACCAAAAAAAATAAAAAAATTTTAGTGAATTGTTGGCCTTCTGGAAAGTATGTTCATTTACTGTATATGTACTCAATAATTGGTAGGGGCTCCTTTTGCTTTAATTACTGCCTCAGTTCGGCGTGGCATGGAGGTGATCAGTTTGTGGCACTGCTGAGGTGGTATGGAAGCCCAGGGTTCTTTGACAGTGGCCTTCAGCTCATCTGCATTTTTTGGTCTCTTGTTTCTCATTTTCCTCTTGACAATACCCCATAGATTCTCTATGGGGTTCAGGTCTGGTGAGTTTACTGGCCAGTCAAGCACACCAACACCATGGTCATTTAACCAACTTTTGGTGCTTTTGGCAGTGTGGACAGGTGCCAAATCCTGCTGGAAAATGAAATCAGCATCTTTAAAAAGCTGGTCAGCAGAAGGAAGCATGAAGTGCTCCAAAATTTCTTGGTAAACGGATGCGGTGACTTGTGAAAAAACACAATGGACCAACACCAGCAGATGACATTGCACCCCAAATCATCACAGACTGTGGAAACTTAACACTGGACTTAAAGTAACTTGGTCTATGAGTTTCTCCACCCTTCCTCCAGACTCTAGGACCTTGGTTTCCAAATTAAATACAAAACTCGCTCTCATCTGAAAAGAGGACTTTGGACCACTGGGCAACAGTCCAGTTCTTCTTCTCCTTAGCCCAGGTAAGACGCCTCTGACGTTGTCTGTGGTTCAGGAGTGGCTGAACAAGAGGAATACGACAACTGTAGCCAAATTCCTTGACACGTCTGTGTGTGGTGGCTCTTGATGCCTTGACCCCAGCCTCAGTCCATTCTTTGTGAAGTTCACCCAAATTCTTGAATCGATTTTGCTTGACAATCCTCATAAGGCTGCGGTTCTCTCAATTGGTTGTGCATCTTTTTCTTCCACACTTTTTCCTTCCACTCAACTTTCTGTTAACATGCTTGGATACAGCACTCTGTGAACAGCCAGCTTCTTTGGCAATGAATGTTTGTGGCTTACCCTCCTTGTGAAGGGTGTCAATGATTGTCTTCTGGACAACTGTCAGATCAGCAGTCTTCCCCATGATTGTGTAGCCTAGTGAACCAAACTGAGAGACCATTTTGAAGGCTCAGGAAACCTTTGCAGGTGTTTTGAGTTGATTAGCTGATTGGCATGTCACCATATTCTAATTTGTTGAGATAGTGAATTGGTGGGTTTTTGTTGAATGTGAGCCAAAATCATCAAAATTAAAAGAACCAAAGACTTAAACTACTTCAGTCTGTGTGCACTGAATTTATTTAATTTACAAGTTTCACAATTTGAGTTGAATTACTGAAATAAATGAACTTTTCCACGACATTCTAATTTATTGAGAAGTACCTGTATATATAAACTTATAAATGTAAATGTACATATAAATGTGACCCTGGACCACAAAACCAGTCATAAGTCGCACAGGTATATTTGTAGCAATAGCCAAAAATACATTGTATGGGTCAAAATTACAGATTTTTCTTTAATGCCAAAAATCATTAGGATATTAAGTAAAGATCATGTTCCATGAAGATATTTTGTAAATTTTCTAACGTAAATATATCCAAGCTTAATTTTTGATTAGTAATATGCATTACTAAGAACTTCATTTGGACAACTTTAAAGGCGATTTTCTCAATATTTTGATTTTTTTTTTTTGCACCCTCAGATTCCAGATGTTCAAATAGTTGTATCTCGGCCAAATATTGTCCTATCCTAACAAACCATACATCAATGGAAAGCTTATTTATTCAGCTTTCAGCATGATGTATAAATCTCAATTTAAAAAAATGTACCATTATGACTGGTTTTGTGGTCCAGGGTCACATATATAAAGAGTACGGCCCATTCACACCAAGGATAAAAAAAAAAGAATGATAAAGGTATTATTTTAAAAACCATTCCAAATTGAAAAGAATAGTCCACAGAACCACTCGCATGGAAAAGATAACGACACAGAGGAATAACATAGTTTAATCACTTTTGCAACATTATTTTCCAGCCCATGAAGGATAAAAACATTGACAGCCAATCAGAATCCATTCTGCTTTAACGAAAGCCAGTTTTTAAAATAAACATTATCTTGAATTCCTGTGGTGGATGCTAATGTAATTATCATTCTTGGTGTGGACGGGCCTTAAATATATACAGTAGGCTGTGCAGAGAGAAACGATAGTTAGTGTGGATCTACTGTAGTGTGATTTAAGTGAGAGCAAACCTGGCTTATACACAGTAGAGCTAACAGAGGCAACATCACCTTCTCAATGTGTGAAAACTAAAGGAAGAATAGTGAAGGAGCAAGACTTTAAGAGAGAAAGAAGGAGCTGAATGTGCCTGTGAATTTCACCACAAGCCTATTTGTGGAAACCACATTCATCTTGAGTGGAAGAATATGAATCTGTCATTTTCTGCCAATAAAAAGTGTTTGCCTGTGTTTTAGTGAGTGAGAACAGACTGCGTTTGTTCCAGACAGGGAGCTACTACATCTGTGGCAGTAAGTACGAGCTCTAAGTTTTTATTAGCACATGTATATTTCATCATGCATATTTCAGCGCAGTAAAACTTTAATAAAAATGATAGGTCTGGGTGACCATACATCCTCTTTTTTCCTGGACAACACCAAGTTTTGGCATTGTTTGCCTACTGACATGCTCTCTGTATGCATTATTTGCGTTGCTTTGACCGATCTTCTCACACAAAATTTTTTACTCAAAATGAAAAAGCAAACATATGCAAAATCTTAACAAAACCTGTAACAATATCTCAATACTAAAATAACACTGTCAGTTAGTCATTGTAATGACACTTGTGGCTTATTGCTTTACTCTACTAAGCACACATTTTGTATTCCGCAGCAGTTTTGTAAAACAGCCGTTTGAAAAAAAGTGTAGATTTATAAGATTAGCAAGTTATTACGTGTAAACAGGATATTTGATTTCACTACACGGAAACATCATAAGATTTAAAAAAAAAAAAAAAAAAAAAAAAGTGATGAAAATCTTAACATTTTTTACATGTCAGTCTGGTGTTTTACTTTTACTTTACTTTTACTTTTAGTCATTTAGCAGACGCTTTTATCCAAAGCGACTTACAAATGAGGACAACAGAAACAATCAATTGTGGTATTAAAACAACTAAAACTGATCCAAAACTAAAAGCTAAAACGTTATAAATAGTATATATACTTGTACACACACATTAAAAAAAAAAAAAAAAAAAAATTAAATAAAAATGAGAAATGCATGACAAAATTTCTAAACTTAACATTTAAATGAAAACAAAATAAAGCTACAAACAATTCAAAATATTAAGAGAACAAAAGGTATAAGAGTGTAATAATGATTCTAACATAAAACTAAGCCAAACACCAAAAATGTGTGTGTTTTCACTGCTGTGTGTGTGCACTTTGGATGGGTTAATTGCAGAGCACAAATTCCGAGTATGGGTCACCATACTTGGCCACATGTCACGTCACTAAAAAAACAAAAAACAAAAAAAAAACAACAACTATGTGTATGTACACACACACACACATCCATAAATTCAATATTATTTCATTCCCATGTAGTTTGTTAAGTACTAAAATAACTCAAATTAAATAAAATTAAAACTTAATAAATAACTTATACAGACATAATAGAAAAAAAATAATAAAATGACAAACATTACTACAACTGTAACTAAAATTAAAATAGATAACATATACAAATCAAACTACATTAGGTTAAGAGTAATCCTAAAAAAATAACTGTGCCAAACATACAAGTAAGAAATAGTTATAAAAACTGAAAGAGAAGTGAAACAAGTAATAGGAAAGAGAATAAATGAAAAGCGATACTTATACTTTTTTAATATGTTTACAGACAAATCATGTGCAAATTCATCAGTCAACACCATTGCTGAGCATTTTTTCCATTAAAACTGCAGCGTATCAAAATTGTGGTTTGAAACGGGCCGTTTTCTGTCACAAACATGTAACCAATCCTGTCAACTTAGTATCATTAGCATATCTTTACATAGGTCTATAGCATTATTACACATCAATGCATCAATGTTTTTATTTAGCACAGTGGCTAGATTAACAAATAAACAGATGCCACCCGATCTAAATATTCCCTCACAATTTAATAGTAATGACTTTATGAATTTCTTTACTGATAAGATAGATAACATCAGAAATACAATAACAAATGTAGATTCTGCAGCGTCTAGTACTTCAGCTCCATTCATTGCACCCAAAGAAAAACTGCAGTGCTTTACAACTATAGGACAGGAAGAGCTAAATAAACTTATCAATGCATCTAAACCAACAACATGCCTATTAGATCCTGTACCCACTAAATTACTGAAAGAGTTGTTACCTGTAGCAGAAGAACCGCTTCTCAATATTATTAACTCATCGATATCTTTAGGTCACATTCCAAAATCATTCAAGCTGGCGGTTATTAAGCCTCTTATTAAAAAACCACAACTAGATCCTAATGAACTAGCAAATTACAGACCCATTTGTAATCTTCCGTTTATGTCTAAAATTTTAGAAAAAGTTGTATCTGCTCAGTTGTGCTCTTTTTTGCAAAAAAATGATCTGTATGAAGAATTTCAGTCAGGTTTCAGGCCCCACCATAGCACAGAAACCGCACTTGTTAAAATTACAAATGACTTGCTTCTTGCGTCAGACCAAGGCTGCATCTCATTGCTAGTTTTACTTGATCTTAGTGCTGCGTTCGACACTATAGATCATGACATACTCATAGATCGATTACAAAATTATACGGGTATTCAAGGGCAGGCTTTAAGATGGTTTAGATCCTACCTGTCTGATCGCTACCACTTTGTTTATTTAAACAGGGAGTCATCTCAATTATCACCAGTAAAATATGGAGTACCACAAGGATCTGTCCTAGGTCCTCTGCTATTTTCAATATACATGTTGCCCCTTGGTAATATTATTAGAAAATACGGGATTAGTTTCCATTGTTATGCTGATGATACTCAACTATATATCTCAACAAGACCAGATGAAACTTCTAAATTATCTAAGCTAACAGAGTGTGTTAAAAATGTAAAAGATTGGATGACCAGTAATTTTCTCCTATTAAATTCAGATAAGACAGAAATATTACTTATTGGACCAAAAAACAGTACACAGAATCTCTTGGATTATAATTTGCAACTAGACAGATGTACTGTTACTTCCTCTACAGTCAAAAATCTGGGTGTTATATTAGAGAGCAACTTGTCTTTTGAAAATCATATTTCCCATGTTACAAAAACAGCATTCTTCCATCTTAGAAACATTGCCAAGCTACGAAACATGTTACCTGTTTCTGATGCAGAAAAGCTAGTTCATGCATTCATGACCTCTAGACTGGACTATTGTAATGCACTGCTAGCTGGTTGTCCTTCATCTTCAATAAACAAGCTACAGGTAGTCCAAAATGCAGCGCCTAGAGTCCTTACCAGATCAAGAAAATATGATCATATTACCCCAATTTTACAGTCTCTGCACTGGCTACCTATTAAGTTCCGCATCAGTTACAAAATATTATTACTTACCTATAAGGCCCTTAATGATTTAGCTCCTGCGTACTTAACTAGTCTTCTACCACGCTACAATCCATCACGCTCCCTAAGGTCGCAAAACTCTGGACTTTTGGTAGTACCTAGGATAGCAAAGTCAACTAAAGGAGGTAGATCCTTTTCACATTTGGCTCCCAAACTCTGGAATAGCCTTCCTGATAATGTTCGGGGTTCAGACACACTCTCTCTGTTTAAATCTAGATTAAAGACACATCTCTTTAGCCAAGCATTCACATAATGCATCTCATGATCTTGTACTGCAGCTATATCTGATCAAACACGCATTATTGTTCTTTAGCTTGGATTGAACAAATAATTTTTGCTTGGTTGGAACAGCAGCTACGCTAATTATGTCTCTATTTGTTTCTCTGTTTCTGCCACGGGATTAACATCCCGTGGTAACTAGGATTTACACAAGCTTCAGTCTGGATCCAGAACACCTGAGAAGAGATGATGCCAACCCCTCAGAGGACCTCAGATGAAGCCTACCCTCAGACAACATACAGAACTACCAAATTTCGCCATAAGTTAAATATATTAAGTTTCTACAATATATAAATCTATTGTAGAAACTTAATTTCCTGTAAAGCTGCTTTGCAACGATTTGTATTGTGAAAAGCGCTATACAAATAAACTTGAATTGAATTGAATTGAATGTATATCAAACAATTCAGATTTTTCTTCTCAGAACTGTGAGTCTATATCTCGCAATTGCTAGTTAATATCTCCCAGTTCTGAGTTTACATCTTGCAATGCTGACTCTTTTCTCAGAATTGTGGAAAAGAAAATAGTCCAAACTGTGCCATATAAACTCAGAATTGAGAGGGGGAAAAGTAAGAATTGTGATATAAAAAGTCACAATTACTTGATTTATTTTTAATCCTGTGGCAGAAACAAGCTTCCATAGGCTAGGTGATGTCAGAGAGAAAAGCAAAGTCAAGTTAGCATTTTTTTTTTTTTTTACTTTACTTTAAAACAACATGAATGAGGGATCATTCACAATAATACCTTATGAAACGTATGTGACCTTATGAAAGTAAATAGAGACCATTTAGAGTTTACTGTATGTTGATTGATCTTCATGGCACTAATTTCTTATGCTAATCACAGAGCTGTCATTGGTAGAGCAGTACATTAGTTAATGTGCTAGCAAATAGATATTCTTTTCACAATTTTCCCTGGTTCCCCGTAAGGTTGCAGTTCAGCAGCCTCTATGACATCAGCGTCCCCAGTGTTTCGTGGGTCTACAGCTGGATGCTGGCCTTTATCGAGTAGGTGGAAGCGAATGTTCCGCGGCCCTATTCATCTCCCGCGGCTCCTTGCTAATTAAGCTGTCAGGCTGCTGTTTGAGGCCGGGGGAGAGCGACAGTATAAGAGCAGTGTTGGAGGGAGGCTGGATCTCTGGCGCTGGATCCAGCCTGTAATTTAAACGTAGCTCAAAAGAGCTTCAGCACCCAGCCAAGCCACCCGAGGAGCGAAGCTAACCTCTCTCTTTATATATCACTTATATGAACGGCCTGTCTAATATGCAGGTGCTGAGAGAGAGATATTAGGCAAGCTTATGTACACATGCATGTGTTGCATAATGCATGTGTTGCATAATGCATATGCGCATAAAGTGAGAGCCGGAAGTCAGAGATCAAACTGAAAAGCTGTGATTTAAAAAAAAAAAAAAAAAAAAAAAAGTGGAAAGTTTTTAGTAAAAAAAAAAAATATATATATATATATATATAGGGAGGTATATATATATATATATATATATATATATATATATATATATATACCTCCCTATATATATATATATATATATATATATATATAGACCTCCCTATATATATATATATCAAATATGAATTCTGTAATATAATTTAAAGGGGTCATCGGATGCAAAATTCACTTTTCAAGTTGTTTGAACATAAATGTGTGTTGGAAGTGTGTGTACACATCCATCCTATAATGATAAAAATCCACCCAGTGTTTTTTTTTAAATCCCCATTTTAAAATCCCCTTTCTCAAATCAGGCTGTTCTGAGATTCCTTTCAGAATGACGTAGTTCTGCGCAGGCCCCTCCCACGATAGTTGATTGACAAGACCGTCTTACCTTAGACCTGCCCTAAGTGAGCTGTCATCAGTCTGCAATTGTGTCCACTCCGGTGAAGGGGAAGACAAGAATATCTCTAAGCGATTGAGGTGTTTTGTTGTTGGATGTAACAGTGAATATAGCAGTCGTCATTTACTCCCGACATCTGAGGCGCTGAAGACGCAGAGGATTAATGTTACTTTCGTCGCGAATCATTCGTGATCCAGCTTCATCTACAAAAGAAGTGAGTATAAGGGTTTTATTTTATGAATCTTTCCAAATCGCCTTTCCTAATAATGTGCTAGTTAGCCAGTTTCGCGGCTAAAGTACTTTACTTTACTTTACTTTACTTTTAGTCATTTAGCAGACACTTTTATTCAAAGCGACTTACAAATGAGGACAACAGAAATAATCAATTGTAGTATTAAAACAACTAAAACTGATCCAAAACTAAAAGCTAAAACTTTATAAATAGTATACACACACACACACACACACACACACACACACACACACACACACATTTATTTAAATTAATTAAATAAAAATGAGAAATTCATATGACAAAATTTCTAAACTTAACATTTAAATGAAAACAAAATAAAGCTACAAACAATTCAAAATATTAAGAGAACAAAATGTATAAGAGTTTAATAATGATTCTAACATAAAACTAAGCTAAACACCAAAAACAACTACATGTATGTATACACACACACACACACACACACACACACACGCGCGCGCATATCCATAAATTCAATATGATTTCATTTCCATGTAGTTTGTTGAAGTACTAAAATAACTCAAATTAAATAAAACTAAAACTTAATAAATAATTTATACAGACATAATAGAAAAAAAATAATAAAATGACAAACATTACTACAACTGTAACTAAAATTAAAATAGATAACATATACAAATCAAACTACATTAGTTTAACAGTAATCCTAAAAAAAAAAAATAACTGTGCCAAACATACAAGTAAGACATGGTTATAAAAACTGAAAGAGAAGTGAAACAAGTAATAGGAAAGAGAATAAATGAAAAGCGATACTTATCCCTTGCTGGTGTCTCTGTCCGGTGGAGTCGCTCGGTAGAGTTGATGGTCTTTACACACTTCGGTCTTCACACGACGAGGGCTGCCGTGGTATAATAACCTTTTTTTATACCCGTCTAACAAATCACTAATTGAATTCAGCTGGAATGAATTTCAGCTGGATTTCCTGTTAATCACAATAAATGGCCATGCATGCGCAGACACTAACAAGGTACGCCATACAGTACGAGACCAAACACGATTTCAGCACGTCTCCACTCAGTAAACAAAACAAGTAAGTACTTTAGGCAACTGCACTAAACACTAATGAGACAAGTAAATACACTTACGAGCTACTTTTAACTTCTGCTGATAGACTGCTTCTCTCAAAGAGTATTTCTTACACCGTCTTCTGCTGGCGCTTGAACACACTTTCCTGTTAATCACAATAAATGGCCATGCAAGCGCAGACACTAACAAGGTACGTACGAGACCAAACGCGATTTCAGCACGTGTAAACGTGTAAAAAATAAACAGTACTGCTCATCACCCCACGGAAGAGAGGTCAGCACAGCTCATTAGCATTTAAAGCAACATGGACTAGAATGGCTTGCTGAAAAAGAGCTGATTTTGACAGGGTAAAAAGGTGTTTTTTACACTACCATTGAGAAATTTTAACCAAAGTATGTTATAGACTAGGGCTGCATGATAATATTTAAACTGATAATCACGATTATTTTGATAAAAATTATAATCACGAATATTAATAACGATTATTCTATCAAAAGGGTAAATGCAATAACATTTCATGTGTCCTTTAACCAACCTCCACTGACTACACACTGACTTCATTTAACCAGCTATTATAATACAAAACTCATGGTTTTGGTTAGTGTTTTGTAATCTGTATCCGCATTATATTTTCTAAGTGACAATTTGTTGGCAAATAAGACAAGCCACTCGGTCCCACAGTAAATTTGCTCAAAGATCGTAAAAACACACTGATAATTAGTGATGTGACGTTCGACACCGAGGCTTCGAAGCGTGTATCAAAAAAAACAAAGCATCTCGCAGTGAAGCACTGTACCGGAGCTTGATTCATTTAGCCAAAACCACGTGATCTGTGACATCCGAAGCTTCGTTTTCGCACACAACCACGTGACTGCTTCGTATTCTGTTTCAAATAACGCGAACCACTTGCGCAGTTTGAAGTGTCACTCACTTCTTTGATAAGAATAAATCATAATACGAATAAATATTTGTACGTGTAGTTTTGTGCATGTTCATTTTGTATTAATTCCCGCTTCACAATCACTTCAGCTGACCATTCTGATAATCTTCTTTTATTTTGATCATATATGCATATCATATCCTTGCCTATTTTTTCCACAAATTTATTCAGAGACTAATTTATTCATATATTGTGTAAAACAATGACTGACATGTAAAAGACCTATTTATATAGAGTTAATACTTTCTTTGCTTTATTTTCGTAGCACAAACTAGATGTCGTTAGTGTGCATCGTCTTGAAAAGCTTCGAGTAATGAACCTTTTTACGATACAGTTGAGGGGAAGCCTCGGTGCTTCGCACAGCTTCATTTTTCCATCACTACTGATAATAACATTGCCATGCCGTTTTCAACTGATTAACATTATGAAAAATGGTAAAATTTAGAAACAACTAATATAACTTAATACTATGAAAAATGGTAAACTTTAGAAACAACTAATATAACTTAAAATAATTCCATGTACATTTTCCCCCATTGTATTGCCACAGGTAACAGTTAGCAAAAGCGCATTTATTCTTCAAACAAAATAGATCCATTATTGAAACTTGGTGAAAGTTTGATCATGGCAGATTTGGTTACACAAGCTGTACAAATGGCTCGTGAAAAAAAAAAAAAAAAAAAAAAACCACACACATTGGCTGTATGACACTTTCGTGTAAGCAGAAATCGCTGTGGATGTGGAGAGATCGCTAAACTCCAGCACATGTATGTTTTCATATCATCAGCGCTTGTTCCGCCATCAGTTAGTGCGCGCGCAGGGTTGCCAGATTGCACAGATTAAGTAAAACACCGGGCAGAAAGTGTATCCTTCATAGACTGTATAAAATGATGGACGACGCGTCTCCGCTTCCTTCCACTATAGAAAAGTGAAGCCAGTTCATCTCAGTATGGCCGTTGCCATCTTGAGAAAATGACGTCATTTGGAGCAGAGTCTGCGCAGTAGAGATTCGTTTGGAGCCTGAGTCTGCGCAGTAGAGATTCGTTTGGAGCCCGAGTCTGCGCAGTTGAGATTTGTTTGGAGCCCGAGTATGTGCAGTAGAGATTCGTTTGGAGCCCGAGTCTGCGCAGTAGAGATTTGTTTGGAGCCCGAGTCTGTGCAGTAGAGATTCATTTGGAGCCCGAGTCTGCGCAGTTGAGATTTGTTTGGAGCCCGAGTCTGTGCAGTAGAGATTCGTTTGGAGCCCGAGTCTGCGCAGTTGAGATTTGTTTGGAGCCCGAGTCTGTGCAGTAGAGATTCGTTTGGAGCCCGAGTCTGCGCAGTTGAGATTTGTTTGGAGCCCGAGTCTGCGCAGTAGAGATTCGTTTGGAGCCTGAGTCTGCGCAGTAGAGATTCGTTTGGAGCCCGAGTCTGCGCAGTTGAGATTTGTTTGGAGCCCGAGTCTGCGCAGTAGAGATTCGTTTGGAGCCCGAGTCTGCGCAGTAGAGATTCGTTTGGAGCCCGAGTCTGCGCAGTAGAGATTCGTTTGGAGCCTGAGTCTGCGCAGTAGAGATTCGTTTGGAGCCCGAGTCTGCGCAGTAGAGATTCGTTTGGAGCCCGAGTCTGCGCAGTAGTGACAAACTCCCGTAGACCCAATCAACCATAACAACACGCCCCGTTTTTATAGTATCAAATTACTAGCTAAAATCAAACTTATCACAAAAAACGAACAATTGAACATATATCAGGATGATAACAACTACCTTAAATGACCAAAACCATATTTCGAAAAACTGTATTGGAAGTGTAATTTATTTTTTTATTTTGACTGAAGTCCCATTCGTTTACATGGAGAGGGCGGGGTTTATGACCTGTACTGCAGCCAGCCACCAGGGGGCGATCAAAGAGCCCGCAGCTTCACTTTTTAGGACATGTGAGACACACCCGGTATCCTTAAAGGAGAAAGCTCTGTTTTGGGGACTTAATCTCTTCACTTCTGGCAACCACAAGCATGAAGGCTAGTGAAGACTTGTTAACAATGCAAGATAACGCAAATGCCAAATTAAAAACACGTTTTCAGGATAAATAACAAGCTGGCCAATATCGTGACGATTGTTTTTAATTAATCGAGAAAGGTAGATATCATTATCGCGATTAAAATATGATTAATCGTGCAGCCCTATTGTAGACTTTTCATTAGAAGCATATCAACTTGTGCAAAATGGGCATCCGATGACCCCTTTAAAGAATTGAAATTTATATTGTTTAGGTATGTATTATATTTAGAACTATAATATTATAAAAATAAATGTTTTATAGTGCAACAAGTTATAAAGTGTGTGTGTGTGTGTGTGTGTGTGTGTGTGTGAGAGAGAGACTGTGTGTATAATATATATATATATATATATATATATATATACACACACACACACACACACACACACATACGTATTATTTATACATATATTTCATAAGCTATTTAAATTTTAATAAAGAGTAATGAAAAATTTAGCTAATGCACTTGGGCATTCTGGGAAAAAATGAATCCACCTTCATCAAAAATGACTTGGGTCTTAATTCTAGCCAAGTATACAGGCTGTTCTTTCATTTTATAGAATATTCTTTTGCACCAGATTGCCATTATATCAAATAAACTATATTTGCATAAGACAGTATTCAAATGTGCTGCAGTGAAACCCAGAAGATTGAATCTATGAAAAAACAAACCACATTGATGTTTGGTCAGTCATATCTGAGTTTATGACTTGCTCTCCTAACAAAACCAATGTGCTAAACAATTTATGTGGGGTGGATTAAAGTAATAAATTACCCCAAAACAAATATGTTGTCATTATTTGTTCACTCTTATGTTTGTAGTGCTGGATTGAAGCAGGTGAAAGCACTGTGGTACAGTGGGCGTCTAAATTCCCTCAGATAAATGGTGGTCAGTGACCCCTCCATGGGAGACTGTGAGTAAATGTGAGCACTTTTGTCCATCGTGGGTCTGTCTGGAGAACTGCAGAGCCAACCGTCACAAACCCGGTGAGATTCTCGTCTTTGCTATAATAACCTCTTTTTCTCTTTGCACTACAGGTGTTTGACATTTCAGCAGAAACAACTTCAGGCCGAGACACGTACAATAAACTCCACCAGGCATCTGACAAGAAAATCGTATTTTTCTCTGTTAGGATGGCTGGAAACATCTTGAGAAAGCTGTAAGAACAACTTGGAAACACACAATTGTACGTGTTGCACCTGGTGATAAAAGAAAATTGGACAAAACTGTCACAAATTGTCACATTTTTAGGTATGGAATGACAGCTTAGAATTATACTAAACATTCACATTTTTTTTGTGTCTTCTTATCTCAGATCAAGCTCATCTTTCACCTGGTGGATGACAAAACAGGTGAAAATCTCCATATACTTGGGCCAGTAAGGAACAATTTAGAAACACCCTAGCAACCACAATTGACAGCCTTAGCAACACCCTAACAATCACCTAGATCACCTTAGTGGCCACTTCCAGACACCCTGAACATGCTAGTAACCACTTAGCAACACCCTGGCAGCTACCCAGAACACCTTAGCAACACTCTGGCAACCACCTAGAACACCCTAGCAATTACTAAACAGCACCTATGTAGCGACACCATTGCAACCACCCAGAACACTTGAGTAACAATCTGGCAACCACCAAGAACACTTGAGCAACAATCTGGCAACAACCAAGAACACCTTAGCAACATCCTGGCAAACACCCTGGTAACCAACCAGGACACCTTAGCAACACCCTGGCAACCACCTAGAACACCTTAGCGACTACTAAACAGCACCCATGTAGCGACACCATTGGAATCACCCCGAACACTTGAGTAACAATCTGGCAACCACCAAGAACACTTGAGCAACAATCTGGCAACAACCAAGAACACCTGAGCAAACACCCTGGCAACCACCTAGAACAGTGGTTCTCAACCACATTCCTGGAGGACCCCCAACACTGCACATTTTGCATGTCTCCTTTGTCTGATATACCCATTTCAAGTCTGTGAGTCTCTACTAATGAGCAGGTAACCTGAATTAGGTGTGTCTGATTAAGGAGACATGCAAAATGTGCAGTGATGGGGGTCCTCCAGGAATGTGGTTGAGAACCACTGACCTAGAACACCCTAGCAACTACTAAACAGCACCCATGTAGCGACACCATTGCAACCACCCAGAATACTTGAGCATCACCCTGGTAACCACCTTAGAACACCATAGCAACTACTGAACAGCACTCTGACAATCACTTAGCAACGCCCTTGCAGCCAACCAGAATACCTAGGCAACACCCTGCCAAATACTCAGAACACTTTAGCAACACCCTGGCAACCACATAGCAACAACCTAACAACCACAGAGCCACACTCATTTTAAAGATTTTTAAATCAGCAAAATGTAAGTATTGACATTTGATGTGTTCACCTGTGCTGGTTTTGAAGTGAATGTGTTCTCGCTAGGTTCTCAGAGCGCAAAAATAGAGCAAAAATGAAAATAGAGAAAGAAAGTGCCCACAAAAGCAGCATAATCAGCTGCTTCCATCTGAACACTCACATCTGTGAGCGAGCGGATCAGGACAGATGGATACAGCTGCCTTGAAGGCCTGGGGTTTCCGGCAGATTGTTACAATTCTTCAGCAGATTTGAGTCTGTGTGGCGCTGATGCTTGTTAAGCCCATTGCCCTTTTGAAACCAATTTCGGTGTCTCTGCACCCATGCCTGTGTGAATATGTGGTCGGCTTGCTTTTTCCAGCACTTGGCTCGGGCCTGGATTACGACAACACTTTCCCTGCTCTGGGTCACCGGGATCAGCCTCACTCAACAGCACAGCCATACATATAATCCCATCAGCCCCAGCATGGAAGAAGAGGATTTCAGGGTGACTATGACGACTTGGACAGAAGATTAGGCCACTGAATATCTCATTCCATCTCACAAATGGAGAGTAAGATCATCAAATCAGGGATCATTTGCTTGCTTTACATTTCCACATGTGTAGATTTGGAGTTTATCTGCTGTTTTTAGCCAGAGAATTTAGAAATGTTAGAAAAATGCTGAATAATTTGCCAAAATGTGCTGTATTCACTGTCAGAAAAAAAAAAAAAAGTTAATAACAGTACCAAATTGTACCTTTAGGTGTACAACAGCTTGTCACTGGGGCAGTACTAGTACCATCAAAGGGATACCTTTTTACCTTATTTATCCCTAAAGGGTTAATAATTGTACCAAATTGTACCTTTAGGGGTACAACAGCTTGTTGCTGGGGCAGTACGCTGAAAGGGGCAACTTTTTACCTTATTTACCCATAAAGGGTTAATAGTACTAAATCGTACTTTTAGGGGTACAACAGTTTGTAACTGGGGCAGTACCCTCAAAGAGATACCATGGTATCTTTTTTTACCCCTAAAGGGTTAATATTAGTACAAAACTGTACCTTTAAGAGTAGGACAGTTTGTCACTGGAGCAGTACCCTTAAAGAGATACCTTTGTACATTCTTTATTCTTAAAGGGTTAATAATAGCACTAAATTGTACCTTTAGGACTACAACAGTTTGTAACTGGGGCAGTACCCTAAAGGGTTAACATTAGTACAAAACTCTACCTTTAGGATTTAAACACTGGGGCAGTACCCTTAAAGGGATACCTTTGTACATTCTTTTCCTCCTTTTTGCAAATTTTTCTTCTGAGAGTGTACAAGCAAAACATACTACAGTAAATTCCACAAAGTACACACAGAAAAATAAGGGTTTAAAATTGTACCTTTTTGGGTACAACAGCTTGTCCCTGGAGCAGTACCCTTAAAAGGACATATATGTACCTATTAGGGGTAAAAAAAAAAGGTACAAATATGTCATTTTAAGGGTACTGCTCCAGGGACAAGCTGTTGTACCCGAAAAGGTACAATTTTAAACCCTTATTTTTCTGTGTGATATGCTCAACTTGACCTTCCAATTTCAGAAGCATCTCTATTTTAATTCAATATTTAATTTTTGAAATGTAAGTAATGCAGTTGCTTCAATGAAAATAACAGTTGTTAATTTCTTTTTCATGTTTTGTAGGCAGTTTAAAGAGTACAGTGTGCAGTATTCAGGTAGTAGTAAGCTGCAGTCTGTAGCGCCATCTAGTGGCTGGTAACAAAATATTCACATTTCTAACAAATGTTTGAAAACTAAATGTGTTTGTCTCTAAGAGGAAAGAAGACTATGTGTTCATGAGAGCACATGTGAGTTTGTGAGTGTGTGTGTGTGTGAGCTGGCTTTGACATCATCAGAGATCACAACACACCTGCACACTGACCCTAATCCTCATCATAAGGATCTTACGGTCAATCACTGAGACGACTGTTTAACACTCTCTCTCCCTCTCTGCAGAGTCACGGTCTCGTGCAGGACAGAGGAAAAAACAAACACAAGCGGTCTGATGATTCGACAAAAACACCGGCAGGAAATTATGGCATCAGTTGTGAGTATATAAGCCTTCTATTCTATTCTATTAGAGAAAATTATCGTTCTTATTACAAAATTACAAAAATGTGTTAATTTATTGTCACAAAATATCTATAAGCCACAAATCCAAAACAAACCAAATAATAAACAAAATCTTTTAAATTAAGTCTTTAAAAAACTTTTTATTTTAGCATGAATAACAAGCATGGCAAATTATTGTAGATTTATATATTTTTTGTTAATGTTATGTGTAACAATGTATTGTCCTATTTTGCATTTATGCATACATACTCCACTTATTAAACTGATGATGTTTTTAAATCAATAATAAAACAGTCTGTGGCACCGAAGTGTAACAAATCTACTGCAATGTAGAGAAATATAAAGTTTTTGTAGATTATCAAAAATGGCCATAATAAAAAGAAAATGTATTTGTGTTTAACATGAGGGTAAATTTTTACTTTGATCAAATATTACAATGATTTAAATAAGTATGAATGAATGAATGAATGAATGAATGAATGAATGAATGAATGAATGAATGAATGAATGAATGATGCATTTATATAGCGCTTTTGGGGAAGTCGTGGCCTAATGGTTAGAGAGTTGGGCTAGTAACCGAAAGGTTGCCGGTTTGATTCTCACACCGGCAGGAATTGAAGGTGGGGATTGTGAATGAACAGCACTCTCTCTGCCTCCGATACCATGACTGAGGTGCCCTTGAGCAAGGCACCGAACCCCCAATTGCTCCCCGGGCGCTGGAGCAATGGCTGCCCACTGCTCCGGGTGTGTGTTCACGGTGTGTGTGTGCGTTTGTTCACTATTCACTGCTGTGTGTGTGCACTTGGATGGGTTAAATGCAGAGCACCAATTTCGAGTATGGGTCACCATACTTGACAATACGTCACGACTTTCACTTTCACTTTCACTTTCGCTTTTATGTGTATTGCTGTACACCCAAAGCGCTTTACAATCATGTGGGGGGTCTCTCCTCAACCACCACCAGTGTGCAGCATCCACACTAGTAGTAGTTGTAAATAAAATATAAATATATCCCATGATTATAAACATGATTATTAACTTTATAATTATATATATATATATATATATATATATATATATATAGAGAGAGAGAGAGAGAGAGAGAGAGAGAGAGAGTTGAACATATATAAGTGAATATGGGAATTACAGTTACAAAAGTTTACATACAGAATCTGCAAACTGTTAATTATTTTACCAAAATAAGAGGGATCATATAAAATGCATGTTATTGTTTACTGACCTGAATAAGATATTTAGCATAAAAGATGTTTACATATAGTCCAAAAGAGAAAATAATAGTTGAATAATAGTTGAGTTTACATCCCCTTTATTCTTAATACTGTTGTTACCTGAATGATCCACATCTGTGTTTTTTTGTTTAGTGATAGTTCATGAATCCCTTGTTTGTCCTGAAAAGCTAAACTGCCTGCTGTTCTTCAGAAAAAATCCTTCAGGTCCCACAAATTCTTTGGCTTTCTAACATTTTTGTGTATTTGATCCATTTCCAACAATGACTGTATGATTTTGAGATCCATCTTTTCACACTGAGGACAACTGAGTGACTCAAATGCAACTATTACAGAATGTTCAAGCGCTCACTGATGCTCCAGAAGGAAAAACGATGCATTAAGAGATGAAATGCAACAGAATGAATATGTGTACATTTTTCTTATTTTGCCTAAATATCATATTTTTTTCATTTAGTACTGCCCTTCAGAGGCTACAGAGGATACTTGCATGTTTTGCATGTTTCCCAGAAGACAAAATAAGTTTAATTGACCCTGATCTTCAAATTCAAAAAGTTTTCACCCTCTGGCTCTTAATGCATTCTTTTTCCTTCTGGAAAATGATTTTCTCTTGTGGACTATATGTAAACAGCAAAAATCAGTAAATAAAACAATTAATTGAATTTTCATTTTTATCAACAAATTCATCTTTCTGCACATTATTGTTTCTACAAAACCCAAATGTTTAAGTATAAACCTTCAGATCATCATAAGAAACAAATTCAAGTGTGTCCAAATTTTCCACTGGTAGTGTGCATGATTGATAAACTTTCCATAAAACAATATATGTAATTGTAACACTTCTGCATATGTGTGTGTGTGTTACAGATGCAGGAGAGTTTGACCTGCCAGAGGAAAAATGTGATGATCCATCTAAGTGGCTGTGGCATTCAGCTGGTGTCTAAAAAGGGCTGTCTCTCACGTGCAGCTGCCCTCCATCTGTTATCAACACATGCTGAGGATTCTGTTCGCTTGACGCTCTCCTCTTCCTCCTCCTCCTCCTCCTCCTCCTCCTTCTCCTCTTCCTCCTCCATACAGGATCAGGGTCGATCTCCTGCTCAGGCCTCTGAGCGAGAATCTGAGAATCTCCCCCCGAGACGCCCTCTGAAACTCGCTCCGCTAGAGCTTCCCCTAGAGGTGCAGCGGCAGAAGCTCAAAAGCGCTCAGGAAGCCAAAGAGACGTATCTGAGAAAGGCCAAAGTTTGTTGGCGGGACGGCCCGGACAAGTCTCCAGAACGCTCCCCGCTGAGTACCATCACAGAGCCACACAAACCACTGCTACCTGTCAATCAAGTCAAACTTGATAGGCCAGCGGGGAAGGAGGCGGGGCAAACGGAAGGTGATTCGACCGTCTGGTCAGCACGTGCTCCCGAGAAAGTCTGCCAATCAGAGAATGGCAACAGCCAATCAGCCGCTCCCGCTAAGAACCAGGATGCAGTCAAGAGGCGTCTAAGACTGCGAAGAACCCAGAGACTAGAGGAGGATCAAAGCAAATCCAGCTCATCAACAGGTGGATTATCTGCTGATGAGAGCAAACTGGCCTCAGCCGGCCCTGCCAAGGGTCAGGGCACTGCCGAGAAGGCCCTCCGAGACGCCAGCTGTGTACTGGAAAAGGCATCATGGAGGAACCTGCGGGAACCTGGGGCCGAGGCAGTGGGTAAAGTCGGGAGAAGGATGGCTGTTAATGACATTCAGGAAGCCGTACTCTGACTCTTTGACCTGAAGAGGAAGTGCAGCACGTGGTGTTGGGCTTAGAGACTTGAACATGGCAATAGAGTCATGTTTACAGAGGATTTTCCCTCTTGGGTTTAGATGGGAAAACAGCTCAGATGAAGCCTACAGTAATGTCGAAAACAGCACAACATTCCTGATCCAAATATTGGTATATAAGGGATTATTTTTTATTATCATAAAATAAACCCAGGCAGGGGGATCAGGACATTTACATGAAAATTATTACACTACTAACTAACTACATAAATAAATAAACTAAAGAAAACATCCAAAATACACAATTATGTGTTTATTTTATTTATTCAGTTTATTTGTGACTCTAGATTTCAATTAAAGTGCATCTCTTTAGGGTTTTTTTTTTTTTTTTTAATTAATTTATTTAATTTTCTAGTGCACTGAGCCAAAATGTTCAGATTTCATTTATGTAAATGTATGCATATTACTGCATTTTTAAATTAAATAATGCCCCATTTACGTATTTAAACGCATAATTTCAGAAAAGTTGTTGTACAAATGCAATTTCTTTAAGTACTGTGATTAATTAACTGGGGAACGGTGATTATATCTGGTAGTTACCTTATTCACCTGTGGTATCTTGCCTTAAAATATTATTTAGGTTTAAATGATTTTAACAAAAAAGATGGAGTAGAGCAAATCGGTCAATTGTGAAGTTTTTAGTCATTATACACAATTATTTCCAGTGAAACAGATTATAAAATGTAGTTCTGGCTGCAATGCTACAATAATAGAAATGTTTTTGATGTTGCAAACTAGATAAAAATAGAATGTCTACTTTGACAGTCTAAGCACAGAATTTGTCAATACTGTTCACGGCAGCCAATAAAAATGTAAATAATCACTGTTTCTTTTCCCTTTTTACATAAATCAATGAAATGTTGCTGTGTCTGACACATTCAGAGTTTAAGATGTAAATAAATCGCTCTTCTCTTTGGAGAGCAAAATTACTATAGTGCGAAATGACTAAAATGACTTTCACAGAAAAGTGAAAGTCATTTTAGTCATTTCACAGAAAGTCATTTTAGCACTATAGTGCCTGTGCTAAAATGCCACTAAGAAAAACACTAGAAAAGAACACTAGCTGGTGATTTTTTGTGATGTATTATGGGATAGAGGTATGGTTTACAGTTTATTAAACCTCTATCCATCCATCCATCCTTCCATCCATCCATCCATCCATCTATCTGGCTAAGAACACCAGTTTTGACCCCCAATATAGAGACGCTACAGTTACTATTTTTTTTGTTGTATGTTAAAGTAACAGGCAACAAATACAAAAGCCTTCTTTCCACAATTCTGTTGTAAGCTGTAATTTAATATTTCCATAATGAAATATTCATATCTGAATCACCTTTATATTCTTACATCTCCCCTTTTGAGCTCCAAGCACTTCACCTCCTTGTCAGTCCTTTAGATCTGCATCTGTGCCGACCCATCAGTTGTCCTCTGCTGGACTTTGCCCTGTGCTAAAGTTAGTGTGACCTCCAGTGAGACCCCTTACAAAGGTAGAGGATGGAAATAGATCCTGAGATGAAGCAGTTACTTCCTGCATGATTTTATTGTCTGATGTGTATTGCTGTGTGACTCGGTTGTTGATATGTTTTACTGTGCATAAAGATGGGATTTAGGGAGTTTGGAAAGTGCGTGTTTGTGAGATTTCGTGTGTGTCCGATGTCTGTGAAAGTACTCTGCGGTGAGACATCCAGATGAGACTTGAAAAGTAAGACAGGAGGAAGAAGGAAAGGGAGAGAAAGCAGGGGTCTTCAGAGACACACTGTGCACACAGGATATCTGGCATGTTAAGCCTCAAAGAACAAGACGGTCAGACAGAAAGAACTAAAACTTAAAAAAAAAAAAAAACAGCCAGAAGAAGTCCTGCATGCTGACGTGAGCTCAGTGTTGTTAATACAATAATCTTTTAAGGTAGGAAAAGTTCTTTTTAATTGAGTTTCCTCTGAGAGATTAACTCCACTAATACTTTGACATTTAGTTAATGCTTGTGTTTAAAGAGATTAGTACAATTTGTTCAAGAACACACATTCTGGAGTAAGTTTCCTTCTATTTAGTTTCCTTCTGTTAAATTTGTCTGTCTGTTTATCCATCCGTACATTGTTCTATCTATCAATCTGTCTGTCTATCGTTCTGTCTACTGTATCCATCCTTCCATCCACCTGCTGTTCAATCGTTCTTTCTATCTATCTGTCTGTAATTCTGTCTACTGTTTCCATCCATCCATCCATCCATCCACCTATCATTTTATCTATCTGTCTGTCTGTTATTCTATCTACTGTATACATCCATGCATCTGTCATTCTTTCTATCTGTCTGTCTGTATCCATCCATCCATCCATCCATCCATCCATCCATCCATGGTTTTGGGTGTCTTGAACCAGGTACAGTAAATGTTTTCTAATTTGCATTTTAATTTAGTTATATGACTGGATGTCTAAAACCCAGTACAGGTTTTGGAATGTTTGAGTTCAATTATGACTTCTGCTTCGACTATTCTGTCTTAAAGTAGATGTAAAAAAAAAAAAAAAAAAAACAGAAAGAAAAACCTTAAACCAGAATGGATGTTTAAAATCGTTTGTTTGCTCTTTTGTAAATGTGGGGTTTAAATCAAGTGAAAAAACAACTGAAAATTTTAAATAGTTAAAGGGATTGTTCATCCAAAAATGACAATTGTTATCATTTACTTGGCCTCATGTTGTTCCAAAGCTGTATGAAATTCTTCTGAAACAATTAAGGCCAATTCTTTAATTCTGAATGTTTCACAACCCTGGAGCAAGTACACCCTTAATTTTTCAACTTTTCAAAATGGAAAATTGTTTATTCAGTCATTTGACACACCATTTCATATAGTGGACACTCACTATAGACACAAATGTTGTGGCTAGCAATCACCCATCAGCCCCATTGGCAACCTGTGGTCGGCTCAGCCTGGCCTGGAAAGACTAAAGCCATGGAGACAAGAGGGAGAGAGTGAAGGAACGGGAGTGAGAGAAAAAGAAAGAGACGAAGAGAAAGAAAGTGACGAAAATATCCAGGAAAGTTGCTCTATAATTGGCGCAGTCTGTCAGAGCCTTATTTTATGTGCATGAGCAGGGCAGGGCAGCCATCTAGTCCCCACTGAAACCCAACACTTACAGGAGCAGTTCCTTGTCCCTCTCACCTCCCAGCAGAGGAGAGCAGACTCCACAACACTCTGCTCCTCACTGCAGGATTACTGTGTGTGTGTGTGTGTGTGTCATCACACCTGTGTGTGACCTTACTTGGAGCTTTATTTCAAGGAGGATGCTGCTTTGATATTTCAGGTGTCTGTGAGGTGTGTTTCTGGAGGAGGTTGAAGAAGATCATCTTGTTCCCACGGATTGACATCACAGGTAAGAGTGAGGTTTATCATTCATATCCCATCAGTACACATCTCTATTACAGTGTTTAATTGTTGATATTTCACGCTAGAATATTTAGCCATCATGTCTTGATAGCTCAGTCTGGTCTTCAACTAGTGCTTTCTTTGTTCTTCTACTTTTTTTTGGAGAACTTTAGAAGAATGAAAGGCTGTTTTTTACATTCAGAAGGGGAAGAGTGAAGCTTTCTGGTTTATTCATCTGCAGGTTGCTCCCATGCTGGTCGTTTAGCACTGATTTGGAGTTTTGCCGGAAGCGTTAGTGGAGATAGATGCACTGAAAGGTTTCAGAGCCTCAAAACTAGAAATGTACCTGCAAATGATAAAAAAAATATATATATATATATAAAAACTGACTTTTGATGGTTGTGAAAATTGCAAATTGATCAATAATGAAATGACAGAGGTAAGTAGGTCACTCAATTGAGTTGGTGACCAAAATATTGTAGGTTATAGAGCTGATAAATAAAAAATTGTATGTTATACTGCACATCTAATAACCAAAAGGTGGTTGAAAAAAAAGCAGGTTATAGAGCTGGTAACCAAAAGACTATAAGTTGTTGAGATGGTAAAACAAAAACAGTACTGTATGTTATACTGTATGTCTAGTAACTAAAAGTTGTAAGTTCGCTGATGAGGAGAATGCAGGTCAGCTGGTGACCAAAATATTGTAGGTTATAGAGCTGGTAAACCAGAAAAATAGTATGTTATACTGTACATCTAGTAACTAAAAGGTTGTAAATTGGCCGATGAAAATAATTCATGTCATAAAGCTGGAAACCGGTAATAGAGCAGGTAAACCAAATACAGTATGCTATGCTGTATTTCTACTAACTAAAATGGTGTAAGGTGGTCCACAATGAATAGAATTCAGGTTATAGGCCTGGTAACCAAATGATTGTAGGCTGCAGGGAAGGTAAACAAAATGTTTTGGAGCTGGTAATCGAAAGGTTATAGGCCGAGGGACTGGTTATCTAAAGGTTGTAGGACTGGTAATGTGAGTAAACAATTGTAGGTTGTCAGGCAAGTAAATAAAAGATGGTAGTTCAAAGGGCTGGTAACCAAATGATTACAGATTGGTTAAAGACTGAAGATTGAAGAACATTTAATAACTTAAACCAAAGAAACTTTTTCCACAATAAAGAACCTTTTGTGGAATGGAAAGTTTCCATGGATGTTAAAGTTTCATCATGGAGCCATAGATGCCAATTAAGAGCCTTTATTTTTAGACTGTAGGGCTGGTAAACAGACGGCTGTATGTGACCATGACCTTTGTGCCTAAAGGTCTTAACTTAAGCCCATGGTATACTTCGGCCATCTGTATGACATAATTTTCATCATCAGGAGGGTCTGTGGATGTTCGTGCACACTTTACGCATACAGCCTAATTTTTGTGTCTTCATGGACTAGGTTAGAATATAATTGCTTCTGGAAGAGTATAAAAAAGCAACTGTACTGTGCATGTGTCGAACTCGTCTATCTATGCTCATATATAGAGTATACTTTGAAAGCTGTGCAGACACAAATGAGCGTGAGACAGAGTGGAACCTGGAAAAATAAGTATACTCGGGCCTTTAACCCCAGGTTCCTACTGGACATTGACCATATAACGTGTACTGTAAAATGTGTTTTAACCAACATTTGTAGCAGTGAACAGAAGGGCTAAAATGAGTGTTCACTCCCACAAACATTTCATTTTAGTTATGAAAAGAATTTTGTTATTTTAATCTCTTTTTAACCAAGTGCGGTTCCATTAGTTTTAGAAAGGCGCAGGTAATTTAGGCTAATAGCTTGACCAGAGGGCTGGTAAAACAATGTGCCCTTTAATACTTTGGACTGCTAAACTGACTGTAAGAAAATAGAAGCTTTTTTCAACAACATTTGATGTCCATAGAGATACCAGCCAACATACCAGCTGGTATACCACATCTGAATTAAAGGAGGTTACAGATGGCTGTTTCTTTCCACAAAACATAAATGTTGTTTACTGCAAAAATATAAATGCTCTGGTTATACTTTGGGACAGTAGTTAAATGAATGCGGGATACTTTCACAGCATCAAAGAAACATAAGAAGAAGCTCATCGTGTTGAGAGACACTGTGGGCTTTTAAGACCAAAAGCAATGAGCAAGCAGGGCTTTCTGGGTCATATGATAATGCAAACCTTCATGAAAAAAGGAGGGAGAGGAATGAGTTATGGAAAGCAACAAAGAAAAGACACTGAATTGTATGAGAGGAGGCGTGAGGCCGGCAGTTCACGAGGAACAGGACTGTTTTCCTATTGGCCTGACAGATCTAAAAATGGGCAGTTTTTAATTTCTAAATGCATCAACTAGTACTGGAAAGATATAAGGAGGACTTTTAACTCACTAACTGAATCAATGCCAATTTTACAAGGCATCAGAGTCCCAGTTCACTTTATTGTCCTTGATGAAGGTTTTGCAAAAAGAATGGTAATTTTATGCACCTGAAAGTTAGACAGCTTAGATGAAACTGCCTGTGAGGATGAGATGCCACATCATCAAGACTCTGCAAACCATAATTCAATGCTTCCCAACGTTGCTCCCTCGGTCTCTGATGATAGTGTGCTCCCTGGGGCGTACTATACACCACTAAATCAGAAGAACACCCTATTTACAGCGAAACATCGGTTCAGCTCAGCCAGAGGAGTGTGGTTAGTCACCAGTGGTGGAATGTATAGTTAACTGAATGGGGGAATGAATTACAGTTGCATGTAAAACTTTCTCGGATTTTTCTTTCTGTTACCCCTCCTTGTTTACTCTGGTTTCCTGATGGAGACCTACTATATTTCATTATGTGTTATTTATAACATTATGCATTTTTCCTAAATACATATTTCTCCTCACGTGCATGCTAGAACTTTTGCTAATGTATATGTCTATCAGAAAACAAGCATTATTTCTTCACCATGCACTTAACAATATACCTGGTAGTTTGGAGCAACTACATTTCCAGAGGTGTCCATCATACATATGGATGAAGGATGAATCTCATGGAAACATATATAGGTCACACTTCATACCAAAAATAAGATTAAAACTATATGATATAATTATATAAAATTATACATATAATTATATAAAATTATAATCATTAAAATCAGTAGAATTGTATAATTAATCTATTACTTTTTTTGTTTGTTTTTATTTTAAAAAATCTTAATTAAGTTTGTTATATTGATATATTTATTTAAGATTGTAGTATATATATATTTTTTTAAAAAAAGTGATTTTATATTATTTAAAGTATTGTGGAGAGTTGTGTGTTTAAAGGTCAAGAAAAACAATGCCTTAGCCTAAAGCTTAAAATGGTAAATAGCCCTGCATTCACTTACTGTTTTTATGAGCATGGTTCATCTTGTTATCAGCTCAAACTGAAACGGCAACTTGGAAAGTACAAATCAGGATTAATGTGGGCTGCACCGGCAGTACATCAGTTAGTGCAGAGCTAACATGAATCATACACTCCACTTCTGTTTGCAATCGTTCAGTATAACTCAGCTCAGAGTCCAAATGACTGATCACCTCACATTTGTTCTCATGTCTCCACAGGAGCAGCAAGTTGATGATCATCACACCTTAGTGGGAATATCAGCAAACAACAGCGGAGGAGGAGATGAAGTTTCGATTTGGGCTCAGGATCTCTTTGGTCCTGACCATACTGGCTCTGACTCTGTACGGAGGCGGTGTTGAAGGACAAAGGGCAGGTGAGGTCACATACTAAATATACAGTTTTCATGACCCCTAACCACATCTCTGTTTAACTTTAGCTTGGTGGTTCTAATTTTGACTCTCAGTGAGTCTGTTGTAATGTGTGCAGACTGAGGTTTTAAACCTGACATACTAGTAGCTTCGAGTTCTTTGCAAAATTCAGCCCATGTATTATCCAACCGGACCATGGCGGAAACACAAGCCTCATAAATCTGTGGCTAAACTGTATACACACAGTCTGTAAAATTTAATGTCCTTTGTCCCAGGTTGCAAGAACGTCCACTATGATCTGGTATTCATCTTGGATACCTCTTCCAGTGTCGGCAAGGAAAATTTTGAGAAGATCCGGCAGTGGGTGGCAAACCTGGTGGAATCTTTTGACGTAGGTGTGGAGAAGACGCGTGTGGCCGTGGTTCGCTACAGCGACCGTCCCACCACCGAATTCAACCTGGGCAGGTACAAAACCCTTGAGGAGGTCAAGCGTGCTGCTGGGAACATCCGTTACCTGGGTGGGAACACCAAAACTGGAGATGCCATCAGCTTTACCACCAACAACATCTTCACAGAAAGGGCAGGGGCGAGGCCTGCCAGTAAGGGCATTCAAAAAGTGGCAATCTTACTAACAGATGGCAGGAGTCAGGATTTTGTTTTGGAGCCATCAATTGCTGCAGCGGCTGCTGGAATCAGGTTGTTCGCCGTAGGGATTGGGGAAGCTCTGAGAGAGGAGCTGGAGGAGATTGCGGCAGAGCCCAAAAGTGCTCATGTGTTCCATGTGACGGACTTTGATGCCATTGACAAGATCAGGGGCAGGTTGAGGAGGAGACTCTGCGAGAGTGAGTATTGATGAATATTGATTGATTTTGCACCATGTACATTCTTAAAATAAAAATAAAGGTTCCAAAAAGGGGTTTTCGCAGCGATGCCATTGAACAGCGAAAATAATAACATGCCAAAATAACCGCGTTCGTGTGGACAGGGCCTTAATAGAACACACCTGAAACAGCTAATTAAGGTCTTCAGACTCACTAGAAACTTCCAGGCAAGTATGTTGGAGCTGGTTGAATCTAAACTCTGCAAGACGTTGGCCTTCAAGAGCCAGGATTGGAGAGCCCTACCATAGAACAAGCCTGGAAAATACTGGTCCTCGAGATCAATTTTACCTCCAACCCTGATCAAACTCACCTGCCTATAGCTTTCTTGTAAACCTGAAGACTTTGATTACCTGGTTCAGGTGTGTTTTATTACGGCTAGAGTTAAGCTGTACAGGAAAGTGGGCCAAAGTTGCCCATCTTGCCTTTGAAGAACTATTTTGGGTTCTCCAAAGAACCTTTCAGTGAACAGTTCTTAAAAGAACCATTTATTAGTGTGAAGAACATTTTGATAATCTAAAGAACCTTTTTCCACTACAAAGAATCTTTTGTGCAGGAGAAAAGTTCTTGATCAGGGGTGTTCAAACCTGTTCCTGGAGGGCCACTGAACTGCAGAGTTTAACTTCAACCCTAATTAAACACAACTGAACCATCTTATCAAGGTCTTCAGACTTGCTAGAAACTTCCAGGCAATGTGTTGGAGCTAAACTTGGCCCTTCAGGAGCAGGACTGGTCATCTCTCTTCTTGACCGAACTGTAGATGCCATTAAAGAAACTTTAGAGAGGACTTTCTTTACACAGTCAGATATAGGTGGGAGTTGACATAACATGTAATTGAGTTGACTGTTAACTAACAACATCAGTCATTTAATCTGCTTTTGTTGGCACACATTTCTATTCACAAGAAGGTCTGTTCTGTGCCATACAAGACTTGTTGGACAGGAACTGGAAGCTCTTTGGCCTGGACATTTTTTGTGGTTTCTTTCCTCGGTGAGCTCTGAGTAAAGAGGTGTAGTAAGTACAAGAGAGCTCAAGTGCTTTTCCAGATCACATCTGCTCCGCAGGCAAAGAAAACCTAAAAGTGCATGTGGGATAGTCTTTGGAGGCCATTACAAACAACAAGCTTGCATTAGAACTATGAATATAGATTCAAAAATACATAAACCCAAACCGCTGAGGTATGTGGCCTGTATTGACCGTCCAAATGCAAATTATGTGTACGCATAGTATGTTTTTAGTGCTGATGGATGCTTAGCACACCAGAAATTCCTCACTAAAATTAGTGAGAGCGGGAGAACACGACACCTGGAGCTCTTTAGTTTGAAGTGGAAATCTGAGTCCATAGTAGCACTAAAGCTATCCAGAACTCTTGTGTAGTAAAATTAGTATTAAAAAGTGTTGAAAGCACACTCTTTAAACAATCATTGGTATTTGAAGAGGTTGTAACACAAGCCTTTTCCAATGCCTTAATTAAGTCAGACAACCTTGTGGGAAGGTAGGGACCACTTTGACTTGGCAGGGAGATGGAGAGATAAAAAGAGAAAGAGATGAACTGATTCATTGTAAACCCAAACCTTGACCCTGCCCTGATTCCATCCAAAAGTTCTCTTCTCAATGACTCTAACCACATATATGACTCAGTGTGCAGATCAACTTGACGATCTCACTGCCAGCTATAGACTTTGTTGTCCCATCAGGGATTATCCTTCAAGCATTTAGAAAGGCTGAAACTGCATATCAGGTCCAGTTCTGTGATAACCAAGATCATCTGGCACTAGCGTTGGCGTTTAAGAACACTGGTGGCTAGAAAACATGGCATCTCCAAGGTCCAAGTTATTTTTGCCATGAAAATTACAGTCCTAATGTTTCAAGTGGAACAGGGCTCCACAGTACTGTTTTTACTTTTTAATCTTTGGCTTTGATTTGTTTTATGTGAAAAGATCAAAAGCATTACCTCTTTAAGGAGCGGAATTAGTGTGTGTGTGTGTATGTGTGTGTGTATGTGTGTATATATATATATATATATATATATATATATATGTGTATATATATATATATATATATATATATATATATATATATATATATATATATATATATATATATATATATATATATATGTTGTGGCATACATGATTCAATTAAATTTTATTTTTATCCATTTAAATGGTATGTTTTTATACAAAAGTTTAATTTTTTAAATAAAGTTTTTGATAAGGATCTTACAGTAATGACAAAATGGCATAAAAAAGTAATGCTATAATGCAATTTACTTTAAAGTCCTTATAGTTCTTTCACTGGGCCATTTTTATCATACTTGAAATGAGTGAAAAGTGAGTGTGTTTGACTGGGTAGTTTCATCACTTAGTGTCTCTGGGCTTTGGTTCAGGTCGGTGGTCCACCCATGGCCACAGCATGCCAGATCTGTAATCAGTGGTGGGACGCTGCTAAACAGAACAGCAGTGCATTGTAATAGTGTTGGGTGTGCTAATTTCCTCATGTTTGTTTTAGCATCTGTTGTTCCGGTTTCCTAAATCTGGTTTTGATTAACTTAATGGGCAATTCAAACAGGAGAGAAAACATTTGGCTAAGCCCTTCCCCTTCTTGTGTCTCTGAGGATAGCTCACACACTTGCCTGGAGGATTCAGATATGCTATCCATGAATGATCAATATTTTGTGTTGGACACAATAATGAAATGGGATTGTTTCTGTATGCCTAGTGCATCCAAGAAAACTTGGATGTGAGGTGTTTCAGTTGCTGATACTGGCATTCTGAATGGTTTTAAATATGTTGCTATGTGGTTGCTATGGTGTTTTGTTTTCTTATTGGCTTTTTGAGTACTTTAAGTTAGCGCAAAGATACAGTTTGTTATAGTTTTACAAAGTCCTCTATATGGCACAGCACTTTCTAAAATGCTGCATCATTTTCCAGCCTGAAATGTCAAGGTGATTAATTGTTGATTTCCTTGATCAGCCGTTACCAGTTGGGCCCTTTTAAGTATGAATAATGTTTGATCTTTTAAAATAGTCTTTTATAAACTGACTAAAGTCTTACCACGAAACAGTGCAAATTGTCCTGTGCGTTTGCATTCAATACATCATTAACTAACAACATCTGGAAACACTTTGCAGGTGCATCATGATTTATGTTCAGTTAAAGTCATTTTACCAACTGATTATCCTAGCATCTCTATGATTTTTATGTGATCCAATCACGATTTGAAGTGCTTTAAGAAATAAACAAGGGACAAACAAGAAAATAAATGCAAAATCTTTGGAAAAACAATGTGGAAATGCAGCAATCTGAAGGCTATGTTCTGTTCAGTCCATCATTTTAGTTTCATGGCCACTCTCTAAATTACAGCCTTTATGCCACAGCTGAAGGAAGCTGCCCTCGATAGAGCTCAGTTAGAAATCACTCATACGTGCCACCATTTAAACAATGACGCACTCCTGGCTTTAGATTGCTTTGTCATTTCACCAGGCAAAAGAAATGGGTGTCTCAAAAACAACTTATGTATGACCACAATTTGTTAGTTACTTGTCATTTAGCAGCATGATAATTGTGGGGTCAGTCCCCCAAAAGAAACTATGAGGTTAAATGCACAGTTCAATTGCGAATCATTTGAGTCAGATCATTCCAGTGAATCCACTGATACAGCCATTCTAAATTATTCATTCATAAATTGCGAGTTCCACTCACTGTCTGAATGTACACCATTAACTTTGCTTCTACAGCTAACTCTAATACCCACTAGTTTAGTTTTCTGGCATGACTAAGAACTAGTAAGTAGTTAGTTAGCAACCTACTTTTTGTGTTTTAGAAAAGTTGAGGGAACAACATTACCTGTTTGAAGTAATACAGAAAGACAAACCTTAAATTTCTCAGCATATTAGAATGATTTCTGAAGGATTATGTGACACTGAAGACTGAAATTCATGGAAATTCATACCCGCTCAAACTTACTAGCCTGGGAAAGAAACAGAAGCCATTTGCCTTATTAGAATTATATTTCAAGGTAAAAAAAAAAATAATAATAAATACAGTTTCCATTATAAAAAAGTTATTTTAAATTGAAATATTATTTCACAATATTACAGTTTTATTGAATTTTTGAATCAATAAACTCAGCCTTGAGTATAAGAGATTGCTTCTAAAAGTATTAAAAAAAAATCTTAAGTATTCCAAACGTTTGGTATTGTAAATCTGCCAACGATACATAACTTGGCTCACATAATGGATACAACACGAATATAGACAGCCAGGTGCTCTTTTCTCCAACCTTTATTTATCCCTGGGTGGGTGGCTGAGTTCTTTATTTTTTGGCGGTCAGGGTGAAGTTTGGATCGGGCTGGGACTCACTTGAGGGTGTGGGGGTTTGGGAGAGTCACGCTGAGGACACTGTATCGGACAGAGATGTAATTGTGTCAAGTGACCCAGCCTCTGTAAAGTGGAATTTGTAGCAAAGTTGAGGCCTCTTAAACGCTACAAAGTGCTTTTTATAGGAGCGATTAAAGAAAATTACAGGGTCTGATCGTACATGATTGTCAGGGACGCGATCAGCCGCTGTGGTTTGGGCGTCTGCCTGCTTCATGCCAAGAGTGTGTGCATGTGTGGGAGAGTAAGAGATTGATTTAAAAAACAAAAACAAAAAAAACAACAACATTAAAATCATTTAATCAATTGAATATTTCAGTTTTATAGTATGATTTTGGTGAATTATTCTACTGGTGAAAAGCCATTTAGCCTTTTCAGGATGAAATGGGAACTTTGGGGTAGGCCTAATTACTGTAACGTCATTTGGCATCACATCATTTACATTAAATTTGAATGTCCCAAAATATTCATAACCAGTTTCCAATCTGAGACTAATTCCCACTGGGCTGAGTTAATATAGGTTAGTTTAGCACTTTATAATTTTACACCTGAAAACCTAAAACCAAAGTTTCACCACTCTGTGTCATTGTGCCTGTCCAGAATAGTTCAGTCAAAAATAAAAATGGTTTTATTGTTTACTTGCCTTTATGTCCTTTCAAACATTTATATATGTATGTATGTATGTATTATTTATGTGGAAAGGCAAAAATAGATTTTTTTTTAAATGTTTGTTTCCACATTTCCACAAGTGCAGCAACAGTTCATATCTGTCAGATTCCAAAAATTATCATAAATGTACTTTTACTAATTTACAAATTTAAAACATAATGATAATTTTATGGCTCTTTTATGTTTTTTTTTTTTTTTTTTTTTAGATGATGTCATATGGAAGAGTTATCAAAAAAATTCTTAACAAACAACTACTTTTGTTTTTCACAGAAATATGAGGTGCATATGGCACAAGGGTGAATGACAATTGAATTTGTATTTCTAGGTAAACTGTGTTCCTCTAAAAATAACAACTATGGTGCTTGTGGGTGATTCAGATCTGATCATCTGGCACACAATGTTCGCCAATCAGATCACCTGTACATCATTCCTTTTTTTCAACTAAAAGTGACAAAGACTAAACAAAAGCAATAAGCACTCATCTAGTATCTAGGCTAATACTAGCGTCCTTCCTTAGCACTAGCAAGTTCTTCTCTACAAATAGCACATTCTCATCACAGATGCCGCAGTAAAGCAAGTCTGCTGGTGTTGCGTTTCCTCCTGTCATCACTTCTGTCACTAGCTATGCGTCGCTATTTGAAATCTGCCTGTTTGTACGTCTTAAATTATCACCGCTGTTACGTTAGCATAGCAGCACTCCACCAAACTCTAAGCTCACTGGACCAATCCGTAACTTTCCCCATGTCTGTGTGCCAGCATCCTAGAGTCATAAGTTATGCCACCACGTCTACACTGGAGTGCTTGGAATTGACCCTCTAACAGTCTTCAAGCACAGAGAGGAAGATGGATAATATTACAGTGACTGTTACTCTCAACTGTTCATTTCCTTCAGCTGCCAGTAAAATCATACCTCTTCAAAGTCAAGAATGTTTACTGCTCAGAAATTATTATGATAATATAATAAATACTGACTCAAATGAGACCATTTTTTCATATTGAAAACATGATATGTAGATAATATGATAACTTAAGTGTGTGTATATTATGTATACATGTATATTTATATATATATATATATATATATATATATATATATATATATATATATATATATATATATATATATATATACGTACAGTGTATGTATATGTATGTATATGTCCACTGTTTGGTTACAAAAATTCTTCGAAATGTTTTTTTGTGCTAAAAAAAAAAAAAAAAAAAAAAAAAAAACTTCATACAGGTTTGGATATAAATAGAAAGTCAAATCAATTGGTTTTCTAAAAATATGATGCTCCTGTTGACATTTATGACTTTTGATGACAGACTTTGGTAACTTGGCATAGTTTGAGACATTATTGAGCTTCTGAAACTCAATAATAAGTTAGTCTTTTAAACTCTGCTGTCTAACAAGAAGATACTGAAATATTAAAGCAAATTTATGTAGTTTTTGTGCATTTTTATTTTGGAGCCCCCTACAGTTAAGGGACTGGATTTCCCTGACGTAAAAATCGCACTGTCATAATTATAGCTCCTATAAACGTGCCCTGCGTCCCAATGTGCATACTATCCACCCTATCTGCACTAAATAGTGCTGAAAATTACTAACATCACATAGAATTTAGAATGGATAGTAAGCACATTGGGACGCAGGCGTACTTTAGTAGAATTCGGTGTACCATCAAAATGATTTTTTAAGCTGATATTTGAAACTTACATGCATTTTTTTTTATTTTTTTTTTTAAGAAAACTCATTTGCTTTTCCAATGTGAAAAATAAGTGTGTTCATTGGAGAAAAAAAGTTCATGCCAAGTGTAATTTTTTCACATTGCTATATGAATACATTTTCGTTCTAATTATGTCTATAGTCTTAACATAAAATATTTAAATGTTACATACTTATGAGTGAAAAGGTTTGTCACTGCCAAAATACCACAGCAGATTGCCTGAGCACCTGGAGACAGTACAATAAAATGTCAACAAAAAATTACATTTCACAATATGAATTAATGATGAGGTCTGTTTCCACAAAAGCAGATGTTTAGAAATTACAGGAGACCCCGTACTGTTAATAAAGCACAGATTGCAATAACTCCAAATGTATCATATTAAATAGAACTAAAAATATTGCTTTTCTAACTGTAGAAATAAATTGCTATCCATAACCCAAACACCTGTGGAGTGCTGTGCAGTTCATAAGGTCATAAAAACTGAGATGTGTGTCCAATATTATGTCCACACATAATGTTGTGTGTCTCTCCACAGATGTCTTGTGTCCAAACATGAAAGTCCAGGCGGGCCGTTTCCGGCCGAACAGCACCAGTGCTGGACTGACAGAGGTCCCAGGTAATGCTTTCTCTTCTCTATTCTTCCCATAATGCTTTAGTGTCAAAGTGTCATGAAAGCCCCTTCAGTGTCATATCAATGCACTGTTTGCATCTTAAAATGGTCACACAGTGTCACGAGTAGTTACGAGACAGTGACTTCTCATAGCAAAAACAATGTAGTTTAAATAATAATTTGAGCTTACTATGGGCACTAAATCCATTTGTTATAAATTGGCTTTTTACATGAAACATAATGGATGGTACAGTAATATTGTCTACAGCTCAAGTTGTAGTGATTCATGATCCTTTAATATACCGCTATATCAGTGTTTCTGTTTCATCTTCAGATGTGAGAAAACCAAAACATTTCTTCTTCTCAAGGTTACACAGTTACATGAAAATCATCCCTAGTGTATTTTATTTCAATTAGAGGTCAAAAATAAAGAAAGAAGTTCACTGTATAATGATTCTGACATATGCACTTCCAATCCTGCACTTCAGGGTTTTTTGGAGTCTTTTTGGTGTGGATGTATTAATACCACAAACTACAAGCCTAGTTTCTATGTGTAAAGACTTTTGGATCAAAAATAAAGCTTTCTTTTCCCCAAAGGTTGCGCTTTAAAACATAAAACGTTGCAGCGAGACACTGAGGTTTCGAAATAAGAGATCTTTTGCCCTCCTCTGTTCTAAGAAATGTGGAGTTCTTTAGTGATTACACAGATCTGGAGGATGTTGTGTTTGGGTCTTCAGGGGGTTCTGAGTTCCTCTGCGAGACACCCACTCAAATTCATCAACCTAAGTAAAAAACCAGATCGAAACAGAGAGAGAGTGAGAGCTCTTACCTGTGAAAGTAAATGACTATACAATCTGGAGCTATAGGGGTGTGCGCTATAGAAGGTCTTATTTTGAACTACTATATGTACAAAATGGTCAAGAGAACTATTACTCGTAAATCTGATGAGGTTTGGTCATGTTTTAATTGCTCAATCTATCTTGAAAAATCCTCAGAGAAGTTGCAACCCCAGAAAATGGAGGTGACTCAAGATTAATGCTTTGACAAAAAGACAAATAGCCCTTTCTTCTTCTTTATATATGCATTGCTTCAAACCAATGTAAAACTTCTGGAAGTTTCTGAAATGTGGTCCATTTGACTCTAATTATACTACTTATAATGAGGAAAGGTCCTGTCTTTGGTATTTAGATGAGGTTTAAGGTGTGATCTCTCCATGTCTTAACATTATTTGTGGATCACTACACTTTCTTCTTCACTTCTGTCATCTTCAGCTTTGTAGGCTTGACGTTTGTGCTTCGATCTGTTTGGTTGTGGTTCTTTTGGATTGCACTGACTAGACTATCTCTCCTCTTTTGGTGGCTGTAAGTGTTAATTATGGCATCTTGCTCCTGTAATCTGTGATACTCAAGAGAACAACACAAGCTAAATCTTCAGGGAAATTCCAGGTTCACATAAGATGTCACAATTGCTGAAGCTGCCAACATCTGCGTGCTGTTTCTGAAGTTTGGAACATCACTCTTAACCAAGGCAAGGCCAAAATGGACATAAAAGGTTGCTGACTCAAGATTGCTTCTGTAAAGTAACTTAACAACAACACAAAGCATTTGTAATGAAATTTGACATCATTGTGTCCTTAGAAGAAATGAAGTGTACATGTATTAAAGGGATAATTCTCTAAAAAAATGAAAATTCTGTCATTAATTACTCACCCTCATGTTGTTCCAAACCCGTGAGACCTTCGTTCATCTTCAGAACACAAATTAAGATATTTTTGATGAAATCCGAGAGCTTCCTGACCCTCCATAGACAGCAAGGGCCCTACCATGTTCAAGCCCCAGAGAGGTACCAAGAACATCAACAAAATAGTCCGAAATAATCGTGGTAATCTCAATAATGGCAGAAGATGGTAACTCGGGGGTAAAAAAAAATGTTGAATAAAGTAGTTAATTTAGTTTTTTGTGAACAAAAAATGTTCTTGTAGCTTCATAAAAATATCGTTGAACCACTGATGTCACAAGGACTATTTTGCCGATGTTTTTGGTACCTTTCTGGGCCTTGAACGTGGTAGGACCCTTGCTGTCTATGGAGGGTAAGAAAACTCTTGGAATTCATCAAAAATATTTTAATTTGTGTTTCGCAGATGAATGAAGGTCTTACGGGTTTGGGACATGAGGGTGAGTAATTAATGACAAAATGTTTATTTTTGGCTGAATATGCCTTTAACATATTTTTTACATGGTTCATATAATTTAACACAGAGTTTTACTAAAGTTTTCCATGTGTGGTCCTTACTACCTTTTTAACATTACATTGAAATTTGAAAGATTCTTCATCAGAAGTGCCTTATTGCATTTTAGGTATATGCCTACTGAGAGTCGAACCAAAGTCACTTTCAAGAAGAGTCTGTTCACTCGTAGGCCACATTTGCAGTGTATTCAGGTAGCTAATTTCTTTAGCTACCTGAATAAATTCTTATCTACTGTACTTGAATAGGGAAATCTTTAAATCTAAAACAAATCAAATGAAAAACTCAAAAATAAGTAATCAGGTATGACCTGCAATATTCTAGAATCTAGATACATGTATATTTAGTAAAGAGCCATACAGGTACCTAGTGTATAAACCATGGCATTACAAATGAAAATGATTTTTTTTTTCCGACAACAAAATGACTCTAATTTGCCTCTTTGTATTGGAATTTAAACCCTTTTCTCTATTTTAACCTTAAATAATGCACTAATTGTAATATAAGTAATAGAAATATTTAGAAAAAAAATATTTTAAGTCATTAATGGACCATCATTATTGCACAAGTAGTATTTAGTACTAAAAGATCTCTTCAAAATATTAAATAAATATTATTGAACTAAAATATAGAACTTATTTAACTGAAAAATAGTTAAGCTGTATGGTCACATTATAAGCAAATACCTGAGGGTTAAGAAAACCATATTAATGTTGCCTCTTCATCACTCTCCAGAATAAAATGATACTGTAAATGTCATCGACGTAATAATCAATGCATAAAATGCTGTAATGTTTACCAAAAATTGCTGCAAATACCTGTATAATAAAGCTTGTCGCAACTCTTTTTTTCAATAGCTCTGGCTTTAACTGAAGCGCTATGTTTGAGTATTTACGCCACATTAAGTTCGCCAAAATGGTATTTATTTTTAGAATTTAGTATTAAAACTTACGAAATTTGCCAGTGAGATGTACATGGGCAGAGTGAGAGTGTGAGACACAGCCTAAAAGGGTCTGTCTCACACCAAATGCGTGAGAGTTGGCAACCCTCCTACCGAGTATGCGACTTTGGACGCACCGCTTTTCTTTGGAGATATTCCGCTATATTGTGTGTTGCACATTCTTACATTCATAGTAATATGAGTGCACTCGTCTTGATATATAATTTTTTTTGGTCTAATTCATGACTGGCATTGACAGTGCTGTTTGAGGTACGGGTTTTGCGCATGGTGAGGCAGCACGTTTTGAGCATATTTTCAAAAGTTCGGTGTATTTCAAAACCTGATATATAGGGTACAAAGAAATGGAACCTTAAGATGCGTTGTTTTTCAGCATCTTAAAAACATTGCGCTTATGCCGGTAGATGCTGCAGGGAAAACACCAAGAGATCCGTTTAGCGCATGCGTCTGGATCAAAGACAGGCGCTTGAACCACAGAGACGTTTGTCACGCTGACGCACTGTGACCGTGTGTAAAACGCAGCCGTAGAGTTTCATGCGGCGACATCGGGCTTGTTTCCAGATTGTTGCGTCGTGTGCAGAAGTGCCATATGTTCGGATCAAAGACGCGAGTCGTAACGCACTCATCTGTGCCGCGCCGCGGAACCCACCCAGCCTTCCTTGCTCTCTCACTGTTTAAAATAAGACTCGGTCGTGATTATACGCTTTCACTCGCCAGGCCCAAATTACAGGTCCTGCTCGCCATGCGAGGTTCCTCCAGGCTTAGAAACGCTACCAGCGGAGAGTCGTGCCTGGCGCATGGAGACGCTGAGACAAACAGAGTCGTGGAAATGAGCTGATGAGAAGCGAACAGCTGGAGGAAGAGAAGAACATGGTGTGAAATCAAACAGCTCGAATGAATACAGCACAACTGATCAAACTAACCATACAAGTGTATGGAGAACAACTGGATAAATAGTCTTATTTTTAAGATGATAAACTTTCAGAGGTTCAGCAACTACAAATTAAAGTTTAATGAGGTCACTTGAGTTAATAGCATGTTAAAAAAAAAAATAAATAAATAAAAAATAAATTCCAAACCTTCGTGACTCTTTCGAATACAAGAAAAAATAGCAGTATATTTACTTCTAGTTTGGCATAAAATCTTTTTTTTTTTTTTTTTTTTTTTAAATAACAGTATTTATTCTAAATAAAATAAAAAATATACACAATAATAATTAGTAACAAAAGTGTGAGCATATTTTTTCTTCTTTTTTTTGAAAGAAATTAATATATAGGAGATGTTAATTTGCTAAAAAGTTTTGAGTTTTAAGTGAATGCTGTTCTTTTAACTTTCAATTCACCAAAGAATCTTGAAAAAGTGTCACGGGTTCCACAAAAAAAAAAAAAAAACCAAACAACAACAAAAAAAAAAATAAATAAAATAAAAAAATAAAAAATCAGCGTATTAAAATGATATCTGAAGAATCATGTGACACTGAAGACTGTAGTAATGGCTCATGAAAATTCAGCTTTGCCACCACAGGAATAAATTATATTTTAAAATATATTCAAATAGAAAACTATTATTTTAAATTGTAATACTATATTACTGTTTTTACTGTATTATTGATCAGCAGTATCATGTGAATGATAAAGCAATATTAGAACAACACTTTTGCAAATAATTTGTTAATTTCTTTATAAATCATGTGAGCTGCTTTTATAATGCTATACATCATCTTTTGTGTTTTAAAGTCATACATGTTTGGAAAAACATGAGGGTGCATAAACAGTGATATAAATGTAATTTTTTTGTGAAGGTTTCCTTTAAGGGAAAAATGTATATTTCAGTATTGACTCATCTAATTGCCCCATTGTTTTAAAATCCTGAACTATTTTTCTTGAAACAACGTCAATGGCACAAGACATGGAAAAAACATTGAGATGTATCGTAACGGCCAAAGATGTCACTTAAAAACTAGCAGAGATGGAACATGAGAATGTGTGATGCTGGTCTGCCAGAAACCATTAGGGATTCATTGTGCTTTGGGAACGCAAAGATGAAAAAACAAAGCGCTTTTGTTGTTTTATGCTGTTTTTTCTACTTTGCTCTTAACACAGTATCTGCTTTCTACGTTTGTAGCCACCTGTTACTCTACTACAGACACAGATATGCACACACCGTCTGGCCTAGACTGGCACATTCTCACATTACCACAGAGTTAAACAACTCCAAACATCTTTCAGTTCAAATAATCCTTCTCTCTAGACTGTTTAAAACAACCTCAGTTTGCCGACATGAAAACACCTGCCCTAGGAAAACAACATGAGAGTTCATCAAGTGAAAGTAAGATCTCTCTGCATGACCCTCACAGGCGTCATATACACAAACCATCATCGTTTCATGTAGCCAGAGCTCTTTTGAGACCAGCATTAGTGTGTTTCCAAATCGACCCTTGAATTGCCTCATCGGGCAACGCCCAGGGCCCCGCTAGCATCGTCATGGTGACAGACTATGTACTGGTTATAGGAGCGCCCTGGTTTGGCCGCTATAATAGGGTGGAAGGCCAGGACTGCTAACCTCAGTAGATACACACACACACATGCTGGAGAACTAGTGACATAATTGCACATGAAGGGTTGTTTTTTAAAACATCTGGTGCAGCAAGTGCAGTTTAATGAGTGTTGGCTGCGGATCTGAAGCATTAATTAGTGGGCTGATATCCACACACACAGCACAGCTCTTCTATTTTTAAACAAACAATGACGTCATGTTTGATCCCAGAGGCATAGACTTTTTTGTGTGGATGTGGAAAAAGGCGTGACTTTTTGCTCGTAGAAACTTAATGTTGAAATCTATCTGGTCTGTCTGTCTATATAGGATAATATAAATTCTAATAATACAGTTACAGGTCCCCTAAATTATAATAATATCATTTATAATAATAGTATTTTATAAATCATTTATGATTTCTTTATTCATTCCACACATTATTTTGTGTTAATTTGTATTTTAACTTGTGATATTAAATATTGACTTGATTTCTGTATCTGTGTTTTTGGATTTTTTTAATTACTTCCATGTATGAAATGTGCTAAATCAATTCAATTCAATTCAATTCAAGTTTATTTGTATAGCGCTTTTCACAATACAAATCGTTGCAAAGCAGCTTTACAGGAAATTAAGTTTCTACAATATATATTGTAGAAACTTAATATATTTAACTTATGGCGAAATTTGGTAGTTCTGTATGTTGTCTGAGGTTAGGCATCATCTGAGGTCCTCTGAGGGGTTGGCATCATCTCTTCTCAGGTGTTCTGGATCCAGACTGAAGCTTGTGTAAATCCTAGTTACTACGGGATGTTAATCCCGTGGCAGAAACAGAGAAACAAATAGAGACATAATTAGCGTAGCTGCTGTTCCAACCAAGCAAAAATGATTTGTTCAATCTAAGCTAAAGAACAATAATGTGTGTTTGATCAGATATAACTGCAGTACAAGATTATGAGATGCATTATGTGAATGCTTGGCTAAAGAGATGTGTCTTTAATCTATATTTAAACAGAGAGAGTGTGTCTGAACCCCGAACATTATCAGAAAGGCTATTCCAGAGTTTGGGAGCCAAATGTGAAAAGGCTCTACCTCCTTTAGTTGACTTTGTTATCCTAGGTACTACCAAAAGTCCAGAGTTTTGCGACCTTAGGGAGCGTGATGGATTGTAGTGTGGTAGAAGACTAGTTAGGTACGCAGGAGCTAAACCATTAAGGGCCTTATAGGTAAGTAATAATATTTTGTAACTGATGCGGAACTTAATAGGTAGCCAGTGCAGAGACTGTAAAATTGGGGTAATATGATCATATTTTCTTGACCTGGTAAGGACTCTAGCCGCCGCATTTTGGACTACCTGTAGCTTGTTTATTGAAGATGCAGGACAACCAGCTAGCAGTGCATTACAATAGTCAAGTCCAGTCTTTAATTACTTCCATGTATGAAATGTGCTAAATCAAGTTAAACCTATGTCATTGCACATATGCCTTTTGTGATTTATTGCTGTATAATATTTTATTCTTAATTATCAATTTTTACAAAAGTAAATCCTTTGGTTGATGAACGATTTAGGAAAGTTCATTTACGCAGGGGTGTCAAACTCAGTTCCTGGAGGGCCGGAGCCCTGCAGAGTTTAGATGCAACCCTAATTAAACACACCTGATCCAACTAATCAAGTCCTGCAGGCTTAATTGAAAACTGCATAGTATGTGTGTTGGAGCAGGGTTGGAACTAACTCTGCAGGGCTCCGGCCCTCCAGGAACTGAGTTTGACACCCCTGATTTACAGCATGTTGTCTTTTTGACCTGTCTCATGGACTCCACCTAGTGATCGTTGATGGAAAGACATTTTAACAATAATCTACAGAGACATATTTTATTCTGGGAACTGTATAGTTCATTTAATAATAGTTTAATTTGTTACATATGTATTTCCTTTTTTCCCCAGGATTTGATTTGATGGAGTACTTCAATGTAAGAGATTTTCTTGGAGAAAAATTTGAGCCAGGTCAGACCCCCTATGTCCGGCTCGGTACCATACCCATCGTCCAACAAACAGAGTAAGAGAATCATTTATTTCAATGATATATGCAAAAATCACACTATGTACTTTTACTTCATTTACATTGTTTGTTTTCTGACAATATATTGTACAAGGTGATACACATTTATTTTTTTTTTTTATTTTTTTTTTTATGAGAGATTTCTTTGATTCTTGTGTTGTAGAGATGTGTTACCTCAGGGTCTGCCTGATGAATATGCCTTTGTGACCACATTTAAGTTCAGGAAGACCTCTCGTAAAGAAGACTGGTACCTGTGGCAGGTCTATGACAAATATGGCATCCCACAGGTGTGTATTAATGAATCCTGAATGGGGCTGAAACAGCAGGGCTGTATACAGAACTGAAACCGAAGATCCTCTTCAAAAGTTCTATTTTTGAAATCTGTTTGAATTCATTTATAGCATAAAACATCATAAAGGTAATGTAAGTTGATAAGGCTTTAATGAGAATGTCCTCCAGGTCTCCATCCGTCTGGACGGGGAGAACAAGGCGGTGGAGTACAATGCTGTGGGCCTGACGAAGGATGCTGTCCGTGCCGTCTTTAAGAACCCAGAGGTGGAGAATCTGTTTGACCGTAACTGGCATAAGATCGGCATGAGGGTGGACTCCAAGTCTGTGTCCCTGTTCCTGGACTGCAAGCACATTGAGACGCTGCCCATAGAGGAAAGAGAAGACATCGACATCCAGGGAAAGACTGTCATCGGCAAGAGACTCTATGACAGCGTTCCCATTGATGTAAGAAAATAGTTATGCTATATGTATATGCATTTTATGCAAGTCTCCCTTGCACAAAAGTGCTGTAATTGTACCATGATGGTATCAAATTATAATATCATGCTACACTAAGGAACTGATTGATTGATATATTTTAATATTTGCATGGTATTTCAGAGAATACCATCATGGTAATCTCTAAAAAAAAAAAAAAAAAAACATGGTTAAATAAGTGATTTGTGATTTGATGTTACACTAGCATCAGTAGGATTTAAGGATTTTTTTTTTTACTCAGCAAGGATGCATTAAATTGATCAAAAAGGACTGTAAAGTCTTTTTAAAATGCATAATTAATATTTCAAATAAATGTTTCCTAATTATCAAAAAAAAAAAAAAAAAAAAAAATCCTGAAAAAAATGTATCACGGTTTCCACAAAAATATTAACTAGTTTCAGTATTAATAATAGGAACCTGTAGGATGGGCAAGATTTATGTAAGAGCACTTATATTTTTGTTCATTTGCAATTATTTTTCAAAATAAATGCTTGGTAACCATATAGCACTTCTTTCAAAAACATTAAAGATACTGACTGACCCCAAATATTTTAATGGTGATGCTTTCATGAATTTTTAAGTTAACCGAAATTAGTTTAATACAACCAGTTCCTGTGTTTTTTCTATAGTTTGACCTCCAGAGGATGGTGATCTACTGTGATGGTAAACAGTCTGAGCAAGAGACGTGTTGCGATATTCCTGGTGGCGCAGTAAGTGCATCTGACTCGCATACAAACCTTTATTCTCACCTCATTATGTCATCACATGGATAGTAAGGCAAAAACATATGGTTTCGAACAGGACAAGTTCTCCAAAGGGCTCAAAGATCTTTGTTTTGAGTCCTTGATGAAGATGGGGAATATTCGTTGTCCAGAGTCCAGAATATAGTAATACTCATAATACTGGACATCTGAAGTTGCTTCCTCTTCTCTTCCTCTCTCTTTCTTTCATAACACATTCTGTCTCTTTCCGTTTCTGCGTTCACTTTCTCTTCTCGCTCAGTGCGAACAATCTCTGGTGACTGAGCCCCCCCCACTCCCGCTGCCCACCCCAAAACCAACAAGCGCTGAGCAGAAGAAACCAGCCGCGGTCAACTGCTCCTGTCCTGCAGGGGAAAGGGTAAGACCTTCCAGGTCAAATGTCACACTCTTAAAGCTGGTGAACCCCCTGTTTAACATGCAAAAAACTGAATATCAGCTTTATGATATAGGAACCAAAGTTATTTACAGTGCATGAGCTAAATAGTTTTTTTTTTTTTTTTCTGAGGTCATGTGCTAGAGATATTTTGGTCATGTTAATATTAAATACATTTTTGGGTTCTGTTAGCACCATCTGTGATCATGTTATTGATTACCACAGAAAATAATTTCAGCTCATTCCTCACTTTGTAATACAAGTAAAAAATTTACAGTAATGCACCTATGGATTGTTGGAATGGACATCATTGCACTGGAATAAATAAAATGCACTGTTATAGCCACAAGACTTCAACAAATAAACATGTTAACATTAGACTAGTGTGATAAAATTAATAAAGAATAATTAATAAATTAATAAAGAATAATTAATAAAAAAGTATAATTATTATGTAAAAATGTCCAAAATAAAATTATACTAATACAAAAAACAAAGAATTACTAAATAATAAAATTAGAACCTATTATTTCAGCAGCTTAAATAACATAGTTTGTGCAGATTAATGTAAGCCATCATTAAATATAAATTATAAGAGTATATATTTCATATAAAATGGGTTTTAACCCCCCAAGCACATTGTAGACATTCAGTATACTGGTTTGTTTTTACTGAGTCAAAATCATTTCCTATGTTAATGAACAGTATGTCTCAGATGCTTTTGATGGATATTTTTTTATTATTATTTAAACTGGAACTTTTTTTATTAATAAGGCTGGATATCAGTTTTTTAATCTAAACTTTCTTTTGTAATGCATTCAGTTTAGTTTTGTAATGCATTCATTCTTTACGCACTCTTATTTCTGACCTCTGTCTTTCAAAATGCATCCCCCCATCTCTCTCTTTTGCAATCTCTCTCAATCTTTCCCATCCTACAGGGAGAGACCGGTCTACCGGGTGTCGCGGGGCCCAAGGGTGAAAAGGTCAAATAACGTTTCAGTATCACAGCATCGCACCATGACTTTATTACGCTTTTGCACATCTCTGGATGCATTTTCAGTGGGTTCCTCATTGGCTCTTTGCGTAAACTCTGCATCTGCAGGGGGATCCTGGTCTTAAAGGGGCAGAAGGACCTCCAGGATCAAAAGGGCAAAAAGGAGAGCGTGTACGACATCCATTTCATCACTTATAAAGTTTCATATAGCTTTGCTGACTGTTTAGATAAACATAAAACAGTATTGCTGTATATTAGAAATGCTTTCTGAAGTATAGTTGTTAGAAAAAAACAAAACAATTTATTTTCATATGATCTGCTTCCATCTCTGCTGTTTCTGTCTTTCTGGGCCTGGAGAGTAATTGATCGCTGTTGATTGATTATTTGCAGGCTATCTCTATCAAAGGTGATAGAGGAGAGAAGGTAAGGTCATGAATTTAACAGCCAAACTCCTCAAGATAGACAAAACAGTGAAAGTATAGTCTATATGTGTATTTGTTTGTGCATGTGTGTGTGTGTTTCAGTCGTTTTGTGCGAGCCAGAAACCAGTTCATCAAAAACTTCATTCTTCCCTTGAATCCAAAGTCTAGAATTACAAAAGAACATAGCAGAAAAGACAAATTGCGGAAACTGCCACTATTTTGAGGATAAAAACAATAAAAAATACCTTATTTTGAAATGCAGAATTACGGGTCTTCCAACCTCACAGGATATGCAAAACAAGAGGCTGTGCACCGAACACCCACTCACAGTGCTTAAAACAGACATCCACCGCTGCTCAGCAGACAGAAGTACAGACTCCAGGGCATAATTACTGTACCTCAGAATAATGTCATAATTAACCTCTATCAGTCAGAGATTCATACAGGAGAATTAGATGACTGTGGTGTTGGGAATAGAATGGCAACTGTCATTATTTAAACATTTACTTGTGCTTATTGTAATATCAGTAAATGTCCAGATTTCACTCGTATGATGAATATGGTGATTCACAATCTGTTAAGACTTCTGGAAAGGAGTCGTATTTTGAGGTTTCCACTGCACTCGGTCACTATTCGGCCAAATTTAGATGCCAGATAACGCCCACAGCTAGAAAAATGTTGCATGCTGGATTGGTCAGTGAATTTCCTGACCTACAAACAGCAAATGCTGTGCTTGAGAAGGTTAACAATTACAATACAAACACACACACACACAAAATATATATTTCTTATAGGGATAGTTCACCCTAAAATGGAAAATTCTGTCATTGTTTTCTCATTCACAAGTTGTTCCAAACCTGTATGAGTTTCTTTCTTCTATTGAATATATTTGGAGGAATGCTGGTAACCAAACATTTGATGGTAGCCGTTGAGTTAGTAAGGAAAAAAATACTATGGAAGTCGATGGCTATCTACTGTTTGGTTACCAGCATTCTTCCAAATATCTTTTTGTTTAACAGAAGAAAGAAAGGAACAACATGAGGTGAGTAAATGATGACAAATCATTTTTGGGTGGACTATCCCTTTAAGTTTAGAACAAACCTAAAAATTATTATCATTTACTCACCCTCGCTTTGTTACAAACCCATAAGATCTCGGGCAATCTTCGAAACACAAGTTAAAATATTTTTAAATGAAAGTTTCTGTCCGTTTATTGAGCCTAAGTTAAATCTGTTCACCATATAAAACAATCCTATCTTCTTACAAGACTTTGATTAAATCGCTCAATTCAATGGATTTGTTTTACAATGCCTTTTTGGCCTTTTATTTTAAGTTTTGTTTACCTGGACTTTCAGTGGAGGGACAGAAACTTCTCAGCACTGAGTTTTCTCAACTTGTTTTTGTAAGAGATTTTTGAGTTTTCTCAACTTTTTGTTGTATAAACTGAAAACAACAAACAAAAATCTGTTGAAGCTGGTTGCCTTAAGTTTTCTCAACTTTTGATTTTTTACAGTGAGGTTTTGTAAAAAAAAATCTTCATTTGTATTTCAAAGATTAATCAAAGTCTTATTGGTTTGGAATGACATGAGGGTGAGTAAATCTAAATGATGATTGTTTTTGGGTGAAATATTTCCTTTAATTACTAATACTTTTCTACACGGCTAAAACTATTTTCTTTCTCAATATTTTTGTCTTGTTTTGCAGCACAAATATCTAAACATGCTTAAATCAGGATGCATTCACTTGAGAAGCAAAGTGACATAAGATATTAAGTCCTGTGGAGTGATTGTATGCAAAAAAAAAAAAAAAAAAAAAAAAAACAAGTAAAAATATCTGTCAATGGGGTAAGAAAAACTTAATTGAAAGGGAAAATTATAATTTTTCTTACCGCACTGACAGATATTTTTATGTTTATTTTAAACAAAACTTTTCAGAAACGAGACATCTCAAGTCATTTTCCTTTTAATTTAACTGTATCTTGATTTAAGACAAAAATAGTAAGAAACTATTTTTTTTTTTTTTTTTTTTTTTTTACATGGCAGACAATAAATTAGGTGAAAAAAAAATCCCCTAGACTTAGAATAAATGATGAACCTAAGCCAAATGGGCCAGTAAACAACCACTCAGAACATCTAAGCATTGTGGTCGCAGATATTTTTTGTTCTCATGCATGATTTTCAATTGCTTATGTCTGTATTTCTTGGTGTGTACATGTCAAGTGATTTGCATGAGTGTCCATGTGTATATGTAGATGTGTGTTCATTCTGTGTATGTGAATGTATGTCTATGTATACTCACATGTATCCACATGTTATAATGTTAGCTAGTAACATATTGAGGAGTTGGCTAGTTAAAATGCATGATGCCGCAAACGCATGTTTGTGTTTGAGGTGTTGCTCTGTGTTTCTCTCTCTTAATCCCTGTTATGTGGTTGTTTTGTCAATCTTTTCACACTGAAATGTTGTTTGTGTTGAATTTGTGGTGCTTTTGAAAAGTTGAGTCATGATGCACAAGAGAAGTTACCACGTCGCAAAGTATCGTTACAATATACTGTGTTTAATGAAACTGTTTTTAATGATAAGTAATCAACATCTCAACACTCTCCCCTATCTTTGCACTATGTTTGCTGCAGTGCATAGTATACTCCGATAGCTTATCTATGATGTCTATTATTTTGACTTGTTCATTTAAATCAGCTGCATATACTGTGCTGATTATTGAACTAACATTTTACTTTTTTTTCACTGGAAACTGGCTTCAATTGATAACTTCATTAGAAACTAATTAAAATCAAACACATTTGCATCCACAATATGCTATCTGGGTTGGCAGCTCTCAAGATTGTGTTCATTTTGTTGTGTTACTTTCTCTTGATGGTATTTCTCAGTTATCCGTAGACTTTATCAAAGTGTGAAGAAGTTTGAGAGTAATTACTGGTTATCTGTCTGCCAGCTGCTGCATGTGAAGTCAGTACTAGAATCAGGTCATAAAAGCATTTCTCTTATACTGTTCAACTCTCAGAATTCCAGGAGATTCCCTGGAGTGCACGAGATGTCTGAAAGGCAAGATATACTGTAATGGCAAAGGCTTTAGGGTTCCTTAGTGGTGTTTATCATTAGTTTGTGATTAAATGTATTGACCAGAAAACCAACTGCCGTTGGCCTCTTTTTGTCTTTTTATAATCTCACAAGCCTTTCTACATGGTTTTTATGCCTTAGTATGGGATTCTTTGTGTACAAAGATGGAAAAACTGTGGTAATGTGTAATGATCGTTTCAAGCAAAAAAATCAGATTTTGGCTGGCTGGTTTGATGGTTTTGTTTAAAAAATATTGTTTCTTAGGTCAGATTTTACACATGAATGCATTTGGCCCAATTGAACATGTATAATATGCCGAAGGATGAAACGTTTCAGGGGCTACTTGTGGCCATGTCCAAAGTCATGACATCTTGTTTTAAAGCCAAACTGAAAACCCGTCTCTCTCCACAGGGGGACAATGGCGAGCGCGGTGAACTTGGAGCCAGAGGAGAAAGAGGAGATAGAGTATGACACACTTTTATACATGCAAACAACATGAAATGACATTTACAGTTAAAAGATTGGGGTCTGTAAGAGAAAAAGTTTTTGAAAGAATCAAAGTAATAAATTAGCAATAAAGCTCTTTCTGATTCTGATTCTAAAAACAGTAATATTGTGAAATATTATTGCTAATATTGTGTTTGATTTGTTGATGCAATGATATTATTGGTTTGTTTTAATTCCATGCAGTCTTGATTACAACAGTAGAAAAGAAAAGAAATAACTACTTCATACTGTGAAGTATACACTGAATAAAATGACAATACAATTTTTATTTTACCCATTTTTAAATCCAATTTTGTCTAAACATTCTTGATTCCATAGATGTGTTTATTGACATTAATATTTATTTTACTTTTGGGCATTTTTAGGGATCAGACGGTTTACCTGGACTGTCTGGGAAAAAAGGCGATAAAGGAGAGAGAGTGAGTTACAGAAAGTTTATTTGCATGTGGTTGAAGGTATATTTTGATACTGACATTGGCATGTTTATGAACAGGGTGAACAAGGAGTTGCAGGTGAAGCTGGGTTACCTGGACCTCTCGGCCCAAAGGTGAGACCTCCTTTAGACAGAAGAGTAAAGATATACTTGATGAGACTAGCGTTAGAAATTCATCTTTTGTAATTGTCAATAATTTAAATATTGGGTGAACTGTTTTGTAATTTTAAATTCAAAAAGGCTGTTGTCATTATAAAAACTATTTAAGAAATTATATATCTTAATATGTAATGATTTTATAATGATGAATGCTAAAAAAAAAAGTTTAAACAAACCTTAAGATGAATTGTCTTGTTGATGTCGCTTATACAATCAAATCAACATCAAATCTAAAAGCAGCTGTAAATAATGCAATTTTGTTGCACAAAAAATTGTAGATTTCATGGCCTTTTTGACTTATTTTTATTCAGGGTATCCAAGGTGATGCTGGTCCACCCGGAGCACCGGGTCCTCATGGGGTGTCTGTAAGGATGATCTGTGCATTTAAACCATGTAGCCTACTGATGATTGTGAAAGCCTGTTTCCACCTCAGAGAATTGCAATAGAAATCTACTTATGACTTTATCAATAATTGGTACTTTATATTTCACAATTGCATCATTTATCATAAATGCATCTTTATATCTCCCAATTGTGACCTTATTTCTTATTTTATATTTTTTCCTCAGTAACCTTTTTATTTTATAAATTTTAATTGAATTTTACATTTTATTGTTTGTTTGGTTTTTACTCATTTATTTTTGAGGTTGATACTGGCTTCAATAGATGATCACATCAGAAACAAATTGAAGTTAAGACTTTGCATCCGTAATTTTGTGTTACATCTGTTCAGGACAGATCGTAGTGCATCCAGTGTTCTTCTCTGTGACATTTGTAACATATTGAGTGTGCTGTGTTTTTCATCAGGGTGTAACTGGAGGTAAAGGAGACAAAGGAGCTTCTGGAGAAAGGGTAAGGAATGACCAACATAGGCTCATTGGAAATACATGCCTCCAAGTACCTTTCTGCAAAACTGAAAAAACGTACCTGTACATACGATTCGCTACAGTTTCCAGTTGAAATGAACACTAGAGGCAGTAAAACTCCGACTACTTTTATTCCTTTTCACACAAAATATGATTTGCAGGTCCGATTAATAAAGCCTAATTTTCGCATAATTACTTGAAGAATATTATGTTATGAATTCAAAACAATTTTAACATGCTGCGAGATTTGAAAATTTATACTTTTGAACATGTAGTCACATATCCAGCTTCATATGCATGAGTTTTCTAATTCAGTTGGTTTGCTCGGTAGCTTTTCACTTCAGTGATGAAGAGCTTCGGTATGAATCCTGTGAAACTACGGTTTGACAAAACAGCTCAAATCTGCATGAGGAAGTTAAAATAGCATGGCTGCATCAACAAATGTGTTTTTATATCACTTTTGCATTTGTTAACACTATCGGGTTGGGTTTGGCGTAGGGGATATTTCCAACACGATAGAGCATTATGAACCATGATTATGAATTATGAACCACCGCAATACCTACCTGAAGCAACGTAATAAAAACACAGCAATATGTGCCTATTATCAACGTAACAAATATGTGTCAGGGTCATGTATTGAAGCTACGTAATAACGGTGTTGCATAAATGTATTTAGAGGCACGTATTTCGAATGTGCCTGGGTTGGGAATGACTGACACCTGTCAATCATAACAACTTTTATCACAAATATCTTTATTCTGGCTTAGTATTAGTATTAAGTATTAAATATTGGTATTCCTAAAATCACGCCGTAGATATTTTGCATGCACAGCACTCACATTGTCTTCAGAAAATGTAACAATCTAGTCTGTCATGGCAGACCCCCTTCCACCGACTAAAAGGCCTGGGACAATGTTCCCGCTTGTATTCCCCTTGTCAGCACCCCTGTTTTAGTTTTGATGCTTTGGAATAAATTGGACGGAGCCCAAACTAGTCATTGTCACAAAGTTCAGTACATTCCTGTCAGATCAAAATGCTATAGAGGGAATATTTCTACAGCGTGAATGCAGGCAGACTAATAACTCAAACAGATGTCACAGTGCTGATTCAGACTCCATATATCCTGTTCTGTGGGGGCGTTGTGCAGTCAGACCGGTCTAAGAACAGTTTCACACGGTAGAGCATTGCTGTCGTTCTTCAGTCTGTCTGACGGTCCACCCCCGCATGCACACTGAGAGCTTTTAAGCCAAATTTGACTTTCTTGAAACTACCTTAGAAGTTAAAGATGGAGCAAATTTGTACCACTAGTGTCACAAAATGGAACTGCAAAATAATGATTGTTTTCGTGCAGGTTTGCATACATCACTCCCTGTCTGTCATTGGCTGGCAAACACATAGTCCTGCCCTCAACTCACACCATTGGTTGAGTTGAGATTGCTGTATTTAGCTTGATGGGATGCTCAAACGAACAATATTTTAGAACTATTTACAGCTGTTTTATTATGATAAATATTTTAACATGGAAAATAAGCTTATTTTAGGCAAAGATGCATTACTTTTCATTAAGAATGCTGGTAATTCAGTGCAAATGGAGCAAATGGATATATTTTTAGAACCAGTGCACGGTTCATTGAAACAGGAAATATCAGATTATGCTTTTGTGAGAATGGTTTTTCATTTGAACTCAGATAGACTTGAATTAAAAATAAATACATCATACAGATGCATTCACCATCTGTTATATTTCCTGAATTTCTGACCTGAAACAGCAGGCTTTGCATAGTGTATATTGCACATGTTTTTGTCATGTTACAGTTACATTTCTATCCTCTCAGTCGCTTTCCTTCTGCTGTTTTCTGTAATTAAATCAAAACACCTGTCTAGACAAACATGCATAATTTAAAATTAAAGCAGTAGTTTATCCCAAAAAAATGTTATTCCAAACCTGTATGCTGTTTATGGGACATAAAATTAGAAATTAGGGAATAGAAATGGAGATTGTGACATACTATTGTAATTAAATAATTAATTGTGCTCATAATTTGCATATTTGTTGTACTAATAGTATTTTATTTCATGAAATTATCTTTGCAAAAATTGGAAGCAGAATACAGCACATAATTAAATATTGCCTATTTAGTACTTTTTATAAGTTTGTTCTAAATAAGACTTTTTTGTTTTGTTTTTAAAAGAAAGGCTGTAGTTATTTGATCAGAAATATAGTAATATTCTAAAATATTTAATATAATTTATTCCTGTGATGCAAAGCATCATTACATATCACATAATGCTTCAGAAATCATTCTAACATGCTGATTGCTGCATAAGAAACATTTCTTGTTATTAATATTCTTAATATTTTTGTGGAAACTATGATACTGAAACTGTGAAAAATTTTTCAGTATTTGTTGATGAGTAGAAAGTTCAAAATGGAAATCTTTTGTAACTTTATAAATGTCTCTACTTTTGATTACACCAATTTTCCATTTCATGACGTCTCACTTTCACATGTTGTTTAGGGTGAACCAGGTTTAGATGGGTTTCCAGGGAAACCAGGTCTTCCAGGAAAAGACGTAAGTATTCCGAGCATTTTATAATGTGTATATAATTTGTCATGTACCATTTTGCGCAGCATGCATGTACACTGGATGTAGAAGATATTAGTGTGAACTTCTCACGTTTTGCTTAGGTCGAGTAAGTACACATTTTGCCCAAATGACTTCTCTTTCTTTCATTTTCTTTAAAACCAGGGTCCTAGGGGGCTGATTGGTGCTCCTGGTTCAAGTGGAGTCAAAGGAGAAAAGGTTTAGAGACACTTTTTTGAGAAACTCGTTGCTTGCCTTTAAAAGATCTGGGCAAGTTTTTTATTCACCCTCAATTTGTTCCAAACCCGTATGAAGGTATTTTGTAGAATGTTTCTTCAAAATACGTCCTTTTGTATTTCTTAGATTTCTTTGAACCATATATCTGACTCTTCCATATTTCCCCTTAAAACCCTCAAAACACACATATCTTTCTTAGAAAATTATAGTTTTGTATAACATATCTTTATCTCTCAGGCTCATCCACAAAGACGCCCATTCAAAACTTCAACCAGCCTGTGTCATTTTATCTCTCGCTCTCTGTCCCACACACTTTCAGGAACTCATTCCCTCATTAACTCATTCATTAACTCCACACAGAATATCAAATCACTGTGGGATTTTAACTACGTAGCCGCTTTTAATAAACACTGTGTTTGCTGATAGGGTGAACAAGGTCCTGCTGGATTACCTGGCGATGCGGTAAGACATTTGATTCATTTATCGAATGAATCATGTTGTAAAATAGCAGGAGTTGCTCACAGCTTTATCTGTGTTTTTTTCCCCTCAGGTTCAGCTGGCAGGACTCAAGGGGGAGACTGTAAGTATGCAATCTGTTGAGAAGATGAGTCTTAAACTTCACTTTTGTAGAGCATTCTCGTAACTGTGTGTGTTTGTGTTTTCAGGGCGTCCCTGGTGAACGAGGACCCTCGGGAGCGGACGGCCCGCCTGGACCTCTTGTAAGATATATTTTGTCATATGTTGCTCATTCAAACAAGTTTTATTGTTTTAAAGATGCATATTGAAGAAGAAAAGTGAAGTTAGTTTTGATAAAAAAGCTGATCGCCTGATCTGTTCCTCCCATCTGGTTGTAGACTCTGTGATTGTTTTAAACTACAAATTTGAAATTAAATCAATTTAAGAAAACGGTTGGCATTATTGAGCTATTTTAATAGGTCGGAAACATGTCAAGGAATGATGTAGTTAGTGTAATTCTGCGTTTGTGTCAATGTGTAAGCACCTATGTGGATGTACACTCTTAAAAATAAAGGTGCTTCAAAAGGTTCTTCAAGCGATGCCATAGAAGAACCGTTTTTGGTTCCACAAAGAACCGTTCAGTCAAAGGTTCTTTAAAGAACCATCTCTTTCTTACCTTTTTATAATCTGAAGAGCCTTCTTTCGCCACAAAGAACCTTTTGTGAAACAGAAAGGTTCTTCAGATGTTAAAAGTTCTTTATGGAAACATTTAGACAAAAAGGTTCTTCTACGGTATTGTGAAGCACGTTGTGTATTTACAGAATAAACAATAAAGTCCAGATACTTTTTGGGGTCACTGTACATCATAAAATATCACATTCATTGTCTGTTTATGAAAATAATAAGCAGCATCATATTTTCTCTGTCTGCTACTCTTGTGGACTTCATTGTTTTTAATTAGCCTATTGTTTATGCTGTTTTTCTTCAGGGCTCACCTGGACCTCCAGGTTTGCCCGGTGAGCCGGGTGAGAACGGACAAAGGGTAGGACATTTGTATTTTATTGTAACAATCCATCTCGGCTGCTTTTAATGCAGATGTAAGATGTTCTAGGACCTGATCTGTGGTAACCATAGAGACTGGCTGGAAAGCGCGGATCTCGGTGCATGTTCTGATGTTTTTGAGTGCTCTGTGGGTCAGATTAAAGCGAGGAGCTCGTTAGGAAGAGAGACAGGAGATGTTCAAATGGCCTGACACTCTCAGATACCCTCCAACTGATGAGATGACAGCATCATTAAAATGTTCTCGGAATACTTGGAAAACATTGTTTCTTGCCAAAAATAATAATGGTATTTGGATAACAGCTCTAAAAAGGAACAATCAAGCAAACAGAAAAAGTTTAGTTTTAAAAGGAAAATTCTGTCATTATTTATTCACCCTCATGTTGTACCAAATCAGTATGACTTACTTCATTCTGTGATCCACAAAAGATGTTCAGCATAGTGTTGTTAACTAAAGCTATTTAAAACAGTTTTGTTAATTGAAATAAAATCAAATATAAATACTAAATGAAAAACTCAAACTACTGTAAATGAAAATTAGAAATGTTGCCGTAGCATTACCTGAAAAATTACCTCAAACCTTTGCTGAAAAGACTGTTTTACATGATCTACTACATGCTTTCTGTCATCTGATTAATAGTTTATACTTTTTTAACAAGCAAAATGCCTTTTAATGTAATTCTAAGAACGTCCCCTTTCAGGTCGTGGTACATAACTTTTATATTGTTAGCAATATTTTGAGATGAACACTTTCTGGACTTCTTAAGTTTACTCTTTATTCACAAAAGGATAAATCTGCAACAATAAATAAAATGTTTATCTATAAAAATGTAATTACAATTTAAATAAAATTACACATTAAAGGGGTGGTTGATTGTGATTTCACTTTTTTAACGTTAGTTAGTGTGTAATGTTGCTATTTGAGCATAAACAATATCTGCAAAGTTACGAAGCTGAAAGTTCAGTGCAAACGGAGATATCATCTTTTAAAATTCTGGTAGTTTAATGCCTACAAAAAGGCTCGTAGGGACTACGATGAGTTACTTCCTGGGTCTGTTACGTCAAGAACCTAGAAAAAAAAAAACAGTCAACCACCCCTTTAAATTACTCTACATTGGTGGGAAACAGACACACTGAACTTGGCCAATGAAGTCATTAGTTCTCGATTTTCTTGAGAAAAAAAAAAAAAAGAAAACTAGCTTGAAGCACCCAAATCTGGTTAGTCTCCCAGCCTGGCCAAGCTGGTCTTAGCTGGATGAAAATTGTCTGAAAAGTGCCCAAAACCATTGTAAAACCAGCCAACAGTCCAGCTAAGACCAGTAGACCAGATTCAGTCTGCTCCTCACACAAAGCTATTGTATGCATGAGTCAAATTGACTACTTTTATGATTTTTTGTCTTTACAAATGTGAATTTTCATTTTGGGTGCACAGTTCTTGTATCTCAGTGCTGTTCCTCAGCAGGGCTGCAGGTGTTCTGAGTGTAGCCTGAGTTCGCTCTGTCCCAGCGGGAAACACTGTCAGGAGCTCTTAGTGAGGGAATCTAACAGATCTTGCGCTCAGCTCAGAAACGCTGCGGGTGGTGCTTGAGTGAGTGTAGAATGACGCACAACTGCAGAACGGCAGGAAGCCCTAAGTGAGACGCTAAAAGAGTTTCTCTCTCTCTCTCTCTCTCTCTCTCTCTCTCTCTCTCTCTCTCTCCCCCCCCATCACTGTAATGCCTTCAAACTACCTTTCCTATCTTACATGCCAGCAGCAGGGGATGTTAAAATGTTAGCATGTTCTACCGCATCAGTGACTGAATTTCCTGAACAAACATAAATGCGAGGGAGAGAATTTTACCCCCTATTGCTCTTCACATCTTAAAACTCTTAATCAAAATTGTATTTTTGTGGCATTTAGTCAACGTCTAAAAGCTTTGAGCCTGTGTATATGCAAGTGTTCTCTGGATTGAACGTATCCCTAAAACAGGGCTGCCAACTATATATATATATATATATATATATATATATATATAATAAATAAATAAATAAATATACAGTATATAATAAAAAAAACAACCCCAAATGACCCCCGCCCCCTGCCTCCGCTGTGAGAATTCTCACTCCAAGTTGAACTGAAAAGTTGGCAGCCCTGCCTAAAGCTGTCTAGCTATGCTATAGGAAGTTGCAAATCATAGTCTGTGACTGTGATGATAAAAATAGGCTGCTGGCTTTTTTTTTATAATGTAAAATATGAACCCTCTTAACAGTATATGTTTGGCCCCGGCATCCTGTTTCTGTTGGAAATATATAAACACAGGATATTTCATATTTCGTAAGTTCTTAAATATGTCTTACAGTACATATTTTTAATTTCTATTGATTATAGAACAGAACAAAATGATCATAAGTGTGATTTCCTGTTTGTCCAGCAGAGGGCAGTGCAACCCTTGCCACGTGCCTCTAATGGATGGAAGGTTTCATTCATGGAGTCACTATAGATGTCAGATAGAAAGATCATGAACTCTACCTGACCTCTCACATGGAATTCATTTTTTTCCTAGTATTAATATTGTAATTTTGGCTGTTTAACTTTATGAAAATACATATATTTAAAAAAAAAAAAGTGCACTAAGAGAAATCATTTGCTTGAAGTAAAATCAGGATTAACAACAAAATTTATAGTAAAAAAAAAAAAAAAAATCAATTAGACCAAGCGATTAAAAAAATAAATATATTTTATTTTATTTTATAAAATATCTCGTTACTCCATATTTCTTATTTTCTCTGTTTATTTTAATTATTAATTATTGCTTTAATTACAGGATGCAGTAAAATGTCTTGAATTTAATTATTATTTATTTATTAATATTTTATATAAAATATCTCCTTATTCCTTATCTGCTTGATTTCATTTTTACCTAACATAGACTCATGAGACATCGTCTTCTCTGTTTCTCCAGGGTAAAAAAGGTGATGCAGGATTGCCAGGAGTTGATGGTCTTCCAGGACCACCTGTAAGAACCACAAAAACATTCATTCTTAGTCTGAGTCAAGCTCTTTGTCCTTTATTTTTCCTGTCAAGTGTGGTTTTTTTTTATGTTTAGAATGGAATAATAACATACTGTATACTGTATTTTAAGGCAGAATGCAACAGTAAATATTTTAACAAATAGTAGGTCTTTTACTGATTTCATGCATATGGAAACTTGGTATGCTATGCAAAAATAGTATTGTGACTATAAGGCATTCTCAACATTATTATCCTAATGAAAAAGTCTCTTAGAGTAACAGTGAACTCTAGTGGTTACCAGAGGAATAAACATCAATCAGATTAAAAAAAAAAAAAAAAAAAAAAAAATATATATATATATATATATATATATATATATATATATATATATATATATATATATATATATATATATATATTAATAATAAATAACAAAAAATGAACACGTTTCTGGTAGAATCACATACAGTGATCATATAAGTAATAATATAATATTGTTAAAAGAATTTTGTAAAAAGAAAAAATGTGAATGCATTGATTAAAGAAAGCTATTAAAAGCAATTGAATGTCAAATTTCAACATCTATTTTTGTGTTGTTTTTATTTTTAAGGGTCCTCAGGGGCCTCCTGGACCTCCAGGCAGCCCTGGACATACAGGACCTCCAGTAAGTGTACATGCACCAAAATAATTCATTTTTCAATTGTTTTTATTTGCAAACTGAACTAGAGCCACATAATAGTAATAGATGAAATTGAATTCATCTGTTTGTTCTCATAGGGATTACCTGGTGAAATCGGCTTCTCGGGAAAACCAGGAGAACCAGGAAAACCAGTGAGACTTTACCCTGAGAACTCAAACATACTGTCCACACACTCTAATAATCTGTTGCTCTATTAACTCATTTTAACACTAATTTTAGTGCAAAAAAAACTTGAAACGATGCTGGTAATTATTTTTCAGGGCCTGCCAGGAAAAGATGGATTGGATGGTTTCCCTGGAAACGATGGCGAGAAGGTTAGAGCTGTTTTAATGAGGCAAACTGTGAACTCAGTTCTGTGGAGGCAGAACTTCATCATTTATAAACCCATCTAAAGGCCAGATCTGTTTTTTGACCTTTTCATTTGTGTTTTTTTGTGTGCACTGCAGTCTGTTTTTAATTATTTTGTATTTCCATTTAGGGGCAAAGAGGAGAACCCGGACAGGACGGCTTCCCTGGTAAACCAGGGCTGAAGGTAAAGGGTGGCGTGGCTAGTAATTTAAGATCTGGGTTGGATATCCAATTTTTTGGTCACCAATGCCAGTTTCTCTCTCTCAGGGAGATGAAGGCCCTCCAGGACCACGAGGACCTCCTGGTGAACGGGTATGGAAAGTAAAACTTCAGTCAGTCTTGACAGAGCCTTGACAGAATGACACAGCTATCTTTCTCTTTGTGTCTTGTTCTGTCTCAGGGAGAGACCGGTTTGCCTGGAGAAGTCGGCACAATGGGACCCAAAGGAGAGAGAGGAGGCCAAGTAAGACAGAACTATATGGATATTACTAATGTGAAGTCAAAATGAGATGTTTTATTGATTAACAGAATCAATAGACATTGATTTGTTAAAAACGAATGTTCTACTGTAGAAAAACTACTACTGTGAGGACCATCATCTATTCACTTGGGTGCTTCTCATAAAAACATGTTCAGATTATGTTTAATTACAAAGATTGTGAGCAAAATGTAAGGAATTATATTCTGCATGATACAGATTAATTTGTAGTCTTATTAATGTCCGTTTATGCATCATTTTTATGTCGTTTTGTGTGAGTCATATTTTTGTCAGATTTCATCCCTCCATCGCTCTTGTAGGGAGAGAGAGGAAATGATGGACCTACTGGCTCGAAAGGAGAGAAAGGAGACAAGGTGAGAGACAAGAGAAAGTAAAACAAAAAAACAGTGATTTGTTTATTATAAAGTACGACATACAAGTTTTAAATATTTGGGGAAGTTCGTCCAACATGTTCTCTTTGACGAATCCCTTTGTTTTATTAGATTGTGCTGGTTTTAACTCTTTGAGAAACATTTTTTATTCAGTTAACTCTTTTGAAGAAAATTTTAACAGAGTTAAAATACAGTTTTGGATTTTTTACCAAAATTAAATTATAAAAATGATATAATTCAGCCATAATATTTCTCACAATGAAAATAGCCACTGAAGTTGGAATGGCATTAAACACAAACAAACAAACAATTATGAAGTATTACTCAAAAGATTGGATTGGAATAAAAATACTTTTATGCATTAAATTGATCAAAAGTGACAGTAAGGACATTTATAATGTTACAAAAGATTTCTATTTCAAATAAATGCTATTCTTTTGAACTTTGTTCATCAAAGAATCCTGAAGATGCACAGTTTACACAAAAATATTAAGCAGCACAACCGTTTTCAACATTGATAATAATAAGAAATGTTTCTTGAGCAGCAAATTGGCATATTAAAATGATTTCTGGTGGATGTTCCTTTAAAATGTTATAATATTTCACAATGTTTATAATATTTCACAATGAATTTCTGATAAATCTAGATTTAATGCAGCTTTGGTGAGGATAAGAGATTTCTTTTAAGAACATGAAAGCTACTATTGAACAGTGGTGTGTAAAGTTATTTCATAGTTATGATTATTTAATACGACTAAAATAGCCACCTAATCATTCTGATTTTTTGCTGACTCGTTTTGTTTAAATGCACAATTGCCTACAAGTCACATCTGTGTAATGACATTTGCTGTATCAACATTACAGCATTATACAGTAAAGAAGGCTTAGAGAAGCAGTTTTTGACCATGAGTTGCTGTAGGTTTGCATGTAGGTATATGAATACGTGGCAAGATTCTGTGCGTGTATGGAGGGCTTTCACTTCAGAGTTGACGACACCCCTGAAGACACCTGGGCCGAGCTAAGAGGTTCCATGACGGAGGCTGCATCTGAGGTCTTCGGCCTTTGTAGTAGGAAACAACCGGATTGGTTCCTTGCAAGCTCTGCTACTCTGCTCCCGGCCCTTGCTGACAAGCGTGCTGCCCGTCTCAGTGTTCTCCAAGATAGAAACGACTCCACCATCGCTTACTATCGTAAGGCCAGGAATGACGTGAAGCGTCTCACACGCCAGGCCTACGAGCAATACTGGCAGGACCTCAGTGAGAAGGTAGAACAGTGTGCAAGTAATGGGGACATACGCGGCATGTATAGCGGCATCAATGAGGCACTGGGTCCTACAGTGAAAAAAACAGCACCTTTGCGAGCCACTGATGGCACCATCGTCAACGACCTCCCAGGCCAGCTTGGTAGATGGGTTGAGCATTACAGCTTGCTGTATGGCACTTCTGTGGACGCCGATTTGAACGCTGTCTCTGCTGCTGTACCACAACTACCTGTCTTTAACGAGCTGGATGCGGAGATCTCAACAATGGAAATCGAGTGTGCGATTGCAGCTATGAAGAATAACAAGTAACCGGGCAGCGATGGAATTCCAGCGGAGCTGCTGAAGTGTGGCGGGGCAGTGTTGGTCAGGCGGCTTCACTGCTTGTTTCGACGCTGTTGGCAGAACAAATGCATCCCTAGCGAACTCAAGAATGCCAACATCATCACTCTTTATAAAAACAAGGGTGACAGGCAGAACTGCAACAACTATCGAGGCATCTCGCTCCTTAGCCTTCCGGGAAAATGCCTTGCCTGTGCAATTCTCCCAAGACTGTAGCGCGTTGCTGACCAGGTGCTGCCGGAGAGTCAGTGCGGCTTCTGTGCTGGTCGTTCGACCTTGGACATGATTTTCTCGGTACGCCAGCTTCAGGAAAAGTGTGTGGAACAGCAACGCTCATTGTATATGGTGTTTGTCGATCTGACTAAGGCTTTCGATTATGTGAGTTGCTTTGGTTTCTTCTACGTTCTGCAGCGACTTGGTTGTCCGGCAACTCTTTTGGCAATACTCCAAGATTTCCATGATGGGATGTGGGCAACCGTACAGTTCAACGATGCCCGCTCAAACGAGTTTGATGTCTGCTGCGGAGTAAAGCAGGGGTGTGTCCTCGCTCCCACCTTGTTTGGCATCTATTTCTCGGCTGTGCTGCGACGGGCATTTCCGGATCCGGGTGGGGTTCTGCTGCACACCAGGTGCGATGGCAACTTCTTCAGCCTGGCTCGTCTGAGGGCCAGAACCAGGGTGAAGCGCATCCTTGTGCGCGAGTTGCTCTACACAGACGACGCTGCCTTCGTGGCTCACACTGAACAAGAAATTCAGGAGATGTGCAATTCTTTTGCCGCTGCCTGCACAGAGTTCGGACTCACCATAAGCCTCAGTAAGACAGTGGTGATGGCTCAGAACGATCCTGCTCCCCCTCTCGTCACCATCAACGGCACAGTGCTGTCGGTTGTCGAGAAATTTGTCTATCTCGGCTCAACCCTGACAGCAAACAACAGCCTTGATGCTGAACTGAATACCAGGATCGGTCATGCCACAACAACCTTTGGGCGACTTCAGTCTCGTGTCTGGAACAACAGCCACCTTTCTCTCAAAGTAAAGGTGCGCGTATATGAATCCTGTGTGCTCTCCGTTCTGCTATATGGAAGTGAAACATGGCCTACATACCGGCGGGAGGAGCACAAGCTTAATGCTTTTCACTTCCGTTGTCTACGACAGATCCTTTGCCTGTCATGGCAGGATCGGGTCCCGAACAGCACCATGCTGAAGCTCACTAACAGCAGTGACATGTACACCACGATCCGGAGTAGACGTCTCAGATGGATCAGCCATGTGCGCCATATGCCGGATGAACGTATCCCAAAGTCCATCTTCCACGGGGAGTTAGCTGTTGGACACCGCCCTCGTGGCCGACCCAAGCTCCGCTTTAAGGATGTCATCAAGCGGGACATGAATGTCTTTAACATCAACCCTGACCGATGGCATAACCTTGCAGAAGACCGGGCAGCTTGGCGGTCTGTGCTGACAGAGGGCATGACTCTGTCATGCCAAGCTTACATCAGCTTTTGTACAGAAAGACGGCATGTTAGACACCGTTTAGATCGGCGCTTGTGCTGCGAAAGGCCTTGAATGAATGCTGTAGGTTTCACACATTCAGGATTAAACTGTCAGCGATGGTTTCCTGAGGGCATGAGGTCGTTAATGAGATAATTAACATGCTGACAGGATGAGGATATAACCTCTCACTTTTACTGTTTTTCATTCATACAGGGTGAGATTGGCCCCAGGGGTCCAGCCGGGGTCCCAGGCAATGTGAGTTCAGCAGATTATTGACATATACTGTATATAAACATATAACTGTATGAATATACAATTATAGATGATTTGAGTAATGATAATAATAATAATAACTGATATCTGATGTGAGTAATAAATCACATAAATGAGCATAGAAGAGGCATATTCATATATATGTATATTTCTAATCATATTGATTCAGCTGAATTTATAGTATTACAGTATTATTTCACAGTGATGTGTTTTCATTTTTTTTTAGGTGGCCAATGTGATTCCTGAACCTGGTGAACCGGTAAGTAATCAGTTTTGTGTTGATTTTGAGCTTGTTTGGAGTCATCAAATATATTTTGTATAATAAATCACATTTTGATAATAGTTTGTTTAAAGATATTTTGAGTGTATCTATTAACATTATCTTACACATTTTGTGTAAAGTGTGTTTGTGCTGTCTTTCTTGAAACTAAATGCCACTTAGTTTGATATTTTGTTATTTAATGCAGTTATTTTTAAGCGTGACTGCAGCTGAAAAACTTTTTGGGGCCATTGTATCATAATGAACCAGATATTTCACCTGATTTACATTCATGTATATTCACTGTTTTTACCTCATCTTTAGGGTAAGCCAGGAGAGAAGGGAGAGAAAGGAGATCAAGGAAAACCAGGCGAGATGGTGAGCTTTTATTGTTTCTAACTTCCAAATTAATTGAATATGTAATAAAGTAACCCTTGCAGGTTGTACAACCCATCACAAGAGGGCAGTAGAGAGTCAGGTTTGTTTAAATTACTAGACTCTTGTGCCTCTGAAAATGATTTCATTTATAGCATCATGTTACTGTCACTAGTGCATTCGTAATGAAGTCTTCTGTCAGTTTGAAGAATCATGAGGCAAATTCACCTGAAAATGAACAGAGAAATATGTGCATTTCATTTCTGAGCACAGCCACTTCCAGTGTTTTACATATTAGCTGACAATAGATATTAAGGGATTCAGTGTTGCATAAGGAAATATTAATAAACCTGAAGGTCAGGGGTATCACAGCCCATCAGCTATTATGTACCTCTGTTGGCTCACATTAAAAGCACTATTTCGCTGTAGGAAAAATTTGCAAGCTGTTAAAAAAGCATATCCTGAGCCTCTATACACAGATTAGTGCTATTGCAGGAAGATGATCATTCATTAATATAGAACAAATGACCAAGCAATGTGTTATCAACATATTTACTGTAGCTGTTAAAAACAATAATTATGATTTATTGATGCTAAATCGTTGGCATTTTGGTTTTGACACATCCAAAATGAGCTTTTTTTTTTTTTTTTTTTTTTAATTTGCATATTGATCTCTTGACTAATAAATATTAAAAGTTAAAATAAAGCAAATAAGTCCAAAATGCCAGTCAACTCAACCACATCTGCACAGAACATCAGTTTCTAAATATCAAGGTGAAAGTTTGGCTGATGAATATCAATTATAAAACAAGACTGAAAACTTCAGTTTGGGCTAATTGATAACTCATAAGGTCACTTCCTATTTATTGACATCATGTCCCATCTTCAGCCCTCTCACTTCAGTATACTTTTTCCGGGGCTACTGCTCAAGGTGTATTACATTATTTTATACAGTATATTATACTATGTTATTAGGTATTATATTGTTTTATATTATACACATTGAAAAACTGAATTCATGATGGCTCTCTCCATCTTGCACTCATCTACTAAAATAGTCCAGACACCAAGCGATGCATCATTTACACAAACACAGACAAGCTTGTTACGATGATGTATCTGCTCTCACCTGAATTTATTAGTGTGAAATGAGAAATCTCTCTTGAATTACTGCAGTTCTCACTGGCTCAGCCAAATGCAATCATTTCTGCTAGAGAAACTGCCCTGACGACATCTAAAAAGAGAGCCAGGTTTCATTTCTGGAGTGCGGTGTAAACTTCATGTCACCATGACTGAACGAACAAGAAAATGTTTTAACAGAGAAAAAAATGACAGATGTTAAAACATTCTGTCGTATACATGTTGTTTCAAACCTGTATGACTTTCTTCTGTAAAACACAAAAGAAAAATGTTGGTAACCAAACTGTTTCAGGTCCTATTGACTTCCATAGTATGGACAAATATAATATGGAAGTCATTTGGACCTGAACCTTTTTGGTTACCAACATAAAATAAATAATTTAACATATATTCTTTTGTTTTGGAATGACATGAAAGTGATTAAATGATGACAGGGTTTTTATTTTTTGGGTGGACTATTCCTTTGAATTATACATATATACACTTTGAAGGTGTTTTTAAGGTATTATAGCATATCTGTTACTAAAATAATCTGATTACCTTCATAATCTCTAATATTTCCAGGGTCAAAGAGGACTTCCTGGAGAGCAGGGATTCAGAGGACAACCGGGACCTGCGGTAAACCAGAAACATCATCTTAAGCAGCTGTTTTATGATACATCTGACTTGCTTTCATTCGCATGAGACAGTCTACTGAATATGATGATCATTGTTAATCCTGTGCCTTCATATTCCAGTCATATCTGTGAGAAAGTCAGTGATTTTTTAGAGAAATTGAGATGTTTTTTCTGTATTCCACACACTGATGTCTGATGTCTTTCTCTTGTTTGTGTGGACAGGGCCCTAAGGGTGATGCTGGTGAAAAAGGAGAGGCAGGGAGACACGGAGACCCAGTGAGTTCGTCTTCTTATCACACATGATGTTTTTATTGTTTTCAGAACTTTTCACTGTCATGCTCTTCACTTTTAGGGTCCGCCTGGATTGACGGGCCCTCAGGGGCCCCGAGGGCTGCCAGGCAATGTGGTACGTTCTTGAAAAATTCCTGACATCCAAAGATCCAGTACAATTTTTTTTTTTTCATGTAAACAGGTGCATGCCATCTTTTCTTCTAATCATCTCATTTTATAATTATAACTTATAAAAGCAAATATTTATGGAAATTTTAAGTGATTTTTTTTTTTTTTTTGGTCTTTCCAAGTGTAGACATATTGTTTGTTTTTCAGGGTATTCCAGGTAGCATCGGTCCACCTGGTATTGCTGGACAGAGAGGAGAGAAGGTATGAAAATGAACTAATGAAATAAACTAAATGTAAAACTAAAAGTCTAGCTTTCGGTGTGGACATTTTGTTGGATATGTTATGTTATTTTACACCAAGCATCTATGAGTTACTCTAACTCAAGTTGATGTGATTATGAACCATAATCATAATTCACCCTGTCTAAAATGGTTATTTATATCCCGCCAGGGAGATGCTGGTAAAGATGGTCTCCCTGGACCCCAAGGTCCAAACGGTGAGCCTGGTTTAAGAGGAGAAATTGGTTTGCCAGGAAAAGGCAAAGAGGGACCAAAGGTAATGTATTCATCAGTTTGATAACATCAGATATATTACTGAATAGTGTTACTTTGCTAAAAATTTGTTACAAATGTTCCGTGTGGATTCTCAAAACTACTAGACAATTAGGTTTAAAAGAAAAGAGCATGCAGTTTGTTTCATTCTTGTTTTACAGTTTCCTGCCATGAGCGTGCAAAATTGCATTTAATAAGCACTGTGTTTACGTCTAGTCCTCTGGAGAATCTGAAAGTTGTTTACGCTAACTTTTCCATTTATATTTACTGATTGTGGTTAAAAACACTGAAATGTGGAGAATAAAACAACCACACATTAAACTAATGAGTCAATTGGACCGTGGCTGCAGGTGTGACTGGGGAACTGGCATTGTTTTATAGCAACAGATGCCTTATTTTTCCAGCTGTACACACACATACATACACACATCTACAACCTCTCCAACAGACATACAGGCACATTAACACATGTGATTAACAAAAAGTGATTATTTTCTGAAAGTTTTGTCTGTTGTATCATTAATACCAAATCAAACATTATTGTTGATTTTCAATAAGACATGACTTAAATTTTATTCAGTTTGTCTCACAAAGCTGTCATATGACTTCAAAAGTCTTGGAATAAAATAACCGTTCATAAAAATAAACTGCATTCGACCTTGTGGAGGGAAAGGAAATAGAGTGAAAATAGAGAAAGTAGCATCATAGCAGTAATCTGCTTTCTTTATTTGCAGGGTGATTCTGGACCTCCAGGTCCACCCGGATCTCCCGGACTGAAGGTAATGAAACTTCTTGCACAAGTTTTTTCTTGTTAAAAGAAAGAATCAGACTTAATTTTGTCTTTCAGCATGAAAGGTCTTTTTCGGCATTTTTATCATAAGCAGGTGTGTGTTCCCCAGGGGCAAAAGCTGAATTACTGCATTTCATTTATGTGATGATTTTACTGAAATTTCAGAGAGCCAGAGAAGTTTTCCTCGGGAGAAGTACCAGATATGCATTTTACTACTGTACTTTAGCAATCAGTGCTATATATTGTATGCAAGACTTAATAAATCCTGGACACACACTCCTTTTCAAAAGTTTAGGGTCTGTTCAAAGAAATTAGTTTTATTCAACAAGGATGCGTTAAATTGATCAAAAGTGACAGTACAAATATCTATAATGTTATAAAAGATTTCTATTTGAAATAAAAGTTGATCTTTTGAACATTCTTTTCATGAAAAAATTCTGAATCCAAAAAATGTGTCACAGTTTCCACAAAAATATTAAGCAGCGTAATTGTTTTCAATATTGACAATAATAAGAAATATTTCTTGAGGACCAAATCAGCATACTAGAATGATTTCTGAAGGATCATGTGACACTGAAGACTGGAGTAATGGCTTCTGAAAATTCAGCTTTGTCATCATAGGAATAAATTACCTTTGAAAATATGTTCAAATGAAAAACAGCAATTTATCAATCTATCTATCTATCCATCCATCCATCCGACCGGATTTGCATTACAATATATATGCAAATAAGAGTCAAAATTGAGAAAACAAATCTTATACAGCAATACACAGAGCTATCATCTTTATATTGGAATGCTGTTTATTCTTCCATATTTATCCCTTTTTATTTTGTTTCAGGGTTTACCTGGTCCACAGGGAATGCAGGGGATGCCAGGAAACAGAGGACCACCGGGAGAGGGAACCACTGGACCCGATGTATGAAAACAAACACACACACACACACACACACACACACACACACACATATATATAAGGCTGGCCGCACACTAGACGATTTTAAGGCCGATTTTAAGCCCGATTTGCATCCCCGAACGATCGGGGAGTGTGGCCCGATTTGAGGCTTGTCGCAAACGATTTTTTGTCCAAAAAATCCTCTATTGTGTGGTGTCATTACGATTATTTATCTGCTCCCGATCGAGACGGAGTGTCTCCGAACTCAAATCGTAAATATCAAACATGTTATCAAACATTTCAAACATGTTTGATATTTACGATAGCGAAACCGTATGTTTCGTAACTATTTTACGAAAGCAAAATAGTCAGTTTGATAGCAAACAGATGGCATATGCACAGACAAACACGCATATTTAAAAGCTTATGTGACTTTTCCATTTACTTTATTTCAGTCTTTTTTGCTTATGGATTTGAGGACAAACGCAGACGCACATTTCTTTATTTCACATCTGATTGATATTCTGTGTCTTTCTCAGGGGCCTCCCGGACCTGCAGGGCCACCAGGACCAGCGGTAAACAATCTGTTCATATTTATATCACTTTCAAATGAGACAGACGCTCACAGAACACCCTTAAGTGACATGTCATGTTTGATATTCAGGGCTTGAGAGGACCTCCAGGAGTGAGCGGACCAGAGGGACCCGCTGGACACAATGTAAGATTTATATGCTACACCAGTAGCGAAGGGATAAGAAAAACATAGACATGGGTACATCAGGTTGTTTTGATTTGCATCAGTACTTTTAAATGTGTTTGCAAAACTCTACAGCACACAACCAAAGACACACTGACAGCCTGTAATTAGCTACATGCTAATGCTAGTCAGGTTGTAGTTATAATTCAGGGAGATTTGATATTCTCATTCTAGAGAACATTTTGATGGATAAAATGAACAAGATTTGTCACCATAATTGGTCCATTTTACAGATTTTAATGATCTGCTAAAGTTACTGATGCTCACTAATGCAAGTGTTACTATTAATATTGCAAATTAATAGTTTGGGATTTGTTCTTGTACTACGGAACACTCTAGCAACATGCAAAAAACACCTTAGCACTAATTTTATTTTACCTGTACAATGACAATGAGGAGTGTGTGTGTGTGTGTGTGTTTGTATCTACCTGCAGGGTTTACCAGGAAGACCTGGAGAAAAGGGCTCCCCTGGAGAACCAGTGAGTGATATCTGTTCGCCATTTAAATATCAAATCAGTTGACTCTATTAATATTCACCTACTGCTGATGGATGCATAAATGCATACATTATTTATGAATAGATTTTTTTTTTTAATGGATTTTTGTTTCCCAACTTTTTTTAGGGAAAAGCTGCAGACATTTCTGATCTGAACCTGAAGGTAACAGCCATGCATACATCCAGTCATACAGTCATCCTTTCCATCCATCCATTATACAATTCAAACCTCCATCCAACCCTCTATCCATCCAACCATCCATCCAACCAACCCTGCATCCATCCATCTATCCATTCTTCCATCCATCCATCTATCAATCCAAACCTCCAACCATCCTTCCATCCAACCATCCGTCCGTCCAACAAACTATCCTACATCCTACCAACCAACCAACCCTCCATCCATCCAACCATCCTTCTAGCTATCTAATCACACAATCATCCATTCATCCATCCAACTCTCCATCCACCCATCCATCCAGCAATCCAAACCTCCATCTATCCAACCATTCTTCCATCCATCCAGCCAGCCAGCCATCTATCAATCCAACAATTCAAACCTCCATCCAAACCTCTATCCATCCAACCGACCCTCCATCCATCAAAACATCCTTTATTCCATCCAACCATTCATCCAATTACACAATCCATCCATCCATCCATCCATCCATACATACATACATCCATACATCCATCCATCTATCCAACAATTCAAACCTCCATCTAACCATCCATACATCCAACCAACCAACCCTCCATCCATCAAACCATCCCTTCTTCCATCCAACCATCCATCCATCCGTCCATCCAATCAAACAATCCATCCATCCATCCATCCATCCATCCGTCCGTCCATCCAACCAACCAATCCACCATCCATTCTGACATCTAACCATCCATTCATCCATCCAACCAACCAACCATCTTTCCATCTATCCACTCACACAATCATCCATTCATTCATTCATCCATCTAACTCTCCATCCATCCATCCATCCAAACCTCGATCCATCCTTCCATCCATCCATCCATACAATCATCCTTTCCATCCATCCATCAATACTCATTCCATCTATCCATCCATCCATCCATCCATCCATTCATCAGTTCAAACCTCCATCTAACCATCCATCCATACCTCCAAACTACCAACCCTCCATCCATCCATCCATTAAACCATCCAACCCTTCATCCATCCAACTATCCTTCCATCCATCCATCCATCCAGTCATCTATTCATTCATCAACCCAACCCTCAATCTATCCAACAATCCAAACTTCCATCCATCCATCCATCCATCCATCCATCAATCCAACAATTCAAACCTCCATCCAACCAACCCTCCATCCATCAAACCATCCATTCTTCCATCCATCCATCCATCCATCCAATCACACAATCCATCCATCCATCCATCCAACCAACAATTCAAACCTCCATCTAACCATCCATCCATCCAACCAACTGACCAGCCCTCCATCCATCAAACCATCCATTCTTCCATCCAACCACCAACCATCCATCCATCCATCCATCCATCCATCCGTCTGTCCATCCAATCAAACCATTTGCCTTTCTCTATTTCCCAGGACATTTGTTCAGATTGCCCCCCTGGACCAGCTGGACAACCGGGAATGCCAGGACCTCCAGGTGAAATAGGTCATACTGGACCACCTGGGAAAAACGGACAGGATGGATATGCTGTGAGAGAGCATGATTCAGAAATCAAACTCTTACTTTTATCTTTAAACTTAATGGAATTGAAAATAAGCTGAAGTCTAATGAATAGAATAATGAATGTTTAATCAACTGGTTGCTTTGGCAGGGTCCTCCTGGACCAACAGGGCCTGCAGGACCACCTGGTGCTGATGGAGCCAAGGTTAGAATGTTGACGACACTTATTACAAATGCATGTTCTTCAAGTCTACAAACCAGTTCACTTTCAAAGAACCTTGTCTCATTGATCACAATAATAGGTTCACTAGCCATTTATGTGTCAAATGCATGTCATCCCATCCGACAACATTGCATCACTACATGACCTTTATACTCTCCGCTTGAGAAATTTTTGTGTAATAAACATTTATATTTGGTTCCATTTGCAGGGGGTCAAAGGAGACAGAGGTCCTTCAGGAGCACCTGGAGATAAAGGTGAAAAGGTATTGTCAGCCTACCATTTTCATCATAAATAGGCTGAATATACATATAATACATATTAAATTTGACATACCATGATTATTTATCAGTATACCACATCTTTCTCTCATTGATTTGTATTTTCCCAGGGCCCCCCAGGACCTCCTGGTTATCCAGGGGCCGCAGGAGCTATGGGTCAGCCTGTGAGTAATTTAAAATGCTACTTATTCATACTGTATAGCTATACTGAAAAATCTTACATCTTGCTGTATCAATAGGGTAATGATGGAAACCCTGGACCTATCGGACCACCTGGAGCTCCTGGAGAAAAGGCAAGGCTAAAGTTTTTTTTTTTTTTGTTCAGTCATTTGAATGTGTATTAGTTGGATGGATTGCAAGACTGGAATGTTATTGATAACTGAATGTGTTTTACCAGGGTAAAGAAGGACTTCAGGGAATTCAGGGACCACCTGGTCTTCCAGGTCTAATGGTGCGTAATTTCATTATTTATTTATTTTTTTTAATGTCTGTACATTTGTTTAGTACAAATACACTACGGTTCAAAAGTTTGGGGTTGGTAAGATTTTAAAATGTTTTTTTTTTGTAAGAAGTCTCTTATGCTCACCAAGGCTGCATTTATTTGAACAAAAACACACTAAAACATAAATATTGAGAAATATTATTACAATTCAAAATAAGTATTCTATTTGAATATAATTTAAAATGTAATTTATTCTTGTGATGCAAAGCAGAATTTTCAGCAGCCATGGCTCCAGTCTTTAGTTTCACATGATCCTTCAGAAATCATTCTAGTATGCTGATTTAGTGCTTAAAAAAACATTTCGTATTATTATCAATGTTAAAAATAGTTGTGCTGCTTAATAATTTTGTGGAATCCATGATTTTAATTCAGTATTGTTTGATGAATAAAACAACAGCAAAGTATTTCTTGTCGCTTTTGATCAGTTTAGTGCATCCTTGCTAAATTAATGTATTTAATTTCTTTCCAAAGAAAATCTTACTGACACTAAACTTTTGGGTCAGTGTAATTGAAGAATAAGTTTAATAACTCCATCATGCTATATTGTTACCTACATACTGCCTGATACTTCATATTCTGTGCTGAAGGGCCTGATGGGTAAACCTGGAAAGGATGGAAGACCAGGAGAAGCAGGAGAGCCGGTATGAGTCTGATGTTCTGCATGCATGCACGCATCCTAAGAATACTTAGTTCTACAGAAACAATGTAAAAACATGATCATTTTACTTTTTACTTTTCAGGGTAAACAGGGAGAGCCAGGATCACCAGGAAGAGACGGGCTCAGAGGAATGCCTGTGAGTGACGTGATTACAGATGATTTTCTGTATAAAACTAGACTGCCAGGGCTGTTTTAGATATTTTTATCAGTGACACTTTAGATTAGGGAACATTAATCGCTATTAACTAATTGCTTATTAACATGCATATTGGCGGTTTATTATTACTTATAAAGCATTTATTAATGCCTTATTCTGCATGACCACATTATAGAAGATCCCTTAACCCTACCAAATGCACAGAAATAACTATTGCAACAGCTACTTTACTTATTAAAAAAAAAGCAGGAGTTTAAAAATTTTTGAGTTTATTGAGGGGAAAACTCTTAGTTAATAAGGAATACTTGTTGCCTAATCTAAAGTTTTACCTTGTTATCTGTACCTATAGACTGAAATGTTCACATCTTTGTTTCTGTTTTTTTTTTTTTTTCCAGGGTTTCAAAGGTCACAGAGGCGAACCAGGACCACCAGGGTCAAAGGTTGGTCAATGGCAATTAAAATTCATACCCAGCGACACAGTACATCCAGTATTCAGAGATGGGGAACCAGAGGACTAATACATGCTTCCTAAATCATGCAGAAACTTCATGGGTTCTGTTTAATAAATGCTGTTATGTCATATTAGGGTGAAGATGGCAAACAGGGTGTTCCTGGACGCGAGGGTCCACCTGGGAAAGATGTGAGTAAATGCAATCTGTGTTGTGCAGAGGTCACTGTGAACCTGACCGCTGTGAGCAGATAGTGTTGGGTTTTAATTGGTGTACTTGTTTCGCCCAGGGTAACACCGGACCACCAGGGCCAGAGGGCATGAGAGGACCGCGAGGAGAACCCGTGAGGAGGCTTTTGATGAACCAATTAAATCACAAAACAAAACAGCACCTGTGTGATTATTCTGTTGGGTCACTGTGTTTTTGTATTTTTAGGGTCAGCCTGGAGAACCTGGACAAGCAGGCAAGACTGGATCTCAGGGAAATCCTGTAAGTTTCATAGTAGCATGTCAGTATGCGTGGACACATGGTTTAATGGACTGAGATCTACATTTACATCCATTTTTGCACCTCTTGCTTGTTTGTCAATTAATGCAAGGGTCCAGAGATCTCTAGGGGGGCACAGAAGGAAAATTTTGGAGAAAAATGTAAACGTCTATTAAAGAAATAAAAATAATTGTAATAATGTAAAACAAATCTGCACAATTTAATTCTACTTTCTAAAAAATGTTCGTAATGTAATGCTAAAAAAATGGTGTCTTGACTTGATAGAAACTAAACATTTTTCTTTCCAGATGATATTTTGCACATATTTATGCTATTTGAAGTGGCAGTAAAGACTTACACTTTAACATATTTAAAATAAATGCTTTTCTTTCTAACTTTATATTCATCAAAGAATCCTGAAAAAAAATCACGAAAAAATCATGATCATATGAAAATATGCACTAAAGCAGCATATTTTAATGTTGTGTTGAAAACTGGAGTAAATGGCTGATGAAAATTCAGCTTTGCCACAATAGGGATCAATTACATGTAATAATAAATTAAAAAAAGAAAAGTTATTTATAAATTGTAAAAATATTTCACAATATTCCTGTTTGAATGTAGTGCATTTTAGTTAAAATAAATGCAGCCTTAAAAAAAAAAAAAAAAAAAAAAAAAAATATATATATATATATATATATATATATATATGTATATATATATATGTATGTATGTATAATAATATTCTTACTGATTTTTACACTCACAAAGTTATATGTCTATATATCAGCCTGAACTTTAAACCTATTAATAATAACAATAATAAACAATAATTCTACCACCTAGGTAATAAAGTTCATTAATGTAAATGATCACTTTGTTTTATCATGTTTCAGGGTCAGCCAGGACACAAAGGTGAAACAGGGAGTCCAGGATTACCCGGCTTCCCAGGTCCAAAAGGGCCATCGGTGAGTGGAGATGTTGCTTTGGGACTTATGGGAATCTCAGTTTAATTAGTAAAGTTGAGCTTTTATACTTGTACAAACAAGCCTTGTAAATCTATAGAAGCTGAAAGCACTCAGTTGCTATCTGCCTGTCTATATTTACACTTGTGTTTTTCCCTCAGGGTCCATCTGGTCCAATTGGCCCAGAGGGCAAACAAGTGAGTGATGATTCATTAATATTATATCAACACTTTTTCATAATTTTTTCAGCTAACCATGTATTTTTTATTTTTATTTTAGGGCATGTCAGGAAAACCAGGAGACAGAGGACATAAAGGAGAAAAGGTATCTGTCCATCCATCGATCCATCCACATATGTGCCTCTCAAATCAAATCAGAACTTACTGTGTTGCTCGTTCTTGTAGGGTGATAATGGAATAAAAGGAGACAAAGGACCTGTTGGTGATCCGGGCATTCCGGGTAACCCTGGGCCTCCCGGCAGGAAGGGTCACACAGGAATGATGGGCATGTCAGGACACCCAGGGGAAGTGGGTCCCCCTGGATCCCCAGGTTCTCCAGGACAGCCGGGTCTCCCAGGTCTCAGAGTGAGTCTTCTTTAGCATTTTTAATGGAAAGTGTGTGCCACTAATGATATTATAAAGAGCATGACGTCATTTTGATGTGTTTTAAGGGTGAGACGCCATCACTGGAACAAATGCGGCGGCTCATTCAGGAGGAACTCTCCAAACAGTTGGATGGTGAGATTCATTTGGCAAAGATGTTTTTGACTTATTTTACTGTCTTTTTACATTTCCCAAGATTTCCATTGATTTTCACAGCTAAGTTAGCTTACCTCATGGCTCAAATGCAACCTGCACATATCAAGAGCTCAGTTGGCCGCCCCGGTCCACCTGGTCCGGCAGGTAAAGATGGACCTCCTGGCCGACAAGGTCCACCCGGAGAGCCTGGAATACCTGGACAAAATGGAGCAGAAGGACCCAGAGGTCCAGTTGGTCCTAAAGGTACTGCAAAGCTAATTTCAGATTGTTACTTTTCTTGTTTGATGTTAAACCTTTTAAAACCCCCCTCCCCACACCCACACTTTCTCTTTTTTTTTTTTTTCTCCAGGTGAACGAGGTGCAAGAGGTGAAAAGGGAGAGGACGGTGTTGGACAGAGAGGAGAGCCTGGTCCAATTGGTCCCATGGGTAAGACCATTTTTGCATTGACTCAGATGATGTATTTGGATGAATCTCATGAAAGCTGTCAAGAAAAAGCCCAGGTCCAACCTAAAATAACAAAAAAGGACCTTAACGATTGCATTGACATCACCTTTAATGCTAATATTTTAAAATAATTTTTACAAGAGAATATTTTCTGTACAGATGTTTTTTGCACTACAGTGATGAGGATTTTGGAGAGAAATGTGCTTAAAAAATTAAAATAACGTCACAATGCAAAAGAGTTAAATGGTCTTAATAGGTCTTAATTTTATATAACATATAGTTTTGTTTTTTTATTTTATAAAATATTTCAAAAGATAAGATAATTATATATCATAGTAGTATTTATGTACTGTCTTTAATATATTCTTTCATTTTGTAAAGCAATTTTTGATTAAAAAATATTATAACTTTTAGCTGAGAATGACATTTTATTTCCACATTATATTAATGAAATTGTGATATGTCTTGCCTTAATGTGATGATGATTTGGATTTAAAATGTAGTTAAAGATAAAAATAATGCTACAATGTAAAAAATGTAAAATGGTCTTATGAATAGCCCTTGATTTTATATAATATATGTAGTATTTATAGCTCTGCTTTTTTCTTTGTATTTATTTGAAATGATAAAATATTTATACATTGTGGTAGTATTTATTTATTCATTTATTTTCATATTAACAATTCAAGTAATTTTAATATATTAAAATAATAAATAAATACAATTATAGATATAAAATTGTATATATAAAATTAAGGCAATGCAAGTTTATTTATATAGCACATTTCATACGCAATGGCAATTCAAAGTGCTTTACATAAAAGGAAGTAAAATAATCATAAAAAAGAATCACAACAATAAAACAGGGAACTTAAAAACTTAAAATGATTTAGAAATTGATTTAAAATTAATTTAAAACAGTATAAAATACATAAAATACAGTGCAATCAGTTCGGACGTAGCACAGTGCTCATTCAACAAATGCACAGCTAAACAGATGAGTTTTGAGTCTAGATTTAAATGTGGCTAATGTTTTAGCACATCTGATCTCTTCTGGAAGCTGATTCCAACTGCAGGCGGCATATTAGCTAAAAGCGGACTCCCCTTGTTTTTTTGTAAACCCTTTATAAAATGAATGACCTATTTATAAGACCATTCTACTCTTTACTATTTTTGGGTAAATTGTGATTGTTGGAATGATGAACAGCAGCTGAGACAGTATTTGCACCACAGGTCCTGCAGGTATGCCGGGATATGGAAAAGACGGTCTTCCTGGAGCCGCAGGTGCTCAGGGAGAGCCTGGTAATCCTGGTCCTCACGGTCAGCCCGGACCTCCTGGACCGACGGGGCAATGTGACCCCTCACAATGTGCCTACTACGCCAGTCTGGCATCAAGACCTCACACCAAAAACGTCAAGGGGACTTAATACACCCCTCACTGTCCTGGGCTAACACCTATTTATGAACTTGGACATTCAGTAAGCCAAGAACATGTTCTGTAACATCAGGAGAACTACAGATTCTGAGGGGTGAGTGAATGTGTGTGTTTATACAAGTGTTTGTCATAGGCTTTTCACTACAGCTAATGTGTTCTTGAACCCTGAGTTAAGGTCACTTTTAATCCTGGGTTAAGCAACGTTTCACACTTTAGGTTTTGAAAAGGTGTTGGCATGTAGCATTAGCACTTTCAGCTCCGGGTTATGAAGTCTAGCTCAAGCAGGATTGACTCAGAACAGTGCGGCTACAGGTGTAAAATGTCAAAACAATGCTTTATGGGGATTTGTTTAGCAAGATATTAATAATAAAATAAATTCAATAAATACAAGAACCCTACAGTCAGGAAAAATTATAATTCTCTTTTATTCCCTTTGAAAAATCATGGAAAATGTGTGTGTGTGTGTGTGTGTATATATATATATATATATATATATATATATATATAATATATACATACACACATACACACACACACACATTATTTAACTTTTTTTTTTTTTGCCAGACTTTAAGAAAACAGTAATTAGTCATTAAATTTTGAATTATTTTTGAAATTTTGAAATATTTTCTCGATGAATCAGTTCAACTGGTTCACCAATCGTTTGTGAAGTTATTCAAAATTAAATCTAAATTTCAGTAAAAAATCCGTATGCATTAATCACAAATGGCTTGAAAAAAACATGCTAAATAGAGACAAAAAATGTTTAATAATTAAATAATGTTAAGTACTGTACTTGCCCAATGTATTTACCCTTGTATATATGCAAATAAGAATGTTAACTCAAGGTTTTAATAATGTAGAATGTGAAACCTCTACAAACCCATTACCCAGGATTGATTTCTAACCCACTATAGTGTGAATCTTACTAACCCAGGATTAAACATGGCCCTTGGTTAACAGTTTTAAGTGTGAAAAGCCCTCTAGTGTCCTGCCGGTCAGAGTTGGTTATTTTTTTTTTGTTTTTTATTGGAGAAGGGTGGGTTTAAGCTCAACATCAAGGTCATTTACTTCAAGTCAAGACTTTCGAGGCTTACTGTGTAACAGGATGAGAATTCCTGTTATGAAAGAAAGACAACTACTTCCCCGACTGTGATCTCATAATGACACAATTGTGCCGTCCACACTCAAATTCTGCTGACGGCGTTTACTGAGGTCATTGATCAGTAATAGTCGATCTATTGTTAGTGATGTCTGTAGCAGGTCAGGAAGTCTGGGGAATTCTCTACTTGAGTTTTATTGACGAAGCTCTCCGTTGCTCTGGGAAAAACACAACGGGACACTTTTCCTCTCATCAATAGGAAATCTCAATAAGGATCATTAGAGGTCCTGGAGGTGATGGAGAAATGCATTTCTGCTCTTTTTGGTCTACGTTTTGTAAGATATCTCTTTTGTATCCATGCATCTGGTAAATAACTTGCTGTTTTTTTTTGTTTTTTTTTTTATTATTTTGGATCATTAAACTTGTGTTTGTGATGACTGAAAGGCAGCTGCTCAATTCAGTGCCTGTTTGATAGTTTAACACAGCTGGTTTGTCACAAAGGCTGTCACTGCATAAATATACATGACTGACGGCTCTTATAATGCATTTGTAATAGTTTTGGGCAGCACTTCTCTTCAAAACACCATTGCGTTGGTTATTATGGAAGTTCCGGAACACAAAGTCGTAGTTAAAGCAGTACTATCATTTGTGTCACTAATGCGCTCAGATGGATCGATCCTGCAGATTGCTCCCCTGTGAGCCAATTAAAGCCATTGAAAGAGGAAAGACTGCTTCAAAACGAACTCTCCTCAGCCCACAAACAGAGATGCAATTCATCTTCAACTGACGGGCATCAGTGAGGTCAAGAATAGACTTATGTCAGAACGTTGTAGTTGTTTTTGAGATCGCTTGACCGAAATTGTAATATCCAAAATAAACAATATTGACTTTTCAGTCTTGTTGCCTAAATGTTAGTTTTTTCCCCTTTAAGATCATGATATCCTTATGAGCTTGTAGAGCTTGTAGAACTTTTTTAGAGTTTTTTTTTTTTTTTTTTAGTTAATACTTTTTTATTTTATTTTATTTTATTTTATTTTATTTTATTTTATACACTAACCTGACAGATAGGTGTCTCTGTGTAAGAGGGAGTGGTCTTTTTTTCTTTTCTTTTTTTCAGACAATCAGAAAGTCACTTGCCCCATTATTTTGCATGTTCTGTCTTTGAAGGGCGAGGTTTTTAAAGAGAGATCATGTGTTGACTTTAACAAAATGGTTGAAATAACTTGCAGCATCATTAGTGGATAAGAATGATTTGAATATGTTGATTAATTATATTTTAATGCAAAACCAGATGTGATGCTGTATAGACTTGTTGTTTACTTTCTAATTCAATGTCCATGATAAAACTCTTAGTAATGAGTATTATATACACACTTTATCATTTTTTTGTCCACCTTTGCCCTGACTTCAAGAATCACATTCAAGAGATGATGTTTTGATGATGTATTTTGAAAAGCTGAGTTTATTACTGATGCAAATTTATGTAAATTAATGGTGCTTTTTCGATGCAGGCCAAAGAAATAGTCGCTATCAGCATTGCTATCATGTTCTCCTCCACTTTATTCAAATATAGTTGCTTTTTGACTTCGTATCCTCCTGTTAGTTTGGCTTCTTCAAGCCGATAATGACAGTGTTTGTTTTTCCATATCAATTTGCATTAAATTATTCTTATGAGCTACAGGTGCAGGTGATGTAAAATAGTATAATTTATGCATGGTATAATCCACTTGTTTATACTGATTCTCTGGTGCTACAGTTAATCTTAATTAGGTTGATGTATGTGTATGTGTGGGGAGAGTGTGTGTGTTAATAAAGACTGGATCAGGTCCATTTACTACAATTGGGTTCTTATTGTGAGAGAGAAAAAAAAATCTAAGTTTATACCATATACAGTGCTCGTCAGTAATGAGTTTACAAGTTTGCATGTTTTATTCCTGAAAAACAGTCTAAATTAACAAAAAATGAATGATCAAATATATTAACTAATATAAAATGACTTTTTTAAGATAGACCATGTAGACTGAGTTTTGAAAATGTTTCACTGGAAAAAAAAAATCAATGCAATTTTCATATCGGTCATCTTAATCTAATACTATATGGCTAATATTTTTAAGACCTTAATGTTCTGTGAGCTTCTTTTTCTTAAATGCTTCAAAATTCAGAATTATTTCCTTGAATGATCTTTATAATTATCACAGTAATGCACTTACCATTGACTTACAGTAAGATTGCTAAAATCATTTACCACCATTTGTGCAAAGCCCTTATTTGTCCATTCTATGGAAACCTAGGTAATTTAATGACAATGCAGTCACATGATTTGAAACCCTATGTTAGTGGAAATTATTAAATTTTTTGTTGTATTTGACAATATGTCATAGATGCTGTACACAGAGCCTAAGGTGTATTGAACCTTAAACGATCATGTTGCAATAAAATTCTGGAATAGTTCCTTTTTTTCAATCTGAATCTGTAATTAAATACTTAAAATATGTAGTTGACAACCAACTAGTTTAACTGCTAATTTAAAAACAATTAAAATAAAACGCTTTAATAGTAAAAATAGAATTACTTTGTTTACCTGCATGTAATTGTGATTATTAACTGACATAACTAAACAAATAAGGCTTCCAAAGACATATAATACATGCTTAAATGACTGCGTGATTAATGATAGGATTTTTTTTCCAAAAGAAAATTTAAGGAAATTGGAGGATTAGAGTAAATGAATAAATTTACTGTCAATGAATGAATAATGTCTTATGTAATCTATAAAAAAAAGTAACGTAATCTGATTGTGTTTCTTAAAATGTAATCTAATTACAAGTACTTTATTTTTGGAATCTGATTATGTAATCCAGAATGTAACACATAATCCGGCCTCCTAAAAAACATCAACAAAGAGCAGTTCTTGTTTGAGAAACACATTTCCTGTGACTAATTGTATAATAATATGGGGATCGTATCTGCAGGTATGTTAACAGAAACCTCTTATTAAAGCTTTTCATGATAAATAAACCGTTGCACGCTGGTAGCATGGTGGTGAAAAGCTTTTATTTCAAGCTGTTGTTGGATCACACTGTCGTTGTGTTGGCGTAGCTTAACGTCTGGCACCATGTCTAAAAATTGGTCTTTACAATCACATTTTATGAAAAAAAAAATTTAAAAGACTTGCAGATTTGCAATTCTATGGCAGGTAGTGGTTTGTGTAACCGGTTTGTGGTAAAGAGCTGAAACGACAATTTCCAATTAATTTATCTATCTGCGATTTACTGTAAACCATCTGAAAGAACAAACACATTTTCTTCTAGTTTATGTACAAGGTACAACAATAAACCATGTGAACTGGATCCACCATCAGGAGCTGCATCCGTATGTCTCTATACATCTGTCACGTTTGTTTCTCTCACGTCTGCTCGCCATCTGAAGTCTCTTCAAGTTTGTCTGAGATGGACTACCTGATGATGACTGTGATGAAGGTTTCTAGGTTTCTGTTCATGGACCCTTGATGTTGACGGACTTCTTCCCGCCAACCAGGTAAAGAGGTTGAGGCCTAAAGCAGTTTGAAGGATCACAAAGACCAGGGGCGCCCGGAGGTCCTCTGACTCCAGGGGTTCCTGGGGTTCCTGGCACACCGGCGTCTCCTCTGGCCCCGTCCTGACCGTCCTTACCGATGCCAGGCTTGCCAGCTGGTCCTGGTAGGGTTTTGAAAATGTTGATGTAAGAAGTCGACAGTAACATAGTACCATTCTTCACAATGACTCAGTTACCTTTGGAAATGATGGTAAAATATGATTAGCAGAAAGTTGAGGTTTAGTGATTCGTACCTTGTGGTCCGGGTTCTCCAGGAATTCCTGGAATTCCAATTCCGTTATCTCCCTTATCACCTTTTTGTCCTGCATCACCTACACAAATACAGAAACAGAAAAATTATTAGACAAAGAAGTCAATCACATCGTGACTCTCCATTGACAAAACACAATCTAACAGTATGGCACAGCAAATTTATTTAGCACATTTCATAAACAACAGTAATTCAAAGTGTTTTACAAAAAAATAAATAAAATAAAAATAAAATTAAAAATAGACGCATAAAAAGATGCATAATACAATAAAAACAAAAAGCAATGGCTCAGGCCTTAGTCAGATAATCAGCATCAGCAGCAGATAATATTATGGCACTTTTATGTTTACATATATTTATTATTATTTATTTAGAATTTCTGCCATTATTTTATTTATTTTCTGCATGGTACTTCAAGGTACACTAACATTCAAATTTTAAGGGTCAGAAAGATGTATTTGAAAGAAGTTTATATATATATATATATATATATATATACATATATATATATATATATATATATATATATATATATATATATACATATATATATATACATATACATATATATATATACATATACATATATATATATACATATACATATATATATATACATATACATATACATATATATATATACATATATATATATACATATATATATATACATATATACATATATATATATATACATACATATATATATATATATATATATATATATACATATAATATGTATATATATATATATACACCAAGGCTGCATTTATACAGTTATACTGTGAAATATTACTACAACTTTTTTTTTTTTTTTTTTTACAATATTTATTACTGAAAAAATTTAATGACCTGTTTTCAATGTGTATACATTTTAAAATATAATTTATTCTTGTGATGCAAAGCTGAATTTTCAGCATCATTACTCCAGTCTTCAGTCCTTCAGAAATCATTCTAATACTGATTCGCTGCTCAAAAACATTATTATTATTATTATTATTATTATTAACATTATCAATGTGTAACATTTTTCTGATGCTTAATGTTGATATTTTGATCTTTTTTTTTTAGTTCAAAAGAACAACATTATTTGTAATAGAGATCTTTTGTAAACATCTTTACTGTCATTTTTAATGCATCCTTGCTGAATTAAAAAAAATAAAAATAAAAAAAAATAAACCAATGATTTTCTATCAGTAGAACATAGACAAACATCTCTTCTACATAGGTTTACTAGGCCAACATTCTTTTTCTTTTCGTTCTGGTAATAGTGTAATTTTATTAGCTCTGACGTATATCTGGAGCATTTTAATATTTGGTTAGAAAAGAGGTGTGTTTGTTGGGCCATAAACAACTGGCAATGGTTTCATGGTGCAATGCTAGCACAAATACACACTGTAGTACTGAACACAAAAGTGCTGCAATCACACCTCAGTCTCTGGCCTGAATTGATGGTAAAATTCTTATATTTAAAGCTCTTGTAAGGGACCCGGGAAACCTCTGTGAGACTGCTGACATTTATACAGTCAAAAACCCTGCTAGGCACGAGTTTTGAACACTAGAATATTTTCTGCATTTATAAACGTCAATAAACATGCTCTCATCCTCAGAGGTTCTGCAGAAATAACTGAGGTAGATTGAGACGCTGTCGGGGGCTTTTCTAATTATCCTGTTATTGCTTCTCAATCTCTGTCTCATTAGCAAGCGTAGCATTCCTCCTCGGCTCGCTGGCAATTATCGCCGACTGCACTCACTGTACAACAGCCTGCGCTTGTGAGGACAAAAGAACTGCAGTGTTAAACATTCTGGAGGCTGCTACCCTTCAGTGATCAGTGACTGATGGAAATCAACATGTGCTTGCAGTTTTACCCTCAAAATTCTGCCTGAGGCAAAATCCACTCATGAAATATTATAAAAACGGCTGATTCTTGCAGGGGTATTCAGTTGTGCACATTATATGATATTAAGGAAGTATAGCATACACCATCAGCATGATGTGGATTGCCAAAGAGGATATTTACAAATGTGTTCAACTACTTAAACTACCATCTTTTTAATATCTACTAGTTGGTAAGTTGCCTGAATGACTAGTAAGTGTTAAGGAACCACTGTATAATTATAATTAAATATCATAATCATTAGTATCATTGGGCTACTTTTTATTTTTTCTGTTTTCAATTTTTGTTCAAATTGTAGCCATTTTGTTGTGTTTTTGTAATTTTTTATTAGTTTTAGTCTTTTTTTTTTTAAATATGTCTCTCGTTTTTATTAATCTTTATGTTAGTTTTAATTTTAGCTGTTTTAGTACATCAGAGTTATCTACATGAAAACGAGAAATGCTACTTTGACAACTAGTTGAAATAAAATAAGTTTTAGTGTTTTTATATTTTAATTTCTTTCAGTTAAAGTTTATTTTATTCCAAGTATATATAATAATAACCCTTACACACACACACTTTTTCATTTTTATTTTTAATTTCATTTTTTTATTTCACTTTTTATGTTGTAATTTAAGTTTTTTTTTTTTTTTTGTTTGCTGTTGTTGTTGAAAGATTAATAGCAGAATTTACTATTATTATTTAATGGTAAGTTAATTCAATGATAAACTGACTAATGAGAAAATAAACAATAGATTTAACTATTTTTCACCTAATATATATTAAACACATTCTAAACTAGTAAAAAATAGGCTAAAAATATTTGCACAAAATTATCATAGTCTTCACAAAATCATGGTAATTATCACAATTATCCATGGTAACAGAAATTTAAAAAAAAAATATCACAGCATCTTAAAAATGCAATGTGAATGGAAAAAGACATTCAAAAACATGATGCCCTTTAAAGCATAAAAATCTAAAACTCAACTTCAGCCTGGACTACTAGTCGACTATCAAACAATCTAGACCGAGACTATTAGCATGATGCAGCAGAAGCTTAACTCAATATTTCATAGTTATGAGTGTTTAATATTGAGAAATCATAGGCAATTAAAAAAAAAAGAAACAAAAAAGTTAGCAATCAAAGACTCGGCGTTAACTGCATCCTTAAGAGCTCAGCTGTAACTGAGCAGACAGCAGAGCACTAATTGGGACAGTGATACATGGTTCAGAGATACCAGAGGAAGTGAGATTCAAACTAATGGTACCTTTGACTCCTGGTTTTCCAGGAAGACCATAGTATCCTTGAGGCCCCTTGGGGCCCATGATTCCTCTGGGTCCGGCTTCTCCAGCAGGACCTGCTGCTCCCGGTGGTCCAGGTGGTCCCATGGGTCCTGGAGTTCCAGGGGCTCCAATGGGAAGAGGCTTCTTGGCTACTTCCTTCTTGTAGGCATCTAAATGTTCTGTTTGATACAATACAATGTTATACTTTAGTTGCCGTTTATAAAGCAAAATAAAGTTGATGTTGGTGATTTAAAGTGATTATTAACTAATGAGATGTCATGCCTTCAACAATAGCAGAGCACATCTCACGGATCTTCTCGTCACTCATCTTGGGCCCCTATTAAAGTAAATTGAGAACAACATCAGCAACAACTGCAGAGCAAGCGTTTCCATTCAAAGATGAACAATGTCACAAAGCGATGTACTCACAGGTAGGCCTCTGGGACCAGTGGGTCCTGGTAGTCCTCGTTCCCCCTCCAGACCTCTGGCTCCCTGTGGTCCGGCCAGACCCTCATGACCCGGCTGTCCTGGACGACCATCAGCTCCTGTAGCTCCTCTCTGGCCTTTCTCTCCATGCTTAGATCAAACAAGAATATATATATATATATATATATATATATATATATATATATATATTATTTATTTATTTAATGGTTCACTAATTAAATAATAATTGATAGATTAACTGTAAAAACAATGGTTAGATTGATCAACAAATCCAAAAAATAAATAAATTAATTAAATAAATAAGTAAATAAAAATAATAATAGTTTAATATATATATATATATATATATATAGTCCACTAATATTGGCACCCTTGGTAAATATGAGCAAAGGCGACTGTGAAAATAAATCTGCATTGTTTATCCTTTTGATCTTTCATTCAAAAAATTCTAACCTATCATTGAAATAATACAATTGAAGGTGGGGAGAAAATCTCATGATGAAATAAATGTTTTTCTCGAAATGTTGGCCACAATTATTGTGTGCATATATTTTGTGTGTGTGTGTGTGTGTGTGTGTGTGTGTGTGTATCTATCTATCTATCTATCTATCTATCTATCTATCTATCTATATATATATATATATATATATATATATATATATATATATATATTACACAGTACATATATGGAAAAATATTGGAAAATATTATTTATGAAAGAAATGTATTTATTTTTTATGTATTTATTTACATATTAATGTATTTATTTTAATGTATTTTATTTTTAACTTATTTTAGTTATAAATATATTAGATTTTTTTATTTTTTATTTTTATTTTTATGTCTGGTACAACCTAAAACTTCAATAATATGAGTGTTTATGCATGATAGCACGCTTACCTCACCCTTGATGCCAGTAATACCCGGAGGCCCCTGTAAACCATTATTAAAAACCATCACACTACTGTACAGATACTGGAATTTCATAATTAGATGGTGTGACAAGTATGCTGCTATAAATATTGCGAACCTGATCACCCTTTATGCCTGGTTCCCCTGCAACACCTGGATCTCCCTGTAGAGCGATGAGAGAAAAATAAAATTACACAGTACTCATACAAGTGCAGGAAGCAGCAGGAATCTAAACGGTCACTGAGTACTTTCTAATTTACCTCACTTCCTTTGGGACCAACGGGACCCATCGGGCCCTAAAATAAGAAAAATACATGATCATACACACACAACGGGCAATAAGAAGTTTCTGTGTTATAATTATCATAATGAACAATGAGCACACCTGGTCTCCTTTATGACCCGTGTGACCCTTGATTCCACGAGGGCCCATGAGTCCTTGGTCACCTTTATCTCCCTGCGGAAGCAGTCAAGATAAAGAATTACAATAACAATGTATAATTGTACAGCACTTCATCAAATAATTGCCTTTTATCAGTACTCATTCATGTACTATAATTATGATAAATAGAGAAAATAGCCACCCATTTTTTTCTGAATTCATTGAATGAGTTAGATATAATATTACACAAACATGTTTTGTATAATTATTATGCACAGTTTGTATTATTGCATCACCTATCATTTGATACTGAAAATAGTATGCAAAGCGTGCCTGACTGCATGCTTTTAAGCTAACATTGTCCAACAGAGACTACAGCATATAACAGAGTCCCGCAGGTTTTATGAAAGAAAAATACTTTTTAAGACCAAAGAAAAAAATAAAAATAAAAGCAAGAATTGTATTAGTGATGCTTTAAAGTTTTTTTTTATCATTTTCCAATAGATCGCTATTATTTTTAATTTATTATAAAAGAAAATCTAAACACACTGCACAAAAGTCATGTTCTTCCTCCATATTTCCTCAGATTAACTTTAAAATAAAGTCTTGTTTTCTGAGAAATTGATCAAAATGAAAGAAGTTCATGATTAAAACAAGAACAAATAACTGCCAAAAGGCTGACAAAAAAAATAAAAAATAAAATAATAATAATAATAATAATTGAAAGGGAAAACAAGATTTTACTCTCCTACATTTTTTAAGCATGCATCAACTCACTTTATGGTGTTTAATTTCTCAGAAAACAAGACTTCGTATGTTGAGTTTGCATCTTAAGTAAATGTATCTTTACTTAAGGATGTTTAAATATTTGTACTAGTAAGCAGAACAAAACTACTGTATTAATTTTTTGCAGTGCATGCAATATTTGATTCCATGACTTTATGAATTTAAGTCATTCTGGTCCAATTTAAGACCTTTTCAGCCTTTTGTTTGTGGAAGGGAAATTAAGACTTTTTAAAACCTTATTAAGACCTGCAGAAACCATAAGTTGCAGTTTTATTTTTTACAGCAATATTGAATTTAAAAGTAAACATAAATAAATGAATAAAATAATTAATGAAGTAATTGTGTATTGATACTAAATTTATTATTTAGCTAAATGCTAGACCTTAATTGTGCACTTATGCAACAAAAGGTGCTAATTTAGTTAGGTACACAATTTAGTTTGTTTTTACTTGCACACTTACTATTTGCTTACATGTACTGCCTTTTCCATCTCCAGCAAAGGATATGTTTGGTGCATAGTATACTGTATGCATGCAAATTGGGACGCAACCATTAAAGATCCATAATCAGACCAACAGTCCAACCCACCTGGATTCCTTGCGGGCCCATTGGGCCAACTGGACCCTGTTTTCCTGGTTCACCCTGAGGAAGGAAATTTGTTGTTTAATTGAACTCAGTTTTAAGAAATTACCACGAATTGCAATCTAACCAGTTGTAACCAATGCAAAAAAAAAAAAAATGCTCTTAAAAAATTATCAAAAATTAAAAAAAGAAAAAACAAATATTTATTTATATGTTCAAATTATGCTTTTATTACAGTGGCTCCTTTGGCTCCTGGAGTTCCATCTTCTCCTGGTGGTCCAAGTGCTCCCTAAATATAAAATTAACATAACAAAATATAACAATGTCTTAAATGTATACACAAACAAAAAGCTACTATAATAATAATAATACTTACATCTTTACCAGGAAGCCCAACTGGACCAGTCGGTCCTACAGCGCCAGTTTCACCCTGCAAAAGAGAGAGCGATTGCTTGTCGTGCATCACTGTTTTAAAATTTAAATGAGATTCAGCATATTTAATTTTCATGTAAATGAAGTTTTACCTTCTGGCCTGCATGCCCCACGAGTCCCTGTTTTCCTGGTAAACCCTAAATTTGAGATGCAGCATTGTTTAGCCAAGGTGAGTTGCAGATTACAAATGAATGTAAATCTCCTCATTTAAAGTTTGTTGGTGTCAGTACACACCCCCTCAGGCAAATTCAGTGTTTACTGTATAGCAAGCTAACCCTCATTTACTGTAATAGCATTCAGAGTAGCAGCAGAAGCTTTGAGAATCATTTCAGGAAAAGCACAGCAGGATAACATAACAAAACATATGCACATGCTGATTAACTTACTGGAATTCCCACAATTCCTCTGACACCAATGGCTCCGGGCAGACCTGGATCTCCCTATCAAGCAGACAGCAAAATCTCAAATTCTTCTTCGGTTTTTATCATTGAACAAACCAGATTTGGGAATAATTTTGTCACATAACAATATGCATTTTAATAATCAAATATGTAGAATTCAGAAATCAGAAATCATAAAAAATAAATATACATTGCAGTGCACCATGTACAACTATGTATTCTGAATTCTATGCATTATCAAGAAAATGATCATCATGACTCACATTCTCTCCTTGAGCTCCTGGTGCTCCATCAGATCCATGCTTTCCTGGCTCACCCTACAAATAAACAATCTTCATCATCATTAAAGTTGACTTTTCAGATAACTCTTCCAGCACCGCTTCATAATTATCCCAGTGACAGGGAATATGAAGGTCATTTTGAGCATAAATCTGATGAATCAGTCACTCACAGTGTCACCCTTGGCTCCAGAAGCTCCTTTCTCTCCCGGTGCTCCAATCGCACCCTAAAACAACATATTAGAATTCTTCAGACAGAAACAAGGTACTTTAAATGATTTTACTGATTTTTATTTATTTCAGAGTGTTTTTGAGTAGGGTAGATGATATGGACAGCAATAACTCACATCGTCTCCTTTAGGCCCAGGATGTCCCTGTCGCCCTCTGATGCCTTCAACACCCTGTTAAGACACACAGATATTAATATTATTGAATATTATATTAAACTGTATAAATCACAAACTGAGTATAGAGTATAACACACAGGCTAGCTCTTAAATCATGTTTTCTAACCTATTAGTTCTGTTCTACATTTCCACTAGGCTGGTTTGCTGTACATTCTCTTCTCATAAACATCCAAAAAATAAAAGACTTAAAACCTCTGTATTTTGATACCAGAATTTAGTTCAGAACATTTTGATCCAATATTTGATAAAAAAATAAATAAAAAAAATCTATGAACTACAGCTCACGTACTGGTGATCCTGGTGGTCCGGTAGGTCCTGGGATCCCATTGAATCCAGGAGGACCCTGCAGACATAGAACACACAGGCTAGATCTTATAATATACCCACACTTGCTTTTTGTTCTGCACACAAGAGACATCTGCAGATCTGCTCACAGAGCAGTTTTATAATCACTGCAGACGTTATTTGATTGGCTGTATTGAGTTTTAAACAAATGTAATTATTATTTCATGCATTGATCAGACTCAAGGTTATTGCTCTGTAAGCATTCCTCTGGTTTCTCGCTCTTCTCTCGGTCTGCTTCAGATTAAGATGTTGCAATTCTTACCCGATCTCCTTTATCACCATGAGGTCCAGGGAATCCGATTGGCCCTCGCTGACCCTGCATGGAAATTTGACATTTTATATTTCTTTTTCTTTTTTCTTCAATACTTGTTTTGAGTATAGTGCTTTGCCAGTATTGTATGTAAACACAATCATGCCAATAGAATACTTTAAATTGACACTGATATTCTTGGTCACAGACAATATTGAAAACACATCACACTCCGTAATGCATAAACAAATAAACAAGTTTTCATACATCATCTCCTGGACGTCCAGGAGGACCTTGCTCTCCGGTGGCTCCTCGCTCACCCTGTTAATAAAGAAGAAAATGCTTATGGTGTTTATTGATTTAAAGCTCAGGAGAGCTTATTTATTACGGTTTCTTGAATTTTATCATTCTTAAGAAGGTGTTCTTACCTTTTCACCTTGGGTACCTGGCACACCGTCCACACCAGGAAGACCTCGATGTCCCTGGAAGAGAGATTCAATTTAATAATACACTCACTCATTAGAAAAGTAGCTGGTGTTTGGCCAAAGAAACATTCTTCAGTGAACAAAATGATGTACAGCTGCTCCAGAAAGCACATTTAGTCTTTCTGCAACAAGAAGTAAATGGAACCTTTTGTTATAGTTTGTTTGCAATCATTTATTTTTAATTTAAAGCAATACTTCAATTTCTTACATTTTTATATTTTTTACAATTATATTTTAACATTTTCTTAACTTTTGTTTTCTGAGTCAAAGTTTAATCCTTAGGGTTGGCGCCTCACCTTCATCCCCGGCAGGCCAGGCAGACCCTGCGGTCCAGCTGGACATGTTATCTGGCACTGCTAACAAAATGAGACACACAAATGCATCAGGTCTATTCATCATCAACTGTTGGATCAGACAGGAAGTGAAGAATAACCCACAACCAGCCTGTAGCTCACCAGAGACATGCAAACCAAGCACTGAAGATTTAAGATGAGGGAGCACAACAGACACTGCAACCGACTGTCAACACTTTTCATGAGCCAATGACAAATTATTAGGGCTTGGTATTGAGATATATTTTACGATTTAATTAAATTTTGATCTCAAATCAATTTGATTCAATATTGATTCATTTACGTAGATATTAGCAATCAGTTACAGTACATAGTTATTTTTCATGGAAAAAAAAATCAACTAATGCTATTTTATTACACTACTATATTTAAGTAATTTGTAAACAAACATTTAAATTGTACAAGTAAGGTTTTTTTGTTTTGTTTTGTTTTTAATAAAACATGATATATTTATTCTAACCTTTTAAAATGATTATTATGTTTCCATTCCAGTTTGTTTTTGAAATATAAACATTTAAATAGTGGATGTCATAACTCGTTTTCATTATGGATCTATTTAAACATTAAATATATAGACAGGTTAAAGTAAAAATATATGTAATATAGTATACATACTTAGCAAAATGCTATTTTCTACAGTTAATTTTTCTAACTATCAAGTTTATGTTCACTGAATGGATTTTCTGAAGTAAATGTATCATGTGACATTGTTTACATGCTGTTTCACTGATGTCTTTCTGCAGTTGAAACTCTGAGCAATTACATGAGACATTATACATTTTGGTAAGTTATACTGTTTCTATATTTTCTTTTTATTCATGTTCTTTTGGTGCTATAAGTAGCGGTAAAGAGGAAGAGACGATCTGTTCACATTGCCAGAAGTGAGGCGCTACAGTGAAATGTCACGCCACATTAAAGTGTGCCAAATCATTATTCATTGTTTGACTTTTGTATTGTTTGACAGAATTTGAAAGCTGAGACTTTCATATCAAAACTGACAAAGCAAAAAGATTATTGAGATTTACTGGATGGGAGGTGCGCTACAAATAATATTTTATTAAGTTTTGTTCACTTATTAAATGAAAACAGTATAGATCAATTCTTTGGATTTAAGAATCGATATCGCTTCCTTAAAATGAGAATCGATTAAAATCGAGAATTCGATATTGTCAGCCCAGCCCTACAAATTATAGAGCAGATATAGATAACGTTGACATTTTCCAAGTTCCACATGTTGCATACTCTATCTTTTTGTGTTTTAAGATCTAGGTCTGATTTGCAGGTTTTGTGTGTCCATGTGAAACATGAATATTATTAAAATCTAACAAGCACTCACAGTCTCCCCACTTCCCTCAGGGTTCCCAGCACCTTGTGGTCCCTACGGACAGGAGAATGACAGCAGCGTAGTTTAGATTCAGAGACACACACTCAAGCAAAGCCTCAAATGTTACAATGGTCAGAACAGATATGTGTAAAAGCTCTGCATTAGTTTTAAACCCTCTGAAAGCCAACAGAAGTCACCTGGTCCAGTTAAGCAAGGGTTAAAAAAAGGGACAAAGACTAAAAATGTCTTAGAATGTCCAAAACAAAAAGTGAACTTGAATGTAAAAGAGAAAGTCAATAGCAAACCTTCAGCCAAAATTCCCTTCAAAGGCTTTCTTTTTGTCTGTATCTATTTGCTTCTATTTGTCTGAGTGTACGTTTAGTAACTTGTATGTTATTGTACTAACAAATGGTTGACAAAATTTAGTCTAATACAAATTTGTACAAAAGTACTAAATCAATTTCATGAGACCAAAACAAATCTTATTTTTATCTTGTGTTACAGATTTTATTTTCAGTGTTGTAAGCAGACTAGTAAAATGCTTTATCCTGGAATAAGATGGAATGAAAATGACACAGATTTGTCAGTATAGATGCTGAAATGTGTTCAGTTTTACAACTTATCTTAATACCTCATGAGGTAAATGTAAAAATCAAATAATTGTAAAAAAAATAATTGTATAGTCAAAGTTAATGTTAAAAAATCATTTGGTTCAGTAAAACATTTCTATGTTTATTTTAGATAAAATAGATCTAGATTTGTCTAAATTCCTACATTGAAATTTGATATTCTCATTCAAGTACCCCCTCCCCCTTTTTTTTAAACAAATCACACCCCTGTATAAATACCCATTTATGTATACATATACTATGCATATACGTAAATGAAAGCTAAATATGTATATATTTAGATTAAACTGAGTTAAACTCATTTAAGTAGTTGTGTCTTGTAAGTTAGCAAAAAAGCATTTGAAATATGTAAAATGCTAAAAATGTCAATGGCAGAAGTCGGTCTTACTGCTGGTCCTGGAGGTCCTGGTGGTCCTGGGAGCCCAATTCCTCCTCTTGGTCCAGGAGGACCCTGGAAAATTTAATACCATAAAGAACACTTTAATTTAGGTACCAGAAACAATCAACATAGCTACAATAACAAGATTAAGTATGAAGACGTATATCTAATGCCAAATTCACACTGCAAAGGTGGCAAAGAAGCACTTCTGAAGTGGCATTTAGGTGTTTTTACACAGACTGCTTAATGCAGCTCGGAGGTGGCATGAATGCATTTACACAGCAATGATAACTATATATTTTGATACTAGGGGCTGAAGTGGGTCAGAGCAGGCATAATTTGCTTTGGCTTTTAGCATTACATCTTCTGAGCAGGCACAGAGCAGCCTTAACTCTCCGTGCTTAGGTGTGTAAAGATGCCTTTATAAGTGTCTTGTGTACCACTCTGAAATTAATTCTGACCTCTGGTCCAATGTTTCCCTCATCTCCTGGAATACCAGGCTTCCCTGGGGGTCCCTGCATGAGTGGAAAACAGTGTTAAAAAGTGAAAATGTAAAATTAAAAGCTGAGAGAGACAAATTAAAGTAAAACCAGGTTTTTCACATACTGGAGGCCCAACAGTCTCTGGTCCCTAGAAAAAGAAAATACAAAAGTCAAATCTTCAGAATGAATAATTTGTCTTTAAAAAAAAGCATTATTTACTTTGCAAGTAAATACAATCAAAAAGACAAGAAAACAATAAGACAACACAATGTCAACAGATCACAAACACATTTAGCATTGAAGGATTTGATTGTTTTCCTAAATGGAGAAAAAAAAAATAAAATAAATAAATAAATACTCACAGGGGGTCCAGCAGGTCCAGGGAAACCAGGGAGACCCTACAAACCCAACAAAACCAAATGTCAGCAGTCCCACCTGGATTTTCATTTTTGTAACGATTTTGTTTGGGATCAGTAAGGTTTTTAATGTTTTTTTGAAGAAGTTTCTTATGCTCATCAAGGCTGTATCTATTTGACAAAAAGAGACTCCATTAATAAACCTACTGATTATTTAGCTGCAAATTATGCAGAATCACCAAAAACACTTTTATTGACTTTACATTGTGTTACATTATTGCAGAATTATTGTCTATTAAGATCGCTTACTCTTTCTCCCACTGGTCCTCGTGGTCCCATGGGGCCCATCGGTCCCTACACACATATAAAAAGATTCCACAGTGATTCATTTAGCACAGTGAAATACTACAGTTTGTGTGAAATCGATGTGTAAATCTGTAAAATATTGATTGTATTGTTGGTTTAGGTTGTGTTATTAAATGGTAAAGGTCATGTGTCTCAGTACTGACCATTAGTCCCGGGGTCCCCTGCAGTCCCCTCTGTCCTGGCAGTCCAATCTCTCCTCGATCTCCTTTACTGCCCTACAACACACAAACAGCTTTATCATCATTCAGCATTGACTGCAGCCGTTGCTAAGATACAGCGGGTCTATGCTAACGTAATTAGCCATGTTGGACTCCTCAGTGCATCTGTCCTCATCTGATAGGACCAGAGTCAGATCTGAGCAACGTTTGACCTATTTATGACACACCAGATGATGGTGCAATTCAACCACACTTTCCCTTAATAGATATTGACACAGGAAGCTGGATTGATTGGGTGGGTTTCAGATCTGGCAACCTGTAAATGCATTTTCAGATTAGGAGTTATAATACAAAACTTTTTATTGGGTACAACATTCAAGTTCTATAAAGGCAATATTCAGTCTTACTGAATAAACTCTAAGTTTTCATTTTAGTCTAATCAGAGGTGTAAATTACTTGAGTAAATGTAACTAATTACTGTACTTATCTTTTCGGGTACTTTGTAGTTTTACTGAGTATCAAAGACATTAGCAACTTTTACTCTCTACTTCACTACATTTTTTAATGAGTATCTGTACTCTTTACTCCACTACATTTGAAATGAGTGTTGCAGTTACACATTACATTTTGCATGGCACCTAGCTTTTCTGCAGCAGTTTATTTCTGCTACAAAAGATGTGATATTGCCAACTACAGGGCACCGAAAGTACTATATCTTGTGCCTTTTGCCCTTACCCACCCAGACTTGTCAACAAGGCTACTTTACGTGAATGTGAGTTTCTTAGCCAGTAGTTGTGAATCACAGGTGTTTTATAAATGAGATGAGGACATGACTGCAGCTGGCAATGAGGCAGAAACCAGCACATCCAGTGCAAGAAGACTTTGACTTTTTAATTTTACTTAAAATTATTTTATTTATCCGTTACACTGAAGAAACCTTTTTGAAGGATATTGTTTTTTTTTTTTTTTTTTGTTTTTGCAGTTTTGAGGTGTTCAGTTTTATTTTGGTTTCAGAAAATAAGCGTGATTGCTCTCCTCACAAATCAGCTCTTTCTTGTTTTTGTTGCATTTTCTGTGCCTTGTCTTGGACTTTTATGTCACTTCCTGTCTCCCGTGGTGTTCGTAGTCAGTTTGTATCTTATCTTGTTCAGCTTGTTAGCCTCCTGTATACTGTATATACAGCCCTAGTGTTTCTTTAGTTTTTTGTGAGTTGTTGAATGTAATAGTTGTCTGTTTGCCCCTCATTCTGTTCTTTGTTCCCTGTGGTTTTTAGCTTATTGTTTGTTCTAGCTTTTCCATGAAATATCTGCACATAGATCCTTGCCTCTACCTGTTTCCCCAGCTTGTCCACAACGTTACAATTTTTGACTGGCATGTCTCTTTGACTTGTGCATCTTTGAGCCTATATTTAGTATAAGTAAAATACTTAAGTACTGTTAAAATCAGATACTCTAATACTTTTACTCGAGTTGTTTTGGAATTGGTGACTTGTAACTTGTAGTGGAGTAATTTTCACTGTAAGGTATCTGTACTTTTACTCAAGTATGGTTTTCAGGTACTCTTTACACCTCTGAGTCTAATGAAATTGATCTCATACAGAATATTGTATAATACAATGCACTGCCAATGGACATTCTTCAAATCTAGTTCTCAGAACTCTGTTCTTATTTTTCAAGGAAAATCCAGCATCCCTCCATAATTATTATTAGCAGGGTTTTTTATTATTATTATTCAAACATATGCTCTTTTCTAAAGATTTTTTAAAATAATAATTTATCCTTTTTATCTGCACATATTCATATTGTGCTTCCAACTTATTTTGTATTACATATTTGAAATTTTAGTGTGACAGAATTATATATCACCTTTATAATCTTTGTAGAATACAAACTATTTGTGTTTTGGGAGTGCTGTCATAGTAAATATAATAGTAAAGTATAATAGTAAATAAAACTAGTATCAGATTAGATGTCTACTTTCTAATCTTTGTAGCTTACAAACTATTTATTTATTTGTGTGTTTATTTATTTGTTTATTTTTATTTTAATTCATATATCATCTTTATAATCTGCCGTAACATGAAAATAATTACTGATTTATCAGTGTTGGTCTGAATTTCAATATCGGTTCATCCCTTTTCCTAACTCTAGGCCAAACTAGTATGAATCTTGTTGAGTGTGACCTCCTGCTGAGTTTAAGAACAATGTCTTCTTGAAGAGGTTGGAGATGAAGATGTTCCTCCAATGTTTCACACTTACCGGAGCTCCAGGAGTGCCCGGGGTGCCTGGAATACCCTAAAGATCAGAACAAAAAAACGAGAAAAGGACATGTGTTAAAAAACAATAAGTAAGTCAGTGAGACAGGACAGAGGTGTTGACATAAGAAAATCTCTAATGAGTAGCTCCTGCCTTCCTGAACTAAATAATAAATCCTTAATGAGCTGCCTGAGACGAAAGAAGACCAAAGATGAAGTGCTTCATTTGCTTGTGTTGAAGACTGAGCTGCTGAAGTCTAAGGAACAGCTCTAATGGAGATTTACACATGATTTTTAGTACAGGAAAAACTCTGATGATGACAATTCAAAACAGCATGAGTTAACTGATAATCATTTTGATTTGAAGATCAATACATCGAATGAACAGGAAAATCTCATTATGCTACAACTGTTTACATACAGCGTGTCACTATACTGTATTTCTTATTTTTCCGAAATAAATAAAAAGAAATTAAATTAAATTAAATTAATAATTAATTAATATTTAACATAATTATAATTAATAATAAGTTAATACAAAACAAAATAATAATAATAATAATATATTAAGTTAAATAAACAAATAATTGAAAAAATAAATTCAGTATTTGCCATTTTTGTGTATAATATGCACCAGATAGCCGGTGAACATGTCAAGACTACTTTTTAAATTTTGTCTTATTAAATTTTTTTTAATGAGCAGAAAGACTTGCATCTCTCCCGTCTCTGCCTGGTTCTCCTTGGGCTCCACGAGGCCCCTCAGGACCCTCAGGACCAGGGGGACCAGGGATCGGCTTGGGATCTGGCTGTAGGAGGTTGAAGGAGCAAAAGAAGGAAAACAATTAGTAAACATAAACATGAATGTTTTCAAATTGATTTTATTATTTGCTTTAGCCAAATATAATCAATGTTTTCACTGAATGCCAAAATCAATAACTGGAAGGGTTGCAAATAATCTCTCTCTTCCAAGGACCTTAACAAATTACTTTAACACAATAAGGAATAAAATATAAATAATTAGCTCTCCGCTGCCAGCTTCTCTTTATTAGCTCAAGCTTTAAACGAGCCAAGGAACAACACATTTAGAAAATAACTTCTATGGTTAAGCAAAATTCACAGAAAATTTCTTAATAAAATAACACATTATTTACTTTGCGGCGTTAATAACCTCTAGCATATAAATACATAAAAGCTGTTCTGGGTCATGTTTTGTTGATTGAAGTAAGTATAGCAGGTAGCAAACGAGTCAATTCAGCAACAAAGCAATGTAGTAGATTATTTGCTAAAAAATAAAATTATTAATAGATTAAAAAAAAAAAGAAAAACAAAGTAAAAAATCAAATACCTCAGCATTGGCATACATCTGAAGAAGCAAGAGAGAGAGAGAGAATTAAGATTATTGCAGAGTTAGTGAAAATGAAACCCCTTCACCAAAAAGAGAAAGCACACCTGTAGATGGCACCACAACATGCGGCCTACAAAAGCGCCCCCGCCGGCCAACTCATCAAAAACAAAGCAAATGCATGAATTTTGACGTTAATGCCAACTGTTCAGTGGCAAAGTGAGATGTTATGAGGTCTTTTGAGGCAACTAACTTTTCCAGACTGCCACAGCAATAATCTATCAATATTTTTAGGCCATACTTTGGTTATGCAGCACATGTATTAGACAGAATGCGAGTAATACTGTTGATAATTTTATTCACAACTGAGAATAAAGTCTTATTTTATACAATTGTATTTACAATTATTTACAAAAATTAAAGGGATAGTTCACCCAAAAATTAAAATTCTGTCAATTACTCACCTTCGAGTTATTCCAAACCTGTACGAGTTTCTTTTTTTCTGTTAATCACAAAAGATGATATTTTAGCGAACGTTGTTAACCAAACAGGTAGCCACTGACTTCCGCAGTATGGAAAAAAAAAAAAAAAAAAAACCTATGGAAGTCAATGACTACCATAAACTGTTTGGTAACCAACATTCTTCAAAATATCTTTTTTAACCAAACAGTTGACGGTTGCCATTGCCTTCTGTGGTATGGAGAAAAAAATAAAAAATAAACTATGGAAGTCAATGGCTATTGTCAACTTTTTGGTTACCAACATTCTTCAAAATATCTTCTTTTGTGTTCAACTGAAGAAAGAAACTCATACAGGTTTGGCTCAACTCAAGAGTGAGTAAATGATGACAGAATTTTTTGGGTGAACTATCCCCTTAAAACCAGCCTAAGGTGGTTTGATGATCTTAGCTGACAAGGTTTTAGTGGAGTTTTGGGTGCTTGCTGATGAGGATAGGAGACCAACAAACCACTTTTTAGTCTTTCAGCAGGTAACCAGTGGTGTACTCTACGTGATATATATATATATATATATATATATATATATATATATATATATATATATATATATATATATATACAGCGTATACCCACTAGCAAAGGTCAAGGATTTCCGTATACCCACTTTAAAAAGCGCGAGGATACGTAGCAACATCTTTGTGACAGAACTTTCACACGTTCATTCATAAATTCAACCCGTCTGTGTTGCGATCGAAGCACTGACTTTTTGAAAATCACGCTGTGTTTCTGTTGATGACCAGTGCTATTGCGCAACTTTTTCACTTCAACTGATTGGCCGAGGCCATCTTAAAAATGCCACTGCTGCACGTTGCCACGAAAGCTTATCATTTGCACGCGTTTTTATGCCTTGCCCATTTAAACATTCAAAAGAGTTTATAAGTATTCAAACACAGGACACGGAAAAACTCAAATAAGTACTCGCACGCCGTGTTCGGTGCCCACATACAGAGCAAAGCAAACGTAAACTTAAGTGAACGTAAACATTTGAGAAAAAAATCGGATGTGTATTATATTGGATTTATTGTCTCTTTAAGCGATCGCACCTAATTTACTATCTGCTGTCGGTGTCCTTAATGTTAATCCAAGAAATTAAATCAGAGAAAATCACTCACAGCTCTTTACTGAACTACTTTGTAGTTTAACAAGAATTAATCTATATTTAATTTATACAGTGAAGACTATGCAATGCTAGTTTATATTTGATTATTCAGTTTCTGTACCTGGACACCTACAAACTTGAAAAACGTAAACATTGTGTAAATAGCACAAATAAATATATAGAACAAACATAAATTAAACTATTTCAAACAGGGTTCAAAGGTACAACCTGCACCAGGTGGCCCCGCAAACCCCAGCTACGGCCCGGGGAGCAGTGACAGATCAGTCAACTGTCCCAAGCATCTTTCACACAGTCAACAATATGTTGACTTTCTCAGGCCAACATAACTAGCTAATAACTTCAGTAAATTTAGTGTGCGGATCAATAAATGCAGGAGAAGGGGAGAGATAACACAGATATGTCTGTGTGTGTCTGTGTACAGCAGTTAAAATGAATACAATGTTTATAGCTCCTTGTTTCAGATGATGAGAGAGATAATAACTCCTGGCCAGCCTTGTGGACTGAAGGTCAGGCTAGGGAATTTAAAAACAGGCACTCTTAAATTGAAAATTGCCAGCTGATAAAACCTGTGCTCCAGGGATCATATTCAGGAAAAATGTAGCTCTTAACTGGCTGAGTTAGTTTTTACAGTCTCCCCAGCTGTAAATGTCATTGGCTGTCTTGTGTTGCTTATAATAAACTGACATGTTGATATCGCATAAGCATTCTTTCAGAATGCTGTCAGTTGCATGTAGATGCATACTGTACACATTAGTGAGTGGTGCTTATGGGGTGTCGCTATGGGACGGGTGAGGGAGGGAAAAATCACAGTATGCTCACTACAAAAAACTAGACTACACCACTGCAGGTAACAGACCTGATTTCTCCATATTTAAGTGGTTAAACATAACAAAAAGAGACTGTGATTGGTCAGATTCTCATTTAAGACAAAACAGGAAGTGATAAAACCATAGTTACCTCAGACTGAGGAAGTTCGGTACAGCTTTCTCTCTGAGCTCTCTTTGGGTCACAGTGAATCAGCATCCACTGCAACTCAAACTGGAAAAACACAAAACAATTAAGTTATTTCTTTATTTGACTATATAAACAAATCCTAAACCACAAGGCTTTTATGATTTACATGTATCAGAAATAGGTTTTCAGTTTTAAATCATTGTAAGTTTGACTGACAGCACTATCAGACATATTTTTATCTGTCCTTTGGACAGAAAGTGACAAGGTGCTGAGGTCCAGCAATCTAGCAGTTACGTTGACTGATGGTTACACAAATTGACAGTCGCATTTATCACAGGTAGTGACTGTAACAGGATGTGATGGATTTGATAGGTGCAGAGTGACAGTAACATTCATCAATTACAGTATAGATCCACTGCAAAACCTAAGCAAAAATAAAACCTAATCAGAATACAAAAGAATGAACCCTTCCAAAACTTGAATCTTAGAAAGAATTAAGCCTTCTAAAACTTCAATCTGAGAATTAACCCTTCCAAAATTTTAATCTTAGAAATAATTAACCCTTCCAAAACTTGAATCTTAGAAAGAATCAAGCCTTCCGAAGACAAAATTAACCATTCCAAAATTTAAATCTTAGAATTAACCCTCTCAAAACATCAATCTTAAAAAATAAAACTTTCAAAGAAAGGATGAACCCTTCCAAAATATCAATCTTAGAAAGAATGAACACTTTCAAAGAAAGAATTAACCATTCCAAAACTTCAATCTTAGAAAAAAAAAAAAAAACTAACACTCCCAAGGAAACAATTAACCCTTTCAAAATTTCAATCTTAGTATTAACCCTCCGAAAACTTCAATCTTAAAAAAAAATAACACTTTCAAAGGAAGAATTAACCCTTCCAAAATTTCAATCTTAGAAAGTATAAACCCTTTCAAAGAATTAACCTTTCCAAAATTTTAATCTTAGAAAAAAACTAGAAAAAAACGAACCCTTTCAAAGAAAGAATTAACCCTTCCAAAACTTCAATCTTATAAAAAAACCTAGCACTTCCAAAGAAAGAATTAACCATTTCAAAATTTAATTTTTTAAGAAGGAATTAACACTTCCAAAAACTTAAATCTTAGAAAGAATTAACCCTCCCAAAGAAAGAATTAAACCTTCCAAAACTTCACTATCAGAAAGAAATGTCTTGAACTTGAAAGGTATATGTCTGAATGTTTTGCTGGCAAATATGGCAATAAATAAATACATAAATATCTAATGCAATTATTTTTTCCTACATCATCTACAGGCAAATGTATTTTATTCATAGTCATTACTTTGAAATGTAAAACTTTTTAGTGCACCTTTAAGAAAGTTAACCCTCTGATGCATTGTGGTCACTACAGTGGGCAGCTATTTGGAAGCCATTTTGAACCATTTAAGATGTAGCATCATGTCCCGACCACCAACTGGCGAACCCCCAAAGTGTTGTCTACGATTCCATTTAACTGTTGTCTTTTTATCTATTTTTTTGTTTTGAGATATTGCATAATATATTCAAAATGTCGGCAGGAAAAGGGGATGCACCATGTACCTCAGCAATAAGTGTTAAATAATTTTATTCTCAGAAAACCAGACAGGTACAAAAAATATTTTTCAGTTAAATAGGATGTGAGAAATAGTTTCATCCAGATTTTAACAATATTTTTCTTGCACATTTTTTTTCTGTGACATAAAATATACCTGTCCACTACAGTAGACGTCATGCACCAAAAGGTATAATTCTGCCTTTGGGCCTATATATAGGTTGTGCCTTATTTATGTTTTATTAAAATTATGATATAATTTAAACTTGAATGGTTGAACAGAAATATTAAATAGTCTTCAGACTTTATCATTTATTTCAATGCTTACAGTCTATATTTATTTATTAGGTCATATAAAACTGTAGGCACATATACATGTATACTCTATGAGTGCAGATATATGTGTGCATGATTGTGTTCGAGTGTGTGGTGGGAGGGTGTGTGTGCTTGTGTGTGTTTGTATTTGTGCTCACATGTGTATGAATAGGCCACCACCCCCACCCCCCACACACTGCCCCACACAGCCCCACACACCCCTGGCCCATAGACACACACTCTTACGTTTTGTTTGTCACACTTCACATTTCTGTGCCGTCATGACATAGCTTGTTGTTATTAAATGTTCTTATGTGTATTCATACCATTTTCATGTAGCAAATATTTTAAAGATGTGTTTTTTAAAAACTACCCATTAAGTTCTATTGATTTACGTTTTATACGTTTGATTCATGGTTTCCACTACAGTGGACAGATATGTAACTCCCTCAAAATATAATATATTGACAAAAAAAAAAAAAAAAAATGGCATGATTTTTCACTTGTTTAAAAGTAAAAAGATTATAAAAGATTATAAAAAAAGATATATAAAATATATATATTACTTTGTGATTTAATAATTCATGCATCAGAGATATATACTTTATTTGGAAATATTCAAGATTGAACTGGTGACTCTCACCACTACAGAGGTGTTGGGATCAGAATCCAATCTTCCGATCAGAGTGTCTCCTTCCGTGTTGACGTAGCCCTTCCTCTTGATGGGTTTCTGGTCCACAGGGTGACAGTCCACGTACAGCGTCACCAGCTCCTTCTCCACACCAACCATCACTTTGTGCCATTTAGTGTTGAAGAGGACGGAAAGGCCTGGGAAGGTGACGGTCTGCACATCTCCCTCCATAGTGGTGAGGAAGAACTCCAGGGCCTGCTGGTCTCCATTCAGACGCATACCTGCCTGCTTCAAACCGTCTTCATCCACCACCTGCCAGATGTTCCACACCTTGTTGACAGTGTTCTTGATCATGCGGAAGGTGGTCATGAAGGAGTACTCATCCGGGAAGCCCCTTGGAAAGTTCAGCCTGGTGGGCAACAAATATTGATATATTTTGAATACATGTCTATATGTCTTATTTTTCACAAATGAATTGCAAGCAGCAATCAAGATACTGTTGGTTATCTATCTGTAATCTTACTGTTAGTTACTGTTAAACTAAACTAAACTAAATGTGTACTGTTATTTAAAAAAAAAAAATGTTTTTCAAGTCCATTTTAAAGTAACAAATATGTATTTTAATGTATATGAGTATCGAATATGGTGTGAAGGCAGGTGGTTTTAGTAAAATAAAATAAAATAAAAAAAATAATAATAAAAGAGCAAAATAGAATAATAAAGAGTGAAATAAAACAAATTTAAATAAATGGTGCATTTGTGTTAAAACATTCTAGTGATTTTGAAGTTTTAAATATATATTTTAATTTATATGAATATCGAGTTAAGATGTGAGAGCAAGTGGTTTTAGTGCAAAGTTAAAATAAATAAATAACATAAAATAAAATAGCAAAATAAAGTGTGAAATAAATAAAACATGAAATAAAGAGAAAATTAAATATAAATATATAAATTAAATATAACTGATAAAAATTCATATATAAATTAAAAACTTAAATATATAAATCTTCATGAAACTTGTTATAGTCTGTGGCCGGGTGGTTTTAGTGAAAAGAAATTAAATATTTGTAAGTAAATAAAAGCATCTGCTAAATGACTAAATGTAAATGTAAATAAAATGAAATAATAAAGACTGAAATAAATAAAAGTTACAATAAAGAGAAAACTAAATGAAATTGTATATTTGTGATAACATTCTAGTGATGAAAAAACAAAGTTCTGAAACCTGTTTTAAATTTTTAAATATATATTTTAATTTTAAATAAGTATTGAGTTACGGTCTGTGGCTGGGTGGTTTTAGTGAAAATAAAATTAAATAAAATAATAAAGAGTGAAATATAAGATAAATAAAGAGAAAATTAGATGAAATTGAACATGTGTCTTATAAACATTCTAGTGATTAATTTCAAATGAGAAAATCTGCCCATTTTTATAAACTAATAGCAGGTAAAACTGTTGAGCATTTCTCAAGAATTGCAAGAATTTCTCAAAAATCCAATGTAACCGCTTACACTATAACATTGCATTAATAGGTTTCTTATGCAGAAAGTGCTTCTGCAAATTCAAAATGAAGTTACGTTCTTGTCACAAAGCACATCTATTTATAAAAGGGATCTATTACCGCTAAGAATAGTAATTCACCTCCATTATTGTCTGATCATCAAGGGAATAACCCTGCATTATACACACAGAGCAGCTTGGCTTCAAGTTGCTCTGAGATAAAATTATGAATGCCAAACAGATCAGAGCCAAGTGCACTTTCATCTTCAAAGCCTGTGTGTTGTCCGTGAGTTATTTCAAAGGGACGGTGCTGGCTTTCATTGCAATGCGTTAAAGAATCAGAGGCCGGGCCGCAGGCAGAGACGGAACACCACAGCATCTGAGAATCAATTACCTTGTCCGGTTTTACATGCACCCTCTCTGGGCTTGACCCGTGTGGCGTTTTAACGGGCAGAGGCACTCTGCGGGAGATGCTCTAACAAATGAAGCTACAGCGCCCTTTAACCAGCTTGTAAATGGATCAAGGCGAGGCCATAAATATGGAGCTTCCTGTTGGCTAGTAAAAAAAATGAGGGCCACAGTTTGGAATAATCTCTAATCTCAAGAAATCACTTTCTCCGTTTCCATTTCCAAGTCATGCTTTCCCAAATAGATATTAGCACTTCAAAGACTCAGAGTCCATCTCATAATTCACCGGGTAGTGTCAGGTACGTAACAGTTTCCTTTTATTACAGCAGTTTTTAGACTGTATTAATTTAGATTAGCGTTATCCAAACACTCAGGCCTTGTCTTTTATGTCGTATTATGCCACATCAAACCACTGTCAGATTTCATCTCTGTAACATCATTTACATTTATATATTTTCCTTTTTTTTTTTTTTTTACTTTTACAACTTATATTGAATTCATTATATTGAACATGTGACTTTGTTTCCATCTATGATCATAATAGTCATATTCACTATAATTACCCTTGTGAAAAAGAAGTGTGCAAAACTGTTTTAAATGTGCACTTGTAGTGTAAAGATTTCAGATATTACGAGTCCATAATTCATAATAACAGTGAGAAAGTCCATCACTGATTGACCTCTCACATCAAAATTCATCAATGAATTAGTTTAGAACTGTTTTGTAGTTTTGGCTTGAAAACGGTGATTGATCTTGATTTGTGTAGATTTCTCTCCTGATTCAGATGAGATGACTTTATCACTGGAGAAAACAATATTATGGATAGACGACTCGTACGTTAGCTGGAAGCAATGGTTTGAAGTTAAAAATGATAGATTTGTTTCTTACAAACCTACAGCTTCTCTCTTTACAAGACATTAATTGATGGACTGGAGTGGTGTGGATTTCTTGTGATGTTTTTATCAGCTGTTTGGAATCTCATTCTGACGGCACCCATTCACTGCAGAGGATCCATTTGTGAGCAAGTGATGTAATGCTAAATTTCTCCAAATCTGTTCTTAGGAAGAAACAAACTCATCTATATCTTGGAGTAAATTTTCAGAAAATTGTCATTTTTGGGTGAACTATTCCTTTAAGTATATTATATCTGTAATAAACACTCAGTATTTTTCACAGGGGCATAGCTGATATTTACCAGTTGCCTCTTTAAAGTTTATTATAAAATATAATCTCTTTAAAGAACAAAAATAGTCTTTTCAGTTAGTTTAATTTTGCTCCTCAAACGCCAAAAATTTTACTAGGCCAGAGAAATAAACCAAAAGACTTGACAACCAAGCTAAAACGTGACTATTTGCGTGTCAATGAGACTGGTTGTCTGGGTATGCAGTGTTCTGCTTGAGCGGATCTGCATGGGTTCAGACAAGTCTGTTTTTGCATTATTAGAAGCTATTCAGAGCCTGATAACACCTGTCTCTGACCTGTAATAATGCAACACCTGAAACAAAGATTATGTCAACAAGGTTATGTGTGTGTGCTTATGTGACATTTCTAGCTTTAGTTCATGTAGTGCATGGATGCATATAAGATGTAAGTGAAGTTTTAAGCAGTTTTATGCGTTTCGTAAAATATAAACATGTTCTGTAACTAAAATAAACCACTCACTAAACCATATATTGGTACCTGGTTGGGATTTGGAAGTTGGCCTCTCGGTCGAGTCTGTATGCCACCTGGAGGGGTGTGGATCCTTCTACCTTTCTGACGCCCCTCATGGAAATGACATCCAACTGAAACTGCGTGATCAGATCAAACCCTGCCACACACAAATGCATACTTCAAATACTCAAAAATTCTAAAGCAATAATAATGGAATTTCTATTACAATTTAGAATAATTTCGGATCAAATATGAAGTCTTTGTTCACACTTCATATAAATTCATTTTTTTCCCAGAAATGATCTTTTGGATGGACTGTCTACAGTGTAATTTCATAAGATAGACAGTTCAGACTGTCCAAATATGAACCAAACTGCTGTTCACATAGAGAAAAAAAAAAAAAAAAAAAAACTTTAATTGAAAATTATTTAAAAATATCAAAATATCTGATCTTTGTTGTCATAAAGCCTAAAACCCTAATCATTTCTGGAACGAAACGAAACGAAACGAAACGAAACGAAACAAAACAAAACAAAACAAAACAAAACAAAACAAAACAAAACAAAACAAAACAAAACAAAACAAAACAAAACAAAACAAAACAAAACAAAACAAAAAACAAAACACACCAGAGTGTCAAAACATTAAAATATCATTAAAAAAAAAAAAAAAAAGATAAAAAAAAGGTCAAATTATTTTTGTGGCCTGTCTTAAAGCCTAAAGTCCAATAATTTCAAAAATAAATATAAATAAATATAAATATAAATAAAATAATTAAAAAAGAGACAACAATTTAAAAAATAAAACAAATTAAAAATGTCAACTGTATGCCCAGTACAATGCATTTTACAATAAATCCCTTTGATTCTGTTTATATCCAAATTATAATAGAAATTCCATTTGCATTTATGAAAAATTCATGCAATACACTATTTATAGCAACCTTAATATGCATTTATGCACATATCCAGTCCAAAAACATCCAGTTGGTCTCTTTAGATCTGTTTACTTCAGTAATTGTATTTGAACTTGCTTACTCCCCGTTTCCATCTGTGCACAGAGCAGCACATGTTTGTCATTTGAGGTTGCACCCTCCGCATTATTTGTTAAAAGGGAAGAGGTCGCAACCAATTAAGATCTTGCTGAGCTAGAAGTGTTTCCACTGCAGAAATTGGCCAGCCAGAGACCAAAGTTTTATTTACCTCGTTTGAGATCTAAAGATGTCTTAAAACAAGGCGACTATCAGCTTTAGCGTCTTTACCTAATAAACCAAACAGCTTTGTGCCGCTGCATGTCCTGCATACAGAAAACTACTTAAGACTATTTATAGGTAAACAACGCCTGAATGAAGAGTGTTTTAATGATAATGCATAAAGCATGGTTGTTAAATAAAATACTAACAGTCATGAGAAGTGCTCGGGTGTGCAGATATTTTTATTTTTTTAAATAAAGGAGATGCAGTTATATATATACTGTATATATCATGCAATTTGTATAAAACATGCAATCCCCAAAAGACTATATTATATGCACACATATGATGAAAACAGTTCACAGCCTGTTTTTCACAGTGGCTCGATTTTACCTGGAAGGTCATCTTGTCCATTCTTCATGGTTGGGCACACCGTGTCCCCATCTAATCTGTTCAAATCCAGCTCTGAAAAATTCATAAGCGACATGAGTGTCATTTCAGGCCTGTCTGCAGTGACATATCACCAGAGAATATGCTCAGATTGTTAAAAACGTGACATTCACCCACCTCATAACAGAAGACAAATTGTACCACAATCACATATCTTTTACAACAACAACAACAAAATAACAATAATAATAATAATAATAATAATAATAATAATAATAATAATAAATTTTAATTAGTAACCAAATGAATAAATAATTATTATTTAAATAGAAAATTATATTTAAGTATACAATAATATAAAAGTATGCTTGAGAATGTCTAGCACACTTAGAATAGTGATAGCATACAGCAAATGATTTTTTTAATTACTACTTTAAAACTATTAGATTTAAGAGGAAAAAGCAAATATGAACAAAGAGACTTAAATTTATGAAATAAATATTTCATTTTACAGGTATTTTATATATATATATATATATATATATATATATATATATATATATATATATATATATATATATATAAAACCACTTTTCGAATTTATTTACTTTTTTTAATGCAAAGCCCACTCAATCTATATGACTTTCTAACCAAAAAAGGCAGTCATAATCAGCACCCGCATCATTTTAAGGCCATATGTGCACGGTTGAGCATAAGCTGTGATAAATGTGTCATAATTACAGTGAGGAAGTATTTTCTGGAATTACGGATGTAAGTGTACATGTGTGGGCCTGCAGGACAGCTTTCAGAAGTTCAGACTGACAGATTTAGTCACCTGTGCTCATTTGTATTAATCTAATGTAAGTACACAACGGGAAAACAAATGCGACACTCCATCCATCACAAAGACAGTTTCATCCCATGAACATTAGATCCTATGATGGAGAACATCAGCTCTTATTCCTTTCTATAGTTTACCATTTGACACTCTGATGCACCCAAAAATAACTTGAGAAGGGACTTAAGCTATTGATTTTAAACTGTTTTTTTTTTTTTTTTTCATATATATGAATTGTCTATTAAAGAAAAACTTTCAAGACAGTGTTATTTTAGTTCAGTTGATATATTTTATTTATATCAATGGTAATATAAAATAATTAACATTATAGTTTTTGTTTAATTTTTTGAATTAGATGTCTTTATATTCATTTTAATGTTAGCTAAAGTTTTAGTAATTGTGTTGTGTGTTTTTGTCATTTTTATTAGGTAATTAAATACGTGTATATAGTTTTTATTGGGTTTAATGTTTAATTTTAGTTTATTTGGTTTTTGTTATTTTTGTACTTTAATGTAAATTAAATGCAAATGAGAAATGTTGCCCTAAATACAGAAAATAAATTTTTATATTTTATTTTATTTCATGTTTAAAGTATTACAAATGTAATGAGCAATATATATTTTTAAAGGTTTTAGTTTAGTTAAAGATAATAACCCTGATTTAAGATGCTAAAACATTTTAGTTTGTTTCCACTGTTCTGTGACCTAAAATGCTAAGATGCCAAAAAAACAATAAATGCTAAAAATAAAACATGACTGTTCAGAATGCTTCCAAATGCTCAAGCGTTGGCTATATATATATATATATATATATATATATATATATATATATATATATATATATATATATTGTTGTTTGTTTAACTTTTTTGATCACTTCATAATTCCCACAATTCCCTAAAGCCCTCTGTCATAAATGTACCATGATATTACCATGTTTTTGGACATGCATCATGATATTACCATGATTTTTGAACAATACTATGATGATAATACTATGGTATTCTTGTCAATAGTACCTTGCTGATAATGTACATTTTGGTATTCATACAGTGCTACAGTATATTTTCAAAGGTACCACAGTATTTCCATCTGGTTCCACCACAATGGTTTTGTAAGAGTTTGGCTCTGTGAGTCAGAAGAGACCAAAACTGCAGCGCTGGAAATCATGAAATAAGCGCCGCGGGGAAGGTGGAGGGGCTTGATCCGCTGACGCAGCACTTTACACAGGTACAGTATGAACAGACACACTGACATCTGGAACTTCTTGAAAGCCTGAAATAAACAGGCACTAGCGAGAGGTACCAGAGTAAAAAAAGGCATTCTCCTGTGTTTTTACAGTGCTGTTTATCCGGGCGCTTTAAACCCTCATATCCTCTTGTGTCATTTTAAAACCACCCATTAGCACAAATGAGGGACTAAGCAGAGACTGAAGCCACAGCGCTGGTGCGGTGGCGTACACACACATTTATACATGAGACATGCACAGTGATTCAATGAGGACCACACACTTATGTCAAAACAAACCAACTGTAAAGGCCACATGACAGAGCTTAAATCACTAGAGGTTGGTGAGGCTGTATTATCATCACTATATTTGACTGATTTTTCCAAGTATATTTTTTAAAGTATATTTTTTAAGTAAAATTAAAGTATATATCATAATCATATTTGTATATTTTTAACACTCTTTTGTGCTTTATTAGTATTGAGTAAAATGCTGACATAGTGAGTGATGTATGTAGTTAAAGGAGTAGTTCAAAAATGTAAAATTGCTGAAATTTTCTCACTCCCAGACCATCAAATTTGTAGATGAGTTTGTTGCCTTATCTGAACAAATTTTGAAAAAATAAATAAATAAATAAATAAATAGCATTACATCACTTGCTGATAAAAGCAAGTTGATAAAAACATCACAGTAATCCACAAGTAATCTACATGACTCCAGTCCATCAATTAACATCCTGTGAAGCGAAAAGCTGCATGTTTGTAAGAAACAAATCCATCAAGACATTCTAACTTTAGTCCATTGCTTCTGGCTAAAATACAAGTCCATAATCCATAATATTGATTTCTCCAGTGAAAAAAAAATAGTCTCATCTTAATCAGGGGGGAAATATGCACAGATCAAGCAGTTCAAGCAAAAACAGTTCTAAACAAATATATTGGTGGATTTAGATTGTTGTGAGAGTAAATCGAAGGATGGATTTTTTTCACTAGTAGAAGTGTTATTATGGATTATGGAGTGGTGTGGATTACTTGTGTGCAATTGTGATGTTTTTATTAGCTGTTTGGACTCTCATTCTGACGGCACCCATTCACTGCAAAGGAACGAGCAAGTGATGCAATTAATGCTAAAGTTCTCCCTATCTATTCAGATGTAGAAACAAACTCATGTACATCTTAGCCTGAGGGTGGGTAGATTTTCAGGTAGATTTTTGTCTTTGTTCCTTTAATAAAGATCTAATGGGGAAAACAATGCAGTTGTCAATGATGAAATGGCTTTAAATAAAATGTCTGCTAAATGATTTACTAGAATATTACTTAATCATCAATCTTTAAAAATAACAGATTTCTGGATTCCTCATATCCATTTGAGATAACTGACAAACATCAAGTAAAAAAAAATCAACAACAAGAAAGACAAAGGCATTGTGGGATGAGTAGCATTTTATCACTGGGACACATTAAACATCAGTCTTTTGAGAAGATACTCACGAGCGAGAGCTGGTGCACAGAGCAACATGAAGACAATCAAACGTGTTAAACATTCTGCCATCGTCCGTCGCCAGACCCGACTCCTGCCAGAGACAGAGACGTGCACTATTCACACTCACAAAATATAAGAATAATACATGCAAACAAATATTTTACACTGAGGAAGAAAAGATGAACTTGTAAAACTATTATTCTGAATATTGGTTAGATGTGTCTATGGAAGGTTTGACACTGGGTTTGGTGTTACTGAATCAAAATGTTCAGATGCACACTACTGGCGAAAAGTTTGGGTTAAGTCAGAATCCTTTTCTTTCTTTCTTTCTTTCTTTCTTTCTTTCTTTCTTAGAAATTAATAATTTTATTTAGCAAGGATGTATTAAACTGATAAAAAGGTGACATTAAAGATTTACAATGTTGCACAAAAATTCTACTAAAAAATGCTGTTCCTTTGAACTGAAAAATCTAAGAATCCTGAAAAAAATATTCATCATTGATTCCACAAAAAAAAAAAAAATTAAGCAGCACAACTGTTTTCAACATTGATAATAATAGTAAATAAATGGGAGCAGCAAATCAGCATATTAGAATGATTTCTGAAGGATCATGTGACACTGAAGACCGGAGTAATGATGCTGAAAATTCAGCTTTGCATCACAGAAATAAATTACTGTTCTACTGTATTTTAAATCTAATAAAGGCAGCCATGGTGAGCATAAGACTTTCACACACACACACACAGACACACCAACCTCAAACTTTTGAATGGTATAATCTAACAGCACTGAAAAGCATACTATTAAAGTCAGTCAGACACAGACCCTCGAGAAACCCCAGCAGCTCCTCACTGGAACAGAGCCATGCTGAGAGAGATGGAGACACTTAGCTTTTGATCAGACCCTGAGCCACCTGTCCACTCTAGCATCCCTGTGTGTGTGTGTTGCTTTAAATTGGCTAGAGAGGCAGAGGAAGTTGACAGGAATATATTCTGCTACAGCAATGATGAACGAGTCATTCTCTTGGGTCAGAGGTGCTGACACACAATATGCACCATCTATCCACAGCATAGACACACACATAACCCTGGCACCCATCCATCCATCTATCTACAGGACACATGCAGAGTCATTCCACTGATTGGACTAATGGTGAGCATGTTAAAGCCACTGCAGGTGTCTTTTTGCAAATATTATGCACAAAATTTCCAACTATCTGACAGATATCTGAAATAGATGCTCTGAGAATTCACAGCAGTCTCTTTGACAGCACTAGATTCTCTGTGCAGCACAAACGAATTGGCCTACGCATATGTTGGTCGATCCAAAACTTGGCAAGCTCTCTGCCTGTCAGTCGTTATGTGTTTGAGTTTGCTGACGCTGATTCATTAAAAATATCTGCCTCAAAAGAATGACTGAGAAACCAGAACTTGCCTGATGAAATCTCATGAATATGATTAGCCCGATGTCAAGATCTGAATAACAACTTTGAGTCAATAATAACTTACATTTCAGTCTGTTTCTCACACAAAGCTATTGTATGCCTTATTGTATTAACTCTACATCTTACAGGTTTGGAACAACATGAAATACTGTTCAAACATTTAGGGTATAAGCAGTAAAAACGGTAATATTATGAAAAATTATTACAATTTAAAATGACAGTTTTCTATTTGAATATATATGAAAATGTAATTTTTTCCTGTGATGTGCTGCTCAGTATTTTTGTGGAAACAATGATACATTTTTTTTCAGGATTTTTTGCTGAATAAAAAGATAAAAAGAACAGTATTTGTGACAGAAATATTTTGTAACACTAATGTCTTTACTGTCAGTTCTGATCAATTTGTTGAATCTTTGCTGAATAAAAGTATTAATTTCTTTAATCAAAGAATATAAAATCTTATTCACCCCAAACTTTTGAATGGCATATAATACTTTTATATATACAATGCAACTCACATACACCCTGTTAGGACTGTCAAAATGATCCTCTCTGCTTAATCTCACTCCCTTGACAAATGGTTTTGCTTTGCATGCAATTGTTCTATTATACAAAAATAACAGCTTGTATTTTTCATTTGCAGCAGTTGAGGCAGAAGCGTGTGTGGAGATGACAGAATAATGAAACAGAAGGATGAGAGCACAATACAGATAATTATACAACTTCAGATCAGTGATTTTTCACGGCCATAGAGAGAAATAAAAGCGAGAATGTGCATATGAAGGGAAATAATCCACTATAATGTAAATATAAAAAGGTGTGTGTGTCCGTGTGTGTCACACATATGGCAGTGGCCCCCAAGCTGTGGTGGCTTTGGTGTGTGAGCCAGATTTCCTGGCAGCTTTCCTGAACACTCATAGTGTCTTAATTAAAGTATTCCCAACCTTCCCTCCTTTATATGACAGTTACAACTCTCAAATTGAATTGTTAGTGAAATTAAAATAAACAATTGAAAAAAAAAAAAAAAAAAAAAAAATATATATATATATATATATATATATATATATATAATATAAATGATAATAAATAGTGTGTGTGTGTGTGTGTGTGTGTGTATTTATTTTATAAACATGTATACACACACACACACACACACACACACACACACACATATATATATATATATATATATATATATATACGCATACACACACATGCATGTATATATTTAAGAAAAATGTTTTTTTATACATTAAATATATTTATACCTTATTTGTGTATTATTTTATTTATTTATTAATTATTTTACTATTTAAATCAAAACTGAACATCCTCACACATTACTGTAAAAATAATTTGTCTACAATGTACTTAATTACCATAAAAAATTAAATTACATAAAAAAAATACTTGAAAAACATCCTGAAGCAAATGAAAAATATTAAAATAATACAAAAAAATTATATAAAAAAACCCCAACTGACTCTCTCTCTCTCTCTCATAATTTTATCCTTTAGATTCTGGGGGAAAAATGTGACCTAGACTGTCTTTGTGAGAACAACTTGGTAGAATGGTACAAAATGGTAGTTAGTGATCACAGTTCTCCAAACACTTCAAAATATTCTTTTCAAAGACTAAAGATGCATACCATAAAATAAGCAAGTAAATAAATACTGTAGACATTAACCTTGGGAGTACTACAGTATCATTTAACTAGATAATATGGTAATCATTTAGTATTTAGTCCTATTATCCACTATATATGAAGGCAGTATGGTATTGTCAGCATCTGATAGCGCAGGTTTTGTCTGATTCTCATACAGTAGTGGGTGAAGCTGAGATTAGGAGGCAGCGTTATCTAAATCTTGGATTTGGTTCTGCTGACACACTCGTAATCCATGCAGGGAGGAATATCTCCTCCCACTCACAGCCATCATCAGGACAAACGTATGAGGGGATGCTCCGGAAATCACAAGCTGCTGATTAATCAAAGTACAAGAGATTTGTGACCAGCAACAGCGTAAAAATACCAAAACTGAGGGGGAACTCTGAACGATTTATGTAACACCTGACTCACTCAGCATCATCTATAAAGAACAGATATGGTATGGGTTTCAATTTTGAATTTTGCTAGTAAATTTATATTTGCTAGTAAATTTATACATTTCATTCCCTCATATGATTGTGCTCAGAAGCTGGTCAAATAATTATAAAGAACCATGCAAAGTAAATGCCCTGACAAATCTGTGGCAGTAACACATCATATACTTGGTACTTATTTTGACCAAACAATTTATATGAATTTGCACAAGTTAAAAGAGAGAGAGAGAGAGAGAGAGAGAGAGAGAGAGAATGATAAGAGAGATGATTTCAATCACCAAAAAGCATTTTCTAATATTTTAAAATCAAGAATAAATATAAAAATGTATTTACTTCAAAAACTAATGTCTTTTCAAGACTTCTGAACTCTTTTTATGACTCAACCAGGCCACAATTTACATTTTTTTCCCCCATGATCATGGGAACTCTGACCATAATAATTCTATAAAATAATTTCAATTGAGTAGCTATCATGTGGCCTAATGTGTCTGACATATTGATCTAGCAAACAAACACACTGGAATATGAGGAATATCATCAGATGTGTGTTGGGACGTGTGATTTTCCTGCTAGGCAACTGCTGTTTTCCTGAGCAAACCAACTGCTGTCTTTCATCCAGATGTTGAGGGAACTTCCTCCTCAACTTTCTTCTAAACTATAATTACAAAGGTGCTTAGAAGAAAGGAAAATCTTGAATACAAATGCTTTGATGGAGGCAGCATTTTATCTTTACTGCACAAAGAGAGAAGAACCTGCCTTGAAAACTCAAAGATAAAAACACCAACAGAACACAAAATGCAGTTAAGGCTCTAAATAAGTGTATTAAACATCTAATGCACTAAAAAGGGTGAAACTGTTTGAAATTCTACGCCAAATTATGTTCCACACTGCCTGAGTGTTTTAAAACACTCCAGGAGTTCAACAAAGGCTCAAAGGAAATCATCAGAGAGAAATATTCCCATAAAACAGCCACTAGAAAGTGTTTTAAATCTTTTTCCATGTCTTTCATGAGGGTCACCAGTGTTTCAGATCTTACCTGCTCATGCTGAGGTGAGGAGCCATGTTTTTGTCCCTCAACGGGGTTGTGAGAGTCTGAGAGGATGCAGAAGTTTTGTCCTTTGTCCCAGAGATGTGTCGTCCCCCTCCAGTCCGTCTTCAGCGGTGCTCACAGGCCTCTCTGACTGAAGACAACCTGTGCAGGAGATGCCAAACCTTTGGGACACATTAAGGGTTTTTTTTGCAAGGGCGACCTGGCTTGGTTCCTGGCGTCCGATTGGTTGGGAGAGAATCGAGGGGTGGTGGCAAGGCTTTTTTACAACTGATGTTTAAAGGAGATGTTGAGCCTTGGGCGTTACGAGCACCTTTTTTCATTTCTGCACAGGAGCTAATAACACATGTTGAGCGGCGATAATTCTGCTAATGGGAAGCCCTACTGCAGGGAGAGCCTGTCATAAACACAGTTAGATTGTGTGTATATGACACTGGTTAAAAATACGTTCAGCATCCCATCTGGCTTACAAGCATTATTCACAAATAATACTTCCAACTGTATGAATAAATCTGGGCTGATTGCACAAAGGTTGCATATGCAGGTAGAGAAGTTGCTGCTAAATCTGGTTTTCTCTGGGTAGACTAGCACTGCAATGCCTGTTGTGGTCCTTCACTTCATTTTGTCACATTTTCTTCTTCAATTATAGTGGGAAATCTGCAGGAAAATTGTTAAAAAAAAAAAAAATAAATAAAAAAGAGAGAAAAAAATGGTTAAGAAATGGTAAAAATAAAATAAAAAATAAAGTAAAAAAAAAATTGTAAAAAAAAAAAAAAAATTGACAAGTGTAAAAAAATAAATTAATTAAAGCTAAAAGCAAAAACAACTGCAAATATTTAGATTTTCATACATTCAAATAAGCAAATGTGAGCATTGTTTGTCCATGCAAAACTCAAAGCTACAATTTTGACTAAGTACTAGGTAGGGCTGCAAAAGATCTGAAAATTTCCAGAAACATTTCAAAATTTTCAGAATTCCAATTTTTCTAGAAATTTTCAGAATTTTGGAATTCCAAATTTTCTGGAAATTTTCCACCCCATTTAAAAACCTTCTACTAGGCCAACAAGACCTGATATTCTAGGATTTAGATCTAAGTCTATGAGTTTTCACCGTTTTTTTTTTATTATTATTTATTTATTTTTATTTTTTATTTTATTACAACCCAGGGAAAAACCAAAAAAAATAAATAAGTAAAATAAATAAATAAATAAATAAAATAAAGCAATTGCACAATTGCAAGTCCAATTGCACAATATGATGAAACTTATCTTGGCAACCACCGTTAATTAACCAAAATACCTAATAAAAGAACAAGCAGAACTTGGTGTTGAAATTCCATGGAGTTTTCTGCAGAATTCAGTGGGTGCAGGTTTCTGGTCGGAGCCACTGATGACTAATGCTGAAGGATGTTGAGATAAATCTGTCAAATGGGACATATTGCATAACAAACCTCAATTTACATCCAAAATATGTGTGTTTAAATGATAAAAGCAGCAATAAATAAATAAATAAATAAATAGACCCAAAAAGGCAAGGGATAAGAAAAGGCAGCAGCAGTGCCAATCTCCCTCAGCCAATGGTGACTAACTGTGAAGGATGTTGAAGTACATCTAACAGATGGAACATACTGCATAATAAACTAATAAAGCGTTTGTATGTTTATATTAGATTAGTCAGACTTGTTTTTGCTTTAGTCTCCTTATTGGATTATAAAGAAAAAAGACTTTTTGATAAAAGAGGAGACACAACAGAGACTTTAGGAATGCTCTCAAAAGAAAAGGAGATTGTAAAGTGGCTGTAAAACGACTGTGAGGTCGATCTGTGTCGGCTTGCATGAGCTCCCTCACTATTAAGGTCTTGCCTTGCAGCTTTGCCCTCATCAGAGGAGGATTCTGGGAAAGGAAATACTAATGACATCAAAACGGTCTATGAAAGTGACTTGCTCACAGGCATGTCAGCCACAATGACTTCTGTTACATCAAATGTGATGTAATTTATACCTTACGAGAGGACTTATAGGCTATCGCCGCAGGGCCCAGACAGAATCTGCATTTCATCTTACAGGATATATAATTCAACACCACCTTCATTCACGCCTTCAAAACCAGTTTTATCTGTTATAAAGGGATAAAAAAAAAGCGAGAAACATGAAAAAGTTATAAGCATGAACTTAAAGCAAAGAAATGCTGCATGCATCATGTCCTCATAAAACACATGCTCAGGCTGGCATGGAACATCTGGATAGATGGTCATTAATTAAAGATTTTAGACAGCAGGCAAAAAACTTGAAGAATGTGTGAACATTGGAAAATTATTGAGTCAGACTTTCTCTGGCTTCTTGTGTGCTGATAGTAAGCCAAAAAAATACAATACTGACATGCTGCTTATTGCATACTGAATATGTATATTAATATGTAAAAAGAATACATTATGCAGTGACTACATCTTTAAACCACTGTTCAGTGTGGGGTAAAAATAAAAAATAAAAAAAATAAATACTTTTATTCAGCAAGCATACGTTAAATTGATAAAAAAGTTACGTAAAGAGTTTCAAAATAATTTTTATTTCAAATAAATGCTGTTATTTTGAACTTTCTATTCATCAAAGATTTCTGGTTTCCACAAAAATATGAAGCAGCACAACTTTTTCAACATTGATAATAAAAAGAAATGTTTCTGTTGTATGTATTACTGTATATTTCATCAGACAAATGCGGACTATTTATTTGAAAAACACACAAAAAAGTCTTAAAATCATATTCTAAATGGTTGCATTCCCTCCCTGACAATGCTGTCACATGATCTTCAGCAAGTGATGTTTCAAAAAAGTGATTGTGCATTTTCTTTTGTAAAAATTTCTTAAAAATTTAGTATTTTATATATGTATGTACATATATATATATATATATATATATATATATATATATATATATATATATATATATATATATATATATATATATATATATATATATATATATTTATTTTTCAGTTATATATACATACATATATATATATATATACATAGTATCTAAAGTTTGCAGGACTCAAGGTATTTTGTTACGCTTATGCAGTGACACCAACCTTAGTATTTGGGGTTTCCTGTGTGCAGATAAAATCAGGAAGTACTCTGTCCAAGACCAGATGTTGCAGAGTTTAGATAAGCCCATAACACTGTCTGCACACCTGCACAGTCTGTTACTACTCAGAAATGCAGAGTTATTGTGCAACTACTGTAAGCTTTTAAAAACACTCAGAAGGATGTATATACTGTACTGTCTGCACCAGTACAGCATATATAACAATATTTGATTGGTACACAGAGAGGGCAAGGTGACTGCCGTGTTCACTGGCCAAAACAGACCCGCATGCTTTTAGTGCATAGCACACACTGTGTGTTTAAACAACCAGCAGTGTGAATGCAATAAATGTTGAGTAACTTAAATATGTAATCTGAATATGAATAGCAGAGGTTTAACACCTAACCATCATGGGCAGGTGTTTAAATTAAATATTAGTTTATGTCAGACTATATTTCATCAGATTCACATTAATTACTAAGTTAAAACTATATTCGTCATAAATGCATGCCATTAACACATTAAAAACACACAATTCCTCTTGTCTGATTAAAGTATTTCCATTTTCTGTGAGTATTAAGGGGATGTACAAAAGGTAAATACAGGGTCAATCCTGACATTTGTATTGTAAGTACACATAAAACAAGGTTTTTGTTTTGTTGCATTGTTACATTATCTCTGTAAACTTCTTAAAAAATTATGCACACACACACACACACACGCACACACACACACACACACGTATACTGTATATATACACAAACAAACAATATATTATAAATAATATATATTACATAAATAATTTAATAAATTCTGGATTACAAACATACATTATATATATTATATACATATTATACACATTTATTTTGTACAATTCGGAAACAATATTAACAAAACAGCAATAATTAATAAAATGTTTTTTTTTATACATTAAGTAAATGAATATGTTTTTTGCCTCTAAGATAAAATGATCCATAAAATGGCAATGAAAATATTAATATTAATTATTGCATTAATAATAATAATAGTAATCCCTCTGACAATTACTAAAATGATTAACATTAATTAGCATGAACTAACATATTAATAGTAGTATATTAGTAGTAACAATGCTACTACTACTACCACTACTGCTACTACTAATAATAAACCTCTGACAATTGCTAGCACTGTAATTTGCGAAACATTCTCAAATTTAGAGTCTAGATAGTCTGAAATATTTTTTTGCCATTTAAGCAAAAAGTCATTCATAAAATGGAAATTGGCTATTATTTTACATTTATTTATGTATTGATTGGTTGATTAATTGAAAGATATTGTCAAAAGGAAAATAGTTTAATCCAACCTAAGTGAATGGCTGTTTATTTTTCACATAAATATTAATCCTAAGCTTAAACTGTAGGTGCAGAGACACACTCAGGGTGTTAATCATGAGTAAAGCTAAATTATCTCACATCCACTGACACTGACGTAAGCCTGTACACATAGTGCATCTGACAACACAGAGCACACATCCATCCCTTATTATCATGCATCCAGCCTCAGACGGAGAGAGAGAGAGAGAGAGAGAGAGAGAGAGAGAGAGAGAGAGAGAGAGAGAGAGAGAGAGAGGGGCCAAGCGAGTGGCGCAGCAGCACTTAGGCAGATTGGACATCATCTCTGGAGGTGGGAGAACGCAAGCGCGCTACCGCAGCACGCAGGAGCTGAATGATCACCATGGCAACAACAGCATCAGCATCAGCACCAGCAGCAGCAGCCGTGAGCCGCTCATGCCCGTGTCAACACTGAGACCTGCTCCTGCTCTCAACACACACTCCCTCCCTCTCAACTTAATGACATAAGATCAAAGCGGGTGCGTGGATCACACCTCTGGGTCGCGCAGCTGCGTCGTCGCACAGGCAGGTAAGCTGACGGACGTTTACGTTCTTTCTCTGTTATTGTTCATCTGTGTTTGGCTCACATCGACCACGGACTTGCTTTTGACTGCCGTTTCCTAATGACTGTCTAGTCTGGTCTGGTCTGGTCTTTAAGCCGCTCTTAGGTGGACCGGCAGGGAAATATTCCGTTATCCGGCATAAATCCCTGTTAGAAACATATTGGATGCATATTCTGCCAATGCAACGCGCCAGCCATCTGGCTCCAGCAGAAACACACAGCACTGTATTTCTACACAACAACAACACATTTGAAGCGTGTGACATTGATGTTGACTTGAGTGGTACGCCGTGTGCCGGACACCACGGTTGGGAGTGATTTGATTTAAGGTGCATTGCTTTCTGTTCTGTTAGAAGGCTAATATGTCATTTGATGGGTCAGAAAGAGTTCAATCAAAACATGAAGGAACTGTATAGACATATGAGTCAGGACAAGGATTTGCATGACGCATTTCCATGTAACAGTGAGGAAAAACATCTAGGCTTTTGGTTTTCCTTCATGTATTTGGTACAAAACTGAGTGTAAACATCTCTTCTTCCGCTCTGAGAGGTTTCAAGTAATGAGGTGTTTTTAGCAGGGCTTAACTGACAAAAACAGCCAGCTGAAGACTCAAGAAACTCCATCTTACAGGAGCTCACTAAAACCACTGGAGTTATTCTGCATTAGGGAAATCCAGACGTTCACCTCGAACGGGACAATTTCACAAGATCAACAGATCTAAACTCTTCTAAATGCATATCTGGCTTGTATTCGTGAAGGTCAATAAATCTGACATTCACAGCGCCGTCTTGGCGAGCAGGACTGCAGATCTATTTTTCCAAATTACTCATCTCGTGTAGAGGAGACTTAAAAATTCAGCTTATGGCATTTGACTCAGGCTGGCATTTACAGGCGATGTAAAATCTGCAATAATCTGGACTGTGAATGAGCGCTGTGAATAATGCAGTTGGACCGTATAGATGGTGACATTCAAACGCAAACGTGCGAGTCCCTCAGGGGCCCGAGCGCTTTAACGGATGGGGCCCGGGCTTGCCGGAGGACACGAAATATCCCAGACGCCAGCGTGCTCTAACTGATGTGGTAAAACAGCTAATTTTCCAGCAGACTTCCGATCGGCCATGTCTGTCCACACTGCTTCAGGCAAAACGTAAGAGATGATCTTGGGGGAATTCTGGGAGAAAGAATAACAGCTAGTTTAGGCATTGTATATGATCTAGAAAAATCAACACAAAGTTCTAGAATGCTCAGAGGACATAATTTCTAGGGATTTTTGAATGAGGTTTAGCGAATGCTTCTTTAGAGAGCGATAAAAGTTACAATAACGTTAACATTAATGCAATAGATACCATGAACTATCAATTAAGAATAATTCTAAAGCATTTATTAATCTTGGTAAGTTCATTTCTGCATATAATGAATGTATCACAGTTTCCAAAAAAAAAAAAAAAAATCAGCAGCACAACTGTTTTCAACATTGATAATAAGAAATGTTTCTTGATTAGCAAATCAGCATATTAGAATGATTTCTGAAGGACCATGTGACACTGAAGACAGGAGTAATGGTGCTGAAAATTCAGCTTTGCATCACAGGAATAAATTACATTTTAAAATATATTCAAACAGAAGACAGTTGTTTAAAATTTGAATAATATTTCACAACATTACTGTTTTTACTGTACTTTTGATCAATTAAATGCAGCCTTGGTGAGCATGAGAGACTTGCAAAAATATTTTTTAAATTTTTAAAATATTACCCTTTGAGCATATAAAACATCAACAAACTAAGAAAATTGTTTATTGTTGGTTAATGATATTTATTTCTTTAACATGTTAATAGATTGAACCTAAAATCTTACATTCCATGTAAATCAGACTTTTTTTTAGGTAATAGATGAAGACAAATGAAGAGCAACAGGATTTTGCTTAATTTTCACTGAGTAGTCCCACCAACAGAGAAATTTTAATATAAATAGCTGTACACTAAATATCAAATACGTTCATATTCATATCAACTTTACTTTCAGTAAACATCATAACTTTTTGTACTAACCATTCACAACAATTGGACATTTTGTTGTTTGGTTGGCTTTTGTTTCTGCATTGTGTCAGATAACCCCGCCCACAGTGAAATGTCATTGGTCAATCCTTCTCCTAAAAACTGCATAGTGATAGTCTTAATGTTCTGCTCTGCATTACACAGTATTTTCGCCCTAACTGAGCATAAAAACAACCTGTTGTGTCACACCGGATTAGAACACGGTGTAATGCAGGCAGGAACTCCATTGTCCTTTAGCACGATTTCATCTCTCTCATTTTAGGCTGCTATCTGTGACTATTCAGGACAATTTCTCACATTAAAATTTGAGTCAGCTGTGAATACTGTAATGTGAACAGCTCTGTGTGTGAACCATCAGATGCAGTGTATGTCGTGTCCGGTTTTCTCAGGTCTCTTTGTGTGGATTTGTAAGAGTTTGTGCTTACAGGCCGGTCTCATGCGGTCCTGTGACTCTCTCTCATGTGATTTCTCTAATCTCTTTTCACTATCACATTGTTCCCGTAGGGTCAAGCGCATGCCGTATGAATCTTTTACCAGCACTATTGTCCTACCGCAGGACTTCATTATACAGAGCTGAATATCACTGCTGCAAGACACATGCAGATTAGATCTATCTATCTATCTTCAATTACCCATCCATCCATCTCTTTATACCCAGGCACAGTAAGAATCATCATGCATTTTTTGGCTTTATACGTTCAGTTGAGACAATTCTGTGCCTTGTGATCTAACCACAAACCAATCCACTGTCATCTCACCCAACTTCACCCTGTCTTCTGTCTGTATGTAGCAAAGTAGATGCTTGTGACCTTTTGAGTCGTCGCAGCCAGCTTACTTAAGAAAAAGAATATGTTACTATTTCATACTGTTATCTACTCTACTATTTTGTAAAGAAAGTAGCATGCAACTGTAGTATGTATATGAATACTATGCATAGCATGTGGATTTTATGTATGCATGGAATATCTAGATGATCTACAAGTCTTGCCAAAATGTGCATATAGAGCACAATGCATTAGATACTGTATCCCACACTGTAATGTGCCCAAGTGACCTTTCATTTTCAGTGTAATGAAGAACCAAATGTGATTATCCATAATCTTTTGATTTATTAGGTAATCAGACAAAAAATTAAAACACCTAATCATATTTTGAAAAGGTAATTAAATGTCACATGGCGCTCTGAAATTCTTGATTCTGATTGGTCAGTTGTGACATTCTGAGGTCAGTTTTTCCTAATAATGACTTCCGCCAATAGTAAAGCTGTATAATGGTTGCCAATATATTGGGTATATGAGATCGATGCTTTTTTTTAAATATCTCCCGTATCACACAAACTCTCGTTTCATTCAAGCAAAACAGGTGCCATCTTGTGCCTCAGTTATCGACTATATTAAAAAAGAAACCTGTATACTGTAATGGATTATAAAAAAAAATCAATATTTCATGTCCCAGTCTTTATCTAAGTGTTAAAATAAGTGTAATAAGTGGTATGATTGCACATTATCCCTTAAATGCCCATGCTGTCTGAACTTGTTTGTTCGTCTAGGCTCAAAACCGCTTGCTAGAAACCGTTTTTGTGTGTGTCTGGGTTGATTTTTGCAATAATGGTTGGATGTACAGAACATTATTCCTTACTTGCTGAATTATACATGCAGCATAAAGAGATCATGTGACAACAACATAGCATACTACTCTTTTAATATTTGTGAATACTGTTTCTGAAAATAGTAGTTGGTGTGAGTGTACTCACGTTAGACAGGGGTTTACCTGACTTTGACTTTTGAGATGTGTGTGTAGTTCAAGGCTGTTGAAGTTGATTTGTGCTGTAAAACAGAAAATACAAAGTCATTTCAGTTCAAGGAATGTGCTGTATGATGACAAACTACAGCATTAAATGTTCCAGTTCAACAACTTAATTCATTGCCATTTTTATTAACCCAATGGCATTGTGCCTGCTGATGTGTGCCGTCTAAAATGTTGTTGGCGGGTTTCTGAGCAGAGTCAGCAGTTTTTTAAGCTTTTCTAGGCAGAATCACTGAACTAGTTGTTGCATATTTGTCTTTCTTGCCATGGCCATGTGGAGACTAAGGTGGATTTGTTGTGTTTGGGGTTATTCCATATCAGTCATATTCCTGTATTGGCTGAACATTATTGGCATTGCGATTGAATTAATTTTTAATGTACAAAAAGCCAATGTCCGCTGGCTTACTTCCTGTCTGACAACCAGCATGGTACAGCTGGATTCAGTGTGCAGTTCTGCTGTAACAGAATTTGGACAAATTAGATTTTTGACCATCGATTCATTATAGCAGAAAAACTAAATATTGAAAAAAATATTAACTGATTATTAATTATTGATAAAAAAAAAAAAAAAAAAACGTTTCAACAAGTCTGCATATATTTGATCAAAAATACAGAAGAAAATAACAGTTAAAATAACAGTTTTCTATTTTAATATACTATTTAATATTCCTGTGATGCAAAGCTGAATTTTCAGCAGCCATTACTCCAGTCTTCAGTGCCACATGATCCTTCAGAATTCATTCTAATATGCTGATTTATTATCAATGTTTTCAGTGATTCAATGATTTTTGATGAATAAAACACACACACACACACACACACACGCACACACACACACACACACACAATCTCTACACTACTTGTCAAAAATATATTGTTAGAAAAGATTTCTAGATGTCTACAAGTATCACAGATTCCATAAAAAATATTATGCAACACTGCTGTTTCCAACATTGATAATAAATCAGAATGATTTCATGTGACACTGAAAACTGGAGTAATGGCTGATGAAAATTCAGCTTTGGATGACAGGAATAAATTATATTTTAAAGTATATTAAAATACATAATATATAGTAATAATATTTCACAGTATCAGTGTTTTTTTGTTTGTTTTTTTTTTGTTGTTGTTCTGTATTTTTGATCAAATAAATGCAGCCTGGAAGAGTATAAGAGACTTGTTTAAAAAAAAAAACAAAAAAAAACTTACAAATCTTACTGATCCCAAGCTTTTGAATGGCATGCACATAGAAAGAGATTTTCTGTTCTGTAACACATTTGCTGTGAAGCCAAAGGCAATTAACATAAAATTTAAAAAATAAAAAATAAATAAATAAATAAAAAACTTTCTAAACTACACAACTTCGATTTTCTGAGGTGGATGAAGAACATTTTCTGCAGGTTAAGAACTTCCTTTCACTGACTATTTGTATAAGTGGCTTCATTTGATTAAGAGTGGCTCAATTTTGTACTCTGTTCGTGTAAAGTGCCATTAACATTTGCTATGTTCAATTACAAACACACAGGCTCAAACAGATATATGCACGCACACACACAGACAGACGGACACAACCTGACAGGCCCATAAGGCTCTTCACTCTAGCCAAAATGAAATCATAGATCACTCACAGCAAGCCCACGGCCTGCAGAATTGATTAAGCAGGCAAGTCGAGCAAGTGTCTTCAGTCAGCAGTAGATTTATGACTGCTCACACACATACTGTTGCGCAAAAACACTGAATATTGCTGGAAGTGAACTCTGGGAAATGCGGGTTACAATTCCATCATTTTTGCAGATCTCTGAGAATATTAAAGGTGTCCAGTAATTCAGTCCCGCTGTAATACATTCAACTGAACCCTTCACAGTCCAAACACACTGAGAGATTCATTTCCCAGACTTCCTTTGCAAACAAGATTTTTGATAGCGTTGTAATGTCCGGTAACGTCCGCTCTGTGTGATTATTGCCTGTAAAGGAAGTAGTGAACTCAGTTAAACCAATATTGTTTCATCATGTCATACCACTCCACTATCTAAATCGAATTACATGAGTAAATTTTACATATATGAATCTTTTAGCATGAATAAAGCAAGCAGATTAGTCAGGTTCCTCTTTCCTTTCACAAACTTTATTTGATTACGTTTATTTTATTTAGTTTGTTTTTATTTTATTTCATTTTATTCTATATTTATTAACTGAGCAGATTTCGGAAAAAAAGAATAAAACCCTAATCTAATTCTAATGAGACCTAAAATTATAGAAAGAAATCTGTTCTTAATAATCTATTTTACTTCTTTTAAAATTTATTTATCATATTATTCTAATTTGTTTATTAATTTAGCGGATGCATTTACTCTAAGCCAGTGCTTGAAGTGGGCCGGTGTTCTGTCGATTTGTGCTACCCTGTCAGATTTTGCTACCTCCCATTAAAACAGTAGGTAGTACAATTTGACAACGAAAAATGCTACCTGTCAAATTATGATTTATTAATGTCTACACCTACCACAACCCCAAACCTACCCTTACAGTAATGCAAATACAATAATTATGGGTTATATTCGCGGTTGTGGCTAGAAGGGATACAGCTACCGGAAACCAACAATAAATAATTTTTTCTACCTATTAGATTGTGTTTTATTATTGTCTACACCTACCCCAACCCTAAACCTACCCATACAGTGATGCAGATACATTAAATATTGTTGTTCAGCATGAGAAAAAAGATGCCATATTGATGTGCGCATGCGCAGTAAGCCCTGGTAGGAAAATTTGACGGGTAGGATAAAATGTCAGGACACCGGTATTTTAGCCTTTAGAGTACCTGCACTTTTTTTGTGCGTACCGGCACTTCTGACATGTTGCCGGTACTCAGAGTAAAATCGTCAGGGTCTGGGTGATTTTATGATCCTATATGATTAGAAAAGACACTATATAAATCACACTACCCAGGCGGAATCACCTCTCATCTCGACCAATCATGTGAATGAACGCAAGCGGAGTCGGTCTCCCTCATTTTGTGGTGCGCGGAGTAGTACAATAATAATTAATTATTGATTACTAATTTGAATCAATACTTTATAACGAAAATAATATCTTAAAATTAAAAGAAGCATGCTTTTGCAGTCACATCATTTTAAACCGGTAAACTCATGGAAAGTCCAAGGATCCAGTGAACGAATTCAAACAGTAAGTTCAAAACAGCGCTAATGCAGAGAAAACACGGCCGATTTCATTAGCGATTGCCGAGAGAATAGTGACTTATGTCCAGATGTCAGTAAAATTATTCTTTTCAGCGTGTATTTGGCTTAAAAGCAAGAGTGTTTTATAATGAACGCTGATTATGCGGTGGTCAGAGATTTAGCGATTCTGAATGGATTCGTATATTAAAGGCAGGCGATGTAGTGGTCTTTGGCGCTTCTCTGTGGTTCTGTTTGGTATCGCAGCTTGACTTGTGCTAATTTTTATTGTTATTTAATTATTGATTGATTTATTGTGGCACTATACATACATTTTGAATTATTAAAAAGTACGTATGTACTTATGGAATTTTTTTCCACTTCAAGCACTGCCCTAAGCAACTTAATATTATTATATTATCTTCCATTTTATCTATTTCTATTCATTACGAGGTGCATTTACCTCAACCATATTATTCTGTTTATTATGTTCTATATTTATACAACAAGCAACGTATTATTCTAGATTTTATTTTATTTAGCAGATTAATTTGCTCAAAACTTTGTATTATTCTTTTATGTTCTATTGTATTCTATATTTACTAGATGCATTTACCTAGATCAACTTTTTAATATTCTATTCTATTTTTATTTAGCATATGCATTTACATATAGCAACTTTATATTATTCTATTGTTTTATTTCATTCTATATTTATTTATCGCCTAGATGCATTTACCTTAAGCAACTTCATGTTATTTTACTATATGCTATATTTATTAATTTAGCAGATTTATACAAATTAACTTTATATTATTATATTACATTCTATTCTATTCTATTCTATATTCATTTATTTAGTACATGCATTCACCTAAAGCAACTTCATGTTATTCTACTATATTTTATGTGTATTTATTTAGCAGATCCTTTTACACAAAGCACCTTTATATAATTACGTTATGGTCTATTTTATTATATTCATTCATTAGATGCATTCACCTTTTCTATATTAAATTTAGCAGATCCATTTGTCTAAAACAACTTTTTAATTTTTAATTTTATTATATATGTATTTAGCATGTGCATATACATATTGTAACTTCATAATCTATTGTTTTATTATTTATTTATTTACTAGATGCAAGCAACTTCATGTTATTTTACAATATTCTTCTGTTCTCTTCTTGGGTACAAAAGTCTTTCTACAGCGCATGAGTACTGCATATTTCAAATTAAGCACCGGTACCCATCATGCCCTCTGTTCCCTTTCAGTCAGTCACGTTCGACGTTACGTCATAGTGACTGACGTAAATGGGATCCTGCCCGAGAGCCCAATCACGTTCGAGTGTTAACAAAACAAGCCAATGACAGTTGGCGTGCGTGCTTTGCCACGCGTACCCCGCCCCGCAGCGCGGGTATAAAAGGAGAGCATGTGCAGACGCGCATCAGTTTTTCACTTCAAAGCCAAGCCTTTTCAGCGAATCTCCGAGAGTGTTTCCAGACAGCACGTTTCGGCGTTGGTGTTACAGCGCGTCAGCGGGGGTTGCTGTCCAGTGCTGCTGCTTCTCTCACGGCGTGCTGCAGCCTATCAAACTGCGGTCGTGCCGCGACCTCCCCTGGGCTCTTCAGCGCTTTCTCTAAAAGAGTGTTTTTTTAAAAGAGCAATATCTAAAAGAGCTCCATGAGCGACGGGCGTCTTTTTAAAGATGCCTTCCCGCTCATGCGTTTCTGGATGTGGTCGCTTCCTGGCTGCATCTGATGGTCATGATCGCTGTGTCTCGTGCTTGGGCTTTCAGCACGCTGAGGCAGCGCTCGTGGATGAGTCATGTTCTCATTGCGGGAACATGACCATCGCGATGTTGTGGCCCAGACACCTCCTCGTTAAATGAGGGGGTATACCCCCTTGCCATGCCCCGTTCTAATTCTTCCGTCTCACAGCAGCGGAGGGCTACTTTGTCTCATGGTCAGGGTGATCTGAGGATCACGGTGAGAGATTCCCCGTTGAGTGCGTCTCCGCAGGCCTCTCATTCCTCCTACACTTCGTACCCTCTGGTGTTTCCGGACGAGCTTGCTGGATCCTCAGACAGGGCGGGGCCCAGCATCTCATTCGGAGTGCCAGCGGACGACAGGATGTCGATCGCTGCATCGGAGGGCGAGCTAGGCTCTGGAGATGACGATTTGGCTGCGCTGCCTCCGTCAGGAAGAGCTATGCTTTCCCGGGCCGCCGGGAGCGTCGGGTGGCACTGGAGGCCTCCTCCTTCTCCCGAACACCTAGAGGCTGGATGATTGGTTCCTGAGGGCACAGGCTGATTGCCGGCAGCTGCTTCCACTTCCATTCTTCCTGGAGGTGCATGAGGAGGTGACTACATCTTGGAGGGCACCTTTTTCTGCCCGAAACAGGCCTAGCGCCTCCTCTGTCCTCACCACCCTCGATGGTGGGGTGGCCCAAGGGTATGTGGAGATCCCCCCAGTTGAGCGCGCTATTGCCGCCGCCTGGAGGGGTAATCCACGCCTTCTGTCCAGGGCCTGTAAGTTCTCGTCCACTCTAATGGCCAAGGCTTACAGTGCTGCTGGACAGGCCGCTTCCGCCCTGCACGCCATGGCCCTCCTGCAAGTCCACCAGGCCAAGGCGTTAAAGTAGCTGCACGAGGGTGGTTCTGACCCAGGTGTGTTGCGGGAACTGCACACAGTGACGGACCTCGCCCTAAGGGCGACGAAAGTCACAGCGCGGGCCCTGCGTCAGACGATGTCCACGTTAGTGGTCCAGGAGCGCCACCTATGGCTGACCTTGGCGGATATGATGGAGTCTGACAAGCATCACTTCTTGGACTCCCTGATCTCCCAGGCCGGCCTATTCGGCGAAGCGGTGGAGAGCTTTGCCCAACAGTTCTCCGCCGCACAGAAGCTGACGGAGGCGTTTGGTCACATCCTGCCTCGGCGGTCTGCTGCTGTCTCCACCCCACCACCGGCTGCAGTCCCTCCATCTGCTTGTCGCCGAGGGCGCCCTCCTGCTGCCTCCACCTCCGCTCCAGCTCGGCCTCAGCAGCAGTCTTCACAATGGCCGAAGCGTGGAGCTGGCCGCGATCCGGAGTCCTTGGATCCTGCTCTTCAAGGGAATTAACTTCCCCCAGAAGAGGGCCGGGTGCAGAATCTTTTGTTTCCTTTTTGTTCTGTTGGTACCCAAAACCTCAAAAAAAGAGCAGTTTCCTTTCTCTCCGGGTCCCAAGAGGGCGAGGATGGCAGTGCACGAGACAGTCTCCATACTCCCGTCCCCTTCTCCTTTCGCCAGTGGGCAGCAGGGTCCGGTTCGAGGATGCGATGCCTGCTCACGCGCCCCCTGCCCAGCCGTGGAGCCAGATAAGTGTCGCACCGCACACTCAGACCCCACTCTGGGACGCACTGCCTTCCGGGTCGGGTCCCTGTGTTCCACTTTGCTGCCCCACTACCGGTACGTCGGTGGTTCCCCTAGTCCCGCTTGTTCAGTCTCTGGCGGCCTGGATAGCGCTCTCCAGACTGTCTCGCTGGCTCACGAGGACCATCAGACTCGGCTATGCGATTCAGTTCGCCCGGCGCCCTCCAAAGTTCAGGGGTATTCGGTTCACCTCTGTGCTGAACAAAGATGCTCCTGTCTTGCGTGCAGAGATCGTGATCCTGCGGGCGAAGGACGCGATACAGCTGGTCCCTCCAGCCGAGATGAGGTCAGGGTTTTACAGCCCTTACTTCATCGTACCCAAGAAAGGCGGTGGGTTACGACCAATCTTGGACCTGCGCGTCCTGAACCGGGCCCTTCACAAGCTCCTGTTCAGGATGTTGACGCAGAAACGCATCTTTCAATGCATCCGTCCTTTCGATTGGTTCGCAGCGATCGACCTAATGGATGTGTACTTTCATGTCTTGATCCTCCCTCGACACAGACCGTTTCTCCGCTTTGCGTTTGAAGAGCGAGCATATCAGTACAAAGTCCTCCCCTTCGGGCTGTCCATGTCACCTCGTGTCTTCACCAAGTTCGTGGAGGCAGCCCTTGTTCTGTTAAGGGAAAGAAGCATTCGCATTCTCAACTTCCTCGATGACTGGCTCATACTGGCCCAGTCTCGAGCGCAGTTGTGCGAACACAGGGACACGGTGTTCAGCCACCTCAGCCGGTTGGGGCTTCAGGTCAGCTGGGAGAAGAGCAAACTCTCCCCTGTGAAGAGGATCTCTTTTCTCGGTATGGAGTTGGACTCGGTCAACCTCACAGCACGTCTCTCAATAGAACGTGCTCAGTCGATGCTGAACTGCCTGGAGTCTTTCCAGCGCAAGAGGGCGGTCCCACTGAAACAGTTTCAGAGGCTCCTGGGGCATATGGCATCCGCAGCCGCTGTCACGCCTCTCGGATTGCTTCATATGAGACTGCTTCAGTGTTGGCTTCACGACCGGGACCCGAGATGGGCATGGCGACGTGGCATGTACCGGGTCTCAGTCACCCCGTCCTGCCATCAGACCTTCAGCCTGTGGTCGGATCTTGGTTTTCTTTGGGCGGGAGTTCCCCTAGTGCAAATGTCCAGGCATGTTGTTGTATGAACTGATGCCTCTGCCATGGGCTGGGGAGCCATGTGCAACGGACATGCAGCTGCGGGGCTCTGGACAGGGCCCCGACTGCAGTGGCATATCAACTGCTTCGAGTTGCTAGCAGTATGGCTTGCTCTGCACCGCTTCAAATTGCTGCTACACAACAAGCACGTGCTGGTCCGTACGGACAACACTGCGACTGTTGCGTACATCAACCACCAAGGTGGTCTACTCTCCCGTCGCATGTCGCAACTCGCCCGCCATCTCCTCCTTTGGAGTCAGAAGCATCTGAGGTCCCTTCTCGCCGTTCATGTCCCAGGCGAGCTCAATCGTGCAGCCGACGAGCTCTCACGTCAGCCCGTCCTTCCGGGAGAATGCCGACTCCACCCCGAGACAGTCCAGCTGATTTGGAGACGCTTCAGGGATGCTCAGGTAGACCTGTTTGCCTCCTCGGACACATCCCACTGCCGGCTGTTCTATTCCCTGTCCGAGGAGATCCTCGGCACGGATGCACTGGCACACAGGTGGCCTCGGGGCCTACGCAAATATGCCTTTACCCCAGTGAGCCTTCTTACACAAACACTGTGCAAGCTCAGGGAGGACAAGGAGCAGGTCCTCCTAGTGGCGCCATACTGACCCAATCGGACTTGGTTCCCAGAAATGATGCTCCTCGCAACAGCCCCTCCTTGGCGAATTCCTCTGAGGAGGGATCTCCTTTCTCAGAGAGGGGACACCCACTGGCACCCACGTCCAGACCTGTGAAATCTCCACGTATGGTCCCTGGACGGGACGCGGAGGTTCTAGGCGGGCTACCTCCTGCGGTAGTGAACACCATCACTTCAGCTAGAGCACTGTCTACAAGACACGCTTACAGGCTGAAGTGGAACCTGTTCGTCGATTGGTGTTATTCCCGCCGGGAAGACCCCCGTAGATGCCCGATCAGAGTCATGCTCTCTTTCCTGCAAGATGGGTTGGAGCGAAGGCTGTCTCCCTCCACCCTCAAAGTGTTTGTTGGCACTATTGCCGCACATCACGATGCAGTAGACGGCAAGTCTGTGGGGAAGTACGACTTGGTCATCAGGTTCCACAGAGGGGCGAGAAGGTTAAATCCTCCACGCCCTCATCTGGTACCCTCTTGAGATCTCCCCTCGGTCCTGTCAGCCTTGAAGGAGGCTCGAGCCTCTGCAGTCAGTTCTGTCGTTAAAGACAGTGCTCCTCACTGCATTGGCCTCGGTCAAGAGGATAAGGGACCTGCAGGTATTTTCGGTCGACGATTTGTGCCTAGAATTTCGGACCGGCTGACTCTCACGTTGTCCTGAGATATGTGCCCAAAGTTCCAACCCCGCCTTTTAGGGAACAGGTGATGAACTTGCAAGCGCTGCCCCGGGAGGAGGCAGACCCAGCCACTGCTCTGCTCTGTCCCATCTGCGCCTTGCATGTTTACATGTACCGCACACAGAGCTTCAGGACCTCAGACCAGATCTTTGTCTGCTTCGGAGGACAGCAGAAGGGAAAGGCTGTCTCCAAAAAGAGACTTGCCCACTGGATAGTGGAGGCTATAGTCTTGGCATACCAGACCCAGCGCTTACCATGCCCCCTTGGTTTAAGAGCACACTCTACGAGAGGTGTGGCATCTTCTTGGGCATTGGCGCGGGGCACCTCGATAGCAGACATTTGCAGAGCTGCCGGCTGGGTGACACCTAACACATTTGCGAGATTCTATAATCTCCGTGTAGAGCCTGTGTCCTTCCGTGTACTTGCCTCAGATGGCCAGTAACATCGGACTCGCTCGGTGTCAATCACGCTTGCTGCGCCATTCCCCTCTACGGACTGGATACGTGCGCCTTATTGCTTCTCAGTTCAGTTCCCCTTAGCGAACCCTGTTGAAGTTCCTCCCGCACCCTCGGCAGTCAGGCATGGCGGAGCGCCAGACGCCAGATCCAGCACTCGTGTGTTGCCCAAGGTCAGCCCTTGTGCTGGGCTAGGTGCCCGTGTCTAGTGATTCTCCTTTGGGTGATCCCACATGTGTATTCTTCCACGGTGCGGCTCCCCTCATGGTGAGCCCGTGTCTTTCCCTGGCAGAGACTTTCTGCCGTCTCTGCTGTGTATTGATCTCACCCCAGGCTGGCTGAGTCTACCTCAGAGACTTTCATATGTAGTACTGTTACCCTTTACCCGGCATACTGAGACCGAGCACTAAACCACTAATAATAGCCATCTAATGCTACGTCTCACTCGCTCAGATCCCGCCTCCTTTATTGTTTCCTTTTTCCACTCCCTCCGTTAATGTCTGCAGGAATGGCATTCGTATCAATATTTCATCACTGCTGACAGAAACATTGCGCTCCCCATCATGTCTGACAGTGAAGCTGCTGTAGTTTTCCTAACTATGGCTCACATGGTTTTGAAACATTTTAATCATCTGTTTATTAATAGCAAGCCGTCACATGGGGCTTCGCCCACTGCTTCAGCAAAACAGATGAGAGGATGCAAAACAAAGACACGTGTTATGATTGAGCTGTAGTTTTTGCTGTAGTTCCTCTGTGAATACTGTAAAAAAGGCTTTGAGGTATATTCATTTGACGTATTTTTCTACCTTACTACAGTACAAAAGAACCAAGTAATCAGTGTTTGTCTAAACATTCAGATGACATTTGCCTCAGCCAATGGCATGAATTTGGGTCAGAGTTACTGTTTGTTCAACCAATGGCAAACAGCAGGAGTGTTCATGGTCATTATTTTTACACTTTAGCTTTTTATAAAGTAAGTCAAACAGTATCCGATATATAATGATAAACATTTCAAAAGGTTTAGGCTACAATTAAATCACACAACCCCTCTACATTGCATGTTTAATACGGTTTTGTAAAAACGTAGTGCTGACAAATGATTAATCACGATTAATCGCATCCAAAATAAAAGTTTTTGTTCACATAATATATATGTGTGTACTTTGTATATTTATTATGTACAGTATATATTTTGAAAATATGTACATGTATATACATGTATATATGCATATTCATATAAGTTATATTATATATTTAAATGTATTTAATATATAAACATTTTTCTGAAATATATACATGCATGTGTGCATATTTATATATACTTAATAAATATACACAGTACACACACATATATTATGTACACAAAAACTTTTATTTTGGATGTGATTAATCGCGATTAATCGTTTGACAGCACTATAAAAATGTCATGATAAAACAATCAGATGCATTAAGAAAAAGACTGGGTAACACTTTATGTGAAGCCTTTTTAAATAATGCATTCTAAAAGTATTTTAATGCATTAAGTATGTTTTGTAATGCAACTTAGAATGTATTCATGTATTATTTTCATGAATAATTGTAACCACAGTTAAAGTACTTATTTATTATCATTGCTACACCTTTAGAAAAATGCATTGAAATACATGACAAACAAACAATTTTTAGATGTAACAAGGAATCTGCAAATATTATAATGCATTAAAGTCTGGTTACAATTACGTATTCAAAGATACATTATGAATGCTTATATGATGCATTTTACATAAGGCTTCAAGTAAAGTATTTCCAAATACTGCAGTTAATATTGTTACATTCATCATACTTAAAATGAAAGGTCAAGTGCATTGCATTGTGGGATACAGCATTCTGACACCAAAGCATTAGAATCAGGAGGAGTTTGTGGGAAGCTGCTTATAAACACCATCGTGTTGATGTGCCAGTCTGTGACACAGGTACTAATTTTGTTCAGGCACTAAATCAAATTATTTTCGTCTCATTTTAATTGGTTTGGCAAGTCTAATCTAAGCTTCACTGAGAACTGTAGTTGAGGATATGTCTCAGAGACATTGATTTGAATTACACCAACCTTGAGGTTGTTGAGTTCACCTGAGCTGGAGAATAATGTTTACCCATGAAACACAAGTGAATAATAAGGGTTGGTGCATGTCTGCTTGGCCGTTGCAGCTGGTTTTCTTGCTCACCTGATTTAGATCCAGGAAGTTCTGCTTCTTTGCCCCCGTTAAAACGGCAGACTCACTGGCGATATGGCAGTTCAGTTTCTAGACACATGCTGCATATTTCACAGAAAAATGCCTTGATGCATCTTCATTAAACTGCTGGAAAAGAAAATGATAGATAAGTCAACCCAAAATGAACTTATGCTTACTAATCAAATACAAATGCTAGAATTGTTTCCAATCAATACATATATGATTACTAATATGACAGCTAATTGTATAAGTCTATACATTTTTGTCTGTTGTTTTTAATAAATATTTATTAGTAAGCTCTAATCAAGATATTTTTTTAGCTTGAAGACACTGAAACATTGTAACATAATTGAAAATATAGATGACAGTTCAGTTCTTGTAACACGGCAATTACTCTGATATGATCTTCTTCCAATATCAAGCAAATCAGACAGATACAGATAATACAAAAAATAAAGCCAATGTTTCTATTATAAAAACCCTTAGGAGTTTTTTCACTGCAACATTATTTTCAGGATAATTAAGCACATTTTACCCCTCATTTCTCATTACAATAATGAGCCTGATATTGCCTTTCTCAGCATTTTTAATGATGATTCTCATTGCTGTAATACGCTCTTTTCTTTATTACAGAAGAAATATTGTTTTCCCATTTTTTTCAGTTAAGCTGAATTAATTTTGAATGAATGAAAGGCAATATAACGAATGCTGCCATATTTTTTTCCCATGTAACAGTATTGAGGAGACAACTTTGTGTTTCACAGTAATGAGTAATTTGGGGGAAATGTGCTTTATTGTCTTAAAATACACAAAATTTCAGGACAAAAAGACAGAGAAAGAGTGTAGCAAATCAGCTCAAAAGGAAAATGTATATAAATAATTGCAATTAATTATGATTAATTACAATTATTTATATCGGCTGACAGTAATAACTGTAGCAGAATTAAATTGCCATCAACTGATCTGTTCGTCCAGTGAACATTCAGTGTAAGTTCATATCAACTGTAAGAAAGGATATTTCCGTGGCCACAGAAAATGCTTTCCTATTAATGCTTTAGAGCATGAAGCGAGGGTCAAAATCGTAAAGAGACATTCATTTGCAAGGTAGAACCAGAAACTCATGTAATTTGTGCACACAACTTTTATTAACTAATCTAAACAAACAAACAAATAAACATACATTCACGCATACATACAAAAGGGAGCTAAAGTGGATGAATGAAGCCATTAGAGAAAACAGAGAATGCAGTTATGGAAGGAGTCAGTTAACCACCTGAGTAAAACCATCAGTGCCGTTTATGACAGGGTCTATAACTTATACTAAACCTCTGTTTCGTTTAGTTAAATGTACGATACTTGCATTGCCTTGGTCGTTGACAAGTGTCCGGAATGCAGTCTCGGGTGAAAGTCTTGATGGTTTCAAGGTTTTGGACTCGTGATCACGTTCTTCCAGGTTGAAGAGTGATGAATTCCAAAAAGATGTCCTGACTCAAAGGTGATTGGGAGTTTCTTCCCAGGCAGAAAGTGAAAAAGAGCTAAGAAAGAGATCTGCTGAGATCCGAGGATCTTTGGTTGAATGGAAAGTCAAGGCCGCAAGGCCTGGCGCAAAAACTTAAGGTTTGCTGAGGAGCTCACATCCTCCTCATCCTCTTAGAATCTAAAAGAACCGCAGACTGGTTGTGCTGAGGCCTGCCAGACGTGGTAACGCCAGCCCTGAGACTTAGCAACCAGAAGATGGAGAGGTGATGGGAGATGAGTGAAGAGATTAAAAGCAAGGTGGGTCACTAAAGTGAGGCCTTTTAAACACTATGGAGGTCACACACCTCGGGGGTCAAAGAGCTAATGGGGACTTGCACTTCTGGAGGGAAAGTTTATGATTCTTTGTCTCTGAACATGGTAATTTGCATATGTAATTTGCCTGGGGTTAATGCAAAAACTACTAAAGATTCTTAGGACACTAATATATTGCATAGGTATCAACATGTAATATACACTCTCGATTAGGTCAACCGAAGACGAATTCATAGAGACCAAACATGATGTAAATGAGGTGATATTAACCAGTGATCTATCATAAACATGCATAAAACAGTATACAATACACAAGACCATATACAAGGAGGTAGTAGTCATACACAAAGACGTGGGGATATGCATGGTAGGAAAGTCATAGAAAAATTTGTCTATGAATTAATGAACAAAGTCATTTCCTATAGCAGTATGTGTCGGTTTTTGTCGGAACTGCTTAGGGAGGAAGATTCTCTCTACATACTTTTAGGTTTCAAAGCTTATCTGATCTGACTGAGGTGTCCTGGCCAGGAGAACGTTCACAGACATATAGGCACCGAGTCTGGTGTTGGGTGAGGGGTCTGTGACTGTTTGTTAATCTAATGAATAATTGATTTGTTAAATCTAATGAACAAATGTGTGTCTGATTGGTCCAAATGCTACAAGAAACAAAGACAGACAGACAAACTGAGTGAAAATGTGAATGCCAATAATCATTGCCGATTGTTGCTGTCTAAAACACACTGACTTTTCCTTCATAAACCCAGTTTGGAAAAGCAAATATCCTCTTGAATTCCAGCCATTCCTCTCATGTCACAAGCACTAGACTCATATCACAACCTGTTGTGTGGGAAGAAGCCATTAGATACGATTACTGCCACACACTCACACAGGTTCAGCCTGAGCAGCGGCGTCTCTCAGACGGATGGTGTCATAAGTATGATTTGGGATCACGTCCAGAAATGCCACTGATGTCATCCGTCTTGGAGCCGCGCATCATATGTTGGTTTGCTGCAGAGCGGCACATCGGGTTCTCAGAACAAATATTGTCTGGGATGAGTCACAGCCTGAGTAATTAGAGATGGCGTCTTCCTGAGTCACGCGTGTGCATCCGCTGCTCTAGCGGCTCTTGAGTCACTGGATTGTGTTCATTGAGGTTGCCACGGTAAACACACTCCCTCACAATGGGCGACCAGCTCAGCTGACAACGGTACAGCAATACTGAGAGTCCTGAAAGAGAAATGCATTCTGGATTAGATAACAAGACAATGGAAGTCTTGATGTGTTCAGCTGGAAATGAACTTTTGTCTGTCTCTCTAGGTGATGGAATAGATGATGTCGGAAGTACAGGGCACTGTGGAGTTCTCGCTGGAGCTGCACAAGTTTCACAATGTGGATCTCTTCCAGAGAGGGTAAGTTCTGAGTTCTTCTGTATGTCTAATGAAGGCTTTGTTAAGCGTCTGTTCTCTAAACAACCTGTTCAGGAAGAGCACATGGTGACAGCATCACGTATAAACACTGAGAGCTGCTTTGAATCAGTTTAATTGTCACATTCCAGGCATTTTTCCATGTTCTTTTTGGATGCAATGAATAGACGGCATTGTGTGGCATTCATTTTGTATTATTATGTGGCATAAAGACCGGAGCTGGAAATCAAAACCGGAGTTTTGGTTCATGTCTCATTATGCTAACAGTGAGTTTATTCTTAAAAGCTGACAAAATTAACTTTTAGCAGATATATGCATTGTCTCTAATGGAAAAAAAAAAAAAAAAAATGTTGTAAGATGTTTTTAATGGTTTTGAAGGAAGTCACTTCTGCTAACCAAGGTTGAATTTATTTGATCAAAAATGCAGTAAGAACAGTAATATTATAAAATATTATTACTATTGAAATAACTATTTTCTATTTGAATATATTTTAAAATGTAATTTATTCCTGTGGTGCAAAGCTGAATTTTCAGCATCATTACTCCAGTCTTCAGTGTCACATGATCCTTCAGAAATCATTCTAATATGCTGATTTGTTGCTCAAGAAACATTTCTTATTATCAATGCTGAAAACAGCTGTGTTGAAGCTCTGATGTATACAAAGTTAAAAAGGACAGCTTTTGTAACATTATACATGTCAATACTGCCATTTATTATCAATTTAATGCTGAATTAAAGTATTAATGTAATGTAATATAGTAAGGAAAAGAAAACTGTGCTTCTCATGCAATTTCCTAGTTTTTTTTTTTTTTTTTTAAAGATGAAGTGTGTGATTTCTGGGCCATCATTGGTAAAAAACGAAATTTGTAATCTATTTAAGCAGCCTGATTGGCTCAGACATAACATTCATTCAACCAATGGCGTGAATCTGTTTGACCAATAGCAGATAAGAATCCTATTTGTAAACAATGTATTTGATACCACTAGTGATGCAAAAAATGGCACACTTCTCTAAATGTGGATCAAACACCTATTTTAGAATCTGCATCTACTGTATGCACGTTTAATCTAAATAACTCCTATAACAGAGGCAGCTTGTGTTGATTGGGTGTTAAACAGTGTTTTCATTTACACCTCCCCGCTAAGACCATGAGGTGTCATGTGAAGGTGTTCACTTCAGTAGACTGGTAGATTAATGATTGATTTTTGCTGTTTTTGTACATTATGTTCCTGTCATCGGTTCAAGCCAAATCAATTACAGTCTTGCTGCGAGCAGCAGGTGAAGTCTACAGGGAATTCAATGACTTTTCAGGTCACTGATTTTTAACTATGCAGCATATAGGGATATGACTAGGAACTCATTTGAGATTCAGGGACAAAACTGTGCTTCCATGACCTTTGTGGTGTGAGTTTGGTGCTAGTCCAGTGGTTGACATTCAGTAACATTGGCATGTTATGTATACACTACCGTTCAAAAATTTGGGGTTGGAAAATGTTTTTGAAAGAAGTCTCTTATGCTCACCAAGGCTGCATTCATTTGATCAAAAATACAGTAAAAAATACAGTACAAACAGTAATATTGTGAAATTTACCACAATTTGAAATAACTTCCATTTGAATATATTTTAAAATGTAATTTATTCCTGTGATGCAAAGTCTTCAGTGTCACATGATCCTTCAGAAATCATTCTAACATGCTGATTTATTTATTTATTTCATCACTTAATCTCATTTTCAAACACACACACACACACACACACACACACACACACACATATATATATATATATATATTTTTTTTTTTTTTAACAATAGAAGTCTTTACTTTCACTTTTGATCAATACAATGCATTCTTGCTGAATTAAAGTTTGTTTAAAAAAATCTTACTGACTACAACGGTAGTATAGTTCCCACTTTATATGGTGTCCCTAATACCTGTGTACTTACATAGTAACTAGATATGTACGTAGTATGTAAACACAGTGTAAGTACACATTGGTACATAGTATCTACAGCTGTAATATTTCTGTAACTACACACATGTAACAACCCTCAAAATGTTATGTGTAAGTACAAATGTGTAACAGGACATTGGTAGCAACACTTTTGGGTAATGAAAGTACAAATATGTAACAGGACTAACAGCACGTTTTGGTAAAGAAGGTGTTACACTTTATATTAAGTAGACAATTCCTATGGATTTACCATGTAATTACTCTGATGTTACACACCACCGGCCAATAAGTTAGGCTTTACATATAAATTGCGGTCAGTGTCCAGAATGTTACACTTTATATTAAGTGGACAGTTCCTGAGGAGTTACCATGTAAGTACACTGGTATTAAAGAGGTGCTCCAACTCGATCCAACTCCTCCCACTTTACATATCCCTAAACCTACCCGTTTCCACCCCCTGGATCCCATTCCAACCCTAAACCTACCCATCTCCACCCTCTGGATCAAATTGTTCCAATTACTCTTATACATACTGTTGTTACAAAATGTAGTTATATAATTCCTGTTACACGAGTACTTAGTGAAGTGAAAAAGTGTTGTTACCAATGTCCTGTTACACATTTGTACTTACACATACCATTTTGAGGGTTGTTACATGTGTGTAGTTACAGAAATATTACAGCTGTAGATACTATGTACCAATGTGTACTTACACTGTGGTTACATACTACGTATCCCTTCTAGTTACTATGTAAGTACACAGGTATTAGGGACACAATATAAAGTGGGACCGTACTAGGGAAAAGTCCCTAGTACGAAAAGTCCCCCCTTTCTTCTTCTTTGACAATGAAATGAAATGAATGAAATGGAACAATTTGACAATGGCATGAAATGATTAAAAATTGATATCCCAGCAGTATTTGTTTTTTTACATGGATACTTTCCATTATACTATATCTAAAATGTAACCTTCTTAAAGTTCAATGAAGAATAAGAAAAAAAAATGTCAACTACCAATTTAAAGACAACATGAAATCAAATTCTTTCCTAAGTACTCTTTATTTAATAAATTCTTCTGTTTTATTGAAAAAATGAGACATTTTATGGAGGCAAATAAAAAATGCTATTAGTCATAATTATGGTAACAGTATAATATGATAACATTATGTTAACATAATTATGTAACATTATGTTAACAGTACATTCACATTTGTTGATTAAAAAGGGATAAAAATTGAAGAAAAAATCTACTAATTCAACTTAACTTTATGACACAAAAGGCTGGCAGAATAAAAAATAAATCTGAAATGTGGCTACTTTATTCTGACAAAAATCACTTGAATGCACATCACACTGTAACTATGATTTCCAAACTCATAGGTAATTTTCCCAGGTGTACTTGAAGACCTCATAAGGCTGAACGCATTGTTTACTACAAAGAGAAAGCTCATGTTGTCTTAAAGATCCGGGCAGTGCTACCGCAAAGCTTGCCAGTTCAATCCCATGGGCGATCAACAAAGTTTCTGAAAAAGCGAGTCTATAAAGCTAGAAACAGTAGAGACTCTCACAGCACATCTACAGTAGACCGTCTCATTAGACAGCTGTCTGTCAGCAGATCTAGTCTAGAATTTCCTCTATCCTCCGCTGTTCTCCTGACAGCTGTGTGAAGCAGAGGTTGTGATGCAGTAGAGGTCACTCGTCATGTTGTTGAGCTCAGCCCGTCTGCTCTGAGATTAAAGCAAGGCCATTGGCTGAAACATCAGCTTTGCAGAGATTTGACCGGCCCTCCCCCCCTCCATAAAGCAGAAAGCTAAAGCTCTCATCTGAAATAATCCCCATAAGACACAGACTGCTCTAATATACTGTTTGTTTTTAACAGCCCTGTATGTAGTTCCTGCTCCGAAGTGAAGCAGCTAACAATAGAACGGGGCCAAATGAACTAATAGACCTTTGGCCTATATATGTCTGATGGAGCCAAACCGCATGTGTTATAATGAGCGCTGAGAATCTGTTTGGGAAGAATTCACTGGGCAGTGGTTCACTGGGGTGTGAGGTATTGGTTTGAAAAATGTGTGTGTATTTAATGAAACAGAAAAGAACAAAATCAATGCAGATTTCTCATATTCAACAGAGCATGCTGATAAATAGAGAACAAATCACTGACATATGACATCTAAAGAAGAAGAAGAAGAAGAAGAAGAAGAATAAGAAGAAGAAAAATTCTGTCATCATTTACTCACCATCATGTTATTCCAAAGCCTTTTTTTTCTCTGTGGAAGAGAAAAAGAGAAATTTTAAAACAGTTTTCCATTAAATTGAGCTGACACTGAAGCTTTCAAGCTTTAAAAAGGACACAAAAGCACCATAAAGGTATCATAAAAGTAGTCCAAAAGACTCATTATGTTCCAAGTCCACTTAATGGGATAGTTCATCCAAAAATGAAAATTCTGTCTACATTGACTTACACGGTATGGGGGAAAATCAAAGTTAATGTGGGCGATGTTTGGCTACGCATTTGCTTGATTTTTTTTTTTTTTTTTTTTTTTATGTTCAACAGAAGAGAGAAACTCATACATGGTCATGATTTAATAGGTTGTGTGATTTTTTTTCTTCTGCAAGTCATTCGGAATACATTTGTGTTGGAACCATATAAATCATTTTTGTTGCATTAACTGAAACTGTATGGGTGGATTTTTAGTTCCCAGCACACTTTGCACAGTGCTGAATTGGGAGAGTAGATGATGTATTTAAATAATATTTTATGCATTTTTTGAGTAAAGGGAAATATATGAAAATAAACAAGAAAATACTATGTTGTTACTGTTTGCCACTGCACTGACATCAGCACAGCTATGTTTACTGAATTAATCATCAAACACAGTCATCATCTAACCATCCTATTACCAAACCACAAGCATAGTGGGAAACACAAAAACTTAAACACCAGCAAACTACCATAAGCTGATTTTTGTTTGTTTGTTTGTTTGTTTGTTTGTTTTGTTTTTGTTTTTGTTTTTTTGCAGCGATATCATGCATTTCACATGTTTAGTAGCTTGAACAGTGCCATATATGTTTAACATGTGCCGGACATTTTTAGCAAGTGCTATATCATTTCATATACTTGTGCTACAGCATGTTCTGCAGTCATTTTAACATTCTATAAAGTGTTTTACACATGCTACAGTGCATATCATGCTGTTTGCTTGTTTTAGCATGTGATCAAATGGTCTGTTGACATTTCAGTGTAAATTTTGGTTGTGTTTAATAGGTACCGTAGATGCAGTGAGGCTTGTGGATGTTATACTTTTTTATTTTTTTTTATTTATTTATTTTTTTTGACGTGTGTTGTAGACATATTTTAGCGTGTACTGTCAACATACTGTAGATGTTCTTGCCGAGCTCAGGATGACCCGACTTAGTTCAAGATCTCCAGGGAGCTGCAGCATGATCTGTGAAGTGCTTCAACATTTAACATGCAACTGCAGTCACTTCACTGGCCAAGGTGACCTTTGTACAATCCCCCTGATGGAGCCTGGGCTGTCTGAACATGCCGACTAAGCTTTCACATTAATTTACCATCATTATGCATGATTTAATAGAGATTCACTGCATAACACTTCACACAGACCAGATCAATGGCTGTTAATCTTGATCTTGGTCAGTGTAGGCGTATCAGAATATGCATTATATCCATTATTTATTGCCATTTTGTCCTGAAGGAATTAATAATTTAGATACATTTGTAGAGGACTTCACCGGTACAGCTGGGAAGAAAATGCCTTTTATTAGGTAACACAAGTTTGGTGGTGTTTGTGGAGTTCAAAAGACCAGATTTCAGAAACATTCATTGTATAAATATATGACATTGAAATAATATGTTCTATCTGTAGTATGTGCTCAGTCACCTGGAGTAATAAACTGTTCCTTTTTGAGGGAACTATTGCTTTACAAATACCTAGTTTAAAGGAACATTAAAAAAAAAAAAAAGCCTCCAAAAATGTATGGTTTTTAGAGATGCCAGTTAAAATATTTCAACCAAAAATTAAATGTTTCTGAGGAAACAGATCCGACTCGGACCGAAGACCAATGAGCTGCTGATAAGCACATGTGTGCACCAACCAGGCACTGAAAAGACTAATTTATTCACTTTATATGCATTAGACATGTAAAACACCCACTTTCACATCATTATTGAGCGCTTTGTGTATGTATACAGTTCGTCATTGTCCAATCACATAATTGAAACAAACTGTCCGAAAGAACCAGATTTCTCTGTTTGCCTGAGGCTCTGGATTAGGGCTGTCAAACGATTAATCGCGATTAATCACATCCAAAATAGAAGTTTTTGTTCACATAATATATGTATGTGTACTGTGTATATTTTTATGTATATATAAATATAAACACATGCATGTATATATTTAAGAAAAAATATGGTATGTTTATATATTTAATATATTTATATATAATATAAAATATAATAATATAAATATATACATGTATATACATGTAAATATTTTCTAAATATATACTGTATGTGTGTGTATTTATATACACATAATAAATAAACACAGTACACACATATATATAAATATAATGTAAACAAAAACTTTTATTTTGGATGTGATTAATCGTGATTAATCGTTTGACAGCACTACTCTGGATTACAGGTAATAATTTTGTAAATAATGTTCAGTTTCTTGCACAGACCGATCATTTCGCTTCATAAGACCTCAATGTATCATCAGAAGCCACAGGTGCTAAGGTCCTTGCTCACTGAGTCTGAAAATTTCGTATGCGTTTTTTCGTATTCCTAAAAATTTGTCACGCACAGAAACCTTGCACACTGAGTCCGATGCGTATTAATTAATCCACCAATTTCTATGAACTCAGTGTGCAAGGATCTTTATGGTGCTTTGAGCTGCGAGACGAAGTGGATAAACTTGACAACACCATTCTGGATTTTGGCGTTCGCTTGTACGGTGGCTCTGAATTGTCAAACATCTCTCAAAGTGCTTGCTACAGATACAAAAAACGCAGAAAATCGAACCCGATCTGATTTTTTTAATGACGGATGAAAGTTTCGGAGGCAGTGTGTAAATGTGATTGACACAATGTGAGGTCGTATTTATGTTTCAACGTGCAAAAATTTCAGACTCCGTGTGCAATGGCCTTTAATTTTGTGTTGCCTGATATGCTTTTTTTTATCTTCAAAGTTTGGTTTTGAGGATCTAATTAACAGGAAAACTTACTGAACTTGGATCTCGAACTTGAACAAAATATATTAGTTTTGTGTTCACAACTTATAGTGTTTGTTGAAATCATAGACCAACTTTAATTGTTATACATTCAACAACTTTTAGCTATACAGCAACTTTTTTCATGCTGAGTGTTCTCAACAATGTCCTGAAGCTGGTTGCCTTGAGTTTGGGAGTTTTCTCATTGCATCTAGACCATTTTAACTCCAGCAAACCACCTATTTTTGTTTTTCCCCCTCAGACAAACTGTAATTTGTGCTGTTTTTTAGTTGTTTAACTGTAATCTTGTATGATAATGAATGTTTTTACAAATGATTTGTATTCCAGTGACTTTTCCACTTTGTAATCTGGGAATAAAATCTATAATAATTCAGCAATTCTCTGTCAATTGCAGCTTCTATCAGGTGAGGGCAGGTCTGCGTGTGTCTCCTCGGGTTCCCCACAGAATCACTGCCACAACACCTGGATACACAGGTGAGAACTTCATGTATTTACTTTCTTCATCCCAATGTTTCCATAAATCCGTGTGTGCAGCATCAACATGTCAGACAACATGCAACTAATCAGTCATCGACATCGGTGTGTCTAGATTATTTTCTTTTGTTAGAACTAATATTTTTAGTGGTGGTGGTTTATATTCAAGATGCATCATCTGAGAGAGGGTTTTAAACGGGTCAGCAAGCTAAAATCCTCTCAGAGGAGATGCATCTCTGAATTCATTCCCTTTAAAGGCACATTAAAGCAGCACTTCTGAAACTAATTGAACTTCTTAAACAACAATTTCAGAGACAATTACTGTCGAACATTAAATCACTTGCTGTAAGCAATGCTCCTGTTATTGTGCACAATGCATTTATTTGTGAGGACTTCATTTTGCAACCTATTTACAACCTATTTACCTTGTTTTGCCGGATAGAGGATGATAGTGAAGCCCATCGGATGAATGCGAGCATTCGAGGGCTCTTTCCCAGAGGCTTTGGAAGGATTCCCCTCGCTTTTTCCGCTCCTGCTGTTAAAAATAAACGTGAAGAATAAACTACTTTCTGAGACAAAAAACACAGCCTTTAGAGGACAAAGAGAGATACAGAGATAAAGTCTCTAGAATTTACTATCTAGATATAAGACTTTTAGAGTTGGATAAATTATTGATCATGGACTAATACTCACTTGCTTTCAAAGTCAAATACAAATCGACAAAAAGTGCAACTAAGTACAATGACTGATGCAAAAAATGACATTTTTGTTTTTAAAATTTTAAAATTTGAATTTGAACACACATTTATTATATAATATATAGATATAATATATAAATATTTTAAAATGTAATATGAACATGTATAATTTATTAATATTTTATTAATATTGTTTTTTAAATATGTTTTAATATAATGTTATTTATTATTTTAACATCTTATATATTTACATAAATGTCTACAATAGCATCAACAAACTATATAACCTATTAATAACAATAAAAATCTAATACATCTAATTATTTGTTAAATGTTTACTTTTATTGTTTGCTGCCATGTTTTAATATGCATTACTCTTATTGCATAGTAATATCACAGTAACACATGGGCTCTCGTGGCTGATTTTACTATTATATTACACATATAAATGTATGCATTTGCTGTATGATTAAAGACATTTTCTCATGGTTTTCTATGACCCCGTGATTACAAACATACACTCTCTATGTAATTTACCCATTACCTATGTCTTGTTCTGTGTCTAACTTACATTCTTCTCACATTCTTAGCACACACTCTGTGCTCAAAACAGTAATCTGCAGGCTGTTTTATAGCCATCTGACAGCAGTCAAGGACACGGGCACCATGTTTCCACAGGTCACGTTGTGTCAGGTGAAAATATAGTCTGTTTTCACAACACTGATGGCTTCTTTGGTCTCTCACACATTGGTTATCTGCGCACACACACACAAACGCACACACACACACACACACACAATTATCAGTGTACACACTGCTGTTATGACACCTGTTTAAGACCATGTTCAAAAGATCCAAAAAACTGTTTTTGAAAAACACACTGTAAAGCCCCTTATAAAATCTACTTTAACACTATACTGTCAAGACACCATGTTTGTAATATCTTACCACACAAAATTTTGAGAATGAATTACTCCTATTCACCTATGGGACTGCTGTTTATGTCCTATTTTGCATTCAATTAGTGTGTTAGCATGCTTCTGAAAGTGACACAGGTTTATTCGCGGAGGCCTCAGATACTCGTCTGAATCGTGTGATTCCAGATCAAATACTGCTGTCTGACTGACATCACTGCACTATAATGAGCTTCTGGGCAAACTTTCATCTTCTGTTTATGTGCGAGGAACCGGCAAGACTACAAGTTTGTTGTTGGATGTCTGCTGTCTTGGTTTTTTTTTTTTTGTTTTGTTTTGTTTTGTTTTGTTTGTTTTTTTTGCTGATACATAGACTTGCTTGTAATTCTAGTGTTTCTAAACAAAAAAAGACACTTTACACACACTGTCACTTAGAAGTTTGGGATCAGCAAGTCTCTCATGTCCACAAAAGTTCCATTTATTTGATAAATATAGTAAAAACAGTAATATTGTGAAATATTATTTCAATTTACAATAACTCTTTTCTATTTGAATATATTTAAAAATGTAATTTATTTCTGTGATGCAAAGCTGAATTTTCAGCACCATTACTCCAGTCTTCAGTGTCACATGATCCTTCAGAAATTATTCTAATATGCTGATTTGCTGCTCAAAAACATTTCTTATTATTATCAGTGTTGAAATAAGTTCTTCTGCTTCATATTTTCATGGAAACTATGATACTTGAAACTGAAATATAAAAATATGAAATATTTATTTTACCAATATGAAAGCCTTTACTGTCACTTTTGATCAACTTAATGCATCCTTGCTGAATAAAATAATTTATTTAAAAATAAATAAATAAAATCTTACTGACCCAAAACAAAGCCATAAGCAATAAATCTTTTCGTCTTGTCCCTTTTACATTTATCCAACTAGGACAGTGATAAATGAAGTATTTCCTGTTCATCCAGTTGCTCATTTTGCTCGAGTCATATGAGATAACGCAGCCGTTTTCTTTGGCTATTGTATCTTATTGTCTTGATTGAGGAGTTGTGTGTGTGTGAGTGTGTATTTGGCAGCAGAAGCCCCACGGCCTCTGTCTGACATTGAGTCTTGACTGAACGCCAGCAGCGGTCTGACTCAAACCCAGGCATCAGTGGCCATTTTGGATCTGTCAGCCATTCTGGCTCTTATGGGATTTCATTTTCAGTTTCAAAATGTCATCTGGACAACTGGCTGGCTGACTAAACTGAAGTGTTTCAGCGTCTTTGTGCTCTCTACTAACTCAAATGATTAAAACAGTACAACAGTGCAACCAAAATCTATGTTGCATTGTGCTTTACAAGTTTTTCCTCAAACTGACCTGTTTTCTTTTACTCATGTACATCATTCAGTATGTTTAAGCAGCGCTGTCTATGTGTATACAGCATATTAAAATCTCTACTGTTAACAGCAGGAATAATATTGTAGATATGAATAATATGTCACACTCACATCATATGATAACAAAGTCTTGGAGATATGAGTTAAAATGCTAATTCTGACTGTACACCATGTGATATTGCAGTGCAGTGCTGTGAATTACAATACTGCAATCAGACGACTGCAGAAACAGTCCCTTCTGTTCAGCCGTTCATCAGAAACGCACTGTCCTGATCCACTATCCATAATGCTATCAGCATTTGCTTGATAAAAGGATCCTTACCAAAAAGTAGTATACTTCAAGTTTATTTTATTAAGTATACTTAAGTAAAGTTCAAGTATATTTTTAAGTATACTTTATGTAGTAAGTATACACATATTAGTGTACTAGTAGTATACTTGTCAGTGTACTATTTCAATACTCCTTCGGACTAAATTGGCCCACTTTCTAGTATATAAAAGTATACTTTTAAGTATACTTTAAGAATAACAGTAGTAAACTTTGAGCACACAACTACTTACATCAATGTTTTTAGCTTGCACTGCAACTATACTAAAAGTGAACTTATTGGTATACTGATAGTTTACTAATTAAATACTTATAGTAGCTTTTTAGTACACTTTGAAATATAGTCTCAGTAAACTACTAGTTTAGTAGTTTTATACTGCAGGTATACTTGTAAGTTTTCTTTAAGTGAACTTTACATCATACTTTAAGTATACTACTATGTCCCTATTTAGGTATTAATTTTTATATATTTTGTAATATGAATATCTGAACCTACAAAACATCAAAAGAAAGAACGGTATCTGCTTGTAAACAAAAACATTTTATTCTAGCTTCATGCATTCTTTTTTTTAAACACTTGAATGTGGGTAAGTTTCATAAATAAATAAATAAATAAATAAATAAACAACATTTTGAATCAAAAGCTTAAAAAAGACTATGAATTGGATTCAGAATGATAATCAAAACGTAGATGGAGTCGATCAACACCCCAAAGCTTGATAGTCATTATTACGTCTTCATTGGATGACATTTTATTGAATTACACAGTTTTGATGCAGTTTTATGTCTGATGATTGTGTCAGATTACATGTGGAAGTATCTGTTGTTTCAGTTTCTTCTTCACTTGTGTTCTTTTGGAAATTCTGTACTGAAGATGTGTACTACCGCCCCCTACCGTATAACAATGAAAACATGGAGTCTAGGAGCACAAGTATAGCTCAAATATATTTAGACTTTTTTTAAAGTATAAGTCAGGTATACTTAAATGTCATTTTAAGTATATTTCTGAGAAGTACATAAAAAGTAGACTAAAAGTACACTTTCCTATTTTAGTTTAAAAGAAGTATACTAATAGCACACTTGAATAAACTTCTTTTTCGTAAGGGGAGAGCTGTGAAATACCTAAGATGTTACCAAAAAAGTATTGAAGTTGAAAAAATACCCAGTTTTCAGATTATTTTACATTTATTCATTTAGAAGGCACTTTTATACAAAAGAGAACTATACTTATGACAAATGTTGCATCACTATCTGCACTAGAACAAAACAGCCAGATATATAAGCTGACCGTTACATTGTTCCAGACTTTCTTTCAGCTCTGAAACACAATAGGAGACTTTTTGAATAGAGAACCATAAAAAACAAAAAGACACAAAATATTATAAACGTAGTCCATCTCTAAGAGACCCAGCAAATTTCAATGTTTGTATAAAGCAATTAAATAAACTTTTCATATCCATTAGCAATTCACAACTCTTAACATTTTTGGAAGAAATGTATTTAACCTATTTACAAAATAAGTATTTGCCACATATTACTTGTAAATCTATTTATTTTTATTTATCTATGTTTAATTTCTGATTTCTGTAAGTGCTGCTGGGAAAAGTCTTAAATGTCTTGAAATGTTGAACATTCATGTATTTGAAACCACTTTTCTAAGCGTAACAAAAATGAAACACTGGGACTCAAACTTTTTTCTATTGTTCTCACGTAATCAAGTATTTTATCAAATTATACCGCAATGCAAATTTTGCCATAGAGAAAGTTTTGTTTTTTAGATCTAGTGGCTCTCTAAAGACATTTTTAAGGGTGAAAAAATAATACATCATGAATTTCTATACTTGGGTCTTATGACTCGTGCACTATATTCCAATTCTTCTGAAGTCATATGATAGCTTTGTGTGAGGAACAGACTGATATTTAAGTTTGGGCTGTTAACTGAAGTGATTTAACTTGTGAAATCAATCAGTCCAATTTGTGACAGAATCATTTATTTTAAAAGTATGATTTGATCATGAGTCAGATGTTGTAGCTTCTTCTATAAATATGCAAATGAAAGTCTATAGTCTGCAAAACTCTTCCATTTAAATTTGTTTTCAAACAAAGCTAACAATTGAATTCAAAGGACTAGTGAACAAATCATCTAGACTACTTTTGTAATCATTTTTATTGTGTGATTTCATTATTTTAGAGCTAGACACGCTAAAAAAATCCTCTTTTCTTGTTATATGGAAGGATTTGGCAACACAAGGTTGATTAACTAACTAAAATGTTCATTTTTGGGTGAACTATCTCTTTAAAAGGTATATTATTGATTATCCAATATGCCGCATTCCAGTGCAGTGCTGTAAATTTCCATACTGCTGTCAGACGGCTAGAAATAGTCGTGTTCATCAGAAACACACTGACCTGATCCATCATCTTTTTTCTGGATTTCTGACTCTTCCTCTCCATCAAACACACACACACACACACATACACACACACACACTCCCCACGACTCCTCTGGCAAGATCAGACTCTACTGTACGGCTCTCTCTCCGGGTCTCTGGGGCTTCAGCACACTGCAGAACTGTTTTTGGTGACACACAGAGAGGAAGAAAGACATAGAAAGAGAGAGACAGACAGAAAGAGGCAAACAGAGAGAGACGGACACAGCGGGGGTCTGTCTTTACGCGAGACCCTCACCGTTCCGCTCAGCACCTCTATCTGACACACGCTATCATCTTCTCCACTGAAGAGAAACCCCGCTGAGGTGCTGTCATCCGTCACAGACGAGATCTCTGTCTCTCTCTGGCTGGATGTGGAGCCAGTGGCCAACGTTTGATGCTTGTGGCCTTGATGGTGGCTGTTTTAGTGTCAGGTTAGTGAAAAACGGCACGAGTAATGCTGGATCTGATGGACAGATTCATGATTCTCTCTCCTTAGAGGAAACTTTCAGTAATCATTTGTGGCTCTATAAACTTTTCTCAGAAGCTTCTGCTAAAATTCAACTGGAGAAATAAGAAAAATTTTGTCAAATATGGAAAGAAAAAAAAAAAACTGCCATTTACTTACCTTCCTATTGAAAACATTGACCAGGGACTCACATCCTAAAAATAAATATACACACACATTGAAATAGTTCACATGAATATATTTTACACTATACTAAATAATCTGCAGTTCACGTTTTATTGCAACAATTTACTAACTTGAAAGTTAAAAATGTAAACAAAAATGTTCCACAAGCATTTTAATGTGTCCTGATTGTATTTTGAATATAAATATATTGTAGGCTAAAAATAGTGGACTAACATGCTTCTTTTACTATATAATCATCATTATATAGTATATATACAGTATGTACATTTTCTATATGCAGTTTGGTCTTATTCTCATGGTTAGAAAATGCTACATTCACTTTTTGAGGCTACTTTCCTGTAAATTTTAATAGAAAATGACTTTTTATATTGGTAAATGTGGTTTGTAAAACATTTTGAAAACATTGCACTGCAACCTTACTTAACAAAATTATTAAATTACAAATATTGCACTGTTCTTTTGTGTGTGTATGTGGTTTCTAGAACATTTTTTAAAACACTGCACCACAAAATATAAATAAATAAAATTAATAAAAACAATAAATGTACTGTTTTCTTTGTGTTTTCTAAAACATTTTTAAAACATTGCACTATGACGCAACTAACTGAAATTCAAAATAAAATAAAAATAAAAAGAAAAAAAAAAGAAAAAAAGTACTATTTTTGTGTGGTTTCTAAAACATTTTTAAAGCACTACTAAAGAAAATAGAAATAAAATTAGAAAAAAAAAAAATATATATATATATATATATATATATATATATATATATATATATACATATATATATATACGGTGTTTTCGGCACTCCAAAATTACTTAACATTGCACTCCAAAATTACTTAACAAATTACTACAACAACTACTAATAAATTACAAAACACTAAGTTTTTTTGGTCCAGTTTCTAAAATATTTTTAAAACACTGTACTACAACATTACTTAACTAAATAAAATAAAATGATAATAAAACAAAACAAAAAGACAAAACAATATACTATTTTTTGTGCAGTTTTCAAAACATTTTTTAAATATTGCACAGCAACATAACACAATTACAAATATTGTACAGTTTTATATATATATATATATATATATATATATATATATATATATATATATATATATATATATATATATAAAAAACAGTGCATTTTTGTAACGGTGCACTGCGACATTACAAAACAAAAATGTAATGCACAAATGTTTTACACTTGGGCTTTCTTTCAACCCAAAGTCTCCTCTTGTTCTCCATCTAGGAGCTAGGGCACTATCTAGGAGCTGCAAATGAGATATATAATAATAGTATTCCTGCAGGCCCTGCTCTCTTACAGTGTAAGTATTTTCTTTTGATGTTTTGCTTCCTCTCGAATTCTAAAAGCTTCAAATCACAATCCTGCGAAACGCTGTCAGAAAATACCGTCTGAAAACAACAGACTGAATATGAATGAAACATCTACATCTCTCTTTCTGCAGGGAAGCGTCAATGAATATACTTTGATGTTCACGCAGTGGAGAATCTCTCTCTGGAGATGCTGTGATGTGCACAGCAGAGAAATAATCTACCTTTTCTTCCTCTCTGTCTGTCTGTCTTGCTGCGGGTAGGTGAGTGCAGTTTCAGCAGCGCAGGGGTTCACGATGGCAGCGTGTTCAGTCGGATCTTTCAGATCCTGTACAGGAATGAGGAGGTGACCCTGGAGGACCGCATGAACTTCAGAGTGCACCTGCTGCTGGATGGGGAGAGGGTGAGTGTCTTGCTGCTCTGACAACAGAAGAGACCAAAACATGTGAAGCTAGCGGTTAAAGAAGCAGCATGCCAGCCAGAAGGTTATAGGTTCAAATCCCCTAGAAAGTACGAGTATGAACTGGAATAATTTTAACTTTTATACATAATTCAGTCAAAATCCTGTTAAATAAACAGGTTCAGAGATAAACTGCACAATATTATAGGGTTTTTATATTATGTGAGTCTCTTATGCTCACCAGTGCTACATTTATTTGATGAAAAATACTGTAAAAACAGTAATATTGTGAAATAGTTTTACAATTTAAAATAACTGTTTTCTATTTGAATATATTTTAAAATGTAATTTATTCCTGTGATACAAAGCCGAATTTTCAGCATCATCACTCCAGTCTTCATTGTCACATGATCCTTCAGAAATCATTCTATTATGCTGATTTGCTGCTCAAGAAACATTTGTTGTTATCAATGTTGAAAACAATTGCTTAATATTTTGTTAGAAACAGCAATGCAATTTTTTCAGGATTCTTGTTATCATCAATGTTGAAAATAGTTGTGATTGTAAATATTTTATGGAAACTGTGATACTTTTTTTTCAGGATTCTTTGATTAATAGAAAGCTATTTTATTTGAAACCGAAATCTTTTGCAAAAAATATATTTGAAATATAAATATGTATTTGTATTAAAAGATTTTACACTAATCTATGATGTTACAGTATGTTGGAGGTCTACTAACTTTTTCCACACCAGAAAAGGGAATTTTTTTTCTTGTAAGTTGTTTAAAAATGTACATTCCAAGGGTCATTTGTTATTGTCTTATCTATTTACAGAAATTGCATTCCACTATCAGTATGACCAACTATATTGAAGAACAGCAACAAAAAGAAAGCTACACCTTTCAAATGGTGTACTTACTTTTTGACAGCACTGTGTTATATTCAAGTATTATGACCAATTGTGTCATTCCAGCTCATTTTATATGTTATGAAATATGCGAAATGAGAGTGGCAGAGAGAGGTAGGGAATTGTGGGTGGGGAGAGTATCTTAGATTTCTACGGCCATCTTTCTTATTAACCTTGAAGCAGTTATCTGTAGTCGAGCTCCTCTCTATCTCACTCTCTGTCTCTCCCCCGCAGATAAGACTTCTAAAAATAGCTTTCCATTTCCCCAGAGTGTGAGTTTATTCAATCTGTGTATCAATAATTGGAGCAGCCCTGTTTGTTTTCAAAGTTCGGCGGAGTGCAGCAGTTTCTCAGAACGGGGCGGAACCTTCTGTGTAAATCACATCAGGGTTCCTTTCTAGAGGAGATACGTGGGAACAGAAAATGCTAAAATCATGTTTTCATTTGAAACATCCTTGTGGGAAAAAAAACAAACAAACATAACATATTAATTATGTGCGCACATGTGAGAGCACATAAAATTCATGAGGTTCCGTTTACTCGCACGCGATCACATAAAGATTCAACACAAGGGAAACAATGCTGTTACATGTGAGACGTGAAATAAAAATTAAACATACAAAACGTAAAAAAAGAGAAATATTATACTACTAATTAAAGTATATAATTGATTCAATTCAGTGTTTAAACGTTATTTTACAATAAAATGTATTGTATTATTTTATTTTACAGGATATATACAGTGGTGGCCAAAGTTATTAGAACACTAGTATTTTCACAAGCTAAAAATGGTTTTAAGTCAGTTATTTCTATCTTTTTCTGTAGTGTGTCAGTAGGACATATCAGTTTACATTTCCAAACATTGATTTTGCCATTAATTGTAATAATCCAATGAGATTTTTGTCTGACAACAGCCAGTGCTCCACACAGAGATCTGATCTTTTCATCATTCAGTCTGTCTGGAATGACATGAAGAGAGAGAACAAACTGAGACAGACTAAATCCAGAAGAATTGTGGCAACGTCTCCAAGATGCTTCAAGAAACCTACCTGCAAAGCTACAGTACTGTTAAAAGTTTTTGGCACTTAAAAAATGCTGTAGAATGAGGATGCTGTCAAAAATAATGTCATAAATAGATTTTCTTTATCAATTAACTTCTAGTAACTTAATTACATCAACATTTGGTGTGACCACCCTTTGTGTTTAAAGCAGCTTTTGCCCTCTGTGCACTTGCGCATAGTTTTTCAGCTTTGCAGGTAGGTCTCTTGAAGCATCTTGGATATATGAGATATATAATATTATTATTATTATTAATATTGTACATTGTATCGTATGTAATTATTTTTTACTATTACTAATTATGAAATATAAAATGTAATTTAATTCTGACATATTTATCATTAGTTGTGTAAGACAAGTATTATTCGATAATTTAATTTAATTTAATTTAATTTAATTTAATTGCAACAATGGGCTTGTTGGCATGATCACATACAAAGGCCAAGATTCATGTGGTTCTGTTTACTTACATGTGATCATAACGATTTAGCCATGGGAAACATCATTAAACATTGTTATAACATGATGAATAACACCTCAGGACAGCTGTGCTAGTTTTTTATAATTTTTTTTTTTTTTTCCATAAACATTCACGAAACAACCAGCCATATGGGGTAAAAATGCAGAGATCATAAAGATAGAATGCAATCACCTAAACACCCCAGCAACCACATAGCAACAGCTTTATGTTGTTTGATTAAAATATTCAACTAATATTGATTAGTTGATTGATGGTACAGTACTATTATGTTTTATGACAGACTGATATGAGTCTTCTTGCACTTTACTCCATCTTACATTATATTTATGGATTATCTAAAGCATTCGATGAAAATATGAACACATGTTCTATTGTTTGAGCTGCAGGAATGCCGTAGAGATCTTGCTTAGTTTTTGAAAGTTCTGCAGATATTTTTGATTGACAGGTGTGTTGATGTGTCTCTCAGGTGGAAGAAGCTGTGAGTGAGGTGGACATCCAGCTCAAACTAGATCTGCACTTCACTGACAATGAACAGCAGTGAGTCTCTCGCCCTTCTTTTTCCATCATTTTCTCCCTCTGCATCATCACTGCTTGTCTTCAGAATGGCTTGTACTATCATGCTGTTTTTGCAGTATATGGTCAGAATACTCTGCAAATTATGTCAATTTTCAGTATGCAGGGAATGACCTACTTCTTTATCTAAGTTCTGCTTGTATATTAAATATTGAGTACTGTATTTCACAATGCAATGCACTTGATCTTCCATGTACAGAGTGACAAATGAAGAAGCAATACAATTTTTAATGCTGTAGACCACATTACACTGAATTCAGAAGTTTTGGTCAGTAAGAAACAAGGCTCTTATGCTCACCAAGGTTGCATTTATTTGATCAAAAATATTTAAAATAACTGTTTTAAATTAGAATATATCTTAAAATGTAATTCATTCCTGTGATGCAATGCTAGATTTTTCAACCCAGGCTCATTGGAAATACGTGCCTCTAAATACATTTCTGCAACACCGTTATTACGTAGCTTACTGCACGTTTCGAGGCAGTTTCAAATTGAAACGTCCAGTGAGTGGCGCTAAAACCCGGGGTCAATACGTGACCCTGGCACATATTTGTTACGTTGATATAGGCACGTATTGCTGTGTTTTTATTACATTGCTTCAGGTACGTATTTCGGTGATTCATAATTCAAATATCCGAGGAGTGACGCTAAAAGTTAATGCTCTTCGTTTGTATAGGTACGTTTTTTCAGTTTTGCAGAAATGCATTTAGAGGCACGTATTTCCAATGAGCCTATGTTGGAATTTTTAGCATCATTACTCCAGTCTTTAGTGTCACATGATCCTTCAGAAATCATTCTAATATGCTGATTTGCTGCTCAAAAACATTTTATTTATTTATTTATTTTTTTAAATCATTTTTACTCCACGTTTAAGTGTAATGCTGAGAACAGTTACACTTAAAGGTGCAGTAGAGAAACACTGTTGATATTTGAAATCACCAAAACAAATACGCCCCTACCCAAAAGGTTTACACCTCTATCTTGATAGCTCCACCCCCAATTCATGAACATGATGTACAATACAGGCACCTCCCCCATTACAAGCAAACACGCCCCTTACTGGTGATTGGCTATAAGTGTTTTTTTTTTGTTTTTTGTTTTTTGGGGGTGCTCTGTGCCAGTTTCAACAGTGTTTCTAAGAAATCACTTACTGCACCTTTATTATTTTTGTGAAAACCATTGTTTATTTGTACTTTTTTGCCAAATTTTATTAATATATCACATCCTAGCTGAATAAAATGATACATTTCTTAAAAAAAAATCTTATTGACACCAAATTTTAAACAGCAGTGTACAGTATTCCCAGAAATACTAGCCTTCTCCATTCTGTAGAATATGCTATTTATTGCCCACAATTTTTGAATAGTTATAACGTTTGCTGTTTGACAATAGTATATCAAACATTATGCACTCCATCCAATATTGAATAATATCTTTACATTTGGAAGTCCGATGCAACAATGTTAACACAGTTAAAAATCAATGATATTGCTTTCGGTTCATCCATCACAGGGAAAATGGAAGATCAAATCAAACGCATTGAGTTGTGTATTCCACACAGCACACTCCATTCAGTACTTTATACCAAATATGGTATACCAAACATCCAGATGAAAACAACTTGCTGAATTAAACATATAACATGATGCTGTGTGACAACAATGTAGCATACATTTTAAAATATTTGCATATTATTTCACATACTATTTAAAAAAAAATAGCATGCAGTTAATAACACACTATGTACAACCATGCTTTCTCTCCTTCCTGTTGTCTGTATGATCTCTCTGTCTGTTGGTATTTAAGGAGCTGCAGTAAGAGAGTGGTAGAGCCTCAGGCAGGCACAGTGTGTGTGTGCGTGTGTGTATTAATCAAGAACAGTAAGAGGAAAGTCATTGAAGGCCCTCAGCTTAAAATACTCACACACAGAGAGAGAAAGAGAGAGAGAGAGAGAGAGAGAGAGTGTGTCCTGTTTCAAAGCAGCACAAATGAGAGCAATTACCTGCACCTCTTACCTGCAGCAGAGCCCCAGAGCTCAGAGCGGCAGCGGCGGGTCAGCCCCTGAGCTCTGCAGGGACGGCAGCGAGGCAAGCTCATTAACTACACTACCTGTCCATCTCTCTGTCCTCCTCATGTTCTCTCTCCTTCTCCTGTGTTTTCTTTATTCAGGTCTTTTTCTCCTGGTCTTGTTCTTTGGCTGCCACATCTCAGCATAGCTGTTACTTTTGCAGACTTGAGACAGTCTTCATTGTTCACATGCATATGAACAAAATTAAACAAGTCTAGTGTGACTGTCTCTCTCTATAATCTGTGATTTTGTCATGTGTTTGTATTAGGCTGGCGGATCTCTCTTCAGTGCCTCTGATTAGCAGCAGGACGTTAGGTTTGCACTTCCATCCACACCAAGGCCTACACCATCACCTGCCCGTCATGTTTGACTATTTCCACCTGTCCGTCATCTCAGTCTCAATCCATGCCTCCCTGGTGGCACTGCACCAACCGCTGATCAGGTGATCACACAAACTCACCACCAGTTCAATTTTTGTGCATTGCTTTATTATTTGTTGTTGTTTTTGTTTTGTTGCTTTGTAATTTTATTCATTTAATTTAATTGAAAAACAAATAAATTAAACTAAATAATACTTGCCTTACACAACTAATGATGATCAAACTGAAATTACATCAAATAATAATAATTATTATTATTATTAGTAGTAGTAGTAGTAGTATATTTAATAGTTAATAATAAATCATATTTTGTTTTAATTTAATATTGATTAAAATTAATAAATAATAATACATTCAATTTTCAGGTTGCAGTCAGACTTTATGTAACCCAATATTACTATACAACAACAAGAAAAAACAAAAAAAATAAATAATAATAATAATAATAATAATAATAATAATAAAACATTAATTAAAGTCTAGCATTTTAATTTAATTTTGATAATTTCATCCTTAATTTTGTAAGGCAAGTATTATTTAGTTTAAATTTTTCCAATTAAATTCTAGTTTTTTATTTTAAATTACATTTTTTTTTATTAGATTGCATTTTTAAAATTAAATTACATTTTTAAAATTAAATTACAAATCAACAGTGTAACATAGTAGCATGGTTGTATAAAATAGCTAGCTTTTCTAGTCAAATGTTGAATACTGTGTATTGTTTGTTGGATCTGTACCTCCTGTTGGTAGGAGGTGTTATTGGCAGGATGTGATCTTTTTTCACAGCTGTGGATCTGTTCTTTAAAACTGAGCTTTTAAAGTGCTAGATCTATCTCTGAACTCTCCTGTCAAATCCAAAGTGTGTGTGTTTGTCAGCTGTCATGTGTAATGGATTTCAGAGAACAGAAGCCTCATTAGTGACAAATATTCTCAAGACTGACTTTAACAAACTAATCAGGCATTTGTGTGTCTTTGGGTTTTCCGTGAGGACCAGCAGACGTTGTTTTCAGACAGTTATGCAGTATAAATGATGTTGCATGACTGGATAATGAAGAATCTTGTGAGCGGTTCCCACTGAGATCCCTTGCGTTAATTCACTTGATAACAGCAGCACACATTGATCACTCCACAGGTTCTTACAGTCTGTCGTTTGTCTTTCTGTAGTTTCGCGCGCAGTGGAAAGGGGGCGTGGCTTGGTAAAGGCTCTCCAGAGAGTGAAGCTCCGCCCTCTGCGATGTCAGTGGAGAATCTGATGTTTGGGGCGGGATATTGCAAACCTGTGCCAACAGAGGTAAACACATACATCTAACCTAACTCACTCATTTTGCACATACACATAATTATAATGTGTTTAAATGACTGTACTGATCTCAACTGAACTATTAAATCCAACCCTGCTATCTGACATCTTACTTGACAGCATTGAAACTGGTCCGTGGTGCTCTTCTGGGTTCCTAGATAGTTCAAGCCTCATTCAGTATCTGTCAGAAAAAGAAACCTGTTGCAGAGAATGGTCATTACATTTTGATGAAACCTTAAGAAAAAAAAAACAAAACAAAACAAAAAACATGATGAAATTAAGGCTGCTTTGTTCTGAATAGCATAATTCGTACTACACAAGTATTACATGCAGTGTGCATATTTTCTGTATGCATGAAAACCCAATGACTGATTATATTTGCCAAAATGCATGGCACACTGTGAGATGCTTAACCTTTTTATAATGTAATGTACAATATTATAAGTGTAATATCTTTACTCTCTCTCTCTCTATATACACACACACACACACACATAATAACAGTTATTTGTGGTGCAGTTATTAATAATGACTCTTATTATTATGAATACCAAAAGGTTTTTTCTTGATAGATTTTCTTAATATTTTTGTCGAAACTTTGATGCATTTATTCTTTTATTAATAGAAAGATCAGTTTAAAACAGAATCTTTTGTAATATTAATATTAATTATCTATAGATAGATAGATAGATAGATAGATAAAATATTGTTTTAAAAATTACAAAATATCCCCTATATTTCCGAAAAATAACCGGACACTACATTAAACATACTGAGTTCATATGACAAATTTGCATCCTAATGGCTAAGTAATTCATTCAGTTTCACCGGTTACTTTATTATAATTATTTAAAAAATACCAGGCAGTATGCAGTGCATGTAATGTGCAGTATTTATTCAGAACAAAGTCATGGAATATTTCCAAATAATGCCTGCAGACATTTAACCTGAGCAATTTAGAGTTAAACGGCATAGATAATGTGACCTTTCTGGCCATTTGCTGAGGACAAAATAGCCCTCTGTTTTTTTCTGACTGGATGAACTGAGAGGTTTCTCTTGCCTGTGGAGATTTCCATTTAGGCAGGAAATCGTAACGAGGCCTCTCGTCTCCGTATGGGTCCTACATTTACACCCCCCCTGCAGGGCACTTTATTAAGTACAGCGTTCCGCTGGAGGGAGGCAGCGTTTGATCATCGTAACGAGCCCTGCTTTAACAGCCTCAAACATGAGGAGCAAGCATCTCTCCCTCTCTCTCTGCTTTCTGTAAGCGCTTCTCAGCACTTTTACTTTACAATGAAGGACAAAATGTAATGATTTTCACTCAGGGACAAAAGATAAGTTGTTCAAGCTTATTAAGTGATGGGTTAATGTTTTTGTCTTCTGTAAAAGCAACTTATAGTTAACCCAAACTGTATCTGGATGCTTAAAGAAACAGTTCACCCAAAAATGAATAATTTACTCACCTTTATGCCATTCCAAACCCCTGTGGCTTTCTTTCATCCGTAGAACAGAAAGGAGAAATTACTCTATATTTATGATACTTCTAAATTTATTCAAAAACAGCATGAAAGTATCATGAAAGTCATATATATATATATATATATATATATATATATATATATATATATATATATATATATATATATATATATATTACAAGACTTTTGAATCATGCAACAGATTTCTGTGATAACTACAACTTAGTTCAGTGAACAACAACTTAAAAGTAAATTTAGATTGTTATTCACTCATTCTCAGAGTTTACTGCTGCAATTGAATCACTGAGTTGAACCAGATCAAACTGATTCCTAAACAAATCATTCAGAGTGATTTTGTGAATCAGATGATTCACTGAAAAGATTCAACTCATAAGAGCAATTGTTCACAAATTGGGCATCACTACTTCTTTATCAAACTATTGTATAGCTCCTGAAGACTTAATATATAGTGTACAGACTTGCATGAATGTATTTACACGCATACTGACCGCAAACAGATTACACTATCCCACAATGCAAGTTGGCATGTTTACTCTGCCATGCACACGCTTTCTTACATTAAATTTGGCTCTGTGAATTCAGTCTATGACCTTTGTTGCATGTATGTGAGTGTAATATTGACTCTGTGTTGTCCAGCTGTCACATGTAGGCTACTAAAATGTGAGAAATGTAAATAGAAAGCACAGAGCAGATGTTTGTGTGTGTGCGAGAGAGAGACTGAATTCAGAACGCATCTGTTTGAGTCAAAGGGACATAACTGAATGTAGATTACAAAGCTTCACACATATAATGACAGCGTTCGGCACTCTCTTTACACTCAAACATACACACATTACACAGTACACACAAGTATGCAGTAAAGACATATTAGAGGCCCAGCAGACTCACAATCACCCCTGCATCAGCATTTCATGAGCCTTTGCTCCAAACATTTAAAGCATCACCTGCGTTTTCTGTAAACTATAAAACTGTACATTTAAAAATAGCTTGTATTTAGTGTTTTAGATTCATAGAAGCCTGTCTCCATCAGTGTGAAAAGGTAACAAGGTAATAGACTTTTGACATTTTATTTTATATGACACTTTATTTTATTTTTGACACATTTTATAGTGACATTTTATAGACTCAACAGTTCAAGTTTTTTATTTTTTTTTGGATAAATGATTTCAGCAAGGACACATTAAAGTGATCAAAAGTGACAGTAAAAATATATGCAATGTTTCAAAAGATTTCCATTTCAAATAAATGCTGTTCTTTTGAACTTTCTGTTCATCAAAGAAAAAAAAATGCATCATAATATCCATAAACATATTAAGACGTGCTACTGTTTTTAAAACTGATAATAATCAGAAATGTTTCTTGAGCAGCAAATCAGCATATTAGAATGATTTCTGAAGGATCATGTGACAATGAAGACGGGAGTAATGATGCTGAAAATTTTTGAAACTGAAAGTTTTTAAATTGTAATAATATTTCACAGTATGTTTTTACTTTATTCTGATCAAAAAAAGCAGGTTTGGAGAGCATAAAAACTTATTTCCAAAACAAATCTTACCAACCACAAACCTTAGAATGGTAGTGTTCTCTTATTATTCTTATTTCAATTTTATGTATTTATTTATTTTTTTCCCCAGAAGTGTGAAAATTGCTAAAAATGCTATAAATCAAATGAACAGAGAAGGTCTTTCCTCTCTGTAGAGCTGTATATGTGTGCACTTCCTGTCGACAGGACGTCTCTGTGTCGTTCTCCATATGAGTGCCACGTATGCACACTTCTCCTATTTTACTGCTGGGAAACCAACTGCGTTTAAAGTTTTACCCTGCGTTTGATCTTCATCTAATTACTGAGCTTCAGGCTCAGCCAAACATAAACATACAGGTGCTGCTCATAACAACCACATCACACAAATATGATATTCTTTTTTCTCTCTTTTTGTCATGAGAAACCTGTGTTTTTAGCTCTTAAAAGAGAACTTATGAAAACAGCGACTGTGTGACCAAAGTTGTGGGTTAGTCCACATGGGTAAACCTTTGTTCAGTGTTTATCTACCTGGTTATGCATGTGCAGAAATAACAGGGAAGAAGTGTGACATGCAGTAAAATCTGACCTCGACTCCTGTGTGAATGTGTGTTTGTTTGCAGGGCAGCTTTTACGTGCCGTCAGAGAACTGTCTGCAGAGAGCTTACACGTGGCACCGGCGCATCTGTAAACTGTTGCTGGCGGCTCACAGAGCCCTGCGCTCCTATTACACGGCGCTAATGAAGGAGATCCCTCAACTGCAACAAATAGAAATGGGTATAATCTCAAACTCTTATGTAACTCATTCACTTCAAATGTGTGTGGATTTCTCGAAAGACGGTTCCCTGTCATGATCACTTACCCTTATGTCCTTCAGAACCCATAAGGTTTTCTTTCTTCTGTAGGACACAAAAAGCACACATTGATTAGTAATTGTCAAGCTCCAAAAAAAGTCAAAAACAAAGAATTACCAAGATATTTTTTTGTTTGTGACTAACTCTTTCCTTATGTTCTCGTTTCCAGAGGACCTCCCCCTTGAAGAAACATCAAACCAGCTCACCATTGAACTACAGGTTTGTGAAACACTAATCAAATTCCTGTAAAAACATACAATTAATATGATGTAGGTTAGACACCATGGTTGTTCTGTGTCTAAATAAGATTGACAGTTTTAATTCTCTCTTCCCCTGTAGTTGCAGGGCGGTCATGAGAAGGTAGTAGAACAGGTCAGTAAAGATCTGACGCAGCTCTGTGCTCAGCTGTCTGCTCTTTGGACACAGTTTATGGACGCCACGGTTCCTAATCCACATATCCGCTCATATCTGGCCCAGGAGCACCACACACTCAGGGTGAGTGTGTTTCTTGTTCAGTGTCATGTTTCATTTAGAAATATGCCAACATTAGACGTTAAATAGGTTACAAAAGCATTTTTTGAACAATTTTAACACCAGTAGGTTTTCTTTTCCAGCCTTAAGTTATGAGAACTTACTATGAATGGTGCTAAACCTGAATTTCAGTGCCATGAAGGGTGAATTTTGAGCGTGACAGCTTATTTTTACTTTATGAAATATACAAACTCAAATATAACAGCTCATTTAATAATCCTAGCAACAAAATGACATGATTCCAACAGGAAAATTAGTTTCTAGTCAGACTGACTTAAATTATTGTTCGATAAAGCCCGGAATGAACTGTGCTTCTCATACACAGCCTGAATTTCCCAGCATCCCTCGCAACTCTGCGTTCTGTTGAGCGATGCATTAGACGTAGAAGCCTCATCTCTTTTGATACATACAGTAATTTCACCCACAGGACAGCTCAGCTTTTAATTTCAGAACTCTGAGTTATTATAATGATGAAAAAGATGAAGAGATGAATCCAATTTAGTTTTTATTTCTGGAGTGGTTTTATTTCTCTCTCGTATTCGAGGTTCCTTTATAAAATATTTCTGCTCGCTGTGGCTGATCTTAAAAAAGAAATATAAAATGCAAGATTGTAATGCATTCAAATTGTGCCTGCAAGACAAATACAGAGTGAAAAGCTGAAATGATTCAAATGCAGCATGAATGATACATGACCTACAGTGACTTACTATGCTTGCTTTATAGAAATCATTTTGAAATAGGTGATTCTTCAAAAGGGGAATTTTTTTTGACAATTAAAAATTTTACAAAAGAAAAGTTTGTTAAAAGACTGTTAATACAGTCTCTCTTTATGTTTTATTTTTTAATTTAACTTTAATAAGAAAGAAAGAAAGAAAGAAAGAAAGAAAGAAAGAAAGAAAGAAAGAAAGAAAGAAAGAAATCTTTTCAAATACTAAGTCAAAAGTGTCAAAAAAAAAAACAACAACAAATAAAACAACAAAGTTGTGATTTTACATTTTTATTGTGATTTACAGCTGTTGTCTATGATATAAGTGCATACTGAATGTGTGTGTTTGTGCAGGTCAGGAGATTTTCTGAAGCATATTTCTTCACTGAACATCCCAAAGAGTCCTCACTCACATTTCAGGAGGAGCTGTGAGTTTTTTTTATTTATTTTTTTTTTATTTTAGTATAGCCTCTGTCTTCCTCTTTTATCACATACACACTATACCTAGCTATGCAAATAGAGAAATAACCTCAAATATTTTCATTAAAGCTACTGTAATTAAAACTACTCATAACCCTTAAAAACTGCTGAAACTGCTGTGTATCTCTGATGACAGTATCAATAGACATGCACAGGTGGCCACAGAGATGCGCAGTTCTGATTACCTGCTCCGAATGCCTCCACTTCCTGTGGAATGCCTGGACATCGACGGAGACTGGAGCAGCCTGCCAATCATCTTTGAGGACAGATACGTGGACACACCCTGTTTAGGTGACAGCCAACAGAAATGTTGTTTAAAAGAGAGTAAATGAATGAATGAACATAAGAATGAATGTACAAATAAAACGAATGAATGAACATAAGAATGAGCATCTGTACAAACAAACAAATGAAAATACAAATGAATAAGCTTTGAAGCAAACAAATCACTGAAAGAAAGAACAAAGATATAAATTAACAGAAAAATAAATGAACAAAAAAGATTTAGCAACAAAAACTACTGAATCAGTGAACTGCATTATAAATGAAAAAATAAATTAATTTATAAATCATTGTCTAAATGAATGAAAGAACAAACAAAATAATGAAAGGCCAAACTATTTAATGAATGAAAAAAGAGCATTTAAACAAACAAATCACTGAAAGAATGAACACATTTATGAATGAACAAAATAATAAATGAACAAACTAAAAAAAAAAATGAACTAAAAGCCACTGAATCAGTGAACTGCATTATGAATGTACAAAAATATATGATTTGATTTATAAATGAATAAACAAATGAATTCGAGATCTAAAGAACTAACAGAACTAAAGAATGAACAAATAAAATAAAATAAAAGAATAAGCAGACAAACAAACAAATAAATTAATAATTGAAAGAATGAGCGTACAAACAAAGACAAATGTATTAAACTAACAAATCAATAAGAAACAAGCATAAATGAACAAACTAATGAACCAACAAACTAATGAACGCATGAACAAGAATGAAAATGCGAATGAGTTAACTCAAGAATTTAAAATCAAATTAATTAATAAATTGGGGGGGGGGGGGGGGGGGGGGGTGTCAAATTTCAAATAATCAAAAACAAAAATCAAACAAAACAACAAAAGATACCTTTAAAGTATCTTTGTTTGCATTTTAATATATCCTTACGTTTTTAATAAACAAACTAACACAACTGAGCACTTTTCTCTTTCCCTGTTCTAGACTACAACCTCCATGTGCAAAATCAAAGCGTCTTAAACTCTCAGCCATGTCCTGAGCCAACAAGGATGGAAGCCCAAACCATCAGTCCAGTTGAGGAAACACAGGACACCAATTCACCAGCAACAACCCCTGAGGAACCTCCCTGTGAAGATTACATGGACTTGCCCACATACATGGCCCTGATTGGCCGGCAGGAGGACTCCATCACTGACTATAACGAGACCAGAGCTCAAGCAGAGACTCTGATTGGCCATGTGGGTGAGACCGATATAGATAGAAGTGAATGTATCACGACCTCAGATTCAAGAATTGATTCTGTTGATAAGATCAGATGCCAATATGAAACTGAGGAAGGATTCGATGTTGACTGTAGGTCTGTAAACTGTGATGAAGCAATAGATACAGGTATCCAAGAGAAAACTAGTTGCCAAAAAGAAGCAGTTGACTTCGCTGAATCCGATCATACAGGTCTAAAACAAACAAATATTACTGATTTTAGTAGCGGACAATCGTTGCTGCTTGTTCTGACAGATGCTGCAGAACTTCCCAACCTCACCAGCCTTGACAGCTTTGAGTTCCTGCCCACTCATAACCATGACAACCATCTTGAAATACCAGCCAATACTGGGAGTCTTGGCAGTGACGAGCCACAGTCGGCATTAGATAACAGATACATTGAAGCACCTGCAAAGGATTATGGGAGCAAGGATACCACACCAGCTAATCTACTAAACACCAACTCAATGGGAACTGACACTTTAGCCACATCTCCTTCTCGTAATGTTCTACAACAGAACCGTCGCTTGTCCGAAACTCCACCCAAGGGCGTATTCTTGGGCGGGGCGAAGCTAATGAACCGCTCCTCCTCCGTGATCTCGGACTCCGGTATTGAGAGCGAGCCAAGCTCTGTGGCCTGGACCCTGGAGGGTCGAGGAGTTGTCGCAGGGGGTCGAGACGTCTTGCAAAACTTGGCGCGTCGTCGGCCAGGGCATCAGAGCTCTTTGGAGGGCCTACAGACCGAAAGTCACGGAAGCCTGCCCAGCGCCACACAGGCCTCTTTGACTTCCATAAGCTCCTTGCCGTATGAAGAGGAGGAGAGACAGCTCAATACTCTGACCAAATCCGCCTCAGCACCACAGATCAGCAGCCCTGACGACACCGAGGAGGATCGTGAAACACCCAATCAGGAAAAGAGGAATGTTTGCGTGGCCAATCAGCTGAGTCTGAGTGATGAATCAGCCAATGAGGTGAAGCGTAATGTTCAAAGCATTACTACAGAGGACAGAGAGGAAACAACCAATCAGAGCTATGATTGTGTGGCCAATCAGCTGAGGCAGAGTGAGGAAGCAGCCAAAGAGGTGAAGCAGAATCTTCAAGGTGTTACTAGAGAGGACAGAGAGGAAACAACCAATCAGGAGAAGAGGAATGTTTGTGCAGCCAATCAGTTGAGGCAGAGTGAGGAAGAAGCCAATGAGGTGAAGCAGAATCTTCAAGGCGTTACTAGTGAGGACAGAAATGAAAAAAACAATCAGGAGATCGCCAAGGATGAGTTGTCCAATCAGGAAACAGTAAATCTTAATTTTGCCAATCCAGAAATGTTACTATACCAGCAATTTGTTACGCATAATGGTGTTGAAAATGCCACAGTGGAGGAAATGGCTGAAAACTCACAGGAATGTCAAACAAATGCATTACTTGAAGAGTATTCTGGTCTAATGAATGTCAACACAGAGGTTTGTAGATGTGAAAATGAATACTGCGAACACAAGGGGGCGCTAGAATCAAACACATATCAAAAGGACCCTGACGACATCAGTGTCTGTCACATTCATTTGAATGAACTTGAGGAAGTAAGTATGGAGAACCTTCCAGATTCAACAACCAGTGACAAAAGTAGTCACGAAATTGTGGCCAATGAGAAAGAAAGGTCCGTTGATCTCATTAAGCTACCAACCAATGAGAGAGAGCAGCAGGCACTAGATGGGCAGAGCAGAGCCAGTAAAGTGCCAAGTACAGGTCTGGCATTCGTGAATAAAAAGGTGGTGGAGGTTGTCAACCTGTCGGTGTCGTGCGCACCCACGTGTCTGCCTTTCTCGTCCGTACTACGCGATTCGCCATCAGTTAGCGGAATCTCCACGCGCCAGGCCACCTCCCCTATTACCCATCAACCCCTGGGCTCCTTTGGAATAATCTCCTCAAACTCTTTCTTCGGTGCTGATCAGGAAATCAACGAGAGAATGATTAAGTAAGTTTTTCTGTGATTTCAACCAAGTTTCATGCTCGAAGCTAAATTATTAAAAAACAAAAACAAACAAACAAAAATTATCTGCCAGTGTTAAGCAAAATGAAAACTTTAATTTCAAATTCAAATTTTAAATGTATATTTACTCACCAGTCATAAGGAGATATCTCTGGTACAGGCCAAATTTTCAGCGTTCACCCTGTTACAATTTAAACACTACTGAAATGTCTTGTTCACTGTAACATTAATGTTTTTCATTGATGTTTTAAAGCTTCTATAAGGCAAAGGAAGCCTTGCTGAGGGAGCTGGTGTTCAGAGGCACTCTCTACAGTGACTTGCCTTACCTCGCCTCCGATCATCCATACTTCCCTCCTGAGGAAGACGACACTGAGTTTGAGGACGGGATACACCTCGTGGTGTGTGTCCATGGACTTGATGGTAAACATGACAATCTCGAAGAGATTTAGATTCATAAAAGTGTGTAAGATAAAAAATAATAGCTGCATCTTTAGTAAATAGATTTTTGTGTTTGTTATCACCAGGTAACAGTGCAGATCTGCGGTTGGTTAAGACATTTATAGAGCTGGGGCTGCCTGGATCTAGACTGGACTTCCTCATGTCAGAACGCAACCAGGTAGAACATCCAACCAATCAGCACACTTGTTGCACTGCTTTCAGCCAATTAGAGCACCCAGGACATAATGGCATAATCACAATGACAAGTCAGGGGTATGATATGAAATTAATTAATTGATACATAAATAATCAGAAACCTTTCATGGTTAAAAAAAGAAGCAAAAAAGCAAACACACAAACCAGGGATTGAATGGAGAGAATAAAATGAAATCAAATGTTCTACATTTTTTTTCTGCTTAGATTGACACTATTTCATTCTTTATAAACTTATTAGTGCTGCCAATCGATTGAAAAAAAATAACTAATTAATCACACATTTTTTTTCTGAAATTAATTGCGATTAATCCCACCTGACATTAAAGTTTTAAAATATACTTTTATATTGCAATAATTTCATATTCAATCTTCAAATTAATGTACAAACGACATAAAGACAGTATATTTTTAATATTTGTTTAATGGCGTCTTTTTTTATGACTGAAGGCCAGTATCACTGATACCAATTAATACAGATTTCCCTATAAAAAAAAATTCCCCCTAATATTTAACCATTGACTAATATCCATTCAACATTGCATTATAATTAAGAGCTATCAATTTTAACATGTGTCAGACTTTAAAAATAACTTCTAATTTAAGTGAACTTAAAACAATTTTCACATGAACCCATTAGCCTACGTCATATTTAGCTACCTGTGCCCCTCAGCAGAAATATACAGAAATTTAATAAAGTTATCAAACACTAAATTCTAAACTAAATACAAGATGAATCCTTAAAGCTACAAAAGTAATTTATTTCCTCTTTTTTCTTTTGTTCTTGATGAACAGACATCACAGCAGCTGGGTTAATAGGTTATTTTGGGTGCTGTTTCTTTAAGAGCTGCCGCTGCTGAATTTGACGCTGATCTGGCAACGCATCATATTTTCTCTCAACTCTCTTTATCTTTTCTGACCCACTTCTGGTCTTAAAATCTCTACTAATGAACTGACGAGTTGAATCGGGTGTGTTACATGAGGGAGGCAGTGCTGGGCTGCTCCAGGACAGTTTGGAAAACACTTTCAGAGATATGTTCTTAAATGTGACTTATAAAATATATCACATGCATGCACAGTTTTACGGCAGCTTTAATCGACTTTTTGGTAACTTCATGCCTTAATTGACCCACGACATTGCATGCTCGTAGTTTCTTTCGCGACTTGCTATGAAATGATACAGGCTACAGCACGCGCCTTTGTGCGTGTATTGAAGAGCACGCGCTGCGAGCACAGTACAGGTTCTGCGCTCGTTTGACTCGCAACTGTATGGCATTACTGTATGGCTGAAGTGGAGCGCGCGTCTGAAACGTCTCCGGTTTGATGTGGTCATAAAGACGTTCTGAGACTGAATAATGCACTTGTCAAAAAAGAGACAGAAGTAGCAGTTATGATTGGGGTGCCCATCCCCTGGCTCCGCCCCGGCGTTAACGGCGTTAAATAATTTTAACCCGTTAAACTTAAATAATAATAATAATAATAATAATAATAATAATAATAATAATAATAATAATCGCCTGCGTTAACGCGCTAATTTTGACAGCACTAAAACTTATTTTAACAAGCCAACACAACAATAAGCAACTCTCAATTTGTGACCAGTTAACAGCATAGCTGCTCACAACAACCAATCACAACATTCATATGGTTCCCAGTACAAGTTTGATAAGCTTTGTGTTTCTGTTCTCATTTTCTGTCTGCAGACGGACACATTTGCAGATTTTGACACCATGACTGACAGACTTCTGGACGAGATAATTCAGCACATCCAGCTGTATAACCTTACCATCAACCGGATCAGGTTTATACCTTAACCTATATTAATTAGTTCTGGACTTTACCTCATTTAACAGCAGCAAAACTCACCATCATCCTGATATTATATCAGTGCAGCCAAACCAATTTTAGCACTGCTTTAGAGCTCAAACTACGGGTCTGAGTGTGTAGACATTCAAATGTCATGCTTTTTGAATCCAGATGGTATAGTTACGACATCAGCCAGCAAAGTCTAACTAGTCCATGTTAACACTGATGCTATATGACTTTAAAACCCAGTGATCCCACACACTGTACACAAAAATACATATTGCAGACTAGTGCGCCCCCTTGTGCTTGGACAATAGATACATCTGCCACAACCACTTCAGAGTAGTTAAAAATGTTACATAAGCCTCATTTGTTTTGTCTTTACATCTGGATATTCATGAACAATTTAACAAATGTATGAACTTCAGCTTGTTACAAAATAGTATATTGTAGACAAGGTTTGCATTCAAAATGTATTATCCAGATATCAAGTATAGCATGAATTATAAAGCTTCACATTAAAGATATGCTTTAGAGTGAGTAATATATAGCTGCATACAGAAGCTGAGATGTGATGTCTTCATTGAGCCCACTGGAACTGCATATGTTATACTTATTATTACCACAAGATGGCAGGAGAGTAAAAGAAAGGTAGTGTTTGGCATTCAGAAGAAATTAGAAATCTAAAGATATTCACACAACACACTGGAAAATGTAACAATGTGTCTCCTAGTTCATATAAAGCTTTTTAATCATAATTTTACACTCACAGTAATTATTTTTTTTATATACTGTCATAGTCTTTGTTTCTCTCTGAAGTCTCTAGAGTTTCTCGTCTTCTCAAAATCAAATGTTTAAAAGTTTCATAATGATCATGACAGACTTAATTAAAACTGTAGTTCCTAAGTAAAATGTAAGAATAAGTTGCAATGAATAGAGACCAAAAAGATACTCAAAATTTTTGCCTCATTTTCCCAGTTTCATCGGACACTCATTGGGGAACGTCATCATCCGCTCTGTGCTGACCCGACCCAGATTTCGCTGTTACCTCTGTAAACTCCACACCTTCCTGTCCCTGTCTGGACCCCACCTGGGAACACTGTATAATAACAGCACGCTGGTCAGCACAGGTACACACACTAATACAGACATACACTGTTCAAAAGTTTGGGGTCTGTCAGGTTTTATTTTAAGAAATTAAAACTTGTATTTAGCAAGGATGCTTTACATTGATCAAAAGTGACAGTAAAGACATTTATAATGTTACAAAAGATTAAATAAATGATGTTCTTGGGAAATTTCTATTCATCAAAGAATCTTGAACAAAAAAAGGGTTTAACATTGATAATATAAGAAATGTGTCTTGGGCAGCAAATCAGCATTTTAGAATGATTTCTGAAGGATCATGTGACACTGAAGACTGGAGTAATGGTGCAAACATATCAGAATGAGAATCAGAATGAGCTTTATTGCCAGGTAAGTTTACACACACAAGGAATTTGTTTTCGTGACAGAAGCTTCCACAGTGCAACAGAATGGCAGTGACAGGACAAAAACACAGATAATAAAAGAAGAATTAAAAAATAGAACAAGTAAATAAGGAATAACAATATACAAATTGACAACTGTATGTGCAGGTATATTACAAAAGACAGTTTTGTATGTACAGGTATATTATGTGCAAATTGAAATGTAGACTAAGTATGTGTGTTAGATAAATAAGTGTATAAATAGTGTTTGTTCCACAATTATTGTCAGGTGTTCATGAGACGGATTGCCTGAGGGAAGAAACTGTTTCTGTGTCTGGTTGTTCTAGTGCTCAGAGCTCTGTAGCGTCGACCAGACAGCAACAGTTCAAAGAGGGAGTGTGCTGGATGTGAGGGGTCCAGAGTGATTTTGCCAGCCCTTTTGCTCACTCTGGATAAGTACAGTTCTTTGAGAGTGGGGAGGGGTGTACCAATGATTCGCTCAGCAGTCCGGACTACCCTCTGTAGTCTTCTGAGGTCAGATTTGGCAGCTGAGCTGAACCAGACAGTTATTGAAGTGCAGAGGACGGATTCAATGATGGTAGAGTAGAACAGTTTCAGCAGCTCCTGTGGCAGGTTGAGCTTCCTCAGCTGGCGAAAGAAGTACAACCTCTGCTGGGCCTTTTTAACAATAGAGTCTATGTGAATGTCCCACTTCAGGTCCTGGGAGATGGTGGTGCCCAGGAACCTGAATGTCTCCACTGCAGTCACAGTGCTGTTCATGATGGTGAGTAGGAGGAGTTCCTCCTGAAGTCCACGGTCATCTACACAGTTTTGAGCGTGTTAAGCTCCAGGTTGTTAAGACTGCACCAGACAGCCAGCTCCTTAACCTCCTGTCTGTAAGCAGACTCGTCACCGTCCTGAATGAGGCCGATAAGTGTGGTGTCGTCTGCAAACTTCAGGAGCTTGACAGAGGGGTCTTTAGATGTGCAGTCATTGGTGTACAGGGAGAAGAGCAGTGGGGAGAGAACACTGCCCTGAGGAGCTCCAGTGCTGATTATGCGGGTGCTGGATGAGAATTTTCCCAGCCTCACTAGCTGCTGCCTGTCTGTCAGGAAGCTGGGGATCCACTGACAGACGGAGGTGGGCACGGAGAGAGTTAGTTTGGGCAGGAGGAGGTTTGGAACGATAGTGTTAAAGGCCGAGCTGAAGTCCCTGGTCTGTCAAGATGTTGCAGAACATAATGCAGTCCCATGTTGACTGCATCATCCACAAACCTGTTTGCTCTGTAGGCAAACTGAAGAGGATCCAGCAAGGGTCCAGTAATGTCCTTCAGGTGGGCCAGCACCAGTTTTTCAAAAGACTTCATGACCACAGACGTTAGAGCCACAGGCCTGTAGTCATTTAGTCCTGTAATTTTGGGTTTCTTTGGCATGGGGATGATGGTGGAGCATTTGAAGCATGAAGGGGCTTCGCACAGTTCCAGTGACCTGTTGAAGATCTGTGTGAAGATGGGGGCCAGCTGGTCAGCACAGGATTTCAGACAGGCTGGTGTCACACAATCTGGGCCTGGTGCTTTTTTACTTTTCTGCTTCCGGAAGACCTGGCGCACATCGTCTTCGCTGATCTGAAGTGCAGGTGTGGGGGAGAGGGGGGTTGCTGGAGGTGTTAATGGTTGTGTGGAGAGATGTTCAGAGCGGGTGTGAGGTGTTTTTTCAAACCTGCAGTAGAACTCATTTAGATCGTCTGCCAGTTGTTGATTCTCCACAGTGCTGGGGGATGGTGTCTTGTAGTTGGTGATCTCTTTCAGACCTTTCCACCCTGATGCTGAGTCGCTGGAAGAGAATTGAATCCTTATTTTTTTCTTTGCCTCTCTGATCTCCTTTTCCAGTGTGTATTTGGCCTGTTTATACAAGACTTTGTCCCCCTTCTTGTAAGCATCTTTGGCCTGACAGAGCTGTTTGAGTTTTGCAGTGAACCACGGTTTGTCGTTGTTGTAAGTTAGATGAGTCCTGGTAGGAATGCGCATATCTTCACAGAACCTGACATATGATGTTACAGTCTCTGTGAGCTCTTCCAGATCGGTGGCAGCAGCTTCAAAAACACTCCAATCAGTGAGGTGGAAACAGGCTTGTAAATCCCGCTCTGCTTCATTAGTCCATCTAAATCCATCATAAATTACATATTAAAAAACATTCAAATAGAAAATGGTTATTTTAAATTATAATATTACTGTTTTTAACATATTTTGGCTCAAATAAATGCAGCTTTGGTGAGCACAAGAGACTTCTTTCAGAGCAATAAAAAAATCTTACTGACTCCACAAACATTTGAACAGTAGTGTATATGAAGTTGGTATAGAGTTGATCAGGGAGTCTGTCATAATTTCCCCAACTTCATTTCATTCTAAACCCATATGACATTCTATCCTTGTTCTTCAGGTCTGTGGCTAATGCAAAAACTGAAGAAGTCTGGTTCCCTACTGCAGCTTACGTTCAGAGACCACACCGACCCGCGACAGACCTTCCTCTACACGCTCAGCAAGAAACCAGGTAGAGATTCATTGAAAAATAAGCAAGAATGAACAAACACATACACACATACCCATGTTTTCTTTCTCTCTTTGTCCAGGTCTGCAGTTCTTCAGGAATGTGGTGTTGGTGGCCTCTCCACAGGACAGATACGTGCCCTTCCATTCGGCCCGCATTGAGATGTGTCGGACGGCACTGAAAGACAGAACCACAGGTGTGTTAACTTCCTGTTCCAACCCAGTACTTACTCGAACGCATAGCATCAACCCTAATAACCAGTTGGAACACTCTAGAATCAATCACTTCAACTGTTCCTTAATTTTAATATTTAAAATACAAATAAACCTGAGATTTTTTTCTGCACGCATATTCCATTAGCAGAAAATCACTCTGCCAGCAGTGTGAATTAAATGAAATGAAAGGAAACTGATATGAAGTTAAAGAGAGAGCATTCTTCATTTATGAGACTGTCACCTCTAAGAGTGGCATGCAGCTCTTTGACAGGTATTTTTCTCTCGGTTTGAGAGACAGATTAGAGAATTCTGGCTCTCTGTGAGTGTCAGTGTGACAGACAGAGCCAAGGATACACACTCTGAGCAGTCACACACACACACACACACACCAAGACTATGATCACATAGAACAATGAAGGATGCCTTGAAATAGAGACTTTGTTGGGATATGAGTATTCAGACTGTCGGTGTAAATGCACAGCTAGCTGCAGACGGCAAAATATGGCAAGAGCTTTCTCAACACGGCAAGTTCCAATCAGATTGGTAGGCTTTCCGAGAGTCTGCGAGCACAGGTTTTTATCAATCCGCTTGGAGATGAAGTCATGTTTGTGAGTTCTCAGGCTCTTCTGGGATAGAACTAGACTTGCAGGGTTTGCAAGGTTTATGCAACAAATCTTTGAAAAATATGCAAGATGACCTTGCATGCTGTTGATTAATTTTAAAAAACAAGCAAAAATCTACAATGCATTTACAATGCAAGTCAAAGGGGCAAGGCATTGTGCCTGGATAAATGTTACACACAGTTAAAAAAGTATAGACATACTAATTCACTTATTAACCTAGTCTGTGGTAAGCTAGTATCCAATCTATGTGTTTGAAAGGAGTCTTTAAAAAAAACAAACAAACAAAAACGGACAGTTTTAGTAAATGCACAAAGGATGCATTTAATGAAAAAATTCAAAAACAGCAATATTGTTAAATATTATTACAATATTATTAATGAAACAGCTGTTTTCTATTTTAATATGTTATAAATGTAATTTATTTCTGTGATAGCAAATCTGAATTTTTTTATTGTCACATGATCCTTCAGAAATCATTCTAATATGCTTATTAGGCGCACAAGAAAAAGTTTTTTTTATTTTTTTACTATTGTCAGTGTTAAAAATGGTTATTTTAATATTTTATTTTTGTGATAGATATTTTCAAGATTGATATTAATAAAATATAATTCAATTTTAATATTTAAATAATTTTAACATTTTATTTTAGTTTATTTTATAAACTCAAAAGTTCATTTTATTTTAATATTTTTGTTATACATATCTTTAGGAATTGTTTTATTCAAATATTTAAATTTTTTATGTTAATATTTTATTTTGGTGATACATTTTTTTTTCTGGAATTAATATTTATTAATATAATATTTATTATATTAATATTTCATTAATAAAAAGCTCAAAAACACCATTTATATGAAAGAAAAACATTTTACTCACCCCACAGTTTTAAACAGTAACTAACTAACTACCTAACTAACTAACTATTTATTTATGTATGCATTAATTTTAGTGCTGTCAAACGATAAATCGCGATTAATCGCATCCAAAATAAGTTTTTGTTTGCATGTGTGTTCTGTGTATATTTATTATGCATATATAAATACACACACATACAGTATATATTTTGAAAATATTTACATGTTTTTACATGTCTATATTTATATTCATATAATTTATATTATAAATATATTTAATATATAAAAATAAAATTTTTCAGAAATATATACATCCATGTGTTTGTATTTATATATAAATAATACATATACACAGTACACATACGTATATTATGTAAACAACTTATTTTGGATGTGATTAAATCAGCACTAAATTATTTATCTGTTTATTTATATTTTAATAATATGTAGGCTATGTATATTAACTTTTTCATTTTTGGAAAAAAAATAAATAAAAGCATCAGCAAAACATCTACTATAATATATTTGTGATTAATGTTAAATAATATACAGAATTTTGTGCTTGTATGTAATGTGTGTGATAAATATATTTGCTTTTTAACAGGTCCAGTATATACAGAGATGATCAGTAACTTACTCCAGCCATTGCTGAGTGCTCCAAACTGTCGTTTGATCAGACAGAACGTGTTCCACGCGTTACCCAACACGGCCAACACGCTGATCGGACGTGCGGCTCACATCGCGGTGCTCGACTCTGAACTCTTCCTGGAGAAGTTCCTTCTGGTGGCCGGGCTCAACTACTTCAAATAGACATCATGCCTTGAGTTGGGAGGCAGAGCCAATCAGATTACACGTAACAGCATCCAATCGCATTTCATTTCAGAGTCATAATGAGCTCTGGAATTTTTTCCAATAAGTTCAGTCTTTGGACGCAAAGAAAAAAACAGAAATTGAAGATTCAGACGGTGAATCTGAACACATATATGTAAAATCTGTACAGAAAGAACATTGTATACTAAGCAAATAGAGGAAACTAACAGCTGGAGGCCTACACAAGCCTTAACAAAGCTTTATGGCGTAGTAACTTAACGTTGAATAATCCTAGCTGGAAAATTTATCTTTTGAATGTAAATTCAGTGTGTAGCTGGTGTTGTAAAAACAGCCTTGGTTCTTCATTCCCTCCAGTCACGAAAATATATTTGCTGCGCCATTCGTAACTTGAAGAGGTCGATATCACTGGACTTTATACTTGAAGAGTAAATTGGGTCACTGGTGTTTGAGTTTCTCGTTATGAAAACGCCTCAGTGTTTTCACGTTTCTTTTTACTGAGTCATTCTTTTATAGTTTGCGTGTTTTGACTGTGTTATGTTGTGAAGTGAGTCTCACTGTGAAATAAGCCAAATCCATTGTGTTTTCTGTATAGTAATGGAATACATTCTGTCTGTTTTCCCCGTAAACATGTTCATTAGATGTGCAGAGAACATGATCTGAATGTGTTTACCATTCCAGCCTTAACTATCACAAAGTGAGCGTTTCTGAACATCTCCGATTCTATCGTTTCAACATTACGTTCATTCATTTTAAATGGTTAGTTCACTAATATGAACATTCTGTCATCATTCACTCACCCTTCATGTCGTTCCAAACCTGTGTTCTTCTTTCTTCCATGGTACACAAAGTAGTGTGGTGTCCATAAATGACAATATAGCCCTATAGAAACGTGATAAAAGCAGTCATTATAAGCTGATTTTAAAATGATACATTATTATAAGACATTTTCAAATTAATTTGCAGCTGTCATTCAGGATGGCTACATATTCAGGATTGGATGGGCTCAAATAAATGGGACAGAGGTTTTGCCATCACACTTACTAGAAAATATACTTCCTTAAGTTGTTATTTTTTAAAATACTGTTAAGAGAACACGTTCATACTCTATTTACTATGTTTGCAGGGCAGCACAGCATGATACTTGAATTGCAACTGGTCTTCTTTCTTGCATACTGAAATGTGGTAGTTTCTTTTCTTCCTTTTTTATATGAATCCGAATACCTATAGCCATTGTTACACTGCAAAAGAAACACAGAAGTTGATTTTGTGCACAAATGACAGAAAATATGTTTGTAAGAAAAGTCTTTGATTGTATGGAAAGTTTTAAAACTGGTCGTATAAAAAATTTAGTGCACATTGAGGCGAAGTCAAAAATCTACACTGAAACTACCGTTGAAAAGTTTGGGATTGATAAGATTTTTTCATGTTTTTGAAAGAATACTTTTATGCTCACCAGGGCTGCATTTATTTGATCAAAAAATACAGTAAAATAGTGAAATATTACAATTTAAAAAATAACCTGTTTCTATTTTATTATATTGTAAAATGTAATTTATCCATGTGAAGCAAAGCTGGATTTTCAGGATCATGAAGACTGGAATAATGAAAGTAATTCTGAAGACTGTATTCTCTTCAGAAGTGCTTTTATTATTCCAGTCTTCAGAGTGCTGTTTAATATTTTTGTGCAAACTGTAACACATTTTTTTTTCCATAATTTTTTGATGACTAGAAAGTTCAAAAGAACAGCGTTTATTTAAAATAGATTTTTTTTTTTTTTTTTTTTTTTTTACATTCTAAATGTCTTTATCACTTTTGATAAACGGAATGCATCCTTTCTGAATAAAAGTATTAATTTCTGTAAAAAAAAAAATAATAAAAATCCTTTTGATTGACTATCACCTTGCTTTTTAGCACTGATATTTCCTTTATTTTTTTTTTTCATATTTTATTACATATTTATTGTTTCAGTTAGGAAGCGTTCATTGAAAACCCCCCAAAAATCGAGGGAAATGTCCCAGTGTTTATGGTGGTTGTAGCCCTGTTGTGTTTGTTTTATATAATTTATAGACTGTTTTTTGTCGTATAACGTTCTGTTTGCAAATTTCTGCACATTGTTTGGTTGTAGTAAGAAGCGCTTTAGCACTGTGCTCCTCTTGAGCAGCTTATCTTATTTATTGTATTGTATCACACTGGATTGACCTCGATTTGATCTCTTTGTGGCCCCATAACAGTTTTCCCATAAAGTCAGTTCTTCAGCTGTCTGCTCCTCAAGGGCAACACTTACAAACATCTCACTGCAACCACACCTCAAGTTTTCACCTCGTTCAGCATCTTTAGCTCTCGTTTTCGGTGAGTTCTGGGTCTGATTCAGCCGCTGTCAGCAGCGTGTGATTGGGTTTAGATCAGCGCCGCCGTGTCAGCAGAGTTAGAAGATGCCCTTTCTGTCCCCGCTGAGCTTTTATGTACGTGCTGACTGACACTTGATTAGTCGGTAAATACGCTGCCACCGTGATTGACGCTAATTTAACTCCTCCTCTCAGCACACATCACTGTATCATGTGACTCTGCTGCTTTTGTTACTGCTGAAGGAGCCATCAGGCATAACGCACCATTACCCATCATGCTCTGCTGCGCTGAGCTTGTTTGTTTGTTTGCTAGCTAATTTGGGCTGATGGCAGAGTTTGCTCACACAAGTCAAGCATATTAATTACGTAAATACAGCTGATCTGCGGTGCGAATACTGACCAAGGGCAAAAGCAAGTGTAAAAGATGGTTACTCAGATGCTGGAGAAAAAAAAAAAAAAAAAAAAAAGCATATTTGTCTCACAGTGGTATTAACAGAACCTATACATTAAAAAAAAAAAAAAAAAAAAAATACTTTCTATCCCCTTAAAGAATTTAAACCCTTCACTGACCCATATTCAGTATTATTTTTCCGGCTGTATCATGTTCAAACAAATGTTATCAGTGAGAAAGTACAAAAAAATGTTAAATGGGTTAAAAAATGGGTTATGAAGGACATTTCATGATTTTTAAATATCTTTCCATTTACAACGTTACACTTTCCAGTGTCTTTAATTCAATAATCATGGTAACAGACATCTATAACACAAATAACTCCCATTCAAAACAAATATTTAGGAGTGTGCGTGTTTCTACAAAGAGGCAGCTCGTCTCTTTAAATGCTGGGTCTTAATTCGGAACTATTTTTTTTTCCCAGCATACATTTGTTTTCTCATCCGGATCTGTGTATTAAGCCATGAATGTGTAACCAGATGAAAATGTATTCACTGTGAGACTGTAAAGTGTTCATTTAAGTTTTTTTTTTTTTTTTCCAATATGTATTCTTGACATCTGTGCCAATGATATTCTGATGTTTTTTCTATGTTTGCTTTAATTACTGTATGTGTCCCTTGTAGTAGCTTATGCCCAAATATATAAATAAGTATATATTCTGTGTACATTAAGAAATATGACATTATATTATGATCAAATGAAGTATTACAATAAATAGTATTCTTCTTTTAAAAGTAGACTTTGCTTCTTTGCAGCAACCTCACAATAATCAAAAAACACTTGACATTTTATTTAAGTTGTGTTCTGGTCATTTTGACACAGACATTTTTTTCTTTTTTTTTTTTTCCAGAAAATGCTAGTTGATGTTATGACATTGGAGTAAAACTCACATTGGACTAAACTCTACCGACAGGGTGTAACAACTTCCTCAAAAAACTGGATTTTTTTTTTTTTTTTTTACTTTTTTTGGGATTTCCCCACCACTTTGTTACCCTTGTGATGTTCCCAAAATTACCAGCCTACAAAAATATCGTATAAATCACACACCTCATTGATATGATCTTATGCAAATCAGTTTTTGAGTGAATTTTTCCATGATAATGCTTTTTTCCCACTCAAAATGAGGTGTGCAAGTTCAGATCAATGAGACCTATAATCAATCACAAAGTTGACAAAAAGATTGAATCCAATATTTGGTGATAATATAAAACACCAAATTAGGTAAAGGATTTTCAGCAAAAAGAGAGTTAAATGTAGCATATTGTAAAACAGATGAGATGTACTGACCAATCAGAATCAAGTATTCAAAGGAACAGTATGAAATACATTACTTGCATCAATAAACCACTCAATGCCAATGTTTTACAGTGATTTTGCCACCATCAAGAGGGACTTAGTTTGCATAAGAATACCTCTAACCTTCAGTAAAAATCACTTTAATGAGTGGTTTTATTCTATCTGGCCTTTATAGTTACAACTACACACTGTAAATCACAAAAAGTGTTTAGTTGCTATTAGCATATTGAACATATCAGTTGTTAAATAAAGATTAGAGCTTAATAATGAAGTGCAGACCTCAATAACTTGACCTTGAATTGAAGGAGGATTACACAATTCAAAGCATGACAGCAAGTACGCAGCATTCATTTCATCCCAGAACAAATCCAGAGAGATTCGCAGGTATTAATGAGACACAAACCCGAAGGCTCCCAGTGCAAAATGCTGTAAATCCTCTTAAAGGTCTCTTACGTTGAGAAACAAGCGTTCTGGGGCAGCCGTGAGGACGCCATCAAACCAATCAAAGCCTGCCAAAATGTGAGTCCCCTGGCTGCGAGGGATGTCCTCAGGAAATATATTCACATCCTGGCACACGTTTAGAAGAGTCATTTTTCTTTTCTGTCAGCCTGTTTGTCATTTAACTCAAAGATTTGGCATAGTCCGCAAGGAGACTTGCGGGAAATTCAGCTCAGAATCAAATCAATAAAGCCGCTTCCTCCCACGACGGCGAACGAACGGGGCCCTCAGACAGATAGCAGCCATTGAGATACACGCTGACACAATAAAGCTTTTCATTCATCACTTATCAAGCAAAAACAAGCACAAAATGAAATGAAACAAAGACAGCGAAGCCCATTTACCACCGGCGTTTGATCCGGGTCACGTGGATTTCAAGAACGGGTGGCACAGGTCTTCTGGGACCAATGCAATTCTGCTTATATCGGTGCGTTTTTTCATGCAGCCTGTGGGCGGAAATGATTTTTGTCATTAAATCCATCACAGCCCTGATTGAAAGAGTATTCATTAGTTTGTGCTGCAGTGTGGGAAGCAGCTGGTCATTATTAGTCCCTCGACAAGCTTTTTCAAGGAAGCCATTGTCAATAAACGAGAACTCCAGCAGGAGTAATTAGCGTCCTAGAAATCCGACTGCACGGACAGTACTATCCTCTCACAAGGCCTCATTAGAGCGTGACACCGATGGGAGAATGATAGCCAGATTAAAAAGGACAAAAGTAGCAAGTAGCATTATTACTGTACGGTATGTTTTTCTGCAAAAGAAGGTGAGCAGCTATCTTTGCTTATTGTGTAAGCATTCCTAACAGCTCAGAATCCCATTCTTTGAGCTTGTGTTACAGCACAGGTGAACCAGACAAATAGTCAAAAAATGATAAATCAATTTCATTAGCTCTCTTTTACTCACCCTCATGTTGATTCAAGTTCTTATGATTTCTTTGGAACACTTAAAGAGATTTTATGCAGGATGTTCATGCCATTTTTTTTTTTTTTTTTCACTACAGTGAAAGTGAATGGTGACCAAGTGCTGTCAAAGTCAAAAAAGGCCAAAAGGCGCTATAAAAATGGTCACTTTATTCTATTCTCTATTTGGCACTACAATATTGTTTAAAAGTTTAGGGTCAAGAAGATTTTTTTAACATTTTTTGAATTTAAAGTTTTTTACTTTTACGTTGCCCAAAGCTGTATTTATTTGATCAAAAATATAGTAAAAATCATAATATTGTAAAATATTATTACAATTTAATATAACTGTTTTTTTATATATATATTTTTTAAAATGTAATTTATTCCTGTGATGCAAAGCTGAATTTTCAGCATCATCAATGATCCTTTAGAAATCATTCTAACATGCTGATTTGCTTCTGAATAAACATTTCCTAATATTATCAATGTTAAAAACAGTTATGATGCTTTATATTTTTGTGGAAACCATTTTTTTCTCAGGGTTCTATAATGAATTCTTTGATTTCACTGAAAGCTCAAAAGTGCAGAATTTATTAGAAATAGAAATCTTTGTAACATTTTAAATGTCTTTTAAGGGATTTAATGCATCCTTGCTGAATAAAAGCATTATGATTATTTTTTAATGCTAATATATATTTAAAGTCTTCTGAAATGAATCAATATAATAGCTTTGTGTGAGAATCACATTGAATTTTCAGTTGTTATTAATTGTCAGTCTTCTAGCTCTCAAATCTCACCCATGTGATTTTTAATTTATATTTGCACATTCAAATGATTTACCCCTTTCAGCACTTCATTGTGCATTATTCAAATTAGGCATGTTGCTATTGGTTATGAGAACATATCACTGGCTTCAAACCTGGTGTAATACATTTGGATGTGTCATATTTGAAATACACAAATGTGAATGAGATTGCTGTGGTAGAGAAGGTTTTCAGTGAATAGCAGCTCAATAGCACTTCAGTCTGTTCCTCACTTGAGGAGGCTTGGAATATAACAGATGAGTCACTTTATGATGCTTTATATCCTTTTTTGAGCTTTGAGAAAAATCACCATTCAATTTCCGGCTAATTTTTTTCCCTTTATGTTCCACAGAAGAAAGAAAATCCCACAGGTTTCAAAAGACATGAGGATTTTCACGTTTAGCTGAACTATTCCTCTGAATAAATGTTATACAGCAAAAGGTTCAAAAGATTTTTTGACAAGCTGTTTTCTGCAAGCAAACAGATGAAGTCTGCAGGTATGAGATGACTTAATACAAAACACATTCTGTTCCGTGACATTCCTTCACACAAAACTATTCTTCAATCCACACGCTCACAAGAGTCTGACACTCCAAACACCTTCAAGACAGAAGTTTGACAAGAAGCTAAAGCCAGCGGAGAAATCAAGTGTCCATCACAGCACACATCCTCGTGAATGTTGCATCGCTTTCTGCCATGTTCTGTTGCTTTTAAGGGCTTGTTCTTAAGAGACAGCTGAAGATATACACTTATCAACTATGAATGTGGCCATCTCTGCTTTGCAGATGCGCCTGTCTTATGAGCACTGTTACAATGTTAAAGCAAAGTGTTGATGAGTGGTGTTTGCAAAGGCAAGAATCACTATTACCATTGCTCATGCTTAGGGTTAGAGATTTAAACTCATATGGCAGCATTTTTGCTAAAAATAAAGGTTCTTTGTTGGCATGGTTCTTTTGTGGCACTGCTGCAAAATAAATAAATAAATAAAATAAAATAAATAATAAAAAAAACCCTTCAAAATCTTTATTTTTAAGAGCAGGCATGAAAAATGCCTCAAATCATGTGGTTTTTCGAGGAGCTGTGTTATTAGGTAAATGAGAGTGACAAAAATCCCACAGATTTACATTAGAGAAGTCTAACCCTGCTGGAAATTCATTTTAAGCAGCTTTGTTTTAGAACATTGTAGCTGGTTTCTAGCTAGCCAAGTTTAAGTCATCTTGGATCACCAGCAAACCAGCTACTGGTTGGTCATACCAGTTTAAAGGTGAAAAGAAAGTCATGGCTGGTAGATCTGCTAATTACCAGCTTGGACTTGGAAAAAATGAATAAATAAATAAAATAAAAAGATTCTGCAAAATCATGCATTGATGGTTTCATGAAGAACATTTAACATCCAGGGAACCTTTTAATTCCACAAACAGTTCTTTATAGTGAAAAAAGGTTCTTTAGATCTTAAAATGTTCTTCACAATAATAAAGTCAGGTCTTTTGATTCACAGGAAGGTTTTTTGAGGAACCAAAAATGGTTCTTCTATGGTTTGCTGCGAAAACACCAAAAACATCCAAGCATTGAGTTTTGCACTGGCAAACACTCATCTCATTTTCCTTTAGATGTATTTACTCCCACCTTGCCGTCTCATTCTCTCTCTTAGTTTGTCTCGCTCCCAGACAGATAGCTGTTCTTGGTGTTAACAGGAAGTTGAGTCATCTGCCTCATTACCTGGACAAAGCCGTTAAATGGTCCATTATCAAACGTGATAGCTGCTTTCCTGCAGGAAGAGAGACGTGGGCAGACGTTACTGGAGATCTGCGGTCTGTCTTTCGCTGAAATGAGATCACAGCTTATACTTCACATGATTTATGTTAAAGGAATCTTCTATAATTTAAGATCTATGATCAAGTTTAGGATTCAAAAGTTTGGGATCACTAAAGTTTTTATTTTACAAATACTTTTATTCAGCAAGGACGTATTATACTTATCAATAGTAACAGTAAAAACACTTATAATGTTAAAAAAGTCTATTTCAAATAAACCAAACTTTTTTAGACTTTCTATTCATCATGTAAATCATTTTCCACAAAAATATTAACCAGCACAATGGTTTTCAACATTGATGATAAATGTTTCTTGAGCAATAAATCAGTATTTTGAAATGATTTCCATAGAATCATGTGACACTGCAGACTGGAGCAATGAGGCTAAAAATTCAGCTTTGCATCACAGAAATAAAATACATTTTAAAATATCTATTTCAACAGAAAACAGGTATTTTAAATTGTAATAATATTTCGAAATTTGACAGTTTTTACTGTATTTTATATCAAATAAATGCAGCCTTAGTGAGCATAAGAGACTTCTCTCAAAAACATTAAAAATCATACCAACCTCAAAAACTTGAACTGTACTGTGTGACATTTGATTACCAGAAAAAAGAACATCTACAGGTTAATATATGTGTGTGTGTGTGTGTGTGTGTGTGTGTGTGTAATTAAAAGAAATATGTATTTGTAAGACATCACTCCACAGATAAACACCATTTTGAAAAGTATAGCCATAATAGTGACATTATAATTTGTTTTAAACCCAGAGCATTCCTTTAAACTATACTGTTTTTTCCTTGCTTCTATCTTTTGTTTTTAGCCTAAGGTCAATTTCTATGGTTTGGAAAGAGATGACAGTTTAACGAGATCTTACATATTTCCAGGTCACATAATCTTACTTACAACAGCCTGCTCTTGGAGAAGCAACATGTTTAGCGTGTTTTCCAACAGTCTGTCTGGGCTTGACATGTATGATGGATGTAGAAATGCATCCCAGACTGAAAGCGAGCTCCTGTGGGAGGACACAGACGGGCCCCGGAGCCGTGTTTCAGGGATATGACGGATCTGGAAGACTGAAGGAAACCACAGGTCTGTCTCGTACAGGATAAGAGTTCAACTGTTAGAGCTGGAATTGATTGCTGTGCGTGGGATTTAGGTGAAAAATATTAATGAAAATGCCATCTTTAACAGGTTAGAGAAGAGATCGGCAACCTTTTGGGCATGAAGTGCTGTTTTTAATTGATAATTGTTTAAATGTAATTGTTTTTCTTGATAACCACTGTGCCAATATTTTTTGTTTTGTTTTTTGGCATAATACAAATTGAACATTTTTATAATTTTTTAATTCCAGTCTAGTTAATTTGTAGTTATTTATATACATCAGCACATTTTCTGAAGAACTGCATTGCTATATGTACGATATTATATACCTTTTTATATATATAATTGAATGAGTTAGATTGTATTATTTATTAATTAATTAATTTATTATTTCAGCTCCTGCATTCAAATTAAGTCTAAACAGATTTTGTCTCCGTTTATTATTTGTCAGTTGAAATTAAAACTTACGTAGTAAATATAAAAGCCATCAGGTAGAAAATTAACGGCAAAAAATGATGTGAGATGATTTACTCTCCTAATATTTAGGATTCAGTCTGTTATGAGCAATAATAATGGCCATTTGACAAGAGCCCAATTATTAGGATTTGCAGTGTACTGCATTAGGATTTAGGATAAATGCAATTTTTTTTAGGGACTTAGCAAATTAGATTTAATCACAAAATAATAATTGTCAAAAAATGTTGAGAATGAGTAATCTGTGTTCAGTCTCTAAGATTGTTTCAGACCACTAGATGGCAGTCAGTATCTCTATGCTGAAGTCCAGGCAAAGGGTGCTGACCTCAGTCCACAGAGAGAAAAATCTAGACAAACACACATTCACAAATATGAATAAATTGGCAAAAATGTGAGAATTTGACGTTACAGATGTGGTTCAGGTCACAGCAAGTCTAAAAGGTGAAATGAAAATAAATAAATGTTAATAGCCAGTCATATCTCTGAAAGCTTAAACACGTCATACTGCACAAGCCTCAAATATCTCATTCTATTAGTTTTCAGCAAATCTTATAGCTGGTGTTGTGCAGCGCGAGTGGGCGCCGGTTTGACCTCTGGCTGCATATAGGTCACGTCTCTGGTTTGCTGACATTCCTAATGAAAGCTGAGAGCATTTCTAGCCATCAGCGAGGAGGCGAGCGGACAAGGAATATCGATCTTCAGACATTTAGCAATTTACCGTAGCTGCCTCCATCCAGCAGAGGTGCAAAGGATGTTCCTTTCCCATTCCCACCTCCAGACACTACAACAGGAACTACTTTTGTAACCATGGCAATGTCTTCTTCTCTTGACGTGATGCAGGTTAGTAATTCATCCACACACAGAAATGATGATGCCTTTCAACAGAGACACGAGGACTCATGAGTTGTGCAGGTGACGCTTAACTCTTGAAGATCCTGAAACAAAAAAAACAGAAATATATTAAAACAATAACAGTCACTCAAATATTTGCAGTGTATCAGAGCACACAAACAGATTGAATATTAATATATTATTTGATCAAAAATTCAGTAAAGAGAGTAATATTGTAAAGTATTATTAAGTATATTTAATAGTGCTTTCAAACGATTAATCGCGATTAATCACATCCAAAATAAAAGTTTTTGTTCACATGTGTACTGTGTATATTTATTATGTATAAATAAATACAAACACATGCATATATATTTAAGAAAAATATGTTATGTTTATATAATAAATATATTTATATATAATATAAATTATATGAATATAAATATATACGTTAATACATGTAAATATTTTCAAAATATATACTGTATGTGTGTACTTTTATATATAAATAATAAATATACACAGTATACACACATATATTATGTAAACAAAACTTTTATTTTGGATGCGATTAATCGTGATTAATCGTTTGACAGCACTAATATTTAAATGAACTGTTTTCTATTTTAAAATATTTTAAAAGCTGAATTTTCAGCAACCATTTCACCAGTCATCTAATCTAATATCATCTAATATGCTGATTTGGGCAAGTAAGAAATATTTCTTATTATAATCAATGTTAAAAACAGTTGTGCTGATTTATATTTTTGTGGAAACTGTGATACTTTTTTTTTTTTTTCAGGATTCTTTCATAAATATAAAGTTCCCAAAACAGCATTTTAAAATAATCATAATCATAATAATAGGTTTATATACAAATTATACAATTTTATATACTATATATTTTTTTAAGATTTTAAATTCAATTTTATTCTTATATTCTGTTTTCACTTTAATTTTAGTTTAAAGTTTTACTAATTTTGTTGTTTTGTCTTTCATTATTATTATTATTATTATTATTATTATTTTTAAATGTCTTAAAATAGTTTTTAATTTAGTTTTATTCTTTAGTTTTATTTTATTTTAATTTTAGTTACTTTAGTACAGTATATTAAATTAAACTAGCCGAAAATGAGAAATGCTGCTTTGGCAACTAGTTAAATAAAATAATTTAACTAGTTAAGTAAAATAAGTTATATATACACTAAGTTATATATATATATATATATATATATATATATATATATATATATATATATATATATATATATATATATATATATATATATATATATATATATATATATATTTTTTTTTTTTTTTTTTTTTTTTTTTTTTTCTCTCAAAACACCTGTAATCAATATTCGCAAACTAACCTTAATAAACAACTAAATAAAAAACAAATCTCCATTTCAATCCACAATCATAACATTTAAGATGATCGAGCTCCCCAAAACATGTTGGGCTGTAGGATGCTTGCTGATGTGCTGATTATGAAAATGATCTTGTAAAGTGCTTCACGGTCAGGTCTGCCCATCTTAGTCATATTTTGAAGGTGAACTGGCCGGTCAGTGGGCATTTTGGAGGAGCAACGAGCCCCTGTGTCTGCTGCGCTACACCCACCAATCAGCACTAAACATGCGGCAGCTCACCCATAATATTCTTCTCTCTTTGACTATACGCTAGAGGTTAACATGTCCTCTTGTGTTCTCGGATGAGAGGAGGACAGAGACAGAGGAATGGAGGGGCGGAGGCAAGAAATAGCAAAAGAGACGATGAAATGGAGTGTGAAAGAGAGAGTTGCCCCGAAATCTTGACCCAAATACAAATTTGTCTCCACAGAAAGGAGTTGAGAACAAAAACAGCGATTTTAGCAGTGTTTTCACACCGGGCCGTCCTGAAAGGCATTCAGCATGTGTGCATGCAGGCTGTGTATGGAAATGAAACAGGATAAATGTGTGAATCTATCCACTTATGAACACCAACCATCTGTCGAAAGGGCCTCTGGTGCCTTTAATGGAACCATAACATTTCATAATACTGCTAATATAATATAATATCACATTCTGATCTTTATATGGACCATTCATGTTATGCAGTACTTTCTGAACTAATTAAAAATGAATATGCTTGTTCTAATTTAAGCAAGTATTTCAATAAGATTTTTTTTTTTTTTACATACATAGAAAGAAACTAAACCAGATTCTGACAGGATGCAAATAAAGAGCTGAAGTTTGTCATTGCTCTGTGATTGAGAGTCAGTTTACATGATCATTTTGATATCTTATTATGCATCTTATTACTTTTGAAATGTTCATAATCATACTGATTTCTGTAATTTTATCAAACAGGACGAGAGAAACAAACCAACTAATAACAAAACATTGCATAATTAAATCAACTCCACTGCTACTTGATGGTTAGGCTTTTGTTTTTCATCCAAAAGTATGCCACTTTCTAGAGGATGATATCAATAGTCAATTAGTAGTGAACTACCATTTAAAAGAGTATTCCAAAATAATCATTTTGTTCAGAGAAAATGATGAAAGCACAGGTAAGCATACCTGCAAGGCATCTCTGCCTGACACACCTCTGCCGGTGCCGTTTGAGCTGGCTGCAGGGTCGTCAGCTGGGAGCCACCCATCGTCGATGTTTCGCTCCTTTAATCCTGGAACATCTCCGGGTGGTGGAGCAGCGGCAGGGATGTCTCCCTACAGCCCCCTGCAGCCAGCCTTAGGATCCTTCTCTTCCCCACGCCTTGTCCTTTCTCCGAAGCCAGAGCCAGAAGCTCCCTTTCTCTGCCTCCTCTGCCAGCTCTTTCAGTGCCTTTGCCTACTTGGGGCCTCTGACACCGAGGGATTTTAGGAGCCGCTGAGTAGATGTTCCAGTGAAGCCCCGGCAGCCGACTTCCACTGGATAGATGAAAGCCCTCCACCCTGCTTCTGTGCACGCAGCTGCAAGGTCTGCGTACTTCTCCTTTTTCCTCTCGAAAGCTGACTCCAGGCCGTCTTCCCATGGCACTGTCAGCTCCGCCATAATGACAGTTCTTGTGGTAGTGGACCAGAGCACAATGTCTGGCCACAGGGAAGTTACGGCGATCTGCTGAGGAAACTTCAGCTGGCAGTCAAGGTCAGCTCTCAACTCCCAGTTACCTCCTGGTGACAGTAGGGACCACTGCTTAGTAGTGCTGCTTAGTGACTCACCCCCTTGCCTCACAAACTGTATCACCCCATCGGATGTTGCTGGGCTGGTCCTGCTTGCTTCCAGTCTGCGTGCCTCGATGACTTCAGCCAACTTATGCAGGACCCCCCGATCGTGGCGCCATCCATAGCGGCCTTGAGTCAGTGCCATTTTGCAGCTGGACAAGACATGCTGTAAGCTGGGGTTCTGATGTCCGCAAATCTGGCAGCTCTCCTCTGCACCGTACCATAGTTGAAAATTTTGTGGGCTTGGGAGAGTGTCATACGTAGCCCTGATTAGGAAGCTCAGCCTTGTTTGAGGCATCCTCCACAAATCGGCCCAAGTCAGGACCCTGTCGCTCAGCCTCCCACGTTGTCCATCTCCCTTGTTGGCCTTGGCTCACAGCTTTGATCTTATAGAATATTTCTTAATAAACTTACAGTTGTGTAACTTCCTAACATTATTTCACATTATTTCTATCTTTGAACATTGTTATTTGTAATTTTACCCAAAATACAAAGGCATACTGTTTTAAAAGTCTGGGGTTATGATGATTTTTTTTTTTTTTTTTTTTTTTAAGGAAAGTAATATTTGTATTCAGAAAGGACACATTAAGTTGATCAAAAGTGAGAATAAAGATATTTATGTTGCTTATTTCAAATAAATGTTGTTCTTTTACATTCTGTGCATCAAAACATTTATCATGGTTTCCACATATTAAGTACATATTATTAAATATTAAGTAGCACAACTGTTTTCAACATTAATAATAAATAATTGTTTCTTGAGCAGCAAATCAGCATATTATAATGATTTCTGGAGGATCATGTGACACTAAAAACTGAAGTAATGATGTTAAAAATTCAGCTTTGCATTACATGAATAAATATTTTATTAAAATATATTAAAATACAAAGCAGTTATTTTAAATGATTATATTTCACAATATTACTGCATTTTTGATCAAATAAATGCAGAATTTAATAACATTAATAGAATGAATGAATGAATGAATGATCTTACCAACCACAAACTTTTGAAGGTTGTACATTATGGGGACATGAAATGTAATGCATAACAGGAATGCTCCCTTTTAAGATGGATTTTAAGAAAGAATGTAGAAAAACTTTGGCATATGAATAGTTTTGAGGGCTGTTCACACTGAAAGCAATTTGCAACCACAATGCACATTTTTACTGAGAGATGACCTGAGGTGACGTGAACCGCAGAAACCAACAGAAATGCAGGAAGTGCATTCTCAGAAAGTGCATTCTTTCCATTAGAAGACATTGAGTGTGCAACCTGTCTATTTCATCAAGATGATCTGCTTTTTCTTGTCATTCTTCTCTTTCTCCTCACAAAATGTCATCCAAATAACACTTGCAACGACATCAAAATTCACGCCTGTCACATCAAAGCAAGAATCTATTATTATACAAATACACATGGTGAACGTTAAACTGCGATGCTCGCAACTGCATGTTGCATAAATTCCCAGTGCAGGTGATTATTAAGTCTCAGGGATCTCACAGCTTCTTCTGTTCTCCGGAATCTCTTATTCTGGATTTAGGGAAACTTGGGCAGTGATTTTAAATATGAAATCTCATAATCTCAGATAATCCAAAGAGATCAGAGAAAAGGGAAGTAAGCTTAATGCTGTATAATGACTGTTGATCCTTGTAGCGTTCTACACAACAACATAAAACATGTATTACGCAAATGGACTAAACATTATGCAAAACTTTCAACGTTTGAAACCGAATGGACAATATGCTGTAAGAGTCAAATCTTCACTGTAATGTACTGTACAACTGGTCTAACACTCCAAAGATGCAGAGAATTAGATATTTTCTTGCTAAGACTGTGTTTTATGACAGATTAACCTTGATCCTGGACATTTTGAGTTTATCTGCTCTGTGAACGATACATATGGTGCATCGACGCATCTCATCTGTCCTCATAATAACTTTGAAATCTGATCAGCGGATAAACTGTAAGCCTCGTCACAGGTTGTGCCAAACTGAGTTCATCTGGTCATATGGGACAGGGTTTTGTAAGATCCTCTCTTTGAACTCCGGAGGAGTTTCCCCAAACACACTTCCATCCCTCCACCATCCACTTTAGCACTCTTCAACACTTACCGACAGTGACATGTTTTCCCGTCCTCCCTCCCATTCCTTCATTACACTCGATCCCCAGTGCTTTTCCTTCACTCGTGTTCGGCTTTCTATTCTGAAGTCAGCGATAAACCAACTGAATCATGCCTTGCTAAAAGACCTAGAGCTAAATTTGAATCGCCTTCTGCCCCCAGACCCCTCAGGCGGCCCTCGGGCCTCTGCACGACTCCCACTATGAGGTCCGACTCAAATAATCCCAAGGATTTGTTTGACCTTGATAGAAAAATCTGAAACGTCTGACTATTTCCTTGTTGTTACTTAAGGCTGGAAAACACCACATGACTTTTGAAAACTGACACACTAGGCATCACACACTTGCTGACTTGTTTATTCCTCCTGCTTTTAGTGTCTTTTTTAATTAAATCAAGCCTCACTATTACTACTGCCAATAGCGAACAGTAGTGTAGTGTATAACGTATACACTACAACTGTTCACAAGTTTTGGGTCAGGTTTTTTTTTTTTTTTTTCCTTTTTTAAGAAATTAACACTAACACTATCCTTCAGAGAGGATGCATTCAATTGATTAAAAATTTCAATTATGCCATTTATAATGTTATAATATAAAAGGTTTCCATTTCAAGACCAATCAGGTTGCTTCCACTACAACTAACTGATAAAAAAATATGATTGATATGCACTCAAATCAATGATTATGCCATTCATATGTGCTTAAATCAATGATTATGACGTTCATATGCACTGAAATCAATGATTATGCCGTTCATGCGTGCTCAAATCAATGATTATGCAGTTCATATGCATTCAAATCGATGATAATGGCGTTCATGTGCTCAAATCGATGATTATGCCATTCATGTGCACTCAAAGCAATGATTATGCCATTCACTTGCGTTCAAATCGGTGACAATGCCGTTCATGTGCTCAAATCGATGATTATGCCATTCATATGCATTCAAATCGATGATTATGCCATTCACACATTCAAAATCGATGATAATGGCATTCATATGCACTCAAATCAATGATTATGCCATTCATATGTGCTTAAATCAATGATTATGACGTTCATATGCACTGAAATCAATGATTATGCCATTCATGTGTGCTCAAATCAATGATTATGCAGTTCATATGCGTTCAAATCGATGATAATGGCGTTCATGTGCTCAAATCGATGATTATGCCATTCGTATGCATTCAAATCAATGATTATGCCATTCACACATGTTCAAAATCGATGATAATGGCATTCATATGCACTCAAATCAATGATTATGCCGTTCATATGCACTCTAAAATCAGTGAATATGCCGTTCATATGCACTCAGATCAATGATTATGATGTTTATATGCATTCAAATTGATGATCAATGATTAAAGAAAAAAAAAGAAAAAATAAAAGTCATAAATTCAATCACTGACATGACAGAATTATTATTATTACTATTATTTAGAAAAAAAAAACAGACTGATTTCTGATTTCTTTCAGGCAGATGATAAAAATAAAAATAAAAAATAAATAAATAAATAAAAAATACCATAAATTTATATCAAAAGAGGGATCCAAGCAAAGCATCTACCTACAGTAGCAATGCTTTGGCTACTGCATAGCAAAGCCTTTGCGAGCACCAACAAAACACTGGTGTTATGTTTAGCTAGTTTTGCACGAGCACCATTCTTTTCAAAATATGTAAATATCTAGTTTTTTCAAGCCATTATTTATTGATAGAGACTGTATAGAGAGGATAAGAAATGACTGGGGAGAGAAATGGGGAATCGGATCAGGGCACAACATGCATTCCAATACTACAGCTCTGATATTATTTGGTGTATAATATAACTTTATATTTTCAGATATCTCTCATGAATTGCATCCCTGTTAATTAAAACATGAAAATGATTAATTTTTCCGCTCACTGTACACACCTCAAAGTTAATTAACATGTTTAAAGATTAAAAAAACACTAAACTTCTCCCATCTAATTCGCATGTTAATGAACAACAAAGAGAGGGCCGTTAATTCTGCATATGTGAGGCTCCCTGACGACCCTGTTAATTAAACAGAACTTTAGTGAATTAAGAAATTGATTTATTGAAAAGTGGGTTATTCATTCAGCGGCAAGATAGATTTAACTCTCAATTGACTGTGAAAAAATCCATAAAATAAGCCATTTGCATGTATCACTAACTTTTGAGTTAGAGCTGAATTAGAAAATCATCCATTCATGACCTCGTTTTTGACACTTTGCATTTGATGGAGTCATATAATTATCAGTACTTTATGCATTAATATTAAGTAGATCATTTATGGTCCATTTAAGCTCTAAGTCAAACAAGGCTCTTGGGTTCTGTATGATTTCTTGGGCCCAAAACCAAGCATGTTTGCTAATAATTAGCGCTGTTTGTTAAGTCAAGCATTATTATTACTATTGCTCATAGTTAAGGACTTGAACAAACCTCTGAAACTAAGCAACTCTGGTGCGTAACCCATCCCACACTGTTTGAGCTACAGACATATTACATCTTAAATAATGCAGTTTTTCAGTCTAAGTGATCAGATTTAATATTTTTCGCCAAGAGGATGATAAATGAGAAAAATTGTGTAGATAGGGACCACAGTGTTATAAGGTTTAAAAGTTGGATTTGGGAAGAGAAAACTCCATTCATGTTCTCCATAGGGAAATTGATTTTTTACAGTAACTTATTTATAATAAATTGTTAATCAAAGGTATATGCTTTCTGAAGCCTTTCTGTTTGCATTATTTCAACCTTTTTAAAATAATCATGTTTAACATCTGAATTCATGGTGAAAAACTACATTACCCATAATGCTGTAGAAAATTCCACCAATCAGAGAACTGCAGTGAAAATACTTAGATGTTTGTATATATTTGCATATTTTGCAATAAACTTACAATTTATTGTTTCTACAGATATAATCAACAACTTTAAATGAAGAGTTATATATTTTTCTGTTGTTTTTAATTCGATAATGTCATTTGCAATGCTTCATAGGATTGTAGTTATTTCGCTCACTAAAGCTGTTAAGTACACAGTGTTCTACATTTTTTTTCAAGAACTTTTCTTCAGATAAAAATGTGAAATGATTGTAATAACTTGGTTCATGGCTTATAAGTGCTATAACAAAATTCCTATGGGAAAAAAATGAATGAAAAAAAAAAAAAACTTCAGGAACCTACACCACTGAAAAAGTGGACACTTATGCACTCTATTGTGCATGCAACCACCCAAAACACCCTAGCAACCGCTTGCCTCTCAGAACACCATAGCAACTGCCTAGCAACGCCTGTAATTGTATATAATTTCTCATATACAGCTTTTCAAATGACAGCCTAGGAGTTACATCAAAAAAGAAAAAAAACAAAAAAACAAAACAAAACAAAAAAAAAAACTCACATAAATGTCTTCCTGTGCCGGAAGGTTTTCTACAAAGCACTGCTGTACAAAAGACACAGAAGTCTACAGAACAATGAATGTGGTGAAAAAGAAGTAGAAATAAACCTGAATGATGAACGGTGTCGAAAAGGTCTCGGATCAGTGTCTCAATATCAACCGCCGAGCTGTCACATCTTACTTTATACTAGAAGATGCCACCAAACGTGCCAGCTTCCTCTTTCATGTCTACAGAGACGTGGAACACCACGAGCCGCCGACGAGCTGAAAACATGGGAAATGAGAATTTATTCAGGTAGAAGCATCAAATCAGAATATAAGCTTTATTATTCCCCATTCATTTCATCCTGAAATAAAAGAGAGGGGGAGAAAGAGAGGCAGAACTCCCACAAGGACGACTAACGAAGACTGAAATGTAGGAAGCACCTGATGAAAAGGTTACGGTGGGTTCGTGATGGTGTGAGACGGGCAGGCAGTCCCGTTTAATCGTAGAGGAACGCTCAGTGGGTGGACGGAGGTACAGTGGGAGTCTTTGATCAGGAAGCTCAGGTGATTATGAATAAAACAAAGATGTACTTCTGCTGTGCACAGCGGACACAAATCAAAAAGACTCTGTGGTTTCTGGAGATTACACATCGCTCTGAATTTGCCGCAGACTGATCGGCGGTAGCGTCCCATAAAAGCTCACGCTGAATGATGGCGATGTGTTTATTCCGCACGCCGGCTTTGATGTGGACATTATGTTAAATGGCCTAATTCGACGAGGCAATGTCCCTGACAGGCATGGACTTCCTGTGGGAGAAACAAAAGGTTTGATTAGCGTGAGTTGGAATAGAGCAGATGTATAGGATATATAACACAAACAAACCTGGTCGCAAGCATTTATCAAGCCCCGGCAGAACGAGAGTGAATTTAGCTATGGGGTGTGATGTATTATTAAAGAAAAACATGACGAAAATGCCTGGAGTCAGCCACACGGTGAGATGGTGAAATGTAGAGCGGTGTGTGTCGAGGAACATGATTTCATCATAAGCTTTAATAAGTAGAAATGCATTAATATGGTAATAACCATGATTTACTGTAACTACATTTTTGGATGTTATGGGAAAATGTGAATGGTGCAGTTTGCCCCTCTATGAAGTGGCCTCTTGATATGGCAAAGTATTTTCCTTCAATTTAAGTCCATCATATTTTTAGGATTTTACCATGTCTAAGGGGATTTATTTGTTAATTTAGGTTCTCTTCACATTGTGCCCAAACAACATCGCTTAACCATGGTAAAAAAAAAAAAAATAAATAAATAATAATAATAATAATAATAATAAAAATTAAATAAAAATTTAGAACCATCTCCCTTTGAATGTAAACAAAAAAGTCCTTTTAAATTAAAAAAAAAAAAAATTGTGAATTTAAATTGAACTGGCCATGCCTCAAAAGAAGTTGAATTGGCAAGACAGGAAATCAAATTTACTGAATTATACACTACCAATCGAAAGTTTGGAATAAATCACCTTTGCCATCACAGGAATTCAATATTTTGAATTATATATATATATATATATATATATATATATATATATATATATATATATATATATATATATTCAAAAAGAAAACAGTAATTCTGAATTGTAAAAAAAAAAAAAAAAAAAAAAAAATTATATCTAAAATATTTATTTAAAAATACTTTAAAAAATACTTAAAAAAAAAAATAAAATACTTATTCCAAACGTTTGAATGGTGTTGTACAGTTCAAAAGTATTCAGAGATTCAGAGAAATGTAGCATTCTTTCATTCTGGCCCACAAAATGCAAATACAAAAATTTATATTATATATATTATATAATATTTTATATATATTTATATATATATATATATATATATATATATATATATATATATATATATATATATATATATATATATATATATATATAAAATATTAGTAAAAAATGTAAAAAAAAATATATGGTAAAAACTTTTGTTATGGTAAAAACTAAAATTTATATTATATATATTATATAATATTTTATATATATTTATATATATATAAAATATTAGTAAAAAATGTAAAAAAAATTATATGGTAAAAACTTTACTACCTTTCTACTTAAGGGAAATTTTCATTACTTTATATACAGTGGGAAAAAAAATCTAACATTACACTATCTAATTTTACAGTAAAATACTGTTAGGATGTAGAATTTTTGGAAGTGAAAAACAAGACTATCTATCTATCTATCTATCTATCTATCTATCTATCTATCTATCTATCTATCTATCTATCTATCTATCTATCGGGAAGTGTTGTGTGGTCAAGTATGGTGACCCATACTCAGAATTTAGAGTCGGACTTGTAACCGGAAGGTCGTGGGTTCGAGTCTCCGGTCCGGCAGGGATAGTAGGTGGGGGGAGTGAATAATCCTCCACCCTCAATACCACAGCTGAGGTGAGACCCTTGAGCAAGGCACTGAACCCCCCACTGCTCCCCGGGCGCCCCCACTGCTCCAGGTGTATGTTCACTACTGTGTTTGCACCTGGATGGGTTAAATGCAGAGTACAAATTCCGAGTATGGGTCACACATCACTTCCCTTTCCCTTGATAGATAGATACAGTTCTACATGGCACACAACGCTGTAACACACTGACCTGAATTCTAGAACATTCTTCAGTGTCACAGATGTTCAGATGACAGCAGGAATGAAGATCACTTAGGTGAACCGTGTCAGTATAATTCAGACCTACTGATGCAGTCAACTGATACACACCTGATAAAATCAATGCATTAGACCAAAGCCGGACGCAGACACAGACACACACTTCATGCCCTCCAGGGTTTCGGAAGAGGACCCAACCTTCCAGGGCATGTAACACCTGCACAATGTTTGCAGAGAAAAGCAAAGAGGAGGAAAAGCGAGAGCTTTAATTAGTGTTTGCGAGAGAAGAAAACCTGTAGCATATGGATAGGATTTCACAACCATATGACCGTTTTTAGAAACGGTGATAAAAACAGATGTAGCTCATATCTCACCACACAGACAACGCCTCTGTGACACATGCCATTCTCTCCTCTCTGCTTCCAGGTTGTTCATGAGATTCAATTTCCCCCCACTGCCCTCTTCAAGATAATGATCAAGAGACCATCTCCATCACTGGAAACATCTCAAGATCAAGATTTCAGATTATAAAAAAATGGTTCAAAGTCAATAGAAAATAACAATAGATTGTATAATTCCATTACTTCTTTTTATTAAAATCCAGAACACTCCAGAAACTGCACAGCAACACAATGAAAACCACTCATCTTTGCAACCACATAGCAACGCCTTACAAACAACATACTGTATACATTTACATTTATTCATTTAGCAGATGCTTTTATTCAAAGCAACAAAAGAAGAATACAACAAGCGATTCACAACCACAACACACTCGCAAACATCACTTATCATTATTATTATTTTAATTATCCAGGATCAACTATGATCCATCAGGCTTTTGAGGGAACGTTTATTTGTTCATCTTTCATTCATCATTGTATTGAATTACATCTGCTAAATGAATATGTTTTGCCCCCACAATAAAAACTACAGAGCTTTTATCATAAAAATAAGCATTTAAATAACATCTTACGAAATCATATTACTGGAAAATATAGAGTGATATCTCATATTTATATGCATTTTATGCAGTAGCAGTCTGTTATAAAGATCTCATTGATTTACATTACAAGCTATCAGAATTTCATCTTAATTTTGGCCGTATAAATATCAGCAATTGCACCAAATTGCGTATTTTTGCTTTTTTGGGCCTCTGAATTAAATGGAGGTGTTTTTTTTTATCCTCATCAAGTTGAGTATGAACTCTATATTCTCAATATATATTAGCCATAAAAGCTTGACGTATCAAATATGATGCTAAATAAAAAAAAACAAAAAAACAAACAAACCTTAACATTTTGTTTAAAGGCTCAATAAACTGTTAGATTTAAAATCAATTTTGCTGACGTTTATTTATATATCAGGTTTTAGATGATTAAATATCCAGCTTTTTGGCATAGGATTTTGGACCAATGAGATTCCACTGGGGGCGGAGCTACCTACTGCAAGGCAGCAAAGATTGGTTAAGACAAAATATGGAAAAACTGAAGAACAGTATGCAAGGAAATCATAAAGAAAAACTAATTCACGCTACAGAGACGACACAAAGTATTGTGTTGATGTGTTTTATTTCTGTCGTTTGAGTCAAGTTGCACTAGAAGATAAAGCATTTGCTTATTTCATAGTCACAGACTCGCATAAACTCGCATGTTTGTGTAACCCTGTACAGATGAAAGAACTTCTGAGGAACAAGAAAAAAGGCCAGATACGGAACATCTCGCTCTGAACTCACAATGACAGCTCTGTCAATGAAGAAAGGGTATCTGTGAACGAAGAAGAAATCATTACCAAATGCTGTTACAGAGCTGTCAGGTGAAATGTATCGTGGGTAATACTGTAGTGTGAACTTTCCACTGGCATTTAACTGAGTGAATCTCACAGTGTGACGTTGCATGACTGTGTCATCCAGCAAAACTCTTTTTATAGGGACATAAAGGAATGCATTATGGGCCATTCAAAGGTTTTTTTTTTTTTTTTTCCTCAGGCTGAAATGTTTAGTCTTTTTACATCTGTTTTCCAGAAAAATATAGTGTAGTTTGACCGTATATTTGGGATTTAAATAATAAAACCTGCATCTACTGTATATATTCAGTGAGCTCAGGTTTAGCTCTTTCACAGATATTTTTGCTCATTCATAACTCACCGCTATGAAGTTTTAGGTGTTGCTGTGCACTTGCTAAGATGCTTGTTTGATGTTTTGGTCCTGAGCCCCTTCAGAGACTAAATAAACAGTGAGACAACTCAGTAAAGTAAAAGCACAGCTCACCTCACCAAAGCACATGATTGGAGAACTGATGTGGAGCACAAATTCTTCAGGACTACTTCCACTCTGCAGTTTCATTTTTAATACTTAGGGGTTGTTTGAAAGACACCGTTGCTCTGCTTTGCTTTAATTTTAAACCCTAAAAGTCTGTTTTAGCCTCACTTTTTTGGTTTGTCTTTTTCCAAGCAGTACTTTCCCTCTAGACTGAACGTTTTGAACAGCATTCATCCAAACTTTTGGAAGATGCCTTGCTGTTTACCATCTACTGTATATACAAGTGAGGTCAAAATGATTTGTATAGTGCTTTTCACAACTGTTGCTTTGTCCACAAGCAGCTTTACAGAAAATCACAATGTTAATGTTTATAATATCTTGATATCTTGCTTTATCTGAGTATACTGTATCCATGCAGGTAAAGTAGGATGTATTATATACTTCACATTACTTGTGGATTATTGTGATGTTTTTATCAGCTGTTTGGCACCCATTCTGACGGCACCCATTCACTGCAGAGGATCCATTGAAGAGCAAGTGATGCAATTTTCTCCAAATCTTTGACAAAGTAATCTACATCTTAGATGGCCTGATGATGAGTTAAAAAAGGAGGCAACTATCTTCTCAACATTAATGGAACATGACTTGTGACTTGAAACACTATTCAACTGAGTTATTCAACATGCTACACAAATAGCGTTGCTCAAAAGAAGCACTTCTGACACTCACAGTTAATTCCAGTGTAGCTTGACATTAGCTTGTTGCTAATAACTCAATCCTTTTATTAAAAAAAATACAACAACAAAAAAAAACATCCATAGAACACAAATACTGCATAAACTATTTTCTGTCTTTTAATATAATGTAAAGCTTAACCAAGCCCAACACAATTATTAAAAGACATATGTGATTCTTATATCATACATACACAACACAAAGTCAGAATTGTACAACTACAAATGGATTTCTAAGACAGAATTTTGACTTTCTGAATGCAAGTTCAAATAATGCCTAAAAATGTAATCTTTTGGACTACAAATTCACCTTTTGTGCTTATTAGTCAATAGAGCGAAGAAAGCAAAGATTTCATAGAGAAATGACCTTAATAAACTCACCTATATTTCCTATTTTAAACACAAATATACATCATCACTCATACTTACAATATGTAAATTAACCCTGTCAAAACAGAGCACTGCAAAATTAATTTCCTATTAATTAAAACCGAAAGAGTTGTTGAGAGTCGAGTCAGAGGAAACACAATTAACAAGCATTTCCGACGCCTAGCATTGGCAGGCAAATAAAACACAATTATACCAGCGTTAATTATTCATCGGTAGGAAATAATGCTGGAATTACCCTGCTTTAACCTGACTAGTGCTTAATTGTGTTCCAAAACCTCGTTATCTCCGAAAAGGTAAATAAGAATGTGATTACAACTCATCAGCGCTGGTTTGTGTGGCCTCTCCAGGGCTGAGTGTCATCAATGTTCGTTAAGTAATGAGCAGTGATTGGTATGAAATTACTTCTTCACCTCGTCTGTCTTCTGCATGCTGCTTTATGCATAATTCCCAGTGCATGACTGCCAGACAGCATCAGAAGAAGAATCACCACAATGGAAGTGTTTAGAACAGAAAACTAGCGCTCTGCAGCATACTGTATACTGTAGTAGTACGTGAAACAGTGCACAATATGCAACCTGTAGCATGAAAACTGATCAGTGACCTCATTATGTTGCATGTTTAATTAAAATAGGTTTTTAATACCTGGAAAAGCTATTCATTAGCATTCCTCTTAATGGCTTTTGTTAGGCTGGCATAGGACCTCTGGAAGTATCATACTTGAAATCTGCAATCTTTGCACATGGTTGCTGAAAAAGAGAAATATAATGTTAAATTAAGATAATTTCAAGCTTTTAAAGTAAAATAAATAAAATAAAATAAAAAAATCCTAGAGCACTTAGTTTAATATAAACAATTTAAAAAGTGCAGTTATTTAGTATTTTTAATCTACTTCATTAGTTAAAAATTACATTAATTTCAAGCTTTTAGGAGCCCTATAAAATTAAATTAAAATAAAAAAATTAAATAAAACAAAAATAAATAAAATAAAATCAAGAAATCAATCAATTTAGTTTAAAACACACACACAAACACACACTTAAAATTAAATGCTATTAAAAAATGTACTGTCAAATCCACCATCTTTGCACATGGGTGCTGAAAAATTAGAAAAGTTAATTTCAAGCTTTTAAGAGTCCTATAAAACTGAATAAAAATATAGAATACATTCAAATAAAATAATAACAACAAATAAACCAAGCTATCTATACTTGCTGCTTTAGTTTAAATCACACACACACACACACACACACACACGCTATTAAAATTAAATGCTATTTAAAAAGTACAGTCATATAGCATTTGCAATCCAGTTCCAATTTTATAAAAGAAAAAAAAATCAATGAATAAATAACTTTTGGTCATATAACCTTTGTCAGGCAAATTTAATATACATTATAACTAAACTATTAAAAATAATGTGGCAAACATCCTTATGATAGGCACAATCATTTGCTGGCTAAGTTAAATTTCATGCAAAAATATTATTGTCGGCAGGCTGATTAAATTACGCAATGAAAGTAAATGTGAAGAACTGGAAGCATCAACAGCAGTTTGCCACACTGAAAATGAAAGGTCAAGCGGAGTGCATTGCATTGAGCGATACGGGATTTCTTGCATTACATTTTAGCAAATGCACAGAGGAGGATGTATAAAACAATAGCCCCCGGCATACAGAGCTAGTGCAGCCCGATTAAGAGCGGGCTGTGGGAATTCAGCTATATGCCTGACTAAACACATGAGTCTTTAGTCTAGACTTAAACAAAGAGATCACCCTAGGAGCTACGGAAGAAAATGCTCTTCCTCCCCAAGTGAATTTTGCACTTTCTGGCACCATCAAAATGTGAGAGGTGTATTTATGCAGGACAGCCCTTTGTGCTGCACCTGCTGTCTTGAGTTGAGGCACTGCTATAAAACACCCCTGAATTCTGATCACAAAGAAAAAGTGTAAAGGACATGAGGCAGAGAATCAAATTTCATATCCGATCGTTGATTCATTCAACAGTGAATGCATTATCCATCAGTTCATCATTTAAGTGAATGAGCATAGCTACACCTCCTTTAATCTTCCTGAGAGCAGCCTCATCAGGTAAATGGATTTCAGAGCAGAAGTGATGCTGTTTTGGATTGTTTTAGGATGTGCACATCTCTCTTCTCATTCTGAGAAGTGCCTCTTGTCCATGAGCAATAAGTGTGTTTTTACCATTATGTTTGACGTTCATATTCAAAGAACACAACCCCCTATTTGGTATGGTCTACTGAATTTCACTGAAGATCTTTCAAAATAAAAACCTTTTCATAAAGACATACAGTAACTTTTTAAACCAAAACACCTCCCCAGATCAAAATAAGCATTCACTGGAACTAAACTTTCTGATGTGTGACAGATAAATATACGAATTTAGCATGTGACACCTATGTTTCAAAATACAATTCAAACAACTCATGAGTGAAATTATCATATAAAATCACACTAGATTTTAAGTGTGCAAAACAGACTACACAGACAGTAATACTCCATAATATCATATCACACTCAGTTATCATTGAGGGGGGGGGGGGGGGGGGTATTTTATTTATAAATTGGTGTCTTTTATACAGGTAAGGAGCTGAGATTAGGAGCACTCTCTTAAAGGGAGTGCTCCTAATCTCAGCTTGTTACCTGTACAAAAGACACCTGTCCACAGAAGCAATCAATCAATCAGATTCCAAACTCTCCACCATGGCCAAGACCAAAGAGCTGTCCAAGGATGTCAGGGACAAGATTGTAGACCTACACAAGGCTGGAATGGGCTACAAGACCATCGCCAAGCAGGTTGATGAGAAGGTGACAACAGTTGGTGCGATTATTCACAAATGGAAGAAACACAAAATAACTGTCAATCTCCCTCGGACTGGGGCTCCATGCAAGATCTCACCTCGTGGATTTTCAATGATCATGAGAACGGTGAGGAATCAGCCCAGAACTACACGGGAGGATCTTGTCAATGATCTCAAGGAAACTGGGACCATAGTCACCAAGAAAATAATTGGTAACACACTACGCCGTGAAGGACTGAAATCCTGCCCTGCAGCACCCGCAAGGTCCCCCTGCTCAAGAAAGCACATGTACAGGCCCGTCTGAAGTTTGCCAATGAACATCTGAATGATTCAGAGGAGAACTGGGTGAAAGTGTTGTGGTCAGATGAGACCAAAATCGAGCTCTTTGGCATCAACTCAACTCGCCGTGTTTGGAGGAGGAGGAATGCTGCCTATGATCCCAAGAACACCATCCCCACCGTCAAACATGGAGGTGGAAACATTATGCTTTGGTGGTGATTTTCTGCTAAGGGGACAGGACAACTGCACCGCATCAAAGGGACGATGGACGGGGCCATGTACTGTCAGGGCCAGGGCATTGAAGCCAGCCAGGGCATTGAAAATGGGTCATGGATGGGTATTCCAACATAACAATGACCCAAAACACATGGCCAAGGCAACAAAGGAGTGGCTCAAGAAGAAGCACATTAAGGTCTTGGAGTGGCCTAGCCAGTCTCCAGACCTTAATCCCATAGAAAATCTGTGGAGGGAGCTGAAGGTTCGAGTTGCCAAAAGTCAGTCTCGAAACCTTAATGTCTTGGAGAGGATCTGCAAAGAGGAGTGGGACAAAATCCCTCCTGAGATGTGTGCAAACCTGGTGGCCAACCTACAAGAATCTGTGATTCCCAACAAGGGTTTTGCCACCAAGTACTAAGTCATGTTTTGCGAAGGGGTCAAATACTTATTTCACTCATTAAAATGCAAATCAATTTATAACTTTTTTTCAAATATGTTTTTCTGGATTTTTTTGTTGTTATTCTGTCTCTCACTGTTCAAATAAACCTCCCATTAAAATTATAGATTGATCATTTCTTTGTCAGTAGGCAAACGTACAAAATCAGCAGAAGTTCAAACAATTTTTTACCCACTGAATATACATATATACGTAAAGAATTTAATACTTTTATTTTACAAAAATGCATTAAAATGATCAAAAGTGACAGTAAAGACATTTATAATGTTATAAAAGATTTCTGTTTCAAATAAATTCTGTTAAAAATATTAAACAGCACAACTGTTTTCGGCATTGATAATAAATGTTTGAGCATAAAATCAGCATATTACAATGATTTCTGAAGGATCATGTGACTGAAGACGGGAGTAATGATGCTGAAAATTCAGATTTGCATCACAAAAATGTTTTAAAATATATTGAAATAGAAAACAGTTATCTTAAATTATAATAATATTTCATAATACTACTTTTTTTTTAACTGTATTTTTGATCATATAAATGAATTTGGCGAGCACAAGAGACTTCTTTCTGATGCCAAACTTTCGAACAATAGTGTATAACATGATTGTTCACTAAAGGCACAACTGGCTCTAAACTGAGAAACTTCTACCCAGGACCATAATCTGATAACAGGACGTGCTGCTGTAGCGGTCGGAGCTTGTTAAGCAGACTGATTCTATAGGATGCAGAGGGGAATCTGTCAGAGATCAGCTCCTGGAAGAGCAGACATAAGGTCAACAAGAAAAATGTCAAATGTGTTTACCCTCAAGAAGCTGTCAGATTACTGCCAGTTCATCATAAACACCGCAGCTCCCACAACATATTAAATTATGTCAGACTTTTTTGGACTCTGTGTCACTAGATCAAATGGTATTAATATAAAATGGAACAGCGACATTAATTATGGGGGTGAGGTGGACAGAAAGAATAATTCACCAAATATATGACAGTTTACTCACCCTGATGTCATTCAAAACATGTCTGAAAGTCTTCTGTGGAAAACAAAGGGTGAACTGTTGAAGAATATCACAGCCATTGAATGAAGACTGCACTGTCACGCTCTAAAATGAAAAAAAAAAAAAAAAAGTAATAAAAGTACACCTCTGAAGTCATTTAAGACTGAAACGTAAGTCATTATTCACTTCAAGTAGTGTTCTCATGAGAAATTAAGGCAGCACTTTATTTTACAGCCCTGTTCTGTATGTAAATACTATGTGTTTATTAATTACAATGATCTGGATAATAACTAGGTACTAACCGTGAACCTACCCCTAAACCTAACCTTAACCCATGTATTTACCCACTTTCTTGGGTACGTACGTTAGTACTTGTAAGTGCACGCACTATAAAATAAAGTGCGAGTGAAAATGAGCAGTTTGTAAACAAACTGTATTTTTTCTGAGTTGACTATTTTCAATGATTTTTGGTTGAGTTCAACTGACTCAATTCATATGACTTGAGAAGACTTGAAAATGTAGCGCATGAGTCATATGAACTACTAAAGTATAATACTTTAATGGTTGTCTTGATACCTATTTTCAACAATGATTTGGTGTCATTCATGTCTGTAGACCAAGCGGTGCAGAATGAATTACATGCTGATTTTTAATAGTTAAGTTTAGTGGATTGTTCATATCTCTAACCCTACGGTTGAGCTACAGCGATAGTATGTACATAGCAGGCACCATTAAAACAAGAGGGTGAAAAGCTAATTGATGGATAGATTTGGTTTGTTTATCTAAATTGGGTCTAAATGATCTTGGCACAGAGCCTGTAGATGGAAAAACAACAAGTAAATCTATTCAACTCATTTAAATAATCCTCATATTATTGTTTGATTTTTGCAGAAAAAAAAAAAAAAGAAATGGAGACGAAATAAGCGAATTTCATGAATCGTGTCCATCAAGAATATGTCCAGAAAATGATTGACCCCCAAGCATTTTAGGACTTATTATTTTTATTTGTCACATACACGATTATATAGAGATATAACCAGCAGTGAAATGTGAGTATTTTAAGATTTTTGCAGCATTCTCATTACTGTAATGCAAAAATATCTGTACTAAATGTAAATATAAATATCAATTAGATTTTAATATAAAAATATCCTGTTTTATACTCTCTCTATAGCATGTATTTTAATGTTTTTAAAAGAAGTCACTTATGCTTACAAAGTCAGCATTTGGTTGATCAAACATACAGGCAAAAACTGTATTAGTGTGAAATTTAAAACAACTGTTTTTCAGGATACTCTGATGAGTAAAAAGTTCAAAAGAACAGCACTTCTTTGAAATAGAAATCTTTTGTAGCATTATAAAATGTAGTCTTTACTGTCACTTTTGATCAATTTAATGCATCCTTGCTGAATGAAAGTATTCATTTATTTCCAGAAATAACTAACTAAACTAAACAAGTAAATATTATTGACCCAACTTTTTGAAATGTTGATGTGTGTGTATATATATATATATATATATATATATATATATATATATATATATATATATATATATATATATATATATATATACACACACATCAGCAGGTTTCATGAGAATCTGACAAAAATCTCATCATACTTCCTCACAAACTACAGCGAAACAAAGAGAAAGCAAAAGCGAGTTCATTCAAATAGTGTTTAAACATTAATGGCAGCAGTGAATACCTTCATGTTTTCTGGGTATGAAATCGATACAATAGTTTTTGTTGTTGTCCCGATGACAAATGGAGCAGATATGAGCCGACTGAGTGAGATGAATCTTTGTGCAACCCGAGCCAATTATCCTCCATCTGTGCCAGAACGCCACCGAGCCGGACTCGCTTCGTACCTCGGATTCTGTCCAACAGATGAGAAATCCACAGAGGCGCCGCCGTGACCTCTGACCCCGCCTGACACGGGCCGAATCAAGAGCATCGTGAAAAGTGAGGTTCGGAGGAGAGCGCCACCTACGAGCAGCCCATTTATCACACGACTACAAAAGTTAAACGGCCGGTGATCGATAGAACAGGAGTTAAGCGCAAGCAGGGGGTGCTGAATGTCATAATTTTAATGAAATATAGATTTGGGTCTATTAAACAGCTTGCTGGTCGTGTATGAGAGAGTGGTGCTCTTTCTCGTCGCTAAATAAAGCCATCCATTAAAGACGAAAGAAATCGATTGCGGGTGAAACTAACACTCACCTCTGATGTGAGCACAGTTTTGCCCTGCTCTGGATAATTGATCAAGGTTAGGTAAGAAGCAGAATGGCTGCCGTGGGTTTCGGTGAGGCTGACATTATCGGACGCTAGGGTGATGTAGTGGTGTAGTCCTGTCTCGCAGTTTCTTCAAGGTTTTCCCATCTGTTCTCAAATTTCATGCTCGTTTGCTTTCCCTCGGTTACCTGTGTGGGTATTTCTTTTCCAGACCACAAAAGACGATATTTTGAATGATGCCGTGGTCCAAAAAACACTGGTAACTTTCAGGATAACAGTAACCAACTTTCACTGACATAGTTTTCAAAACATCAGACAAAATGTGGAATAATTAAGATGTTTTTAACGACTTATCTTATGCTCACCAAGGCTGTTTAATTAATCAGAAATAAAAACAGGAATATTGTCAATTATTACAATTTAAAATATTAAATTTTAATATATTTACTGAATTTTCGGCATCATTACTCCAGTCTTCAGTGTCACATGATCCTTCAGAAATCAATCTGGAATGATTCGCTGCTTATATACATACACATACTATTTATAATCTATACATATACACATACGTATATATATACAGGTGCATCTCAATGAATTAGAATGTCGTGGAAAAGTTCGTTTATTTCAGTAATTCAACTCAAATTGTGAAACTCATGTATTAAATAAATTCAGTGCACACAGACTGAAGTAGTTTAAGTCTTTGGTTCTTTTAATTGTGATGATTTTGGCTCACATTTAACAAAAACCCACCAATTCACTATCTCAACAAATTAGAATACTTCATAAGACCAATAAAAAAAACAATTTTAGTGCATTGTTGGCCTTCTGGAAAGTATGTTCATTAACTGTATATGTACTCAATACTTGGTAGGGGCTCCTTTTGCTTTAATTACTGCCTCAATTCAGCGTGGCATGGAGGTGATCAGTTTGTGGCACTGCTGAGGTGGTATGGAAGCCCAGGTTTCTTTGACAGTGGCCTTCAGCTCATCTGCATTGTTGGGTCTGGTGTCTTTCATCTTCCTCTTGACAATACCCCGTAGATTCTCTATGGGGTTCAGGTCTGGTGAGTTTGCTGGCCAGTCAAGCACACCAACACCATGGTCATTTAACCAACTTTTGGTGTTTTTGGCAGTGTAGGCAGGTGCCAAGTCCTGCTGGAAAATGAAATCAGCATCTCCATAAAGCTTGTCAGCAGAAGGAAGCATGAAGTGCATGAAGCATGAAGCCTGGTAGATGGCTGCATTGACTGTGGACTTCAGAAAACACAATGGACCAACACCAGCAGATGAAATGGCAGCCCAATTCATCACTGACTTTGGAAACTTCACACTGGGCTTCAAGCAGCTTGGATTCTGTGCCTCTCCAGTCTTCCTCCAGACTTTGGGACATTGATTTCCAAATGAAATGCAAAATTTACTTTTATCTGAAAAGAGGTCTTTGGACCACTGAGCAACAGTCCAGTTTTTTACTCCTTAGCCCAGGTAAGATGCTTTTGACATTGTTTCTGTTTCAGAAGTGGCTTGGTAGCCCTTTTCCTGAAGACGTCTGAGCGTGGTGACTCTTGATCACTGACTCCAGCTTCAGTCCACTCCTTGTGAAGCTCTCCCAAGTGTTTGAATCAGCTTTGTTTGACAGTATTCTCAAGCTTGTGGTCATCCCTGTTGCTCGTGCACCTTTTCCTACCCTATTTCTTCCTTCCAGTCAACATTTCACTTAATATGCTTTGATACAGCATTCTGTGAACAGCCAACCATTCAGTAATGACCTTCAGTGACTTATCCTCTTTGTGGAGGGTGTCAATGATTGTCTTCTGGATAACTGTCAGATCAGCAGTCTTCCCCATGATTGTATAGGCTATTGTGTAACCATTTTGAAGGCTCAGAAAACCTTTGCAGGTGTTTTGAGTTGATTAGCTGATTGGCATGTCACCATATTCTAATTTGTTGAGATAGTGAATTGGTGGGTTTTTGTTAAATGTGAGCCAAAATCATCACAATTAAAAGAACCAAAGACTTAAACTACTTCAGTCTGTGTGCATTGAATTTATTTAATACACAAGTTTCACAATTTGAGTTGAGTTAGTGAAATAAATGAACTTTTCCACGACATTCTAATTCACTGAGATGCACCTGTATACACACACACACACACACACACACATATATATATGTGTGTGTGTAACACGTTATATATACATATGTACATATACACATATATATATATATTAAAAAAATAGAAATACTTTTATTCAGCAATAATGCATTAAATTGATCAAAAGTGTCAGTAACATTTTTTATGTTAAAACAATCTACTTCAAATAAATGCTGTTCTTTTAAACTTTCTATTCATCAAGCAATTTTGGAAAAAAAAAGTATCACAGTTTCCTCAGAAATAAACAGTTTTCAACATTAATAATCATAGTAAATGTTTCTTCAGCAGCAAATCAGCATATAAGAATGATTTCTGAAGGATCATGTGACACTGAAGACAGGAGTAATGATGCTCTAAATTCAGCTTTGCATCACAGGAATAAATTACATTAAAACATTCAAACAGAAAACATTTTTTTAATTGTAATAATATTTCAGAATATTACCGTTTTTACCATATTTTTCATCCAATTAACACAGCTTTGATAAGCATAAGAGACTTTACAACTAACTAAGTAAATAAATACCTACCCCATACTTTTGAAGGGTAGTGTAATTTAAATTTATACAGTACACTGTATGTTTTAGTCCCCATCTGCACTGCAAGCACCCCAGTGAGACAAAACTACAACACTCCCATTACAGACACATGGTTTGTGGCAGTCTGATAGTATGGTACAGATACTTCTGAGTGCTCTTACAAATGATACGAGTGAAAACATAACATGAAACATATGACAAGGATCTCTCCATAGGTTCAATCATGCTACATGTTAACATGTCAGGCATGTCATGCAAGTCAGTGGTCATGTTTCTAGAATGGCTTTTACAGCCCATCGCCTGGCCGGTGAAAGCACACAGCCTGTTTTTGAGTGCTATAAATGGCTTTCTAAAAGCCATCCGGACAGATTACTCTAACATCTGCATGACATGGACACATTTCATAACTGATCTCTTCTTTTTTTTTCCAGCACACACTCACATAAGTGTGTGGCTTCACAGCAGCACAGCCACAAAACATTTACAGCGGGTTTACAAATCAATGCACACAGCATTTCACATTCACAAACCACTCGCAATCCAATGTAACCAGTGCTAGTACAGTGTTATACTAGATTAATATTCAGTAATTGTCAGTATTTCAATACACTGCCTTTCTGTGTAAATTCTTAGTTTATTATATATTTCTCCTTATTAAAAAAAATAAGGAGAAATAGCATTGTTTGCCTGTGCAATTATTTATTTATTTATTTTTTCAGATGTCTACATATTTTCTGTAAGTAATTAATCAAATCATTATCAAATGATGGAGAAGAGCATTTAATCAGGCATATACAAGTTTTAGGTTGGAAAGATTTTTTAGTCTTTATGCTCACCAAGGCTGCATTTTTTGATCAAAAATACAATAAAAACTGTAATATTGTGAAATATTATTACCATAACCTTTTCTGTTTTACTATATTTTAAAATATGATTTATTTCTGTGATAAAAGCTGAAATTTCAGCATCACTCCTATCTTCAGTGTCACATGATTCTTCAGAAATCATTCTAATATGCTGATTTGCTGCTCAAGAAGAATATAACATGCATTTCTTTGGAAATCATAATTTTCAGAATGACTTGATAAACAAAGTTCAAAAGAACAGCATTTGTTTTGAATTTGAAATATTTTGTAACATTATAAATGTCTTTACTCTTAATCAATTTAATACATCATTGTTGAAAATTAAAAATTGTTTCCAAAAAATAAATAAATACAAATCTGATTGTACTGACTCCAATAGACACGCAAGGTAGTTCAAGTGCATTTGCGACATTTTAAAAAGTAAAAAACCAAGTAACTCAAAACTGGCACGCTAAATGTGACCCTGGACCACAAAACTTTTTTTTTTTTTTTTTTTTAATGAAGAATTGCATCATCTGAAAGCTGGATAAATTAGTTTTCTATTGATGTATGGTTTGTTAGGATAGGACAATATTTGGATACGGCTATTTGAAAATCTGGAATCTGAGGGTACAAAAAAAAAAATCTAAATATTGAGAAAGTTTAAATTTGTCCAAAATGAAGTTCTTAGCAATACATATTACTAATAAAAAATTAAGTTTTGATAAATTTACGGTAGGAAATTTACTAAATATCTTCATTGGAACATGATCTTTACTTAATATCCTACTGATTTTTGGCATAAAAGAAAAATGGATAATTTTGACCCATACAATATATTGTTGGCTATTGCTACAAATATACCCGTGCTACTTAAGACTGGCTTTGTGCTCCAGGATCACAAATGGAGAATTGCTCTGTGCAAATGTAATATTTTGGTGTATTTGTAGCATTACCTGATTTGCACAGTCACTCTTGTCCCAAATAAACGCTATCAGTGGTTTCAACACACACACACACACACACACACACACACACACACACAAACAGAAGTTTCAGTTGTCAAAAGGTTTTAAAGGCTTTGATATGTAAGAATTAAGCAGCTCTTAAACTAAGTCCATCTAAACCCCGCTACCTCACTTCATCTCAAAATTGACATCCGTCTGTGAAGCCCTTGGGGAAGAGCCTCTGATAAAGAGAAAGCATATGTCAACCATTACAAGTCATGCTGCGGCACTGTGCTATATGCTCCAACAAGCCTGAAGCGGAACAAGATTCAGCATTGCAGAGGTCAGCTAGCAATTGTGTTTAATTGTGACCTGCATTACCTTTCATCGGAGCTTGTTATTACATCAAAACAAAAATAATAGGCGATATTTCTAAAAATAATAGCTGCTCATCATGAGTAGCGACTGACATCAGCTGGTGACGGGTGACAGCGGCTGCTTCCTAATGACCTGCACAGGAGGTGGTGACAGCACCCTGCAATTCAACACATTATCATGCAATTACCACCCACAATAAGTACAAAAGCTTCACTTGTTACATGCATTCATCATTATGCAGACAAAACTTGAAATCTGGTAGTGTCTAATAGCTGAAGGGACTCATCATGTCGGAGGAGAGAACTGATATGTGAGCTAATTTAACAAGCAGATATGTTTGTCTGACAGCTTGTGGCATATGGCAAATAAACAGTCGTTATTTTTTTTAACGTCTTGGTTTGAATGTGAAAAGCAGCCTGACACCTGTCGCTTGTTTATTCATACAGCACAGAATCAGCATCTACGGACATGTAATTATCAGTGAGATCTGTTTCACACACAAATCATCCTTTGGTACGGATTTGTTTTTAAAAATGTTTCAGTTAAAATTGATCCACAGATGCACTGAAAGAATCAAATGGGCAAAATGAATGAATGAAAATAAATGAAAAATGTTATCAGGTTCAAATAAGGCTTAAATAAAACAGCTAATGCATTAGGTATTAAGAATTAACAATGAACTTTTTTTTTTAATGTTAATTTATAAGTATACTATTGTTCATAATTATTCTATTTTCTTTTATAATATATTAATATTAATATTAAATTGTTAATTAAATTGTAATTGCAACCGTTTAAAAATTTTTTTTAATTAAAATCGTCACTTTTGCTCACACCAAGGCTGCATTTATTTGATCAAAAATATAGTAAAAACAATATTGTGAAATATTATTACAATTTAAAAGAACTGTCTTCTATTTGATTATATTTTAAAATGTAATTTATTCCTGTGATGCAAAGGGGAATTTTCAGCAGCATTACGCCAGTCTTTAGTCACATGACCTTCAGAAATCTTTCAAATATGATGATTTGTTGTTCAAGAAACAATTCTTAATATTTTCAATATTGAAAACCATTTAATACTACTATAAAATCATTAACATTATAAATGTCATTACTGTCATACACTTTTGATTAATAAAAGTATTCATTTTTGTTTTAAAAAATGTTACTGACCCCAAACTTGTAAGCATGTATTGCATGTGATAAACGTAGTGCACGTAGAAATTAACATGAACTTAAATGAACAAAGGTTGTTGAAGATGTTAGTATAATACTAATGCATTATCTAACAAACTGAATGCTATATGTAATAAAAACCATGTAATTTTCTTATACTTAAACAATAACAATAATGGGATGCTTGGAGAATGGAGAAAAACTACAATAAAATGTAGTGCTCTTGCACCTTCAATTTATTTTCAGCAGATTTGTCCTGTGCAGCGGTACAGATGGAAGTTGGTTTACTGCTTCTCCTTGCTACTCATATTTGTAGGTCACTTTGGATAAAAGTGTGACCTAAATTAATGAATTCAAATGTAAGTTGTTAGAGAAGGAAAACAGCTCACAGGTAAAGGAGAAATATTGTGCATCAAAACATGCAACACTAATTACAACAGATATTTGCATTTCTATGATCACAGTGCCTGAACAGCAGCTCAACAAATCACCTTGTGATTGTGTGTGTGTGTGTGTGTGTGTGTGTGTGTCTTGTTTTAGCTATTCTTTGGGGACAAATTAGCAAGATTAATCTGACAAAACATTCTTTTGGGGACATTCTCAAAGGTGAAAATTATTCATAAATCATGTTTTTTTTTTTGTTTTTTTTTTTGTATTTTGTACTTTTTTTTTAGTCAAAGCAAAGTAAAGCAAAAAGTCAGTCAAAGCAAAGTCAGGGTAAGTCTTTCTTTAGTAATTATAATTAATTTTATATTTTCCTCATTTAAACATTATAGACATCCTATAAATATAAATATGAAAATATTAATACGTATGTATGTAATAAGTATGCTTGTAGGACATCCTAAGGTTTGGACTAAATGACAAATGCACACACATGAAACTCATTGTGCTTTGCTGATAACCTTTCGAATGTATGTTGTAATTAATTTGCACAGCTGGAAGAGACTCTTTACTTACAGACAAGACCAAACAGGTCCATGTCAACAAAAGCTGCAGGTCAGAGAGGGTCTTGTGTTAGATAGAGGTCTGCATGAGTGGTCTCACCTCGTTGAAGCTCTCATTCAGTGAAGGGGCATCCTATCGATGTTCCCTGTCAATCCGTCTGGAAAGCTCAGCTGGTGGGTAAGAGGTTCCCAGCGTGAGTCTGGAGAAGAATTGTCCATGCGCTTCACTAATTCATACTGTGATCAGAGACACAGACTTGCATGCGAGGTTACCAGAGTGACGGAAAAATAATGAGAAATTCTGTTCTAGATCAGTGAACCCAGACAGCATGAAAATTCATTAAACACTCAATTTGTTATGATACAGGTATGACCAAAGCAGATACAGGAGGAGGATGTCATCTCATAAACAGCTGTAGAGACAGACAGAACGACAGACAAACGGAACGATAGATAGCTAGAACGACAGATTGAAAAATACATACAGAGACAGACTGACAGACAGCATAAATGATAGAATGACAGAGCGATAGAGCAAAAGAACAAGAGAACGATAGATCAATAAAATGATATAGATATATAGGGCAATAGATAGAATGACAATAATAGCTAGAATAATAGATAGATGGGAAAAATGATAAAACAATAGAACGAGAGATAAAACGACAGAACGATAGAGCAATATAATGAAAAACGGAGAGATAGAGGGATAGATATATAGAACAATAGATAGAATGACAGACCGATAGACCGACAGACAGATAGAACGATGATAGATAGAATGATGATAGATAGATAGACAGACAGACATACAGAATGATAGAACGATAGATAGAACGATAGAACGATAGATAGATAGATAGATAGATAGATAGATAGATAGATAGATAGATAGATAGATAGATAGATAGATAGATAGATAGTCTTTTTACAAGACTAACTTAAACTTTTTACAAACTTTTTTCATATGAGTTTGTATATATTGTATATATTGTATGTGTGGGCATAAAAAGCAGAGCATGTCTCTGGGGCTACTTTCTTCTCCATTTCAACCTGACACTATAATAAACTTCAAATATTTCACATTACATAGATTGCAAATTAGTACAGCAATCTCCCTCCCCCTTCTTGCTTTTATGACTACGGCCATGTGATAGTTGTTCTTGCAGGCTGTTATAGTATAGCTCCATTCTCAAGGGACCAAAGTGGTTCCAAACCAGTCGAGCAGCCAACAACCGTTCCAAATTTCCAGTGAAGAAACCTATTAAGGGCAAGTCATGCATAGTTGATTGAGCGTCTCGTGCGAGGGGCTGGTACAACGGTGGGATTGCTCGGAGGAACTGATACACTCCCGCGCTGTGGATGAGTCTCGCTAGTTTCTGGGTCAGTCGGTACACAGTTCTTTCCTGTTAGTCATTTACAAAGGACGTGGAATAGGGATCCGTGACATCTTTGTAGAAAATAGAATGATAGAAAATAAAAATAATGATAGAAAGAACAATAAATAGAAAATAAATAGAAAAATAGAAAGACAAAATGAAATTACAATAGCTATAAGTTAGAATGATAGGAAGAATGAAAGAACAATAAATGGAACAATGACAAGAAAGAGCAATAAATCGAAACAATACATAGAAAAAATAGAAAAAAATTAATAGATGGAAAATAGATAAGAGAAATAGCTTGAAGTTAGATAGAATGACTAAAATGGCAGAATGATAGAAAGAATGAAAAATATATAGAACAATAGAATGATAGGACAATAGAAATAATGATAGACAGAACAATAGAAAAAATGAAAGAATAATAGAAAGAACGAAAGAACATATAGCACAATAAATACAATGATAGAAAGATCAATAGAAGGAACGATAGACAGAACAATATATAGAACAACAGACAGAATGATCAAAAGAAAAATAGAAATAATGACAAAAAAATAGTAGAATGACAGAAAGAAAAATAGAAGTACAGTAACAGTACAAAAAATGCTAGAATGACAGAAGGAATGACAGAATTATAGAAAGTGTGACACAACGAACGACAGATCGTGACTGACTCCTACAGGACTTGACCTCAAATCCACCTCTGAACTGACCTTTGACCCTTTCCCCTCTCAGCTCCATCAGTGAACAGTCTGAGTGAAGGGCTGATGTTTGAGTGGTACGCGGATAGGATGGGATGGGATGGGACGGGACGGGACGAGACGAGACGGGACGCTCTGCCAAGGACAGCAGCTCAGGGGTGGCACAGCACCCGCTCAAGCATGAAATCACCTCTCCTCACTTTAAAGGGCTAACATGGCTTTTTAATGACAAGCCAATATCTTTTATACACCAAATATGCTCAATGGCTCCATTCTTTTTAATGCATATTTAAAGCTGGTAGGGAGTGCAGGCCCGTAACAAGATTAATGGCACGATCACTCTGAGACGCTGAGTCTGGGCTCTGCTAGATTACATTTAAAGCCTTTTAAAGAGCTCGGGTCTTTCTTAATAAAAGCACTGCTTTTGATGAATCTCGGAATAAACAGTGTCTGCGCTTTACATTAGCCAGCCAGCTGATTTCGTTCATTCACGCTTTAGCGAATAGAGAAATTTAACACAGCCACGGCAAGTAAAGTAGAATGCGCTGAACCACAAATATTCATTTGCAAAAAAACTGGTATCACCATGGTGGTGGACAATCTCATGACTGTAAATAGCATTGGTCTACAGTTAGTCATATTTAAGGCAGATATCAACATGATGGATGTATGGAAGCTTTTAAAAAAAAAAAAAAACAAATCCTGACTTTTTCCTTGCAATTTTTTCCTCCATGCATTTTTTTCCAATTGAAGTTTGTTTGTTTTGTTTTTTTCACAAAATTGTGAGCTATGAACTTAGAATTACAAGATATTTGCATTACATAATTACAAGAATTGCAAGATTTATGATATAAAATTTCTCAAGACTATCTCATCATTTTGAGTTTATGTCTCGCAATTCCATTTTTTGTTTCTGCCACAGAATAAAAAAGGTAAATTTATCTCAATTATTTTCCTTGCAATTCTGTTTTTTTTTTCCTTCAGAATTGTAAGTCTATATCTCACAATTCTGTGTTTATATCTCACAATGATATCTCATAGTTGCAAGAGAAACTCAGAATTGTGAGACAGAAACATATAGAATTCTGACTTTTTTCTATTGAGTTTAATTCAATTTAAAAGTTTTTTTTTTTTTTTTTTTTTACAGAGGTTTATATCTTTAATTCTGCATATCTTGCAATTCTGAGTTTATATCTTGTATTTTAAAAAAATCTGAATTCCGAAAAAAGTCTGAATTGTGAAAAAAAAAAGTTTCAGTTACCTTTTTTGTACTGAAATAAGCTTTCATATGGATATGATGCAGATAGATAGACTTTTTTTTTTTTTCACTTATCATCCTATCACTATAATTCCAGTCACGCATCCATCCTGTAGGTTATATGTTAGCTGAAGGCAAAGCTTGTCGTGTCTTGTCGATTACCTTTAATAATTAAGATTCAGCCTTCTCACGGTTTCATCCTGGGGCTTTCCACATAAAAACTCGCTGGTTCATCTTGGCTTTTTTACTTAATTATCTCTCTTTTTCTCTCTTATAATCTCACACACTTTCATCAGTCAGCACAAAAAGGGACCACCGAGGGAACAAGCCAATCAGACCAGTCGAACAGCCGAAGGGGCAGAGCTGACAGACAAACACTACATTCACATTTTTGACAAAACCTGACGACTTCTGACTGTGCCGTAATGGATCTAATGGAGCTCCCCTGTTGCTCTCGGCCTCGCTCTGCCAATGATGGACATTGTTGTTGTGTCACAATACACGGGCCGCTGGAGCGCAAGGTCTGTACCTGCTCCTGTGGATGGAGAATTACAGCTATGACTCACAGCTGTAATTAAAAGCACTTTTTCGAGACACCTGCTGCTGGTTTTTGATGCTGAGTCTAATAAGGTTAGATGAAGCAGAGCACAAATCACATCAGTTTCCCACACAAGACCACCAATGGATTTTCTCTGTTCAGAAGTTTTAGACAATACTATGAAACTAATTCGTTTTGTAATACAGATATTTACGATTTATTTTGATTCGATCTATTCATCTATTTCCTGTATCGGGTCATTGGTTCTGTATAGATGGGTTTCATGATTCATGCTTGAACAAGAAATCGGTACTGCAGGGCACGAAATTACAATAAAAATACATGAATCACCAGAAACACTCAGGCCGAAAGAGACGTGACATATCTGATACACTCTGAAAAGCACACAGATTAAATATAAGGAGTTTTCCTAGAATGGATTTGGAATCAAGTATCAGTACAGATACTAACTTGTCATTAAACTTACCAGAACTAATACAAAACAACAAAGCACATTCTGAGATTGCTAATGAGCCATGCTGCTCTAAATTTGGAACAGTGAATGCATCTTTGTAGCAGGGCAAAAAATATATATTTTTGAAATTCATGGAATGAAAAGTCGACTAATTAGTTTTACTGTAGGCAGTGCATTAATGGGAAATAATTTAAAAACAACTTTTTTGAAAGTCTCTTATGAATTAAGCAATGCACACTGTTATCACACTAATTAAAATCATTACAATTTACCCCAAATAAATTAATTACATTAAAATAAATAAATAAATAAACATTAAAAAATAAAATAAATAAATGAATAAAGATAAAATAATTTCAAATAAAATATAAATGAAGAATTAAATAAATAAATAAATAAATAAATAAATAAAAATAATAATAAAAATAATAATAATAACAACAACAACAACAACAACAACAACAACAACTATTATTATTAATATTATTAAAATAAAACAAATAAACCGAATAAATACATACACTATAACTTGAATGCAATTTGAGCCGCTTAAGATAAAGTGTCAGCCAAATATTTGCATAAATGAAAGTAAATATATAAATGCACAACTGTATAGTTAAAAAATGCTTAATTTTAGAAAGAAAGAAAGAAAGAAAGAAAGAAAGAAAGAAAGAAATACCTTGAATGCAACGGATTTGCTAAAAAGCATTCACCAAATGCATTCATAAATGTATAAATATATACATTTCTACATTAGACTAAAATGCATTAACTGTACCGTAGTTGTCTAAACACCCACCTCCTCTTTCCTGAACTCTCTCTGATTCATTTGCACTTCCGTAAAGATGAACATGATGGTGTGTGGGACGATTCTGTCACAGAAAGTGCTTTCCGTCCTCAGGTGTCAGATATCTGACCCAGCACTGGGTCAACACAGCTGAAAAATACACAGCTGGAAAATAATTGGTGAGTAATGAAGAGAAAGTGCATTTGTCAGATTGTTGTTTAAAGAAAGAACAGCATGTTTGGAAATGGAATTCTATGTAGTACCAAGCAAGCAGGATCTCAAATTTGATTAAAGTACCAAAATGCTTAAAGTACCAAAATGCTAAAAGTCTTTCCGAGATCTTGTGCCACTAAAGTTTGAAATTCAAAGAACTGATCTTCCTCGTAAACACTAATCGTAGCTGCCTGAGAACTTGATTATTAAAAGACCAGACCATTAGAAGACCATTCACCAATTCCAGGAAGTAGATCTTTTTTTTTTTTTTTTTTTTTGTCCTTCCAAAGAACACAGTTACCTGCTGTAAAATCACATGGCTTATTGCTTTATTACTATTATTATTATTATTATTAGCAGTCCCACAAATATGATCATTCATATTCAAAAGACCCCCATGCTAAAATTTAAAGGACAGCTATGCATTTTAATGTATAAAGACCCAATTTATACTGTGGAAAAATTAATATCATAAATGTGTGCAAAATATTATTTGGAAAACTGTGTGAAGCAAAACAATATTAGAAATGTGTAAAATATTGTTTCTACATTAAATCATTTTGCCTTACTGTTATATGTATTATTTAAACAATTCATTTTCAAAATCTAATTATTTATTTATTTTTATTTATTTCATCAACCTTTTTTTACTAATTATTATTTATTTATCAATCAATCATTTATTGTTTTTCTATAACCTGTTAAATTATTTTGTTTTTGTTCACACTACAGTAGTATGCATTTATTCACTTATCTACTTGTGGACTTCTTTTTAATGTATTACTTATTTCAACATTAAATTATTTAGTTTATTTAATCTTATCTGTATTATTTTTTATATATATTTTAACAGTTTTTTTCTATAAACTTTGCACATTATTTTGTTTTTGCTCACTACTGTAATATTATATGTACCCCCCCCCCCCCCCCCCCAAACAAAAATCACACAAAAGACATCAAGAAAAGAGTTTGATGGTGCTAATACACAAATCAATTATTTTATTTACATATGGTTACTGTAATCTCTCTTTAAATGTAGGATCAGTCCCGTTTCTAATTATAAGCTCTTATGAATGCATCAATGAATATGTCACAGTTTGATGATTTCTGTCATTTACAATCTGCGGAGGAAGAACATGCAGAAAGATGCAGCTCATCACTCTACTGCAAATGGAAGAAGGTTTGTCACCCAAAATGCACAAGTAGCATCAAAATTAGGACAGCCACAAACTCTGTTACGCATACAAATATTGTCTGCCCTGCAATCTCTGCATCTATTATTTTCTCGCACTCCGCAGAGTGCTGTCTGGATATTCAGCAATGTCAGATTTAGCTCAGGGTTAAGTGCTGCTATTCTGCCAATCTGTCCAGAAAAGCCTGTCTGCGTTCTGCATTAACAGCAAGAGTGTGTATGAGAGAGAGAGAGAGAGAGAGAGAGAGAGAGAGAGAGAGAGAGAAAGGGGTCTTTAGTAGCCAAATGAGATGCTGTAAAACCGGAGCTATGTCTCCCATTAGACCTCTCTCTGTCTCTCTCTCTCTCTCTCTCTCTCTCTTTCCGTCCGGTCGTGACAGGAAAAGTCCATTAAAACAGAGCAGTCCACAGATTATATTTCACTGTACAAACCAAAAGGACATTATTCCTGGATTATCTAATTGAATTGAAGTTATTATGTGACCAAATGTTTAGATTTAGCCGGACATAAGATCATAAGAAGATGGAATATTGCTGTCTGACTTTCCTGGACATGTTTTGACATTAAAGCAGGCAGTGCTTCTGTTCATGCTATGATCAAAAAGAGAGAGATCCGTAAAAGATGTGCGCTTCATGATCAATTCATTTTAGATCTACACATTAAAAAAAAAAAAAAAAAAAAAAAAAAGTAGAGGTAATTTTCTGCCAGGACATTATCCATCATTTTTTACAGACATTTCTGTTAAACTCTAAAACAAAACAAAGTGCAAAATTCTAAACATTACAGGTAAAACATCTGTAAAAAAAAAAAAAAAAAAATCCTTCATATTAATACGGTATTTTGTGTCCTATTTTTACCTTTTTTTTTTTTTTTTAGTGTATAGAGTTCTGCACATTTACCCACTACATGTATATATTCATAAAAAAAAAAAAAAAAAAAAAAAAAAAAAAAACAACATCAATTGGCTCAGCCCTGAGGAGGCTGCATAACAGATATTTATGTAATATTATGATATTGATTTTATATTATTTATGAGTATATTCAATAAATACATACATTAAAAATAAATTATGGATCTTTAATTTCTTTCCAATTTTAAATATTTCAAATTTTTAATAGCTCTAGCACAGTTTTATAATTTAGTTATATTATATACTATTATAGTTTTCATTAGTATTTTGGTATTATTTGGTATTTAGTATCTGGTATTATTACACTTGTAATTTTTAGTATTTTATGCATTTCTGTCATTTTGTGTTTTCTTTTATAATAGTAAATCTCTAAATATTAATATATTAATATATTCATATATATTAATATATTTATTATGTATTAATAATTTACAATGTAATACTATTTTTGCTTTGTTCAGTTTTTTTTTTATCTTTTAGCTTTTCCATCTAATATTTATGTTTTATTTCAATAAACAAAAATGTTTTTAATAGTTTTAGTTAACAATAACACTGCTCCAGTGTTACCACAGTTACTCTGTTTTAACTTTGTGAGACAGTACAATAATTTTTAAAACTGTAAAATCATATTAAAATGAAGCAAAACGGTATTCGCTTCAAACAAAGTACTTTCAAATGAAGAATATTCAGAATCTTCTTTTCGTCTTATTTACCACATATGTTATAACTGCAAGATATTCACATTTTCGGTGAAAAAAATAAAAATAAAAAATATCACTCCTTCGGTGCAAGTCTATTTTAGATCTGATCACCGACAAAATAAATAGCACAAAATGTGGAGTAAGTTACATGCCAAAGTTTAATATCTATTGGTTAGTGATCTGAACTAAGCTTAAGCAACAGTATAGTGAAGCTTGTCTCGGCCATGAGCAGACCTGAATAAACAGGCTTTGTTTTTTCCCCCCCCTGTATTTATTTTCCATCCTGCACTCTCAGCTAATTTCCAGTCTCTATATTGTTGTGGTGCTGTAAATGCTGTCCTCCATTGTGCTACTGAGATGGGTGCGCTGATTTTATATAGTCAAATTTTGTGCGCAGAGGAGAGAGGAGCAAAATCAATCCAGAATGCATTGTAAGCACACTCCACAGACATAGCAATGTGGAGAGATGCTTTGAATGGAGAGAATTAATGAATAGTGCAGCGCTGTGCTATTGGACACAAAAGCAACATTTACACAACAACAACATTTATAATGAGACACAGAGAAACACTCAAGTCCATGTGATTGTGTGCGCGGGTTTTGTTTGACTCATGACGAGATATACGAGAAACAAGTGTTTTAACCTTGATTTAGAGTCACACACACTTACAACTAGCTATAGAGACAAAAACACATTCATTGTCTTCCAAAAGGAGGAGCGGATTGTGACTCAATTGCGCGCGCACACACACACACACACACACACACACAGACACACACACACACACACACAAAAACCAGAGAAAGATTTCATTACTCAGAGGTTGTTCTTTTAGCTCAAACTTAATGCAGTTCTTATAATGTGAAAAATATCCTATATCATATATCCTATGTACAGTTAAGCACTAGCAGCTGTGGTCACCAGAAATTCACTGTAAAAAATACAGCGCCGATGTTTACAGCGCAAGATATTTGGGGTGCTGAATCAGTGCATACTGTATATACAAAAAATAAAAAAAATAAGGTGAATCAAACAGACTTTACATAATGTAATATCACATTTTTCAAAATTTTATTTCCTTAATAATAATAGTGATAAACCAAAATTATTTTTTTACTCAAACAGCAAGACCAAAAATTAAAGTTTTCACTTGGCCAAAAACTGAAATTGAAAATAAAATGTATTTAATCATCAATTAATTCATTGATAATCAACACTCAAATAAAACTGAATTGCATATAACCATTTTATTACCTTTATTTAACCAGGAAGAGACTCATTGAGATTGAAAATCTCTTTTTCAAGAGTGTCCTGGCCAAGACAGGCAGCAGTACAACCATACAAGCACAAAATACACTAAAATAATAGTAACATAAAACAACTGAAAAAGCAAATCCTTTAAAGTCAACCACAATCCCTAACACATCAGGCAAAACATCTACAGCCAGATGTGGCTGCCTCCAAGTCAGTTAACATCCTCTTAAAAGTGACCAATGAGACCAGCTTATTAAGTTTCATAGATTTCTGTAACTTGTTACATGTAGAGGGAGCAGCATACTTAAACACCTTTTTTCCCAGCTCAGTTCTAACCTTTGGAACAGACAGAAGGAAAAGATCCTGGGAACGAAGATTGTAAGTCCCAATATTATTTACACTAATGTAGGTCAGAAGGTAGGATGGAAGTAGACCTAAAATAGCCTTGTATATGAAAATATACCAGTGTTGAAGTCTCCGCATTGATAGAGAAGGCCATCCAACACGTTCATACAGTTCACAATGGTGAGTGAGAACTTTAAAAGCAGTGATGAACCTCAGAGCTCCATGATATACAGTGTCCAATGCATATAAACTTTGATACGAGGCATGTATGTATAAAACATCACCATAGTCAAGTATAGACATAAAAGTGGCAGCAACCAGCCTCTTTCTAGATTTGAACGAAAGGAAAGATTTGATTCTGAAATAAAACCCTAGTTTAAGTTTTAATCTTTTTTGCTAGCTGCTGAATATGAAAGGTAAAAGAAAGAAATTCATCTATTAAAATACCAAGATATCTGTATTTAGAAACACATTCAATTTTCCCTGGGAAGTGAGGATTGAAGGCAGATTTGATTTGGATTTCAAATTTGAAAAAAGCATGACTTTTGTTTTTTCAGCATTTAAAACAAGTTTTAAATCATAAAGATTCTGTTGAAGCGTATTAAAATCAAGTTGTAATTGGGAGAGAGCCTGGTCTGTGGTGGGTGCTGAGCAATACAGTACAGTGTCATCTGCATAAAAATGAAATTTTCCTTCAGACATGTTACTATCAATGTTATTTATATAGAGGATAAAAAGCAGTGGCCCCAAAACTGACCCCTGAGGCACGCCTTTTGTTATTTTGAGATAGCGAGAGGTGTTGCCCTCCGCCTGCACACACTGAGTTCTGTTTGTAAGATAATTATCAAACCAGCTGACAGTTTGTTCAGAAAGTACAGCCCTACACAGTCTGCGCTTAAGCACTGTGGTCCACTGTATCAAATGCCTTAGAGAGGTCAATAAAAAGGGCTGCACAATGCTGCTTGTTATCTATAGATTCAATAAAGTTATTTAAAACCTTAAGAGCTGCCAATGTTGTACTATGCCTTTTTCTAAAACCAGATTGGAAGTCAGATAAAACATTTTTATTGTTAAAAAAAATCCTTTAATTGATCACTGACAAGGGACTCTAAAACCTTGACCAGAACAGACAATTTAGAGATTGGTCTGTAGTTATTTAAAATAGAAGGGTCACCACCTTTTAACAGGGGAACCACAAAGGCTGATTTCCAGATGGAAGGAATGACATTTGTGTTCAAGCACAGATTAAAAATATTAGTTAAAGGGACGGCAATACAATTTGCTGCTAGCTTTAAAAAGTAGGGATCCAGTTTATCAGAGCCTGCAGATTTTGTCGTGTCCAAATGTTTGAGGGCTTTATTTATGTCTGAAACTATAATAGGACTGAAACTAAAAGACTGACTAGAAGGATCCAAACCAACGGTCTCTACTGTAAAGGAACACTCATGTTGAGTATTGAGTGACTCAAATAAAAATCCTGAGGCTATGAAATGTTTATTTAAACAGTCAAGTATTTTGGTGTTATCCGTACGTTTTTGAGAATCCATCATAATGCTTGAAGGAAACTCCTGGCCTTTACTGTTTTCTGATAATTATTTGATAGTTTTCCAAAATGTTGATGGATTATTCAGGTTATGAGTGATTTGAGAAAGAAAATGATCAGCTTTGGCTTTTCTAATTTTTAAAGTACATGCATTACGCAGTTGCCTGAAACCAGTCAGTAAGAGTTCTGATTTGATTTTCTGGCTTTTGCCCATGCCACGTTGCGCTCATGGAGGATATTTGCTAAATCAGGAGAAAACCAAGCATTGTTTCGGCCTTTAACTCTGTATTTCTTTAGTGGAGCATACTTATTAATTATATTGGTAAACCCCTCATGAAAGAGGTTCCAGGCACTATCAACATCTGCACTAATGTTCATTTTTTCCCAGTCATAATTAGATAAATCGTGAAGGAATTCTTGTTCTGAGAAGTACTTCATATTACGCTTGACTATAATGCATGGTTTGATTTTAGGTATTTTAGTATTTCTAACTGTTGCTACGACACAGTGGTCACTAATGTCGTTTGCAAATATGGAAGCAGTTGAGTATGAGGAACGTTAGTTAGTATCACATCTATTAGCAATAATTTTTCCGGATTTTTAAAGTTTAGCCATGTGGGACTGTCAACAATCTGAAAGAGATTTAATGAAATCACAATAAGCTCTGAAATCATCAGATACTGGTTGTAACCAGTTCCAATTTAGATCTCCGAAGGCTACTAATTCCTTAGAGTTAAAATCAGAAAGGAGTTGCATTAAGGAGAGCAGAGCACCGCTAACAGCTGAAGGTGTCCTATAACAACCAATGACCGTTATACAAAGTGATTTAGAGACTTTAAACTCCAAGGCTAAAAATTCAAACATATTGATAACATATTGATATTGATAACAGTACATTAACTTGATACTGGTTTTTGGTGTAGATTGCTACACCCCCACCTCTGTTAGAGCGGTCAGTCCTAAAAACATAACCACTTATATTGACTTCTTTATCTGAAACCGATTTACTTAACCAGGTTTCAGACAAGACAATTACATCAATATCTGTAGAGTGAGCCCAGATACGCAACATGTCCATTTTAGGAACAAGACTGCGTACATTCAAATGAAAAAAACCAAGACCAGATCTTTCTTTAAAATCTGCCGGGGTGTTAAAACCTATAGGGGTGTCTGGGCCTGGGTTTGGTTGCACATTTCCTGCCATCAACAGTAATAAAGCAATTAAACATTTTAGCTTAAATGATTTCTTGCGCGATTCATTGCTTCTCCGACCAAAATTGGAGTCTAGGAGCACACAAGAGATAGTGATAAAGTTGTCACATAATGTCATAATACTAGACAGACAGACCAAGTCAACAGTGTCAGAGAGGAAAAATAGGGGCAGAGGGAATGATGCGACATTAAGTGAACAGCCAAATGCGCACGTGCCTTTATATGATTCACACGATATTGGGAGCACTGGACTGGAATAGCCAGAAAAAGTAAACAGAAAGAGGCAAGGAGCAACCACTTCTTTCTCTCCATACCCATCGCACCACCCAGACATAAAAAAAAAAAACAATATTACGAAGGACCCGGGCAAAAAAAAAAAAAAAAAAAGTCCAGGTCAGTGACAGAAAAATCCAGTACGGGTTATCCGTTTCTCCGCGGCGACCAATGATGTTGCGTGTCGTCACTCGTAAACAGGAAGCCCGGTGAGTAAGGCAATGCTGCGGGTAAAAAAGTTAAAATCAAGGCCAGCCACCTCTAAAACATCAGGCTACATCTCAAAAACCAGCAGTAAGAACAAGGAAAAAAGCACTTTCCTTCATCATGAAGAGATCAGGCCCATCAAACTCAGTGACACGTCTGCACTCGAGATCCAGCAGGTAAGCAGGCTCCAGGCACCGACCAGTCAGCTTGAAACAGATCCTCCAAAAATGGTGAAAAAGTAAACCACGGTTCCAGGTAAATTTCCTTACCAGCTTGATAGTCGTAACTAGTTGTTCAGACTGGGATTATACGGATACTGTGCGTTTTTAGAATGCACTGTTAGGACTAGCGCAGTGCCAGTTCACTGAGGATGTCAGTCTCAACTTAAACTATACGGATTTGCATCAAAAAACAACCATCGAGTATGACAAATACTGACTCTACGTTATAGTTATATTTTATGAAAGCTCACAAAATGAACAGCTGGCAAATATCCCATGAACAAACATCAACCACTCAGTCACGCACAGACAGAAAGACATGCTACCATCTTGGATCTTGGATTTGGATTCTTGGATTTAAACTGCACATAGGGCAGTTTTTTTAATAATATTTTTATTATTTTTAATATTTGTTGTTGAGATATAAACATTTAAAGACACTCAATCAATTTGTAATACAGTGCATATATTTAACAAAATTTTCGTCAGTAGAGTCCCCCCCCCCCCCAATAACTAATAAAGCAATTCACTAGACATTTTATTATCAATTCTTATATTCTGTAATAATAATAAAATGCAATACTTAAGCTTTTAAAATCTAAAATGTACTTGATATACCAAAATGTTTTTTTTTTCTTTTTTTTTTTTTGTGGGGGGGGATTTCATAAACCATGGACAATTCTTATAAAAGATGGTGCACAGGAATAAAAACAGTAAATACCAGAAAATGTAAAAATCTAAATGTGTGATGTGGGAGATTTCCAGGAATCTCCTTTTAGTGTTTAATGTGATTTTCAACAGAAAATCTAAATAAAGCAAAAGCCTGAAACATTAATGAGATGTTGAGATTTCATTTTTTTTTTTTTTTCTGTATCATAAGTGAAACTGACCTGACCTGAAACTTTGGGCTCAAGCAATCTCTGGTCCCCTGTGTTTCTAATAAATAAATTTAAAAAAAAAAGAGTCTGTGCAGCTTTATACTGAGAGGTTTTGTGGCTACAACAATGAAAACTTTCACCTGAATGGAGCCTTGTCCAGCGTGCTGTGCTTTCAAATGGCCTTCAGTCCAATTAAAACCTTTAGCAGGGCACCATTCAACAAAGCTGTTTCTGATGGAAATCACACAAGCACAATGAAATAAAAAGCATTATTCAAACTCACCAGCTCCAGAAATTCTTAGTTCAATCAGTCAGAAGTCTAATATGTGAATGTGAATGGCCTCTAAGTGTGCATTTCACAAAAACATGTCGCTTTTCAAAATCCAAAGAAATAAACTGATTATTTTATGCATAAAGAAATTGAAAAATGTTATTGAGTCTGTTAATATTTATTTTTCATTTTCATGACAGTTAAGCTTGTTTTCCTCAAATTTCCTCAAAATTTGTCTGTTTTTTGGTAATTACCATTATTTTCATTTGTGAATATTATGTGTCATTACATTTAAATCAGCTTAAAGTCTGAACAACACATACTACAATAAAGTATTCATACCCAATAACATTTTCACATTGCAGTAATCAAAAAAAAAAAAAAAAAAAAAAAAAAAAAAAAAAAAAATATATATATATATATATATATATATATATATATATATATATATATATATATATATATATATATATATATATATTTATTTATTTATTTATTTATTTATTTATTTATTTATTTATTTATTTATTTATTTATTTATTTATTTAATTTATTTATTTATTTATTTTTATTTTTTTTTAAAGTAATGCAAACTTCCATAAAGCTATTGTCACAGTGCAAATTTATAATGCCAAAATACAGCAAAATATAATCCCTTACCCCTTTCTTTGAATTCTGGGCTAAAATATGACCCAGACGTGTTCTTGACAGGTTTAGTGAGATTCACTCCTAACAGGAGATGAATGCCTTCATGCAGCAGACATCATTATTTATAGTCATACCACCAAGAACAAAGTCAGCACAAACACTGCTGCTGTTTCTTATCTGCATGCATGTACCTCTTCATCACACTCATGCGATGCATCAAATTCAGTGTTTTATCCATTTACATGATCAGCGAGGCCCCTGTAAAGACTCAGAGAACAAGCAGATGAACGTTTCAGAAATCAAACGACACAAAGGAAAGATACATGAGCTCAAAAATATATGCCAGTTATATATGCAGGGTGATCATGTTCATATTCATTTCCAGGTGATGTAAATGTACATATAAATAAACACTTAATGGTAAAATATCAACAGAATCTAAAATGTAAAACCTTTTATACAGAAGACTGTATGCACCTCTAATGTCTGGTCATACTATACAAATACAGAGTTGTGTACATATTTTTGTAGATACTAAAATGCAATGTGAAAATATAAATGTAAAAAGGTTTAATATAAATGTACAGTACTAACAGTATCTAAATTTACATTCATTTAAAACATTTAATTACATTTACATAATTAATAAAGCATTTATATAACATTTAATATTTTAAAATGTAAGCTAGTGTTAATTTAAAATAAAAAACATTTTAATATTAATTTAATATTAATATTTTTATTTTATATTAATTTAATATCAATATTTAAAAATATTAGTTTAAATAATATATTTAATACAATAAAATAAACCTATGAATTCTGTGATTTTAATATTCTTTGTTAAAAAATAATTTATTTGTAACTTTATTTGTAAACATCTCTAAAGTTGAAGTTTGTATGTTCATGCATGTGTAAAACTTCTTGTTTTATTGCTATCAAATAGTACAAATAAGCATGTACTAGAAGGACACTTCACAGATATGAATAATAATAATGAGATCACATTGTATGACATGCAAAAACAAATAAATTACAAACAAATTCTACACTGTGTGACTGATCATAAAAATATCTTATTAAAGAAATCTATAAAAGACATGACAGTAAATACATTGGCAATGTTTCTATTAAAGATGATTGCTTTCAGAAAACTCTGCTGAAAAAATATAGTGAATATTTCATATCTACATCCGCAGCACAATGCAAGCCAGTATCCATATCTTGCTTTGGTACTGATTGTGCTGTGCTATTATATATCCTGATCATGCAAGACGATGTTAAAGGTTTATTTTCCTTTTAGAAAGCACTTCCCCAAAAGCAAACTGAGCGCTGTCGATTGCCGGTATTTAAGAGATCAGATATTTGTAGAAACATTTTATTTATGAGATATGGGATATGCCATTATTAATTCATTCACTTGTCCAGCTGCTCTGTGCTGGAGTCTCAGTTATCATTAAAGAGAGACAGGGAGGCAAAGACTCGTGCTTTATGGCCATTTTATATGATGCCACGGTTTTATTTGCAGATGTGCGCAATATATTCTATAGCATTATAGAGCTAATGCTATCAAACAGATGAGAAAGCAGACATCTACACAGCAGAAATGTGTTTTAGAGCGACTCTTCAATTGTGTTAGGCTGGTGATGTCATAATGGAATTGAATCCTAATGAATCATCTGTCTATGATGTCATAATTCAGCTGATCTGTAATGAGAGCCTTGTCTGTGTGTATGGGGAAAATAGGCCGCTTTTAAAGGCATCCTTCTGGCCTCCAAGGAAAATTGCGGTCAGTTAGAGGGGAAGCTGTTGATAATAATCGCTCAGACTCTGAGGGAAAAGGATGTTTAAAAAAAAAAAATCTACTGTCTGTCCCACAGCATGTAGAATAACACACGCTCATATCCCATTCACGGGATGCCAACACAGACGTTAAAATGTTCCTCTATTCAAAAGGAAAACAATCCAATGCACAATATGTCCAGACAATCTATATGCTGGGAGAGTTTAAATGTATATTCAAAACACAAAAGAATGCATTTTTAAATACATATAGGGTCTAAAAAAAAAAAAAAAAAAAAAGTTTCAAATAGGAATCAAAATTATATTTTTCATTGCATGACACATTAACGATAAAAAACAAACAAACTTATACTCTAAATATGCAGTGTGTAAATCTGTTTCATCTTAAGAACTGAGCGTAGTTTGTTTCTTCATCAGAACAGATTTGGAGAAATGTAGCATTACATCACTTGCTCACCAATGGATCCTCTGCAGTGAATGGGTGCCGTCAGAATGAGAGTCCAAACAGCTGTTAAAAACATCACAAGTCCATAATCCATAATAATGCTTCCTGCAGTGAAAAAGTCCCCCCCCCCCACACACACACATTTTTTTAGAACATGTTTTGGGCTGTTTTTGCTTGATCTGTGCATATTTCTCTCCTGATTCAGATAAACGTTTTCACCTGAGAAAGAAATATTATGGAGAGAGGACTTGTATTTTAGCCAGAAACAATCGTTTGAAGTTAAAAACATCTTATTGATGGATTTGTTTATTATAAACACAGCTTTTCGCATCACTGGAGTCAGGTGAACTACTTGTGGATTATTGTGATGTTTTTATCAGCTGTTTGGACTCTCATTCTGATGGCACCCATTCACTGCAGAGGATCCACTGGTGAGCAAGTGATGTAATACTGAACTTCTCCAATCTGTTCCGGTTAAGAAAAAAATATATATATATATAAAAAAAAAAAAAAAAAAAAAAAAAAAAAACTCCTACATCTTGGTTGGTCTAAAGGGTAAGTACATTTTCAGCAAATTTTATTTTTTGGGTGAACTACTCCTTTAACTAGAAAGTTTGGCAGGAAACCAATGACAGTCTGTGAGGTTTGCAGGGATGCTAATGTGAAAATTAATGTTATTATTAATTATTTAAAATACAAATTCATTTTAAAAATATAGAAAATCTTGCTTATATTCCAAACATCACTGTGTACAAATAGTTGCCTCTCATTGCTTTGGATAAACGCATCTACTAAATGAATAAATGTCAATGGATGAATGTAAATATTGATCAAACCAACCTGATCAGTCAGACTGCATTAGTATCTTTACCACCATAGTTATGTTTTAAATATATTTATGAGGAGGCCGAGCATCATTCGCCTCCGACAGGTTGTTACCTTTGTAAAAGCTGGTCCATTCTCTCAGCGTTCATCTGTGCACATTTGGTGGACAGGTCTTGCATAAAAACAGTGGCTGAAAGCAGAAAAAAGAGTGCTGTCAGCAGTCAGGGTCCAAAGACAATCATACACACAAACACAGAAACAGTAGGGGTCTGTGCTCAGTTGAAGAGTGGACAGATGCATTCGATGGAAAGTAAATATTCGGCACAGTTTGTGTCCTGATGTTGAAGCTAAAATGCACATTTCAGACTTTTAAAAACAACACTTGGTTTCATTGTTGAGAGCTGACGGATGGTCTGTGTGCGTGTGTGTGTGTGTGTGTGTGTGATTTAGATACTTTTACAGCTGCTGGTTGTTTCTCATCTAGCAGAGGAAGAGTATTTCTTTAACTGGATAATCTAAATAATGCAAGAGTTAGAGTTCAAGTGTCAGTACGAATCATTCATGAGACTAGTGCTCTTTAACTTTTCTACAAACCCTCAAACCATGAACAACTGTTTTAGAAGTTAGAGGGATGTTCTGGATTCAATACAGGTTAAGCTCTGTTAACAGCTTCTGTGACATTTCTGTCAATTACTACAGAAAACACTTTCACTCACCCCTCAGTTTGTACAAAGAAGAAAAAGTTGTTTATAGTACAGCACAGTGGAAGCTTATGAGGCAAGACATTCATACACCACTGTTGAAATATTTGGGATTAAAAATTAATACTTTTTTTCTGTAAGAACATATTAAATTGACCAAAAGTAACATTAAATACACTCATGTTCAAAAAGATAGAAATTTCAAAAGAATCCATCACGGTTTCCACTAAAATATTAAGCAGCACAAACTGGTTTCAGCATTGACATTTCTAAGAAATGTTTCTTGAGCAAATCAGCATATTAGGATTATTTTCACTGAAGACTGGAGAAATTATGCTGAAAATTCATATTTATTTATTTGTATGACTACAATCAAAGGCTTTATATTGTATCATTTTTATGTATATAAGTATGTAGGTCTGTGATCTGCATTTCCTGTACATCATTCCCTCATAAAAATGTCTTGTATTTTTGTCTTTTTCCTGATTTTCATATTTTCCCATCAACAGTTCATAAAGATGTATTAATTTCAGAGCCTGCTGGCTGGCTGGCTTGGTTCATGACTTTGAATGTATAATCGAGGAAATTAATAAAGAAAAATTCTTTCAGAACACAGTGAGCAAAAGTCAGTGACCAAAAGTTTATCCATATATCATTTCTTCATAGTTTAAGAATCCATATTAGCACCAAATTATAAGCTGTACATATCTGCTTTTAAACCCACTGGAATGTTATAGTGGACAACACATTCCAGGGCCCAGTTTATGGCGGGGCCCCTCTCTGACCACTATAGTGGACAAAGGTTTGCTACATTTTGATTGGATCTTGGTGGACTAACATAAGCAAACTGTCCAACGCCATCAGATAAAGATGCCAGGACAATGGCCAGACACCTCTAAGAGGGCAAGAAGAAGACCTTTGGAACAAAGCCCGGGAAGGACAGGACTTCTCATTGGTCAAAATGCAGTTTCTGCCCTTTACCCACCAACAGACTGATTCCTCAGGTTTTGGCCTGTGACCGCCGTAAAAATTCCTTAGGACCTCTGGATGCAGCAACAGTGGGTGAAACAAAAAGGAATCACAGAGTTCCATCCAAATTCATTCATAACTATGTTTTCAAACCTTAAAACTGATGCATACTACAACACACACATCTCATACTTATTCAGAGAAATAAGTATTCTCAGTGACAGCGATGTGTAGTGCAACATCTTACACAAACTCAGCTGTTAATGGACAAATGAAAGCATGCATGACAGTTCAATCTTCTTCCATCATGTTTGGACTTAATGTGTTCGTAACATTGCCAAAGGTATTCTGGTTGTGGTTTGGTAAGTGAATGATGCATTGGTAAAACTTTAGTGACACTTTTCTAAATGTGTGTTTGGACTATGCAAATAAGTTCCACAGGAGGAAAGAAGGGTGGGCCACACCGTGTCCCCCCACTCTGATGGAAATAGCCAATCACAGCCTGGAAATGGAGAAGCACCAGATTGCAATCTCCTCCACATTGGAAAGGGATAAAGGTACCTTCCCAAAAGACACTCCTTGTTCTGAGTCTCCGGGCCGTAAGGAAAGAGACAGTAACAGAGCATCCGATACCCCCATTCTGAGTCTGAGTCCCGAAAGGGAGAGACGCTAACAGATACCTCCGTTCTGAGTCTCCAGCCTGTTACAGGGAAGGTAGCAACAGAAACAACCAGGTTCTGAGTCTCCGGCCCGTAAGGGAAGGGACAGTAACAGACACATCCATTCTGAGTCTGAGTACTGTAATGAAAAAGACACTAACAGATAAACCAGTTCTGAGTCTCCGGCCTGTTACAGGGAAGGTAGCAACAGAAACAACCGGTTCTGAGTCTGAGTCCACCGAAACACCGAAACCTCTGGCCGTGAGGGAAGAGGCAACAACAGATACCAAGTCCTGAGTCTGCAGCTTTGAGGCAGCAACAGATACAACCACATTCTGAGCCTCCAGCCTGTGAGGAAAGAGATAATCTATGTTCAGACTTCATTCAGGGTCTTCGTCCAGCAAGACAACAACAGATGCAACACGTCCTGAGTCTCCATCCTAGAGAGACAAAGCGGATCGACCAAATTCTGAGTCTCTAGCCCAGAGAGGCAGAAGACACACAGACATTTGCAACAATGTTAAGCTCCGGCGAGCAAACTTTCACTCCAAGGTACCTTCGCTCGCATGTTCCAGGCTAAGGACCTTCTGCACCTACTCCAGGGCCACATCTGCGTGTTCCAGATTACAGGACCCTTTGGTAGAGATCGACCGATATATCGATTTACCGATATTTTTCCCGATATGTAAGCATTTTACCATAATCGGATATCGGTTTTGTAATATCGGATTCACCGATAAATGCCGCCATCTTGTGGGTGTTTTGAGAATAGCGCAGGATCGCTATTGCAGTGCGTCTGAGGGGAGACGAGATGACAACAACGGCGTGCAGGTACTTGATTTTCTGTAGTTAGTAAACTTTATTTAACATAGCCATTAATGCACAAATTTTTGCTGCTGATGCTTTTTATAAATAAAATGTTTTTGTTTTTTTTGTTTTTTTATTGTTGCAATATGAAGATTAAATTTAACATTAAAGACTGTTAATTTTCAACACTTAAAAAAAAAAGATGACTGAAAAGCGGAAAAACCAAAGTGAAGTATGTTCTTACTTCACTCACTCAGTCATTTATTTACTTTATAACAGTAAATAAATATCGGTTCTGCATATCGGTTATCGGGCACATAAACACGCAAATAAATGGTATCGGTATCGGTTATAAAAAATCAATATCGGTCGATCACTACCCTTTGGTGCTCCAGGAGATCAGCATCCTCCAGCGCTTTGTGTTCAAGGCTGTCGAAGCGGATTCCTGCTCCTTTCCCCACTGCATTGTTACCAGCACAACCAGTGGATGAAGTCACTGCCACCGGACTGCTCACTCAACCACAGAGAACGTAACTATCACCTATCCAAACCTCTTCCAGAGATCTTGGCATTGTTGTGTATTATCAGTATATGATTTTTCTAATTGACATTAGATGTTATATAGCTGATTGCAGTTGATAACAAATAATCTTTCAGGTATTTGTTTGATGCATAATAAGGTTCTTCACCTTACTTGTTTCAGAGTAGTGACAGTTTATCTTTCCAGATAACGTAGCTCTGACATAGCAACATCCAACATAATCACTTGCATTTTATGCATCTTATGCACTTTATTCCTTTTTCATTCATGGTATTCATTTAGTAATTGTTGATTACTCTTGTCTATCTTTTGTTAATAAAATTTATTTTATTACACTTGTGTCTTCCTTGTGTTGATAATGCAGTAAGGTTCTGCAAGTTAGGTCTCCCACCAATCTTTCTTATGTGATGTACTCCTAACCACACCTTAAGTGACACGTGATCCAAAAATCATAAAGTTACCTGTGACGTGAGTACCCATCACTACACTATTTCCCCTCCTTAGGTTGCGAAAGCAAAATTCACTACAATGTCTTTTCTCATAGACTTCAATTGTGACTTCAAAATGCATTACTGTAAACATGATTAACTACAAACTGAGGGAAAAATTGAAATTATTTTCTGTGGTAATCAACAACCTGTTGTCAATAGAGCAGATAAGCGATAAGTTGTTTTGAACCTAAACATTTCTATTGAAATGTGGATTTCCTATTCGTCCTACTCAGAACCCCCCTCCTCTCCTCCCCCAGCCATCATGTATCATTTTGCTGGAAATATGACTTCAACCATTTCCCCCTTTTGTGAGCATGAAATTATATCTGTAATGTATTTAAAAAATAATGTAATATTCTGTAAAGAATAATTCAGCGCAGGGATTTGAATAACAACCTGCGTCCCATTATGAAACACTTCTCTGTCGATGAAGCATGTAGTGCATGGCTTTGAGAAGTCATGAATTAAATTCAATGCTCTTTTACTGTGGATATATGGTGATCTATGTATACACATATACAGTGACTGTGTGTCATTGTGAGGTCGCATGTCTGGAACGAGCATCCAGGGAAGCCATTTTTTCTATTGTGCAAGCTTTTGGAACCATGATCCATCTATATAATCTCATTAGTATTCATATATATTTTTACATAAAATACATTTATATGTTAAGTGCATTACACGAAATCACCAAACAGCATGGCACTGTAACACCAAGGTCATGGGTTGGATTACCAGGGAAAGCATAAAACTGATAAAATGCATCCTCTGAATGCACTGGATGTCACTTTGAATAAAAGCCAAATGCATTTGCTGAGTGCTGACACATGCAATATGAATGTGTTGATATTTAGAGTTTAAATATGTACAGGGTTTCTGCAGGTTTATTTAAGACAATTAAAGAAAAATTAAGCAACAACTGAACAATTAAGCAACCTGAAAATACAACTTCCAACAGATTAAACTCTATTAATTTTTAATTAAAAATCTTAACTAGAATACAGAAATAACTTTTACTGTACCTTCTGATCACACTGCAAAAAAGTGATACTTCCTCAGTATTTTTGTCTTGTTTTCCAGTGCAAATGTCTACAGATTCTTAAATCAAGCTACACTGAGAAGTAAAATGACAGAAGTTTGTTTTGTGATAGTGATCAAAATGAAGCGAATTTAAAATTAAAATCAGAACAAATGAACCAACAGGGTCAGAAATATCATTATTCAAAGAAAAAAAAAAGCTTTTAAACCCCATTGACAGATATGGTTCATGTTTTAAGCATAAACTCATTCCATTTTGTTCAATTTATCAGAAAACAAGAATTCAACTATCTTCGTTTTCAAGGATGTTTTAATATTTAAACTGGGAAAAAAAAGGATAAAAATGCTGAAGATATTAATTCTTTACAGAGTATGCAACAGTCATTGTCATGAATATATGAATTTAAGACTTTCTGCTTCAATTTAAGACCTTTTTAGGTCTAATTTATAGAAGGGCAAATTAAGACTTTAAGCCCTGCAGAAACCCTGTATGTAAAACAAGATACAAATGTTCAAAAGTCCTTAAACGTATTGGTCTTATTTATAATAAATTGACATCATACAATACATTTGACATCTTATTTAGTTGATATTGTACATATCAGTGTCTATGTTTAAATGTAAATAAAAATAAATAAATAAAAGGTGCTACAATCACACCTCCCAGGTGATTAACAGCAAATTCTAATGAAATAACACTAGGTACATAACCACTATGCCACCTGAACAGCACACAGAAGCTTAAATGCTTCTCTCAGAGACGTTTATAGAACAAACACATTTACACATGATATATTTCAGTTCAAATTCCTGCTAATTCACCAACCAACCACAGGCCCTAAATGCAGTATAATCACAGTCTGGTATAACCAGGCCCTAAATAGCAAAGCAATATCAGAAACTGCGCTGTGCAAATGGCATCTAACACAGGGCGCTTTTGAGCCATTACCTAATTTGCATAAAACTCTCATAAACACATGCAAAAACGCATTGGGCGCAATTCATTCTAAGCGAATTCCCACCTATGAGAGAGCACAATATGTGGGCCAAACAAACCTAGAATTGAACCTGCGACCAATGAATAGCAAACCCTCCATTACACTACAACATCTCCAAACCTTATTGTCACGACAAGGACTGGGCCTTGGAACAACTAGTGGTTAAAAGATTTTCCAGACATCTTTGAAATGAGCGTTGAAGTAACATTCTGTCATTTTGTGAAACTCAACCGGTGTAGATAATATTATAGATCACTGTCAGCAAAAACAGCTTGTTTTGATGAACTGCTGTTCTTGTGGTCTCATCGCCAGAGAGCGGTTTGTGACGCCAAAGAAAACCTCTCTCATGCGCACACACTTTCTTACGCCTGCATTTCCTGACTCTCGCACAGTAACGCAGATGGATAATATGAATTTCTCTCCAAATGCCCCTCACTATGCAGCAAAAACACATATCGGTTTTATTTATGGGAGTAATAACTGAACACAATGTTTGGAGCATTTGTTTCAGGACTTCATTCAGCATGGATGAATTACAGAGGAAATATAGCCACAAAAAATGTAAAAAGGCACGAGAGAGATAAATTACTCTTTTTTTTTTTTCAGCTTTCTTTACCACAGATAGTTAAAAACGCCATAAAAATGGCCTGATAAGAGCAGTGTTTCGGTGTTAATGTATTTCCAATTAAAACATGAAGATCCTACAGTATTTCTTTTTAAAATGAGTGAAAATAAATGTTTTTTTTTGGAATACCCATAACTAGTATTTAGTTTAAATGGCTTGTTATTGTTATTCAGATGCAGCAAATGGTTTGGCTGGTAATAATAAAAATTAACAACCAGAATTAGCCATATACTCTGCAAGCATCATATTTATAATAATAATTCTCAATATTATTTCTGATTTATTTATTTATTATTTTCTAATTATTTATACAACTATTTTTAAAATAAACATTAAACAATAATTATTTCTAAAATTATTTTTAATTATTTAATAATTATTTATAATTATTTTATAATCGTTTATAATGATTTAATACATTATTCTTTCAATTAAATACATTTGTTATTCAAGTTCATTACCCTAACTAAAGGGCATTTGGCAACAAGGGCAATTTATTTATTTATTTATTACTTATTTTATGTTTTTGCCTTTTTTATAGGATAGGACAGTATTTTAGACAGGAAGTGAAGTGGAAGAGAGAAGATGGATGGTATCGGGAAAGGTCAGTAAGCCGGGACTCGAACTCTGGATGCCCAAAGCACAACAGCGCTATAATTTTATTAATATAGAACTAATATAGAATAAAGAGCCATAATACAGAATGTCATAATACAGAATTTTAAACTTCAGAATCAGAGCCAGTACATTCATTCATTCATTCATAAATAAATGAACTCAATTTGATTTCATGTTGTCTTTAAATCGATAAGATTAACAGGATCTGAGAGGAAAATCTGTTGAAAAGCCTTTGTTCACCTTTCAATATCCATCCCTGCCAGCAGAGAGTCAAAGGTCATGCTCTAGAAGGTCAGCGAGATCCTACGAATCATCCTTAATTGTGTTTCTGGCTCTGAGGGATGCCTCTGGACCTACGGGTGGAAAGACAGATTCCCCTGCAAGCTGGTTATCTCTTTATCTCACGACATGGTGGATCTGTCTGATACAGCCGTTCCCGTTCATCAGCGTGTGTCTGTCAGTGAGAGAAACAACTTCTGGGACGGAGGCCCATCGCCCCGTAACAGAAACAGAGCGCTCGTGAGAGTCCAATCAAATCAATGTCACCTTGGATGATCACTGGATATGATCTGCCTGGATCGGGCTTCAGGGGAAAGAAAATAAGAGGGAATAAATAAGACGAAGGAAGTTCGAGAGCGACAGAGAGATCAGGCTTCAAAGAACGCTGGGAATTATGCTGGATTGGATTGAGTGAGCTGGAGACGAGCGTCGTTATCATATCTCTCCTTTGAGAGGATGTCACCCCTGTTTTTCTTTCCTGCATGTCAGGATATTGATCACCCTGCGTCAGAGACGTAGACAAAATACTCTTTATCCGCTAAGAAAACCGCTCAAGGTGAAACCAAGAAACAGAGGACATTCTCCTCTAAGAAAATCCATCACCATTTCTTTTCCACATTCCTAAATTACCACGCAGACGTATTTTAATTTCATTCAGGCATTAAGAAAATGACGCTGGGAGCTGGTTTGATTCCTGAAGGGTCTCTAATGACATGATAGCATCTGTCAGAGTTGGGAGAGAGAGTCCCAGCATACAGGAAAGCCCGGGTAGACGCAGCTAATGAAATCTTTGTGTTATTAGCTCTGTTCAGCGTAATACCCCTAATGGGTAATTATGTGCAACAGATGTGTAGGCCCCTGCTTTGTTTACTTAAGAAGCCTGTCAGAAGAGTCTATTATTGCATTTGAGGTCACTGGAAAGTGATCCCTCATTGTGAATTAAGCATAATCAGAGTAATGTGAACATGAGAGGGAAGTTCGAACAAGTGCGCTGGAAGGTCTGAGCCAAAATGGTGGGCTCATTTTCTCACTATTAGGCCCTAATGGCGCACTTGATGCAGATTTGTGAATGCATATTGAGTCTACAAGACTCCCTTTAGTCGTTTAGATTCAGAATGGTGCTCAATGTTCCCTTTTTTCTGAGCCCACACTGCTAGAGGCTTTAAAGTGGACTACAATACAACGGTAAGGTGAAAACATAGCAGAAAAGACAGCCGCTTACAACCTAATATTTTTCATTAAAACATTCTGAAGGAGAGGAGCACCTGAGGTTACGGGCAAAAGGATCTGTCACTCTGAAAAGCATAATGAAAGTAATATGAACATGAGAATGATGCTCAAACATTCTCTTACTACTTGTTCTAACACCTCTTTTTAATGAATCAAAAACAGCACAACTGGAATAGTCTGATTCCCGAACAAATGTTTCTATTAGCAAGTCGATTCAGTTTAGTGAATCAAAGGGGCAGTCGTGGCCTAATGGATAGAGAGTCGGACTTGTAACCTGAAGGTCGAGTCTCAGGTCCGGCAGGAATTGTCGGTGGGGGAGTGAATAACCAGTGTTCTCTCCACCTTCGATACCACGACTGAGGTGAGACCCTTGAGCAAGACACCGAGCCCCCAACTGCTCCCCGGGCGCCGCAGCATTGGCTGCCCACTGCTCTGGGTGTGTGTTCACTGCTGTGTGTGTGCACTTGGATGGATTAAATGCAGAGCACAAATTCCGAGTATGGGTATACCATACTTGGCCACACTTCACTTTCAAAAATATAGCACTACCTGTGAAGTCCGATTGCAGAAAGAATCAGTTATTTTTAGTGAATCAGATACATACAACTCAACTAGTAGGATTTCAGAATGAATGTCTCGAGTCGATTCTCCTTAGTTGTTGAATCAAAAACATACAGAACAATTTGTATTGTCTGATTCTGGAGTTAATGATTTTAATGAATCAGTCCTTTTTAATGAATACAGTGCTACCCATAAAGTCTGAATCCCAAATAAACTATTTTAAATGAGTTTTTACTAAATCAAAAATGTACTGCAAAACCAGAGAAGTCCAAATTCTAGAAAGAATTATTCTAATGAGTCAGTCCTTTTTAGTGAACCAAAAATGCAACTTGTATAGTCTGATTTTAATGAGTCTCTTCATTTTAGTGAATCAAAAACATACAGCGCAACCGGTGTAGCCTGATTCCAGAATGAATGATTCTAACAAGCCAGGTAATTTTAGCGAATTAATGACATACAGTGCAACTAGTCAGATTGCTGAACGAATGTCATGTCGTCCAGACGGATCTGGCGTTTTGAGAGTGTGAAACCGCTGTTTTTCGAAACCGGGTCCCAGAGTGGATAAATCTGAAAACAACACCCTTGCGTTTTCGTGTATACAGCCAATCCATATATTTTGTGAAACGATGATGTCCTCATCCCACAAAACCGCCCCTAGTCAGACACCGCTACGTCACGTTACAGCAACAACAACACAAACAAACACTGAATGATTGTCTTTTTATTAACTAACATTAACACAGATTAACAAATGTATTGTTCCATGGTCGTTTTCTTCTTGTTGTGTTTGGTTTGTATACCGCGTGCAAGGTTTATGCACATGCTCCAAGTCTTCTCCGTTTTTATTGTATCTCTGTGGCATAATAACAGCGCTACATGCTGGTCTGACATGTATACTACATTGTTTTGAGTCGGTTTCATGGTTTCGTGTGTACGCAGATATTTCTTGAGACGAGGAAAAAAAAGATTGTTTAGGGAAAGCTCTGGCTTCATGTGGATGTGGCCTCAGTTTAGGGAATAAAAAAGATAAATAAATAAATAAATAAAATGGTGCAACCAGTGTAGTCTGATTCCTGAACGAAATATTCTAACTAAATGTGTTATTGACTGGTTGATTAAATGACAATGACTAATTAAAGAAACTCACTATGAATTTTGTAAGTGTTTAAAAAAATAACACTGATACAAAAGTCTATGTGGCATTACGTCACCAAAGTATGGAGTCGGTAGAGGACATCAAGGACTGAATGTGGCATTTGGGACAGGCCTATCTCTCTCTCCTTATCTTGCCATTCGTCGTCACCTCCTCCTTCACTAGGTAGGCCTATATTTCACTGTGTACTTATCTGGGATGACTGATGTCTGCTGAAATGAAAAACCTGTGATTATAAAGACTTAGATTGATTTAATTAGATACTTGTCTGACCTAACCGGTGAACAGAACACGGCGGGCTGACAACTATACGAACATGTCCATATTCCCCCGACACCTGTCAGCACGCTTAAAGAAATAATACATCTCTCACTTTTTTTCTAAAAATACCTCCGGGAGAAAAATGTGTGTGGCTGAGAAATCTATAATTAATGTGGTCATATTTAGCAGCCGTTGGACATATGATGTGCTCTCCGCTCTTGTTCGCTCTCGCTCGTCTTCCCCCTTGTTTTGTTTCTCGCTTTCTCTTTCTCGACTTCTCTTTCAGGCGGGTTTATGGTGAGGAACCTGATAATCCCAGCGTGAATGAGTCTACGCGTGAACATAATCAAAGCATCTGAGATTTGTCTGCAATTCCATCATATGTTTGACAGCTGACTGGAGTAATTAGCAGCCGAAGGGTTTTCCATCCTTGTGGGGAACCACATGGACTGAAGGGAAGAGAAAGAGAGAGACAGTGAGAACACCACAAGTATAGAGGACTACTGCTAACAAACACAGCTTTACACACTAGTCTCTTTATAGACTATACCATCATCAATATCTCGCTGATTAGTCTGCAGCTTATTCTGGCCAAGAATCGCCCACTCAGACAGGAAGAAGCCACCTGACCTACATGAAAATTGATCAACCACAGTTTGCTTTTATTCTTAGCACGCAACAAAGTGAAAGCTCGTTCAAATTAATTGTGCAGTTGCTTCTGTGAACGTTTTTGAAGTTGAAAAAAATGAACAACTTAAAGTCATGATGAAAGGTTACTCTGAACGCTTACCAAAAGTTGCTATGCAATTACTTAGGTGTTCTGAATGGTTGTTAACGCATTGCTATGTGGTTTATAGGAGGTTTTAGCAGTTGCTCGAATGTTTTTTTAATGATATCCTTTTCATCAGTCAGGTGAAAAGAAAAACGTCTATGATACCTGAAATGCTAACTGATAACATTCTCGTTAATTTGCCAGCTCAATCTTCTTGTCTGTTCATTTCCCAAAATAACTTTTTTCTTTTTCTTTGTCTATTAAAAATATATTTTTACTGTATAAACGACTCTGTAATGTACTTTTTTAGAGAATCAAAAACATCCAGTGCAGCTAGTAAAGTTTGATTGCCAAAAACAATTGATTTAAATGAGTTGGCTCTTTGTAGTGAATAATAATAATAAAAAAATCCAGCCAGATTTTTCTGAATCAAAAACATACACCTCAACTAGTACAGTCTGATTCCTAAACAAAGTTGATTATGTGTAGTGAATAAAAAAAAATAAAAAAAAAATACAGTGCCACCCAGTTAGCACTTGAATTACTTGAATGAGTCGTGTCTTTTTAGCAATTCAAAAAAATACCAACACAGCTGGTATAGTCTGATTCCTGAATGAATGATTTTAAAGATTTGGCTCTTTTTAGTTAAATCAAAAGCCTCCAGCTCAACTACTATAGTACGATTTCAGAGCAAAATATTTTTAAAAGTTGGTTATTTACAGTGAATCCAAAAGCATACACCGCAACTTTAGTACAGTCAGATTCCTGAAGGAATGTCTCTAATATCACAATCCTGTTCAGTAAATCAAAACATACAGTAAAATATATTTTTAGATTTTAAAACAAGGTATATCATATACTTGGGGAGAAAAATTACTTAAAACATTTAATCTTGTATTTAGAGAAATGTAATCAATTTTACTGAAGCAAACAATTTTTTATTAGGGTAAGAAAAGCAAACTTAATTCAAAGTGAAACAAGTTCACTTTTCTGACCTATAAGCAAATAGTTTCTTGTTTCAAGCTTAAACTAATAAGTCAAAACACGCTGTTAATAATTATATTCCAGAGTAAAAACTTGTGCACAGTGACTTCGGGAATGTGCATAAAAAAGCCAATCAGATTAAAGCTTTCAATTTTGAGAAAGTGCCTCAGTTACTGTGTGCATGCAGTCTGTCAATGTGTCATCTGAGGCTGACACTAGTTAAAGATGTTATCACATCCAAAACATTTACAATTTACTGGGTGATAAACAAACCCAGTAATCGTCAAGTTTACTGTTCTCAGATGCAGGCAGTGTTGAAGCTACTGGTGATTTTCTCTTAGGTTATATATGTGTGTGTGTGTGTGTGCATGCTGTAAATAGTGAAGCAAACATTGAATTCCTCCCCTTCTACTTCTACAAGGTTTAATCATCTAATAGGCCATTTTAAACGAGGGCTCAGAGGGCAAACGCATGCATTCACACATCCGAAGGGTATTTTCCCATGCATTTGTGTCTAATGTGCACGTGTGGTGTTGAATTCAGATGCTATTACACGCACGGGTCAACAAAAACACACACGCATACAATTAAACGACTACTCCTTGGGCTGTGTCTGTTTATTCCAGGCCTGTATAGACTGGTTGACATGTCATCTTATGGGCAGTAATGAGTGTAAATGGTGTGTATTCTTATTGACTCTGGCAGGGAGGTGGATATTTCTGGAGAAGTTTAACAGACACGGGCTGATGTGACCTGGCAGTGGGAAGCATTACTACTGGAGGTGAAATCTCTGTTTGGCAGATCCCTCCTGCGGCACATGGCAATTAATAACTGACCTTTAATGTTTCAGCATGTCTCAGCTGTTTGTCTCAAGACGGACGCAAGTTAAGAACTGTCAAATCAACAATATGTCAGAGCGCGTCATAGTTGCATGTAACATCCCTTGTGAGGAGAGAGGTGTTGATGTGATCGCAACATGTCGTGACAGAGAAACAAACTTAAAACAATATAAGTTGCATTAGAGATATTATACTTCTGTTGTATTGAACGAATTATATTATGTATCATTTATATAATCATTAAAATTCAAATAAATGCTGGTAGTGTGAACTTTTCTTCAAAGAATTTTGAAAAAAAAATATTAAATTTAACAAATGACATAATTAAATTACAATTTAAAATACATTAAAACAGAAAACCATTATTTGAAATTTCAGTAATATTTCACAATATTACTGCATTTTTGATCAAATAAATTTAGCCCTGGAGAGCATATGAGACATCTTTAATAAAAACATTAAATAATCCTACTGACCTCAAACTATTGAACCATTAAACTATACAATACATAGAAACATGAAATCATAGGATATCAGGTGACCGCTGTAAGCAAACCCTCAAGGCCTTAAAGGTTCCTTCTGTGATCTTTCATGCTGATATTTTGAGCAGCTGTACCTTGAGCCATGTGTGGTTTCCCGCAGATGTATTAAGAAAAGAAACGCTCTTCTATAATGCATTGAGAGTATTGACTTCTCTTTGGTGCGCTATTTCCTTTTCCTGACAGGTAAGAGAGATCCACCCCCCTCCGGTCTCTAATGCACCTGTCAATCAGAGAACAAATTCAATTTAGTCTTGTTTGTGTGGACATAAAGAGGGCATAGTCATGTCAAAAAAGAAGGTATTAACTGCTATCACTTGGATAATAATGCATTTTAAAAAGCTTATTGTCAGTAAGAGGTTAGACTGATCGGTCAGAGAGATTAGACACTTTATACAGCACACGTCCCCCAAGGCTATTCACACTCTTACAGTTTTATGAAATAAAGTCATATTGTGTATTAGGGGATTGAGAGAGTTTCTTTAATCATTTATCACTGAGTAAGATGAAACTGAACAAAGACGACAGAAAAATCTTAAAATAAAAGGACAATACAACAAAAAAGTAATGATCCCTGGGTTTATAATAGCAGCAATAAATAAATCTATATATCTATATCTATGTATATTATATATATAAAAAATCAAGCTGAAGTAATATCTGTATGCATTACCCTGGTTCCATATTTATAACATACAGTATTACCAATTATGGATGTATTTTGTTGTAAAAAACTAAATATATTGAGCTTGTGACCTTATTTCAGACATTTAACCAAAAACCCAATAAAAAAAAAAAAAAAAAAAAAAAAAATCCCACTGACTTCAGGAGGATGGAATGATGGAACAGGAATTGCTTAATTCGTTTCTGGGTTTGGCCTACAAACATGTGTCCATGCAGCAGTTTATAAATAAATTAATATGTTTAATTAATTATTTCTCTATATATGTTAAAACTAAACTGCAGGTTACTACCTGTAATAAACTCCCACAGAGAAACCAGAGCCAATAACACACATTTACTGTAGATGCATTAAACAAAGACTAACAACACAATTTCAAGTTCAGCTCAGATGGGTTTGAGTTTAAAAATCACCTTTAATTAAGATCACGGCAAAACAGCGTCTTCACGCTAGACACATTCCCTTTAAAAACTGTCGGTTTGCCACAGCCATGTGACAGGAAAGGAGGAAGGACACAAGAAAGCTTTCAGGGACCCAGAGACCCTGACAACAGAGGACAGCCGCTATCCAAATGCAGAGAGACAAGTGCAAAAATCCCATTCAGACTCATTAGGCTGTGACATGTCATGGTGCTAAGACTGTTAACGTTACTCGCCTGGCATATGAATTTTTCAGCTCGTGGCTGTTTTATTCATGGCGACTCGTGGCAGAGACATGTTCCTCTCAGACACCTGTGATTGAGGTAAGCCAGGGGTCATCACCCAGAAAACACACCATTCTGCATTCTGCACCTGCATGATGTGTTTCTCTTTTCAATAAACAGATATCAATCTTTCATTAAATAAAAAAGGGTGATGCAGAATTCCCTTTGTCTGTTCCTGTCAATGGGAATTCCTCTGGATGTGCTGAATGTAGATTTGCTGTTTTGAAAGGCATTTGATTATAGCTTTGACTTTAGCTAAAGACTTTAGCTAAACCCCTCATCTTAAGTGTCTCAAGCTATTACTTTTCCAAGTCTTAAGATGCACTGTTTTTTTCATTTGGTGGATGATAAAATGGGCAAAACTCTCATACACTTACGCTGAAGGACTGGAGTCATATCTAGAGAGAAGAACATCAAATGCCACATACACACTGCAGCTAAATTCATTGTCAGTTCAACTTTTAGTGCTTGAAGTAATTTACAGGAGTGACAACCGCGTTCTACAACTGAATTGACTCGCAAAAAATTGCAGACGGCATTAACTGCATATGCAGAAATTCAATGCAGTGCATACAAAACCAAACTGAACAACTAGTAAATTACATATTTAAATGCATATCAGAGTTGCGATGCTAGACATCAAAGGAAAAGAGGTATGTCCTGTAATAAACTACAGTAAACTTGGCCAAACATATTATCTTGGAAATAAGCCACATACCAAAATACTGCGACCTAAACCTCTATTACTTTACTTTATTACTACTTTATTTCCTCCATCAACTGGATAGCTTTATGAGCCAAGCCCAAAAAACAAGCCCAAAGACGCTTAAGTGTTGCTTATACTAAGTAGACATGGCAACCTTGAAGAGAGCACACTGCAAAAGACCTTCTAAAATTAAAATCACTGAACAGTCTTCGGTCACTGTAATATTACTTAAAAACAGCAGATACCAAATGCGCAAGACGGCAAAACATTGCTATGATTACAGTGTTGTCAGTCACCACAATTTCAAGAGTGAGTTCTGTTCCATACAAAAAAAAAAAAAAAAAAAAAATTTAGAGGGGATTCACTTCCTATTGTAATGCGGTTGTCACTCCTGAAACTATACTGTGTATAAGTGGCCATAGAGATTTGGGCTATTGTGACCTGAGCCAGTGAGAAATCATTCAGAACACTCCTAAAAAACACCTTAAACCAGTTTTAGATGGTTTGAGCAGGGCTAAGCTGGTTTAGGCTGGTCTCCTGGCCTTAAAAGTTCCCAAAACCCCTCTAGTACCAGCCAAAAGACCAGCAAACCATCTTAGGCAGGTTCATTTAGCAGGAAACACATAGAAACATCATAAAAACACTAGCTGTGTTTCCATTACCCTTCAAATTGTGCAAATTGAAACTGCGAATTGAAAATGTGGCCAATGGAAACACATTAATTTCACAAAAACTCCCATACTGTATATCGCAAAAAAGTTTTTACGCTGACATGAGGTGGTTTTTTAAGCAATTAAAAATAAAAGGAATTTTGCAAAAATGCAATGGAAACAGTTTTTGCATTTACGGGTCACCTGGCATACGTAAAAGTCACACAATTTTAATGTATGATAACCTCCAAGAAACACTTCATACTTGGCCGTTCTCAAGTATAAGAGGCTTTCCTTGCCATTAATGCTTGGATAGCACCTTATTTACACTGCACACGTTCACGGCACGTTACGGCTCTGACAAGGCCGATGCTGATCGCGATGCTTGTCAATGCTTGTGTTGCTTGTGCTAGTGGGTAATCGCACTGCTTCGCTAAAGATACACGCCTACGTCTCCTTCAATTAAAAATAATGGTTGGTGCAGTGGCTGCGATATATGTAAACGTACCAAAATCTGTCACCATGACTTATCGCGAGAGGGAAAAATTTTAAATTGCATAACATTGGTTAAAGGGGTCATATGATGCGATTTCAAGTTTTCCTTTCTCTTTGGAGTGTTACAAGCTGTTCATGCATAGATATGATTCTTAAAGTTGCAAAGACTAAAGTCTCAAAACCAAAGAGATATTCTTTATAAAATTTATGACTGGTCCACGCCCTCCTAAACGGCTCATTTAAACACGCCCCCACATGTCTACGTCACTGTGTGGGGAGATTTGCATAACACTGCCCAAATGTATATGCAAAGAAAGAGGGCGTGATTTTTATTCTCGCTGTAGTGTTGTTGTTGCCGCCAGCGCCATGTCCTGGAGTCGCTGTGTTTCGTTGTGAAAGCGAAACTACTTTGTTTGGGCTTCCAAAAGAGGACACAACTAGAAATCAGTGGTTAAGTTGTATTTACAACACTGAACAGTACAACGCAATTAGAGTGTGTCCAACGCATTTTACGGAGGACTATTTCCTGAACCTGGGAGAGTAGCCTACAATGCCAGCTGTGCACAAAGGCTGTTTCTATAAAGTAGGGCAATTCCAACTTTGCAAGGACAGTCTGGCGCTTCTGACTCACAGTCTGTAAGTATGTTTTCATATTTAAAGAATTTGCCACTGACTATTCAAACGTGAGTTTTGAGCAGTTTAGAGTAGCGCTTGTTGTTTGTTGTTTCTCCGATCACAAATGCAGCCATGGTAATGTAATAAGACAGTATAAGTCATTATAATCAGTAATTATGCCCTCACTGGATGCAACAAATGCCTTGTTTGTAATGGGTTTATTGTTTTTGTCTCGTCACGCCAGGACACACCATCACAATACGGCAAGGGGCGTAATATTTCCGTCACATGCTTGAGGTATTCGGCCAATCACAACGCACTGGATAGCTGGCCAATCAGAGCACACCTCACTTCTCAGAACGATGAGCTTTGTAAAAATCAGCGCATTTCAGAAAGGCGGAGCATAGAGGAGCAACAATAATGTACGGTATGTGGAAAATAATGTGTTTTTTGAACCTTAAACCTCATAAACACATTGAATTACACCAAATTCACAAAATAATGTTCTTTTTAGAAACGTCATATGACCCCTTTAATGGAAATGCCGTAATTTCACAGTAGATTTTTATTGACATTTATAAAATATCACAAAAGTTTTGCGCAAATCTGTAATGGAAACACAGCTAATCATAACTCCCTATCAACCCTAAAGCAACCATCCAAAACACTTCAGCATCATGGTGAAAATTCAGAGAGCAAACAAATAACCCGAGAAAATAATGCAGTTTTCAAAAACAAATTTATAAACTGCAACAACACTTTAAACTTAGCTAGACGTTCCAAATATTTCCCTGTGGGAATGTTACAATCCGCCCCACATTTTTAACCCAGACTCCTTCTCTAAGACCTCATTTACATGAAATTTTTGTGTGTTTTGGAGACCATGAGGAGACCAGGACGTAAAGGAGTGTGAAACACCGCTCTAAATGAAACCTGGCTTTCTGCCGTCAAAGATGGTAGACAGATTTAGCTCTCAGTACTAATATAAAGGGCCCCGCTACACAGAAATGATAGAGAGGAATGGTAATATAGCCTTTATGGTTAGATAGGATCCCGAGGGAGGAGTCCAACAGTAGATGGACGAGAGATGTGCATTTACTTTGAACTGAAACATTATTATTGATGAAATGACACTCCCCAGCACTTCATCTCTTGCCTTCTCTCCCTCACACATACAGTACATACTATTTATTGCTCTAAATTTAACTACTTTAAATGGAACTAGGAATCTCAACCTATATTTATTAAATGATCAGACAATTTTATCAATTCACAAATAAAGAAAAACATAAGCAATTAAGCATAAAAGAGCAAACCATATTATACTATAGAATTTCAAAAGTAACATTTTACAATATTTTATGATCAGAAATATCAAATCAAGTCAATTTGTGTTGTGCTGTTTTTTTTTTGTTTTTTGTTTTTTTTGTTTTTTTGTTTTGGACAATTACAGCTTGTTGCTAAACAAGACGCTATATATCTTCACAAATCACAGATTTTTGATTATATTGCATTTTACAAAACATCCTAACTTTTTGAGAACTGGGGTTGTATATGAAGTGACAATTCTGAGGGAAACAGTATTTGTTTGTTTTTTTGGTCTATAGTTTTATTAAGTTTTATTTCAGTTTTAGTTTTAGTTATTTTAGTACATCAAGTTAAACGTAATGAAAATGATAAATATTGCTTTGGCAACTAGCTGATATATTTGTTTTGTTTAGATTTTATATTTTAGTTAACATTTTAGTTTCATGTAACATTATGGTTTTAGTTTTAGTTTACTATCATAACCCTGGATGTAACAAAATTTAATCCAGTGAGATTTGATCAAATGGAAACATTATTAGCCAATAATGTTATCCAGAGATAGACCATGAAGAAGTTAATTTTAAATAGATGTTTAAGAATCATCAGTGCAAACGAAAATCATGAAAATTGTTTTGTTTTTGGTTCTGGTGTTTAAAAAAAAAAAAAAAAAGGCAATGATTTCCATCCCTAATTTCATTGAAAAATATATACAGTCAAACCAAAAATTATTCAGACACCAGATATAATTTTTGAGATATATATATATATATATATATATATATATATATATATATATATATATATATATATATATATATATATATATATATATATATATATATATATATATATTTTTTTTTTTTTTTTAACTAATGGGTGCAGGACACGATAGTTCATTTATGTAAGTGAGGATAACAAAATAAAGTAAACTGTGACATATTATACCCAAAAATTCTTCATACAGTGGACTACCAATAAAATTGATAAAAAAATAAATAAAATTGGACCAAAGATTATTCAGACACTTTGACCTGACCATGTTTTGCTACAATTAAAGTGTTTTTTTTTTTTTCTTTAATTGCTAATTAAAGAATTTATTTTTTTCAGTCCTTTTTTACACCACAGACTGAACAAAATTAAGCATTGCTTGGTGATTGGTTGACCTAAATATTGGTATTATCTAACCGTCTTACATTTAACAGCTGTCAGCTATTCAGCTTAATTCATTACATACCTTTCTATTAAAGTTATCTGACATTATCAAGATTAATTTTTTCTGACACTCTGAGTTTTTGTCATTTTATTACCATTTTCTAAACTATAGTGAATAAGCTGTGATAATGTGAGAAATGCTGAAGGTGTCTGTATGTAAATAAGAATGATGAATCCTGCAAAACAACAAAACACAGCCTTTTACATTTATTAAATAATAAATTCAGTCAATTATGATTTTATATTGTCTTTAACAGCCTGACTCTCCATTTATAAGCAGTTGTGAGTGGACCCAATATTTCTCTCAGCATGTCCATCCCTGCAGAGGTGAAAATAAGTTATGATTCACTCTTACTACATTGAGGAGAGGAATTCGTGTTGGCAAGGTTTCTGTGCACACACTGGTCAGCTGAAGAGAGCGCTCACGACCACAGACAGCAACCGACAAAACAAATCAACAGTTCACATATTGGAGCCACAGAACAGAAACACAGTACAGCCGGCGGGTTACGAGAGACAGCTGCAGTCCTTCCAGCATGGAACACGTTAGAGCTAAAAATAAATAAATAAATGAAATGAAAAGAGTACAAAGTTGAGTCAGATCACCAGCTGCCTTTTCATTCTTTTTGCACATTTACAGAGATTTAGCCTTTAGCCTGATATTTGCTTATGTTAAAATACAGGCTTGAACTTGAGTAGACTTCCAGAATATTTCTAGCAAGAGTTACTATCATTATCTTATATTTTCTGTCATAACATAAATACTAACCTTTTCACACCACTAGTGTTACAGACATCAAAATAGAGCTCGGAATTTTTTTATTAATTTGAATGTAATGTTTTGCCACAACGTTATTATTATTATTTTTTTTATTAAATTAAAGAGGAATCACAGTTTTGAATAAAAATGTTATCAAACATTACAATTAGACACTTGGGCAATACGCTTATGATCTGACTGCATGTGGAACATGTACATATTACACCTGAATGAATTTTCAATAATTACAGATACCAGATGATATGAAACATTATATTGTGATAATTTTTTTAGCTATATCACCCAGCCCTACTCAAACTATCTAGAACATACTAAAAAATCATAGCAATCGCTCTGAACAACTTAGCAACCACCTAACAACATCACTGCAACAACTCAAACATCTTAGCAAATACCGAGCAAGCAGTTTCTTCAAAAAATCTTTCAAAACAATGTTAATTAATTAGCCAGTGAATTTAGAAAATCAACAATCGCCAAACATGTTCTGAATCTGCTGTATATAAGATTGCTAAAACACCTATTTTATGCACTTATGGTACTATACACAAACAGCATTTCTGTACCTTCTCTCAATGTATTTCTATCTCTTTTATCCCTCATACAACACTTGTTCAGTACTGCCAATAAATAAATCATAATCATTTTAAAAGATTGCTTGTTTGGGCCTGAAAATCATTGATTTCATTGAAAATGAAAAATGCTTTGGTGAAAAAACATTACTAGTATAATAGTCGATTTTCCATTAAATCATTTATAGAAATGAGAATTGGAAGTAATTCAATGACTCTTTAACAGTGTTTTAAAGGGGACCTATTATGCAAAAATCATTTTATAAGGTGTTTGAACAGTTGTATGGCTGCAGTGTGTGAAAACAACCAGCCTATAATGTTAAAAATCCACTAACTAATTTTTTTTTATAAAACCAATAAATCATGAATAGTCTCTCAGAACAAGCTGTTTCAGATTCTCCCCCTGTTCACGTCACCGAAGGGAAAAAAGTCCCGCCCATTTGTGATGCTCTCTGCCCTATTAACATAAACACAGCCCTGAGTGAGAAGCTGCAGTCCGCCATTACTGGAGATATATACAATGTCAGCACCAAAGAGGCTTTACAAGTGTTGTGTTTTGGCATACACTAATGAACATATGAGTCACCATAATCTCCACCATCTGAGCCGAGTACAATGTGGTTAAATTTCATTTTCGAAGGAAACATCCCGGAAAAAAAAATCGGTAACGTCTCCTAATAGGTCAATAGGTCAATAGGGGACAATAGGTCCCCTTTAACTGATTTTCATTCCTCACTGAATCATTTAGTACTTTTGAAAGAAGAAATACTTTGAAAAAAGAATAATACCTCTTATTTCCTTCACAACAGTCTGATAACACAATGTGATGAGATCATTTTATATTTCAACTTATTTAGCAAAATCAAAAATATATATATTTTTTTATTTAAAAAATAAATAAATAAATAAAAGGCAGCTAACTGTGTTCTGAACTAATAAACAGTACTTGTACAGCATTTATTTAGGTTAATTATACATACTAACACATTTTTAGCGTTTCAACATTATTATTATTTAACATTAATGTTTTATGAATGAACATGAATATCATTAACAATATTTTTAATTTGACATTAAAATTAGTAAATTATGTTTAAAAATTTGGTTTATTGTTAGTTTATGAGCATAAAACCAAAGCATGAACATAATATGCACAAATTAAACTATTGTAAAATTGTTTATTTAATACAATTCTTGTGAAAAATGTGTTTGCAGCACAGAGAAGGCATAAATGCAATGCAATACAATAAACTATACATTAAAAAATGCACATTTATTTTAAGCATTCTTTTTCATTCTTTTTTAAAATACTACTTATGACAAAACTACATTTAATTATCTTGAAAATCATTCTGTGTTTATACAGTGTTTTTTGTAGAATCCTAATAGAATCAGTTCTGAATAAGAAGAGTTTCATAATTTGACTAAACTTCACTTTTCTGACAGATGATGAACCTACAGCCTGAAGAACCGTGAAAGTCACCTCGGATGTGTCTCGTCTGTGTTATTTTACTGATTTGACTTCTACAGCTGCTGTGATTAGTTCATCCATCAGGTTGCCATGCATGAATCAATAAACTCAATCCAGACCATTTATGTTCTTGTCTAGTGACCTGAGAGAAAGTTATGATCCCTTTTCATCTGTAGCTTTCGCTGTGGAAGAAGTCTAGACTGGTCTCTCTCATAAGAATGACAAGGAATGGAGGGGGAAAAAAAACAAGTGTGTAATTAGCCCGTCAGTGTTATCAATCACCGTGCTGCGACAGGCTCATTTTTTATCATCAATTACCTCGAAAGCGTTTGGACAATGATCAGACCCTGGCCGTCTTTCTCTAGCTGAGGCTGTCAACGGCGTTAATGGAATTTTAAATCTCCTCTGCGGGGATCCACTTAAAGTGCAAGTCCCAATTAGTGAGAGGGTAATACGGCTAATCTCACAGGAGACCGTGATCAATAACCCAGCCGAAATATGGGCCCTGCCACGGTGGAGAGCCATTTGCTCAATGGATGGTTACCATTGAGCAAATGGTAAATTGAATTTATAGATGGTAAATTCAACAGGTTTAGTTAGGTTTCCTGAAGACAGGGAAGGACTGAGATTTAAAAAAAAAAAAAAAAAAAAAACAGAACAGGACTCATTAGAACCACAACAACAGTCTACCAATATATAGTTATAATGAGTCTTGTGCTGTTTATGTGATATATACATGTGATGTATACATATCACATAAATAAAATATCATACAAACTCCTGTTTAAGTATTGTTTTAAAGATTTGGAAGAAGTCTCCTACGCTCACCTAGCCTGTATTTGTTTAAAAACAGTAAAATTAATAAAACAATTTTAAAATAACGGTTTTCTATTTTAATATATTTTAAAGTGTAATTTATTTCTGCTATGGCAAAGTTGAATTTTCAGCATCATTACTCATTCAAGTATGCTGATTTGTTCAAGAAACATTTCTTACATTATCATATTACCAGCATTGAAAATGGTTGTTCTGCTTAATATTTTGAGAAAAATGTGAATTTATTTTTATTTATTTATTTATTTTTTAAACTGAGCTTAGTACAATTCTAGGAGTGTATGCAAATAATACAAACAATGCTGCTTTAAAAATCAGCTCAAACAAGGGATTAAGTTAAAATTTCTCAATGGTAGTGTAAAAAAACCACCCTTTTTACCTTGTCAAAAACAGCTCTGTTCACAGCAAACCGTTTCAGTGCATGTCCCTTTAAATGCTAATGAGCTCTGCTCACCCTGCCCCTCTCTTCCATGGGGTGACGAGCTGTTCTCTGAGAGACTGAAAACTTTAGCCGTATTTAGCCACGGCACTTCCTAACTAGCACATTATTAAGAAAGGCGATTTGCAAAGATTCATAAAAAACCTTATACTCACTTCTGTAGGTGAAGCTGGATCACGAGTGATTCATGCAAACATAGATGCATTTAGGTAGATCGGGGGCACATTCCCATCACAAAAAAAGGTAAGCCACTGTGTCTTCAGCAGCTCAGATGTCGGGAGTAAATGACGACTGCTATGTTCATTATTACTTCCAACAACAAAATGCCTCAATCGCTTAGGAGACATCCTTGTCTACACCTGCTCCAGAGTCAAAACAATGACGGACTGATGACACAGGGTCTGTGATAAAACGCCAGTGTCAATCAACAATCGTGGGAACGGCCTGGGTATGTGTGACGTCACACAGCCAAGAATCTGAGAATGGCTTGATCTGAGAATGGGGTTATGATTTTGGGGGATTAAAAAAAAAAAAAAAAAAAAAAAAAAACACTGGGTGGATTTTTATCATAATAAGGTGGTTGTGTACACACACTGCCAACACACATTTCAGTTCAAACAATATGTAAGCAAATTTTCCATCCAATGACCCCTTTAATCAAATCCTTTCAATTAAATTTACAAAAAGGCCAACATTAATAAATAATAATGCTGAGTCAAGCATTACATTAAGAATTAAGGTTAAATCACATAGCAAAAAAGTTTTGAGATTCAGAATGGTCAGAGAAGGTCAGGGTTTCAATATAGTTCAATCATGGTGAATGCAACATGACACTGTTAAAGATATAAGCGAATACAAATTATCAATACATCAAGCAAGCAGTTATGAATCTTTTATGGGCAAAGTACAAGCAATCATTTCAAACCAACTCATAAGTGTGTTTACACTAAACTGAAGACTTCATAAAGGTTTCAAAATGCACCATGCAACTTTTAGTATTGATGAGAGCGGCATAAATATTCTATGAGTTAAAAGAAACCCTAACACTCTTGGCTTAAGGATTGCTTTTCGATTGACTTATTCTTTTCAGAGCACAATATCATATGCTTTGTCTAGGTCCACAAAGGCTTCAGTTTAGGATGATCAAGGGACTCATGAGGGAGTTTGTTCTGTCAAGAAATATAGGAACAGCCCAAAATTAGCTCGCCTCAGCCATGAAAAAGCCAAAGATAGAATTATAATTCATTTCTCCACTGACTCTCCTCTTCAATTTTAAATTAAACTTCGTTGACTTTCATGTTTGAGGAATCTTCTCTCCACAGAGTGCAATCAATAGTACCAGACAACAACATGAATTATTGATACGCATATCCATATTTCCTCTGTCTGCGCTGCCGCTGAGAGCTACGGCCTCATTATGAGGAGACTAGCGTCTTTGCTATGAATGCTTCTGCGCTAGCAGGCTAAACGCGGCATCTTTCGATAGATTAAGCACCATTAAAACTACTTCAGCGTGACATGCTCTTCAAGGTGCCATCGGGCTGTCAAGGACACGGGCATAATGAGCCCAGACTTTATTTTCCCATTTAAAGATGCCTGTAGACAGATGAAAGGTGAGGGCCCTCAGCCAGCCGTGTGGCAAAGTGCAGTTTAGCAGCACAACGAGGCCAGTCTGTCAGTCATACGTTATTCCCGACAAGATCGTTGTGTGTATTAAGAGAACTTACTGTCACCTGAACATGTCTGGTTGAGATATATGACAACGTTTTGTCCTCAATAGCACTTTGCAGCCGAAAAAAAATGCAGACACTGTCACATACTTAAAGGGGTCATCGGATGAAGTTGATATGATTCTTTAGGGTCTTAATGAAAAGTCTATAACATACTTCGGTTAAAATTTCTCAATGGCAGTGTAAAAAACACCTTTTTACCATGTCAAAATCAGCTCTGGTCAGCAGAGCTCATTAGCATTTAAAGCAACATGGACTAGAATGGCTTGCTTTTTAGCAAGCCATTCTAGTCCATGTTGCTTTAAATGCTAATGAGCTCTGCTGACCCCGCCCCTCTCGTCCGTGGGGTGACGAGGAGTACGGTTTACTTTAGCTGTGAAACTGGCTAACTAGCACGTTATTACGCAAGGTGATTTGCAAAGATTCATAAAAAAAAATCGTTATACTCACCTCTTCTGTAGATGAAGCTGGATCACAAATGATTCAAGTGAACATAGACGCATTTAGGCAGATCGGGGATTGGCGCATTCCCTTCAAAACGAAAGTAACAATAATCCTCTGCGTCTTCAGCGGCTCAGATGTTGGGAGTAAATGACGACTGCTATGTTCATTATTACATCCAACAACTAAACACCTCAATCGCTTAATCTGAGACATCTTGTCTTCCCTTGCACCGGAGTCGACACAATGGCGGACAGCTCTCAGCTCACTCAGGACGAGTCTAAGGTAAGATGGTCTTGTCAATCAACTATCGTGGGAGGGGGCTGTGCAGAACTACTTTCTACATTCTGACAGGAATCTCAAAACAGCCTGATTTGAGAAAGGGGATTTTAAAATAGGGATTTAAAAAAATGAATAAATACTGGGTGGACTGTGCTGCACTGAAAATCCTTTACCTAATTTGGTGTTCCAGAACAAAATTTCTTGTAAATTCTTTATGCCTTATCATCAACAAATCTTGGATTCAATCTTTTTGTCAACTTGTTTTCTTTCAGTTAGCACAGGTTTTGTATTTGTTTTTGGAACTGATTGGTCATAGGCCTCATTGATCTGAGCTTATGCACCTCAGTTTTTAAGTGAAAAAAAGCATTTGTGGAAAATTTTGGAAACATTCACAATTTTTCAGCACTGGATTTTCATTGGAACCAGAAAGCAGGTTTCTGCAAATTTCAGAATTGAATAATTGACTCCGTTTAAATTTATGAGTGTAAATTTAAATTAGATTTGTCCACATCCCATAGGAAGTTGGATTTGAACCAGAGTGAGAAAACATTTGCATAAACATAAATTCAAAGAAATTCAACACAGGTGATGCATTCTGGGAAGTGTGTTCTAATCTGGTCCACAAAATATGGATGCCACCTGTCTATCTACAGTTTTATTTTTTCCAAAACTTTCAAACAAGGCTTTGTCAAGCCAACATTCATAGTTTGTATTCACAAACTTTGCTTTCCTAGTTAAATTGTAATCAGACATGAATCTTATTGACCTTCAGTTAATTTTTTTAATCTACTACCTTACAATTAAATTGCAATTATGCTTCATTTTAGCTACAGCAATTCAAATTGAATTCAAATTCCTGAACTGAATTGGAATTTAAAAGATAGTCTTAATTTAATTCTGTATGATACACACCCCTGCCAGAGAATAATGCATGCAAACATGGATGTGAATGAGGACTGAATTTGATGAAAATGAACTGTTGCTTCGCCACAACAGTAGCTGACCTGAAACATAAAACTGATTGTAAAAAAATGAGACTGAGCTGTGAAAACAAACTGCATGAATTGTGCGCTGACATTTCACCCATAAGTACTGCCATTTTTTGAATCACCACATGAAATAATGTGCAAAGTTGTCATGTCCTGCGGTGTGATATGCTGTACTCCATCTAATGTGATTTTAAACAGCTTTTTGCTAATTATTTTATTATGCATGCAGCTTTTATAAGCTCATATTAATTGGAATCTACATGGAATATTTGTACTTTTAAAAATTCATGTCACACTGCAGGACAAAATGAATTAGTGAATGCAAAAAGATGATTAATACACAATTGAAAATGCACTTTTTAAAGAAGAATATATTTTGTTATTTTAATATATGTTATATATATTATATATATTTTAATATATGTTTTATATATATATATATATATATATATATATATATATATATATATATATATATATAACAGTATTAAATGGTAATATTAGTTTAGTATTAGTCTTAAAGTTAGCTGATTGTGTGCCAAAAGACTGTGTGTGTCAAAAAAAAATTCAAAACTACAAAAATCACTATATAATACGCACATTTTATATACATCAGCATTTATTCCCACACTGTATTGTATCTGAAGCTCTCCATACACTGCTGGTCATTAGTAATTGTATTAATCAACACAATGTAATCAACTTTTTACTAATGATCGTTCCGTCTCGTTAAGAGCCTTCCTCATGTTTTATTGAACACCCAATTAGACAGAGCATTCAGCGGTTAATTAGCATGCCAGGGCTCATGTTGTTGTTGTGGGCTCCCACTGTGTGTCAAACAGAGATGTGAGAGGATTTGCCAGGGGACGTTTCTAACCGCGGTACTGTATGTGAATGCCCTACTTCAACTTCAGCTTCTGTTCTATCACATAACCACATAAAGCTTAATGTGAGGCTCAACACGGCCTTTACAATCATTCTACTGCTACATCTTCTTTATCCCAATTCCCTAATTAATTTCCATAGTCCATAGAATATTGAGCTTATCTATTATGGACTTTTTATATGCAACTTATTTCCACATCATTTACATGTACTACATGTAACATACTACAGGTATTCCAAAAAATAAAAAACCTTAGTTATTATAACATTTTATTTAGTTTATGATATTTTTAAGTTAAAATTACAAGAAATGGGTTAGTTTTAAAAACTGTGCCACTGCTAATTATGTTAGCACCCTTCTCACAAATTGTTTTTTTCTCATTCTTTTTGTATAAAAGCACCTGCTAAAAAAATATAATCTGTAGAAAGTGAAAGCTGTTATGCAAAACGTGGCTCTGTGGCATTTCTTACTGACTGTACAGAGTGTTATAGACTGGATTTTTTATGGTAAACATCAAAAATGAAAACATCAAACATCAAAAAACTCCAGACGTCAATCGATGGTCATCTCACAGATGACCTGATGTCTGGCCAGTGACTGAGAATTAGAAGCATAATATGATCATAGAATAATCTGTCTGTTTTCATTTCCGTCCAAACATGACTTATTATTTTAAGCTCATATTATGGGTGGGAAAAGGTCACAGTTTGTCCCACAAGATAAAACACAAGATGATGAAATTGTCCTTTGTTGCATTGTTGTTTTTCGAAGAAAAAAAAAAAAAGAAAGAAAAAAGGAGAGGCATCAGTAAGGAAAGGAGCAAAAGGCAAAAGTTTGAAGGCTGAAATAACAGAACTGAGCAACAGAAAGAGCAAATTAAAAAAGAGCACCAGAAAGCATGAAATAAAGACCAAAACAAAAAGCAAAAAGCAAGCGAAAAAGCAAAAGAAATAAAGTAAAAGAGCAAAATAAACAAAGAATCAAGAAAGTATGGAAGACAAAAAACAATGACAAAGAATCAAGAGAAATCCAATAGAAAGAATTTAAAAAAGAGCAAATGAAGGATAGTATCAAAAGAATTATAAAACATCAAGAAAAAGAATTAATGAATCCCAAAAGAATGAATAAATCACAAAAGAGCACAAGAATGAAGAAAGGAGTAAAAGAATGATGAAAGAAAGAATAAACAATGAGAAATAATAAATTAATCATGAAATGGCAAAAAATAAGGAAAAAAGTAATAAAGTGCAAAAGCAGGGGAAAAAACATAAGATCGAATGAATGAATGAATGAATGACATAAGAGCAAACGAATGAGGAAAGAAAGAATGAAGAGTGAAAGAATGAAAGAATTGTGAAAGAACAAAATGAATGAATGAATGAATCATGGATGAGTGAAAGAACGAGGAAAGAATGAATGAAGAAAGAACAAAAGAATGAGGGAAAGAATCAACAGAGTGTGTAAAGGATGGAAAGAATGAATGATGAAGGTGAAAAATGAGAAATGAAGAGTAAAACGATGAAGAAAGAGTGAAAGAATGAAGGAAAGAATCAAGAAAGCACAAAAAGTTAATCACAAAACACTGAAAGAATGAGGAAAGAAGCAAAAGAATGATCAAGAAAAATCAAGAAAAAGAACTAATCAAGAGCAAGCAAAAGAATGAGAAAAGAAAATCAAGAAAGAGCAAAGAACTCAAGCAGCAAACTCTGTCAGATTCAATACAGTCACAGATTTTGACTTTTGTTGAATTTATTCACTCATTCACAGAGGCACATGAAGTGTCAGAGTAATTCCCAGACGAACAAGTGCGGTCACACATGGGTTCAGAATACTGAGATTTCTCAGACCCCAGACGCCCATCCCCCTCAGAACCGTCCCTTCAAAACACAGCAGCAGCCATTAGTTTCACTCGCTTCACACCTGACCGGCATGAGAAAAACACGCTTTCTATTTCATGTTGGACTTGAGCTTGAAATAAGGCCAATTGTTGAGGGGACAACAATTTCTGAGAGCGGAATATCGCCCGTCTGCGTCTATGGAGAAAGCGGCCGCTACCTGCACGGCTCATGATAAATGAGAGCAGTCCAGAGAAAACGGGAAATAAATGCTTCAGAAAATATTGCTTTACAGAGCTCAATGGGCTGACTTCTGAAATGATCGTTATTTATGAGCAGAGGGCCGGCCAGATGACACAGCGAATTATTTTTAGTATATTTCATGCAACGGGATAGCAGTCGAAACCAGACGGGTACGGTCAGTACGAAAGAGGGCCATGTCGAAGGGGAGGGGCGAACAAAATTGGTCAGTGAGCAGTACAGGCAGAAAAAAATAGAAATCAATAACCAATCTACGGGAGAAAAAAAGCAGCCCTCTGTGTATCGTGCGGAGAGGTTATCATAGCAGCTCCTGTAAATGAAGAGTCCTTCAGAGCGAACAGCCACTCCAAGATCGGTTTCACAGGGTTAGAGGGGTCGTGAAATGGCCGTCACTATCTTTACGCTGCATGGGATACATTAATGTCTTTCCAGCTGCTGTGTGCTAGACGCAACAGCAACCTGGCAGCAAAAATACGTGTTAATGTGGCGACTGACGGCAAGTGTTTCCACCTCAATGCAGATATTGAACACTTGGAGTTGTGCTAGATTACACTAAACTCTGAAACTCTGTGGCTATCAATGTTTTTCAGTATCGAACTGAATTCACCAGGAGCTATTATTTTAACATGCCTTCAAAATGTATTTTCAGAAACAAATTCACTATTCCAATCAATGAAACTTAAGAGCTCAAATGACTACTGCTTACAAAAAATAAAATAAAATAAAATAAAATGCAGTTACAAACTAAAACTACTGGAAGTTCTTTCATTAAAAAAATGCAGAATACATTATCCAAATCATTGTTTGAAACATTGATAGATGTCTTTATCCATATAAACTCTAGAAATTGAGTTTCTAATAAAATAATGTCTCCAGTGTTATTCAAATGCCAACACTTTATCAGACAATAGACAACACACGCACATTATGCAAACCGCTCATACACAAACATATTACAGTCTACATACACTCATGTACACAAATCCATTAACCATATGCCATAACACACACACTCATTTTATTGAGAGTTGACAGCTGAAGTCATGCTAATGAGTTTCACTCGTTTTAATCTAAATTAATATCAGTAACAAACTAGATTGGGAGTCTGCACGGATTACAAATGAAGAGTAGGGGATGAGACTATCAATCCTCCAAGAGTCACAGAACATCTACTGTAGAACTAATCCTTCAAAATAAGTCAACAAATCTGTTTACCTAATATTTGTGTGTGTTGTTTGCAAGAGTGAACTTTTTTGAGATCTGAGCTGTTTAAATCACAGTGTCATAAAGTCAACATAAACTCATATTCAAACCCCATGTTTCAACAATGTGAAGTTTTGCTAATGGATTTTCAATGAGAAAAGACTTGATTTGAAGTGTCAAAAAATAAGAGCTCTTAGTAACGTCATCTTTACAAAAAATGGCAGAGCAAGTTATTACATTTTGATACAAAAATGCAAAGATATTTTTTTTCTTTTGAATAACATGGACTGATAAATCATTCACAATAAGGGTTAAATTAAAAAAGGGTCAGTTTTGATTTTATGTTGACTTTAAAGCTCTTCCCGTTTGCTAGAAAATCACAAATAAAAATTAAGAACTAGGCTATTTACCCATATCATTTACAAATACACAAAATGACCTACCTCTGAGAGTCAAACCAAACCTTTCTTCATTACTCCATAAAAAAGAACAAAAAAAAAAAAAAAAACAAGATAAATGTTGTTGATAGTTTCTGATTCTGATTAGACATTTAAAGTCATTGCAAAATAGCCAATATACACACACAGTAATTGTATATTAATGCCCTAACTCTGTATATACCCAATATAATCTAAAATTACACTAATGAACAATTTATACACTGTTAAAAATAAAGGTTGCAAAAAGGGGCTTTAGCAGTGATGCCTTTTGGTGATTTGTGGTTCCCCAAAGTGTTTCAGTGAACAATTCTTAAAAAAAATAAAAAAATAAATAAAAAAAACACATTTTCTGATGAACATTAACAATATATATTTATATATATATATATATAAAGAACCTTTTGTGTAATGGAAAGATTCTATGGTTGTTAAAGGTTCTTCATGGAACCACAGATGCCAATAAAGAACTTCTATTCTTAAGAGTGCAGTGGCTTTCCTGTTATTTTATAGAAGCAATAAGCCTTACAACAGCCTGTAATATCATGGTTACAAAGCCTCACATGGCTTAGAGCTTGTATTTAGACACATAAAGAATAACATTAATATGGCTCTAATATTCCCTTGAACTGTTTAACCTCAGCACAGTAGAGTCCTGTCGGATGTGACCTCAACTGCCTTCTTAAAGCTGCTCTGGATTCAATCCAGCCTTTCTTAGAAACTTTCAACATTTCTTTTCATGCCATCCGCTGGGTTTTGCGATGAAGACCTCACCACCTCATGTGATCAAGAGCAGAGACAGAAGAAAAAGCAGCTGTAAACCCCCAGAGGAGACAGAGAGGCGAGAGGAGGTGTGAACAGCTCTGATGTGAGGAGCCACACGTGGGAACCTCAAAAAGTCAAATTTGGCACAAGACCTTCTAAAGGGAATATGCCAAAGCTTGTGGGAGAGATGCTTTAGAAATTAAGATGCGAGTTATAGGAGGAAACAAGAGGGTGAAAAAAAATCTAAAACATAAAAACATTAAATAAACCATAATTTCTTGACCCCTGGTGAGATATGGCTTTAATTAAAGGAAGCTATTGTTGAAGTGCTATAAAGTGAACTGCATTAATATAAAAACAAATTTCAAACCAAACACAGAGAAATGAGAAAAAAAGGAAAATACATTTTGTATTATGGTTGTTCTGAGAATTAGAAACCATTACAAGCACTTACAAATATTTACCATCGTAAGTATAGTTTACACAAAGTACTATACTACAGTACTTGCTACTGTAAAATAATAATGTACTGCTCTAATATACACTACCAATCAAAAGTTTGGGGACAGTAAGTTATGTAAGAATTTTACTTTGTTACAAAAAATGTTTCAAAATCACTGTTTCTGTAAAAATTACAACAAAATTTTTTATAAATATTTAGAAATAGAAAACAGCTATTTTAAATTGTAATAATTGTCATTGCAATTTATTTTACTTTTTTAAAATTCTGATAATAGTTAAAGTCTTAGAAACAATATTTACCTTGGTAAAGTTTCCTAAAATCATTCTTCTAAATACAATTATATTACTATTACAGTTCTGAAAGAATAAACAATCCAAAAAACAAACCCCCAAAAAAGCACCAAAAATGTATGTCTTCCATCGCAGCTTTCAAACTACATTCATGTTTGCATGTTTTTAAATGTCATGACACGTGGCGTAAGGTTTGACATCAATTACGTTCAGTTGACATGCGAGAACTGATGACTTTTGATGTCACTGATGTCAAATGTGACCATTCATATTTATATGAACATGCACAAAAAAGATCTGCGAGCTCCGGCAGAGCAGGAAAGAAGTGAAGACAATTTTTGCAGCTCAACAGCAACTGATGACAGATTTTTCACTTTTAGGTGAACTATTCTTTAATACTTTTTTAACTTTTAATACTTCTCACTGGGTCATGGACTGATGGCAGTGGTGCTGCCATTATCTCTTATGTGCTATTAACTCTGTGACTAAGCCTCAACACAGTGGTTTGGGAGTAAATGAATATCAGGAAGAACACTGCTGCCCTGCTGAATACACACTGACTTGTGTGGTACACATTACCACAAATTCTTCTGTAAATGTCTATGATGTACAATTCTAGTATGGTAGCTATCACTTTAAAGGAATAGTTCACCCCCCACCCACTCCCACAAAAAAAATAAATAAATAATAAAAAATGCCAAGAATGTACTTACCCTCAGACCATCCAATATTGTAGATGAGTTTGTTTATTTTATCAGAGCAGATTTGGAGAAATGGATCCTCTGCAGTGAATGGGTGCCATCAGAATGAGAGTCCAAACAGATGATAAAAACATCACAATAATTCACAAGTAATCCACATGACTCCAGTCCATCAATTAACGTCTTGTAAAAAGCTGTGTGGACTGAAGTGGTGTGGATTACTTGTGAATTGTTGTGATGATTGTATCAGCTGTTTGGACTCTCATTCTGACGGCACCCATTCACTGCAGAGGATCCATTAGTGAGCAAGTGATGTAATTTCTCCAAATCTGTTCTGATGAAGAAACTCATCTACATTTTGGATGGCCTTTTTTTTTTTTTTTTTCATTTTTGGGTGAACTATTCCTTTAATCAAAAGCAACATTTAGTACAGTTCAGACCCATGCAGTAATCTGAGGTTAAGCATCTTTCTCAAGGATCAAACATTTAGGTTCAAGTCTGCAATCCCCGACTACAAAGACGTCAGTGTTTTAGTAAGGAATACCAGGAGTAGAGCTCAGAAAGAGCAATGAAAATGACTCCTGGCGACCTGCTCGCTAAGGATTATGGGAAAGCAGACAATAGCTTTTCAGTACAACCTTGACCAGGGTGAGCTACAGAGGAGTGCTGCAGGCCATGCTACACCCCTGGGCTGAACTGTGTCAATGCACAGCTCTCAGCGGAGGGGAAATAGACAGAACAAGAGAAAGAGAGAGGGCTGGTGGCAAAAAGGGAAATGAGACACATGAGGGGAAAAAAAGGATAAAATTTAGGAACAAAAAAAGCCCAAAAGGTCATTCAGGAAAATCATGTTATTCATGGTTAGGCGAAACATGCCTGAATAGCCCGTCTCATGTTATTTAAACATTTTTATGAAGGTAAAAAATGTCCAGGCTATCTCAGGAGGCAAAAATGAAGACAAAGCTTTTACAAAATTTATGTCAAATTAGTAAATCTGTCTTAATACCATGTCATCTGCTGTCATTTTGTACTAAAATAATACATGACAGGTTATGTCATTTTCCTTTTCTTGACCAGCTCACAGTGATCTCATAAGTCCAATTTACAATGGAGGAGTCACAATATCACCATTTATCTCTCTGATTCCAGATCAGTTTAGGCTGATGATGTGGAGGTCTTTCCCTCAGAAGGATGAATCACTGCAGCATGAAGAACAGAATTTCTAGCCCATTTCCTCCCTTAGATTGTGCCGTTATGTTCAGCTCCATAATAGATTGTTGTGTATCATAAATCTCTTCTTTTCCTCCCCATCTGAGATCCATTGCACAGTATAGCTTATACAGGTGCATCTCAATAAATTAGAATGTCGTGGAAAAGTTCATTTATTTCAGTAATTCAACTCAAATTGTGAAACTCGTGTATAAAATAAATTCAGTGCACACAGACTGAAGTAGTTTAAGTCTTTGGTTCTTTTAATTGTGATGATTTTGGCTCACATTCAACAAAAACCCACCAATTCACTATCTCAACAAATTAGAATACTTCATAAAACCAATAAAAAAAAAACATTTTTAGTGAATTGTTGGCCTTCTGGAAAATATGTTCATTTACTGTATATGTACTCAATACTTGGTAGGGGCTCCTTTAATTACTGCCTCAATTCGGTGTGGCATGTTTAATGTAATGTAATGTCACAGTCATGTCTGTCATGTGTGTCATGTGTTCCCCTCCATGCCCTTATTTGGTCCTTCCTGTTCCTGTCCTTGTCTAGTTTGATTGTATATCATTTATTTCAAGTGTGTGTGTTTAATTATCATGTGTATTTATTTCCTGCCTGTTCAGTTCATTTTGGTCTGGTCTACTCGTTACTCCCTCTTGTGTGCACCGTGACAGAAACACTCCTAAAGATGCTGGTTACGGACATGCTTCCACTATATCAACATATCAAATTAGCTTATTTTCAAATGCAAATATTTAATATTAAATATCATTAAATAAATATTAAATATAATTAATATTTATATTACCATATATAATAAATAATAGTATGTGTTATATTAGATTTATATTAATGTATTCATATTAATTAAATATAATAAAATTAAATAATATTATCAGATTATGGCTAAATATTATAAAATACTTCATTGAACAATGAAACAAAAATATGCACATTTAATATATTTACAAAAAGGCATTAATATATTTAATAAATACATTTAATGTATATGAGTTTTAACAATGAAACTGAAATAAATATATTTAAATTTTAATTACATTATTAAAATAAAAACTATAATATAATTCAAAATAAATTATTCATGTTAAATTGTTATTAAAAATAACAAATATTATTATTAGTACTATTACTAATGCTTAATTTTAGGGACAACTTGAGTCATAAGTTTAAAAAAGGACATTTAAAATAATCAAGGCTCTCCAGAATGTGCTGATATGAAGTCTAAAGATAACCATGCAATCCTCCAAAACAAGGTCCGGAGATAGCCAAGACTTTATGAAATGCTCTGAAACGATGTCCAAAGATAAACAAGGCTAAACAGAATGCTAGAAAATGATGTCCGAAGATAACCACGGCTTTACAGAAAGCTCCAAAATAATGTCCAAAGATAACAGAGGCTTAAAGGGGGTTACAACAGCCAGAGAGAAATATTTTGTTGTGACAGTATATAGTCTCATATACTGCTCACATAACTTAAGAAATGTTTTTGTTATGCTTAGATGTCAAATTGTTTTGCTACTTTCTACATTGCCTCTAGAATTCATGTAACTGTCAAGTTGAAAAGGCTCATTTCAGGCATCACTCAGATCTATACATCTGTAAGCGTTCATACCGCATAAGTTTGTTTGACAGAACACATATCAAACCACAAAAGACGTCAGATCATGAGAAGACATTACACAAAGCCTTGGGCTGAGTCTGACACTGGCCTCTGACCTCTTTAAAGGGAATCTGAGGGTTGGTTTGCAGACAGATTGGCCCTGGAGGAAAGGGAGTCGTTTTTATGCTCTGCTGGAAGACATCTCTCTCACTCTCTATCTCATGCTTGCCTTCGGGCAAGAAACACAACAAGACTGATGGTATAGACGAGAACGGGGAGGGTTTTGTTTCAACGTCTGTAACCCTGTGGGGTTTTTTGTGACTCAAACATTGAAATACACCGTGTGCCGAATTATTAGGCAAGTTGATATTCTGGTCATGTTTTTTTTTCCAAGAACATTTTACCAATTCCAAACCACATCAATCTTAATAACTACTATTGACTTTGTATTTAATCATTTATAAGTGATATATAATTGTCCATGAAGGCTGGAAGACAGGCCACAGAGACAGGCCATCATCCTGGGAGAAAATAGACCATCTCCATTTGCTTACATTCAGTCTTATAATGAATCAAATTCACAAGCACCCCACAACTGTTTTCCCCATCATGACTTTCTTCATCAGTGACGACAATAACAGTACAACATGCTGGGCTGATAATGTGCCAAACAGGCTAGCTCGTGTTAAATAAATCCAAGCTATTTTAAAGTTGGTGAAATTAGCATTTTTGTCTATTTAGAGCCATCTGCAGTAGTTTGCATATGAATATTAGCAATAACATCCCCGTAAAACTCCCACACTCTGGCCACAGCAACAAGACACAACACGACAATATTTAAAATTGAGTGGCGTATCGCAGTGCTTCTCATGAAGAACTGAATAGCAGGTATGAAATTGAGGGTGTGAACTCATTTTGAGATGCCGTAGTCGGCGTTTGTCTCTGCGTGCAGCATACACAGTGTTTGCTCGGAGCCAGTCTTGGCGTACACCATTATCCCGGACACCCTTCAGAGCTAAAGAGAGGCTCTCAGAAGAGCAGGGACTGCTGACGGCAAGACTTTTTACATGCTAGCGCAATTTCTCCACCACATGAACACCAAAGGTGATGAAATGAGAGTCAGTCAAACAATGAAGGAGATGTCAGATGCGGCGGTTCATCGCTTTGCAAGACACTACATGCGGGGAATAATAATGAGACTTTGTTGTTGTTGGTAATTAGCGTGATATGGCTATCTCTCATTCAGAGGTGACAAAATCAGGCTACATTTGACTTAGTCTCCAGTATTATTGGACATTTCTTATGCTTCACATTACAGTGTCCAGGTTACATGTAACAAATTTAATTATTTACAAGCTATTCCACCACATAAATAAAACTATACACAGAGTTACAGCTCTAAAAACCAATAGCCAATAAACACACACCAGTAAACAGATGTTGATTTAATTTTATACTGATGTACTATCTTTATAAACACCATTTAACCAGTGTAATCTATTGTCAGAAAATCTAGTCAGGCAAAAATGAACACATTCATCAATGCATATTTCAATGAACCAAATTACATTTCCAGACCACATGGTTCCAAAATCATAAGGTGTGTTTGACTTGAAGACGCACTGCGCAGACTGATCGGTGCATCAATGTAGCGCAAGAGCTCTCGCAGTACTCTGAGGTCATGCATTGATAGGTCTGTGCAGCACCGCTTCAAGCCCAGCACACCTAGAAGCAGAACTATAATTAAAGGGGTCATGAACTAAGAAATCAAATTTCCCTTGATCTTTTGACATATATGAAGTTAATGTACTATATAAAAAAAACATCCTGTAAGTTTCAGAACTCAAAACTTTCTTGTTAAAAGAATTAGTTCACTCCCAAAATAAAAATTTCCTGATAATTTACTCACCACCCCCCCCCCCCCCCCCCCCCCCCCTTCCTCCCCCATGTCATCCAAGATGTTCATGTCTTTCTTTATTTAGTCGAAGAGAAATTACGGTTTTTGAGGAAATATATAGAGAACTTCAACAGGGACCAATGGGTTGAAGGTACAAATTGCATTTCAATGCAGCTTCAAAGGGCTCTACACAATCCCAGCTGAGGAATAAGGGGCTTATAGCAAAACGATCACCATTTTCCATTTAAAAAAATAAATAAATATATATATACTTTAACCACAAATGCTCGTCTTGCACTAGCTTCCTCGGCTGGGATCATGTAAAGCCCTTTGAAGCTGCACTTAAACTGCAAATTGGACCTTCAACCCGTTGGTCCCTGTTGAAGTCCACTATATGGAGAAAAATCGTGGCATGTTTTCCTCAAAACTTTAAAAACATAAGATTCGCAAATGAAAAATAGGCCAAAGTGCTCATATAAAATGTATTATCCAGAGGCCACAAATAAAGTGCAAAATGTTTTCAGGCTATACCCTTCACCTTTGCACTTTATTTGGGGTGAGTAAATTATCAGGAATTTTTTATTTGTGGAAGTGAACTAATCCTCCAATTCAACAGCTTTTACTGAAACCAAGTAGCCAAAAAGACTTGTTTTGGAATTTGTTCCATTATGATCTCAAAGAGCGATGATGTTTGTTTATTTCTTTCTTAAAGGGATAGTTCACCCAAAAATGAAAATTTGATGTTTATCTGCTTACCCCCAGGGCATCCAAGATGTAGGTGACTTTGTTTCTTCAGTAGAACACAAACGAAGATTTTTAACTCAAACCGTTGCAGTCTGTCAGTCATATAATGACAGTCAATGGGACCCACGGCTTTGAGAGTCAAAAAAAAAAAAAAAAAACATACACAGACATTACACAGTATGTAAGAAATAGGATGAGACATCAGTTTACTGTCTGGAATTTATCATGTCAATCCGAATCCACTTTTGCTAGTTTAACGACGGGAAAAACGATCGGTGCGCCCACCTTATGGTCTAAAAGGGTTGTCCCTATTCTCTTAATGTGTAATGGGTGTGTTTTGAGACTCTGATAAATCAATCAGAGTCTCATCTCCCATTCCCTTTAAGAGCCAGTTGTGTGAGGAAACAGAGCTGCTCGCAAATAGGTAGCCAAATTCTGATACATGCAATGTCTATCCATTATGACATGTAGGCATTTTTATATTTATGTAGCCTACACAATAATAATCTTTTACATTGTAATCCTTTCATTTTTAATATTTGGCATGTTTGTGTGCTGCTGCGCGTCCCTGTGTGTGTAATACGTGTGTATATGCGTTGTGGACCCGCCTATAGGCGCATATTACTAACGCGCTCTTTAAATAACAAAAAAATATATATATTTCAGTTGCCTCAAAATAGCAACGCGCCTGAACACACCTCGTTTTCAGACCAGCACACCCATGAGCGCACAAATGGGCGCAAATGCATTTGCTATTTAAACAACGTGGCGCCGGATGTGAAAATGATAACTGCATTGGGCTGAAACTAGCAAAAATTATATTGCATATTGCAAGCAGACTTTCCTCTGCAGCTACTTTGGAGTGCAACGCCAACATCCAATTAACAATCAAACCACATAATCGAGTCTCCACCCTACAGTTGTTCTTTTTCTCGATAATCTGTTACACTCCAATGTGTTTCACAATAATAAAAGGAAATATCTGTTGCTACAAACACTTTACACACACTGAAACAATGCAACTTTAATTTCACAGTCTAACAAGGTTGTCACCCTTCTTCCTGTCTTCATAAATGTTGGTCAGTGATATTCAAAACCAGAAATAGGAGAGAGAAGACGAAATGAGAGCAGAGGGAAATCAGCACATTGCGCAGGTTTCAGGGAGCACTTTGGTGTTTGTGTGCGTGTATGTTTTCCTGGGGTTTTCGAGTCCTTGGTCAAGGGTAATGTCAAACGTTCCTGTTTGTCACTGTTGACTCCCTATCATGGACAGCAAAGGCCGTGTAAGCAGCGGTTTCAACATGCTGAAATGCTGAGGCAGGATTGATATGGTGCCAAACCCCACAGAGTGGAAAAAACTCACTGTTCCTCGCAGATCTAAGAGCCAGAAAGGACAAAACAAATTCAGAACAAATCTGCAGCAAAAATAAACTTAGATGAACCTCACAATTACCTTAACGCATGACCAAATAGACCACACGACAGACAAGAAAGACCACGCCGCAAATATGAAAATCAAAGCAGCATTATAATTTGATTTCTGTGCACGGCACAAAATTGCTGTATTTGAAAATCAGCCTTGTGTTCTCAAGTTCTGCAAATCCCATCTTGTTTTTCTTTTTTCCTAATTCAGCAGCCGAACACTGCCTCCACATTTCTTCATTAACTCAGTTCCTTCATTTAAAAATCACTCCCTCTTGCTTTTGAATTGAAATGACTTCCATTTGAAGGAGCCGTTTTCATTATAACTACTGACTGTCTCAATTGAGTATGCTTTTTGATAACCGTAATCCTTTTAAAAAAGTATAATGGTCATATATGGGGGAAAAGTCTCAAAGGAACACAAATAAACCCGGAATACAAATCAAGTCTTTCAATTTACATATTTCTAATTTATAAACCTTCCCGTTTGACTGGCTATTTTGTGACCTAAGGGGACAGAGATAAGAAAAACGGCAGATTTTTTTCTGTTATCTTTTCATTGTTTTCTTGCTTTCTGTCGGTCTCTCAGAATTGAAACCCTATGCTTAATCTTCAAAGATGAAAGTTTGTTATGAAATTAAAAAACCTGTATAGCCTTTAGATGTCTGTAGCCTCTTCATCTCATCTACTCTCTTCCAGCCTTGTTGTCTCACTGTGGTTCTTCTCTTCCCCATCATTGGCCTGTATCTGCGTTTGGTGGCCGTAGCCGGACCCTAGTTCCTCTGACAGGGCAGCTGCAGTGGGCCCCTCATCCTCGGGCCCCAATTAGGCCGTGCCATCCAGGCAGGTGTCCCCAGAGACGGCGTCTCCCCCTCAGGATTGAAGCGGAGCCGGCAGTCTCTGATGCTGATGAGGGAGAACAGTAGCTGAAGGGGAGGGCAGTTAGAGCTGAGCCTCTGAGGCCTTGCCAGTAATTTTTATTTATTTTATTTTATTTTTTTGGAAAATAAATGCCACTCTTGTTTTGTTTTTCGCAAGCCAGTGCCATAACAGCTCACAGCTTCTGGCAAAGTGAACTGGTCATATCAAACTGCGGGTTTAATAAGTCATTTTTCTATCTTTTTTTTTTTTTTTTTTCTCTCTTTTCCCTGCCCCCTTCTGTTCACTTTCTTCTTAGTTTTGATAGACAATGAAAACAGGCAAAAAGTTACTCAAGACAAATCTAGACATGTGGCCAGAATGTAATTACCTATCAAATGACTCAGAAAACAAAACAATCTAATTGATTAGTTTTATTTATATTAATATTAAACATTGAATTGCATTTTATTAAAGCAATCCACCACTTGAGGCCATGCATTACAGCAGTTTGCCTAAAATTCTTGATTCAGCACATAAACAGTTCATTTTTAATGATTCATTGCATCAGGAACATTTGACCGTATATTATTTTTATATATATATATATATATATATATATATATATATATATATATATATATATATATATATATATATATTTTTTTTTTTTTTTTTTTTTTTAGTTTTTTAGTTTTTAATTAAAAAATTGTTCCATGTAAGTATCACATTCAACAATAGCCGTGTCATTCTTCTGCATCATCGAGAGCAGTCTGAAGGACCACATCAAGAGTTGACGGCCTTTTCACATTTTCCAGTCATTACGGGTTTGTCATTAAATCTATTATTTTGAGAAACAAGGACACAGAAGCATATCTGCAAAGTAATTAGCATTCCTGAGAGACGTACATACCATAACCTTCAAAACAGGATGACATGACTCACTCATGGCTCACAAACCGACACATACTGTGTTTAGAGAAAACTGATATCTTCGCTTAACACTTACCTATATCCACTAACAAGTACACAGCAGACAATGACGCAAAAGTTTTTTGTTTTTTTCTAAAAGCAAAATATGGATAATCATATATTCTTCTTGCCATGATTTACAGAAGATGCCCACTAAAATGTCGTTCAGTGTAACAATAGTTCATTTGCCAAAAATCATGTAGATCATTAGATGTGATTAAAAGACTATTTAAAGATCACAGTGCAGCCTTCAAAACTAATTAATTGTAATCTATACTAATCTTTGCCATTATCCTTCAAAACACTAGGTTTTACCCATTTGTCAGCAATAAGTTTTTAATCTTTCAAAATATAATAAAATTTAGAATAAATAAACGGATTTTCCATCCATTACAAGTGATGTAACACGTCCGGTGTAGTCAGTCCCAAGCTGTTTCGGCGTTGTAGAAACTGTGTTGTGCAAATCTTGTCAATTCAAATGTAAGAAATGAGGAAAATAAAATACCTCAATAAAATAGCGCCAAAGAGGCCGTTACGGGAAATACAGTAGTATACAGCAATTTTTAAAAATACAGTAAGTCTCTGTATGTGGGGTTTGACGTCACAGAAAATTCTCATGATGCAAAGGGTATTACAGTTATTTACTGTAAAGGGAATTTACAGTATTATACTGGGTAATATACAGTAAATAACTGTAGAAATTACAGAAATGTCTAACAGTGTACAGGTCAGAATAATTATGTTGTTTCTTTTTTGCATAAATATATCTCCTATTCTGAATGATTATGGTACATTATTTCTCCCAAATTTTTTTGACATTTTGTTTTCAATTTTCAAAAATGTTATTTGAAACATTAAAGTATATACATTTTAATTGCATTTATTTTTTTCTATGTTTGCCAAAAATTTAATTTAATGTAATTTGCTACAGACACCAAAATTGGACATCTCATCTACAGTTGCAAAGTAATACCTCAAAGTCAGAACTGATAGTTAAAAAAAAAGTCATAAATGTGAAATAAAAAGTCGCAATTACCTTCAAATCATCTCAGTGTCCACAAACTATCACACAGAAAACTGTACACTTATAAATCCTTTAGAAAATGCGTAGAAACTAAGTAGACTAGGACAGAAAATAAGTACTATTTCTCATAATCAGAAAACACATTTCTTTTAATGGAGATCTATTTGGTTCCAATCAGATTTGAGTTTACAATACCTTTCCTACACGTGTCCCCTCAGGACTAGTAAAACAAATCACAATTTAAACCAGCCCAAGGTCTTTATAAAGAAAACTGTTACAAAACACATTAAACAGTTTTAATGAAAATCTAATACTGAAAGACTTATGTGAAAGTCAAGTATGGAAGATAGCAAATATCACTTCAGTATAAATAAAAACAAGTCAACTTGATGGAATCTTGATAGAAAGCCTTTCATTTATTCTAGGCTTCTAAGGCAACTGACTTTTTTTTCTACTGCATTATCCATCATTCTGTACGTAAAGGGTTAGTTCACCCCAAAATGAAAAATGTAATTACTCACCCTCATGTCGTTCCAAACCCTTAAGACCTTCGTTCATCTTCAGAACACAAATTAAGATATTTTTTGATTAAATCAGAGAGCTATCTGACCCTCCATAGACAGCAACGCAACTGAAATGTTCCCAGGTCCAGAAACGTAGTAAATACATCAGTAAAACAGTCAATGTGACATCAGTGGCTCAACTTCAGTTTTGCGATGCTACGAGAGTACTTTTTTTTTTTTTTTTTTTTTTGCGCAAAGAAAACAAAAATAATTTACTCAACCATTCCTCTCCCCCGAGTTACGTCTCATATTGTATATTTTCTCTGAGCAGATAAACTCATCACAATATGGACACCATCTTCCTGTCAGATTAACTGCACATCCAAACAACTTTATGGCGGTTTGACAATGTCAGGTCATGAAATGTAAATGCTTTAAGAAATAATAAACTCTGGATGTCTTCTTCTATTTCAAGGATATGTTAGAATATCTAAATTAAAGAGTATAAACGCTTGCATGGAACCAACATATTTAAAGGAAACTCCAGAGGTTTTTTCTTATATTATGCATGTACAGTCGCAGAAGGAACATCTAGCGAGAACATACTGCACGTACTGATGTCTCTCTCTCTCTCTATATATAAACATATTGTATAAAAATAATAATAATAATGCATTTCTGGCATCGTTTACTCACTCGTGTCTTTGAAATATGGATGACTTCTTTCCGTGGAGCAGATGTTTACAGTTGCTTTTTTCCACACAACGCAGGTGGACGCGGACAGGTGATGACAAGCTCCAAAAGGACCAAAAGTACCATAAATTCGTCATAAATGTAATATATGTGTCTCCGTGTGCTACATTCCAAGTCATGTGATACCACAACATAAGGAAACAATTAATTTTAACTAGCTATTCAGCAAAAACCTTGAAGGCCTCATTTAAATCTGGCGCGTTGGCAACGCCAAACTGTTTCGTTTGCCGCAAGCGGAAGTGTTGCTGCCTGCATTCCATATAAGGACAAAAAGGAAGAGACGCAAAGGTAATGGGCTATAATAATAAAAAATATATATATAATATAAATAATAAAAGCTCTGTGTATATATGGCTATATATATTATGTTGGATTCACAATTTCTTTTTTACATTCTTATATTTTCATTTTTACTTTAGGTGTAAAATTTGTCACTTCAGTTAATGTTACTATTTATGTTGCATTTCTATGAAGGCATATGCAATTCATTATTTGAATTAATCTCTATAATTAAAAATGAAAAGAAATAAAGAAACTTAGCCATACATTTCAATTTTGTCTTTCTCACTACAATAAATTCTTATGTGCGCTATCTCTTTGAGACTAAGCCGGTTCACGTGATCCCAAAATCTGTGTATGAGTTTTATTCTCTTCTCTGACTCCCCCGGCTTATTAGTTTCTTTGAGGTCTATTTAAATCATGCAGCATGGCTTAACGTGAGACCATTAATCTCCTTTTAAATTGAACCTCTTTTCAAATGACCTGGGTCATCGCCAAGAGCCTTAGATGAAAAGATTGGAACTTGTCAATACTTGAGACAGAAAGTTCATGTCATTTCCTGATAAGTTCACAGTGAGGATGTTGTAAATCCCAGCAAACAGTGAAACAAACTTTGACCTCGCTTCTTGAGGATGAGGAAGACGAACGCAGAATGGAGTAGTAGTGGGAGAAATGAAATGTCAGTATGCCCATGTCTCTAAATCTGCTGAGCAAAATGTCAAAGAATACGTGAGGAAGACTGACAGATTATCTAGCACTCGCTCACAGCAATTTAATGTGCTTCACCTTAAACTGTGTTTTGTGACATAGACCTACATTTAGTGAATGGCAAAACTGAGTTAAATGACATAACTGTCAAATGTACTTAGTTTGGTGAGCAGGTACAAAATTCCACGAAAGGAACGATGCTTTACGGTAGCAACAAATGCAAGTGTACAGCTATCCACTTAGGAAAGTGATATATTAACAGCAAATTGCAATCCTGTAGGGGGCTCAAAGTAGCAAAAATCCACAAAACTACATACATTTGCTTTAAGGATTTTATTTTTATTTTTTTTTTGTTTTTTTTTAATTCAATATTTTCATGATTGTATACTACATCATATCCTATAGTGCAGTGGTTCCCAACCGCGTTCCTAGAGGCCACCCAACACTGCAGATTTTGCATCTCTCCTTTGTCTGACACACCCATTTCAGGTCTTGGAGTCTCTACTAATGAGCTGATGATCTGAATCAGGTGTGTTTTATTAGGGAGACATGGAAAACATGCAGTGTTGAGGGGCCTCCAGGAACGTGGTTGGGAACCACTGCTATAGTGAACACAAACTCTCATAAAGTGTTAAACACCAAAAATTTTACTATGCATTATTATTATCGCATATTTTTGCCAGATAAGGGGACACAAATTATCAAAGCAAGAACGTTTTGAAGGCATTTTTTATTTCATTGCATATGCCAAAAATTAACACATATTCCGATTGATATTTCAAACACTTTCTTCAGTTCTTCTGATGAGCGAATGAGGAACAGTAAATCATGAGGGACTGTCAACCCATATGCTTCAAAACTATAAACACTCTGAAGTTACAATTCAAGCTTGCTTCACTGTGATGAAGTTGAACAAAGAGAGAAGAAGAGAGACAGAAAGAGACCAACAGATGGACTTTTTTCAATCTAAGAACTGCAACTTGAGAAATTTTGTAAATAAACATTAAAATGTCACAAACAAAAATAAATAGCCAAGACAGAAGCAGCAGAGACACAATATATTAAATATGACCTCCCAAGATCACCTAAAATTTACTAACAGACCTGCAAGTTTGATATTAATATTAATGAATGAGATGCATTCAGACTACATTATCAACCCCACTGTGGATCTGTGGAGAGATGGTCGCTGTCTGAGGTGCTGAAAGAGTTTAAATACAGTAAAAACAGTATTATTGTGAAGTTCTTTTGCAATATTATTTATTCTTTTTTTTTTTTTGTAGTATTATTTTTTGTAGTAATTTTCAGCAGTCATCTCTCCAGTCTTCAGTGTCAGAAATCATTCTAATATGCTGAATCTTAATTATTCTAAAGATTTTCGATGTGTGTGTGTTTGTACCATGTTATGATGACAACCCCTTAACAGGAAAACAAATAAATTAAAAAGAATATCTAGGGGGGGGTGTCTCTAACATGATTTAACTGAATTATGCAAATGATCATAATTATTCCTATGAAACTGGTCCGATCTCCATAATTGTTGCAGGCCTCGTCACACCTTATAAATGCTGTGTGTTTAGGCCTTACCAAACACAAGGCTAATTATGCAGTGACTAAAACCAGTGCTATTACAGACATGAGGCCATGACTCAGCCCTGATCCTGACCTCTGACTGAAACAGAGGACGGCCCGCTGGCTAAATGTGCATATGCACTGCTGCGCTGTGAAAAACAGCCTCTCCGCCAGAAAACCAACTTCAAACACTCCACTAAAGGTTTATTGATCTTTGCGGATTGCAGCCTCTTAGGAACACAAAGGAACTTTTAAAGTTAATCACAGAGGTTTAATAAAGAAGAAAAGCAAGAGACACTTTGACTTAATTATCAAATAAAAGTCAAGTGTGAAATGCATAAATGAAATGAAAAAAAGCTGCCTATGTAATTAAAAAAGCTGTGCATACTATTGCATAGCATAGAAAATTAATTTTCACCCACCATGAAAAGATACATTAATTTAACTTCAAATAAGATCCAAAGGTAAATTTGTGTCAAATATGAGTCTTTTATATTTGACAAAGCATAAACACAGACCAGAATTTCCTGGAAGTTCAAGAACAAGACTGTAACAAAGAATAGAATAGAATAGAATAGAATAGAATAGAATAGAATAGAATAGAACAGAATCTTCACAGGGAGTTTGATTTACAGGCGATCTGACCAATCATAAAGCAGAATCTACCATTTCATCTGACAAACAAACCAGACAGGAGAGCAGATTAACGTTGGTGGACTTGAAATTAAAAAATGGTGTGGGTTGACATCTCTCTGCGGTTGAAACAAGATACCTTGATGTTCATTCATGTGAATTTCATGCTATAGTAAAGAGGAAGAGATGTATGGTTCACATGTCACCTGAACTGAGGCGCAACAGCGATCTGTCACAACACATTAAAGAGCCACAAAATGGTATTTATTATTTGAATTTCTTTTTCAAAAAATTGAAAGCTGAGACTTTGTTTCATACCAGAAGTAACCTGCTTTGTCTTGTCTGTCGGTGTATTGTCAGTGTCCTCTTTGCTCTGTGATGTATTTTTTACTGCTTGAGAGAGCCATGGCTTGCTGGACGTAGCAACAGTAATTAAGGAGGGTGGGTCTTTGCAAAGGGTCAATTGTTTCCTGATAAATACTTAACTGATTATAAAAGTAATCAGGAAAGAACCCAGATCATCATATTCACTCAAAGTCAGCATAAAATCACATTTACAAACAAAATATAGAACATAGAAATATAGAACATGGAAATAAGTTGGACAGGACTTGATTGGATGAATGTAAATGTAGTGGATTATGATTTCATGTGGACTTGAACTGTGTGATGTTATAGATATGTGTGCTGTTGGCATGTGGACGTGTGCTCTGTGCACCCAATGTTTCTCAAATTCATTTTTCAATGTTTCATGAGACCACATTAAACCATTAACAGGTTGAGAGGTGTACACATCCACTGTATCTGTTTCAGAAGAAGTGAAGAACATCTACACTGATCAATGGAAACCAGAGGACGAGTAAAACGAGCCTGTGTTTATGGTGATATGTGAACATGCAGTAAAACATACTGTAGATTCCCCATGTGATCATCACCAACAACACTTAAGTGAACCTGATCAATATGATCTTCATAGAGTGTGCAGTATATGTCTCATGTGTGTTCAGCTCCACACAGAAGAAAGAACACATTTCTGAATGATTCAATGGATGAAGATTAATTCTTAGGATGCAGATATCATCACAACAAAGATTATACTAATAGTACAATTATTTAGAATATATAATGTGTATAAAATCCTGAATATGTCCTTCAACACATGGTCTAAAAAAAATTGGATGGTCACTTAGTTTCTTATATTTAAGGACGACTCCATTTACCATTTAAGTGCCATTTAAAATAATAATTTTTAAATAAAATGCAGCTAAACAGTCAACATATATATTGGTCACTTAGTTTCTTATATTAAAGTACCACTCAATTTGCCATTTAAGTTATATTAATGTATATATAATAATAATAATGATAATAATAAAAATCTACAGTAAAACCTCTCTCTCCCTAGTTATAAATAATAAAAATAACAATAAAAAAATAAATTATTAAAATAAAAGAATGCTTTTATTACAATTTTATACATATAAAATTAAAAATAAAAAAATAAATGTAATGATAAAAACAATAAAATATTAAAATGAATTTAATAATTAAAATAAAAGAAAGATTATTATTACAAATTTATTCAAATGAATTTTAAACAAAATGTAGCTAAACAGTCAAAATATTATATATAGAAATTATAAACAGTGAGCAGACTTAAAAAGTCTGTATACTATAATACTATATACTATAATATAACTATTAATATAATACTATATACTATAATATAACTATTAATATAAATAAAAACTAATAAATTAAATCAATAAATAATGTATAAATTGTTACAAATCTTGACACCTGGCCTTACTGGACCAGCAGAAAAAAAAAAAGTCTTCATGCTGATCCATGTTAAATTAGACACAATGAGCTAATGGGAAACCAGATGCTGAGATTAAAGTTCCTTTATTAGAATGAACTCATTCAACATCCTCATAATGAACTTATCACAAGTGCATTTTATCTATTTCATGTTCATTTTTGTGTGATAGATGTACAGTACTATTCGTATTTCACTCTGTCTTTCCCACTCACATATCACCAACTGTCTTTCTCTCCCCGGCTCCTGTGAGAAGAGTAAAGCCTCATCTTAATGTGTTAGCACATGACACATGCCCCCATTACCCATAAGTCTGTGAGCAGTCAGAAGTGGGTTCACCCTCAGAGCAGTCTGCTGCAAAATGCATGTAGAAGCCTATATAGCGCGTCTGAGGCAGCTGTGAGAGCAGCGTTTCCCCAGCACGTCTCCCCTGAGGACCGCAGAGAGAAGGGTGGACCTCTTATCTATCTGTTATTGGCACATTAACGCTCTTAGTGTGGCACTTTGTGACCTCACAGAGGTTCAGAAGCCTTCTCCAGAAAGTTCCAGTAGAAACTGAGTCTTCCCTGTGGAGCGGTGTGCTCCTCTGTGGGCCGCAAGGGACTTTTTAAGTCTGCTCATTGTGTTTTTCTGGCTGAGCACAAGCTCTCTACGGCAGCGTCTGCACAGTTTTAGTCTTCAAGATCAGATGATGCGGCCAAATCTCCCTAAAACAGAGAGAAAAATATGAAAACCATCAAAGCTGGATCATAGAAACAAAATCAAATGGCAATTGTTGCTAGGCGGCCTGTGTCAAAGAGTGCACCCTCAAGATAGTAGAAACCAATACTACAATATTAGCCTATAATATAACATCCTAAAATGGGGTCTATGGTCCACTGGGGGTCCGTCTCATATAGCCAGGGGTCTGCAACATTATAGACTTCAATCACTTTTTCAGAGGCCTAGAATCCATAAGTATATTTTACATTCATTTTCTCTGTAAGCATTATAAAAAATCATCAGTAAAAAAGATCTCAGTGTTAAATATTTTATTAGCTAAAAAAATTGTATTTGAAAATTTGAAATTAAAAGTTTAGAAGACTGTACAATTGATGATGCAAAATTTTATATATATATATATATATATATATATATATATATATATACACACACATACACACACAATCACAATTAATAAAATTAATTAAATTAACAAAGATTTTTTTATTAAAATTATTTTTAATTTAGCTAAAACTTTAATCTATCTAATATATATATATATATATATATATATATATATATATATATATATATATATATATATATATATATAAAAATACTAAAATGTAAAACATATAAAATTATTATTATTTCAAATTCAAATTATTATTATATTATTCAAAATGTAGCCAAAACAGCTAAAAAAGTTAGAAGTAAAATATAAAAATGTAAATATTAACATTTTAAATAAATAAAATTAAATAGAAACATTAAACCTGTTTAAAACAATTTAAATTAATACCAAATAAGATATAAATAAATGTTTCAAACAAAAGCTGAAAGCCAAAAAAAAAAAATTAAAATATTATAAACTACTTAAAAATATTAAAAAAGTATTTAAAAATATTAACAATTAAAATAAATAAAATTAAATAGCAACACAAGTTTAAAACATTTCAAGTTAATTTTATTGTATATATATATATATATATATATATATATATATATATATATATATATATATATATATTTATATATATATATATATATATATATATATATATATATATATATATATATATATATATATATAAATTAATTAATTAATTAATTTAAATGTAGCTGAAACAGCCAACAATAAAATTAAATCAATTAAATTAATTATTAAATTAAAAATTAATTATGAAATTAATTAAAAAATATTAAATAATATTAAATAAATAATAATAATAAACAGGAACACTAACAAGTTTAAAACATTTGAAGTTAATTGCAAATCAGATGTAGCTGAAACAGACTGAGACATGGCTTGTAGAGAAGCACATACCATAGAGCAGTGTTTCCCAACCACTGTGCCACGGCACACTAGTGTGCCACTAGTGTGACAGGCTGTCGGGTGTGCAGTGGAAAATTATCTAAAACTTCCATATCTCTATTATATTTCGTTATTATTATTTTAAATCAGTGCTACTGGTCATCGTTATGTCTTGTGGGGTTTACAAATATTTAACCAATGAAAAGCATTCAAAAGAGCTTGTGACTAAACCTCGTAACGCCATTGGATCCTCAAATTGTCAGTCAAACCTCATAACTCCGCCCCGCCTTCATTCAGAATGAATCGCCGCGACGCGCAGTTAGAAGACAGGCGTCTATTTCTTCACAATGCAAGAGTAAATAAAGAACTGATGTTTGAGTAAGAGCAGCGTTTCCTTTACTCAAGAAACGCTGTCTATAAAGGCTAATGTTTTTGTATGTTTAAAGAGCAGAGTCTAGCATTTGCTGTCTAGTTGTAGCCAATACACTTTTGTGCGTTTTAAATATCCTGTGCATAGCGGTTCGGCTTTTATATCGTGAGATTTTGGCCAAATGTATTAAACAACAAGAGAAACTGAGTGCCCATATAGCTACAATAAACTTTAAACCTGCAAACTAATGAAAACGTGATGCTATTTATTTACTACCTCAGTTGCGTCCGTTCTAATGATGGACAAAACACAGATCTCTGTCATTCGGTCGTCAAAAACCTTGTTAACTCCATTTGAGTATGATTTTAAGAAATTAAGTGCAAGTGTCTGATCATATATAAAGCCAAAATACCAACTCTGAAGATGCAATGTTTAATTATTGGGAAAAAAAAAAACTTTCCCCCTGTATATATATATAAACAGCATTGTAATATATATATATATATATATATATATATTATATTACAATATATATATATTACAATGCTTAGTGGTGTGCCGTGGGATTTTTTACATATAAAAACTGTGCCGTGGCAGAAAAAAGGTTGGGAAGCACTGCCATAGATTAATACCCTCAGAGTTCACAGTAGGCCTGTCTTGAAAGGTTTATGATGCTAAAAATCAATTTCTTGCTGCAGAAAATGTCTTGGGTTTTAAGCATCTGAGTACGCTATCAAAAAGAGCCTAGGTATTTTCCTGTGTGATTTTAGTTTGCTCATTTCTTGTGTACGTACGACCAGGATGTAATCTGGAAAAACCAATTCATGCAGCTGTTTCTCTGGTCTATCTTCTGTTATATGGAGATAAACACCATCATTTCATCATTTCTCTGGCATGTTATATTGGTGGCGATGCAAACAAAACAGTTCTCGATTCAAAAAAGTTTAAGAAAATCTTGAAAAACAACAACAACAACAAAAATACTGATAGTTCTTTGTTCTTTGCTGAAACTTAGATGCTCTGAAGTACCTTACTTTTAGACAAAAGGAATAAATAGAGGACCTGCAGCTTTTCTGTTCATTCTGTTCATAGATGCATGCACTGATCAATTTCAGATGCATCCACATTTGCATGGACTAATGCATGGAATAATGTATCCCAAATCATCGTATGCTGAAAATACGTATGAAGGTATATGGCAGAGTATTGTGGCAGAGGGTGGCACTCAGCGCAATAATCAGCCATAAAGAGCAGCCGTTCTGATAGGATTACTCTATGAGATCTCTAACCATCTCTCTCTCTCTCTCTCTCTCTCATGTCTTTATCCTCTTATGCCGTGGAAGCTGTTGTTTGACAGTCGCTGGAGGAAAGCATGTCTGCTCTCTCGAGGCAGAGATTTAACAGCAGACGCACTTTAATAGAACTCTTGCTTTCCTCATCACTGTCAGGCGACTTCAGTTAGTTTACACATTAAACCCCTCATTTGTGTTCAAATGTCTCGTAATATTACAATAATACTAGAGAGCAACTAGAGAGCATTTCCAGGGAAGGAGTGAGTGTTTGTGTTCCCTGATCAGCAAATTACACTAGATATTCCTGCTAAAGAGCAGCATTATTTGTTGTAAGGGTGTTTACATAGATTTGTTTCAAAACCCAGCACGGCAAGTTTCTAAATGACATTATAACAGATTTTTAAGCGTTTTAATGCTAATAATTTATTTTAATTGCAGTTCTTTTCATTTTTTTATGAATTTAAGAGTTCAAATAATTAATAATAATAATAATAATGATAATAAATAAACACTGTTTTAAAAATTAAAATTAATACATTTAAATAGCAACAAAACAAAAGCAGTTTAAAGCATATTTTATTGCAAAACATTTATTAAAAGGAATTTCATCAAGATGTAGCAGAAACAGACAAATATCTGGCTTATATATATGATATAGGACACAAAGCATATACCAAATGTTTCAGATTGTTTCTGGAGAAAATAGGGTGGGTTTTAAGCAAATGTATTTATTTATTTATTTAAATTAATTGCCGTTCTTTTCATTTTTTTTTTATGAATTTAAGAGTACAAATAATAGTTTTAATAGTTTTAAGTTTTAATATTGTAAAATATTTTTGTTTTCTAATTTTTTAAACATTTTATTGTGTTAACTTAACAGCTGAAATAATATATATATATATAATATATATAACATTAAGCTCACCTTAACCAATCTGAGAAGAGCATCAGTGGCTTTTCGTGGCTTCAGGCCCAGCTATTGTAATCTGAAAAGAAAAGAGAAACATTAAAACTTAAAGTGTAGATTAAAAACAAAACAAAACCAAAACCAAAAAGACACAAATCTGCAATGGTTTACAAAGCTTATAGTAAGTCAGTATTAAACATTCATTTATTTAAAGCTATAGCACATAAAAAATATATAATTTTATCTCCTCCTTAAAAATAATTGGTGATAATAATGATTCGTTAAAGCAATATTACAGCTATTTATTAATCTTTTTACAATTTTACTTCTAATTTAAGTTCCTCAGCAAAACGTAAGCCAAGAACAGCTTTAAATGAACAGGTTTGTTTTGGTTTTATCCAGTTTAAGGGCTAGTTTAGATGAGATTAGATTGTGACGGGTTGTTTACCTTGTAGAACGAAGGCCTGTAAATACAGCTACTGCCATCCTCATCAGCTCTGAGGTCAGCTGGGGTCATTTAGAGGTCATGTGGGGGCGGGCTGTTTAGTGGACTATAGAGACGGTCATGTGACCAGAAGGGGGAAGAAAGAGCAAAAACAGCAAGCAGAAATCCCCAAAAAAGAACCAAGGTCAAAAAGCCACTGCTAACATTATGAAATCTTAAAATATGAAATATGACAATATGTGGAATTACTTTCCATGTGCAACAGTACTGTATCTATAGAGTCTAGCAAAGTTGCCGTTAATAAAAGAGTATGATTAAAGATATATTAGTGGATAATTAACTTGTACGTGGAAGTTGCTTTCATATGCTTTACCACAGAAGAGTCTCATGTGTTTTCAAGTAGAAAGAATTAGAACAGATAATAAGGTAAGTTTATAATTGCAAATTTATTTCAAGCTGCTGGGTATGGTATATTACAAATAAATTGAATTGTGCCGGCTGCAATTAAATTTAATTCTACTGTCAAAATAGTTACATGCATCAGATTAATTTTTGAAAGAAATACTAGACATTCAGAGGGGACAAATATACTTTTTGGTTTATTTTCACTTTTATGTGAGCTTAAAGGATTTATTTTTTTCCATTTTATTTTCTCATAAGATACTGTACGCTACACTTTTGATGTTAATACACAGCAGATGTTAGTTTAGATTATGAAGTTTTACCAAAGTAAACAAGGACAAAATGTGCTCTCAAACACAACGATATTTTTTCTTTCAAAAAGTTTATTTTATAATCAACTGAGACGAGAATTAAAGGGCTTACACAAGCTTACAAAGATTATAGCTCTTAACAGAAACTGCCACCACCAGTATCACAATAATTTTCATCACTATCACTTTTTAAATTTCAACATACATTTGATTAGGCTTTTAATAGTTTTATAAAACAGTACTAGTTGAACTTTAGTCAACAGTATTCGGTTTAGAAATGACCAGTAGCACTTTGCTGTGCACTTAAAATGCATTACAAGAAGTTTTCAAGGATACACAATGTGCCAAAAACTGCTGTCTTGCACAAGCAATGCTTAGGTTTAGTCTTTTCTTGTTTTTGAAATGCTCTGTCACCATTTTTAACCCATCTGTGCTATATAACATACTAATGGAAAGCCAACATTAGCGCCGTACAAAGGCTTAGATGGGCTATAATGCATTAGAATTGCACAGTAAAGTGTGCAGGAGTAAATTCTAGATGTCATTAACTCGAAGGAATCTCTCATATATCAACTGAAACTATGAAATTGCATTGGGAATTTTAGTCATTTGGATTAATTGGCCAAAACTGTCAATTCAGACACTCTTCAGAAGGTCTAAATGTAGATCGCTCACTAGAAGAAAACACCTATTACCACAGAGCTCATTAAAGGGTTTAAACGCTCAACACAAAAACAGACAAAACTACGCAGGCTTTTCTCATCGCAACTGAAATTGCACAAAATTATTATTTTTTCACAACATGCTCCTATAAGCCCTTTAACGCTGAAGAACTTTCCATTTAGAAAAGAGAAAGGAAGGAAAGCAACATGTGCATTTTTTTTACTTTTTTTTCTCTAGTTAAAGGTAAAATTTACAAGGGACACATTGAAGCTGATTACCCATCAAAAAAAAGTATCTACAAAAACTGACCTGCTAAATCTAAACATCGTACTCCTCATATAACTCCGCCCCTAACCGCTAGTGCCCGCCTCCCTCCGACATAAGTAGGTCTATTTGAATTCTGATTGGTTCTCTGATTTAAACTATATAATCCAGTGATCCGTAATGTTCCGTTTGTGGGGGGGTCGTCCATGTTACAAGAGAATCAGTTCCACAGAAACTTAATTTTACCCATCAGCTATTTTTGTCGTTTTGGTTGATTTTATTTGCAAAAAAAGGAAATAGAGTCCATAGAAAATCCATTACTTGGGAGGGCACATGAAGGACTGTAGCAGGTCAGAACCGGGAGTACGGCTGCTCTCTGTACACTCCTTTGCTTGTCCTTGCTGGTGGCGCCTTGTTGCGGTTGTTTGTCCATTCCTCCGGGCCTGAAGAGGGAGACAAAGAGCAAAGGTCAGAAAGGTCATTAGTCATTCAGGCCTTGCTAGAATGCTATAATTAGTGCATTCTGTAGTGAAACATAGTCATTAAACGCTGAACAATATTTGTAAGACCTTCACGCAAATGCATGTTTCATGCTAACAGTAACGTGTTTGAATTCATACTAATATATTTTAGTCAATGAAATAGGTTTGTGTGATGGTTTTGTGTATTGCATGGTCGATACAATGTGATAAATTGACAATTTACAGTAATTTTAATGAAACTTGACATTAAAAAAGCTTTACAGAATAACCAAGATTTTGACATGAGGTGAAATATATTACAATTGTCACGTTTTGATGGCATGCCGAAAACCTGTCAAGAATATGCCCAGATCATATTTCACCCCAAAAAAGAAATAAAAAATATTCTGAATCATGAAAAAATAAGCATATTTTAAAACAAATAAGACTATTTTGCATTGTGATGCATTTGCAGTGTAAAAAATACATGCAATTTAAATTGTAAATTATTAAATCACTGCAATACTTGCCTTAAAAATTCTATATTAATGCAAATCCGCTATCAGACAATAATAGAAAAAAACAAAAACAAAAAAAATCATATCTGAATTAAATCTGGACATACTGCAATGGAATGGAAATATATTAATAAAAAAGAATAATTTCACAATGCAAAAATCAAATAAAATTTTTGGCATTAAGTAGACTTACATTATAGACTTACATTTTGTGTTATTACATTGTTGTCTTAACTAACTTTGAAAAATTAATTAATTAACTGAAACAGTTTTTACTCTTGTTTCCAAAATGTAATAATCAATCTTTTGATGATAACTTGACTTCTTCAGTAGCCTCGTAGAATTTTTAAAATTCAAGTCATCATTTTTGAAAAATTTATATATATATATATATATATATGAAAGTATGAAAATACTGAAATGATCAGCATTTATTTATTTAATTATTTATTTATTTATTTGTTTTTGTTTTTTTATTTGCTGTAATGCAACTTTGAGTGTGTTTCTGTGAGATTCACTTGTCCGCCAGTAAAGTGTAATTTCTTTGTGAGTGTGCGTTAAACAGGTTCTTTGCTCTTCCTCCCAAGAGGACTCTGACAGTGATTTGTTGTCGAACATGCAGCAATCCAAAGCACCTTCAAATGTGACTTTTACACAACAACATCAATCTTTAAAATAACAAAGCCCAAGAGTCACGACACCATCCACTTTCTTCCTCTCTGAGCTCATGGCACCTCTGATAATTTAGCCTAACTAACACTGACAATCAGAGAGAAACGTCCCCAAACCATCCTGCCTTTGTCCTTCACCTCAGAAAGAACAAAACAACTTTAATTGCAGCAGAGGATCAAATAGCCACTTTAAAAGGTTTTAGTGGAGTGCCCTCGAGCGAGAGGTTACCGTCGCCATTAGCGTAACAGCAGAGCTCATTCACGAGCGTCCATGTCGATGAACGAGAGCGCTATCGACGCCAGCTTTTGTGTGATCTTGCTCTTTTTCAGCTCTTCTTAGGGACAGGAAGGCACAAAGGCTGTTGCTCTAAAGTCACTCGTTTTTTCAGGCTGGGAGCCGTAGCCAATAATCTTTAATTAGAGAGCTGTCAACCTCAGGTTAGCCTGCGCTAGCTTCAAGAAAAGGGGTCATGCGCACTGTCCTTGCGTTTAGAAATAACAAGGATGTGCATCAGCCGGATAATAGGGAGATCTCCTTTGAACTGTCAAGCTGTCTATGCGTTGTACCACCTGGAAAAGTGTTAAGTTGAGTGTTATGGATTGCTTATGTGTGTGTGAGTGAAGAGCTGTGTGTTTCAAATGTGGTCACAAAGTGGAAAGCGACATAGAGGAAATGTGAAAGACAAAGAGAAAAGGTAAAGTCACTTTTAAGATGCAATTACACAACCATTTCCATTTTTTTCAGATCAGTTCTGTAGTCTAATTTAAAGTGCTGTCATGTCCAAACAAGCCATCTAACATTGTTACATCTCATTTCTTTGTGCTTTATTATATTTATTGAGTTTGATAACACAAGCACGCTATTGCTAGTTCTTATACCGAGAAATGTTTACTTTTGAACCTGGTGTAAGATAAATAAACTAAGACTTACATTACATGTCTATATATCTTATGGGAAAATTTCTTTGTTAAGGTGGAAATGTCACAAATGATACATTTTTTTTTTTTTACTCTTTTACTCTTTTTTTTTAATCAGTTTCGAAAATATAATAATTAATATATTAATAATTAAGAATAAAACATAAAAAAAAATAAAGTTTATACATAGATAGGCATTTGGAAAGCAGAAAAAATGAAGACATGGTAAAAGTTTCCAAAGTTTTAACATTGCCTTCATATAACAAAAATTTCTAGAACATAAAACTGACCTGAAGAAACCTATAAAATGAAAGTTTAAACTGTATGCTGAACAAAACTAGGTTTTGATTCTGTTACAAATATATCTTATAAATAATACAACTGTAAACATGCACGCAAATGCTTCAATCTGAGAAACTGCCCACAAATGCATCTGTACATACACACTAAAAGCACACACACATTAATATTCTAGCTGCTGAGAAATACAATGGCACGTCTTATCTTTTTTGCTGGGACAATGAGCTTACAAAAGCTATATCAGCAGTTTCAGAGAATTGCAATTTCTCTTCAGATATCTCTGCCATATTTATATTTATGCTGTTCTGTACCTACAGTGTCCGTAACCGCAAACTTGTTTGCCTTTCACAGAGCGCATGTCCGACAGCATTTTGATTCTTTTGCTGCATCCGAACCCGTCTCCCTTCAGCATTCATTGTAAAGGCCTGTTCATGTAAATACAATACACTGCAACCAAAAGCCTTGCAATGCCAGCAGTATTTATAACAAGAGCTGTACAGCAGGAGCTTTGCGTTCTTTGGGCAAAAGACAGACTCAAAGTTCATGCACTAACTGGAAGTATAATGAAACAGGCAGCATTCTGCTGCACTAGAAGGGTGAAAATCTGGCTGTCAATCTACTGCAATAATTTATTCATGGTTATAAAACTGTATTGACAGAAAAAAAGAAGAAGAAAAAAAATCTTACCGTAAGAGTCATATGATTCTCCGCTGAGACCATGGCTGTATTCATAATAATCATCTGAACTGTGAAAAGAAAGAGACAGAAATTTAGAAAGGTCTTCTTAAAATATATATGTAAAGTACAGGGTATATATGATTTCTTACATACAGAAATGTAATTAAAAATCTCAGAAATTAGACATATATTCAGACCAGTCCTATATGAAAATATATGCATACAATTTAAATGCTATTAATTGTAAATTTATTAAGCAAAATAAAAGTAATGTTGTGTGATTGAAAAAAAAAAAATAAAGTTGACACTGTATGTGTTTGTATGTGCATTTATATACAGACAGAGGAAAGGAAAGTGAGAAAAAGGTGATGAGAGTTCAAGGCATGTGTCTGCTTATTTGACATTGTCTGCTCCCTATTTAAATTGACAAAGCAACATCTCAGCAGCCACATGAAGCAGAGTAACCCATCGGAGAAGCTATTTTCCAAGCAGATTTGCGGTGCGCCTTCCTTTCATTCCTGCGCCTAAGAAGTTTTGCTCCTGGGTCTCTGTTCCCTTTCTGCCTCCAAATTGAGGTTTTTTTTTTCATAGGCCCTCAGCTGAGCTGTCCAGTGTCAATCACAACTGACTGCTAACCATATCCCAGTGTTCATGCTCCCATAATTCCATTGGCCTCAATAAGGATGGCGCCATGAGAAATAGAAGCCTTGCTTGAAAATAAAAAGATGCTCTTCAGTTCTCTCAGCTCCCACCATTCAGGATTCTTCCGATTTTGACCTTTTGTTTCTATTCTATTCTATTCTATTCTATTCTATTCTATTCTATTCTATTCTATTCTATAGCAACTCCTTCATACTTTGTTTTATATTAGTTTCCTTAATTTCCTCCTGCCATCATTTTCATAATAACTCCTTTCAGTGTTTCCCACTGGGGTCGACAAACGCGCCGGCGCGTTTTGTTGCATTTTTTTTGAAAGCCCCTAAAGGAACTTAAATTACTCCCTAAGTTTTAATCATACAGATAAGAGCAATACATCAATCGAATCTGTAAAGGGTCTACTTTTATTTGTATACACACATAATAACAACAAAACTTTGTGCTTTTATATAATAAAGAAAACAAACAGGGTGTGCTCTCTGCCTCCTTGGTCTGCGTCATCTTCATTTAGAAACGCATCATTAAAATGAACTGAAACTCTGCGAATTCTCGAAAAAGAGACATGAGAGATATATCTATAGAAAGCTTGACATGTATACTTTAAACTAAGCAAGTCTTATCGAAAATAAATATTCTGTGATAAAGTAATCCATATGAAACCAACGCGATGTCCAGTCTTTCACGTCTCCCTTCATTATCTCTAATGCGACCACGTCCATGCGCTGCTATAGATATTATAAATCGACCACGTGAAAACGCCTACATCACAGCAAACAAAGCAGGAGACTTTACCTCAAGTTCATCTCGGCTACTGTTCGCTTCGCGCTGAGTGGAATAAGACAGAATTCATCTCAAGCTGAGAGGAATAAACTTTGGATTACCTCAGAAAAGAATAATGCAGCGGCTTGAAGAAGAATCCAATGGAGATTATTTACATGAGTAAGTCTTTTTTTTATTAACCTACTTGTATTAGTTTTCACATAACTTGTACACATTTTACTAGTTAGACTTTTTCTAAACTATAATTCCTGATAAATGTATAATCAAGTAAAAACATTATGAAGTTTTATTCACTGCATTTAAATGTCTCACGATGCCATGATTTTTTTTTTTAATGTTCTCTAAAATAAACAGCAATACGATATAAAAGTAATATGACTTATCATGTTAATAGCCTAATGTTACAGTAAGAATGATTAGACAAAACTTTACTGTGATAGGCTATACTCTGTTTGCGAATATAGCCTATATATGTTTATAACTATAGTTTTTGTATTGTATAGGCCTACATACAAAGCATGCTTGTGTCTATGACTATAAATAAGCTTCTGTTCGCGAATATTTGCTCTGGTGTATATGTTTTGAATGTGTTATACCCAGTCATTGGTGATTGCGATTGTCTGAGGTGTAAATGTATCAAGTAAGCTGTAAATATCAATGATAAGTGACTCATCGACAGACATTTACACGCGTCCATTCTTATCAGGGATGCAATTTATTATCAGCTATGCATCTTCTGGTAATTGCTATAACAACTGTTTACATTTTCGTTTAGGACTGTGGCTGCATCACTGGCATAATTGCACAAGAAAGGCACACGCATGTCAGTTTTGTGTTCGCTGGAAATTCATACTGAGTAAGTGCACAGTATAGTGTATAGTAATTGTACTTTTATTATGCCTATATGGTAATATTATTTGTGGTTGGTAGTGCTAAAATATAGTTTCTTTGTTATTGGCATTCTGTTTTCTCATCAATAGACAGGCCTACTAAGATTCTGTGAAAAATAAATGTTAACGATTGTTTACAACATTCTTTTAGGACTGTGAATACATACTCTCGCCTTCACCTGCATCTCGCACAGGAAGGGGATGCAGGTCTCATTCAGTTTTCATCTCCATTCGGAATCTTACAGAGTAAGTGTGCATTCCCTATTTTACAGATGTTACTTTCATTTGATTTATTTACTGTATGGTAAAATATGTGTGCTAAGTGGTATTTGTGTTCTTTTTTTTTATTCTATAAATTAGTACTAGTATCAGCGACCATCACAATAATCAGCATGCTTACTTTTTTTATTTCAGATGTGAATAACCTGTTGCAAAGAGAGCCAAAGCAAGTAAGCAGCCCACTCGTTCGTGGAACAATATAAATATACACAACATAAACATAACAACATAAACATAAACACATAAACAATATACACTTTGGAATTGTCAGGTATGTGATGTTCATTTATATATTTCAACATGACGCACTACCAGTCAAAAGTTTTTGAACAGTAAGATTTTTAATGTTTTTGTAAAGAATTCTCTTCTGCTCACCAAGTTTGCATTTATTTGATCCAAAATACATAAAGTTGTATTTGCTACAGCAATAATATTGTGAAATATTTTTACTATTTAAAATAACTGCTTTCTATTTGAATATATTTTAAAATGTAATTTATTCCTGTGATCAAAGCTGCATTTTGAGCATCATTACTCCAGTCTTACTCCAAGTGTAACAATATACACAATTCCATTCAAAAGCTTGGAGTCAGTATATATAGAAATTAAAACTTTAATTTAGCACACAAGTGATGCTACAAGTGATGCTGTTCTTCTGAACTTTCTATTCATCCAAAAAACCTGAAAAAAATTCTTCTCAGCTCTTTTCAACATAATAATAATAATAATAATAATAATAATAATAATAATAATAATGTTTTTGGGCAGCAAATCAGCATATTAGAATGATTTCTGAAGGACCATGTGACTGGAGTAATGATGCTAAAAATTCAGCTTTGAAAGTCAGCTTTGATTGTTCCTAATAAACTGTTTAACTGCACACGCAAGTGAATCTCAAGTTATTTTGTGTGATAGCTAAATATATTCTAAATAAACTACAAACAAAATATATATACACTTTGTTATATATACATTTTGTCCTCACATTCTTTCTAGTAACACTTCCCTCTCAGTCACATACCTGACTAAATGGCTCATTATGCAGCTCATTATGCGGGCCTTTGTCTTCTCAGGTGTGAATTACTGCATTATGTAGGGTAGTTGACACCCTCTCGCATATGCCCTTTCTACTTGAAAAAGTGTCTTAGAAAATTTAAATCAATATATTGTTTTCTGTGAGCGAGTGAACAAGATGATTTTCACATAATTTTGAAGCAAAAATTCTATGCTACAATATCCAGTTCTCAAAAGTCTTGCGAACAAATGTTCTGTGTGTGTTTTATGGCCTTATTTCAGTGACTTCAAAATTTTAGTTTTTCACTAACCATGCATAAACATTGCTTTCTCAAAAACACAATCATGTACATAAATGCTGCTAACATATTATTGTAGCCCAGTTTGTGGTGATTACAGTGTTATTAGACTTTAGCCATTTATATGTTTATAAGCAACTGAAGAAAGCACAAATGTCAGGGCATGTCAAAAGTTCTCCAGGCCCCCAAAACACCCTCAGAACCCAGAGGGTTAATGTGGCAGCCGGCTATTGCGTAATCTGTCCCACTACAGTTCCATAATGAACAAAAATATTTTTACACTTGTCTAAACAATATAAAAGGTCTCTAACATTGTGTTTTGTGCTGTTGCCTTGGCGAAGCATCTGTCAATCAAACTAAAATTTAAATAGTGATATGGTGCAGTGCAGTTATCAAAATGCAAAAGGTTGGCATTTAATTCATTTAAAATCATTTACTCTGTTGTGCTGCAAAGTTTCAAAGCGAAGCACAGCACTGTGTTCTCATGAGCAGCTCATTGTGTTTTTTGGTCGTGTCACAGAGAATGCAACAAACTCAATCTCAGCATGTGTTGTGAGTTTAACATGCATTTGCTATGCAACGTGTGCCAGCTTTATTTTTCACAATTCCTCCCTTCTCTCCAATCATACTAACATAACTCCTCCCCCATTCCAATTATGTCATCATAACTCATTCTCTTCAATCAGTCTCAATACTATAACTCCTCTTCATTCCAAACATAATACTATAACTCCTCCCCTCATTCCATTCATACTATCAAAACTCCTCCCCTCATTCTAATACTACAACTCCTAAAACTACAACTCCCCTTTATTCTAATCATACTATCATAACTCCTCCCCTCAGTCCTGTCATGTTATCATAACTCCCGGCGGTTGGGTTACTGCCCAGAAGGTTGGGTTAAACATTTAACCCAATTGTTGGTTGAAAACAACCCAGCATGTGTTCTTTCCAATATTTACCCAGCACTGGGTTGTATTTAACCCTGCATTTTTTAGAGTATACTATCACAACTCCACCCCTCATTCCAATCATACTATTAAAACTTCTCCCTTTCAATCAATCATAATATCATAACTCCTCCTCCATTTAATCATTCTATCATAACTCCTCCCACATTCCAATCATACTATCATAACTCCTCCCCCCATTCCAATTATACTTTCAAAACCCCTCCCCTAATTCAAATCATACTATAACTCCTCCTCCATTCTAATTATGCCATCATTACTCCTCTCCTTCAATCAATCACAATATTATATCTTCTCTCCATTCCAATCATAATACTATAACTCCTCACCTCATTCCAATCATTCTATCGAAATTTCTCCCTTCCAATCAATCATAATATTATAACTCCTCCCCATTCCAATCATGATACTATAACTCCTCACCTCATTCCAATCATTCTATCGAAATTTCTCCCTTCCAATCAATCATAACACCATCATTCCTCCTCCATTTAATCATTACTATAAAATCTCCTCCCTTTATTCTGATTATAATACTATAACTCCTCCTCTCATTCCAATTATGACTCATTCCCTCATTCACAACAGACACTCACACATACATCAATCCAGCGTAAGTGGCTGAGAAAAGAGTGTCTTGGTTGTTATGCAGAGAGGAAATCTCATGTCAAAGCTCACACAAAGGTTCCTATCAGCAGCCTGCTGTTACTGCTAGTTTCATGCTTAAAATGTGTCTGCACACCAGGGAGAAGAAGATAGGATGACAAAGAGAGAGAGGGTTGTGCTGGGATTGCAGTGTAAAGACCAACAACTACGGTCACTATTCCCACATACGTGCTCAGGAAGCTCGTGAAAGCCGAAAGAAGGCTTTCTATCATATGTGTGATGAAATTCCCCATTTCCACTGCACATGAAGGTGAAATTGAAGAGACCTAAAGCTTTTGTGTTCAGTAATGCATCAGTCAACTTTACAACCTGCTGCCAGATGCATCTCTCTCCACGTATTTCACACCATAAAGAACCTCTTCTCCTCAATCTGAACACCAGCTTGGGTTCAAACCTAGTTAGACACCTTTAATTTCTTCCCTGACACATCGTCAATATTCCTTCTTCCCTTAATTCAGCTCTCTCCCTCTCCTCCAACGCTGAGTTTGTTCTGTTCTACTCAATTACCCTGTTCGGCTCACTCCAGTCGAGGTAGAGCATTAGTAGAAATGATGATGCATTTAAGTCACACACAGTCCAATTCCCTCCAATTAGCAACACACACGTGTAAACACTGCAACATGTTGTCGAATGAAATACAATCACCCAGAGGAACATTTCACTCCTCAGAGGAGACTTAATGGAGTTATCAGATACACCGTGTTTAATATTAACTTCAAACATCAGAAATGCTTTGGAGAAATAAAAAGACAAATGAGACAAGTGTTAATATGCATTACAAGAGTACAGGGGTGTAAAATAAACGTGGAGAGTAGATCTCTGGCTTTTTGATTACAGGTATCTTGGAAAATCTGAGCACAGTTTGAGACATTGTTGAGATCTGACACCCTAGCAGAGATGGAGATGTACACTCATTGGCTACTTTATTAGGTAAACCCGTTCAACAGCTCATTACCACCAAATATCTGATCAGCCAATCACATGGCAGCAACTCAATGCATTTAGGCATGTAGATTTGGTTCAAACAAAGCATCAGAATGGAAAGAAAGGTGATTTTAATGACTTTAAATGTGGCACAGTTGTAGGTGCCAGACGGGCTGGCCTGAGTATTTCAGAAACTTCTGATATACTGGGATTTACACAGAAAACATCCCTAGGGTTTACAGAAAATGGTTGGAAAAAGAGAAAACATCCAGTGAACGGCAGTTCTATGGTCGTAATAGCCTTGTTGATGCCAGAGGTCAGAGGATAATGGCCAGACTGCTTCCAGCTGATAGAAAGGCAACAACTCAAACAGTTGTTACAACCAATGTAACCAGAAGAGCATCTCTGAATGCACAACAATAGCTACGTTTTCATCCAAAGATTCAAATTTAACTTGTGTGCAAAACTGGTATATCGCATAAAACATTCGCAAAATAAAGCACTGTTTCCATCCAACAAGTCAAAGAGAACAAAATCATTACTTCATGATAAACTGGCACTAAATATCACTAAGAAAAGTAGGAGAAGCCACTTAATATACTAATTTTCATAAATAATGAATTACTTATGCATCAGAGAGAGCAAACGAAACAATAACTGCTCAGTCATTGCTTTTAGAGGCGGATGCTGCTGTTTGGGAACGCAGAGACAATTATACAGAAATACTTTAATGACAGACTTTGCACAGGCATTTCAAAACGACCACAACAACATTTCAGATGCTGTGCAACGAGATTGGTCCGCTGGTTAGTCAAGTTATCCCGTCCCATCGTGCAAAGTCACATGACTTTTTTGATGCGCATGGTGAAATTTATTCTGTAAATGTGTTTCCTTTGTAGTTTATCCACAGTTTTTCTTATCGGATAAACAATTTATCCTACTCAATTGTGTGCACAAGTTTTTCTGCACATTTTTAGAATTTATGCGCATATTAGCATTTACATCCAGCATTTTGTTATGCGATATTCCAAAATGCGCATAAAAATAGGTGGATGGAAACATAGATAATGTCGAACATTGAAGCAGAAGTCACAAAGACTCACCTAAATTAGACAATATAAGATTGGAAAAAGGTTGCCTGGTCTGATGAGTCTCGATTTTTGCTGCAACATTCAGATGGTTGGGTCAGAATTTGGCATGAAAAACATGAAAGCATGGATCCATGCTGCCTTGTATCAATGGTATAGGCCACTGGAGGTGTAATGCTCAGCCTACCTGAGTATTGTTGCTGACCACATCCCTCCCTTTATGACCACATGTACCCATCTTGTGATGGATGCTTCCAGCAGGATAACACACCATGTCACAAAACTCAAATAATCTGGTTTCTTGAGCATGATAATGATTTCACTATTCTCAAATGGCCTCCAGAGTCACCAGATCTCAATCCAGTAGAGCACCTCTGGGATGTGGTGGAATGGGAGATTGGCATCATGGATGAGCAGCCGACAAATCTGCAGCAACCGTGTGACGCTATAGTGTCAATATGACCAAAATCTCTGAGGAATGGTTCCAGCTCCTCGTTGAAACTATGTCACGAAGAATTAACCTGTTAACCTGCATCCCCCATTCTGGGACTCACAGCTGAAAATGACCTACCTAAATTAAAATGTTAACAGTTCCTGACAACAGTGTGCTACACAGACAATTTTGGTGTCTTTGGAAAGAAGACCATTTGAGCTTTACTATCCATCATCCAGAGTTGAAAATGCTCAAAAAGATAAAAAGTTATAGACACTGAAGTGCCTTGAAAAAAATTATACCACACTGAATGTTTTTTTTTAAATTTCATATACAAATACATGAAATAAGTCCTGGAGCAATCCAGAAAAGTAATGGGTTGAAAGTCACGTCTCATAAGTTTATATTTCAAATTTGAAGAAGATACCATGAAAAATGAGATTCCTGCAACCATTTTTCTGAGACTATTTCTAGCCAGTAATCACACGCTGATTATCAGTCATACAGATGGTAATCATACAGACACAGCCACATTCTGTTTGTGACACTGCTTGCTACAAAACCATGTTGCTTTTTACTACCAAGACGCTGTTTTTTGAGAGTAATTTGTTCCATAACGGATACAAACAATAACTCTCCCCGAAGAAATGAGATGTAAACAAAAGAATTACCATCCATATTACAACGTTACTGTTTCATTGGACTAAAAGTGCTCTATGGGATGTTGTTCAGTGGACCCTTACCTTTCTAACTAAACCGGGATTTACAGCAGTGGATGCATTTGTGACTCGTTATTACGACGAATCTGGTATGTACTGCATTTTTATTATGCATGTTTTGATGTGTACTGCTTACACAAATTTAGCAAATACATAAGTTTCCATTGAAAAACAGCGATCTATTATCGATGCTTGAGGCTTAGACCTTTATAATGATATATAGTTTGTCAAGATTAATTTTGTCCCATTTCATTTAATCTATTCGTAAACACTGACACATGCAAACAAAGAGCGTTCAGTGCGCTGGCGTCCAGGTGCGGGTTAACAGGTTAAGGCAGTTCTGAATGTAAAAGGTCCAACCTGGTACTAGCAAGGTGTGTTAGAGTTATAAACAATTTCTTGTGAAATAAGATATATTATGTACTTCTCTCTCGCACACATAGCCATGCTTAGCCAGCTAAACCCGACACAGTGTAGTGTACTAACACTCAGTGTGTATCTGATGTTCTCCAAACAGATTATATAACAGATTGGCTTGTTTAAACATCAGGCGTCAGTTTTCACTATGCCGTACAGAAACACTTCAGTCTCTCAGTGATCGCTTATATCTGAGAATCGCTGTTGAGTAACTCTGTCACACAGATCTGAAAACCATGACGTACCGGACAGGTGTTTGCTGGAGTTTTACTACAGGTAAACATAAAATTACAACACTACTCTGCAGGAAAATCTACTCCAATTTGGTGGCTCAGCTGGTGGGGTCGACAGTACAAATGCTTTGATTTTGCTTTTTTCCCCTAAATCAACACAACATTTTCACTACAAATTAATTCTCAACATAACAACTGGAGTGAAAAATGTGTCATGGAATATGCTTTATTATTATTATTATTATTTTTATTAATTTAGCTTTTCTGAGTGCAGCACTGGAGCTGACATGAACAAAATATGATGCTTATGTTCTTAAGCATGATCTGAAAATGATTCAAATGAAAGCAAGAACATTTGACCAATTGTAATTTTTACTGAGCAAGAAATAGTGCAGAACAGTAAAAACTGTATTGAAATTTTACATAATTCTTTGTTTTAAGCAAATAAATAAATAAATAATATTTTTAAAATATTTAAAACAAATGTAATTTCCATGCAAAATAAAAAATAAAGTAAAATAAGTTTAAATGATGTAATAAAAACATCACACAATAAGCATATCCCAAATGATGAAGTGAGTGTTTCCTGAGGACAGGCCCTCATTGACTTGACATTCATAAGAGGGCCTTGCTCTCTCTCTCTCTTCTCTCTCTCTCTCTCTCTCTCTCTCTCGTGTGGTTAAACAGATGGTGGGGTTAAATCTGAATGATGTACTACATGTCCCAGGTGATCTCTGTGTTTCCTCCTTCTCTCGTCTTGTTTTCACAGCTGGTAAATCAGCAGTGGGGCGTCTATGAAGAGTCTCGCTGGTCTAATCTACTGTGAGAGGCTTATCACTAATCACTAATTACTGCCTCATTCTCTCGCGCTCGCTCGCACTCAAAGACAAAGAGTTTAGAAGAGGTTTAGAGGGCAAAAAGGTGAATAAACATCACAAAACGCTAATTATGTTTCCATACATGGGTTACAAAGTTTCCTTAAAGGAATAGTTCAGCCCAAAATTGAAATAGGATGCTACTTTAAGCGAACATGCATGTAGAGCATGCATGTTTTACAATGGTTGACCATTACGGTTGTTCATTCAAGACGAGACTGAAATAAAAATCTATTATTACAGGCTAAAAATGGACCCAGCAGAAAATCACAAGCCTTTGTCCTCTATTGAGCATTCTGCACAAATTCAAAGCTGAATTTCCAGGGCATTCAATGTATATTTATTATGTCTAGCATGTTTTGTACACACCATATGCCATGTGCAAAGAATTGTGTGTGTCCCATTTTTATGGTCTCCTTATATGAAAGGCAAAATGCTGTTGGTCATAAATTACTGTATGTCGCTGTCTATTCAAACAAGCTACGGGCCAAATCATGGTCTGCAAATGCTTGTGACTTTGCAACAGACACGGAAGAGATTTCACTGTGTTCTTTTCAAAGATGTAAATTAATCTAATTTTAGGTTGTGACAGCCTTCTTGTCTCGCTAACAGAACTGAACAGAACCAAAGGTCCACAGAGACAGAAAACGGAGACGAGAACGAAGACACCAAAAATCTAAAATAGAGCCGAAAGTTAAAAATATCAGCGCGTCTGTCTGAGGAAGCTCAGAGAAAGTGGGACAGAGGACAAAACTGGCGAGTAAAAGAAGAGAGAGGAAGACAGGTGTAGAGGAGAGAGAAAGCCGCCGAAGTCTGATGCTTTGAACGGAGAAGTGATCAATCGTGATAATCGCGACCTGCAGAGATGTGAGCTGAACTCTGTAATGTTCCTCTTCATCAGGTGTGGAACGGCTTATTTCTGTATTTACAGGATCAGAAGAACCGGAAAAACAAAGCAACAGAGTCAAGATCTAGATTTATATTTTACACTGATAAACGAGCCAGCAATTATGGAGAAATAGGAGAAATAGGAGAACTAGAATGACCAATTTATTATTTAAAAAAAACATACATAATAAAATAATTTGAAATAATTAAAATTACTAATAAATAAACTGAAAATTATAAAACATACATTTATTGATTTAAAAATAAATGAATACAATGATTTGAAATTATTCATTGTATATGTATATATTAGTAGTAAAAACTTTTCAAAAACATTCATCAAAAATAGAAAGTCATGCTGTGTCTAATGGGGTGTGTCTTAAAATTCAGCTGAAACTTCATTGGTTGCTGTAGAGACAATTGTAAAATATGTGATAAAAAATTATAATGTGATTGAAAACTACAAGATCCAAAACAGAACCATAATGACTTGCACAGATCCACAATAATGCTCAAATCCTACCAGATCCAAACCAAAACCACAAACACACAAAGATCCAATATTAGAATCTTAACAGATCCAAACCAAAACCATAGTAATGTTAGAACTCTACCAGATACAAAACCAGAACCATAATGACCCACACAGATCCACAATAATGCTCAAATCCTACCAGATCCAAACCAAAACCATAAACACACAAATATTCAATGCTAGAACCCTACCAGATCCAAACCAGAACCATAAAGAACCATAATAATGCTGGAATCCTACAAGATCCAAACCAAAACCATAAAAGAACCCACACAGATCAACAATAATACTCAAATCCTACCAGATCCAAAAACCACAAACAAATGAAGATTCAACATTAGAATCCTACCACATCCAAACCAGAACCCTGACAGATATACATAAATGTTCACATTAATTCATTCCATCATGTTATCAACAGACAGATACAGTATCAGAAAAACACAGTCATTTATACTATCTTTTAAAAGACTTTAGAAGATGAATAATTCCTTGAACATCTCATTTTTTGAATGTAACATTTTTTTTTTAAATTTTGTTTATTATTATTTGTGCAAATACAAACTAGAAGCTTGCAATTTCACCTTTAAAAACAAACTCTGAATGAACAATTTTTCAATGTAGTGCAACAACGAAAAAATTCAAAATTCACTTAAATGTATATTAAGAGTCACTATAAAGATCTGAAAATAAAAACTGTATTAGCACCGATAGACAAATCTTTTCAAGTTCTCAAACTTACAAAAGGGTAAATAAAAAACACGTCTATTGGCCAGAAGGCACAATTATAGGCCTGTGCTAATAATTTTAAAGTAGTACTTAAAGATCCAATACTTGCCTAGCTGATATTACTACAGAAAGAATTAAATAAAAGAAGTTTGCAAACATCAATTATTCAATTCAGTTTATTTGTACAGCACATACTGTTCCAAAGCAGCTTCCAAAGAAGAGGCTTTACAAAGCCCTCATAGATCAAGCCAAAGGCGACAGTGGCGAGGAAAAACTCCCAATCAATCAATCTCCTAAGAGGGAATTTCTAATCAGTCGCTGCTATAATTGCTCTTTTCCCCTCTAAATCTAAACTCTCAGAGTCGAGTCTCCTGAAGCAGTGCTAACCTTTGAAAAGCAGCAGTCTCAGAACTCACCGCACTGACATTTTCCAAAACAAACTGCTCTGCAGAGGCCTATAGCCGTTCTGACATTCTGTATGTGTGTGTGTGTGTGTGTGTGTGTGTGTGGGCCATATGGTGCTCTATAGCACTCTGAAGAAGGCGGCGAGCAGTTTAAAGGCTGTCAGGCACACTACCGCACCCCTGAGCACTTCCACAGGGAGCGTGACCGCACACGCGTGGAGTATCTGGACCGCAACACGAGAAGGCGACACACCTGGGAGAATCACACAGCGAAGGCTTATTTATGAAAAGTCATAACTTTTGACCTCTGACCCTTTCAATGCTCCTGTGAGATAAACCTGTCACCTCGGTGAAAACTTCACCTCTGCACTCTCCCCTTCCATTCACTCAGGTAACACGGCCTATTTCTAGCATCCAAATGCCATGATAACCAACATATCTGATAAATTTCATGTCATGACATTTTTTAAAAAAAAAACAGTTTGTTTGTTTGTTTTTTGCATTTATACTCTGCAGACTTTTCATCTGGGACTAAATGGTGAACATTTACTTAATTCTGTTAAATGGTGAACCTTTACTCAGTGAGATGTTATGGCTATACCTACTACATGATGCAATTTTACTCAAAATAGAACTATTAATGGCATTTTTGAATATGGTTGTTTACAATGTGCTAATGAATTTTGTAAGTTTGTAATCTTGCATATGTTGTATGGTGTTTTTTTGTGTGTGTGATTTAGATGCAATGGTATAAGTTTTTTGTAATGTAAATCTATTTATGTTTTTGTTGATCCTGTAAAATCTCAATTAGTGTTACTGTTCATTTAACGTGTAGAATTGTATTTGTGTTTTTTATTACTTGTAACAGGTTTTTGAACATATTGTTTCTATATTGGCTGTGTAGTTGAAAGAGTAATATGATATTCTTTTACTTTTATACAATTAATTTTTTCAGATTAAGTCCAAAATTTCAATACAACTGTGTGTGCATGTGCGTGTGTGTGTATAGATAGATAATTAAACTATATAAAGCTTAAGTAATAATAATATAATAAAAATATTCAATGAAAAACTAAACAAACAAACAAACAAACAAATGAGAATCAAAAACTAAAGTGAATTTTAAGGTGAAAAATTAAATTTAAATTAAATTAAAACTAAATAGGAATATAAAATCTAACTAACTGAAAATATGAATATCTATCCATCCATCCATCCATCCATCCATCTATGTATCTATCTATCTATATATATAAATATATATATATATATATATATATATATATATATATATATATATATATATATATATATATATATATATATATATATACATATACATATACATGTATATATCTATACATGAAAAATAAGAGTATATAGTATATAAAGAGTATATACTGAAATAGTATTTTCTTATACATACTCCACTCATCTTTTTTATTTACAAGTAAAAAAAAACAAACATTTTTTACAGGTTGCTTCTAGCATAGCACCTCACTTGATTTCAAATATAATTCATGTCTATAGCTCAAATAGTACTGGATGAGGTACGTATTGAAGTTAAATACTGAAGGTTAAAGGGATACTCCACCCCAAAATGAAAATTTTGTCATTAATCACTTACCCCCATGTTGTTCCAAACCCATAAAAGCTTCGTTCGTCTTCACGTTGAACACAATTTAAGATATTTTGGAAGAAAACCGGGAGGCTTGTGACTGTCCCATTGACTGCCAAGTAAATTACACTGTCAAGGCCCAGAAAAATATGAAAATTTTGGATAATATCCACTGGACGCAAATAGCGTACGCTGTTCTGTGTCAGCCGCACCACATGGATACGTCTTCTACATTCTTTACGCTTTGATTTGAACGAAATCCAGCGTATCCAGAACAGCATACGCTATTTGTGTCCAGCGGATATTCTCCAAATGGCGCTACGCTGACGCAAAGGAGACAAATTTTTGAATAAAGTCGTTATTTTTATTTTCTTTGCGTAAAAAAGTATTTGCGTCGCTTCATAACATTCAGATTAAACCACTGATGGCAGATGGACTATTTTGACAATGTCTTTCATACTTTTCTGGGCCTTGACAGTGTTATTTACTTGGCAGTCAATGGGACAGTCACAAGCCTCTCGGTTTTCATCCAAAATATCTTCAATTGTGTTCACATGCTTCCTACTGAAAGTAGTAGTTATTTGACACTTTTTTGATGCCAATTATCAAAATGTCTCCATAAGTACATGGAAAATGACTCATGGAAGCATGTGGACTGCTGAAAGTCATTGTCAAGTGAGACTAAAAGATGCAGGAACATTATTCAGCCTCCAGTACATTATTATAGATCATTATATACACCTATAGATTATATAAAATTCATAGCCTTCATGCATTCACTGGGACTGATCTTAAATGAGTAGGTTCCAAATACTGATCTGAGACAAGGCCTGCTGTGTCTTTAATATAGTTTTATTTAAGAAGAAGCAGGGTAAACCACCTCTGGATCACCACATATTCTATGATTAAAAGAAAAGCTGGTTTACATATCCCTGGATTACATATTACAGGATCAAAGAGGCTTCAGGACGAGGTATGAGGAAATCTACCAGAGCTCAGTAACACACAGACAATGTTTTATGAATCAAAGAACATAGAAACCTGGCGTATAATGAAGTATATGTAGGCTCCCCAGAAGACTCCTCATTAAAAAATAAAAGCGAATCAGCTTAAGTGTCGTTTGAGCACCTAAAACAGTGTTTGACTTCAGGAAGAAGCTGTTGACTGACATGGAAATAGAACAGTACTAGTCAGAGTGTGATGAAGCTCACATGATGATTACTGTGACATCTTATCACTATCAGAAATCCAGCATCATGTTCATCAAGTGTCAAGAGCCAGTTCTCATTTTCTGCTCAAATTCATTTTTTTTTTTTCGTGGAGGAAATTGACCTTTAAAAAGTGACTCTTCGAAAATGGTGGTCTAAACAAAAGACAGATTAAATCATATTAAACCATAGAAAAATATCTTATTTTGAATTGAATCTTGAAGTAATATTTAAATCCTTATAATGTTAGTATTTAAAAAAAATGAATGAATAATATATATTTAATGAAACTTAAGTCTTTTTCGATAAAACTGATTAAAAACAACTGATAAAATGGAAAAATAAAGAAAAAAAATTCTAGAAAAAATCTATCTATCTGTCTGTCCATCCGTCTGTCCATCATTAAAAAATATATAATATATTTTAATGCATTTAAGTTGCCTTCAATAAACCAACTTGATGCAAAATGCATATATATAAATTGAAATAAAAACAATTATATTAAAAAATGAAGAAAAAATATTTTAAAAGCATATTAAAACTTTATATAAAAATTAGTATCCAGAATATAACTATTAGAAAATCCTACTTCAACATTGTCCAGCCGAGTATTGTAATATATGCACCAATAAATGTGAAAACAAAAACATAAACAAGTATTTATATCAAAACAGATCACTTTATAGATTTATATATCAAAACAAAATTGTTAGTTATCCAACTTGAGACACAAATTATGTTCTATTCTACAGCATTCTAAAGATCTGTTTTAGAAAACAAGAGCATATGTCTTATGTTAATGGCCACTAATTATGAGTCAAACTGTCCTTCACAAGACTGAGGTGTTTATAAGGTCTTCACTGGTACACAGTGTCAACTGACCCTGACATACAACACTAAATGTCTCCTTGCAAAGAAAAAAGCCAGATAAAGGAGTGATTCATTAGCAAGACGGACACTTCTCTCTTTTGGACTTTCAGAGCTGCCCCCTACATTAGCCTGAACGATTTCCAATGCAGCAAAGCTCCAAGTCCAGCTCTGTGAAGATCAACACAATCTCTTCGGTTCGATACAGAGAGGTGAGCACTGCCCTACATTGTGAATAAACTCTCTCGTTCATATATAACTTCACATGCGCTCTGAGAGATGCCCTTTACACGGACAGAAGACTCAGATGGCTCAGCCTCCACAAAACACACACACACACACACACACACAAACTTACTTCGGTGCCTGATTGTTGTAGTTGTTATCATATGAGTCATATCCCTGGTCATCGTAGGCTGTTCCATATCCATCATCATACTCCTATGGGAAACAAAACATATACTGTAAATGCATACACATAACTCTTCTATACAATATAAAGCTTTTTAAAATAACACAAAGTTTTATGAACCCATTTTTTTTTAAATATCGACTGTCAAAGATTCAATGCTTGTTTTATTCCTGAATTAATCAAAAATTAATTGAATCAAAAAATTAATGATTCAAAGTTTCACTTATAAATACAATTCAATGTTCCTGAATGAATCAGTGTTTTGAACAAATCAGTTGATTGAAAGATTCAAGGACTCACTAATGAAGAGTCAATGTTTTCAATGAATCATTTGACTTAATTATTCATAGACTTACTCATAAAGACAGCCACTTTTTAGTTGCTGGATGAATCAGGACAAATCAGTTGAGTGAAAGATTCAGTGACTTACTCAAAAAGAGAACCATTTGTTTTGTTCATGAATGAATTGCTGTTTTAAATCAGTTGATTAAAAGATTCAAAGACTCATGAAGACAGGAACTTGTTTAGTTACTGGATGAATCAATATTCTGGACAAATTGATTCTATGAAAGATTGAATGACTCACTCAAAAAGAGAATCACTTGTTTTGCTCATGAATGAACTACTGTTTTGAATAAATCATTTGACTAAATGATTTAAAGGCTCACTCATAAAGATGGTCACTTAGTTACTGGATGAATCAATATTCTGGACAAACTGATTTTATGAAAGATTGAATGACTCTCTCAAAAAGAGAATCACTTGTTTTGTTCATGAATGAACAACTGTTTTGAGCAAATCAGTTCATTGAAAGATTCAATGACTCACTCGAAGATAGTCACTTGTTTTTTTCATGAATGAATCAGTGTTTTGAACAAATCAGGTGAATGAATGATTCAAAAACTTGCTTAAAGACAGTAGAGTAAATAGTTTCATAATAGTTTTCAATAATGGATTCAGTGTTTTGAAGAAATCAGTTGACTGAATGATTCAATTACTCACTCAGAAAGACAGTCACTTGTGTTACTGGCGCAACAATGCCGTTGGTAGAAAGATATATCTTTATTTTCATTGCACAGAAAGAATTAGATGAGATGTTATATAAAATAACATTCTTTCTGTTCAATGAAAATAAACATTTTTGACTTCATAGCTGTCTAGTTTCTGTTCAGAAAATTGGTCTGGGGAGAAAGCTTTGTACTATAAACTTTAGAGTATGTCTACATAATACATGAAATTATTATTTCAAAAGAGCAAGAAAAAACCTGTTTTTCTTGATATGAAAGGAGTTAAAAGCATGTATAATGCAGGAGTCTGGAGTGATGGACAGTCTCCACAGGACATACTGCATTTCATCAGGGTCAAGAGATCTGCTCTAATGATGAAGCATTTCGAGTCGTCCCGAATCCACACACACTCCCTCACACACTCCCAAACTCTGCTTAGAGGTTAATCTACTCAGCTGAACCCCGGCCTACATTAATACTCCATATATCTAGAGCAGAAATAGCAGAGCGTCGTGCATGAAAACTGAAAAGCAGCTCTTCACTTAAATGAAAGGTTGTGAAAGTGCTTCATTAAGTCAAAGGCTGATCTGATTTTGACACTGTAATTAACATCGCATAATAACCCTTTAAGAGGATAATGAAACTTCATGGGGGTTAATATCTAATGTAGCTATTATTGTGACATATCACAGATTGCTTTATGACATGCTTGGCTTTGTGGCCTGTCGCCTCGTAAAGCCCAGTGATATGTTTATGAAGACTCACGTATGAAATGTCAGCAGAGGTCAGAAAATCAAGCTGGAACTTTTTAGAAATGGATTTTTATGTAGGCCAACATGGACTTTGCATTGTTTTTTTCACATTTTCTGTGCTGATTGTTGGGGAAAACTTGCTGAATTTATTTACATATGGTAAAATGTGCTCAACAGAACTGATCATTAGTGTTTAATTAGACGATCATGCATAATTAAGCTTAATGGCAAGGTCATGTAAATGCTTTAAACAGTGTTGCTTTATCAGACTGAGGTAATAAACAATTGAAATCAACATGAAATTAAACTTGACCCTATTTACTGTCTTAATACACTTCTGTTCTTAAGTTTGGGGGTCGTTTTACATGTTTTTGAATTAAGTCTCTTTCAAGGCTGCATTTTATTTGATTAAAAATACAGTAAAAACAGTAATATTGTGAAACATTATTACCATTTAAAATAACAGTTTTCTATTTGAGTATATTTTGAAATGGAATTTATTCCTGTGATGCAAAGCTGAATTTTCTGCATCATTTCTCCAGTCTTCAGTGTCACATGATCCTCCAGAAATCATTCTAATATGCTGATTTGCTGCTCAAAAAACATTTCTTATTATTATCAATGTTGAAAACAGTTGTGCTGCTTAATATTTTTTTTGTGAAAACCATGATATATTTTTCCAGGATTCTTTGATGAATACAAAGTTCAAAAGAACAGAAACTTTTTAGTATTTTTTTTTTCATTAAAATATAATTAAATATATTCATTTGCTCTGCCTCTGAATCAAATTTCCTTTTAAGATGATGTAATCAAGCCCCTCCCCTCCAACCACATGTGCTTTTCACTGTCCAATCAATTCCTGGTGCATGATATCAAGCTCCACCCTTCATTTATTTTGAGAATCATGTTTCATTCCAAAATGTCACATTACACAGTACAAATGTTGACTTCAAGCAAAACTCAACACACCTACGCTGTCAAATGATCTCAAATATTCTCACAGAAGTCAAACATCAAAGCCTAGTTCTCCTTTGCTGTTCTCCTACTAATTTAGGATAAACGTCCTCCACTAAAAGGCTCCGACCCCTCATGACTGCTCCAACATATCCAGCTCAGTTCCAAATCCATCTGCCCTCAATTCACATTCGTAAAACCCTCCTCAACTATGAAAACAAAGACGGAAAACCCTCTCATTACACAACCCGCAGTCTTAGAGCAGCATTACTGTCCGATCAGAGGCACGCCGCTGCCAAAGCACTCTATTCACTGTTTCATCTTTAATCCACAAGCAAAATGACATTTCAACTGAGTTCTATAATGAAGTTTACTTGAAAAAAAAATTGAGAAACAGACAAAGAGAGAAGTCTTGCTGCTGATGCCGTTAATGTTAAAAAAAAAAAAAAAAGAATAAATCTGAAAAAATTATTTAGGCACACACTTTCTAATCTAATGCAATGTATAATGCATTTTCATACAACTTTTGTACAGCTTAGCTAACTGTACATTAAAAGTTGTGTATGTGTATGCATTTCCTGGGAATTAAACCCATGACCCTGTCGTTGCGAGCACTATGCAACATCACCATGTAACATCATGCAACATTGCACACTCTCTAATTCTTTTGTTTTGTGCCATAAAATGAAAACCAAAATGTTTTGGTTTTGGCAATTCGGGAGCTAATTCACATGAATTTCTAATGCACTTACACTTCAGTGATGGTTATGTTTAGGGCTGGACATTCATGTTTTTTTTTTTTTTAAATAAATCTATATTTTCACATTGTACAAAATCACACAAAATTGTCACCTTGTAAAAAAGATAAATTTTTCCATAAGATCACGAAAATTAATGTTATTTTAAAATGAATGTAAATCGCAGTTTGATAAAGTACTTCTGAAAATAATTGTATCCATATTTCTGTAAAGTTAATAGATTTTGATTGCAGTAAAATGTTTTGAAGAAAAACCTTTTATATATATATATATATATATATATATATATATATATATATATATATATATATAAACATTTAAAAATAAATTGACATGGAGGTGCTGGTGTTACGGGACTGACTAAACGTGAGGCGTGCGGATCCATATGCAAGGCGTTTATTAAACAGACGTGGTCACAGAAAGGCAAGGGTCAAATAATTGCAAACAGGTATAGTTCAGAGAGAGGAAGTCCTGGACTTATGTAGGGTGTGTGATTGGTTACAGATGTGGTTGAAATCAGTGCAATGGATGATGGGAAATGTAGTCCAGGGTATAGTGTAACAGTCTGTGTAGTGTGAGAGTTCATGTGGTGAGCGGGTGACCTCTGGTGATGAGTGAACGGAAGTTCATAGACCGGATTCGTGACAGCTGGCATGATCACTTGCATTTTTTACCCGATAACAGTAGAAACAACTTAAAATACACCATCATTTTTGCTCATGCAGATAAGAGTAAGACATCATTCGAGACTTAAAGGGTCTACTTTTATTTGTGTATGCTCACAATATCAACAAAATATTGTGCTTTTGTAAAACATAGAAAACAAACAGGATACGCTTTCTGCCATCTCAGTCTCTGTGAACTTCTTGCTGAAACGTGTCACAAAAATGAACCGAAACTCAGGGAATACTTGACTCACAGACATGAGAAATATAAAAATACAAAAAGTCTATAAAAACCTTGAAATATTGCTTTTAAGCAAACCAATTCAAATAAAACAAAAAACAAAAACAAATGCTATTTATATGCTTTACATATTAATATATATATATATATATATATATATATATATATATATATATATATATATATATATATATATGTATACTGAGGTAACTAAATAAATATAAACAATTAAATATAATAAAATACAATAAAAATATAAATAAATATAACTTGTGAGTAGTCAACTAATGGCTTAAATGCATGACTACTGACAACTATTTAACTAGAAAATTAAGAAAATTCAAATTAAGAAACAAATATTTAAGGTACATTGTCTGATAACAATTCATAATATTAATTCTAAATAATAAAAAACAGTAATACAGCTAATATATAGGTGTGTGTGTGTGTGTGTGTGTGTGTGTGTGTGTGTGTGTGTGTAAATTTTGTTAAGAAAATGTGAGTGGTGCTTGCTGCTGAAATACTGTGTGGTTGCTAGGCAGTTGCTAAGGTGTTCTAAGTAATTTCTAGGCACTTTCTATGGTGTTCTGGGTTGAGGATGTGAAGGTGCAGGTTCAAATTCATCCCATGTAATGTTCTGATCTCACCACCCTTCTCCTTCCACCAATAATTTATTGTCTTTCGATACAAAATGGCCTCAGCCCACAAAATCAAATTAGGCCAAAAAGGAAACTGAAATGGAAAGAAAGATACAAGAACTGATCCCCCCAGAAAACCTGAAGCTCCACAATGCTTCAAAAGGGATTTCAGTGCCTCTCCAGTATAGGTCACCTCAGATCTGGAGTCTCAACCGCTGCGCTGTGCTGGTTACAGCTCAAACATTTGATGAGAAGCCAAACAGTTGAATTACCTTCCATATCCAAAAGGAAATAAGTTGAAATCAAAGCAAAATGAAGGCTTGCAGCATTTGAACCTTATAAATAAAAACACTCAACGGTGAGCAACTCATCTTCCTTCCAAGCTGAAACAGGACCAGACTCACTCGGCTATTTATAACTGGAGATATTTCCATTGTGCTGTCTCGGCTGACAGTGATCTCTATCTGCAGCACTATGAATATATCATAAGGTAAAAACCTCTCGTTTTCTGAAGAGCTGAACTCCGTTACCTTGGCAGATTAGTTATGAATGGCTTTATGAACTGATCAAATAAATTAGTCTGGTTGAAAGTGAAAACAAAACCAGGTCGTGTGTGAGAGAGAAAATGAGACTTTCTTGAAGAAGGAAAACTCGTTTCCAGGCTGCTGCTGTAAAGCAGTTGAAAGCCACTGACAGCCGCTGTGCCATTTTGATCAGCTCAGGTTTGATCAAGTCTGTCAGCTTTTGCACAAGACGCTGAAATTAGACGTGTACACATCACACGCCAAGCGGGGAGAAAATGAAATCTCTGTTCGCACGGCACCTCAGATCTTTTCAAATTTGGTTGTACTTACAACGTCTGGTCTTTGTATGAAAGAGAAAACAGATCTCTGCTGTTGCAGTCGCTCCGGGATGAGAGACTGCTGGCGGTTTGTTTGGTAAACTTCTCGCTAAGCTGAAGCTGTCGTTAGTGAGTGACGAGCATCTCGGTTACAGATGGATCAAACTCATTTAAACATGCCGCATGTGAAGAGGAGACTCTTTCAAGTTTGGGGTTCATTAGACAGGGAGAAAACTCTCCACAATGTCATGCACAGTGAAGAACAGAGGAGTTCTCTTTTGTTACCCTTTAAACAAGCATAAAAGGAACATGAAAGCTCGCTATAAAGTTCACTATCAGTTCACTCAGTAAGCTCATTATTAATTCTAGGGAAATTACTAAGAAAAAAAAAAGTTGAATTAACCTGGAAACCCTCATAATAAAAATGAAAAATGATTTATTAATTATATTTGATTGCTAATTTATGTGTTAATCCACTGATCTACCCAACTGATCAAAAGTTGGAAATAAATTAATACTTTTGTTCAGAACGGATGCATTAAATAGATCAAAAGTGACAGTATAATGTAACAAAAACATTACAGTTTAATTGAAATTTCTATTCATCAGAGATTCCTGAAAAAAATGTATCACAGTTTCCACAAAAATATTAGCAAAACTTTATTTAATATTGATAAGAAAGTTACTTGATCATCAGATCAGCATATTAGAATGATTTTTGAATGACCTGTAAAAAAACAAACAAACAAAAAAAAACAACTTTGCCATTAGAGGAATAAATTATATTTTGAAATTTTAAATGTTAATTTTTTTTTTTTTTTTTAATTTTTAGGAATACTCAAGATACATTCTCTAAAAACAATTATTAATATCTACATTCAAAATAATATGAATAAATAATAATAATAATAATAATTTTAAATATCTCAATTATTAAATATTTAATAAATATCTTTATATTTAAATTTATATTTAATTTTAAATTTTCAGCTTTTCCATTAAAAAAATAATATACATTTTAAAATATATTATAATAATATCTAAATATATTTCAGAATATTACTGCTTTCACTGTATTTTTGGTGAGCAGAAGAGACTTTTCAAAAAAATCCACATCTATCCACCCAAACAAAGTTTCCCGACAACTTTTTTTTTTTTTTTTTTTTTTAATAAAGTGCAGCTCCTGAGTTGCTTCAGATCATTTTCCCCCATTGTTACATGAGCAGAAGAGGTTTCAAAGGTTTCTGTAACAGCAGCGGGCGACCTGTTTTCAATCTCACCTGCGCTCTAATTCTGAGTATGCGATTGACATTGCAGCTCTTTATTGGCGCTGCCAGCTGAGGTCTCCATGGTGAGTCTATCAGAGTGCTGCTGGCCAGAGCTCAGGTAAGCAGTGTGCTGGAGAGAGCTCTATTAGAGCCCAGTAAAGCCATGTAATCACATTACATTTGCCTCCTCCAGCCCAGTGCCAGAAACGCAAGGCCACATTAGAGACACAGAGAGACCCAGACAAACTCAATTATGTTTAGCCTCTCTCTTGCACACACACACACACACACACACACACACACACACACACACACACACAGAGAGAGAGAGAGAGAGAGAGAGAGAGAGAGAGAGAGAGAGAGAGAGAGAGAGAGAGAGAGAGAGAGAGAGAGAGAGAGATGCCTTTACTTACAGTAGCTCAATGAGGGTAGACTATTTTTTTTTATACAAAATATATTTACAATGACTACAGACTAACCCTAAATGTTCCATTTCACAATATATATATTAAAAAATATTCAGCAATAAATGCAAATAAATGTAACAAATACAGTAAAAACAAAAATAAAACAAAACAATAATATATATTTTCATGTTTTGCAAAAAAAAGACATCTCACTATATATTGTTAATTAATAACATAGACAGACAGACAGACAGACAGACAGATAGATAGATAGATAGATAGATAGATAATAAATAATAACAAAAACAATATATTTAATCGATGCAGAACATATACATGTTATCTGTCTCTGTATTTATGTATATTTATATGTATATGTATGTATATACATGTGTATATATATATATATATACTGTATATATAGATAGATAGACAGACAGACAGACAGACAGACAGATAGAGATTTATCTATTACTAGTATTATTATTATTTAATTAACATGAAGACATAGTAACACATACAATAAATACAGTAATAAAAGTAACAATTAATTAAAAATAAATAAATTAAATGAAAATGATTGTAGAGACATCAGGGTGAACTCTTTTGACTTGATCCAGTAGGCAAATACTCAGAACAGCCTAGCAGCCACCTAACAATGACCTAGCAACCACCCAGAACACCCTAGCAACCATTCAGAGCAATAGTCTGTCACACAACATCCTGCAGAAACATGTTGAGTAAAGCCGTGTGTTCCTGAATAGACAAAAGTCAGGCATTGCTCTGATAACTCAACGTCTTGGGTGAGGGAAATATTTGATCTTTCATTATCATCAGAGCTCGCATCAGTGTTTGAGGGTCTCCAAAACACACACACGTTACATCAGACATAATGAGAACATTGACACACTTAAGAGACATACACTGATGATACTACAGTCTGAATGAGAGACAGAAGCTCCCCAGGTGAGAGTTCTAGTAGAAAAGACACAATCGGCTGAGAGACAGGTTGTTAGAAGATAAGACCTGCCCTTAGACGCCACGAGACCTCTCACACACGCACACGCACACGCACACGCACACGCACACGCACACACACACACACACACACACTTTAACAAGTCATCTAAATTGGGTTGTGCTACAGATTTCAACTGCTTTAAATGAGGCTAATAACAACTGGTGAGTTGAGTGTTTTTTGCACCACAAACACACCACATTACCTGAAGAACATTTGAAACACACACACACACACACACATACGCATGGCTTGTCTGACTAACTCCATCCCACTTGCTCGTATCTGCTCCAGTCGCTGGGTTTTCTGGAACATTTCTTAGTTTCAGAGCTCAGAATAAGAGCTTCAGGACTGCCAAGATGCTCCGAGCGGCTTGACTCTCTCAGAATACTGAACACCTAACAAATACAAACATGCAATTTACAGCACAACAACACTATGAAGGGATATTCTTTTTGCCTTCTTGCCATTTTTATCCATAGTATTTACAGAGAGAAGACAGGAAATCTTTGGGAGAAGAGAACAGAATGGATCAGGGAAGTAGAAAGAGCTGGATTTCAATGTACAACACATGAGCGACAAAGCAAAAGAACAAAAATTAATTAAAAAAACAATTGTTACAATGTTATATACAAAAAGGTACACTTTAAATTAATTGTCTCTTTATTATGACACATTATTCATCCTAAAACCACCTGGCCTTTCAAAATTAAATATTCATATACATTAACAGATATGTATTAAATTAAAGAAAACCATAAGCATAAATATATACTGCATCTTTAAAAAAATAACCCTTACCTCTTCTGTATGCCCTGTATATATTTTAGATATAGATTTATATTTAATATTTGTAATAATCATATAATTATACTATACTTAGAATCTATAATTATAATATTATAAAATATAATCAACTATAAAATTAAACATAAAATATTATTATTTTCCTATTTTTCTATTGATAAATATATAAATTTGCCATGTAAGCAATATCACAATAATTTTTTTCTTCAACTTTTTGTCATGTTTTTTTTTCTAATTTTATAATCATAACTTAATTTTGTAATTCCAAAAGAAAAAACAAATTACATTGACCCCTATATAATACTACAAATATTATGACTCCTTAATATGATCAAATATATGTAAATTATATTGTATAATTTTATAATTTATATATATATATATATATTTATATATATATATATATATATATATATATATATATATATATATGAACGTTTTTGTTGTTTTTTTATAATGATTTCATTATTATAATTTCTAATGATTTTATTATCATAATTAAATCATAATTTAATTTTCTAATGCCAAAAGAAACTAATTACATTAACTCCTACTGTATGAATTTGTCGAGCTAAATTTATCGCACATAAACACACACACACACACACACACACACACACACACACATATATATATATATGTACATATATAAACCTACATTAGACTATGAAAAATAGCATTTTTGTAGTAACATCAGCACTAATGAACTCAAAGATTGATGAGCGCACTTCAATACCGTCTCACTTTTAAGACTATACATAAAACCCAAACTACACATGTGGTTTAGAGTGGCTCGTGAAGTAAACAGATGCCCAAGACTTCAGGAACATCCTGCACTGCTGGACTAATAAACTTGCACTGGTCACATAGAACCAAACAACATCACACTCGTGTCAACTGCGATTAATGTGTGGCTTCTGCCATGGAGATCAAACTGAGAGAGGATGGAAGTCATAAACACTGAGCTATCATGGGGCTCTGGCCAAATTTTCATAAACAGAACTGATTTATGGGTATTGGGGTAGTCAGACTGAAACTAGGAGGCGGAAGTGTGCACCACATTATCCGTTTAATGGAATTTCATGCTCTGTCTCTCGCTTTTTATATGATAAGAAATGTTTCTCTCATTAGATATAATACTTCTGCAAGTATCAGAGGCAGGGACTGGAGGTTAGTGCACATGCTCCAGTCATATCAAATTGTGCAATGCGTCGATGCAAATGCACAAATGAATGCAAGCTGTTTGGGCATCTCAGAAGTATCGACAAATGCAACATGGCACTTGTATAATTTCAAAGCAAACATTTTCGGTATTCATTTGTACATTCAATTACAGATACAAAACCACCTGTTTGTTTACCTGTGGACTGAGCTCACAAAATACATACTGCATATATTTGTATAATTTAATGTGTGCATTTCAGGTAGGTTTTCATATATAATCTTAAATATGGCATATATTTTATACATTATATATTATGTTATATTTTTTTTCCCAAATAATTCAGATCAATCCACAAACATTTTTTTTAATCAGATTTTTTTTTTTTTTTTTTTTTACAAATTATTCTAATGAAAAGCATATGCATTGCTTACATTGTTGATAGAGCCATGCATTGTGCAAATATATATCCTTATATATTATGATATATATTCTAAAAAATAATAATTCTAATTATTAACAATCATATACTTGACAAAATATTTGGATTTAGCCATGTGGTGTGCATAAATATTCTTATATATTATACGTGATATATTTTTCCCAAAAAAGTTTTTCAAAATCCCTAATAATTTTGCTTATTGAAAAGCATATGCATGGCAATATTGTTGATACAGCCATGTGGTATGCATATAAATTATAATATACAGTATTTGTATATGTTATATAATATATACATACATATATATATATATATATACAAACCCGATTCCAAAAAAGTTGTGACACTGTACAAATTGTGAATAAAAAAAGGAATGCAATAATTTACAAATCTCATAAACTTATATTTTATTCACAATAGAATATAGATAACATATCAAATGTTGAAAGTGAGACATTTTGAAATGTCATGCCAAATATTGGCTCATTTTGGATTTCATGAGAGCTACACATTCCAAAAAGTTGGGACAGGTAGCAATAAGAGGCCGGAAAAGTTAAATGTACATATAAGGAACAGCTGGAGGACCAATTTGCAACTTATTAGGTCAATTGGCAACATGATTGGGTATAAAAAGAGCCTCTCAGAGTGGCAGTGTCTCTCAGAAGTCAAGATGGGAAGAGGATCACCAATTCCCCCAATGCTGCGGCGAAAAATAGTGGAGCAATATCAGAAAGGAGTTTCTCAGAGAAAAATTGCAAAGAGTTTGAAGTTATCATCATCTACAGTACATAATATCATCCAAAGATTCAGAGAATCTGGAACAATCTCTGTGCGTAAGGGTCAAGGCCGGAAAACCATACTGGATGCCCGTGATCTTCGGGCCCTTAGACGGCACTGCATCACATACAGGAATGCTACTGTAATGGAAATCACAACATGGGCTCAGGAATACTTCCAGAAAACTTCCAGGTGAACACAATCCACCGTGCCATTCGCCGTTGCCGGCTAAAACTCTATAGGTCAAAAAAGAAGCCATATCTAAACATGATCCAGAAGCGCAGGCGTTTTCTCTGGGCCAAGGCTCATTTAAAATGGACTGTGGCAAAGTGGAAAACTGTTCTGTGGTCAGATGAATCAAAATTTGAAGTTCTTTTTGGAAAACTGGGACGCCATGTCATCCGGACTAAAGAGGACAAGGACAACCCAAGTTGTTATCAGCGCTCAGTTCAGAAGCCTGCATCTCTGATGGTATGGGGTTGCATGAGTGCGTGTGGCATGGGCAGCTTACACATCTGGAAAGGCACCATCAATGCTGAAAGGTATATCCAAGTTCTAGAACAACATATGCTCCCATCCAGACGTCGTCACTTTCAGGGAAGACCTAGCATTTTCCAACATGACAATGCCAGACCACATACTGCATCAATTACAACATCATGGCTGCGTAGAAGAAGGATCCGGGTACTGAAATGGCCAGCCTGCAGTCCAGACCTTTCACCCATAGAAAACATTTGGCGCATCATAAAGAGGAAGATGCGACAAAGAAGACCTAAGACAGTTGAGCAACTAGAAGCCTGTATTAGACAAGAATGGGACAACATTCCTATTCCTAAACTTGAGCAACTTGTCTCCTCAGTCCCCAGATGTTTGCAGACTGTTATAAAAAGAAGAGGGGATGCCACACAGTGGTAAACATGGCCTTGTCCCAACTTTTTTGAGATGTCTTGATGCCATGAAATGTAAAATCAACTTATTTCTCCCTTAAAATGATACATTTTCTCAGTTTAAACATTTGATATGTCATCTATGTTGTATTCTGAATAAAATATTGAAATTTGAAACTTCCACATCATTGCATTCTGTTTTTATTCACAATTTGTACAGTGTCCCAACTTTTTTGGAATCGGGTTTGTGTATATATATATATATATATATATATATATATATATACACACACACACACACACAAATAATTCTGATTGATCCACAAACATTTATAATAAAAATTTTACTGATCCCTAATAATTCTGATTAAAAAGCATACGCATGACAAAATATTATTCATACAGTGATGTTCATATATATTCTTATATTTTATATATGATAAATATTCTTTTCCAAACATTTATGGCCAGATTTTTGTTTTTCAATCAGTAACAATTCTGCTTAATAAAAAGCATATGCATGACAAAATATTATTATTATTATTATTATTATTATTATTATATGTGATGTGCATATATATTCTTACTATATATTATACATTATATACAAGGTATATTCTTTACTATTTCAGTCTTTCTGATTCAAAATTTCAGGTTTAATTAAAAGTGTTACTGTTTCTACATCTAAATTTTATTCAGTGTACTATACTTTCAACAAAAAGTGTCAAAAGCCCCCTAAAAACAGAGACATTTAAAGTTGAAGACCCAAGGCTCATGAATATGCTTTGAAGTGTCGGCACTTACTCAGGAACAACTCTCACACGAGTCTGCATGTCACTAAAGTACTTCAGCGTGATAAAAAGTGGCATGGACAGAATGAAACGCCTCAGTGGAGGAGCCCAAAGGCAAACGCATGTGTCTCTATTGAGAACACAAACCCGTGATTTGTGTTGGTTTGAGAATCATCACACTGGATGCGACATTCATAACACAACACTGGTGACAAAGAAAATCATTTCAGCACTCGACCAAAGGAGAGACAGTATCTGCAACCAGCTCGGTAATTATGAGGCTAAACCGATGTGACAAGTGGTTTTGATTGTGGAAGCAGAGGTTCTGAGATACAGACCGGGATAATACATGCCGTAATGCTATTATTGCAACCCTCCGCAGAGAGTGAGTCAGGTATCAGAGCAGCCCTCTCGAGAGAAAAACGACCGATGCAATTACTTCATATTAATGACTTACACAAGAGCGGGCGGATCCACCCTCCACGGCCCCCAAACACGCTTCAAATCCGATTCGGTGCCTTTAAAATGTATTTTGGCTTATTGATTTGCAGTAACCTGATCAAGATGTTTTCAAATCGTATAAGACGCATGTTCACGCTGACCTCAGTTGATTCTCAGAGACAGATATGTGGTCACGTTTGGGTCAGATATATTTATCATGTAGTGGTTTGATGTCTTTTCCTGCCAGAGTAATTGAGAAAGCAAATGTGATTAGTTGATTCCTGTAAAGTCAGACACTAAGAGCGGATGGGACTGGTTGATCTCTGTAAATCTGAATGGTGAGAGTGGATGTGATTGGCTGATGAAATCAGACGCCACATGAGGTGGGGATGAAAACAAACAGTGAGGCAAGAAGTAGAAAAATTGGGAGAAATGGAAAAAAAAAATAGAAAGATAAAGTTTGTTGGGACCCAAATGTGTCAAAAATGTGAAAAACTCTGTAATATTGTGAAATTGTATTACAATTTCAAATAAAATAAGTAAAATATAATTATTTCTATGATGCAAAGCTTCATTTCATCATCATTACTCCAGTCTTCAGTGTCACATGATCCTTCAGAAATTATTCTAATATACTGCTCAAGAAACATTTCTTATTATTATCAATGTTGAAAACAGTTGTGCCGCTTCATATTTTTTGTAGAAACTGTGATAGGGAATAGCATTTATTTTAAATAGTAGTATTTAGTAACATTATAAATTCCTTGACTGTCATTTTTGATCAATTTATTGCATCCTTGCTGAATGAATCTATTAAATTCTTTAAAAAAAAATCTTGAGTGCTAGTGTATTTTTACATTCTTGACAAAGCGATTGGTAATTGCTTTTAATATATCTTTTATATAGTGATTAATTATATAAAATTAATATGTGATTTCACAAATGATTGAGTGGCACAAGTAGGCCCTAATGGGAATATAAAAGGGTGAACTGCTGAAGAATTAATATGGATTAATATAAAGAGAGTGAAAGCAGACAAAAATATGATCATAATGTCAGTCTTCAAGACGCACTCTTGCATTCAACCTTGATGAACTCAGGGTTGTCATTACCTTCCTAGACTATCCTTGAAGACTCAAGACTGTCTTTTAACGCCCAGCCCAACAATTCGGGTGTTAAAAGTCTGAAGCTGTCATGACAGATCCACCAAAACCAGTGACAACCCCATGAGCAGCATGTGATCAACATAACCAAAGCTTACATAAAAACATGAAGGCTTCTCAAAAAAAGATCAACAGATATCTTCTGAAAGGGATAGTTCACCCAAAAACTGAAAATGCTGTCATTATTTACTCACCCTGACGTTGCTCCAAACCCCATGTTGTTAGTTTTGCCATGGCACACAACAGAAGACTTTGCATGCATATTTTACACACAATGACAGCTCATTGTAAACACGTCTATCAAGCACCAAAAAGGACAAATATGTACTATAAAAACACCCCATACAACTACAGATCCTTATTAAATCTAATTTCTGTTGTTGCATATAAGATATATTTGTCAAGATCCTTCAAATTCTGAAAAAAAGGAGACACTGAAAAAATAGGAGACACAGATTCCAAAAGGGAGTTTTCACAGCAATCCCATAGAAGAACCATTATTGGTTCCTTAAGGAGCCTTTCAGTGAACAGTTCTTAAAAGAAATATCTTTATATTATAAAGAACATATAAAGGGGTCATATGATGCGATTTCAAGTTTTCTTTTCTCTTTGGAGTGTTATAAGCTGTTTGTGCTTAGATAAGATCCCTGAAGTTGCAAAGACTAAAGTCTCAAAACCAAAGAGATATTCTTTATAAAAGTTAAGACTCAACCACACCCCCCTAAAACACCTCGTTTAAACACGCCCCCACATGTCTATGTCACTGTGTGGGAAGATTTGCAAAACACTGCCCAAATGTATACGCAAAGAAAGAAGGCGGAACTATTATTCTCGCTGTAGTGTTGTTGCTGCCGCCAGCACCATGTCCTGGAGACGCTGTGTTTCGTTGTGAAAGCGAAACTACTTTGTTTGGGCTTCCAAAAGAGGACACAACTAGAAATCAGTGGTTAAGTTGTGTTTACAACACTGTTCCAGAACAGTTCAACCCAAATATTAGACTGTGTGCAGTGCATTTTACGGAGGATTGTTTCCTGAACCTGGGAGGAGAGTAGCCCAGCTGTGCACAAAGGCTGTTTCTATAAAGTGGGGCAATTCCAACTTTGCAAGGACAGTCTGGAACTTCTGACTCGCAGCCTGTAAGTACGTTTTTTTATTTAAAGAATTTGCCACTGACGATTAAAACGCGAGTTTTGAGCAGTGTAGTGTAGTGCTTTTTGTTTGTCGTTTCTCCGATCACAAATGCAGACATGGTAATGTTTATGCGGCGCGATGCAACACGACGTGTAAAAAGACAGTATACGTCATTATAATCAGTAATTATGTCCCCACTGGATGCAACAAATGCCTCTTTTATAATGGGTTTTATTGTTTTTGTCTTGTCGTGCCGGGACACGGCATCACAATACGGTAAGGGGCGTAACATTTCCGTCTCACACTTGAGGTATTCGGCCAATCACAGCACACTGGATAGCTGGCCAATCAGAGCACACCTCGCTTCTCAGAACGATGAGCTTTGTAAAAATCAACGCGTTTCAAAAAGGTGGGGCATAGAGGAGCAACAATAATGTACAGTATGTGGAAAATAATGTGTTTTTTGAACCTTAAACCGCATAAACACATTGCATTACACCAAATACACAAAATAATGTTCTTTTTAGTGTCATATGACCCTTTAAAAATCAAAAGAAATTTTTTCTACTAAAGAACCTTGCATGCAATGAAAAGGTTCCATACTCTTAAAAATAAAGGTTCAAAAACAGGGTTTTCACATCAGTGCTATACACTTTTAAACTAAAGTTTCTTTATTGGCATTGATGCTTCCATGTTTCTATTGTACAAAAGGTTCTTTATAGTGAAAAAGGTTCTTTAGATGATAAAAATGTTCTTCACACTAAGAAGACATGGTTCTTTTAAGAACTGTTCACTGAAAGGTTCTTTAGGGAACCCAAAATGGGTCTTCTATGGCATCGTTGCAAAAACAAAAAAAAACTTTTGTAGAGTGTAGAAGAACCATTTTCAATGACCAGCTCTTAAAAGAACCATTTTTTTTTTCATCTTAGCGTGAAGAACATTTTATATAATCTAAAGAACATATTTTGCACTATAAAGAATCTTTTGTGCATCAGAAGATTAAAGGTTCTTCATGGAACCATCAATGCCAAAAAGAACCTTTATTTTGTAAACTGCATGGTTGTTACATGTTCTTCATGGCACCATCAAAACCAATTAAGAACCTTCATTTTGAACATATAAAGTTGAGTAAATAGTAATAGCATTTTCATTTTTCCATTTTCTCTTCGGCTCTCAGGACAGTCAGAAGATCTTTCTGTTTCCAGTACGATCCTGACGAGGAACATCTAAACACTGATTCTCAGTGACAGCTTCAGATTTATCATCCCACAGATGTTCGGATCGTTCCCAGTGTTTCAGACTTCTGCACAGACGCATGTATCCAGGCCGTGGAAACGATAGGGAACAGCTGGTGACTGAGTCGTTTCCTCTGACCCCAGCGAATTCGAACGGCGCCCCCTAAATAAACCTGTCAGATGTGGTTAGATATGGGCACTGCGGGGCAGTGTGCCAACTCCACCCACCTCTCAGGGCCCGCCATCTGTTAAATATGCCACAAGCGAGCCAGAAGACCTCTGAGACGCGCAACATCGAGAGGGGCTGGCGAACATTCAAATAAGCTCAATGTATTTGAAGTGGTTGTTTTGCAACTCTCTCTGATAAATTAAAACTCAGAGCAGTGGAAATCTATAACAGTGTCAGAAGCAGGCGAGCAAATAAGACCATTTTTCCACATAATTGCAAACAAAAACAAGTAAAGCAAGCAGATGAAATGATTTAGGATGTCTCCGGTAGAAGGACGCACCATGTACTGTTCCATTACGACTGACAAATGAGATCAGCGTTGGAAAACATTCATTTCTGCGAGAGCCTTGGCGAGCTATTGAGTTTGTTTTATATGATTTATTGATGAGAGAAATGTCAACAATATAACACTAGCTATTATAGACATATATCATAGATCACTCTTTCTGTCTAGACAGAATTACTGTAATTACTGTAACAGCTCAAGTAGAGTAAGTGTCTCGGTTATGTTGCTTCTGCACCCCTGGTGGCTCCAAACTGTAAAAAATAATTAAATGCCAAAGAAATCAGATTTATAATTTTAGAGATTTTTTTAAGTCACTATATTTACCAAAAAAAAAAAAAAAAAACTAATTTAGGGTTAAAAAGAATAAACGTAGTTAACTACTATATAAAGAAGCCGAAAAGAAGCAGAAACCAAATCGAAAAGGTCCAAAAGACTTAATTAATTTACAATGAAAAAAGACAAAAGAAAAAAAAAGTTATTTAAAAATAAAGCTGAAATAAAATAAAATAAAAATAATTATTAGATGAAAAACAAACTTATTGTATTTCAGTTAACTGCCAACACAGCATTTGTAATTTTTAAGTATTATTACTAAATTACTAAAATTATTAAAAAAATAAATGCAAAATATAAATGTTAAATAACTAAAATATAAATAAATAACTAAATAAATAAATAAATAAATAAATTGAAAACAAATCAAAATTATATAAAAATTAGTGCTGTCAAACGATTAATCGCAATTAATCACATCCAAAATTAAAGTTTTTGTTTGCATAATATATGTGTGTGTTCTGTGTATATTTATTATGTATACATAAATACACACACATACAGTATATATTTTGAAAATATTTACATGTATTTATATGTCTATATTTATATTCATATAATTTATATTATAAATAAAAATATTTTATATACAAAAAATAACATTTTTCTGAAATATATACATGTATTTGTGTGTATTTATATATACATAATAATTATACACAGTACACATACATGTATTATGTAAACAAAAACTTTTATTTTGAATGTGATTAATCGCGATTAATTGTTTGACAGCACTAATAAAAATACAAACTAATTAAATGTATTATTAAATGCTATAATGGTATATAAATAATACTAAAATAACACCGGTGTCACGATTGCTGGAGCCAGGAACGAGGAGACACGGAGAATACACAAACTGAGAGTCTTTAATCCATATAGGGAACATAGAACACTAGAAGACATTCAAGACATTTAAAGACCGACAAACACTAACTGAAAGGACTGGGGCTTTTAAAGACAGGACAATCAAAGAACTAAGGAGACACACCTGGAGCAAATTAACACAATTAGACTGGGGAGAAACTGGGTCACAGGAAACACATGGGGAGCAAAAACCACAACAAAACAGTCCAGGGGCGTGACATTACTCCCCCCTCCCGGAAGGTGCGTCCTCGCACCGTGGAACAACAGAAGGGGGGGGAAACAGGTGGGAACAATGGCGGCGGCTCAGGAGGAGGACGGACAACCGGGAGGGGGCCGGCAGACAGAGACCAGGGAGGCGACGAAGGAGGGAGGAGCCAGGGAGAAGACAGGAGGGACTCGGAGCAGGAGGAGCCTGGCAGGACCCAGGCCACAGCCATGATGATGGCCCACGGTGGAGCCGACGGAGGGAGGAGCCATGGAGGAGGAATGGCCGCCGACTCCAGGGGGCCGACCAACGGAGGCGGAGCAGGTGGAGGAGGAGCCCGAGGTGGAGACGGAGAGCCGACGAGCCAGGGTGATGCCGAGGATCCGGGGGGCCAGGGTGGAGCCGAGAGCTCTGGCGACCGAGGCAGAGGCGGAGCTCCGGAGATCCGCGGCGGAGCCAGAGCGACTGAGGACCAAGGTGGAGCTGGAGGGAGGAAGGAGCCCAACGGAGCCGGTGGGACGGAGTGACGAGGCGCAGCCAGAGGAGAGGAGTCCCGAGGCGATGGCGGGTCGACGCCCGACCAAGGCGGAGCCGGAGGGACGAGGGAGCCTGGTGGAGCTGGTGGATCGATGGATGACGGTGGAGGCGAGGGAGCTAGGAGCCGAGGTGGAGCCGCTGGGTCTACGGGCCGAGGTGGAGTCTGGGCCTCGGAGGCTGGAGGTGGAGGTGAGGGATTCTCCAGCCACGGCGATGGAGGATGGCAGACCCGCGGAGCTCGCACCGCGTTGATGGAGGGCTGAGGGCGAGCAGAGGGGCTGCCAGACGACAGCGGTGGAGGAGGCAGGAGCGGGTGGGAGGGTGGGCATTTGAGATCCTCCGGGCTTCCAGGGGTTAACTCAGGAATGGGAGCCGACACTGTGGGGCGCTCTGGAGGACGCTTTCGGGAAGCGGGCACAGGGGGGTGCTCGGGAGGAGCGGAGCTGGCTGGAACCAGCGGAGACGGAGAGAGGATAGGGGAAGCGTCGACCTCCAGATCATGTTCCCAGTCTAACAGATCCCCTTCAAAGTTTAGCAGCCCCAGATGTATCATCAGCTCACCCTCAGCCGCGGTGCAGGGGGCGGAGCTCCACTCCGCGCTCACACCGTCCACGGCTGGCTCCCACATGATCAGCTCTCGCACCTGATCTGACGTGTTGGGCTCAACTTCCGGGACGATCTTCCGCTCAGTCGCTCGGCTTGGCGCTGGCTCGTGGATCGTAGCGGGAAATGGCTCTCCGTCATCGGTGGGCTCGGGCTGGAGCTCCGCACTGCGGGGAGTTGGTGGGCTGGGCTCTGGGTCAGGAGTGGCACTGGCGAGATCCCCCTCGGCACAGACGGTGAACGGGGATCCGTGCCTCGCCAGTGTCCACTCCACGAAGGCGGCGAAATCCTCTCGAGGACCATCCTCGGACGACAGCGCTCTGCACGCGGTGTTCAAGCTTGCATTATAGAATGTGCAGAGCGCGCCGTCCGGGTAGCTGGTGGCGTTAGCTAACATCAGGAAAAGTCTTGTATGGTCCTCGAGAGATCGGTCCTCCTGCTCCAGCAGGAGGAGGAGGAATTCGGGCCGGACGAGGGGATCCATGGGGCAACACAACGGAAACAAAAACACTGATTGAAAACGGAAAACAAAACGGAGGTTAGACACACGGAGGTAACTGTTTTAGGTCGGTCTTTCTGTCACGATTGCTGGAGCCAGGAACGAGGAGACACGGAGAATACACAAACTGAGAGTCTTTAATCCATATAGGGAACATAGAACACTAGAAGACATTCAAGACATTTAAAGACCGACAAACACTAACTGAAAGGACTGGGGCTTTTAAAGACAGGACAATCAAAGAACTAAGGAGACACACCTGGAGCAAATTAACACAATTAGACTGGGGAGAAACTGGGTCACAGGAAACACATGGGGAGCAAAAACCACAACAAAACAGTCCAGGGGCGTGACAACCGGCAAAGACTATGGTTGAATCTCTAAGTGCGGAGAACGGCACTGGTGATCATACAGTACAATTAGGTTTTAATGAACTTTTGCAAAACCAGCTAGCATAGCAAAAGTTGTTGTGAGCAATATTAGCTTTAAAAACATACTTGAATGCATATTTCAAAAATCCAGTAGAAATAGTATCAAAATGGTTATCCTGCCACCATTGACTGAATACTATAATTTGAGCTTCATTTATTGTGTATTTGAATGCTATAAATATCCTTTGATATAGTCCCTAAACAGAGGATCGTCTACAGCAAAGCAAGTGACAGTTACTTACATATTCACCGTAGGTATCCTGCACCACCGGAGGGGGAGGTCTGTACCCGGGTGGGGGCGGAGCTCCTCGTGCTCTCTGTGAGGGAACGCCCCTTACTCGACTGGACGGAACCCTGCTGGGTGGAGCTCCTCTGGGTGCCACCCCCCGCGGGACTGCAGCCTGAGGAGGAGGAACGCCCCCTCTACACCTGCAGGATACATCCGCTCAAGTGAATTACATAAATATAATTAACTAAACATTATAACTAGAGCAAGAATTCTTCATTTAAAAAATGAAAAAATACATATACACTGTAAGAGAAATGTTTGGGCATAAATGGACTAAATTAATGATGTTATACCTTTTTACCAAAATATACTTAGATGCTTTACATTACCTTTGTAGCCAAATATAAATTGTGCCTACACTATAAAAAAATACATATATTTTTCCAAGTTGTAGATAAAATAGAGTATTACTATTTCAGTTTTTCTACTTCACAATTTCAATGCAATTCAATGCATTACTTTTAATTTTTAAGTGAAATTTGTTTAAATGATTTTTTTTTCAGTGTAAATTTGAGTTTCTTCACAAAAGTAAGAAGACAGAGCTAAAAATATAAGTTTTAATATATTTATCTATTTGTTGTTCCTTATGTAATGGCAATAAATTCACAGATTTGATGACTTCAATATTAATCTAAGATATGGAACAGTATAGTAAAACAGAAATGTGTCCAAAATTTTACTATAGTGTATACTACTGTTCAAAAGTTTGGGGTCAGATTTATTTATTTATTTATTTACTTACTTACTTACTTATTTATTTATACATTGAACTGAACAAAACTGATATTATTTTACACTTTCAATGTAAAATCCTGAAAAAAAGAACACTAAAAATGATGTATCTCAGTTCTACAAAAAAAAAAATAAATATATATATATATATATATATATATATATATATATATATATATATATATATTATTAAGCAGAACAACTGTTTTCAACATTGATAATAAAGCTTTGCCATTTAATATGCATCTTTCAATTGACACAGAGAAAGACAGATCTAGTCTAGTTTCTGGCTATCATTTACTAAATAACAATATGCCATTGATTATATTCTGTCCTCCAATGGAAGAATACTTTGATGGTTTGATTGAATTTTCCTCTCCAACTATGATGAAAATGAGACTGGTTTGAGGAAATGACATTAGCGTCAGTACATGTGAGAATAAATCTGCCAGTTATACCGCATGAAACTCTCAGTGGAGTTTCAAATACTTTTCTCATTAAACAGCACAAAAAAATCAACAAGCAGAAAAGGTGAAATTAAGGAGTTCATTAGTCTTGTTATCCTGCCGTTTCTCAGTTTGGAAGTTTCCGCTCTAGATGTGATTACAGTACAATGGTCCGCTGTCGTACCTGAGCGGTCCCGGCGCTGACGTTCCTCTGCCTCGCGTGCTGCTCTTGCCTCTGGCCGCTGGGACTTTGGCGTCCTCCGAGCCGCCATTCAGATACGTCAGCTCCTGTAGCTGAGCCTGTCTGATCTCATCATTATAGTCCTGTACGACACACACACACACACACACACACACACACACACACACACACACACACACACACACACAGTTAATGAGCTGTAACACGCAATAATGGTCCACTTGTTTTTCAAGGGGAAATATATGCCCCCTGCAACCCCAAACATGCACCAACATGTGTTTTTCCCCGAGAGGAGGCATTCTGTATATAAATAGTAACATTTAATGTAGCTTTTCATTAGCATAACAGATGTGATTGTGAGATATTATATGCATAAAGTCAATACCGTGCACAAATGTGAACATATGTGTAGTGATTGATAGAGAAGATCCAGAGAATTAAATGAATCTGCAAAGCACTTAACTTCTCCAATGTAACATATTTGCAACTAAAATAGGATATTTCACAAAGAAGGACTTGATTTTATCCACCATACACTGTAAAAAAGATTTTTTGAAGTTGTAAATAAAGCTAAGATTATTAAAGTATGTTTTACAAGAAAATACTACTTCAGTTTTTCTACTTCAAAATTGGTACACATAATTCAACATGTCATTTGCCATTTCTTTGCATTTTTATTTTAGTATCACTGAGATACTAATAAAGTTTTTATTAATATTTTGAATTAGTTTTTAATTTTTATATTTTCTGCTTTTATTTGAATTTTAGTTTAAGTTGTAAGTATGTTTAGTAAGTTTTGTTGTGTGTTTGTCATTTTTAATAGTTTTAAAAATATATATATCTATATAGATTTTATTAATTTTTATTTTAGTTTCATTTTGTTTTTAGTACCATTTTAGTATCAAGTTAAATTAAATGAAAATTTAAAAATGTTTCCTTAAATATAAAAAAGTATAAAAAGGTTTTTTTTTATATTATAAATTTTTTTTTTTATTTTATTAAATTTTATTTTAGTTTGTTTATTTCAAGTTTTTTATGGTTTTTAGTTTTAGTTTTAATTAACTATAAAATAGCCCTGTTTCTTTGTAATTGTTTGTGAAATTCACTAGAAATGTCTAAGTGAAAATATTTTCTAAACCATTCTAATTTTTTTTTTCTAATTTGACTAGTATAAATTACATTTTACAAACCATCGAAGCTAGAGTCTTAAATCTTTCTACTGATGCACAGTTTGTCCAGATCAAGTAAGAGTGTGATGTTTTAACTTGCTGTAAAAATGAAAAATCATTAATCTAGGGCTGTCGCCGATCTTTGACAGCTAAGGGGTTAATATGTATTTTGGCCTGAAGGTAGTATTGGAATTGTTCATGAAATTTACAAGTAAGTTAATAGTGAGAATTAACCTCCAAAATAAAGTGTGACGAAAGATGATGATGATGTTGATGCTCAGTTTGTGTTTAGAAGATTGTACAAACAGACGTACAGGAATAAGGAATTTTTTGATCTCCTCCAGAGCGTGACCCATTCTTGCATACGCTTCAGCGGGAGGCGCGAACACCTCGATCAGCACGTGAAGATCTTCATTAAGGTGATGATACTTTGCCTCTCCGCTCTTTCGCAGTTCTTCTTCCTGTTAACAAAAGCATATGAAAAAAGAAAAAATTACACATATATATTAGTGCTGTCAATCAATCAATTTAAAAAAAAAAAAACTAATTAATCGCACATTTTTCTGAAATCCCACCTTACATTAAAGTTTTTAAATATACTTTTATATTGCAATAATTCCACATTCAATCTTCAAATTAATGTACAAACAACATAAAGACGATATATTTTTAAATATTTGTTTAATGGCATCTTTTTTTATGACTGAAGGCCAGTATCACTGATACCAATACTGATTTCTCTATAAAATTGTATATTAAATTTAACCATTGACTATAGCCATTCAACATTAGAGTGTAACTGAGAGCTATCAATTTTAACATTTATTAGACTTAAAAAAAATAACTTCTAATTTAAGTGAACTTAAAACAATCTTCACATAAACCCATTATAATAAATGTCATATTTACCTGTGCCCTTCAGCAGAAATATACAGAAATTGAAGCTGAAGTTATCAAACACTAAATTCTAAATTAAATATAGATGTATCCTTAAAGCTATAAAAGTTCTTTTTTTCCCTCTCTTTTTTTCTTTGTCCTTTGATTAACAGACATCATAGCAGCTGGTTGTTAGGTTATTTTGGCTGCTATTTCTTTAAGAGCTGTCGCTGCTGAACATGTCGCGGATCTGACACACATCATATTTTCTCTCAACTCTTTTTACCATTTCTGACCCACTTCAGGTCTCTATTAATGAACTGATGAGTTGAATCGGGTGTGTTAGATGAGGGAGACAGTGCTGGGCTGCTCCAGGACAGTTCTGAAAACCATTTCAGAGACATGTTTTTAAATGTGAATCATATAACATATTACATGCAAGCACAGTTTTAAGGCAGCTTTAATCGCCTTCTGGTAACTTCATGACTAACTGACCACGACATTGCACGCATGTAGTTTATTTCGCGCTTTGATATGAAATGATACAGGCTACAGTGCGCGCCGGCGCCGCACGCGCTGTGAGCGCAGTACCGTTTCCGCGCTCGTTTGACTCGTACCTGGCGCTGAAGTGAAGTAGAGCTGTAGCCTGTATCATTTCATATCAAAGCGCGAAATAAACTATTTACATTTATTTCATAAAGATATTTCCTCCCATTTTAAATTCTTACTATCCAATGAAAGGTTAGATTTTTGTGATTTTTTTAAATAAAAGATCAAAAGGATTAACAATGCAGATTAATTTTCACAACCTTTCACAAAGCAAAAGAGCAATTTAACAGGAACCGTGAGAAAGAAACATGGCAAAGAATTACTTCAGCCCACCAGATGCACAGATGACGCCACTTTATTTTAAAAGCAGGGTGAGATTTTCATTCAGCTCGGCTTTTAGTTGGAGAGGAAAGCGCGCTGTTATGCATGTGCATGTCTCCTGTGCTTCCTCTGATGTCATGCAGTTAATCTGGTCTCTTTAAAACAGTCGCAGTTATGCAAATGAGATGCTAATTTCATCCACAAATCTGCTGTTTACTGAAAGAGGTCAGCTTAGTGTAGATATGCTGAGGTAACGGAGCATGTGTGTATGAAACGGCAGTAAGCATGGGCTAATCAACTAATTGCCAAAAAATCAACTAGTGAGGTTGACATTTACAGTACTATTTTTTATTTGTTTTTAAGTTCCATTCATTCTCTTTACAGCATTGTTTTAATTGCACTGTTTTATGGCGCGTTATGCATCATTTTTAAAAATGCGAATAAAAAGGGCCTCTTTTAAAAAGGATCTTAAACATTATTTAATTAAATAATCATTATTTAAACATTATTTATCTAAATATTATTCATTTTAGAGGCGGAGAAAGCTGTTTTGAATAAATGAGTGTTAATTTGTTTTGTTTTTTTATAATATGCACTGATGAATCTTTTAAAATAAAACCAGGAACCTATATAAAGAAAGTAAAAATATCAGTTTAGATTTTCAAAATAATTGTCATATTTGTATGGGCATGTACAGTATACAATTTTGAGAAAACTATGGAAGCTTGTTTCCACCACTGAATTTTAAATGAATGAATGAATGAATGAATGAATGAATCTACAAATTGTGCACACTTCTGATTAAAAAAAAAAAAAAAGTCAGAATCGTGAGATATAAACTTGCAACTGCTAGGAAAAAAAGTCAGAATTGTGATATCAAAAAGTCGCAAGTACCTTCTTAATTTCTTATTATGTGGCGGAAAATAAAAAACAGAATTGCATGTAAAATCAAAATTAAGAGGAAAAAAGTCAGAACGTGAGATTAAAAAGACGCAAATGACCTTTTTTTATTTTTATTCAATGGTGGAAACAAAAAAAACGGAGAAAAAATAAATTGAATTGCAAGATATTAACTGCTGGGGGAAAAAAAACTGAATTGCAAGATTAATAATAATAATAACAATAAATATAACAAGAACAAAGTAAACAAGAAAAAAAAGTCAAAGTAGCGAGATGTACATAAACTCAGAATTCAGAGAAAAAATGTCAGAATTGTAAGATTTAAACTCAGAATTCAGAAAAAAAAGTCAAACTTGCAAGATTTAAACTCATGATTAAAGGGGTCCTATTATGCTCTTTTACAAAGTCTTGATTTCATTTTAGGGGTGTATTAGAACATGCTCTCATGTTTGGTGGTTCGAAAAACGCATAATTTTTCACATAATTTACATTATTACAATACCATTCTCCCCAGCTCGATTAGTTCCGAGTTTGATGAAGGCCCGCCTTCCGAAAAACTAAATGTGTTGTGATTGGTTAGCTGTCCCAGTGCGCTGTGATTGGCGAACAGTTAGGCAGAATGACTAAAAGCAAATTAATTCTCTGCCAGCGGGAGGCGCTGTTGGAGCGGGAGAGAGCGAGTTTTCCCAGGTAACGCTGTACACAAAGCAGAGCTCAGCTCACAAACGCTGCTTTATCAGACATTACATGCAAGATGAAATGAAAATGACATCCAAAATTTTCTGAAGACAGTCAGTTTCCATCAGAAATACAGTGTAATAAAAACACATGCACCGGTTTTCGAATTTCCGGAGGTGGGATTTATTTTAATGATATTCTAATGGGCCAATTTGTGATGTCACAAATACAGGAAAACAACTTTGTAGTCCAAACGAGCCGTTCGTTGTAGTTCTTGAAGAGGGATTTTTCCCTTTGGAGTGGACTTTGAGATTTGTAACTTTGTAGATCTTTTTTATGCCCAAACAAACACACTGACTAAAATTCAAAAAATGAAAAAGCATAATAGGACCCCTTTAAGCGGGAAAAAAGTCAAAATTTCAAGATTTAAACTTAGAATTATGAGAAAAAAAAGTCTAAATTGAAAGATTTAAACTCAGAATTATGAGGAAAAAAAGTCAAAATTGTGAAACAAACTCAGAATTCAGGGAAAAAAGTCTTTTTAAAATAAAAAAAATAAAAAGAATTTTAAAATAAAAAGTCTCAATTACCATTTTTATTTTATTTTTTTTTTTATTCTGTGGAAAAAACAAGCTTCCATGCAAAACAGTGTTTGCAAGAGCATATTTTCCACATTCACCGGTGAACGCACACACATATTTATGAAGTTTTCTAAACTGCTTCCAAAAACAAGCTCTTGTGGGGTTTGGGGCGTGTATGTTTACTATCAATATCGTTTGGTTTCTGTGAAATTCTGTGAAATTCGTTTCTGCGAATTCTAGTACATCAAAGAGAATTATGAGCTTCAAGCAAATCTCTCCTCTCTGCTGTGGGACAGAGCTGCAGGAGAATCTCCAAACAGCTTAAAACCGTGCAGGTGAGCGTTCCAGATCCAAACCGGCCAATTTGCGGTGCACAATTCCCCCTCTCTCTCGCCTTTCTCCACAGAGAGCTTGTTCACCAAAATCTGACAGGACCGGAGGAGTGCACCAGTCAATAACAACACGCCCAATTAGTAGATAAAACCTTCCAGAACACCCTGAGCTCTGGAACAGCTGTCTGAAGGGAGAAGATTACACGTGTGAACACTGAATGTAATTGCAGCACGCTTATACATGCACATATCAAAATCACCTGCTGCTGAGCTGTTCAGAAATGGCTAGAAACCAGAGCTACATGCACACAATCTGCTGGGGGAAAATGCCAATAATGTAAAGGATACATATCATGAATTTTCCTGAACCTTTTAAAATAAATATTGCATGCAACAAGTTAGCCAATTAGAGCCAGCTAATTAAAGGTACAGTAGCAAAAACAGCAAAGGTAACCCCCCCCCCCCTTTACTTTTGCTCAGCAAGGAAGCATTAAATTCATCAAAAGTGACAGTAAAGACATTTATAATTTTTTCAAAGATTTCTGTTCTTCTTAACTTTCTATTCATCAAAGGATCCTGAACAAAATAAATCACTATTTTCAACATTAATAAAATTGTTTCAAATCAGCGTATTAGAATGATTTCTGAAGGATGACACTGTGTGACACTGAAGACTGGAGTGATGATGCAAAAAAATTCAGCATTCCATTACAGGAATAAATTACATTTTAAAATTCATTCAAATAGAAAACAGTTATTTTAAATTATAATATTAAAAAACAGAAAACAACAACGACAGGCACATTTACACGACACTGTTTTTAACTAAAAATGCATTTCGGCTATTCATTTATATGAGAATGGCGTTTTGGGGGCCTGAAAATGCAAACTTTCAGCTTCAAAGTACAAGTTTTTGAAAACAACACCATTATCATCTCAGTGTAAACTGTAAAAACGCAAATTTGTGAAAATGTTGAAGCCATGCGCATGTGTATTACATGTTCAGTATATGTGCATAACATCGCCAACTACTGGCCTGGGATGAACAATACAGCGTTTTTAGTCTTTTTTTTTTTTTCTTTTTTTTTTGATGATCTGTGTGAATGGGGATCATTTTGACAATGTTGTTGTCTGTACATGAAACTTTCCAAAAAGAAAAAAAGAAAAACTTCAGTTTTTAAAATAAGAAAAGTCCTGCTTAACTAGAAGAACGCTTCTGAATGACCTCAACAGACAGTTCACGTCAATTCATTTAGATGCTGGAAGAATTAATCTGCTGTTTGCCAATAACCCCGAAAACCTGTCAGACTACATCTCTCTGTCCCTTTGTCTTCTGTGTTCTTTCTTTCTGACAGGACGCTGATGTTAGCATTTCTTTATGACATCGTATCCCTCTTTCCAGGTGAGGCAGGGAGAGCGACCCATCAGCAACCATCGATCGATTCAATCAGCAGCGCAGCACACAGAAACACGACATACGCACTTGAGATCGTTCAGATCGCTTCTCGCCCGTGACAGCGGAGACAATGAGACTAAGAGGTGAAAGACGGGACAAAACACACCAGTTCCTGCCTCATATACCCTGATTAACGACCCAGAGAGAAAAAAAAACTGTTAATAAGGAAAGAAAGAATACCTTTTCTTTGTCTCTCATGGATCCCTTGCCGAGGATGGACATCTTGGTCAGCGTGTCCTCCTGCAGTCTCTTTAATGAGTTCCCTCGAGGGCCCAGGAGTTTACCCACAAAATTAAACTAATAAAGAGAGAGAGAAAGAAAGAGGAAAAAAGAGTTTTACTTGCACTTCATAGTACTGTCCTCTAATTACTATTCCCTAATACATAAGTTGTGCAAAATGACATTCTAAGTATTTCCTCTGCAAAAGCAGTTAAACATTTATCAAAGCCACACACTGGTATATTAAATACAGTATTTTTCTTGCCCACATCAACCAATTAAACGGCACTGCTTTCATTTCCATTACCCATGATCCTCTTTTTTTTTCTGGTTATGCATGCTTTAATGATCAAATATTTCACTAAGACACTGCACTAGCTTTTTTTGTTCAAACTCTGAACTAGTAATTTGAATTTTAAATAAGAAAAAGAAACATCAAATATTTTTATATAATGGATGGCACTTTTCATTTTTGTTTTTATAGTTGGTTAATTATAGGTAGCTAAACTATTAAAATATATAAAAGTATAAAATATGTATAATAAAATATCTTAAATGTTAACAATATATTAGTACTATATACATGTATATATATTGGTAAATATTAAATGATTCTTAAATTATATATTTTTAATTACATGATATACATGTGAATTAATCACACACAACTGCTGTCAAAAAGTCAATATGTTGTGTTTTATTTCCAGATGACTGAATATAGGTCCCAAACAAATTAAATCAAATAGCAAGTGTATTCATTCCTTATAAAATAAATAATAGTGTTAAATTTACATGTTACTTTTCCAGCTCTAGTTCTTATAGCCTGCGAGGGGACAAAACCACAAAGTTCCTCTTGACAGAACTGCATCTGTGAAAGACGCTTTACTGAATCACAAGAGACTCCAGATCTAAAACACACACTGTTTTGTGTCACATTCGGATGGAAACAGGAGGCAAGGATCAAAGAAACACGAGACAGAAGAAAGAGAAAGAAAGGAAGAAGAATCGTCCCAGAAAGAAGACAAAAGAAAGAGGAAGCGTATAGGCTGCTGAGGTGAGACGCTTTCTCTGCTGTTCTTGTTAAAACGCTTCACCTGCGCCTGCTGTCCAGGCTTGTTAGCGATCTCACCGCTGAACCCGGAGCGCAAGATCAAACCCTGCCACCCATGAAGACCTCTGAGAAAGCCACAAACACAATCGCAGCGCTCAGGTTACACATTCTCAAACTTTCTCGGCTACTTTTTCAAAATAGAAAGGCTTGACTGAACCTGATGGCAAATTTTGAATCCCAGAATTAGCAGAAAGAAAATTAGCAGAGTGGTTTTAGTTTTATACAACATTTTTGGCAGGATGGATGCATACTTTGAAAATCCAACAGAGATGCTACAGCACTTTTTCTTTTAAAATTCACCTGCAGAAATACAAACAGACATGAAACAACTGTTGATCTTATACGAATAACGAGAAATGTTCATACTGAAATATTATGAATGTAAGCTATCTGGGCAAATCTAAAAGCATTTTAAAGTATGCATGCTTGTTTCCACCACATAATTTAAAAAATTAAAAAAGTAATTGTGAATTTTTTTCTCACAATTCTAAGAAAAAAGTCAGAATTGCAGTACATAAACTTATGCAGTACATAAGAATTGTGAGATATAAACTCTCACAAGGTATAAACAACGGTGAACAAAGAATTGTTAGAAGAAAAGTCTGAATTATGAGATATAAACTTACAACTGTGAAACAAAAATTGAAGAAAAAAAAAACAGAATTACAAGATATAAAGAATTCAGAGGAAAAAAGTCAGAATTGTAACCTATAAATGCAGATTTGTGAGATGTAAACACGAAAAGCAAGAAAAAGTCTGAGTTTATATCTTGCAAAAAAAAAAAAAAAGTCTTATTTGTGAGATATAAACTCAGAATTGCAACATTAAAACAAAAAAGTCCAAACTGAGAGACATAAATTTAGAATTGCAGGGGGAAAAGGCTTAAATGTGTGATGAAAAATATCACAATTACCTTTCTTCTTATTATTATTTTTAATATTCTTCAGTATTCAATATTCTTCTTAGCTTCAAGAGATAGTTCATCCATAAATAAATAAATAAATAAATACATATATACATATACACACACACACACACACACACACACACACACACACATATATATATATATATATATATATATATATATATATTTACTCAACCTCATGTTATTCCAAACCTGTATCAATTTCTTTACTGTGGAACACATTTTGAAGAATGTTGGAAGCCAAACACTTTCTGGTCCAACTGACTTCCATGGTATTTTTTGTCCATACTATGGAAGTCAATGGACGCCAAACAATATAAGAAGCAACTCAGATCTCTTCAGAAACTAAAAGTCATATTTAGCTGTGCATATTTCTCAGTTGAAACATCTGAGAAGGAAGTTCATCCATTTGCTATTAATATAATCTCATTGATCTCCAAAGGCAACAATTGAGATGAGATCACAAAGATCTCATTTGTGATTTTTCTTTCCAGTGGGAACACGCTATGATTTGAGAACGCACTAATCCTGATAATTTGGGACATAATCATCTCATATTCTTTATAGCATTGAGGGTATGCAAATTATTATTGAGTTGATGACTATGATGTCACAGGGGAGACCGCAAAGAGGTCACAACCTTTAAATGACCATTACTGAATCTCTGATGCTAGCAAGATCTTCATACATCCATATCTGAATTATATATATACATATATATATATATATATATATATATATATATATATATATATAACCTATATCAAATATGAGACACCTTTCTGCTTTACACTTCCAGTATGTGTCAGTAAGTGTCCCTGCGGTGGGATTGTCAATGCACACGTTGGATTTTAAGAGCATGGTATGTTCTGCAGCTGTTTGTGAAGTTGCTTTCATTAGATGCCTGTTATTTACAGAGGCTTTTGTTTGGCTGTGTTTTAATGGTGTAATCTGATGATATTAAGGCTTGTAAATGACAGCGTGGGCCTTAATCTGGACATTAAACACAACACCGAGCTGCGTGAGGATTTACAGAAAGCTCTAAAGCTCTTAAACACACCCCAACACACAAACAAACACACAATAAAACACACATGCTGGCCTCTCCTCAATATGCACAAATATAGAAATGCTGAAATCTACATGCCAATAAAAGACATTGATGAAAAGACAATAAATACATAAAGTTTGTCAATTTAACAAAGCTTTGACATGAAGAGATGGAGAAAAGGCTTATTTCAGAATTGTTTTCATCTTGAGCTATCTATAAAGTGAAAAATGTGTACTACGGTTTTGCATGAGTGAGTGTGATTCGTTCACCCATGCAAAAATCAATGCAAAGTCTCTCAATGCAATTCTACAGGATTTTATTTTTTCTTATCACCCACAAGGCAAAACTAGTCTCTTAGAAAGGCAAAAGCACAGATCTCCTCATCAACAAATGATTTAATGTGCGGGATACCAAATTTTAATAATTACAAATTGAAAGCCCTAAGTATAAGCAATAGTAAAAGTGATGCTTGACTTGGCAAGTTTTATTAGTTTTCAAAAAGATCTACCCAGACAACACAACAAAAAATGGGGGAAGATAATAACCGTTATCTGATATAAATGCACAAAATCTGTGCAGCATTAGGAAAATATGTGTAGGTTTATAAGAAAGGCACAGGCAAAATGGGGTAAGAACTGCAGGCAAAATTTTGATTTCCCACCATGACATTCATTATGAATTCATTTTAATTGCAGATTACATCAGGTAATGAGGGCAATTTACAGATCGTTTGGCTGATAGTGTCCTGACGCTGATATTAAATCACATACGGTATTCACTCCATTTTTCTCAAACGCTTTCAAAAAGATCTCAGAGATCCATGTGTCACTTATTAAACTCAGTTTACTCTTTATGGAAATATCTGTCTCGCTAATAAAGCTCAGTTTGTTTGGAAAACACAATGAAATGTCTGAGAAGAAAGCCACATTCTCTGTTTGAGATGAAACAGTCGGCACATGGAGGGCTTTTCACTTAGGGTCTCGCTAAACAGCCTTTACAATGACACTGACCTCACAGGCAGCTGCCAGAGACAGGCACAACGACTGCAGAGACTGCACACACACTGGCTGAGAAACACATGAAAAAAAAATTTAATTGAAAAGAATAATAAACTTAAAAGAAAATTCTGTCATTATTTTCTCACCCTCATGTCATTCTGAACCCAAATGCTGTTATTTTCTCAAGAGAAAATGAAAAGATTTTTTTACACAAGTCTACAAAAACAGTTCAGTCATAACACCATTGAAAAAGTGTCAAAAAAGCAAACCTTACGACTGCTCTATTTTCAAAGTGTTCTGAAGTAATTCGAATAGATTTGTGTGAGAAATGAATCAACATTTAGCCTGTTTTTCCACTGAAAATCTTTATCTCTTTACATATATACATACATACATACATACACTCTCAAAACCAGCACATCACGTGAATCTGAACTGGACACAAAATTTGATTTTACAGCTTTGTAAGTAAATAACCTTTTCCTCAGATAACATTTATAACGACGTTTATAATGTTCCATTTCTATTAAAAAAAAACAAAATTAAATAAAAATTAAAAAAAAAAAAAGTTGCTCTTTTGAACTTTGTTCATCAGAATCCTGAAAAAAGTGTCACAGTTTCCAACATTGATAACCATGAGAAATGTTTCTTGAGCAGTAAATCAGCATATTAGAGTAAATTCTGAAGGATCATGTGACACTGAAGACTGGAGTAATGATGCTGAAAATTCAGCTTTGATCACAGAAATAAATTGCATTTTAAAATATATTCAAATAGAAAACTTATTTAAAATTATTATATATAGTTCAGTCATGAAACTCTAGATGGCGCAGGCTGATGGGTTGTTAATGTAACTGATGATATTCAGAGAGTTAAATGACTAGGCACAAGCTGATTGGTTTATGCTGCATATGCAGCCAATGAATTTACTGCCTCGCATTTATATGGCTGGCTAGCATTCACTTGAGATTCCTGCAGCACGCTTCAGAGTTTCTCTGAAACTCTCCACCTTCCCAGCTCCACCTGTATAGATCTGTTCTGAGTTATTTTATATGCTATTTGTGCAGCAGCAGTATGTCTTATACTCGCGGCACCGTATAACCAAGTTCCTGTACTTGCTTGCAGAAGCAGCAATAATCTACAACTATAGCAATAACCAACAGCAGCAGCAATTCAGAAGCAGCATAGCAGATTTATTCCATCAAGACCAAATACAGTCGTGGCCTAATGGACTGAGAGTCGGACTTGTAACCCGAAGGTCGCGGGTTTGAGTCTCAGGTCCGGCAGGGATTGTCGGTGGGGGAGTGAATAACCAGCGCTCTCTTCCACCCTCAATACCACGACTGAGGTGAGACCCTTGAGCAAGGCACCCAACTGCTCCCGGGCGCCGCAGCACTGGCTGCCCACTGCTCTGGGTGTGTGTGTACACTACTGTGTGTGTGCACTTGGATGGGTTAAATTCCGAGTATGGGTCACCATACTTGGCCACACTTCACTACATTAACATTGTCATATCCATCACCATGTTAAAATCATCCAAGAGTTGTCATGATTGAAATAATTTTTCCTGTATTTTTGATCAAATGAATGCAGCCTTGGTGAGCAGGTGAGCCTTGGTGAGCAGATAAGACCGCTCCCCAAAACTTTTAACAGTACCGTAACATCCCAGAACAATAAAACTGCATTTTTTATTATTTTGGATTTCCTCAAAAAAAATCAATACTCAGGGTTATTATAGTAAACAGAAACTAAAACCCATTAAAAAATTGATTATTGAAATTTCTTGAAATGATTCATGATTCTTGAAAACATTAACTAAAATTAAATAAAACATAAAAATCTTAAACTTGTTTTTATACCTAAATAATGAAAACCAAAACTGTAACAAAATTAATAAAAACTACATAGCCATATTAAAAAAGGACAAAAACGAATTTAAATTACTAAACTTTTAACTAAAATTTAAATTGAACTAATTCTATATATGTTAAAAAACTATAATAGTATCTAAATGATACTAAAATAACACTGGTAATAAATATGTCACTAACAAAACATTGGCATTATCAAAACATTTGTTTAATCATCCTGACCAAACCTACATTGTAGCTCAACCAATTGCGTGAGTTTGGGATATTTGACTGACCAATGGCAGACAGTTTGGAAAAACTGGTTGAAAAAAAATCCCAATGGCAAATCCAACACTAGTGCCACAAAAATGACGCGCCTCACCTTTAATAAACATTTAAAATGCATATCCATTACTCTCCAATATAAAATAGTTCTTTAATCTCAATGACCAGCTACCAAGTCCTCACAATATGAGATTAGCCAAGAAAGTGTCCCTGTCTTGTAAACATGTGTCCCATAAATGAGGCTAGAGGTGACGTCTGGAGTAAAACTGTTCCAATCAGATTCATCACACTCACCCTTCAAGCTCTCGCTCTCCTTCTCTACATCCACCTGTCAGACTAGACAAATTGAATTTGTCTTCCTCCAGTAGCTCTCTGAAGCTCTAAACAGCACATTAGTGTCTACGGTCATCAGAGCTGTCAAAGGCAATCTGTTTAGTGTGACGCGGGGTGACGTGAATAGCCACGCCGTATGACATTACACTGGTGCTCTCGCTCCGCTGCTGATAATTGCTTTATTTGAAGTGGCCGATCATTACAGCTCTAATGCTGAGGGCTCATGTACTCTGACACTCCTTTTAGCTCTGAGATGAAGTTTCATTTACAAGACCTGACGTCCCCATATTTTTTTCTCAACAGTTGTCCTAAAACCCATCGCTATGACAAACCTGAAGTCAACAGCAAACGCCCAACACTGAATGATGGGAGACGCAGGTTGGAGCTTGTGTGAATCTGAACAGAATTGGAGAAGCACTCCAAGCTGCTTCCAAAAATACCATGGTTTTCCCATGGTACATGTCCAAAAACCATTTTAGCACAATAGTACTTTTTGATAAATGCACTGACTACATTTACAAAACGTATGGTAATTTGATGGTATTTTGGACATGTGCCATGGTAGTACCATAGAAAAACCATGGTATGTGAATTTCAGTACCATGGTAAATTTCAAAGTATTACAGTATTAGCATTTCATGGTGTTGCAGTCTGTTACCGCCGCAGTGCTTTTTAAGGCAATCATATTCACATATCATGGTATTTATATGGCATTACCATGGTATATGTCTAAAAACCACAGTAATACCATGCTACTTTTTGATAATGTATTGAATTATTGCAAAATATATGGTACTACCATGGTATTTTGTACATGATAACACCATACATAACAATGATATACTGTATATTTCAAAGTATAACAGTATCTGATATCATGGAAGTATGTTATTACCACAGTACTTTTTGTAAGGGTAATGGTAGTCACATATCATGGTATTAATATACTACAAGGTACTTCCAATAATAGCCTACCATGGTTTTACCATGTCTAAAAAATGTGGTAAATATACTGAAAGGTTTCATGTACAAAAAGCATGGTACTACCACAATTGTTTGAAAATAGTGCCATGGAAGTACCACATAAAAAACAGTACATTAAATTTAGTACCATAGTATTTTTCAAAGTACCACAGTATTACCATTTGATACCATGGTATTATTTTACCACCACAATACTTTTGTGATTGTCACATATTATGGTATTAATATGGTACTCCAAGGTACTTCCAATAATACCACGGTTTTACCATGTCTAAAAAACATGGTAAATGTGGTGAAAGATTACGTGTACAAAAAGTATGGTACTACCACAAGTTGTGGACATAGTACCTTGACATTTTGGACATACCATGGTAGTATCATATAAAAAAACACAGTACATGAATTTTAGTACAACAGCATTTTTTAGTACCACAGTAATAGCCTCTAATACCATTGTATTATGTTGCCACCACTATGATTTTACCATGGTACATGTTTAAAAACCATAGTAAATGTACTGACCGATTACACTTAAAAAAGTATGGTACTACCATGTGTTTTGGACGAGGTACCATGGTATTTTAGACATGTCCCATGGTAGTACCATATAATACACTATTACACTATTGTACGTGAATTTCAGTATCAATATTGGCATCTGATACCATGGTATGAATATGTTACCATATCCCTTTTTGTAAGGTTATTATATTCAAAAACCATGGCATTTAGATTGTGCTATAAGGTACTTTAAAGAATAGCATGTGTAGTGAATTTTGCTTTCACCAACCTAAGGAGGGGAAATAGTGTAGTGATGGGTATTCACGTCACAGGTGACATTATGATTTTTGGATCACGTGTCACTTAAGGTGTGGTTAGGAGTACATCACATAAGAAAGATTGGTGGGATACCTAACTTGTAGAACCTTACTGCATTGTCAACACAAGGAAGACAAGTGTAATAAAATAAATTTTATTAACAAAAGATAGACAAGAGTAATCAACAACTGCTAAATGAATACCATGAATGAAAAAGGAATAAAGTGTATAAGATGCATAAAATGCAAGTGATTATGTTGGATGTTGCTATGTCAGAGCTACGTTATCTGGAAAGATAAACTGTCACTACTCTGAAACAAGTAAGGTGAAGAACCTTATTATGCATCAAACAAATACCTGAAAGATTATTTGTTATCAACTGCAATCAGCTATATAACATCTAATGTCAATTAGAAGAATCATATACTGATAATACACAACAATGCCAAGATCTCTGGAAGAGGTTTGGATAGGTGATAGTTACGTTCTCTGTGGATGAGTGAGCAGTCCGGTGGCAGTGACTTCATCCAGTGGTTATGCTGGTAACAATGCACTGGGGAAAGGAGCAGAGATCGGTTTCGACAGCCTTGAACACGAAGTGCTGGAGGATGCTGATCTCCTGGAGCACCAAAGGGTCCTAAAATCTGGAACACACAGATGTGACCCTGAAGTAGGTGCAGAAGGTCCTTAGCCTGGAACACGCAAGCAAAGGTACCTTGGAGTGAAGGTTTGCTCTCCGGAGCTTAACCATGTTGCAAATGTCTGTGTGTCTTCTGCCTCTCTGGGCTAGAGACTCAGAATTTGGTCGACCCGCTTTGTCTCTCTAGGATGGAGACTCAGGACGTGCTGCATCTGTTGTTGTCTCACTGGACGAAGACTCTGAATGAAGTCTGAACGTAGATTATATCTTTCCTCGCAGGCTGGAGGCTCAGAACGTGGTCGTATCTGTTGCTGCCTCAAAGCTGGAGACTCAGGAACTGTGTATCTGCTATTGTCTCAACCTTGCAGGGCTCAGAATTAGAACGGGTTGTTTCTGTTGCTACCTTCCCTGTAACAGGCCGGAGACTCAGAACGGTGTATCTGTTAACGTCTTTTCCATTACAGTACTCAGACTAAGAACGGATGTGTCTGTTACTGTCCCTTCCCTTACGGGCCGGAGACCCAGAAACTGGTTGTTTCTGTTGCTACCTTCCCTGTAACAGGCCGGAGACTCAGAAACAACCCGTTCATGGTTCTAACATGGTAAATGTTTAAAACCTTGGTAGCACCATGGTAATTTTTGGTAAATGTACTAAATAATTACACTTACAAAACAAATGGTACTACAGTGGTATTTTGGAGATTTACCATGATAATTCCATATAAAACCTACATGGCACATGGATAACAGTACCATGGTAAATTTTAAAGTATCACAGTAATAGCACTTGATACCTTGGTTCTATGTTACTGCCATGGTACTTTTTTTGTAAGAGTAATTTTATTCACACACCATTTTATGGCACCAAAGGTACTTCAGAGAATACCATAGTTTAACCACTGTACTGTATATGTACTGAACCATTACACTTACAAAAAGTATGATACTATGTTATTTTGGACCTATATCATGGTAGCACCATATAAAGACCATGGTAAACTAATTCAAGCACATACTGGATTTTAAAGTACCACAGTATTACCATCCAATACCATATGGTATTATGTTACCACCACAGAGCTTACTGATTATTACTCATGATCTAAAGCAGCAAACTGCTTCTGTGCACATGATGGACAGTGGGAAGAGTTTGGCAGGTAATTGGCCATAGTCTGTGGTTGAAGCAATCTGCTGATCATCCGTTAAAGCCAGACACTCCGGAACAGAAGACAATTATATTCACAACACAGCAGCGCACAAACGCATCCTCCAGCTAGATCATTCGACTCACTGCACTGTGACAAATTTCATACTGAATAGATAATAATGTCATTATAAGGTCCAGCTATAATGGAGCCACAGAGCCAACATGCTCCATGATCCACAAACATCTCGGGGCGACTGGGGGCTCCTGTGGGTGCCAGAGTCAGGAGTAAAGCTAGAACTGTGTTTAATAACACAAGCTGACATTTGGGTTTGAGTAATTTTTACAGTGTAGAGGTCTGGATGGAGACTCAATTGAAGCATAATGATGTGGTTAACAAAACCTGTGACCTGACACAAACAGTGAGACCAAACCCAACCAGAACCCTAAACTAAATTAAATTAAATTAAATTGGAAAAAGATTTGAAATAAAATAAAATAAAATAAAATAATCTTTCACTTAGGTTTAGTGATTTGAACAAGTCAAATCAAATCAAATCAAATCAAATCAAACCTCCAGTTTTACAGACATGGCTTAAGACTAGTTTCAGACTAAAATGTAATTCTGAGCCATTTCAACTGAAAGTAACTTGCACTAACTGATCTTAAAATATATCAGTGCCTTTGTTTTGTCTCAAGATGCACACCAGTAAGGTTTTTTCTAAGGCATGTTAATAAAAATTACTTAAATGTCCTAATTGAACTATGGCCTAATCCTGGCTTAGTCTAAGACCTGTCTGTGAAACCAGGCCAATAAGTATCATTATTGGTTTAAGGTTAGTGATTTAAATAAGACGATTTAAATATACACTTGAAGGTGGCCTGTTTCGACCTGGTCCGGCTGAACCATATAGTAACACCCTGGCAACCACCCAATTTTTTTGCACTTGGAGTTTTGCACTTGTAAGAACCACTTATATTTCCTTAAAAAAATAAATAAATAAATAAATTAAGCAGACCAAGACATGAAAATTGAGCTCTGATTCAAGGTGCTTTCACACCTGGCCCGTTGTTTCGGAACCTGGCGCGTTTCCCCCCTTAGCTCGGTTCATTTGGGCATATGTGAACACGGCAATCGTGCTCGGATCCGCGTCAAAACAATCGGTCCGAGATCGCCTGAATGAGGTGGTCTCGGCTCGATTGAAAACGAACTCTGGAGCGGTTCGGTTGTAGTGAGTAAGCAATCCGATCCAAAGGACCAACGAACCAGGCTATATCACACTGTATAATGGGTAATTACGTAAGTTCCGTGAAAAGCAGTGGGAGTGCACATCTTTGCCATGCAAAATCAAAGCGCGCCTTTTCATTTTATAATGCCATCTTAATGCTCTTTGTAGTAGGTGCATTTTAACAATGTTTTGCCGATGAATCCTGGATTCCTGCTCAAAATGATAAATTAATAAATATATCGACAGCTACAAAAAAAAAAAAAAAGCCCTCAAAGCTGTTGTCGTTTCATCCTGACGTACGTGTGTGTGTGTGTGTGTGTGTGTGTGAGAGAGAGAGAGAGTTTGTTTGCCTCTCTTTCCAAAATGAATCATGTTTATTGTCATTCCAGCTCTGTGGACCAATGAGAGGACAGTTTACTCGCACGTGACTTGTATTAACAATTTTGGTTCGTTTAGAAAACTTTGCCGTGTGAAAGCGAACCGCACCAACAATAAAAAGCAACATTGTAATAATTTTAATCCCTGTTTCGGAACAAAGCAATCGATCTACAGGTGTGAAAACACCCTCAGACTATTGCAGTCTGTTGGTGCATGCATGAGCAAAATGAGTTACATTCATTCAAATTGAAAATTAAATATGAATACCTATAATAATAATAATATATTTTCCCATTAATTACAAATTCAATCCCAATGGAATTCTGGGTCTTTTTGGTCTCATATTGGGAACCAGATCTCTAGTATGGGTAAAACATAGTATGGTGTGTGTATCTGCGTGTGTGAGAGATGTTTTACCCTTCACAGCACACTCCCTCAGGGATCCCAGAGCCCATTTACAAACCCTCTTCAAAAAATAGCTCACACACACATTATCACTCTCTGAATGCATGTGTGCACACACACAGCTACTCGAATACATAAATACATCATATATAGGTGCACAGAAGTGTGTATGTGTGCACAAATGTATGAGGCTGTCGACGGCCCATCTGTCCTCATGTTAGGAGCATGAATTGTTCATCTCTGAAGAGGCCAATTCACTTCTTATAATCGGTTTTATATGCAACCACTTTATAGTAAAACTTCAAGTGAGCTACATTAATGGGACAAAAATTGGTTCTTTCAAATATATGGGTAGCTGACAAATAAAAATTGGACTGTGTCCTATGGTGTGACATAGCAAAAATGTAGAAAAAAAACTTGAGAGAGAGGTTTATCTTCAATGTTAGAGGTAATTTTATTTTTATTTAATTTTATTTTTTACATTTTTCCGTCACACCATAGGACACATTGATACGTCAGCTACCCATATATATATATATATATATATATATATATATATATATACATACATATATATATATATATATATATATATATATATATTAGGGCTGTGAATCTTTGGGTAGACAGCGAATCGATTCGATTCACGATTCATAGGTTTTCGATTCGATTCAAGAACGATTTTTGCAAATTCAAAACGATTCAATTCGATTCAATTCACAATTAAATTTGATTCGATTAACGATTCGACTCTGCATTCTTTCAGTGCATTCACAGGATTATGTAAATGCTTCCCCTTAATTCTTTAAATGCTTAGTCAGAGGGCAAATTACACAACAGCCTTTCTGGTTAGAGAACCATTGGTTAGAGAAAAAAAAAAACACTTTTGTCCATTGTTAGATGCTAGTTTAATGATGCTATGGTGTGACATGGCATATGTAGAAATTTATGTACGCCAAGAAAAAAGAGCTTTAAAGTATTATGTATAGGCTAACATTTTGTCACACCAGGTGTGTAGCCATCATTTCAGAAGTGACAGAAATGTCAAATACAATAATTTTATGTATCTATTATTTTTTATTTATTTTTTATTTTTTTACAAGAAATTATTTTATTATCTCTTACTTTGAATTTGCTATAAATAAATCAAATACACTGCTGGACAATAATAAATCCTTTGTAATCTATAATTTTTTCCTAATGGCAATTTCATGATTGTTTTATATACTACAAAAAATTATTTCAATTTTCTGCACAGAATAAGGTAGAAAACTTTATTGTTTCTGTACTGTAATACATGATATGTCAATTAGCACTGCATCATTCATGAATTTTATTTATTTATTGTGTTTATTGTCTTAATGTTTCACCAGTTCATTTTATTCAGCTTATCTGCAGCTGTCTTTGTCCATATTAGGCATTTCCTGTCACGTCTTAAGTTCTACAAGCCAAGATCACTTATATTTCAGTGCAAAAATTTCTTTATCTCATTTTCATAAAATAAAATGCTATGGTATTTAACTTTTCCTCTCCATCGGTGAATGATGATTCTGAAAGAAAAAGCGCCCGATGTCTGTTTGCAACGAATCCTACTTGTGCATCTGATTAACAGATAAACCTTGCACTCTTATTTCAAGGTTGTTGTTAATGCCGTGGTTATTTTAACAGTTTTCTTCATACATTCGTTTCAACGACATTGTGAAAACACATTAATCATTCAATAGAACTATGCGTATGCTTTAGACACTTAGATTTTTGCTCCGTCCATGCAATAAATGCACAGCCTTCGACTGCTCAGGTAATGTCGACGTTATGACCGAGAGCCATTGAAAAACTACAGAAAACTAAACTACTTCACTTTAGCAGTACTGGCCACGAGTACTAAGGAGAGATCACACATCAGCTGCTCAAAAAATGTGTCCGTGAGATGAACGGGGCGCGAGTGCAATCCTGCGACAGGCAGCAAATATAGGGGAGCACGTGGAGAGATGTGAGGCACGAACGCTGTTCAAGGTCTCCATTAATTCGTGCTTGTAGTAATTTAATGTGTATATATTTTGAAAGCATTGAATCGCTATAGAAATCGCGATTCATTCGATTCTTAGCATTTTAGATCGATTACTGTCCGAAATCGACGATTCACGATTCAAAAATCCATGTTTCAAGATCGATGCATATGCATCGTCAGGGTTTGTAATCGATGCATCGAGAAAACGAGTGAATCGTTACACCCCTAATATATATATATATATATATATATATATATATATATATATATATATATATATATACAGAGCTGGGTAGATTACTTACAAATTGTAATCCGTTACTGATTTCAGATTACATGACAAAATTTGTAGTCAGTAATCTAATCCGTTACATTACACATTTTAGGTAATATACTCAGATTACTTTTAGATTACATTTGACAACTCGTTTATCACAATGATTTAAACAGGTTAATCTTGCACCATAATGATGTAAAAAATGCAAAGAGTAAGTAAATATGTTCCATTCATTTTAATTTAGAACTTGGAAGTGCATTAAACATTATATGACATAAAGGTTTCCCAAACTAGGGTTCGTAAAGTAACTGCACGGGGTTTGTGAGTTTAATGAAAAGCTAACAATTAATTAAATCATAAAAAGAATTACAATTAAAATAAATTATTTTAAAACAAGGAAAGTCTCTTCACTCCACGGCCATATTTGCAACACTTCCGGGCAGCTCATAAAAGACCAAGTCCTATCTTAATGAATGGGGGAATCCTGAAATCTCAAAAACTGCTCGCTGAACTCACAATTAAATTTCATGTCAAATCAGCAACAAAAATCTAAAATTAATTGCCCCATGAATGTTGTTTCTTATGCTCAAATAACATTTAAAAAGCTTATTTTTCAGGCTAGACCAGCCAATGCGCATGTGCAGACATAACGTGCTTAACGTGTCTAGCCTCAGGTTTCTATGAGAAATTTGGCTCTTTCATTTAGAAGGTGGGACTATTCCTCCATATTGCACGTTGCAGTTTCTCCCATTCATAAGTATAGTAGTGAACCATCTTTGTATTTCTATAGTCTTTGTTTTAAAATAACAATTAAAATAAAACACTTACTAAAAAAAGATGAAATATTTTTATTTACCTGCATATCATGTGACCATTAATCAACATCAAAGAAACCATGAACATGCAAATGTGATACTTAATTATTGAAATATTTATTTTAAAGTTTTAATCTTAAAGTAAATATATTTGTTGAATAAGGTTTAGATGACAAAAAGTTTTGGAATGCCTGCACTACATGTAAATAAGAAATAATGTGAATATGTGCATTTTAATGAGTTTGAAAGACAAAAGTCTTCCAAAGACATAATAATACATGGTTAAAAAAACATACAGAGTGATAATTCAAATTTTTATAAATCTAGTGGTCAAATGTTGTGTCGGCACCTGACTAATGACTATTCTATGTGTGAATGTACACAAAACTGGACTTTCTGAACGTATGTAATCGGTAGGCTATTTTAGAAAGGACAATTTAAAAGATGAAGAGAAAAGAGAAATTAGGGTATGGAATGATTTTCCGGACTATTTTCAAATAGAATTGCAAATTGTATTTTCAATTGCGTTTCCATATGTGGACGCATAAATTGTGACATAATTCAAATGTAACTGCAAATCTTGCATTACCGTTTGCATTTTCGCTTTCGCGAACGCATAGTGACTGCCACATTTCAAATGAAAAAGCAAAGTCTATTTGCAACTGTATTTCCCATGTCTTACGAGTTATGAACCTGTCATATTTAAATAGCAATATTAATTACCACATTTGCTTTTTCACTCTCTCTGCGCCGCGCATATAACCTGTCAAAACTCAAATGGAATCGCAATTCCTTTTGCATTTGAATTTCTGATGTCTACACGGAAAGCTGTCAATCAATGTGAGGGGGCAGGACTAAACTAGGGGGCGTGTTTGTTTTGGGAGATGACGTCACTCACAGACGACCGTGCCGAATGCTTTAATCAATGGAGGTAATCGGTAAAGCCTCCGCCAAAGGCAGCTGCCAATCAGTTCGTGCCTGTGTTAACGAACAGTCAGTGCAACCTTCTTGGCACAATACATAATTCTGTCTTTTTTTTTTTTTCTTTCTATGGAAGCCCGTTTCCGCCACTGAATAAAAAATAAAACAAGGTAATTGCGACTTTTTATCTCACAATTCTGACTTTTTTTCTCAGAATTGTGAGATATAAAGTCGCAATTGCGAGATATAAAGTCGCAATTCTGAAATATAAACTCGCAATTCTGAGATATAAACTCACAATTCTGAGATATAAACTCACAATTCTGAGATATAAACTCGCAATTCTGACTTTTTTCTTGCAATTACGAGTTTATATCTCGCAATTCTGACTTTGCTGTTTGAATTTTTTTTTTTTTAAGATTTTCTGACCCCGAGACTCAACTATTTTCTGCAATTCTCCAGCTGTGGTCCTTGGAGAGTCTTTAGTCACTCAAACTCTTCTTCTCACCGTGCATTAGGACGATATAGACACACATCCTCTTCCAGGCAGTTTCCTAACATTTTATGTTGATTGGAAATTCTTAATTATTGGGAGTGAACTGCTCTAGCTCTTTTCTTAAGGCCTCTTCACTAATTTGTGAAGCTCAATTATCTTTTACTGCACATCAGAAATATATTATTTGGTTTTTCTCATTGTGATGGATGATTAAGGGAATTTGGGCTTTGTTTTCCCTCCTATTTATATTTCTGTGAAACAGGAAGCCATGGCTGGATACTTTCATGTTCATAATCACCCTGGAGTGCTCAAAATTGTGAATATGAATGGGAATATACTTCAGATATTTTACTCATAAGAATTTCTAGGGGTACCAATAATTGTGTCCAACGTGTATTAGAGAAAAACATTTATTTCATAATGATATTTCCCCCCATTTTAAATTCTTATAAACCAATGAAAGGTTAGATTTTTGTGAAATTTTTAAATAAAAGATCAAAAGGATTAACAATGCAGATTAATTTTCACAGCCTTCTTTGATCATATTTACCAAGGGTGCCAATAATTCTGATTATTGGTACCGAACCATCATATTTCTATACCGTTACACCCCTAATATATATATATATTAGGGGTGTAACAGTATAGAAATATGATGGTTCGGTACGCACCTCAGTTTTAGCGTCAGGGGGGAAAAAATAAACTTTTTTTTTTTTTTTTTAAACAGTGATTTACTGAACAAGTTGCTCTTTCTTTAAATACATTCAGTTAGGCCTGTAGTTTAAATTTTCTTAGTGATAAAAAATCTGCCTCAGCTTATGCTTAAAACTATAGGGAGCCCTTTTACATTAAAAGGTTACAATTAGGCCTAACAACTTAACCCAAACTTAAATTTAATTACTCTTTATTTTTAAATAGATGATCAACACTCAACTTTAAAAAAAATTGTATGAAAACATGTAAATTGCACATAAGGCCTTTTTAAATTAACTTAGAAATAATACAATTTCTAGGCTATTTGTTAAAATATATTCAATTACACACTGGCTGTCATAGCATGTTTCATAACAGATTAATTTTAACATATATTAAATAATTAAGACTAACAGGTTTAGTAAAATATAATGAGTATATGGTATAATAATTTGCGAAATGCTCCTCTCTAGACTTCATTTATCTAGTGAGCTAATGAGCTATGGACACTGATGACTTGCTGAGGTAAATGAAATGCTACATGACATTTTATTTCCACGCTGTTTTGTTGATGTCTTTCCGCGGCTGAAACACTGATTGAGCGATTACGAGGCATGAGATATTCAGTCATGTTTATTCGTGTTTAAACTAGTAGTACAGAGGAAGGAATTAAACTTTCTATTCATCAGAGATTAAATTATTATTAAATTATTAGAGATTATTATTAAAATAATAATATAAAAAATACTAAGCAGCAAAAAACTGTATCAGCATTGATAAAAATAACCATTATTTATAATTGAGTACCAATAATAATTGATAATAATTTAGCATCAAATCAGCATATTAGAATGATTTCTGTAGGACCATGTGACAGTGAACACTGGAGTAATGATGCTGGAAATTCAGCTTTGCATCACAGGAATAAATCACATTTTACAACATATTCAAATAGAAAACAGTTGTTTTAATAATATTTAACAATATTACTATTTTTAAACCAATAAATGCAGCCTTGGTGAGCATAAGAGACTTCTTTGAAAAACGTTAATAAAACATAAATATTCCAAACTAAGATATATATTTTATTTATTTCTTATACAGAAAATATCAGTAGCTCAGTATAATAATGAAAGTGAATGGAAATGGAAATTATGATTATGAAAGACAAAAAACGTGAGCACATGCTATTCTCTTTCCACATGTCCTGTTCATTTACTCATCTCTTTCGTCAATGAAACGCCTCCTTAAACAATCACATAAACACGCTGTTCTAATTATCATCTATCTAAAACCCTTTCACTGCCCTAAAAAAGCTTTTTTTTTTCTTTTATCTACACCTGCTGCTTAAATTACTCTGTTTCTCTCTTTTCTCCTGCTGTTTGTCTCTCTTTCATACTCCCAGGATGGAACGATGTGAATTAAAACCATGCAAACAAAGAAGCCCATTAAATTACATTGGGAGAACTATGAAAGCACAGACTAAATGAGGTACAGAAAGAATTGTTCCTCGTGTGTGAGTCCTTTGGGTAAACAGCGGGAATATATGCACATGTCACATGAACACACACACACACATGCTCAGTGGTATGATAATGTGATAGTCTGCCGTCAAGGTCACGCTCACCTCTACGTCTGCGAAGGGAGCAAAAATCATCAAATAACACACTCAACAGCAACAATATGGAAATTAGGACCATTTTCTGAAATCGCCCTGTGCATGCTTCAGTATCAAACTCGTGTTCATATTAACATGTAGCTGCACTATGAAGTGCTTTTCATCCTTATGAATGACTGTGGTCTGTATGTATAGTGAAGTACTGGTGTGTGGAGTCGGGTGATAACATGTTAAACAAATGAAGAACGCAAAGGTTATCAGCTGTGAAGACATGCCTGACATTAAGAATTTCTGTCATTGAATTTACTGCGTCTAATTATTATACACTATAACACTGCATATAGAAATTTTTTGACAAATCACCAATGGATATTTATAAAATATTATGATCAATCAGTGATTTCATTAGGGATGTAACGATTCACTCAACTCACGATTCGATTCGATTCACGATTTTGATTTAATGATTCGATTCGATTCACGATTTTTTTAACAAAATGAGATTTAAGACCAATTATAAATTAAATGTGTCCTTTTATTATTGCTTGGACAAAATACTGCATGTTTCTTTGTGAAATTGAAATATAACACTATAATAATATACTAATATAGTACTTGCATATTATTGCTCTTTTGTTGGTTTTGATTGCTTCTATTGTCCTCATTTGTAAGTCGCTTTGGATAAAAGCATATGCTAAATAACAAAATTTAAGTATAATTTAAATGTAAATAACAAAACTAAATTGAAATTTTAAAACAAGCCCCAAATCAAATAAATAAGTAATACAAATTAAAGAAATCTCTTCATATAAACAAAATAAGGCTTTGTCTGTGCTCTTTCCATTTAAAATGCAACCACTGCATTTTAATCGCAATCCAAACAAAGATGCTGCATACATGCAACATGAGCAGTTTTTAATTTAAATTAGATTGTATAATTTCGAAATTTGAAGCAAAAATAGAATGGTTTCACTTCAGTTTTGTGAAACTATACATAAAAATTATCTGCATGAAACAGAAACAGCAGACGAGCTGAATGAGACACAGATTCACTCTCTGCCAGCAGGTGGCGCTTAAAGCGTTTCCTTGGTTTCCGCTGTAAACAAAGCAGTGCTGCACTTATGAACTTTAATATGCATTATACAGAGGCAAGATGAAAAGAAAAAAATACCATCTAAACTTTTCTAAAGACAGTAAGTTCCCCTCGGACATACATTCATATAAACTCCTACCCCTAATTGAATCACGATTTGTTTAGCATCTCAACTGATTTGAATCGTCACATATTTGAATTGATTTTCAACTGGCTCGCGGTTAATCGTTACATCCCTACATTTCATTAGAACTGCAAAAATATTAAAGGAAGCAGTCATTCAAAAACAAAAAATTACTGAAACCTTCCTAAACCCCTGGTCATCAAAGATGTAGATGGGTTTGTTTGTTTGTTTTTTTCATCACAAACGATTTGGAGTAATTTAACATTGCATCACTTGCTCAGCAACGGATCCTTTGCAGTGAATGGGTGCCGTCAGAATGACAGTCCAAACAGCTGATAAAACATCACAATAATCCACGACTTCAGTCCATCAATTGACATCTTGTGAAGCAAAGTGGCGTCTTTGTAAGGCATAAATTTATTATTAAGATGTTTTAAAGGGGTCCTATTATGCTCTTTTACAAAGTCTTGATTTTGTTTTAGGGGTGTACTAGAACATGCTCTCATGTTTGGTGGTTCGAAAAACGCATAATTTTTCACATAATTTACATTATTACAATATCATTCTCCCCAGACTGGCACAGACGGCTCGATTAGTTCTGGGTTTGATGAAGGCCCGCCTTCCGAAAAACGAAATGTGTTGTGATTGGTTAGCTGTCCCAGTGTGCTGTGATTGGCGAACAGTTAGGCAGAATAACTAAAAGCAAATTAATTCTCTGCCAGCGGGAGGTGCTGTTGGAGCGGGAGAGAGCGAGTTTTCCCAGGTAACGCTGTACACAAAGCAGAGCTCAGCTCACAAACGCTGCTTTATCAGACATTACATGCAAGATGAAATGAAAATGACATCCAAAATTTTCTGAAGACAGGTCGGTTTCCATATACAGTGATATAAAAACACCTGCACCGGGTTTCGAATTTCCGGAGGCGGGATTTATTTTAATGATATTCTAATGGGCCAATTTGTGATGTCACAAATACAGGAAAACAACTTTGTAGTCCAAACGAGCCGTTCGTTGTAGATGTTGAAAAGGGATTTTTTAAAAATGAAATATCTGCCTTTGGAGTGGACTTTGAGATTTGTAACTTTGTAGATCTTTTTTATGCCTAAACATACACTACACACTGACTAAAATTCAAAAAGTGAAAAAGCATAATAGGACCCCTTTAACTTAAAACCATAATCCATAATCCATAACACTTCCTCCAGTAAAAAAGTCCATTGCCTTATTTCCCTTCACATCAAAATCCATGTTTGACATATTTGTTTAGAACTGTTTTCGATTGTTTTCGCTTGTAAAAGCTGCTTGATCTGTGCATATTTCTCTCCTGATTCAGACAAGATGATGTTTCACTGGAGAAAACAATATTATATGCAAAGGTCTCATATTTTAGCTGAAAGCAATAGTTTTACATGTTTCAATTATGGATTTGTTTCTTATTTGTTTTTGTTTTTTTACTTCATACAATGTTAGATGATGGACTGGACTGGAGTGGTGTGGATTATTGTGATCTCTTTATTATCTGTTTGGACTCTCATTCTGACGGCACCCATTCATTGCAGAGGATCCATTGGTGAGCAAGTGATGTAACGCTAAATTTCTCCAAATCTGTTCTGTTCTAGTTGGGTGTAACTACTGTATCATATTATACACTGAAAAAACAGCTTTGTTGTACTTACTTTGGGAAACTGTTTTACAGGGATCAAAATTTTCTGTCCCAGTTTCATGTTCTTGTTGATGACCACATCGATGAACTTCTCATCCTCTTTGTCTTCGTCTTTCTGAACCTTTTCGATTTCTGTTAAGAGAGACAGGAAGAGTTCGTCAAATCATTATCTAGGTAGAATAAAGGTTTATCCGTGTGAATCTCAGGTTCAGATAAGCTCAGATAACAGTCCTGCCATTTGCCCGATGTCATTTGTACAAAGCGTATTTTGACTGATCAGTGGACTGTGAAATAGCTTCCATTGGCCACACTGTAATTCAATTGGATGTGCTTATAATCATATCTGATAGACATTTCTCTGTGATTGGTGGATATTTCTGTTGGTGAGGCAAACGTTGTCTGATTAGACATTAAAGTGTGTAAATGAGCTCTTCGAACGCACAGAAGTCTTTGTTGTTGTGGGACACAGTGGGGTGCTGGGATATTAGTCACATTAATGAGTTCTTGTATGAGTGTGGGTACTCGTGATACATTGCATTATTGGGACGGAGTGGGTTTGCAACTCATTGATGTACTTAGCGGAAAACAATACGGAAAAGGTCATTTTAGAGGCACTGGGAAGAAGATGGAAAATTTGAAATGTCCATCACACATTCAACATCCTCATAATCTAGACAGTACAGTGATTAAATTTCTCAATCAAATGCAAGATTTAACTTAACCACACAAATGTAGCCAGACAATTGTTAAAGTGATTTTGCATGTTCCATTTTTAAACAACTTCATATTGAATTTAGTAACATTTCAGAGAAAATTCTCTACAACAGACCCATTTTCCAGATCAGAACATATTGATTTGAGTTAGATTTGTGTGCTCTCAAATATTCATCAAGTAAACGGCTGTAAAAAAAAAAAAAAAAAAAAAAAAAAAACAATATTTAAGCAAACATCAAGCAGGTCTTCTCAGGTTGGTGTGGTACATCTGCGATACAACTTAATTGACATCCCATTTCAATAAACCAGTTCTTTTATAGCTAAAACTTGGCTTCTGAATATTAATTCGTTCATGTAACAAGACCTAATTAATAGATAATCTAAAGAATGCAACAGTGTCCACTGTCCACTTTTTCATTTTTCTCATTGGTATTTTTAAAAAGTCTTCATTTAAGGGTTATAAGCCATGAACCAAACTAACTAGCTACAAAATAAATCATTAATTAATTTTACAAACTCTGAAAATTGGACACAAAAAGACACTGTGTACTAAAATGGATAGTTCAACCAAAGATGAAAATTCTGTCATTAATTACTCACCCTCATGTCGTTCCAAACCTGTAAGACCTTCGATCATCTTCAGAAAACAAAATTAAGATATTGATGAAATCCTTGAGATTTGCAAAGAAAACAATAATAGCTTTTTTTTGTTTGTTTTAACGCATGCATTGTGGTACTCTCATGAATGGCAACAGACTGACCCGGAAAAGATGAAATCGTTGCATATAGTCATTATTTTTGTTTTCTTTGCACACAAAATGTATTCTCATAGCTTCATAAAATTACGTTGAACCACTGATGTCACATGGACTGTTTTAGCAATGTCCTTACTACCTTTCTGGGTCTTGAACGTGTCAGCTTCCTTGCTGTCTATGGAGGGTCAGAAAGTTCTTGTATTTCATCAAAAATAACTTAATTTGTGTTCCGACATTGAACGAAGACCTTAGAGGTTTGGACCGACATGAGGGTGAGTAATTTTTGGATGAACTATCCCTTTAATGGTTTAATAAGGGAAAGAACAACAATCCCATGGAATCATTGTGGAACACATAATCAAATTAAAAGTGATGGAGAAATATAAAACTTTTCATTTAAAGATGTTGATTATGTATATAGAAACAATTTTATGTTAATTGTAAAATATGCATTCGCAGTGCTTCATGGGAGCTGGGAGCCTCTGATTAATGAAGATTCCTTTGAATCATGGGAAATGTAGGTTTTCATCATCAATTCTGCTGTTATGAATGAATATTTAAAAAAATATGATGAGATAATACTGCTGTAATGCATATGCCATCAATTAACAACCTTATAGCTCACAGCAGATCTTTAGAGTTATTGTTCAAAATTTATTGATTTTGATTTTTACTGGACTGTTGCACTCTATTTGCCTTCAACAGGAAATTGCAGCCAGTTGTACAATAAAAACTCAGCATTTATGTAAAGTCTGTGTCTTAAAAACTAGTGTTACCAACTAGCAGTTAGCCAAGGGTTAATAAGTCATTTTTTGGGGGGATTCAAAGATCAATTGTTTTTATGTAACCAGTGACCAGTCTCAAAGAGAAAGAAAAAAATAGATGACTAACTTTAAAGCATGTTATGCAACTGGCCACTGGTTTTAGCAGTTCGTAACTTCTTAACAAACATTGTAAACCCTAGTCTTTAACTCTTAATGATATTGAGAGCACTTCAAAACAGTTTAAATATGAAAAGCAATTTTAATGTTCTTTTCCACAATCTGTCATCTAGTGATGCTTATTGCACTTCAATATTCAACTCTCTTTTCCATTATTTGTGCTTTGGTGAGGACAGTTTATGCAAAATTAAGACATCCTACATTCCCTCAACTAATCAGGAATGCACTTCTATTTAAAAAGTTATGAAGAGTCATCAAAAATAAACCCATTCTGTCTAGACTGAATCTAAGATCCATCATACAAACCTTACATTACGATTATTACAAATTTAAATGGCATGACTTACTTAAATCAGATAAATATGACAATAAACGACTTTATTTTTTTGTATTCCTATAAATATGTGTGAATAGTATCAGTCTATGGCATCTTTTTGAGAATAAATATAAAACAGTGTATATACAACATAAAACCTGTCTAGCAAACATTTGCAGAGACAGGTGTGTAAAATACGGTAAATGATCTTTCGTGATAATTGTACACTTGCAGAACACATGCTTGCATTGCATATTGGTTGCTAGGAGACATTGCTGTCAATCAAAAGACTGTTAAAGCTAATGGTTAAGTCTGAGATTTTATAGTTTGTAACCGCATTTTCTATTTAAGTTAGTACTTGATGCTGGGGATTTGATGTTGCCTAGTTAGAGAATGTTGGCATGTCTCATCTGGGATCTGTGTGTCAAACTTTATTATAAAATACCAAATTAATATCTACGTATAGCTACTCAGAGAGTTGGAAAGAGAACAACCGCTGCAGCCCTTCCCCGCTCCGTTTCCCAGGTCCACAGAGACAGCAGATTCAGTGGGCTGTGGTTCATCTCATTGTTTTGTATCATTATTCCTGTAGTTGAGGGGCACAAAACGCACCCAAGAGAATATTGTGAAAAATATAAATTTCCCTCCTTCGATAACCAGCAGCCTTTCCAACAGAATTTCCATTCAGAAGATTGTGACCTACCAACAAATCTAAGCTCTGCAACAATAAAAGCTATATTTTTATTCGAGGATAGACCATAACCTCCACTTTACACATATATCAAACTAAATGAAGTTCAACTGATTTCTTTTTTTTTTATATATAGTTTCTATGCTTTAATATGCCTAAGCAGGCACATAAAATTATATACACACTACAGGTCGAATTGTTGTGTTTTGAAAGATATGCTTTCCGAGGCTGCATTGATTTGAACAAAAATACAGTAAAAACAGTAATATTATGAAATATTATTAGAATTTAAAATAACTATTCTCTATTTGAATATACTTTAAAATATAATTTATTGCTGTGATGCAAAGCTGAATTTTCAGCATCATTAATCCAGTCTTCAGTGTCACATGATCCTTCAGAAATCATTCTAATATTCTGATTTGCTGCTCCAGAAACATTTCTGATTATTATCAGTGTTGAATACAGTTGTGCTGCTTAATATTTTTGCGGAAACTGTGATACATTTTTTAAAAGAACAGTATTTATTTGAAATAAAAATTTGTAACAATGTCAATGTCTTTACTCCTGATTTTGATCAATTTATTGCATCCTTGCTGAATGAAATTATTGATGTAAGATTTTTTTTTCTGACCCCAAATTTTTGAACAGTGTGTATATATTTTGTATAAAATTATTAGTAATAAACAAAAGTGTTGTAGAATCTGCTTCACTAAAGTAACTGTGAAAAATTTGTACATAGAAAGTTGGTGTGTTTGTGTTGAAAATTTAAATTATTGTGTTGATAATTGAAATACTCATTGGCACCAATAGCCTACAGCACTACGGGCATCCCGAGTTCCAATCCCGGCTCGAGGACCTTTCCCAATCCCGCCCCCTCTCTCTCTCTCCCAATTCGCTTCCTGTCAACTCTAAACTATCCTATCACAATAAATGGAAAAAAAATGCCAAAAATAAATCTTAAAAAAAAAGAAAGAAATACTCATGGCACTGCACTATATTTCAGAGCATTTTACACACATTTAAACAAGATTGTGGATGGTTCGTGAATAAGATACAGGGGTTTACATTGAAATACGAAGAGCTGAAGTGATGCAGCATTTTATTGAGTTCAGCCCTCATTGTTTGGAGAAGATGGGGTCTCAATACTCCTTATCCTTAACATGTCAAGATAATGTAATTTCCGTCCAAAGCTCTCAGATTAACATTGTATTTCCAGTCGTGATGAAAGCGTGCAGGGCAGCACAGTATCAGAGCTCAGGTGGGGTGAAATGAACAGAACTGACAATGAAAGAAATTTGGGCTTTTTAATTTAAAATTCATAAACTGGCATGATTTGTGGGATTAGGGCGGACTCCCCCATAAGGCTCCAGTAGAGAAGAGGAGAGCCAGAAAATGCTCCATTAACTCCTCAAATTTCACTTCCTGCTCACAAAGACGTGGCAGAAAGAGGAGATTGGCAATAACATCTCAAACAGAAGCTCTGAGAGATGGGAAATGCTCAGCGATCCAGGAACAGACCATACAATGTGGCGTCTGCTTCTAGGCAAGATGAAGAAAAATAAATTTTTCATATACAAATATAAATAAAGGTCTTGGAAACAAGAAATGTCTGTTTAATACTATCCCAAAAGACATTATATCATATTTGAAACCATTTTTTACATAATATACAACACATGGAAATGAGTCTGCCACTTTTAAAAAAGGTCTGTGCACAGGCCCAAAACAACCTCAGGATACTGAGGAAAAAAGCTTGAAAAAACACAAAAAACAACACATGCGTTTAAGAAAACAGCAACAAAAGCATTTTCAGAGGTCTAGAGTACAAAGCCATGCTTCTCAAGACAAAAGATGTGTCAAACATCCAAACTAATACTGGTCATACTTGACAGAACAGCTGACAAATGTTGAACATTACACTCTCAAGTACAAAACATTTCTCCACCCTTCTCTTTTCACTGCGCTTTCTTTGCCATTCATTTTCTGTTTGTGTAGTCTCGCCCTGTAGAAAACCAAACACAGCACGGGTGCGACCAATGAGGAGAAAAACGTGAACCTTTGTGACGGAAAACAATGTCAAAGTGCAGAGAATTTGGTGTCAATCTGCAGTATTCAGCTCTTGAATTCAGCCCGTGTTGCAAAAATAAAGCTCTTGTGCTTCTTGAAATGGACACCAACCACACAGTGCTATAGAATTTAACCAGACGAAACAGAGGCCTAAGGTTCTTCAACCTTCTCAAGTGAGGAGTTTTCTGCTTTCTAAATGGAGCTGTGGGCACAATTCCCATTTCTACCAATTGGCACAAAGTAATGATGCTTGAAGGTTAAAGAGCTGGGCTTGTAACCAAAAAGCTTTAAGGTTTAAACCTTGTAACAGACAAACTGTGGGCTCTTACCATTATATGTATTCATTTCACAATGTTTTTATCCAAAGAAACTTACATATGAGAGAAACTGAAACTAGGGGTGGCTCGATACCACTTTTTCAGAACCGATCCCGATCCGATACCAAAAATTTGGAGTATCTGCCGATACCGATATCGATCCGATACCTGGGCAGTTTTTTTAATCAGTGTTGAATTTTTATACCTCAATGCGTGTTGACCTGATCATGACTATTTTGTGTTACACACAATCTACTAAATATAGACAACTTTATTGTAAAGAAAAACATCAAATGAATGCATATATAATTATAATCTATGACAAAATACTATTATAAACTAGGTTAGTGGATAATTCAGTAGCAAAAGTTATTCTAGAAAAATCATGAGTGCACAATTATATAAAATCTAAAATTAGTGGGGAAAAAAGCATTATTTAGTGGGGAACAAATAAAAGTGAATAAGTGTAGGACTAAATCTAAAATGATAATGTAAAATGATATACATTGCTCTTTGTATTGTTGTAAAATACATTCATGAAAAACAAGTAATATATTTATATTAAAAATACATTATACTGTAAAATTAAAAAACATTTCTTTTAAATGTATAGCACAGTAATGAGGCAGAAACATATGATAGATAAGACAAACAAGAAAGGCTATTATTAATCTTTCATTGTGTAAAAGTATTATGATGCCCGTGCGCAGAATGATGCGCTTGAAGCAACACAGAGTCACAGCGTGCAGCGTGCAGCATAGAAAGGTTCAAAGCACAAAGTGAAGAGATATTAATGCATAGTGTATTAAATCTGTGCGACAGTTTATTGAGCCTTTTCTTTTAACAGTTTTAAATTTTAGCTACTGTGCTCGTTAAGAACATAGTGCTCTCTAGTCCAGTGTTGTGATCTAACAGACACCAACACGATTTTGAAACCAGCACGAAGATAAAGTCCTGCGAGATAAAGTCCTTTTATGCAAAACCATTTATCTTTATTTACAGATCAAATATAATATTCAGAACATTTAATAATCTTGCAAAGAGTTTTATCATCTTGACTCGTAACCGAACATGACACGCAGTTTGAACGATGAATGGAGGATGACAGCCACAGCGGGGAGAAGAGTTTACATCAACTTGACTTAAATGTTCATCTGTACCTCACATTAAACTATGTAACGGCTTCAGAACACTTGAAATATAGTGCACGAAAACTTTATGGTGTTTTATAATGTGTTTGTAGCTTTTGTGGGGCTTAACAATAACACAATAGTATACGCACAATATCGGATTTGGACTGGTCTCTTCTGACCGATACCCCAATCCGGCAGAAAATGCTAGTATCGGAGCGATACCGATACTGAATATCAGATCGGCGCACACCTAACTGAAACTAAAGGCTTTTTCTGCTAAGTAAAGAATTATACAAACTCATGCATTGGCGGTTGCATTGTGGCTCACACTATCACTACTAGCACGACAGTTATAAGACATGTGTCAAGGTGAAAATACTTCATCTTTCCTCATGCAGTGCATTAATGTAATTTTTCTAAATTATTTTAGCAATTTTTGAAATGTATACCTTGAATGTAATGTACTGTAAGTCGCTTTGGATAAAAACATTGCATAAGTGCAAAAATGTAATCTTTTTCCAATGAGCTATGAATTGATATATCACAAGAAATAACTTGAGCATACCAAGTTATTATACTTTCAACTGTAACAATTACCTGGTAAAATATAAAAACATATTAAAATTCTGAAAACTAGCCATTTATTATTTTAATAAGAGCTTGCCTACGAATTCCGAATTTGATCATTAATTTCTACACAAGTCTGGGCTGGCTTTTCATACCATTCAAAAAGCTGACTGTATTAATAAAACATTTTATTTAGCTTTAATTATATAATATAAAATTCACTTATGCTAATTCGGCATCAAATCAGCATATTAGAATGATTTCTGAAGGATCATGTGACACTGAAGACTGAAGTAATGATGCTGAAAATTGAAATTGCATTTTAAAATGTAACACAAGACAAAACAGTTATTTTAAATTGTAATAATATTTCACAATAGTACAGTTTTTTCCTGTTTTTTTTTAAAGCACATGAATGCAGCTTTGTTGCGCATAAGATACTTCATTAAAATATTTAATAACTGTAATGTTTCCAAACATTTGAGAAGTACTGTCTCTCTCAGTATATATACACAATACAATTATTTAGCATTTTTTCCCAAATTTAATAGTGACAAACAAGCAATTTCGTCACCTACAGTACTATATACAAGATAAGACAGCCGACATCTCTTAAAAAAGCTAAACCTGTCACACAAAGACGAAGTGATAATTTTCCTTATACAGTTTTTCATATTGGTGCTGAGAATATTGCACATATGTGTGCCACATGGATTGTTCAAAGGAAAAAAATAAATAAACTATAGGATTCCAAGATTAAATTTTCCCTTGAGGCAAAAACTGGAAGAACACAAATTGCAGCAATGTATTATGTTGCAAGACAAAACTAACCAACTGGTGAGTAACTCCAGCCACTTTTTACATGCATTCAGCGCTTGGCGAGAAATCTTTTCAGACCATGCCAGTATCTCAGCATCCAAAACGTAACATATTCAAGCCACAACTCTGCTTACAGTCCTGGGCTGACATGGAAGGCACTTCTAAAAGGGCAAAATGTTGATCTAAAACCAAGAGACAAAAGCTTTCTTAGCTCCATGTTGATATTTATCAGCTGAAAGTAGCATGCAGAACATTTTTGGGCTATAGTTATTGATTTCCATATATTTATGAAGTCTCCAGTTCCTCTGTTTTTACGGTTGCACGCAGTCCAGTTCTCGGCCGGGCCTGTGGAGCGTCGGCGTAACAGAATAGCAGCAGAAATTGAAAAAGAAGATACGTGTTGTGAAACACTTTAGAGCGCTTTTTCAAGAGTGGGCTGGTGACAGATCGCAGATCAATACCAGCGGCTGCCCGCTGTCATCGCCCCATGTCACCCTGCCCACATCTCATTCCTGCAACCCTCCCTCTGGACTCTGACCCGCTCAACGCTGAGAATGAAAGAAAAATGGCTATAGATTTCCATGACAACCAACACATTTCTTTTTTTCCCCTGGGCAAAAGCATGTTGCGATGTGATGTGTTAAAGCTGCAGACTGGAGTGACAGAGAGTGTGGCCTCCGAGGCTCAAACATTTGCTTTCTCGACGGCTTTCAATGCGGTTTCAAATGTGGCACCGTTTCAGCAGGCCCTGACGAACACCAGCATCTCTCCATATGCAAATTTAACTAAATCAGTGCAATCTTCAGGGCATTTCTTTGTGTCGTAATCTCTGGTGTCTCTCTCGCACCACACCGCGTTCCCACAATGTGCTCGGATTGTAAAGCAAATGAGCGCTAGGCAGAGTGGAAATATATTTCTTCATTATGAAACAATTCTGTCTACAGGCAAAGTTGTAATGAAAAGCAGATAAGTCACAGGGAGATGGTGACGGCGACGCGGCGGGAGGTCTCACTCGCAAGCACGTACGCTGATCTACTTTCTATGAATTTAGATATTTCTGCAGCTGCTTTCTAATAAAAAATCATGAATCGGTTTGCACAAATACAATCCATCCTACATAATAAGACAAGGCTGTGTTTGATAGTATATATGCAATAGGGATGGACAGCATGAGCAAAACCTTTCATCAAGGTACAAATCATTTTGCATTGTGGTAAGTGTATTTCACAATTGAATTGAATTGAATTGAAATTTATTTGACAAGTTTATAAACTGTCGATGATAAAAACACAATAAGGCCATTGGCTTATTTCACAATGTAGCTATTTTTGCTGCTAATTCACTGCAAGAAATGGCTTTTATATTAAACATACATGTGTTAATGCTATTTTTGGGTAACTTTTTTGTAAAGAAAAATTTACGATTTTTCTATGTTTTTGAAAGAAGTCTCCTATGCTCATAAAGGCTGCATTTATTTGAACAAAAAATACAGTAAAAACAGTAATATTGTGATATAAATACAATTCAAAATAACTGTTTTCTATTTGAATATATTTTAAAATGTAATTTATTCCTGTGATGTAAAGCTGAATTTTCAGCATCATTACTCCAGTCCTCAGTGTCACATGATCCTTTAAAAATCATTATTATATGCTGATTTGGTACTCTTTTATTAATTATTATTGGTGCTCCACTATTAATAATGGTCCTTATTATTAACAATATTGAAAACAGATTATACTGATTTTTATTTTTGTGGAAACTGTGATATTTTCTAATATTATAAAAGTATTTCATGTGACTTTTGATCACTTTAATGTATCCTTGCTGAATAAAAGTATTTATTTCTTTCCTTTGTAAACTTGTTCTTTTAAATTGTAATATTTCACAATATCATGGTGATGGTTTTACTGTATTTTTGATTAAACTTCTTTCAAAAATATAAAACAATCTTAATTTTTATTTATTTATTTATTTTTTGAGATAAAAACTATTTGCAAACAATATTCTTAAAGGTTAAAGGGAGCTTGGAAAATGGTTATGAAAAACTAAATCACATTTTGACGCAAGAAACACTGACTGACGAAAAAAATGGATTTCAAGAAATAAAAAATGTATATGTATATTTAATAGAATATGGCCCCTTTAAGACCAATACCATCTAATATACAAGTCCATTCACACTTCCATTCATAAAATGTTTTATTGCTAACATGGCAGAAACAATTTGGGTTACAGAGACATAAATAAAGATCATTAATAACTAGGGATGGGCAAGTTAATGGGTTATTATCGCGTTAACGCATTAATTGATTAACGCTGACAATTATTTTACCTTCGAGTGTTAAGTTCGAGCCAATGACAGTTGGAGTGCGTGCTTTGCCACGCACATCCCCGCCCCGCAGCGCGGGTATAAAAAGAGAGCGTGTGCAGACGCACATCAGCTTTTCACTTTGGAGCCGAGGCTTTTTCAGCGAATCTCCGAGAGTGTTTCCAGACAGCAAGTTTCGGCGTTGGTGTTACGGCGCACCAGCGGGGGTTGCTGTCCAATGCTGCTGCTTCACTCACGGCGTGCTGCAAACTATCAAACTGCGGTCGCGCTGCGACCTCCCCTGGGCGCTTCAGCTCTTTCTCTAAAAGAGTGTTTTTTTCTAGAAGAGCAATATCTAAAAGAGCTCCACAAGCGACGGGCGTCTTTTTAAAGATGGCTTCCCGCTCATGCGTTTCTGGATGTGGTCGCTTCCTGGCTGCGTCTGATGGTCCCGATCGCTGTGTCTCGTGCTTGGGCTATCAGCACGCTGAAGCAGCGCTCGTGGATGAGTCATGTTCTCATTGCTGGAACATGACCATCGTGATGTTGCTCCCCCCTTGCCATGCCCCGTTCTAGTTCTTCTGTCTCTCAGCAGTGGAGGGCAACTTCAGCTCATGGTCAGGGTGATCTGAGGATCACGGTGAGAGCTTCCCCATCAAATGCGTCTCCGCGGGCCTCTCATTTCTCCTGCACTTCGCACCCTCTGGTGTTTCCGGACGAGCTTGCTGGATCCTCGGACAGGGCGGGGCCCAGCATCTCGTTCGGAACGCCAGCGGATGACAGGATGTTGATCGCTGCATCGGAGGGTGAGCTAGGCTATGGAGATGACGATTCGGCTGTGTTGCCTCTGTCAGGAAGAGTGGCGTTGCCTGAGTCAGATCCAGAGCTGACTGCTATGCTTTCCCGGGCCGCCGAGAGCGTCGGACTGCACTGGAGGCCTCCTCCTTCTCCCGAACGCTCGAGGCTGGACGTCCAGGGCCTGTAAGTTCTCGTCCACTCTAACGGCCAAGGCTTACAGTGCTGCTGGACAGGCCGCTTCCGCCCTGCACGCCATGGCCCTCCTGCAAGTCAACCAGGCAAAGGTGTTAAAGCAGCTGCACGAGGGTGGTGCTGACCCAGGTGTGTTGCAGGAACTGCGCACAGCGACAGACCTCACCCTAAAGGCGATGAAAGTCACAGCGCGTGCCCTGGGTCAGACAGTGTCCACGTTAGTGGTCCAGGAGCGCCACCTATGGCTGACCTTGGCGGATATGAGGGAGGCTGACAAGCATCGCTTCTTGGACTCCCCGATCTCCCAGGCTGGCCTATTCGGCGAAACGGTGGAGGGCTTTGCCCTACAGTTCTCCGCCTCACAGAAGCAGACAGAGGCGTTTCTTCACATCCTGCCCCGGTGGTCTGCTGCTGTCTCCACCCCACTGCCGGCTGCAGTCTCTCCGTCTGCTCGTCGCCGAGGGCACCCTCCTGCTGCCTCCGCCTCCGCTCTAGCTCGGCCTCAGCAGCAGCCTTCACAACGGCCGCAGCATGGAGCTGGCCGCAGGAAAGCAGCGCAGCCCGTCTCCGCCCCTGCCAAGCCAGTGAAGTGCCAGGGCAGGCGGTGTCCCTGAGACCAGCAACCCGGAGTCCTTGGATCCTGCTCTTCAGAAGATGGTGACCGCACCAATCCTTCCCCCGGAGGAGGGCCGGGTGGAGAATCTTTTGTTTCCTTTTTGTTCTGTGTGGTACCCAAAACCTCAAAAAAAGAGCAGTTTCCTTTCTCTCCGGGTCCCAAGAGGACAAGGATGGCAGTGCACGAGACACAGTCTCCACACTCCCGTCCCCCTCTCCTTTCGCCAGTGGGCAGCAGTGTCCGGTTCGTGGATGCGATGCCTCCTCACGTGCCCCCTGCCCAGCCATGGAGCCAGGTAAGTGTCGCACCGTGCACTCAGACCCCACTCTGGGACGCACTGCCTTCCGGGTCGATTCGTGCCTAGAATTCAGACTTTCACGTTGTCCTGAGACCCCGGCCTGGATATGTGCCCAAAGTTCCTACCACGCCTTTTAGGGATCAGGTGGTGAACTTGCAATCGCTGCCCCGGGAGGAGGCAGACCCAGCCACTGCTCTGCTCTGTCCCGTCCGCGCCTTCCGTGTTTACGTGGACCGCACGCAGAGCTTCAGGACCTCAGACCAGCTCTTTGTCTGCTTCGGAGGACAGCAGAAGGGAAAGACTGTCTCCAAACAGACACTTGCCCACTGGATAGTGGAGGCTATAGTCTTGGCATACCAGGCCCAGTGCTTACCGTGCCCTCTTGGTGTAAGAGCACACTCTACAAGAGGTGTGGCATCTTCTTGGGCATTGGCACGGGGCGCCTCGATAGCAGACATTTGTAGAGCTGCTGGCTGGGCAACACCTAACACGTTTGCGAGATTCTATAATCTCCGTGAAGAGCCCGTGTCATTCCGTGTACTTGCCTCAGATGGCCAGTAACACCGGACCCGCTTGGTGTCAGTCAGGCTTGCTGTGCCCTCTATGGACCGGATACATGAGCTTTATTGCTTCTCAGTTCAGTTCCCCTTGGCGAACCCTGTTGAAGTTCCTCCCGCACCCTCAGCAGTCAGGAGTGGCGGAGCGCCAGACGCCAGGTCCAGCACTCGTGTGTTGCCCAAGGTCAGCCCTTGTGCTGGGCTAGGTGCCCGTGTGTAGTGATTCCCCTTCGGGTGATCCCACATGTGTATTCTTCCACGGTGCGGCTCCCCTCAAGGGAAGCCCGTGTCTTCCCTGGCAGAGACTTTCTGCCGTCTCTGCTGTGTATTGATCTCACCCCAGGCTGGCTGAGTCTACCTCAGAGACTTCCATATCTAGTACTGCCCTTGGCCAGTCCATTTGTGTAATCTCCACATGGTACCTCCTTTATGGAGGATGTGGCTTCCGTAGCGTTCCCCTACTTGGGTACGCTTTCCCAGTGTTATCCATACCCACTGTACAGAACAGCAGTGGCTCTCATCTCTGGCTAAGCCCTGTCCTATCTTCCGTCCCAATTGGTGTGGGGGGACTTGCTGGCTTCCGCAGGGCACTGGAGGGGGTCAGCAATAGTGGCGTTTTCATAGGGATCCCATTTACATCAGTCACTATGACGTAACGTCGAACGTGACTGACTGAAAGGGAACCTCTCGGTTACGTATGTAACCCTCGTTCCCTGAAGGAGGGAACGGAGACGTTACGTCCCATCGCCACAGTTGTTGTACCACCACTGTACGGCCGGGGTACACAGTCTCGGCTCCTCAGCGAAAAACTGATGTGCGTCTGCAAAGCAAAGTACGCACGCCAGCTGTCATTGGCTTGTTTTGTTAACACTCGAAGGTGATTGGGCTCTCAGGCAAGATCCCATTTACGTCAGTCACTATGACGTAACGTCTCCATTCCCTCCTTCAGGGAATGAGGGTTACATACGTAACGGAGACATTTTTTTATTATTATGAAAGTCCGTTGCACACTGGATCTGAATACATATACAGACAAACCATGGGTCACAGGAGGGGTGGGAGGTTTATCAGTACTGGCTTGGGATTGGTGTCATCACGCGTCTCAACCAATGAGAGCATTTGGGGTGGGCCTAAGACTGCAGCAGCGCTCCCGATAAAATTATTTAGGCTAAGTAGCAACATTCACAAACCACCATTCACTGTTATTTTTAACAGAAAAGAATGCAACGTGCTCGTAATCATGACTTCATAAATTGGAAATAGGAAGTTTACGATAGCACGTGAAGATAACAGAGAAGCGTTTTCGCTCAGCACAGTGGAGTGCATCGTTTTGTTAACATTGTGGTTTATTATTTTGAGTCATTTGGGACGCGGTAACACACGGCCCTCTCACAATATTACTACAGATCTATCACTCTTGCTGCTCAGAAATGTTCACGCAATCATGCTGCAGGTATCAGCACTCACACTCACTGACCTATATATAACTGAACCTTGCTCTGGCCCACCTCTTCCAACCGAGCCAGGGACGGCTAAACAAACCATGCCTGAGCGTGGCACGGAGCGATCACACTAGTCAAACGAACCGGGCTTTGGGGGTCAAACGCGCTCGGGCACGGTTAATATTGCCTAGTGTGAGTACACCCTTATTCTCCCGCATCCCGCGCCACACTCTGCTGCTTTGGGTTCCGCGATCATGCAGGTCTCTACTTGGAAGGTGCCTGTTATAATGTTATGATCGAGGCTCTGGACTCTGAGCATAACTTGTTTTTCTATAACAAACTATAAAATATATTCTATAAAAACATTAATGTCCTGGCAGTGGCAAATAGCTTTGGTATTATATTTAATTGGATTACATTAATGTTATAAGTTGAGATTTACAATAAATATTTTAACTGCTACTATGTAAAAGGAATACTGCTGTAAAAAAAAAAAAAGCACCTTATTTGTTTAAAGTGTTTGCAAACCAAATATTATTGTACTTTTGTTCATATAGCAGTACTTTTAAATGAAAAATGTGCACAATACGCTACTTTTGAATGCATTATTGAATTTTGTGCATAACAATGCAATTAATCGCAGACAATCATGTGATTAATCACGATTAAAAAAAAAAAATTATTGTTGCCCAGCACTACTAATAACCTGAGAACACAGACCAGAAACCTTATTTGCATGACATTACAGTCTGTATAGCATATAATTTACCTACCAAAATACAAACATCAGATCCACGTGATGCATTTGTGTTCCTATCATGTCTGCATGACAATGACAAACCCTGTTAACATTCCTCTATGAGTGGTTAAAGTAAACTGAATACTAAAGATTGGCAAAAGGCAATCCCTAAATAATCATCACAAGCTATTTTGTTGATATACTGTATATGTTACTCTTATTATAGCATAGATGCGTTGAAAGAAACATCAATAACCTGAGATCTCTGCTTAGTGAAATTTCTTCAGGAAAGTCTTATTTTCATAAAGATCCTGTAGCGTGCTGTGCTTCCACATTAAAATGCACGGCACATGCGGAGCACTGGGATGTCATTAAGTGAGGTCAGGCTGCCCTTTTATACTAACCACTTAATGGGTTTGTACAGTAGTGTACTCTACATGATAAATGAACTCAACTGTAGATTACTAAAGCATGTTCAGGGAAATCCTGTATATATATATATATATATATATATATATATGCATGTAATTAAAAACAACGGTAATTTTCTGTAAATCTACATCAGTTATGGAAGCTTCTGGTAAGCGGATTCTCCCCAGCTTTCTCACCTCCGCTCTGTTGTTAAGACTCTTCAGGATTGTAGCGCGTTCTCAGTGGTTTGCTGGTATACGGCTGATTTCATGCGATAGGTAAGCTGTCCGAGAAGCGCTCACCCAAGCGGAAAAATGCGCTGTTGCTGCCAGATCTCGATTGCCGAAAATTACATTGTGTTTGATGCAAAACTAACTCGACTAAATCATATGGAAAAAAAACATCATAACTCTATATATTCATGCTTTCTCAAGCAAAGCAAATTTTGAATGTCCACTAAAAACATATCTGGTCATAGACAATGTTGAAAACGTTCAACATGCCTTAGTTAGTAGTAAATAATAATAATAATAAAAAAAAGGTTTATAAAAATGTATATAAAATTTTAAATAACAAACATCAGGAAAAAATAGGAAACAATACCTTTGTTTTCCGTATACTTGTGTCGCTTACAGTAAAAAGTCCTTCTCTGATTTTATTGTTGTTTGCAACGTTACTTGGCAATATTTTAAAGATATTATTATTATTATTATTTTTATTTTGTATTTTGCATGGTCTATTATTGTCACCCAGGTGGGAGTTTTAACTCCTATTCACTGAGAATAAAAAATAAATGAAAAAAAAAAAAAAAAAAAATTCTTAGCACTCAACATACCCGGTTAAAAAGGTAACTGCTCGCCACTGATAAATATTTATATATATATATATATATATATATATATATATATATATATATATATATATTCAAATTCCTTGTATGTCCAAACATACAATAAAGCTCTTTCTGACTTCAAAATAAATAATTAGTATGACTTAGAATTCCTTATGACGTCATAAGGTAATGTCATAAAGCTAAAGAATTCTTCATGATTAGTTTTAAGTAGTTAGCAATTATTAGTTAGTATCAGTAGTTTGAGAATTCAGCAAGGAAGGAACTGTCAACAGCTTTTTCCCCCAGGCTGTGAGAGCTCTTAACTCCAATCTCTCTGTCCCCCTCTGAAACCATGAAGACCTCAGCCCCCTCCCCCAACTCTTTAACTGTTGACAATTTTCCTAAGTGCAATTCTGGGTGTGCTATACACAGGTGAGTGGGCTATACAAACCACCTGTAGTAACACACTTATCCCACTATATGTACACTAGACACTTTCTATAAACACACCCTGCTACAAAGACTCAGTAGGATATGTTTACTTGTGCATTGCACTACAAAATCATTTTGCACTATGCACTGCTTCCCCCAAAATCTCTCTTCTGCACAACAATTTAATGTACAAAATATTTTTTTGCACAATTTCATGTACAAATATCTACTTTGCACAATTTCATGTACAGTGTTTATGTAAAGTTTTTTGTACAGTCCCAGATTGTGTATGTGTAGTCAACTATGTATAGTAGTTATTGTATTTATATTATATGTATAGTCAGATAGTTAACTGCTGTATAGCTCTATTGTTTTTCTTATACTTGTATTGTTGTATGTTTATATTTATGTTTCAGTGGTATGTAGCACCGTGGTCCTGCGAGACACGACATTTCATTCCACTATATGTCCACACATGTAGCAGAATGACAGTAAAGCTCGACTTGACTTGACTTGCAAGACTTGTTGAGCTGTAAACATGCTCTAAATGTGGATGGAGAACCAGACTACCAGATTTTTCCTTCCAGAAATAAAAATAAAAGCAGACTGACCTGCTTATCAAATGAAGAACTTCTCATTCGTCATCGTGACTGATCTAAGTGAACTCTTACTGTGGTTTGTCTCCGTCAACAAATAAATATTTTCATGAATAGTCCATTTAATGGTAGCAGTGAAGTAATTGCTACAGATACATTTCAAACCGGTTATTTAGATGTAATGTCCTTCTCTCCATGAGCGATTAGAGTGCAATATATTTGCTTTGACCTTGTGCGACTTGCATTTCTAGTCTGATCTTCAGCCTTGGCAAGATTAAGCCCCACTTCTTTAGTGTCTGACAGACGTCCCATTCAGAGCCCAAATAAAGAGGCCAAGGGAGAAGTCTGAGAAGCCCGGGCCATAATCTCTCCTTCCCACCGCCTCCCGGATCAGCACGGCTCATCAGAACAGAACTGAGTGAAAAATTCAGCTGGCCAAAAGCTTGTCTGTCCTTTGAAGGTTATTTACGCAACAGAAAAAAATCTGTGAACAATTCCACCCGTGACTCTTAAGAGATGACAGGAATCGGACGTGTTAATAAGATGGAATGTGAGACAATGTCCTCTGTGGGAATATGAGAAATGCTAATTATTTGGAACACAAACATTAACACACCATTCGCTCATGAATATTATAATGCCGCAGGCATTCGTTTGCAAAAAAAATTATCAGCCGTTATAATGGATTTTCATGAGGGGAAACATTCTCTCTTTATGCGGTGGAAAAAAATTCACTTATTATTTTGATGCCTTCTGGTTTATCATTAAGGGCTTAAGTCTTTTCAAAGGCTGCCCGAAATATTTAATATGCATCTCAACAACAGAACAACAGGGGACCCCAACTTTTGTGGCTAATAATATTCTTTCATCCCCTCTTTGAAGTCATTCTTGAAATGTTAATCAACAAGAACGTGCTAAAAGTCACATTTAATCGCACTAATTGTATTCAGTGTAGTAAAGAAATACACTGCAAAAAAATACTGTTTTAAAGTTAAAAGTAAAAATATATTTAAATCCGCCCTAAATACTAACTCTAGAAATATCTTACAATTCCTACCCTACCCTCTAAATACTCTAACATCCTATAGTAAACTTAAACTGTTAAAAAAAAAAAAAAAAAACACACAAATTACTTGAGAGTCTTAGAATTGTTTGGTGGTGATATATGTCCAATTGATTTAATGTCAAACCCCACGACATTTTTTAAATCTCTTTTTAAACATACACCTCATATTTTAAGATATTTATACCAAACAAAATGCCAATGGGGTTATAAAAATAAAAAATAAAAAAGCAACATTATCTTATATCATTTCGCGCAAAGTAAATTTATCTTACAGTGCCCCTATTATGGGTTATAAAAGGTTCATATTTTGGTTTTGGGAGTCCCCAACAACAGGTTGACATGCATGCAAGGTCAAAAAACACTTTCATTTTCTTATAATATGCATTTATTTTTACCTTATTTGCTTAAGGACTCCCAAATGATTCGTTCAATGATTCATTTTTCCAAACCCCTCCTTTGCATGATGCTAATCTGCGGTGATTGGTCAATTTCATTTAAAGCAGTGTTTGTGAGAGCAGTGCTGCTTTGTGTACAGCCGGGGAAACAGCTATTTTTAACGTTCCAAAAGCAGCACTTAGTGGCAAAGAATGAATTTGCATTTTCATTCAGACCAACGTGAAAATCAAGTTTCCCAGGTCTGCGGCGCGCAACAAGTGGGCGGGCAATATGCTAATGTTTCATGTTGACGTCAACATGAATTGGGATTTGTTTTAAAAACGACTCGTTTCAATGATTCAGAGTCGACTCTTTCTTAATAACTTTATACACGGTGTACTTTCAGATTTAAAACTTTGCAGGATTTTTTCAATCACTTACAGCTGTATTACACACTGCATTTTAAAAATCCCTAATAGGGGCACTTTAAATATACTTAAGAACACTGTACTATAATAAAGTATATTTAAGACATTATTCTTGAAAAAAAAAAAATGATTAAGAAAGTGTTTTGCACAATAGGAAATTAAATAGCATAACATTTCAATAAAAATCTGAACTATCAGGACTGAAAGACTAAGATTGGTTTCCACTACAGTAATTGTCATGAAAATATCATAATGCAAAAAAAATTAAATGTTTCTAAAAAAATAGGCAGTAAAAACAGCTGCACATTTCTTCACGAGATTCACTTATCAAGCTTTCTTTTTATGTTAATGTTTCTTGTTAATGTTTTTTTTTATTATTATTATTCAGCAATGCATTATAAATACGTGCAAATAATTATTTGCATATTTAATAAGACCCAGGTCACTCATACAAGTGTATGTGAGTGTGTGAACATGAGATGTGTTATATAAGCAAAAGAGAATTCCATATGTATAATTAAAGTCTGTCTCTTAATCAAATATTCCCTTTTCTGCAACAAAACAAAACATGAGCAAAGACACAGAGAGACAGACACACAGTCCCACAGGAACACACTCTATCTGCACACTTTAGGACTTCATTACCAACCCGAGCTTAGTAAATGTGTGTGTGTGTTTAAATGCTAAAGCAGGGTTTGACATCTATCCTGGTTACTTCTCATTTCCATTCGACCTGATGCGTCTATGTTTGTGCGCTTGTTAAAAATGCAGGTGGAGAGACAGACGGAGAGAGAAAGACAGATCCAGATGAGATAGGGCATCTGTTCTTCTCTCCAACAGACATCGGCCTCTTCTGTCTGTCATTTCATATTTCATAAGTCTTATCTTTTTGGTCCTTGCAAAAACAAATAATAATCATAATTTTGCATCAGCATTTTCATTCTGCTTTTTTTTTTTTCTTTCAAATGACCTAGCAACCCTTATCCATAATACCACTTTCTCCAGTGAAAAAGACATATTTGTTTAAAATGGTTTTGAAATGTTTTTGCTTGCAAACAGTGCTTGATCTGTGAATATTTCTCTCCTGATTCAGACCAGATGACTTTTTCACTAGAGAAAACAATATGGACTTGTATTTTAGCCAGAAGCGACAATTTAAAGTTAAAATATGTTGGATTTGTTTATTACAGACATGCAGCTTTTCACTTCACAAGCCATTAATGGATAGACTGGAGTGGTGTGGATTACATGTGGATTATTGTGATGTTTTTATCAGCTGTTTGGACTCTCATTCTGACGGCACCCATTCACTGCAGAGGATCCATTAGTGAGCAAGTGATGTAAAGCTACATTCCTACATATCTGTTTTGATGAAGAAATAAACTCATCTACATCATGGATGGCCTGAGGGTGAGTAAATCCAAATCCAAGTTTTCATTTCGAGAACTATTCCTTTAAGAATTCCTCCTACCATTGTCTCCTTTTCAGCAAATCTCACATAACATAATTAATATTCATGATCTACACCGCACATGGCACAGTTTGAGATGACAGAAAGTAAACATCCTGAAGAGAGATGTGCAAAACAGAGAAAAGAGAAGTCATCTTAGACATAGCGTTTTATATTCATAGTTGTCACAATGTTTCAGGCCCAATTATTAAACGTTCACAGCAAAATGCGAGAGTGCATGAGGTTTCTGGATAGTTTTGTTTGTAAGCTTACAAAAGATCTGTCATATGAGATTGTCTGTGGCAACTAGGCATTGAAAACCATGCCATGGTTGTGAAGAGAATCTGATGAGACTTATAATGCATCCACCTAGGTTTCCAATTGTTCCTACACACCCCGAAATATTTATCTGGTTTTGGAGCACAAAATATTTCCAGCATTGTTTCAAGTGCTAAATCAAAGTATTGCAAACTGCCAATACTTTACATGAATATGACATTAAATGTCACTTGGTTTGATATCTTGTTATCTAATGCAGTGACATTCATAATTGTGACTTTCACATAATTGTGACTTTCACTTTTAGTCTTCAAATGCGTCTGAGGCCACTTTTTTCACTTTTGGAAAATAAAAACACACTAAAAAAATGCCATCCTGAAAGAGAGAGATCATAGTTGAGGTTATGCTTGGTTTAAAGCCATCTAAATAAGCTTAGGAACATCCTATTTGAAAATTAAATTTCTTATATTAATTACTTGAGGATCTACTGACCTTCAAGGGTCAGTGTGGCATTAAAGAGTGTATTAAAGCAGATGGGAGGGGCTTCTGTTTTCACCTGACCTATAAACCCCACCCACCAATGCACCTGTACTGCACCTGAACTTCTCAGAAGGAAAATCCCTTTTTAATCCGGTCAGGATCTCTGAAGGAGAAATGAAGGAGGGGAATGAAACTCTGGCTGAGTGACAGCGATCCAAATGTTCATAATCATCTGTTACGAATGAAATTTCATACTCTCCAGTTCATCATGGTTGAGCTTTCCAGACTGGGGCTCTGACTCACAACACATGCAGAAGCAAGGAGATGGAAATGTGAAATTGAAACCTTTCTGAAAAGAAAAAATTAGTATTTTTTTTACAACTCAAACCCCTAAAATATGGTGGAGTAACAAAAAAAAATTAACATCACTCCTTACAAAAATATGTACTATGGTAACCCCAAAATGTAATATAAATAAAGCTAAAATACTACAATACAAATTTAATTTGGAATTTTTTTTTTAAGCTTCAAAAAATTGAATAAGTTGAAGTGCTAAACAAAAGTGAAAAAGTAAAGCTAAACGAAAAATATATATATTTTTAAATGAGCTAATAAAAATGTCAAAAGCACATAAATTTACTAAAACTTAAAATAATAATTTACATTGAAAATATCAAAAAGCTAATCAATAATAAATTATAATAATATGTAAATGCAACTAAATTAACACTGTATACAACTCATGAATGTATGCAAGCTTCAGCAAAACTTGGAAAAAAGTCATTAACTAGTCATTACTTCTAAAATCACAAGAATGTGAAACAACCTGGTTTGCTGAGGGAGAGTAAATGACAACAGAAGTTTATTTTTTGGATAAACTAAGTATTTTTTTACAAAATGGTTTGTGTGGGCAGAAGCGCGCAGTCAAACGATGCTGTGTTCTCCAAACATCTGTCATCCTCTCGCCCTCTCTGTATTTCACGCTACAGCAGAATTTCCCCACGTACTGTTCGGAGCAAAGACAGAAATCTGTCAACTAACGTGACGCAGTAAACACCCTGAGCAACAAAGACTATCCAAAACAACTCTGTGCTTGTACGAGCTTCATCTTTTAAGCAGCGGAATGAAAGTGAAATGCGCAGCTCCAAGTTTGCGGCTTGAAAAAATGCGTGTAGAGGAGCCAGACTTGCTCACTGTCTAGGCTTGAGTTTCTCGGGGACACCATACCTCTCCAAATGCTCTCCATTATTTATGCTATTGCTACAGGACCTTTGAGGTGAAAGAACCGAGGAGAGAGAGAGAAAGGGAAAGAGAGAGGAGGTAAACTACAGGGACAGAGGTACAGAACCCTTCCTAGGTACATGTCAAGTAGAGCAAGGAACCGGCGTGCTGTCAGAGTATAGCTGCCACTCCAGACAGAGAGACAGACAGAAAGAGGTAGGCTTTTCACGCCAAGGTCAGACCTCAATCCGCACGGTGCAGAGCCGCAGCGGGAGAACAGTGACGTCTGATGCCGGCTGACAGGCTGCGGCGCTTCTCCTCAATAATAATTATAGGTAAAGGAAATTCACAAAGGAGATTTCTTTAATAGCTCAGCTGTTTCTTCTAAACAACGAGATTAAATGGATATCAAACACTTTTTTGCTAAAGTCTGAGATGGTTCTCCTGGGAAGAAGACCCTAGTGAGCTTACAACATATCTTTTCAAAGAAACCAAAACCAATGGAAAAGTCAGAGATAGCAATATAAACCAGTGTTATTATAGTAAACTAAAATCTAAATAAAAAAAATAAATAATAATAATTGTTACCTGAAATAAAATAATCTAACTAAAATGAAATAATATATTAATGTTTATGTCTTTATTTAAAATTTATATAAATTTTTAATTTAAATTTACATTGATATAATTGATATAATTTATTTCTATAAAAATTAATTAAATGTATTTATTAAAAACAGCATTATTATTATTTTTATTATTATTATTATTTATTTAATGTTATTTCTAAAAACTTATTTAAATTCAAGTAATTAAAATAATGTCTCATTTTCATTTAGTTTAACTTAATAAATAATAAAATAGCTAAAAGTAAAACAAAAAAATAAAATTAAAATTAATTATTAAAAAACTATTATTTTAAATGTCATTTAAATGAAAAAAGAAACTTGTAATACAATAGCTAAAAATAAAACTAATAAAAAATTATTAAAATTAGAATTAATTATTAAAAAACAGCAAAATCTAATACAAATGACAAAAACAACAAAATTACTAAAATTTTACAATTAAAATGAAAGCAGAATATATATATATATATATATATATATTAATATATATATATATATATATATATATATATATGAATAACAATCAAAATAAAACACTTACTAAAAAGATATGAAAGCTGAATAAGCTGAATAAATAAGCTTTCCATTGATGTATGGTTTGTTAGGATAGGACAATATTTGGCCAAGATACAACTATTTGAAAATCTGGAATCTGAGGGTGCAAAAAAATCTAAATATTGAGAAAATTGCCTTTAAAGCTGTCTAAATGAAGTTCTTAGCAAAGCATATTACTAATCAAAAATTTAGTTTTGATATATTTATGGTAGGAAATTTACAAAATATTTTCATGGAGCATGATCTTTACTTAATATCCTAATGATTTTTGGCATAAATTTGACCCATACAATGTATTTTTGGCTATTGCTACAAATATACCTGTGTCACTTAAGACTGGTTTTGTGGTCTAGGGTCACATATTAGGTAAATCTAGTATCTCAACGATACACTGATATGAACACGAAAATATTTCATCATATCCTTTGAAGATCTGATGTTAATTTTATAGCTCTACATCTACTTCGTCAATAATGTGTCTATTTTTATTTCTCCTAAGAGATTCAAAGTTGTTAATTCAATAAAAACATACCTGAGAAATCAAATAAGTCTCCTGAGCGATGAAAGTGAAGCCAATAAAAATTTTCTCTGGGATTCTGAATCGCTGAGACAGTGGCATCGGCGCTTCCAAAATCACCTTGTGTTTGGAGCTACGTGACAACATGAAGGATATGACAGCATTGTTATTCATTAAAAGCCTTTGCTGTTGACATCCTGTAATGGCCTGCCAGTTGTCGTGATTACAGGAAGCAATTTTAAGGTCTGCTGTAGGGTGAAGCGAGGCCTGTTTAAACCAAATCGCACAAAAACACAGCCTTTTTATTCAGTGTCTTTGTGCAAACTGTTAGATCTACTCAAAATGTGTAATGAAATTCTTTCATGTTTAATTATTTCACAAATTTGCAAGTGTACAGTAGCTTAAAAAGGTACAGTTTTCTGCTCTTTTCAAAGAAAAATGAAATGATTATTATACTTATACTATTATACTACTAAAGCTTTGATAATCAATTTTTTCAACACATTTATATATCAATAGTCATTATTCAGTATTCAGCAACCTGACCCACCCTAATAAACAATAAAGTTAAAAAACAATCTTACCACATGAAATGTAAAATATGTTTAGAATTTAGAATTGCTATTTTCTAAATATTATATCAATAGCACTGCATTAGTAAGTAACAATTAAGGTATACATGCAAAATCATGACTATGTCAGCGTTAATGGCAAGTGCTTGTCAGAACATACAAGACATGAATTCATAACTTCAAGATTTGATTTTCACAATGCACTTTGCTGGATTCCCCAACGTCTCCGTAATTAAGATGCTGCTTGTTCAGAGGTATAACCAGAAAATACGATTGCATCAATCCTATCCTATTATCCTTTATGATTGTCCAATCCTATTATCATCACTGGTTATCTGTCTATATGAACTATAAAATGCTTCTACTTCTAAAGCACTTAATGGACTACAGATCAACATATTATCTCTCTTTAAAACATCTAATTTTAGTGGCAAGAACATCTTCATGTGGAAAGGATGAAGAACATTTTCTTCCATTGCTCCTAACACTCAGACGGTCCTCGTTGTTTAAGTCTAGACTGAACAATCATCTGTTTAGTCAGGCATATAGTTAAATTCCCATAGCAAATTCAACTCCCAATGCAATAGCCTTAAAAAGTGTGTCATGCACTGACTGCATCACTATATGCATATCAAATTGATTCTTATTTAAAGTCCTTAAAATCATTATATGTAATTAAACATCAAATTAGGCCGTCTTATCATTAATACTATGTTGCAGGATTACATTGGCTCAAATTAACATTTGTGTATGTATGCATGGCATAAAATTATTTATTAAATTATGCTGTATGCGCCAGCTGAAGATTGTTCCTACTAGCGACACCAGAGACTTTTCAGACACGCACTCCACTTCATCTCAGCGCCAGGCATGAGTCAAACGAGTGTGGAAACGGTACAGGTGAGGAGGAGCTTCAGTAGAACAACAGTGAACTGGTCAGATGAGATGTTGTCAGGCCATATGTCAGTAAAAACTGCTGTGACACTGTGCTTGTAACACATGCTCTTCAATTGCACGCACAAATGTGCCGACCCACTGTATATTATTTCATATTAAAGTGCAATAATATATAAGAGGTTGTGAGAAAATACGACGCGTGTCAGATCTGCGTCACATTCAGCAGCGGCAGCTCTTAAAGTAATAGCAGCCAAAAAACCTCATAACCCAGCTGCTGTAAAGTCTGTTAATCAAAGAACAAAAGGAAAAAGAGGAAATCAATAACTTTTGGATCAATAGCTTTAATTCATCTATATTTAATTTAGAATTTAGTGTTTGATAACTTTATTCAATTTCTATATATTTCCTACTTGCTGAAGAGCACAGGTAAATATGACGTTAATAATAATGGGTTTATGTGAAGAATTGTTACCGGTATTATTAAAAGTTATTATTAAATTATTATATATTATATATTATATTATTATTGAATTAAAAGTTATTATTTTTGAAAGTCTAATAAATGTTCAAATTGATAGCTCTCATTTATACTGTAATGTTGAATGGCTATAATCAATGGTTAAATACTATGGGAAAAAATCTATTTCATATCAGTAGAATTGGTATCAGTGATACTTGTCTTCAGTCATAAAAAAGATGCCACTAAACAAATATTAAAAAATATACTGTATTTATGATGTTTCCACATTAATTTGAAGATTGCATGTGAAATTATTACAGTATAAAATTATATTAAAAAATATATGTTAGGTAAAATTTATCATGATTAATTTCAGGAAAAATGTGCGATTAATTATTATTTTTTTTAAATTTTGTTAATTTTTAATTAACATTTGCTATTAAAAAAAATAAACTGTAGATATTTAAATCATATTTTGATTTGCAAAAAAAAAAAAAACGACATTTAAAATATTCTAAAAAATGAAGTTGACAATTAACATTAAGTAGCTTGTTTTACTGACCATTTGTTAAAAAAGACAGTTGCAAACCCTGTTGTGTACCCCATTCATGGAGTAGCACCGCTGTTTTTAATCAGCTGCATTGTCAATCATATCTCTACGGTAGGGTTGAACGATTTTGGAAAATAATCTAATTGCGATTTTTTTTACCAATATTGCGATTGCGATTTAGTATGCAATTATTTTTTAAAGCTCTTTAAATCATTGTATAGTATGACCAACACAATATTAGATAGATTAAACATAAATGTTCTTTTCTGTAGGCCAGGCCTGTATGTTACGATGAAATTAGGTGATGCATGAATTGATATGAATGGCATTATTTAACAACTACAATCACAGTAGTATATTGACTGATTTGTTGAACTTCCAGCCTTGTAAGCATGTAATAATTATGACAACATAAAGCACTGACAAATAAGCCTGGTGTAAACATCATTATGAAAGTCAGTAACAAATCACACAAACTAAAGTAGATTGCAGAAATATAAAAAAAAAATCTGTTGCTTTACCACACTCAGTATTTAGGTAATTCAAAGTCACTGTAATAAACATTATGTAAACATGTGGACTGCACTTTTTAAACACTGTCTGTTAACTTTAGACAGACTTCAAATAAATAAATAAGAATATATATATCATCATGTTTTCAACACATGAGCTCAGCGAAATGTTCTATGATTGGGTGTTAATATTCTGTTCAGTAATTGGTTAAAGCCGACGTGGCTGCCGCTGTCTCTTTTATAAAAGATCTTTTATCTCTGGCGGAGCCTGCAGCGAAGCGCCGTGCTCATGGAAGCGGCATGATTTTGGGTGCACGAGCACCACTTGCGCTCCACCTCCGCGCCATCAGCGGTTTGCCACTTTCCACATGTCTCCCATTGAAAATGAACTAGACACTCGCGACTGCCGCATCCCACGTGAAAGGGTCTTAATATTAATATATTATGCTTTCTCTTACAGTACTTTGATGTCATTCACCGATCGATCTTCAAGTCGAACACACCTCTTTACTCTCGCGTGTCACGTGACGCGTTTTTTCATATCGCGATATTATCGCAAATGCAATTAATCGTTCAGCCCTACTCTACGGTTCATTCCCTACTGTCCTTTTGTGTCAAGTAATCATTCTTTCAACGCATAACGTCATTTTACCTGAAGATGCATAGCTAAACTTCAAAGTGCACTTATTATAGGAAAGTCATCCTATTGGTGCCGTAATACACCGACACAATACATCATAATTAATATGGATTCTGTATATGCGTATCCTTTTCCCATCTAGCAATGCCTGATTAATTATTCATATTCGCTAATAGACTGCGACTGCTCGACGCTGCTCTTATAAGACAGCGGCAGAGAGCTGGTGTTGGATCTATTCGATTACACAAAGCGCTGAGAACGAGAAAAAACAGGGATCGATAGTCTAAATGAAGGGAAGAGTGGTGGCTGGCCGGGTGATAATACACTTGTATGAGACGCACAGCGCAGACAGATGAACTTTAAGGGGTCTTTCTACAAAACAGGTGCCTTTTGTGCCCGCAAAAAAATGATATACTGTAGGCAAAGTGAGGCTTTAGAGAATATTAGCGTAAGCACTTATTTTTTTTAATTTTAAGATCATTTTGCTTTTATAGAGACAACACAAACTATAAAATGCATTTAATTTATGATATATTATATTTAAAAACAGCCTAAGATGCAGCCTAAGATGCAGCCTGAGATGATTTGCAGATCTTTTTCTCCAAGCCTGGTCAAGCTGGTCTGTTTGCTGGTTTTAGAGGGATTTTTAACATTTTAAAATAAGACAAATAAATCATCTTAGGTTTTTTTTTTTTTCCAGCCTGGAAATACTAGTTCTTTCTCAACTGTGTTTTAACTGGTTGGTGTGCACTAACCTAATTACCAAATAAATCAGGAAAGATATAAAGGTGTGCTTACCCAATAATCTTTAAAAAACAAACCTGAGCCGAGATAAATCTAGTAATGAGAAATAAATAGCTGCCAAAGAGGTGTCTGTCATGTGTATAAAATAGGGCTGTCAAAGTTAATAACGCGTTAACACAAATTCATTTTGACGGCACTAATTTTATTAACGTGCAATTAACGCAGTGCGTATTTTCTGTTTGACCCGTGGCCTAACCCATAGTTGGAGAAATGGAGATGCACAGTGTTGCCAACTTAGCGACATTGCAGACCACTTTAGCGACTTTTTTTCCCCTTCAAAAAAGCGCCCAAGTGCGAGGTCTTGCTTTCCCAGCGAGCGCACACCTCTCTCTCTCTGTGTCTGCTCAGTTTCTGTTCAGCGAGCGGCAGAGAGGAGCAGCGCTTTCAGTTAAACACAGATATTATGTTGCTTCTCTAAATTTACATGCAAGTATAGCCGAAATCATAGCACAGCTATTGTCTTTATCTTATGTGTATTTGATTTCATCAGACGACGGCTCGATTATCAGGATTTTTGTGCAGATTAACGCCTTGGAAGGGAGAGCTGGTTATGTAGTCTTAATGGGTCGCGTTTCAGTCACTATTTCATATTGATTCCGTTGTCTAACAACAGAAACAGTAAAATATATCAATGTAAAAAGTTTTATTGAGAATTTAGCTGCATCAAAAAAACAGTATGTGGGCACAGAGAGGCAAACAAATGTAATAATAAATTATAAATGCACATTTTGCATGTTCAGAAGAAGAGCTGCCCTGTCATGCAAAAATGTAAATAGGTTTGTGTAAGTAAATTGCTCAGTGCAAAGAAAGAGAAGTAATGGGAACCTGGTATTTCTTTTTTCATGTGTCTAATAGACATGAACAAGTTCTTTGAAAAACATTGATGTCTAGTCTTCATGCTTTATGTTGACTATGGTTTCAATAATAATAAACATAAATTGCATAGAGCATCCATATTTGTCCATGCCCATGTTGATTAGAGTATTAAAAACTTGAAAAGTATTCATTTAAGATACATTTAGAACAAATAAAAATGTGCGATTAAGTTCTCATGACAAACTCATGACAATCATGCAATTAATCGTGATTAAATATTTTCAATCGATTGACAGCCCTAGTATAAAAATAATAATATTGCAAAATCAAAACAGAAAATCATTATTGCTGGCCTTAAAAAAATTGCATTACTTTTTGCATTTAAAAGAAGAAATTATGCTAAATGTATTATATTTAACTTAAAACCTTGGCTAGATTCAAAGTTTTGTAGGTATACATTTAAGTTCAGAAGTATGTGGTCAGTAATATTTTTTTCAAAAGAAGTTTCTAATGCTCACCAAGGCTGCATTTATTTCATCAAAAACACAGCAATACTGTGAAATATCATTACCACTTAAAACAGCTTTTTATTTTAATATACTTTAAAATGCAATTTATTCCTGTGATGCAAAGCTGAATTTTTAGCAGTCATTATCTTCAGTGTCACATGATCCTTCGTAAATTAAGGTCACTTTTGATCAATTTAATGCATCCTTTCTGCATCAAATTAATTTCTTTCAATTAACCAACCAACCAATCAATCAATCAATCAATCAATCAATCAATCAATCAATCAATAAAAATCTTACTAACTCCAACTTTTGAATGGTAGTGTGTTATAAGTGACTTTAACAAAGAATTGCTGATGCTAACTTTGTTAATATAGATTTTACATAGATCTTTACAGAAAGTGAAAAATTGTTGAGAAATTTGAACTGTTAAACCCCTGGTAATGTCTACACGATATTCCTACATTTATTTTTCAAAAGAGCAAGGAAAATCCTGTTTTTTCATGATATGACCACTTCAAAAACAGCAGCGTTTCTGAACATCGTTCTGTTTTTCTACAATAACAGCTTGACCTTGAGTACGTGAACAGGCTAGATGTATCTCTTATAAGTGTAAACGAAAACCAGATACATGAAGGTTAATCTTTTTCATCTCTCCACACTGAAAACAACTCGACTCAAAATGAATACTACACATTCGACGGACCTCACACATGGGATAAAGAGCAAAATAAAAATGCATTTGCCCGTAATTGCCGAAGCACATACAAACGTTCATTCTGCCCAAAAACCCACGGTTTTAAGCGATATGAGAGATCTGGTTTCTCAGCAGACATCGCCGTCTTGATCTTCAGATTCACTGGTATCAGGTGAAAAATGCTCGGATGAGTATCTGCTGACACTGACCAGGGATATGAGGTGGAAAATACCTTGTGTATATGCAGCCTCAGAGGCTTTTCTCTCTCACAGCGAGCTCAAATACACTCATGCCTACAAAAAGGTCCAACATAGCAATTGGCTTCTCAAGATTTCGACCATAAAGGCTTACTGAGAAAAACACTAAAACACTGTAGCAGGTTATTTGATTTAGAGCGACCGGACTGAACTAAAGCTGTGAGGCCTTTCCATCTTCCTAAATGAGATTCCCTGTGACAATCGGATAAGAGAGATAAGGCAAGGAAAATATTACAATACGGATGATTGCTAAGCCGAACAGATGAACTTTAGATGAGAAAAAGCTCATTAGGTCTTTCCAGTTATACGCGCACATGAAGACGGTCGAACCGGGCTAATGAACAAAAGGAATGGCTGTTAGGTCAAGAGAGGGTGAAGACGGCACGTCCTCTGTATCGACATGAGTCATTATCAGAGTTAATGATGATACAGCTATACGATGCCTTTACGCCTTTGGTTTCCATTTGAAAGGACTGAATTCTAAGTAAAGCTGCAGCAAATATGGTTTTTATAGCCCTGGCTCTTAGTTTCTGGATATGCTTATTATATTTCTGAGTAATCATTTCCTGCATCCACTATGTGTTTCCTGATTCACCAATTAGCAGAAAGAGATGATTTTTACATGTCGTTTAGGTCGCATTTCTGTGAAATCTGTTTTTGTTTTTTTATGTTTCAGACTAAAAACAAAACAGGTAACTATAAGTCTAAAATAAGGAATAAGAGTCACACAGTGAGATATAGAGTCACAATCACGAGAAATAAAGTCGCAGTTTAGGGGAACATAAGTCACAATTAGCTTTTTATTTATAAAAAGGAAAAGAAAAATTCAAATTCAAAGTATGCAAGAGAAGCCCAATGAAGAAAATGTTGTTTAAAATTTAAAAATTTCACAAATAAAGTCAGTAAATTACACCCGTCTGTATCAATCTGGAATTTCAATGCTTCTCTTATAAGAAAATAAATGGCTAACACTTTACAAAAAGGTTCACTAACAATGAAAAATATTCTAAAGCATTTATTAATGCTCATTTCAACATTTACTAATAAACTAGTAAAATCAAAAGTTGTATCTGCATATATTATTTAATGGAAGTAAGTTAACATGAACTAACAATGAATAGGCTAGTTACTGAATGTTGACAAAGATGAATAAATACTGTAACAAATTAATTTCTAATTCATATGTAATGTTAGTTAATGCAACAACTAATGTTATCTAATGTGACCTTATTGCAAAGTATTACCAATAACTGTCACTTAAGGCACTGCAATTTGTTACTTAAAAATAAATAGGCAAATTAATTTGGCTATTTTGAAATTATCGGCCTGGATCGTTCTAAATATTTTAAAAACATTTTTGGTAACACTTTAGAATAGGGAACACTTATTCACTATTAACTACGACTTTTCCCTCAATAAATTCCTAATTTGCTGCTTATTAATAGTTAGTAAGGTAGTTGTTAAGTTTAGGTATTGGGTAGGATTAGGGATGTAGAATAAGGCATTAATATATGCTTAATTACTACTAATGAATGGCTAATATTCTAGTAATATGCATGCTAATAAGCAACTAGTTAAGAGACCCTAAAATAAAGTGTTACCACATTTTTTTTAATGCAGATTGTGAAAATGATACATTTCTGAAATAAATAGGTTATTATTTATTGACTTGCACTTGTTAAATGTAAAATGCAGAAAATACCATCAACATAGTCTAGATGGGGGATAAAAGTAAAAGCAAAACAAAACAGGTAAGTTTGAGTCTAAAACAAGGAACAATCGTCACATTGTTTGATATAACAGGCACAATTACAAAAAAAAAAAAAACATAGCAATTGTGAGATGTGAGGTTGCAATTACAAGTCTCAATTACCTTTTTATTGTTTTACTTTTTAAAACAGCCTTCCAAACATTTCAACTAAAGAAAGAAAGAAAAGAAGCCAAGTATATATATTTTAGGACCATTATAAACCTTTTTCTTGTACCTGACATTATTCTCACTATATTGATGCATTCAGAAGTTTAACTTTTGAGTTGTTTTTGTAGTTCCCCTTGTTAAAAATCACATACTTCTCCAAAATACAATTATTATTTCTTGATTTTAGGATGTAATATAACCAGAACATGTTCTTAAAAGGTTTCATGACACATACCGTGCTTGTCTGTAGGAGTATACCTGTTAGTGCTCATATCTAGTTAATGTAAGAAAGTGTAGGCAAGAACTAAGGACCTGTCTGCAGGTTCAAACAAAGCAGGAAAGAACATGAAAAATGAAAGAGAGACATGCAGGGATAGACAAGGAGCAGGAGAACGAGAGAAAGAACCGTTTGGGAGCACGATAGCATGTGTTCACAATCTTTAAACAGAAACGCAGAGCTACAGCAAGACATCTTGATTAAGTGGGGGTCAGACATCTGAAATGTAGCCAGAGACATCAGGGCGTTTTGCTTGGGGAGCAGAGCACGACTGAAACAACGTGTGCAGCGTTAGAAATAGAAACGGGAGGCAAGAGAGCTCTCGCTGTTCCTACTGTCTCACTAATGCAATTAGCTCAACAGATGCTGCTTCAACCCACAGCTTTTATTCAAGAGATGAGAAATATGATTTATAATTTAGCATCAAAGGCTAGAACGCTCCACTAGAAAGAGACATCACAAATGAGACCTCTTGAATGTCACAATGGTTTCTGCAAAAACAGCAATTAAAGGAATAGTTCTTCCAAAATGAATATGCTGTCATCATTTATTCACCCTCATGTCATTTCAAACCTGTATGAATTTCTTCTGTGTAACACAAAAGGAGATGTTTATAGCATAATCTGCATTTGTTTTTTTGTTGTTATTTATTTTTATTTTTTTACAATGAAAGTAAATGGCTGCCAAACAAGAGTTTTAAAGGAATAGTCCAAGATGTAGATGAGTTTGTTTCTTCATCGGAACAAATATGGAAAAAATTTAGCATTATATCACTTTCTCACCAGTGGATTCTCTGCAGTGAATGGGTGCAATCAGAATGCGAGTCCAAACAGCTGATTAAAAACCTCACAATAATCTACAAGTAATCCACACCACTCCAGTCCATCGGTTAATGTTTTATGAAGCAGAAATCTTTATTTTCTTTGAAACAATTTGAAGTAGTCACTGAAAGTGTTTTGTCCAAATGATAAGAACCACTAGAAGTGCAATACAGAATAAATTAATTGTATAGAAGAAAAACTCAATGAAGAATCAAATGTTTGTTTTTTTTAGGAATTTCATATAAACAGCAAAATTCAAGTCAGTAAATTATAACCCATATGTATTAATCTGTGAAGATGAAGAAAGTGGAATTTCAATACAGTTCTATCTTACGTAAATGTCACAAAATATAATTAAATGTCAACTGATGCATAAAAATTAGTGATAGACCTAAAAATAATAAGGCCAATTAATTTGGCTATTTTAGATTATTGGATTTGGTTGATAAGTGGCTGATTAACCGAAATGTCAGTTCTAAAGTTTGGTTAATGCACTTTTTCAGTTTCAAATACATTTTTAATACAGTTTATGCAAATAAAACATTGGAGAGATAAATAGGTCATAAGATATTGACTTGCACTTTGCTTTTTAAATGTGAAATGCAGAAAATACAAACAACATACTCTCCATGGGGTTTAGTGCTTACTTTGATTTTAAGCAGTGGCTTTTCAAATGAAAAACTTTCAATGAGCAGCTTCAAAACATTTCAAAGAAATCAATAACCACTTCAATATATTTTAAAAGAATTAAAAACTAAATGTAAGAAGATACAGTACATCTTTAAAGCCAAAAAATCAACTTTTACAACCACACACATGCACAAAAAATTATTTATGTAAGCTAACGCATACTTGAAACTTAATGGTATATGGTAGCTGATTAATTTTATATGATTAAAAAATATTAAATATAAATGTTAATCAGGAAAGCCTTTAATTAAAGCACAAGAATCCGTGTAAATCCGTGTACCATTCATTCATTCGTTTTTTGATTTAATATCAAAAGTAGAAAAATTTAAAAATGCCTCCTTTTTCGTTTTTCCATTTTTTTACAAAAAAAAAAAAACGAAAAACAAGAATTCAGCTTAAATTTTCGTTTTTCGTTCAGGGATAGAAAAATGAATAAACAGCTTGAATATTCGATTTCTACACGTGGGCGGTAATTAAACGCCCCTTTCTGCTGATTGGTCAGCCAAAGATCAAATCGCGCCGTCATCAGTTCTTCAGCAGTATCATGCAGCAGAATAATAGTCCTCCGCTGCTGCAGTTTGACGGATTCCTAACACATTTATTGCAACTACATTTCATCTTTTTTCATCAAACAGACTAATGAATAGCTCGACACAACTCGTACCAGGGCAGAGTCTAGACAGGGCTTTCTTATGTGTAGACCAGCGGTTCTTAGTGATAGGGGGTCTGCGAAATAATTTGCTATAGCTTTATTTCCAGACTGTAAAGTTGCTTTTTTTTATCATGATACATAGGCTGCGATTTATTCCAAAGTGACTTATATGATGCATTTAATGTCAAATAATCTAAATGAAGCCTTTTAAAAGATAGGTATTAGATGTGGTTCATGTTTGTGGCATGCGCCAAAAAGATGCTCAAGGAGACAGGCTAAAGCAGCGCTTTCTGTTGTTCTCTTTATTTTTCAAAGGCATGACATTTTGTAATTATTTTGAACGTTAACGTTACACAAATAAAAATATACATTTTACCATATGACTATAAATGACAGCGTATTAAGTTATTTCCCCTCGATGGGGAAAAAATCCAAGTGAACATCAATCAGTACTCAATATTAATTTAAACTGCATATTTAAACTGCTTTAAATATGACTGCTGCTTGTTTCCTGTGCACTTCAATACTGGTCTGCACTTTACTGTATGGTGTCTGTCTGTTGATTGAGTTTATTTAACCCATCGCAATTTAGGTGTGAACTAGAGTGACTACTCACCTTAATGTTGTTCTAAAGGCTGATTACTTAATTAACACAAAAAAATGTCCTGCTCGCACCTGCTCGCACTTGCCAATTTAGGTTTTTTTTTTTTTGAAGCGGATGCATATCTGTCGTAAAATAATCCTATGCATCTCGTGGCGTATATTCCAAGCATTCTGAAGGTATACTGTGGGTTTGGTGAGAAACAAACTGAAATGGCAAGTTATTATATTTTATGAAAATCTTGCGTTGCAGTCCTGTGTGCGAGCGCATATCCTTTTGAGATATCAATTATAATCAATTTTAATAAAACACAAGACTACATTATAACACTCTAACAGTAGGCTATTTAATATCTGTTGTTCTCCGGTTGTCAGTCAGAATGACAGTTCTTGCGTGAACATTATAGGCCTATACCAAAGCCAATTTATTGTTCTTTCCTTTTTGTCTTAGTGTTAAAATATTTATTTTGAAACAAATTAATTAATTAAACAAACAGACATACTGGGTGAGCAGGGTAGGCTATGACAGCTCATACCCTGCCATGCCCAGCTGATGCAAAGAATAGAATTTATATCTACACAGAAGAAAGCCCTGTCCAGACTCTGCCCTGGTATGAGTTGTGTCGAGCTATTCGTTAGTCTGTTTGATGAAAAAAAGATGAAATGTATTTGCAATAAATGCGTTAGGAATCTGTACAATTGCAGCAGCTGAGGACTATTATTCTGCTGCGTGATAGGCTACTGGATGACGGCGCAGTTTGATCTTTGGCTGACCAATCAGCAGAAAGGGGCATTTAATTCCCGCCCACGAGTAGAAATCGAATATTCAAACTGTTTATTAATTTTTCTACCCCTGAAAGAAAAACGAAATTTTAAGCTGAATTCCCATTTTTAGTTTTTTGAAAAAGGAGCCGTTTTTTTTTTTTTTTTTTTTTCATTTTTCTAATTTCAATATTAAATAAAAAAACGGATGAACGAATGATACACAGATTCACAAGACTTGCTAAAAGTACCTATGAACTATTTTCAGATTTCTATTCCAGGATGTATTTAATGAGCTGTCGGAAATGTAATTAGCATACGAGATGAATATGATCAAATATTTATGTGAAGAGGAAGATCTCACATGCTTTATGTGTCTCTGAATGTTTGCTTGTCATGGAGATTTATCCCACGTTCCTCCCGTCTAAAGACACTTGACCCCTTTAAAATCAAGTTTCACTGCCAGAGCAGTACATTTCATTAGTGGTCAAAATCAGATCGAGGGTATGTGACGTCAGACCGTCTGTATAGAGATAGAACCACAAGTGCTCTTCAAGAAAAGCAGATGAAGACCAATCATATCTGCAGCATTTGGTAGGGTAAAAGTGCCTTATCCATGTACAAAGGGAGTCAGTGTGGAAGACAACAATCCTCTTTTTTCTAGAGATCAGCTGCACTTGAGCTCATGTGTTCTTTGTCAGAGATATGTTTTCATGATTAAATCAAGTCTAGGATTAAAGTTATAGTATAGTCTAAATTGCATTCTTGACAGCAACCTTGATAAATTCTAGCGAGGAACAAGGCACATCTTTGAACTCCTAAGATATTATGCACCGGCATCCAAAACTAAGACCTCAAATACACTCTTAAAAATAAAGGTTCCAAAAGGGGGGCTTCATAGAGAAGTCAAAGAACCACCATTTTGGGTTAAACAAAAAACTTTTCAGTGAACAGCTCTTAAAAGAACCATTTTTTTCTTAGTGTAGAATATAAAAAAAATAATAATTAAAAGAACCTTCTTCCACTATAAAGAGACTTTTGTGGCATTGAAAGATTCCATGGATGTTAAAGATTCTTCATGGAAGAAGCGACATGATCTCATTCATTTTTAATGAGAGCTGGCGACATCCAGTGACACAAATGACAGCGACAAGACAAAGTTGAGAAAAGTTTAACTTTATGCAAATGAGCACTAACTTTGGGGACTGACAACCAATGGAAATGAGTGCACATGCTCCGTCGCCTGTCAGATATTGCAGTGGCATGTCAGTGCGATGGAGGAGTTAATCCTATCAGGAAACATTAAAATTAAGCTTTTCATATAAAATCAAGGCTACTTACTTGGGGTGGAACGATACATGTATTCGTACCGAACCGTCACGGTACGGACATCTCGGTTCGGTGCATGAGGCCTTACCACGAATACAGGCAATTCACCCCAAATCCAGAAGGGGGCGCCCGCAGTAATGCAACGCTGTTTGATAAAAGCCAGAAGAACAGCGAATGCCATGAGTTGCGCACTTGAAAACAAAGCCCCCTAGACAGTGACCATGTGCTGATTCTGAATACGTCTCTCACATAGACTGACAAAGGAATATACTTTAAAGGCCTGCACACTCAACTGTTTGCGAAATGGAGTTTTGAGCTCGTGTATCCTACCTCTCTCATTCGGCACAAATGCAAATATTCCATAATATTTCCATATTTGCGATGTAACGTATCTGAACGCTAAACTATTATTTATTATGTAAATGATAGGCTTTGTACTTCAGTCGCATTCCAACGGTGACACAGAGGCGGGCGCGCTGATGTTTGGTTCACTGTATTTTATTTTGATAAAGTACCAACTGTGCTGTCAAGTTAGCAATGCTGTAACTGATGTGTTTTGTGTGTGTGTGTGTGCGCGCTCCAGCGCGATCACTTCAACTGTTTCCTTATACCAGCAGAATCAAATTTAAACACTTATTGTCTTATTAATAATGCATCACTGTATAAAGGTCTGCTTTTATTTGTGTACACTCACAATGAAAACAAAACGTGCTTTTGTAAAATAAGGGAAACAAATAGAATGTTGCTTTCTGCCATTTGAGTTTCCTTTCTGTGAACAAATTAAGCGTGTCACAAAAATTAACTAAAAACTCAGCATATATATGCTACGTTACGTGTCGCACTGTTTTTTTCCCTTGTTTATCTGTAAACTAAATCAAATATATTTCAAGAATTTATTCCTTGTATGTATATATGTACTGCAGATTTTTCACCCCTACTACTTACAACAAACAAACTGTCAGTTTTTCACAAAGGGATATGGATCTGATTCTTTTCTGATTCTGATAAAGCTGATTCTGATATATGTAATAATATTTAGTATTTCCACATCTAGGTGTAAAAAAAAATGTAATTTGTACTACTGTCTGTTCAAAATAAATGAAAAGAAACCGAGCATAGTAGATTTGTTGTTGTTTTTTTTTTTTCCTGTTGTAAGGAGATCGTATCGAACCGTGACCCCCGAACCGAGGTACGTACCGAACCGTGACATCTGTGTACCGTTCCACCCCTACTACTTACAACAAACAAACTGTCAGTTTTTCACAAAGGGATATGGATCTGTGTTTGTGTTTTCCTTTGTAATCAAACCAAGTCCTCTCCAGCTTGAAGTACCACTGGAAACGGCTTCAACGCTGCTGGTGGTACTCACTGTACTGGCTGCAAGCCTGAACGTTCTCATGGACCCTGATAGCCCAGGGGTTGCCTTTTCAATTTATACAGATATCCACAATAACAAAGAGCATGTGTTGTTTCCTTGATGTTATGCATTGCATGCACTGATTTAATGTATAAATAGTATTTTCCCTAGAAAATGTTGATTTGTAGCAGCAAAAAAAAAAAAAAAAAAAAAAAAATGATTGTCATTCATAAACATTACTAGGCATTCAGCAACAGTAACAACTACTAGCAACCCAACTTTTAGAGACTTGCAACATGCAAATGCTCTGGAAGAGTGGATGTTTGTATCTACTTAGCAAGAACATACACTACCAAAATTTTGTGGTCAATATGATTTTTATAAAGAAATTTATACATTTATTTAGCAAGGATGCATTAAATTGAGTGACATCTAAAATATTACAAAAGACTTCTATTAACTAAATGCTGTTCTTTTTAACTGAACTTTCTATTCATCAAATAATCATATTGAGCAGCACAACTGTTTTCAGCATTGATAATAATAAGTAATATATCTTGAGCAGTAAATCAGCATATTGGAATGATTTCTGAAGGATCATGTGACATTAAAGCCTGGAGTAAATGATGCTGAAAATTATTTTATATTGTAATAATATTTCACAATATTACAGTTTTTACTGAATGGTTGATCAAATAATTGCAGCTTTAGTGAGCATAAAAGCCTTCTCAATATAGTATGGTATAGTGTATATTGGATTATAAGTGCTTTCTTTGAATATTTGAATAATTAAGTCAATCTTACTGATCCTACATTTTTTTAATTTAGCAGTATATGACTTTTAGTTATAACAGACTTGTACAAAACATGTAATTTTAAATCTTTAAGCATTAGGGATGTAACGATTCACTTAACTCACGATTCGATTCACGATTTTGATTTCACGATTCGATTTGATTCATGATTTTTTTTTTTACAAAATGAGACAAATTATAAATTAAATGTGTCCTTTTATTATTGCTTGGACAAAATGCTGCACATTTCTTTGTGAAATTGAAATATAACACTATAATAATATAGCTACTAATATACAACTTGCATATTATTGCTCTTTTGTTGGTTTTGATTGCTTCTATTGTCCCCATTTGTAAGTTGCTTTGGATAAAAGCGTCTGCTAAATAACAAAATGTAAAAATAATGTAAATGTAAATAACGAAACTAAATTGAACTATATATATAAATATATCTGCATGAAACAGAAACAGCAGACGAGCTGAATGAGATGCAGATTCACTCTCTGCCAGCAGGTAGCGCTTACAGCGTTTCCTTGGTTTCCGCTGTAAACAAAGCAGCACTGCACTTATGACCGTTAATATGCATTATACAGAGGCAAGATGAAAAAAAAAAAATACCATCTAACTTTTCTAAAGACAGTAAGTTCCCCTCAGACATACATTCATATAAACTCCTACCCCTAATTGAATCACGATTTGTTTAGCATCTCAACCGATTTGAATCGTCACATATTTGAATCGATTTTCAACCGGCTCGCGGTTAATCGTTACATCCCTATTAAGCATAATCAAAAAAGGCCCTTCATACAAATGCACATAGCGGCAGAAATACAAAAGAGGGTTTGCAGTGCAACTCATATAAATACTTGCAAATTTAAAGTGACAGAAACATTTCAGCAGACATGTTTATTCAGACAGAGCCTGGATTACTCACTCAAACATGTCATTACAACCGAGCGTTTGACAGATGTGGGTGTTCTCCAACAGCATAAATGATGAATAATGGACCGATGAGGTGAACATTTCCTCTGGCTCGATCCTCGTTCTGATCTGGCTCTGATAAACCGGCTCAGGGGCCACTAACCGCAGATCCTCTTACAGAAACCTATCCGTCTCAATAGATACAGCATATTCAAACTCTCATCTCAGGAATCAGATCCACTAATAGCGATCTGACTCGCTCTCTCACTCACTTGCGCTCTCGCTTTTCACTCTCTAATGAGAAACAGGACAAATGATTCTAAATATAGAGCCGAATGCATAGAGGAAAAGGACACAGCTCATGTTTAATGAGGCACAGACTGTAAATGCCCTCGTGTCCAGGAAACTGATCCAATATAGACATTTAACAAACTGACTCTCGCTGATTATGCATTCACAAGCACGGAATGTGGCTCATTTATCTCCTGACTAACCGTTTGTCAGGTGAAAGACAAAAACGTTGTCTCCAATATTGTTCTGGCCTCATCCACAAGAACCTACAAGGTTTTTACGATTAAGTATTTTGTTCTGAGTTGCTTACCCTGTAGGAAAGAAAAAAAAAAACATCTTGTTAATCTCTCAATTGTTTCTCCTAGACAGCAAAAATTTAATTAAGACCTAAGTAAATTAGGTTTTATTTAAGTCTCCTGCTTCTAAACCATAGTAACTCACATGTCATGTCTCAAACAAACTGACAAAGTTGCAATCGAAAGTCAGAGACTTTATATGAACTATGAAATAATTCTCAAATACTTTCAAGACTCAAACATCTATTTTATCCTCTTATATATAGTTTTTGTCTCATGTAAATAAAACATCTCATTAATATCTCAATGGTTACTCCAAGAGCATATTGAGACTAAATTGAGACTTCAGCTTCATTCTTCTCAGAATTTTATCTGCAGATCACATTAGATCTCATCAATATCAAAAACCATGTTGAGACACCAAAATCTGCAAAAAAAAAAAAAAAAAAAAGATCTCGAAATGAACTCAATCTTCTCAAATAAAATTCTCAAAAAAATTAACAATCCACATTAATGTTCTACAATCTTACTAGATGTCAAAAATTTACCAATTTCTTGGAATTCTAGGAGAAATATCTGAGACAAAATTGATACTTCAACTAAACAGCTGAGAAATTTAAGTCTGCTGAGTGATGAATGATCAATCAATAAATAAAATAGCAAGAAGCAAAATAAAGAAAATAATTCCCAAATTGCTCAACAGATATTACAGTCCTTCTTAAGCTCCTGGCTAGCTTACTGTACTTTTTTTCCAGAAAATCCTGAAAGACATTAAAATAAATAATGAAGTCATCAGTGATTACTCATTCATTTCTTTCATTCTGCAGGGACTCTCTTTGCTCATGTTTTATCAACCAGAGTATGTGAGCGGTGCAGAGTGGGAGCTATGTGACTTTGCCTAGAGCAAAGAGTGTTTTTTTGAAAGTCGGAGCATCCGTATTGTCTCTAACTTCAAGATCGCTACGTGACTGCTCCATCACACGCATAACACGAGGCAACAGTCAATAATGCATCTGCATGTCAGCAGACATTAGATTATCATCAGCCTAAAAGAAAAGAAAAGAAAAGAAAAGAAAAGAAAAGGAGGCAAATTGTTATAAAAATTAACCTGACACTCCACCAGTGTCGTACCTCACCTCTGCTTCTGCTGTGGTTTTGATGAATAGCTGAACATGAAGGTTACTGACACCAGCGGGGGGGATAAGAAGAAGGACTAATGAACAGATGGATGAAGAATGAGGAAAGATGAGAAAGAAAGATGAGACTAAAAGAGCGAAGGTGAAATCTGAGAGAAGCCTACATGAAATGTTCTTATACAGGTAGCAGCCACAGACACTGATCTCTTTTCTAATTATATGAGCTCTGTTCGAAACCTAGTGAGCTGCATTGCTGTCTACTGCCTACATAGGGTATGGCACAAATGGTACACTAAGCCCTTGCAGTCCAACAGAAACTTAAAATGACAAATGGGACTCCTTACAGTAGGGATGCACCGAATGTTCAGCAACCAAAATTATTTGGCCAAAAATAGCAAAACAAAATCTCTTTCAGTGTTCAGCCAAATAAGCAAAAAGCCAGAATAAATTGTACCGAACAATGACATGACACAATCAAATAGAGGCGTGCACTAATGCAGCAAACATGTCGGCAGTGTGGAAGCATTTAAAACTGTCAGAGAAAGATGCAAAAATCTTTACAAGCACCGACATCGAGAGACTGTTTAGTACTGCATCGCATGTCTGCGATGAGAAGAGGAAGGGGTGGTTGTTGCTGGTTATTGTATGATGTTTGAAATCGCGAAATGGCCTTAAACAATTAAATAAACTTCAGAACTTTGTTTTCTAACACACACATAAATTGCATGCATTCAAATCTTATTAGCCAGGGTTCAAAGACCAAAGCGTGAGGAAATTCTGTCCCGAAAAAGTGTTACTCCTCAATTGCTTAGTAACATTTTATGAGTTTTTACAAGGCATGTGGCAATGCGATACGTGTGACAAACAAATTCCCAGATTCATAATGAGAATCATTTACAAATTTGCTGCTGTAAACAAAATGAAGCAATGAGGTCTTCCTGTGGGTTTCCACCAAAATAAAAGCTGAGAAAAAGCAAGAACTCCATCAACATTCATAAATGTTAGTATTGTAATTTTACTGTTGTTCTGTAAAATAAAATAAAGACAGTAATAATGATATTAATAATTACAACAGCTCTATTAGTACATTTATTATAAGATTCACACATAGTGCTCAAATTGGAATCTGTAATTGTCAGGATTATGGACTTTTGTATTGTCTTTTTCTGTTACGTCTGTCTGTTCCTGTTTTTCCTTATATGGTTTTGTTCCTGTTTGGGTTTGCTCATTAGTTGATCTGCTCATTAAGTCATTATTAGTTAACTCCCTTCACCTGTATTTTCCCTTCATCAGTTGCCTTACTTAAAGTCTTCTCTCAGTTCAGTTCATTGTTGGTTATTGTTTGACGTTACGTGTGTTGTTACTGCCCTGAGTTATTTCCTTCTATTCGTGTGGATTATAATATTAAAAGACCTTATTTTGGAATTCCCTGCTCTCCGTGAGTTTGATCTTCCTGAGACCGTGACAGAATAACTGACCCTAAAAATTACAGTTGGAAATGGCCTCAATTAACGTAGCCCCGAAGGGCAGTGCTCTTAAGCGCTTCAGGGGCTACTATTTTTATTTTTCAAGACGAACGTGACCTGTAGGAGTGCGTGCTGGAGTTTCTGGACTATTGCCATCTTGCCACATGTGATGACCTCACCCTAATGGAGGGATTCTGGTGCGGGCTAGATGACGAGATCCGCTTCGTCATGCCCAGAGCTGATCCGTGCTGGTCGCTGAGGATTTACATCAACTTCGCACTGTGGATCGCCGGATCAGCATTCACCCTGGACGAAGCGGAACCCAGCCCGAGGTCATCACATGTGAGCGCCGACAACCCTGAGCCCAGTCAACCACCACCCTGCAATGCGGAGCTGCCCGAGCCCACTGCAGACAGAGAGCCAGAGCCTGCCGCGGTTGTTGAGCCATTGTCATCAGGAGCGACAGAGCTCACGATCGCCCCGGAGCGTGTGCCTCAAGAGTCTGACCAGGTGCGAGAGCCGACAGCGCAAGCGACGTTGAATACAACTGTGGAGATCGCAGGGGCTACTGCCCATTGCGCCACCGCTGAGGGTGAGCAAGAGCTGGACTTGGGGGATTTATTAGACTGGAATGCGGAGTTACAAATATGCCCATCATCTGTGATGTCATTCTGGCAAGAAATCCCACCCAACCTCCCTCTTCCGCCTCCTCTCATCGATCAGTTCCTGTTACCAACGCTCATTCTGCTGGATCCTGTCAGCCCCTCTGCTCACCCTCAGCCCACCATCTGTGGCATGGGCTCGCCGCTGGTCTGCCCATCTCCAGCTCCATTGGCGTCGAGTCTGGAGGATCCCTCAACTCAGCCTTCAGCCTCCGAGGCCCAGGCTCCGCCTCGGTCCTGCGACCCAGCGGCTCCACCATGGCTTCCAGCTCCCTCGTCTCCACCAGAACCCGTCAGTCCACCAGCTCCACCGGGCTCCCTCGTCCATCCGGCTCCGCCTTGGTCAGTCATCTTTCTACCTCCACCTCGGGACTGTACTCCTCCGGCTGCGTCTCGTCCCTTCATCCCTCCTGCTCCATTGGGCTCCTCCTTCCCTCCAGCTCCACCTCAGTCCTCTGTCGCTCCGGCTCCACCGTGGCCTTCCGGGATCTCCACCTACGCCTTGGTCACCGAAGCCACCTGCTCCATCTTGGCCCTTTGGATCCTCGGCTTCACCCTGGCTCTTCAGCTCTCTGTCACCGCCTCGGGCTCCACCTCCACCTGCTCCGCCGTCGGTCGGCTCCCTGGAGTCGTCAGCCTTTCCTCCACCATGGCTCCTCCCTCCGTCGGCTCCACCGGGGGCCGCCATTATGGCTGCGGTCTGGGACCTGTCTGGCTCCTCCCAGTCCAGCTCCCTCCTGTCGTCTTCCTGGCTCCTCCAACCGTCTGTTCCGTCCTGGTACCTTCCATCTCCAAAATGGCTCCTCCTTCCGTCATCGCCATCTTGGTCTTCAGCTTGCCTTCCTGCCTGTCCTCCCACACCCCCTCCCACCCTCCTTGGATTGTTCTGCTATGGCGTGAGGTCACGCCTTCCAGGGAGGGGGAGTACTGTCAGGATTATGGACTTTAGTATTGTCTATATCTGTTTCGTCTGTCTGTTCCTGATTTTCCTTATATGGTTTTGTTCCTGTTTGGGTTTGCTCATTAGTTAATCTGCTCATTAAGTCATTCTTTGTTAACTCCCTTCACCTGTGTTTTCCCCTCATCAGTTGCCTTCTTAAAGTCTTCTGTCAGTTCAGTTCATTGTCGGTTATTGTTTTACGTGTGTTGCTACTGCCCTGAGTTATTTCCTTCTATTCGTGTGGATTATAATATTAAAAGACTTTATTTTGGAATTCCCTGCTCTCCGTGAGTTTGATCTTCCTGAGACTATGACCGTAATAGTGTCTAATGTTTTAAAATAATTCTCTTCTGCTCATCAAGGCTGCATTTATTTGTACAGTTAAAAAAAATACATGCTTGATTCAAGTAGAGGGTCTTAAAAATGGCCAAAAAAATTAAAAAAAAAAAAAAAGTTAAATTGTGCTTTGGTATAATGTCTGCTAGAAAGTCTAAAATATTCAGTGTTAAAGTATTTTTAAATTGTCCTTTGTAGTTATTATTTTTTATATATATATATATTTTTTTTTATTTTTTTTTTTTCTCAAAAGCAAGACAAAACAGCAAAAAGCACATTTTGGCTATTTAATTTATGCAATGGTGAAAACCTATGTTTGGTATTCGGCCTTCGGTCCAGTGTTTTATTTTGTTCGGCTTCAGCCAAGAATTTTCATTTTTGTGCATCCCTACCCTACAGTCTCACCAACTCGACAACAAAAAGTACAAAACAACTTTTTAGCAATTGGGTTTTTGTTGTTTTAAGCATAAACATCACTAAATTTTGGTAGATTTATGCTTAAAACTAGAAAAAAAAAAGCAGATGATGGGTTCTAAACAATACAATTTATATTTATTTATATAATGGATTTAACAATACATATCGTTTTAAGTTCACCTTGAATGTTTAGACATTTTTACCGGAAAGCAAGGCAGAAGTATCCATTAAGGAATTACTCATTAAGGTTTTGGAAAAGAACCATGGAGTCTCTTCTTACTGTTCAATGATCACGATTGCATATCTAGCACTAACAAAGGCAGCAAAAAAATCATTCGAAAGGCTAGACCATCCCGTCAGCCATTGATCGGCTGCCCATTAATTATGAGGAGCGATGGCAGTATTGTTTTCATATATTTTTATTTTTGTTTCCTCCTCTGCCACACTGCCTACATGGGCCATTACTCTGCAAGACCGTAGAGAGAGGGGGAAAACGCTCGGCAAGATGGGATTTGACATCTGGTCAACGCAAGGGTGGCTAGAGATCAGGGGATCAAATCGATGAGGGTATCAAACTAAAACTGTCTCGTATGGGACCTGATGGACCATATGATTTTTAATGTGACATCTATATATTTAATAAGCTAAATAGTTTTGGCTATCAGACTTCAAAATTAAAATATGTCAACTGCATATAACTGCTTACATCAATATACTCTAGCTTTCTCTTGCTTTTCGACTCCTGACAGATTTAGGAGCTCTTCAGACTTTCTGTTCTTTACAAACCAATAAGACTCAAAAATATAAGTGATCCTGACAGACTCAAAGTGACGACGGAAGGTTTTTGTGATGCCAAAACTGACCAGTGTCAGACCAAGTATCAAATAAGCCTCAGACAACCTGTGCATAAATCAAAAAACTTGTAAAAATGCTTGCTACAAACATATTAAAAGGTTTTGGCAATGATTGTAGGCCAATGGCTCACAGGGGAAGCCATGCAACACCTGTGCAATGTTACATCACAGTCGCATCTACGTTGATGAATGCTTTCATCCTAAAAGAAAAACTGAATCCTAACACTATTTTCTATCATGTGCAACAAAACTTCTAAGATATTTTCTTTGATTTACAGTATTATTTACAGAAAAGAAATCCCAAAATCCATTGTACTCAGCTAGTTGAACAAATTGTGGAGAATGTGGGCAAAATGTTAAAAATATTATTAAATTTAATACAGTAGCATTGACAAAAATAGTTCAAACTAATTAAAAACGTACTATATCATTCAGTATTGCTTTGTATTGCTTTGTACAGATCTGTCACCTATGTAGGACATTCCTTATTCAATCTAGTTAGGATCCAGTCTTAGAAAAAAGCTGCATATGTAGGTTGTAGACTGCAAGGAATCCTTCAAGTTTTAGAAAAAGCTTTTGGTTGCCTATATAAATAGATAAAACATGGTGCATTTGAACACACATACAAAGTTACAACAATCATTTGAATTCTGACATACCACCTAGAATACAAGGTAGAAAATTGTATTGCTCCAATGAAAGAGTGTAGAGTTCAGAAACTGCTGCCAAAAAAACAAATTAATAAGAGAGGATGTTTTAGAAACTGGATCCTTTCCAATCTAATGGTCGCATGTCTGCATACAGTGCTTTTAGTGTAGAGCTTATCTTTTGTAAAAATGCACTACGCTTAAAAGTAAGGATTGAAGTGGCAAGGACATGCGATACGGCAAAGCGAGCTGGAGTCACAGTGCCGTTCCAAGAATGCTCAAATTCCTCTTGGGTTCATCTTGTCTAATCTATTAGAGATTGGAAAGAAATGACAGAGTTTTTATTTATTTATTTATTTATTTTATTTATTTTTTTTTTTTATGAACCGGGCTCACCTGTGGGCCCCTGTTCCCCCGCTCTGCATCTATGAATGGTTAAATTAGCACAGAGGTGCCGAGACATGGATACTGTCAAGACTGCTGTACTGGAGCATGAACACACACGCTCACACACACAGCATGCACTCAATTCCCTGGAAGCCACCCCCCAACCGGGGACACCAGTGAGACACGAGCAGGAACTCTGCCAATGACAAGATCAACGGGGATAAAAGGAAAGTGACTGTAGCTCTGTTCCAAAACCTAGCGAGTGGCCTGGCACGTTGCATAAAAAGGTACTTTAGTGTCTTATTACTTGTTTCTATAGCATTAAAGATACAAATTACACAAAATGTTCTTTTGTTGTGAAAATAATAACTGGTAGGTATATGTTAGTCAGCATGAAAAGATGCATCAAATGCCTTTATTGTTATTTTAGCCTGTCCAATCTCTCTGACATTCTCTGCAGCATCCAAAAATTTAAATTATACAACAATGTAATAATTTTGGCAATCTAGTGAATTAAAATTCAATTGCAATAAAACATGTTAATTGAAATGTGCTTTAAAATGTGACACATAAATGTGCCTTAAAATGTTCACATTAAACATAATTTTTAATGACTCATCTTAATCACTGAAAACTTTTTGCAGTGCCCCATTTTTTATCCTGTTCATGCATTTTAATCATTGTAAGGCAGAAGAAAGGCTGAAAATATAATCATTCTGCCTTTTAAGACATATTGGCCAAATTCTAAGGCAACATCATTTTGTCTGTGAAGAAAACAATCCCAGAATGCACTGCAAAGATCTTAGCCAGGGAAATTATTATGTTATTAAATAGTTTATAATTATATTTATTGTTATTTAATTATATTATGAAATAGTTTAATAATTTAACTGTAAATTATTAAATGAAATACAATTACATTTAAAAATTAAATTTCTCTGGTTTGTTCGCCAACTTATAATAAAAATATCTCATTATATTGTAATATAAGTTGGCGAACAAACCAGAGAAATGTTGATTTTAAACAATTATATTTAATTTAATATTGAAAGTTTTAAATTTTAAATTTTTAAGTTTTAACAACTTTTCAACATTAAACAGTTTCATTACAAATATTTTAATATAAACTATTTCAATTAAAGAAAATAATATAAGACTCCATCAACATCCCTCTGACACTACAGAGGACAAGCCATTTGGAAAATGGATAATATAATGTAATTTATTATAATATAATGTTTAATATCACGGTATCGTTTCATTAGCTTATCACAAAATTCTATTCATATTAATTATGAGTCAAATCTTCAGCACGTCTTTTTAAGGCAAGTCAGTTGACTTGGCGGCCATCTAGAGAACAACCCAGGACAGCTTTTCAATGTAAGACACAGGCATGCAAGTTTAACGGATGATCACTTGAATACTGAGAGGCAAAAATCTCCAAAGCTGTTTTATGTCAAAATTACATTTTCTAAACCAACAATAAAATCAGAAAAAGCATTGTATCATAAATTGGGCTTCTTTAGCTCAACACATGCAGCGTTTTCCTGCCTATTTAGAGCACTCCAACTTAATCACTTATGAGGTTGCATTTGAGGTCGGATGCTGCCTTAGAAGACAGCTGCTCATATAGACATCCAGAGATTGGAACAGAGCTTGTGTGTGTGTGTCTGGAACAAAGATGGACGCGGACAATATGCCTCTGTGTGCCGGCATTGTGCCACACTGTAAAAAGCCTAACCTGCGGCTCTATCGGTCTCTCTTTCTGTCTGCTGCGGGGGCCTCCAATTACACAGGCTTAAGATTTGCCATATCACAAAGTAATTAACTGATTTCAGCCCAAATCCTGTGGAAGCTGCTTAGCTCGGCATCTTTTATTGGAGATCTTACATTACGGGAGCCATGTTTAATTTGAAGAGGGAGATCTCCTTTCCTAACCCTGACTGGAGCTGGTGAGAGGCGACATGTACCCAGGCAGCGGATGATCTCTCTCCGGATAATGAGGCATTGTGCTGAGATCCCTGGAGGAGCCAGAGGAGAGCAGGATATTGAGATGAAAGCTGGATCATCCAGCCAGCTGGGCTGATGCAGAGACGTCCTTATTGACCACACGCTGGTGACTGAAGAGGTGCACAGAAACACACACACACACACACACACACACACACACTCGGAAGGACTCAACAACCCCTAAGTGTGGAGACATGAAATGTCCACATTTACTTGAAAGCGTGTTTCTGATGTAACTGTGAACGATTCACCAATCAAATAGCTATTTAGACAAAACAGTTTATAGCAAATGGATTAATTTCTGGTACATAACATGCAATTTCCACAATCTAATCAATTCCTGATTAATATAAAATCAAGTCCTGCCTTATTATTTCTCGTGTAATATCTCATTTCACTCAGAAATATGTTGTGTAGCTGTCACAACTGTTTTCATCTGTGCTGTCCTAAAAAATTACCTTCAAACAGAGGTGCATTGAAATTCAAAGCAAGTCTGTGAATGTTTGTGTGCGTGTCATTGTCATGAGACACACAGACAGGCAGATAGCAAATTGAAGTGTCATATTAATGGTGCAAAGCCATCTCGACATCACACTGTCATATAAGAGTGCTTGCTCTTTAACTCAGTCGCTTACGCACAGCGGCATGTTTTAAGCTGTCTACGAGCCTCAGGTGCATTTGTATTTAAAGAAAATCTAAGGTTCTGTTCCAAAATTTTGTGACGTAGGCAACATTCTGTGGCATTAAGTGTCTCCTGATGCTGTTTTAATATATAGACAGCATTATTATGCTTCTAAGTGACCTTATTTTAGCTAAATACTTAATATGCATAACTGAATAAAAGTGACAGTAAAGACTTTACATTGTTACAAAACAAATCTATTATATGTTATTTTGATCATTCTATTCATCAAAAAAGTCTAAATGCATCAAAAATAATAATAATAATATTATTAAGCTGTTTTTAACATTTATAAGAATTGTTTCCTGAGCAGCAAATCATCATATTACAATGATTTCCGAAAGAATAGAAAACAGCTATTTTAATTTGTAATAATATTTCACAATTTTACAGTTTTTACTGTATTTTTGATTAAATAAAAGCAGCCCTAATGAGCATAAGAGATTCCTTTCAAAATAAAAATAAAAAATACCGACCATATTGTATATTTGAATAATCTTAATTTAATACCAAAGAAATGAAGGCACTTCAAAATAGATAAATCTGATTTAAAATACCCCATTTTACCCAATACTTGTGCATTTTTTATTGCACAAATATTGTATATGTAGAAAGTAGTCAGCAAGATAGATCACAATGTTCTGGAACAAAGCCAAAAAATCTGTACTCTAACAATACTCTCCAAATCAGACAAGAACAAGCTGAAATATTTATTCTGCATGATATTAGGAAACCCACAGAGATATTTGCTTTCAGAAGATTGGATCCAAAATAGGATTTTTTTAATATCTTTTATCATCAGATCTACAGTCAATGCCCATGAGCTGACAGTTATTTCTCCTGCTGGGTTTCCTGACATGTCTCCTGTGTGGAGCTGGCAGTCAAAAAGAAAATCACCGAAAACTGCTATAAACAGACGTGTGGTTAATACCCACCTACAATACACAGCTTAATCTGCCAAAAAGCCTCATTCAACTTCACTAAAAGTTACCACAAACTGTGCTGTAGACAACCTAAGAAAACAACAACAAAACTGGAAAGTTGTCAAATATCCAAAGCAGTGCTGTTAGTGTTTGCTAAAACTAAAAATAGTAAAAATAAATAAATAAATAAATAATAATTAAAACAAACAAACAAACAAATCAGCATTTGAAATAAATAAATAAATAAATCCAATATAAATATTATAAATGTTGTACAGAGAGAGAAAAAAAAACTAAAATTAAAATCAACTGAAAACATATAAAATAAGTTCACTCAAAAACTTAAATACTATTTATTGCTAAATTGGCTTTTGGTAACGATATAGCCTAAAAGTTTTGTCATAGAGCAAATTTATGATAGCGCATGGTGAACGTTTATGCAAACAGTTTTTTGTAACGACAAAAACTGTAGACTCGCCCAGTCTCCAAACCTTGAGGTAAATGATTTATCCGGCTCAGATGTGCTCCAATCCTGTTATTACAACTGAAGTCTGTTCAAGAAACCAGCCGACTACAACGGCACAACAGAGCTGTCACTGCTAATCTGAACCATCAAGCTAGCACTAATCTTCCACTGAAATCACCTGGATTTATTTCTGACAATGAACACAAAAAGAGATTCTCAATCTTTCAGTTTCATTACACGGGTCTATAGTACATTGACGTGAATTGAGAGGAAGTCTCTGTGTCAAGCTAAGCCATGTTAGCTCTGGTGATACAACAGGCTCTCGCTTTGGACACAACACAATACAGCTTTCAATCGCTACATTCATTTAGTCATCTGTCTAAACATATTTGCACATGAGTCATGATGAAAACTATGAGACAGTCGCTGATTTGAAAAGAGACAGTGTGTGTGCACAAGTAACTGTTATGACACGCATAACCTGATACTTAAACTAGTTTAACAACAAAGACACAAAATGTATATTAAAATACACTTAATTAACCATTTTAGCATCTTGATGATCAATAAAAGGGTTTTTACTAATAAAATGTACTGAATAGTATATTTTAGACATGGTTCCACAATAACCAATGTTATTGGACATTTACCAAGGTACTAGTAACTTGGAAAACCATGCAAATACCACGGTAAATGGTGATATGCTAATCATGCTACATATCAAGGTGTCACAAACATCATTATTGTCATCTAATATCAGTGCAGTGCTTGCTATGTGAGGCATATATGTTGTTTTTTTGAGTTTGCCCAGAGACACGAGTGGCTGTAATTCTCTTATGTGAAATTAAATTAAGTAAACGATATAAATTACGGATTAAGACGCTCACTTTTTTATGCGAGACTGCTTAGGAAGCTCCAATTATATATTTAGATCCACTGAAATGAGTCTGAGGTAGGAGAGACTGTGTTTTATGATAGTTAATCTAAAGGCTAAAAACAGACGTCCATGTCAAGCACTCAAAAGCTTTTAAATCTACATTGGTTTAGTGCATAAATATCTATTAATTATCAAATACCAAAAAAAAAAAAAACACCACACAGTATTCATAGAAAAAAATGTTAGGAGAAAATGCTTCTATAGGTAAAATTCAACCAAACATCACAAAGATACTGTTACAGTTTTAGTAATTTTGTACATTTTGTTTTTGTTATTTTTATCTATATGTTTATATAGTTTTAATCATTTTTATTTCAGTTTTAGTTAGTACATCATTACACTAAATGAAAACGAGAAACGTTGCTTTGGCAGCTGAAATCAAATAATTTTAAGTTTTTTTTAATATTTTATTTTTAGTTAACATTAATTTTATTTCAAGTAACAAACATGTTTTTTATGGCTTTAGTTTTAGTTAAGTATAATAGCCCTCAACCAAACTCATCAGCAGTCATGAAAAAAGGGGAAAAATCATTATGTAGCAGTATATCAATCTCATTCATCTCCTTGATCCTTTATACTGCATGTTTACAAGCAGAAATCTTACTTTTGAAGCGTGAATGGTCATGTTTTAAGTACCATATCACTTTTACAAGGCTCAATCATTGTAGGATGGCTCAGGGCAGCCTGACTCCCTCTCGTCGTTTTTTTTTTTTTTTCCTGCCAATCTGGGGAGTTAAACCCACAGGCCTCACTGGAACAGCTTCCTAACTGTGAGGCAAAGCTCCTGCCAAGCGAGTAATGTGTTTAAAGAACAGCACTGGAACATTGCAGGTTTTATGTCCCATTTATCTCTCTGGCCCTCTATTTTATATCCTCTTATTTTAACACACAGTATCTGTGAAACATAAGGCAGTGGTTCACAACTGCTGGGTTGTGGCCCAAAAAACAGGTTGTGGGTTCTGATAAGCTCGCTGACAATAGGGGAAAATGATGCTTAATGCCAATAATAAAATGTAACTAACCATATAACCATGCATAGTTAGGACAGAAAAAAAAATAGGCTAATTAACTAACACTGACCTTTTTAAATAAGCCAAGTCATGTTCATGGTTAATAAAAATATATCAATGTCTGGTTTTAAGGATTTTTTTCTCAGTTTTGTGCAATAATCAATTATGGTATTGTGTTAGATCATTCTTTGTGGCTAATGCAAAATCTGGATCCTGGAGCAAAACCAGTTGAGAAGCACTAAACTCTAGGGATGTGAAATTGGAAAATTCATTGCAATCATAGAAAAATTGTTCTAAAGATTTGTTTTCCAAGCCCAGTGCCACTGAAATCACTGATGAAATAAATAAATAACCACCAGTCATTACCAATCAAACTTGTGAATAACGACAGAAATAATCATGAAATTGATTATGAAAAAAAAAAGAAAAGACTAAAAACAGGATTTCAATGAAAGGACTTCAAAAAAGCCCACACAGACCATTTGCAACGATAAAACTAAAAACTAAAAGCATTTTTCTGAGGGATCATGTGACACTGAAGACTGGAGTAATGATGCTGAAAATAAAGCTTTTAAAATATTACTGTATTTTTTTAAATAAATGAAGCCTTAGTGAACATAAGAGTCTTCTTTCAAAAAGTGTCTTGATAAAATTAGAGCGTTTCTCTTACAAAGGAATAACAAAAACTTCAGGTGGTGACAGAATCTCATGAGTTGATAACTGCTGTTCTAATAAAAGAAGGGGAAGTTCTCGACTGCAGACGGCACAAATGTGTCATGAGAACTACTGCACACTCTCTTCTACAAAGTAAACATGACATCCTGGGGACATCAACAACTCAAAGGCACACACCATCTGACAAAACCAGTCTGCTCAGGAGAACTCAGATGGTGCACTACTTTCATTAAACAAACATTTTACTGACAATTAACATTAGTATGTGGCGCTCTGGAATACTTCATTCTGATTGGTCAATCATGTGTGTTGAAAAATATAACTGAATTTCCAGGATATCTTCATTGGGTAGGGGAAACGAAAAAATGTTCCTCCTTTATTCATTACATGTGTACAAGAGACTGCGGGAGGCAATGTAATCATCTTAACCTAAAAGCTCAAACAAGTGTAATCCAAGCCATGCATCAATACCATGCTTTTAGTAGAATTCAACAAAGCTGTAGAGTTTGATCCACCTTAAAATCCACTAGCGTGCCGTGGTAGTATTTCAGGGACAGATGTTGGATCTATAGTGACAACAAGAGTTGTGTGCGAATCTGAGAGCAATTTAAATGAATTGTGACATACATGAACACTAAAAGTGAACTGAACCTCTTCAAAGAGATTCAGACTGAGACCATCTTGGAATGCCACCTCAGTACAGTCTTAAATCAGTTTTAAATCTGCAGTTGGGTTTGGTTAAAAAATGCATTCACAAAAGTGAAATAAACAGAAAAAGAAAAATAGAAATTGGACTAAGACCCCATTAAAGCTAAAAAAAAAAAAAAAAAAGGCCAGGGACAGTATGAAAGTGATCCAAGTTTGGTTCTTTTAAAGAATGTCTGTGTGTACACTTTTAAACTTCTGACATCCTGAAATCCAAGCCAAACAGGTCACTCTTGCCTATTGATGAGTTGTTCAGATTGGTGATTGATTTCCACAAAGACAACAATGCTTTTCCCTTTGTGCAAACTACAGGAATGTCACCATAAATTCACCTGAGGCGAATCAATAGCTCAGACGAGGTAGGCAGAGTATCCCATCCAACTGCGCTCTCACTCAATACTGCCTCACAAAGACAGAACGCTTTTCCGCTGATGGATCGTCCTTCCTGTCACAGCTGGGTGGCCATATCGGAAATGCTCTAGACAGTGACATACAGTCAGTTGTGTTGGTAATGTCACTGTTTAATACCATGTGTCCTGCTTAAAGCCAAGTGCTACATTCCTGCTACTGGGAAAACAATCAATATTAGTTAAACACAACAATAAATATTATACTGGAGAGATTATGGCTCTCAGAGTTTAACTTATCTTGTATTAGTTCTAGTCACTGATCTTCTGTCTATCCTTCATCTCTACACTCTTAAAAGGTTCTTTACTGGCATTGATGATTCAAAAAGAACCTTTAACATGCTTGGAACGTTTCCATTCCACAAAGGTTCTTTATTGTGGAACAACGTTCTTCTACACTCTTAAAAAGGTTCTTTATTGGCATTGATGGTTGAGGTTTTTTTTTTTTTTTGGTTTCCCAAAGAATCCTTCAGTGAACAGTTCTTAAAAAAGGTGTTTATTCTTGGTGTGAAGAATATTTTTATAATCTAAAGAATCTTTTACCACTATAAAGAACCTTTTGTGCAATGGGAAGGTTTCATGGATGAGTTCTTCATGGAACTGTATCTTGCATATACCAAGTAAAAAATGGTTCTTTTAAGAACTGTTCACTGAAAGGTCCTTTGGGGAGCCTAAAATGGTTCTTCTAAAAATGAAGATTCTTAAAAATGAAGATTGTTTATTGGCACTGATGGTTCACTAAAGAACCTTTAACATCTAAGCACTTGTAAAAATAAAGATTCCAAAATTGTGTTTTCATAGTGATGCCTAGAAAGAACCATTTTGGGTTCCCCAAACACTCTTAAAAATAAAGGTTCCAAAAGGGTGATTTTGCAGTGATGCCATAGAAGAACTATATTTGGTTCCCCAAAGAACCTTTCAGTGAACAGTTCCTAAAATAACCATTTTGAAGAACATTTTAGAGAACCTTTTTCGACTATAAAGAACCTTTTCTGCATTCTGAAATGTTCCATGGATGTTCAAAGTTTTTCATAGAACCATTGATCCCAAGAACTTTTATTTTTAAGAGTGAAGAGCCTTTCAGTGAACAGTTCCTAAAAGAACTATTTTTCTTGGTGTGAAGAACATTTTAATAATTTAAAGAAACTTTTTCCAGTTCTTTACTGGTATTGATTATAGTTTCATGAATAACTATAAAGAACAATGTTCTTTATATTTCTTCATGAAACTATAATCAATACCAGTAAAGAATCTTTATTTTTAAACATTCCATTCCACAAAAGGTTCTTTGTTTCAGAAGTTCTAAGCGGCCATGCATTATTTATTTTTTTCTTTCTTGTTTTCTCATTATCACGATTTAATTTTCTCGTGATCACGACATAACAAAAGTTGTTTTCTCGTTATCACGGCTTAATTTTCTCACGAGAAAACAACTCGTTATGTCGAGATCACGAGAGAACAAGAAGGAAAAAAATAATAATGCATGGCCACTTAGAACTTCCGTACTTTATAGTGGAAAAAAAGTTATTTTTAAACGTTGCTCGCACACAAAAAAAATGGTTCTTTTAAAAAAAAGTTCACTGAAAGGCTCTTTTGGGAAGCAAAAATAGTTCTTGCTGTGAAAACCCTCTTTTGGAACCTTTATTTTCAAGAGTTTCAAGACAGACATTGATATGCTTCTTTCTCTGAGCGGCGCAATGCATACAAGCACATACACGCATGCAAATTCACAATCCCCGTGTGTTTCCTTTCTTCTCAAACCTCCACATACACTTAGACATCATCTGTGTATCAAACACCCATCCGATCAGAATCAGAGCACTTTATTACAGAGCTCACGGGGTCACAAGACACCATAAATATGATAATTCAGCCGTCTGTGGGGATGGGTGTTTGTTATTTGTGTTTGTCTGACAGAGCTGTACCCAGCTGTTTCGAAGTACAGCAATTTAAATTAGACCAAGACAGGAGTGCAGTGCGCTGATCTAAACTACACAAGAGCAAAGTCGCACCGTGAGCGAGTGCACGTCTGTTAATTCTGTGGATATGCATGCGTGTGTTTGTTTGCATCTCATCTCTGTGTGTGTTTGTCATTAATTAATCAGTGCTTGTTTATTCTAGGCGGGGAAAGCCTGGATAAACAGCTTGGGTAATATTTGCCGAACGACAGCGAGGTTTGTTTGATGGACGCCGCTGGGATTCCGGTTGAATGTCTTCTTGCTGCACACGAGGAAATAGAAGTCCTGCTAGAGCTGCAGCTGTGTGCATTCTGGAGGTGCCTGCACTCCCCTACTGCGAATCACAAACAAATGTGGGAAATCTTACAAAAGTCAACAGCCTGAAAACGCTTTCTGGATGATGTTGGGAGTTTGGTGAAGTATCTAGAACTTGGGATGAGGTCAGTCCAAATAAAGTCAGCATAGCAGGTCTTTCAAATATTTCACTCTGGGTTTGATGGCATGATACAAAAAAGATTTGGACTCAAAAATATTTGGACTCAAAATCCACACATTTTTTGTTCTGTCAATAAAAATTCAGCTTTGAAGCAGTAGTACATTTGCACAATCAGTATGTTTTTGCATCAGGTTTTTGTCGATTTGGTTTACATGCACAGAAGGGCTGCAAATGATGCAAACAATCTGAAATGCTCAGCAAGAGCTTTGAAGACAAACCACAATGTTAAACTCAAATTACACTACATCAATACTACACTACTTTTTCACATGATCCTTCAAAAATCATTTTAAAATGCTAATTTGCTGCTCAGGAAGCATTCATTATCATTATCAATGTTGAAAACAGTTGTGCTGGAAACCGTGTTGCTTTTATTCAGGATTCCTTCCTGAAAAAGAAGTTCAGAAGAACAGCATTTACTTGAAATAGAAATGTTTTGCTACATTACAAATGTCTTTACTGTCACTTTTGATCAATTTAATGCATCCTTGCTTAAAGGGTTACTCCACCCTAAAATGGAACTTTAATCACTTACCCCCATGTTGTTCCAAACCCGTAAAAGCTTCGTTCGTCTTCGGAACACAATTTAAGATATTTTGGATGAAACCGGGAAGCTTGTGACTGTCCCATTGACTGCCAAGTAAACAACACTGTCAAGGCCCAGAAAAGTATGAAAGACATCATCAAAATAGTTCATCTGCCATCAGTGGTTCAATCTGAATGTTATGAAGCAATGAGAATACTTTTTGTATGCAAAGAAAATAAAAATTACGACTTTATTCAACAATTTGTCTCCGCGTCACCGTTGCGCCATTTTGGAGAATATCCGCTGGACGCAAACTACGTACGCTGTTCTGTGTCAGCTGCGCCACACAGCGCCGTGCGCCATATGTTTTATATGTTTATTTATGCTTTGATTTGAACAAAAACAGCGTAAATGTGTGGTGAGGCTGACACAGAACAGCATACGCAGTTTGCGTCCAGCGGACATTCTCCAAAATGGCGCTACGGTGACAAGGAGCAGATGAATTGTTGAATGAAGTCGTAATTTTTATTTTCTTTGCGTAAAAAAAGTATTCTCGTCGCTTCATAACATTCAGATTGAACCACTGATGGCAGATGGACTATTCTGACGATGTCTTACATACTTTTCAAACTTAAAATCTTAATTGCAATTAGGGATGTAACAGTATGAAAATTTCTTATCACGATTATAGTGATCAAAATGATCTCGGTTATCAGTATTATCACGATATTATTAAAATGTGCTGGAGATGTTCAAAAAGTACGGACACATAAATCCCATCACCAAGTTTTATATTTAAAAATCAACAAACAACAAATAAAATGACTTTTTGTTTGCATAATCACTAAAACAATAACATTACCAATGATGTTCGGATTTTAAATGACAACTTGACTGACAAAAGTTTAATAGCATGTTCAAATATCTAACGTAAATGTTCAAATAAATCTTTGAAAAAGTTTCATATAAAGGTAAACCTCACATTTCAGCCTTTAAATAAAGAAAAGGGTTAAGTCAAAATGATAATTGATTAATAAATGATTATATGTATTTTATCTGCTCCATAAATAATTCTAGATAACTTATCTTAATTGTTTAAATGTGCAGAATCCACATAAGCTTGTTTTTCCTCAAGCAGGGCATGCAAATTCGGTCTGTTTTTGGCCAGACAGAAACTGCACACAAGCTGAATGTAAATATAAGTCTCTGTAAATCCACTCTAAGACAGCAGGTGGCGCTTTATATGGAAAAGCTGAATACAGCTATTTCCCGTAAACTCCATCCACAAAGCAGTATTGCAATTAAGAACACTTCCTTTAGGTATTACATGGAGCAAAGATGAAAACAAAATACCATGGAGTCATTTCTGAAGACATTCAGAACCTTCAGAGGTACATTCATATAATTAATTCATTTGTATAATTCCCTCAGCACTCTTTTAAAACCTCCCAGCTTTTCTGCCGTGTTTTCACTCAAAACGAAACTAAGTTACTCTGCTGCTATGCGCATGTGAGACTGTTACTTAAAACTGTGCTTTATGCTGGACTGTATTTATTTATCGTGAGATGTTCAAATCGCGGTAATCGAATACGGTTTTAATGATAATTAAAAAATGAAACGGTAATACTAACCGTGGGGAATTTTATCATGATTTATCGTCAAACCGGTAATCGTTACATCCCTAATTGCAATTTTGCACAAGCAATCTAATTTTACAAAAGTCTGTATGCCCGGATATATGTCTGAATAAATAATCTAAATCAGTTTTGACATATTATTTTGCCCTGAATTTTCTTTACAAATCTAGTGAATACCCCATCTCAATAGAGCTTTTCATCTACGCTGTGCATTGAAAACAATGACTAATAATCCATACAACTAAAAATATAAAAAGCTCCATCCATTCTTTATCGGATCAGCCTACATTGTGTTTTAAAGGGACTGTGGCACCCCATTGGTGGACTCTAAGTGTTATTTTTCAAAGAACAGACTATTGGGGTGCAACATAAACACTCTCTCACTCACACACACCTCTCATTACAGCATTATCCCAGTGGGTTGTTGTCCTGTTTATAGGCGTCAGAGTTTGATAAAAGAGCATTTCTGTGCCTCGTTGATTTCTCATAATGAGTTCACCCATGGAGCTGAATCGTAATTTTTTTCCATTTTTCGTCCTTCTTTTTCCCTCAATCTCTCACAGCCACAAAACAAGGTTCACGCTCATCCGTCTGGCCCTCGTTTCCTTCTCTCGGTCTGAGATGCGGGACTGATTCTTTGATCCGTTCTTCAGCTGAGGCCGGACACTCAATCTTCCTGAGTGTTTGTGTCTCACTGTGGATTGGGCTCATGTGTCTGGATGTGTAAAATGAGCTCGAATGGCTTTCGTATCTCCTCTCTGAAACCCTTATCTGATTCTACTGAAGTGAGAACAAAGACAACACACACACATAAACTTTCTCCGTCTCCTATCGCAGCCATCTCCTGTTTCCAACAGCATCTAACAAAGAGAACATTTGATATAACTACCATCTTGCAAACTAAACAAGTAACTATACACACATCCAACATTTAATATGTTACCCACCGCAGTAGCGAGGGTGCATGCAACACATTCTCACTCCCAACTTGTCACATATTGAAGCTTGGTCAGGACCACTTGGCGTCGCTTTTTGATGCTCAAGGTACCCCTTTAGCGTCATTTTTCGACTTGCAGGGTCCTCCATTGTTTGAAGACAAACCATCTCCATTTCACCAAAAATGTCACTTACGCCAAAAATGTTCTCACCCCTCGATTTATACTTTCATTGGAGCGCCTAACCCCACCCCTACCCTAAACATACCCACTTCTGAACAATAGAAAACACGTAACAGGCAAATATAAGTGCAGTCACAGGTATTTATTGCAGTATAAAAGCATTACAAACAAGTCGTGTTGCATTCCAAGTCTTCTGAAGCCATACGAAGTCTTCATGCGAAGAAGAGAGTAAAACATAAGGTTTTAATGGCTGAAAAAGATCCCGCTCCGTTAACGCGCTCACACCTCATTCAAAAGCATACTCCCGTCCCGTAGCATGACGCAATCGGTCACGAAACACACAAGAGCCAACAGCATTTCACAACCAAAGCTGACGTAAGGCTTCTTCTGGTGGCATTTTTTGAATTTGCGCACAGAGACTGCACACAGGATGAGCTTTATGGCGGATTGAGACGGCGATCACGTATATTCCTCTCACAAATCAATCGCTTTACCCCGGAAGACTTGGAATATTAATACTTTTTGAATAGATTATGTCTGTAGTAGTATTTGCCTGTTATATCTTGTGTTTTATTGACAAATGATAGGTTTAGGGGCAGGGGTTGGGTTACGTGCTTATAAATGTGTAAATAATGTAATATAAATAAAACTGTTGTGACTGTTTACATTGAAAAATCACACTTCAACATATATGCAGTAATGGCAATATTATTACCCAATATATAAATTAATCATGACGATAAAATTCCCAGTGCCTTTCGCGTCAGCATATTGGCGCCAAAGATTTGTTATTTAAAGCAATGGAGAACCCTGCACATTGAAAAATGACGCTAAAGGCCGTCAAAAAGCGACGCCAAGTGGTCCTGACCAAGCTTCAATATGTGACGAGTTGAGAGTGAGAACGTGTTGGTGCATAGGGCTTGGCAACAAAGCAAAAAACTTTCCAGTTTTTTGGCCATATTCAAAATATTTATACATTTGCTCTGAATTTGGTTAAAAGAGTATCCATCATTTCAACAGAAAAGCCTCTGTTGCTAATCAGATTCGAAGATACTTAGGAAAGTATCACTAACAAAGTTCAAAATATAGACATATTTTATATCACTTGCTCAGCAATGCAGTGAATGGGTGCCATCAGAATGACAGTCCAAACAGCTGATAAAAACATCACATCTCCAGTCAGTTAATTAATGTTTTATGAAGTGAAAAGCTGCTTGTTTGTTTAAAAAAAGAAAAATCCGTCATTGAGACATTAAGACACTTGCTAAGCATTGCTTCTGCCTAAAATTATGGATAGAGTGGATTTATTATATTATATTTATTATATAATATTGCTTTCCCCAATGAAAGTAGTCTCATCTGAATCAGGAGAGAAATATGCACAGATCAAGGACTGTTTACAAGTGAAAACATATATTGTTGGATTTTGAGGTGAGAAGAAAACAGATGATGGTCTTTTTCACATGAGGAAGTGTTATGCACTATAGTATTTTGGCTGGAATCGACAGTTTAAAGTTAAAACACCTTAATGATGGACTTCTTTCTTACAAACACGCAGCTTTTGACTTCACAAGATGTTAATTGATGGACTGGAGTGGTGTGGATTATTGTGATGTTTTTATCAGTTGTTTGGACTCTCATTCTGACGGCACCCATTCACTGCAGAGGATCCATTGGAGAGCAAGTGATGTAATGCTGAATTTCTCCAAATCTGTTTTCATAAAGATATAATTTAGAAAAATTCAAACTTGCCTGGCCAAACAAGACTCACAGCAGTGGGAGAAAGGGCACTAAACTTCCATGCATTTTTGTGTTATTACAATGTAAAATCTTTTTTCTACTGTCCAAATACCTTCTGTTGTCTCCACTACCTCAGCAAAGTGAAATCATACTTCCACTGCAATTAGAACCAGTGTCTCAACACTTCTAAACCGCAGATCTATAACCAGGACGGTGTCTATCTCCCTTATCTCAGCAACCTCTCACTTACATCGCTCTCACAGGAGCTTTGGGCTGCATACATGTACTGCAGCGTCTGCAGGATAATCATAATCATGTCTCCAGAGAGAGAGATGCGACACTTCAGGCCTAATCAATGGAAATTGTCAGTTCTTTTCTAATCGCAGCTTGGAAAGCTAGATCCGGACACAACTTATCAATAAACGAATGTCATAACGAATGATCATTTCAGAAAGGATGTCTTCATAACAGTTTGAGATTGTTGATAAAACTAAAACTACATAAAAAAAAAATCATTTTATACTTTTAAGCCAATACCTATAAGACAAAATGATCATCTGTCTTCTGGTTATGTCAACTGATATAAGAGTCTTTCTCTCAGTCTCCCCCACTGTGAAAGACTAGTGAGCTTTCACTGCCAAGTTCAACGTGGTAGTAAAAAATAAATAAATAAATAAATAATAAAAAAAATAAATTATATATATATATATATATATATATATATATATATATATACACACATATATATATACATATATATATATATATATATATATACACATATATATTAGGGGTGTCAACGTTAACGCATTAACGCATGCGATTAATCAAAAAAATTCAACGCATTAATATTTTTTTAACGCAAATTAATCATATGATAAGGTTTGACCCCAACTTCTTCCCGTCATCGCAGCGCGGAAGGTTATCTATCATTGTGTGATAAGGGTACAGCGAACCAGTGTTGCCAGGGTAGCGAAGAAGGGTATAACTGCAGCCTGGAGATCTCCAAATGGGGGCGGGAACTCCAAAACGGGGTGGGAGCTCCAAAGTAGGGCGTGGCTTCCTCCCATTGACAGACAGGCACGTGACACGCATGTGTATTTTTTCTCCCAATCAACTTCAGTGTAAACTCCGCCCCACAGACGATTCTAAAGATTTTATTGGTTGTGTCTATCACAGTGTTAATTTCCTACACTATGCTACAAAAATGCTAACCCCTAAACCTACCCCACACCTGACCCTAACCTTAACCAGTGAATTTGGCGCTGAATAGTATGGTAAAGGAAGTTGCAGTTCAGGAGATAAGCAGTTAATAAGATTATGCGATATGAAATCGCCAAACCGGCCGTTCCGTAACTCCCCAACCGGACCTCACCGGATAATGGCACCTTTTTAGTTACACCCAGCGTCACTACCTCATCCTACCCTGTGACTTTCGAGGCCCGGGATGCCCCCATTGCTTAAAGCAAAGCGATAGAGTAAAATCTTTCCCCTAGCTGCACTGTGCTGGGACAGATCGCGGGAGAGCTCGTGGGTGATTCTCGTTTATATCATGAGGCAGAGGTTCAGACTCCGGTCCGAACACCACTGGCCACGAGCTTTGGGCTCTGCTCTCATGGAGAATATTGATTTATATAGCATATTTTATTTTAGATAAACTAGAAACAGTGTTTAATTTATAAAGTTTTATTTTGAAATGTAAGTCAATAACAATTGGCTGAAGCCAGAGCCAATGGTGAAAGTCTTTGCGCAAATAGACCCCGCCCCATTTTGGAGGTTCTGCCCACTTTTGGAGTTCACGCCCCATTTTGGAGATCTCCGGTCTGCAGTTATACCTACTTGGGGTAGCGGCACAAGTGGGCAATTTTGAAAATACAGTCGCGGGAAAAATTACAGAGCGGCGGGTTGCGGTTTTTTGGGCTACTTTTATAATGTACCACAGCCGCCCAAAGTGTATACAGACAAATAAAAATTAAAATAGATTCTTTTCCTAATGTGTATTATAGTTGGAATGTATACCTGGCAACTTAAGAAAGGAGAGGCGGCTGTAACATCACAAACAACGTGAGTTTCAGCCAGAGCACATGTTAAGGCTTTTACACAGCAGAAATAAACATGACAACAGCCACTATAGATTATATAAAATAATAAACACACGATTACGATAGGATATGGTTTGTATGTGCTTTTCTTGAGATGAATATATACATCTGAAATGCTAATTTGTGCAGCGATATAAAAGGCTATAAAGAGCATATTTTAACAACAGTAAACGACCAAATTCCACATGTGATCGCAAAAGGAAGTTATTACAAACACTCGATGGTGGTTTAAAGTGAGTTCTGAGTAAAAGTGTACTATTAATCTCATAAATTGTCTTATGAAGCATGATGCTAATGTTAGCTCTAATGCACCTGCAGAACAGGTCCAATTCTTCTTCATAATGCATTTTGTCATAATACTTCACGTAAGGTCACCAGAAAATGTTTTGTTGTATTTATTTAGAAATACTTTTGATAATAGTTGGGTAAGTGTATACTGGGATTGAAGCGATGTGGCTTGGTAAACGTTTTATTGCCAGTATAAAGGCTAATAATGGCTGAATAAAAACAGAATAATGATAAAAGAATAATAAGGATTATGTCGCATACCTGGCAGAGGTGTGAAAGGTTCTGTTTCCTTAAACTAGTTTGTCATGCATTTCTTTATTTCAACACATTTACATGTAAATCCTAGTATTTTAAATTTGTGATTAATCATGATTAATCACAGTCCATGACTGTGATTAACGTGATTAATTTTTTTAATCGATTGACAGCACTAATATATATATATATATATATATATATATATATATATATATATATATATATATATATATATATATATTTATTTATTTATACATATATTATTTCCTTGGCAACTAACCAAAATAAAATAAGTTTAGGCTACAGTACTAAAATTACTAAAACTAAAGTTTCTAAACTGAATTTTAAAAAGCAGTAATATTAAAAAAAAAAAAAAAGTTGAACTTGAAGTACTAAAATTACAAAAACTCATTCTGAATATTTAAAAAAAGAAAAGAAAAGGCATATTTAAAAAAAATATATCAAAAATGACAAGCACATTAAAAAAAACTAAAACTTTATTTAAAATTAAAATAAAAACTTAAAACAAATAAAAACTAATTAAAATATTAATAAATAGCATAAAATAATAGTGTACAACAGTTAACAACAGTATCCAAAAAATAATAAAATATATTTATATATAAAACACACACACACACACACACACACACACACACACATACAGCAATTCAACAATGATCACATACTGAAAAAACCCATAATGGTGGTCAACTGCCATTTTTTGATTAAAACACACACACACACAAATATATAACTGCAGGTCTGGGGTGCAGGTGGTTTTAATTCACCTTAACTCATCAACCCATCTGAAAGCCCTCACTGGCTTCAGCACCACCAAGACATCTCAGCTAATGGGCTTTCAGACAAAAGCAGGAGTGAAAGAGCGAGCAAAGAAAAGACTGCCGGCCGTGAAAAGTTTCCAGGCGAGAAAAGCAAACCGTCGAGGAGAGGAGGGGGTGCATGAGTGCGAAGCGCTGTCTTTAATGAGCTACACCGCTCAAATCTGCTCATGGGTCAGAGATGTAACGAACCAAAAGACCCGGTGCCTGTGCCAGCCTTAACGAGCACCAAGTCCAACAGCAGGTCAGGACTCAAACGGCTTGAATGGAGAACAATAGTAAACAGCATGAGGAACAAGAAGAGTTTCATTAAAAAGAGAGAAGGAGAGTGAGAGAAAATGAACCTGGAGAGCCAGGCAGGGAGGTAAAGATAGAAACAGCCTCACTAAATGGAAGACAGCAATACACGCCATAAAATACAGCTGAAGACCCAGTGGGCAAATGAGAATAAAATACGATCAGCTGCTCCAATAATCCTGCTTGCTGACGTTTAGTACGTTCTGTGACCTTTAAGACAAAATGATCATCTGTCTGCTGGTTATGTCAACTGATATAAGAGACCTTTCTCTCGGTCTCTCCCACTGCGAAAAAGACTGGTGAGCTTTCACTGCCAAGTTGTACGTGGTATCACAGACAAAGCGAAGAGCAGAATACAGTAGTAGGGTTGGATCGATACCAAAATTCTGTATGATACAAGCCTCTGGTACCTCGGTATTGACCCTAAATTTATACCGTAGTCCAGTGGCTTTCAAAATCCTGTTTCAGAGAGGGAAAAAGTGTAGAAGAAACTGTTTCACTGTTTCCTTCTGCTTCCTAACGAATAACTGGAAAGCATAAGACTTCATTCTATTGACAGTTGGGGACACTTAATTTCTAGCGATTATCATCAATTTGATTTCATAGATACTATTTAAACTAAACTGAGCTAGACAATAACATCTCTGAATTCAATAATGAAATGCCTTTAACTGAAAATTGAGTGTTTAATCTTATTATTATACATTACTGACACTCTATCCTCCAATTTGATACTGTTAAGTGCTTTGACACAATCTGTATTGTTAAAAGCGCTATATAAATAAAGGTGACTTGACTTGACTTGACAGTTGGGTCTTGATAGTTAGAAACAGAAATAGTGCATAGTATTGTGAGGGAATAAAAACTATTTATGTAAGCTCACTTGCAACGTATTTTCATGTCCTCACATACTTTTATTTGTGATCTTTCTACTCACCACTGTCGCCTTTAGCTCGCTCTGGGGGGTTTGTAAGGAACAATCCTCTGTAAAACTGCTTTAAAACAATATTTATGGTGGAAAGGGCTATACAGTATACGTGACTCTAAAATGAACAGAAAGCTTTCATTTCAGGCTTAATATAATAATGGATGGAAAAAAGACACTGTCAATTTATTAACAGATAATCATTATATAAATCTTACATAGCCAGACTTTCAACTATAAAGCCAATTTCAGGATGAATAAACAGAATGTGAGGCATTTTGTCCTAGAAAAACCTAAATATGTTTAACCAAATTAAAAACAATATGAACAACAGTTTTTCGTTAAAAAAAAAAAGAAATGTAAATAATAATAATAACAAAGGTATAACACAAACATGACAAAAAAAGACTGATGTTGAGTTTTGTAACAATACAAATCCACTCACTGAAAAATGTGATACCTGGAAAGCTACACTATTACAGTATGAAAAACATTAATGCACTACAACTTCAAAAGTACTATTAATTTTCAAAATCATCACAAAAGGAGGCAACTGTGAGACTAAATGTGCAACTACAAAAAAGTAATGTGCTTTATTCAACTCTACACACAAACACTAAGCACTAGAGGAGAAGTGTAGCTTCACAGTGGAAGAGGAAAAAAAGGAAGAATGTCTTTGCATGAAAGGTATGTATCATGTAAAACAGAATTTTTCCTTACTCTTTTCAAATAAGATTTTATGTAACAACACTCTAATGTTCACAATGTAAAGCACACTCCCTGATCCAGCGAAAGCTTTTATGAAAACTATACTGCAAAACTGACTCATCCAGAATATTTTTTTTATCATCAAAACCACAAGCTCATTAATGGATATTCACCCAAAAAAATTAAAAATCTGTCATCATTTCCTCACCCTCAAGTTTGTTCCAAACCTGTATAAGTTCTTTCTTTTGTAAAACGTAAAGGAAGGTATTTTAAAGAATGTTAGTAACCAAACAGTTGCTGGTAGCCATTGACTTCCATAGTATGGGGGGGGTGGGAAATACTATGGAAGTAAATGGCTGCTGTCAACAGTTTGGTTACCATCATTCTTTAGACTTCAGTGTTAGACAGTGTGTTAATGTTGTGTTAAACAGAAGATACTCATAAGAGTTTGAAACAACTTGAAGTGAGCAAATGACAGATTTTAATTTTTGGGTGACTATCAATTTATTGCATGGACTGCCCATGATTCATATCAGCACATATTCAGTATTTACCAACTGAATAGCTGTTAGTCATAAATCAAAAATCCTAAGGTGTGATAACAAAAATAGCCCATTTAATATACAGGATCAGAGCGCTGGTGGATGATGGACAAGCAAAACTAAAATTCAAACTTTTGGTGCAAGAAAGCTTGACATTATAAGTGGACTTCTGGAGAAAATGCTACAAAAAAAAAAAACAAACAGAATAATGGACACTTACAGACTATGAGAAAATGCATATATTATCTGTATTCGGATTACCCATAATTCTTTAGCATTCAAAAGTGTTGTATCAGCATGGGGCCTAACGATTCGAGTGTATAATTGTTGCAATAATTATTTTGGATTTTACTGACCATGTTAATAAAGAGGAAAAATGCCTTGTAATCATGTTTTCATGGTAGAGCAAACCAGACCCACAGGAGCCATTGGAAATGGACAGAGGAAGCTCCTCGCCTCTTTGCATGGCTGTTTAAAAAAATAAATAACAGCATAAGCTTTTCTCACAGAGCTTTTAGACCCTCATCCACAAGAGGAACGACATCACACATACCGTTATTGTGTATAATGGGGAAAAGTGAGGATCTCGCCGGGTTATGGAGGGGCATAAATCTTTAATAGCACAGAGGCGAAGAAACAGGATATCAGTAAATGAACTTAAGTGGATTTTCAGGCTTTTGTAAAAAGATAAGCTATTCGGTAATGTGCTGAGAGTAGCGTAGGAGACAGACAGACAGAGAGGTTTGACTTTTCAAGGCCCTTCCTTGACCACTACAAGCGTTATCTTATCCTGACACTTTCTCATCCGATTAGACAGACAGAAGCATTAAAAAAATCACACTTTCATAGCCTTCATTGTTAAAATACATGGATTCCTCGAGCAGAACATCAAATTATACTTTCACTGCCCCAAAAAAGTAGTTCACTGGTATTTGTCTCATTTTACAGTAATAAATGTTTAAATATCTTATAAAATATCAACTTATTTGATTTCTGCAAATATCTCTGAAATTAAGTTATATCCCATTGGTATTTTTCCCCTAGTTTTTAAAATCAAACTATTAAGAAATTGTTCGATTTACGCTCAATTTTATTATTTTATTTTCTATTTTTTAAATGCATGCTGTCAAAGGTAATGCATTACACTGATATTTTTTAGATTTAGAAAACAAGAATAATAGAACAACAATTTCAAAAAAAAAAAAAATCAATATAAAGTAGTATATAAAATACTTATTTAAACCCACTGCGTATAGCAAAAATTGACAATCAGCAGTTGCAAGTCTCCTACATCCCTGAATGAGTCAGTGCATTTGAACAAAATGGTCGAGTAAATCAATCAACGACTCGCATAAGGAAAGTCACTTGTTCCATTCCTGAATGAATCATTTTTTTTAAATTAATCATTTGACATGTTTGAATGATTCAGTTACTCATTAAAGACAGTCACTTGTTGTCAACTACTGGTGTAAACACAAGAAAAAGTCACTGTAAAATCCTCACCACTAAAACACAGACTGACAGTCTGTCTGGTAAAAACACAGAAAAGCAGTGATATAAAAAGTGAAAAGTCCCAGTGCTGCTGGACTGTATATAGTTAGAGATGAAATGAACTCTGTTTCAAACATGCATAGCTTATTGTGACAAAACACTTTTTTCCACTCCAAGTAAAGACCAATTATAAAAAAAAATAATAAACCCTTCATGTCAACACAAGCGAGTAAAACTAAAAACTGAAATATCTATTTTTTTGGGTCTTTTTGCCACTTTTATTCATAGCTACACTAGAAGGAAGGAAGGAAAATAACAGGGTGAGGAAGGGAATGGGATTAGAAATTGTTATGAGCCAGATTTCAACTTCAAATATTTTTAGGAGATATTTTTCCTTTCATATTCAATAGATTTCCAATGAGCTTTGATTGCATAACTCAAGCTTTAAAATATAGCATAAAAATTTGCAAATAAAGTTCTGTTTCCATCCCATGTGTTATTAAGAGATATTAAATTGTCACTTCCTGGGAAATTGGAGCAAAGTACCAACAGAGACAGGTGTTGGTCTCAGAGAGCAAATCATTTTGATGACAGACTTAGGCTCAGGCATTTTCAAAATCAGTAAAATAACATTTGTGCTGGTTAGTTCAGTTGTCCAATCACATGATCTATTGAGGCATGTAACTTTGATGCACAAGGAGGAACTTATTCGATAAAAAGTATTTGCATCATAGTTCACATGCATGTCCGCATATCGCATATTCACATAAAAATAGGTGGATGGAAGCATAGCTAGTGTCAATGTAATTCACACTTTATCTCAGCACACTGCAGGAGATTTTTTAGCTTCTTAGTGAAAGCATCTGGATCTAAGAAACACCCTGTGTTGTGAAAAGAGACAAAAAAACACCTTTTGAAGTGTGAAGATCGCAGATCTCTCTGAAATCACACTCATGCACGTCCCGCCTTCCAGTGATACCCAGAGAGTCCAACGAATCCGGCCCCACTGCCAGATAGATCCAGATCCAAAAGAGTCTCCGCCGCACCGTCTATATCTGAGAGCCATCCTCCACCACACAGTAAACACAAGCACCATGAAGAACCGTCTTATTTACATACTATCATATTCTATTTCTCATCTTTCTTTCATTCCAGCTTTATTTGTTTCCTATCTGTCCTGCTTGTTTTCCCTCCTCCTATTTTTTCACCCATTACAATTCCAATTTCATCCTTCCATTTCGTTCTCCTATTGCCTTCTCCCTGCCTTTCGAAATTTAATTTGGTGGCAGTCCTTCATAAATAACTTTCTCCCCACGGAGGAGTGCGGCCTTATTCAAACTGTAGCCTGGAGCACAAAGACATACTGATTAACAGGTCTCTCTCTCTCAGTGTCTCTCTAATCCTCTGTTATCCAGGGCTGCTGTTGTACTGTCCCTTGCTCTTCTGAGCGATGCATTAACGTCCTGCAGTGGTAAAAGATTAATACTGTATAAATGAGGATGGGAGCACCACAGGGTGGATTGGTGGCCTAGATTAACATTAGAGTGCCGTGAGTTGAAGGTTTGCCAGACAGCCTCACCGTGAGCTCCCTAATGTAAGTACCGAACACTCCTGAGCACAGATTGGGATCGTTTAGCTGTATCGAACCCATGTCACATCTGTCCTAAAGCTGTAAATAAAGAGCGTGTGCATTATTTAAAGGAACAGGTTCGACCAAAAATGAAAATTGTGTGATCATGTGACAGAATTAAGTCTTCTGAAGTCCTAAGTCGACCCAGATGGAATCCGCAGACTGCGTGGATTTTGGAGGTAAATTTGCAGAATGGATTTAAACATTGTAAAATTAAACAGAGCTGAAAGTACAAAATCACCAATGTTACTGATTTTCATGTCCCAGAATTGAAACTAACACACCAAATTTATATGCAGTACATATGATTTTTTTTTATTTTAAATGTATTCAATTTAAATTTTTTTTTGCTGCTATACACAGCCCAAAAGTTTGGGGTTGAAAGGTATTTTTTTTTTTTTTTTTTTTTTTTTTGAAAGTCATCTCTCATGGTCACCTGACCACAAGGCTGCATTTATTTGATTAAAAATATAGTAAAAACAGTAATATTCTGAAATATTTTTACAATTTAAAATAACTGTTTTCTGTTGGAATATATTTTAAAATGTAATTTATTACTGTGATAGCAAAGCTGAATTTTTAGCATCATTACTCCACTCTTCAATTTCACATGATCCTTCAGAAATCATTCTAATATGCTGATTTGCCAGTCAAGAAGAAAAAAAATTATATATATATATATATATATATATTAGTGCTGTCAATCGATTAAAAAATTTAATCGCGTTAATCACAGTCATGGACTGTGATTAATCATGATTAATCGCACATTTAAAATACTAGGATTTACCTGTAAATCTGTTGAAATAAAGGAATGCATGACAAACTAGTTTAAGGAAACAGAACCTTTCACACCTCCGCCAGTTATGAGACATAATCCTTATTATTCTTTTATCATTATTCATTTGTTTTTATTCTTAATACATTTGTTTGTATTTATTATGTGGAAATTCTGCAGTCGAGGGGGATTACTGGTTACCACAGGTTGTTTGGTAAGACCACAAGACTACATATCATGTTACGGATTTCCAGTTCTCAAGGGCAAGGCATAGAGGAAGGGAGGGGGAACGGAGCGCCTCTCTTCCTCATACACGCAGAGACAGTATTTCACAGCTACACGCTCCGGCTCATTATCCCTGACCCGTGGTGTCGAATCAGTGCTCGGTGTCTGAGATTCCAGGCTCATTTGTTTTTCGAGCTGACCTGAGAAAGCCCCCACGTGGAAACTGCTGAGACTGACAAACGCAGACACAAAAAAAGGCCGCTTTTTTTCTACCCTCAACAGAAAATGAGAAGCGTGGCACGTTTTCCACACCACTGCGTTTTATGGGGGATGAGAATGCTTTAAAATCACCCATCCCATCACGCAAGGCCCGCTGGAGATGATTACACCTGTAGAGAGCCGCGAAACGACTGCAGCTTGAGATCGGGATGGCGTAATCTGAGGTGACGCGCAAACATCTATTGCATTTTAGTAAATACAAACGTAAAATAGATTCTGAAAACAATGTCACACTGACACGCACTGGTTACTCCCTCTCATAAAAGTCCTGTAAACCTGATTCATGATTCTTAAACTGATTTATTTGGTCATTAAAGGTGAAGAGTGCCATTTCTGCATTGCTTGCGGCATGAAATGAAACTGCAGTCTGTTAAAGGAGATTGGACATTGGCTTTGAGGTGGGACTAAGCAAAGGAAGATGAAAAACTTTTGTGCAAACCTACTTTGGTGTTGCTAATGGTGGAGGAAATGACATACTTCACCATTAAATATTATTCGTCCCATGGAGATGATCACCCAGCGCAACACTGGGACATAAACCCAAGCTCACAGTAAATTACACTGGCTAGTCATTTCTTTGACATAACTAGGAACCTTAATCAGATGTTAAGGGTAAAATCAATATGTGTTGACTGCAGTTAACGAGCAGTCATTAGATTTTATGAGGAACAATTCGAGTCTCTCAGGAAACAGTTCTCACTTCACACAGAGAAAAGTGAATAAGAGAGAGTGCACTGCAGCATGTCTAAAATCCTTTCAGTGAAAGGACATCCTGCAATAAGTACTTGTCATTAACTGCATAAGCAGGATCTACTAGTGACAGACCAAAACAAGAAAAATAAAAAAGAACAGCAAGATAAAGAAATTATGGATGCTTTTTAAGCCAACTTCTGGCAACTCGTTACAAGGATATGAATGTTTGAGAAAACGGATTTATGCAAAGAAAAGACTAAAGCATTCTGTCCGTTTGCATTTCTCGAGTTTGTTTGCATTCATTTGTAGTGCAAACACCATTGTTTTTATCTTTCTGATGTAGTGTTGTCAAAAGTACTAGTACTTTGGTACCAAGTTGATACTTACATTAAAAAAAAAAAAAAAAAAAAAAAAATGTAACAATACCAGCTTTTCTGCAGTACCGCTAGTACAGAGCCCTGGGTCAATTTGGTTCCCGCTGCTTTCAAAAGCTCCCGTTTGTATTTGTGTGAGTACTCTGTGAATAGCATTAAAGATTTCTATTTACAACATGTTCTTGAAGAACTGTGCAATGTAACCAATCACAGACATGTTTGTTGAGCATGTGAATGTAATAGCCAATCAGAGGTGTTTAGGTTACACAGAATTTGCTCAAAACACCATAACGTTATAACCAACAAAGTATAAATACAATAAGTATAATAATACAGTATGTTGTGCTGTATAGACATTTTTATTGTAGGATTTATTGATTGTAACTTCTCTCTCTTTCTGTACATAACTGTATTTTATGTACATAATTTTGAAGTTTTATTTTACTATTTACTAATGAAGTTTTACATTTACAATAATCTGATGCATGCATTATAAATCACAAAAATAAAACCCTATTCCTTTTTCAAAATCGAATAAAAATCACTCCTAATCTTGCATTATGAGAGAGTAGCACATCTGTCCTGCAATAAAAGAGAGTAGTAAGTATAAGAGGTACGTACGTGATGCATTATCTACAGTATGTTGAAGTAATGTTGTCATTAATAAATGTACGGACATAAGATTGCTGATAGAATTATAGGTAAGAGATGTAACATAACCCTGAATCGTTAAAAACAGTTTTTAAAGATCTGTTCAATCTGCCAGTGAGCATTTATACTTTAAAACTGAGCCCAGATCTGTCTTCTTTATCCTATCTTCTCCAGTACTATAATATTAGCAACAACTGACCTGATCTCAGATCAGAAACTCACAGCAACAGCTATTCATGTACGCACATGATAATATATTAACGCTGCCCGAGGCGTCTGTGAGACAGTGATGATTATCTCAATCAAGTGCATTCTCTTCGTAATTTATCTCTCAAACTGTCTCCATCTATCTCCGTTCACAAGGCATTTGATGCACTGCCAGTTTGCTGGTGGGTGGTTTTGTAAGCCGGCATACAGCCATGGACAGAGGGCAGAGAGGGAAGAAAAAAAAAAAAAAAATATATATATATATATATATATATATATATTTTTTTTTTTTTTTTTTTTTTTTTTTTTTTCACAGATCTCTGTATCATAGCAGGAATCAATGTCCTCTTCCTGAATCTTAAATGAATCTTACAGACCATCTAACACAGTACATGCTGTGCTCAGAGCTTTGGGAATTTGCACAAGCATTTGTTTCTCTCTTCTTCAACAAGGGATACAGCATACATGGGCTAAAGGATTTGCTCTTTTTCTCATCACTCGCTCTCTTTCTTCTTCCCCATGGGTAAATGGCAGTTTATATAGGATATAAAAATGGTAAAACCAAGATGGTCTGTAATACCTGGAGAAAGTGATCCACTGGCATTTCCAATCATCTCAGTTGGTGAACTCGGAATGTTGAAGAGGCCACTGCAAATAATCTGCCTCTGGTAAAACATCTACTATAATATAATGAAATATTTTAATTTATACGCCTGCAGAATAAACCAACAGAGGTTAACTTAACCATGCAAACCAGCTAATATTGACCCCTAGGTAAAACTAAATTTCTATCAATGAAAAACGCCAAGTAATACACTACTACATTACATTTTTCCTCACAAAATTGCATCAGATTCATTTTGATGCATTTGTATTTTTATTGGATATTCATTTAATTTTCTAGAGCTCAATTAATGTAGAAGCAACCTCTAGGAGCTGCCATATTCAAGTGGTGAACAAAAGTGAAGCAAATGTATGACACGGCTGAATCTCCGATGCATTTAATGCACTTCATTTGCAATACAATAATGAATGAATGAATGAATGATGCATTTATATAGCGCTTTTATGTGTATTGCTGTACACCAAAGTGCTTTACAATCAAGTGGGGGGTCTCTCCTCAACCACCACCAGTGTGCAGCATCCACCTGGATGATGCGACGGCAGCCACAGGACAACGGCGCAGTGCGCTCACCACACACCAGCCACAGGTGGAGAGGAGAGAGAGAGCCAATTCAGTGGATGGGGATTGTTAGGAGGCCATGATTGACAAGGGCCAGTGGAGGGAATTTGGCCAGGACACCAGGGTTTACACCCCTACTCTTTTACAAGAAGTGCCATGGGATTTTTAATGACCACAGAGAGTCAGAACCTCGGTTTAACGTCTCATCCGAAAGACGGTGCTTTTTGACAGTATAGTGTCCCCGTCACTATACTGGGGCATTAGGACACACACAGACCACAGGGTGAGCACCCCCTGCTGGCCTCACTAACACCTCTTCCAACAGCAACCTAGTTTTCCCAGGAGGTCTCCCATCCAGGTACTAACCAGGCTCAACCCTGCTTAGCTTCAGTGGGCGACCAGTCTTGGGCTGCAGGGTGATATGGCTGTTATGTGCTCATAATGACACTGACATAAGTTACTATGCATTTAGTTGTGATGTACATCAAGTAATACCCACACTGACAATATATACACAATCATCTTAAAAAAAAAAAAAAAAAAAAAAAAAAAAAAAAAAAAAAAAAGCTTTCTATATGGTAGGAATATTATACACATTGCTACTAAACTCTGGTATGTGGTCTAAGTCTTTATTGGAACATAAAATTTTATTTTTCTAAGCTACAATTACGGATCAGTTTTTAATTTAATGGAGCATAATTACACTAAATACCTAATTAGAGCCTCACATGCTTATAAGAAGGCCTTTCTAAAGCAATTAAGCAAAAATATTGTGTGGGATTTGGGAGTTTGGTGACTGTTGGTGTGCGCTGGTTTAATGAAACTCCACTGCATCTGTTTCCAGCCAGTAAAGATTTGTTTAGCGGCCTGTGTTTCACGCCAAACATGACACCTATGTATGTGCGAATGTGTATTTGTATGTCGCTTTTCTTTCTCTTCTTCTTCCTTTTTTTCCTGCCAATTACATAATTTTGTTAATGATTCTAAGATGAGAGCTACTCGACATGACATCATGAGCCATTCTGTAGTATACTGGAGATGAGAGCGGCAAGATTTTCTCAAGATTTGGCAGCCACGCAAACATCTCCAAACCCCAGGATGCCTATGCTGATTCTGCCAACAAAACATTCATAGATGTTAGCTATACTTGCAAATTGCATCTTTCTTAATAAATGTGCAAATACACTTATGAAGCAGTCTTTCTTCCCGGCTTGCTCAGTTCTCTCTCTCTCTCTCTCTCTCTCTCTCTCTCTCTCTCTCTCTCTCTCTCTCTCTCTCTCTCTCTCTCTCTCTCTCTCTCTCTCTCTCTCTCTCTCTCTCTCTCTCTCTCTCTCTCTCTCTCTCTCTCTCTCTCTCTCTCTCTCTCTCTCCCTCTCCCTCTCCCTCTCCCTCTCCCTCTCCCTCTCGTTTTCTTTGCTGTGACCGAAACTGTCCACAAACTGAAAAGAGGTTTAAACTCTGTCCTTCTGTCATCATGCTTCTCACTACGAGATATCATGCTGCTAAAAGGCCTTCCAATTTCTTAAAGAGAAAAGGAGTGAGATGGAGTGATAAGGCAGAATAGTGCTGAGTGTGAAAGTGTGAAAAATGTGTTATCCGCTACGCTGGTCATAGCCCATGCTCTTCGCTCTGACAGAAACACTGACGTTCTCACGCCAAACCCTACCGGTCTCTGCAGAAATCTGGTGACAGAACTCGTCTGAATATCTTCCTCCGTGGCATGTTGATGTGCCTTTGATGAAGAGATGGAGCCACACAGCTTTTGCTGAGAAGCGAGACAGGCTTGCTGTCTGATGACATACATGAGTTTAGTCACAACCCCAAACGATGAGTTGAAAAGTTAGTGTGGAATGACCACTTTTTGACCACATTTTTTGGATATTGCATAGGAAAAAGCATCACTCCACTTATAAAAAGTGAAACTTTGTAGTCTCTTCAGATAAATTTCTGAATTCAATTTTACACTGTTCCCTGCACATACACTCTCAGTCTTTGCACCCTTAAAGAATTTGTTCACCCAAAACTTACCTCCCAGTTACAAAACATGCTATAATATGCTATAGTTTTTTTTTTTTTTTTCTTCTTCTTCCTGTGGAGCACAAAATTATTTAGTTGAACTACTTTTGTAGTATTTGCTTGTTTTATTGTGGTTTTGTTTTTTGGAACCACTATTTACAAATGCAGTATAAAAATTAAAAACTTAAAAACATCAGTCACACAAATACACAGCATGTGGTTTTGGACCAGCATGTAGGTGAGTAAATAATGACTTTAAGAAATTATGCTCAAACAAGAGCCTCAATCCCATTCCCCATTAATATACCAATAGTTGCTCAAAAAGAACATGCTCCATGTTATGCTGATGCTGCAGCTTATTATCAGACCACATATGCCTTAGTGTGTTAGAGCTCTTAGACCTTCAGTCACTCCCTTGGGCAAAGTGAACTCAAGAGTAACAGCCAGAAACACATTCTACTGCATAAGTGCAGATTTAATTGAATAATGGCTGCACCATGCCTAAAGCTGCAAACGGACTCTCTTTTGCAATGGTACACCAGATTTAAAGCTCTGTGGTTTTAGTTGGAGATCATCCTACAGCTGATTCTGCCCACTGAATCCAGGGAAATGTTTTCAGTGGATCGCATGACGAGGTGCACATTGCCTCAAAAATAGCATCGAGTTGTTTCATGAGTAAATTACTTGTGCAACACTGCAACTGAGAGCAATCGGATGAGAGAAAGAGATGGAGTGCAAATCTCTATTTGCCAAAACAGCTATGTGCCAATCGTTTTTTAACTGGTAGGATTAAAAAAGGTATAAGAGAGAATGCCATTTTCCCCTACTTTCTTGCTACAGGATTCATGCTACATCAACATTTTGAATATGACCAGTCATGTGAGTCTTTACAAACCAACTTTCAAACCAAACCTCCAAACTTGCCTCAAGCTGTTCATATAGAAAAGTAGACAAGGCAGATTGTTTGTCTTAAAAACAAATCATTAGAATGTACATGCCAAAACAAAATTCAAAAACAAATAACTGGATGAAACGCTCTGGCATTTAAACACACTTTCCAGTCGATGTTGATTTGCCTGAGAGCCCCAAAAGATTTATATCCAATCCAGAGATGGGAATAACTGCACCTGCTACATTCGTTATCAGAAATATCGGTTCTGCGCAGCACTCTTAAAATGGATTAATTAATGAGTCTGCACTCTCTCTGGACTCAAATCTGCTCTGCTTCTTCTGAGAAGCACAAATGAGCCCATGCTCTTGAGAAATAAAAATGCTTAATTCCACACAGAGAACAGAAAAATACATATGCAAAAAAAATAAATAAATAAATAAAATCTAACAAATCATCTAACCTACATTTGCACATGCAGTGTTTAAAGAAGCAGATTTAGGATGAAGTTCAACACCTTCTGGCAGACACCATTTTATCTCATTTTAATGTATACCAATAAGCAGGTACAAAGTTTTAACATTATTTCTCTAAGTAGTATTCATTTCTGTTATTTGCTTTAAATGGCAAGAAAGTAATTTGTTACCAGCAACAAATGAGATAGTACTAAGTAACGGATAAGCTGATAAAATAGATAAAATAGCTCGACACTACTGAAACGAGAACTAGTGTTTAAAGAATTAATACTTTTACTGATAAAAATACTAGTCTCTATTACTCGAATTAAATAAAGTAAAAGTATTTCTTGTTAATACGGCTTGCCACAATACACATGCATGTATTTATAGTAAGTTGGAATATGTTACAATAAGAGAATTGGGCAACAACGGGACAACAAAATAAACGGATCATCATCATCTCCTTACTTAGTCTTTCAACCAGTGACCGCGAGAAACAAACACGCAACATCGTGCACAAGAATTTAAGAGGTGTGTCCGAATAGTTTGACAGGAGACAGCGGGACTTACCTTGATCAAGAAGCCGCAATGAGTGCTGGAAGGACGGGTCCAGAGAATCCTTCTCCGCCATCAGTTCTGGCAAGTACTTTTCGTTATCCATCTCGCCCAATGCGTTTTGTCCGACAAAAAGCTTGTCAGTTGTAAGAGGAGAAATGTAAGATCCTGCTGTTGTCCTAAAGCAACCCAGACAAGATGCGCACCAGTCGTAAGGAAAAGAACCCAGTGATTCTATCAGCGGCCGGTGAGCATCTACAAGATAATGTGGAGTTTGCTTTTTTCTTTAGGTGCGATGGTGATAACTACTGTCCATGCGCTTCCCAGATAGTTCGCCTTTAGCCCATCTGCAGGAAATTCGCCGATGCCTCCGTCCAGTCACAGACCTCCAGTCAGACTGCCGCTCTCAACTGTAAACAACCGCTTTGAAGCTCCCCCTGTTGTATCCACGGGCAACGACTGCAAATCCCAGATCCTCAGTTGATTGGATGTAGCTGGTGCCGCTTGGTGAGATATCCAGTAGCCCCTCGCTGCAGAACAAAGATCCAGGGGGCGGGGTTGGATCCACATCTAGATGGTGGAGATGGTAGGTTTAGGGGTGGGGATGGGTGGGTTTAGGGATCAGGGGGTGGAGACGGGTAGGTTTCGGTAAATGTAAGGTGGGAGGAGTTGGATCTAGATCCGACCACGCCCCCTGGATCTTGTGTTCTGCAGTGAGGACCACCTCAGATGTCAATAATTCCCTGTCAATCATTCCCTGAGGGCGGGGCGGGTGTGGAATTGTCCGAGGTGCTGCAGTTTCTCGCCAATGTGGTGATTAGAGATGGGAATCGGAAGGAATCTTGATGTTTGTGATTCTTGTTCAGAATCAGTTTTAAAATTTCTCGTCCTCAGCGGTTCCATTAACGATTCTTTTTGAGTTCTGTGGAAGAAATTTATGGGAAAGCATTTTTTATGCCATTTAATCTCCACATCAGTCTGTTGCCAATGAGATAAATTCAGATTTCAAATGGTGTTTACAGAATTATTCATGACTTTCTGGGTCCTTTAGAGGTGACTAACACAATAAAAAACAAAAATTATAAAATTACCAAAATTAATTTTTAATCAATTTTTAAAAAATACCAACAAAGCCCTGCAAAATGATTACACATATAAATCAGTCAGCATAAGTCAACAAGTTCAACAGTTCTTGGTTTCATTTGGAGACTGAAATTACGAAAGTAATAACCTTCAACTGTTCAGTCAGCGACTGAATCAAAAGTGATTTTGACTGACCAGTAGGAACTGTCTCATCACAGAAATTTTCTTTTGTGTCATTTATTTGGGATTTGGACAATATTGGCCAAGCTGGGTGCATATTATTCACTAATGCAGCTAATTGGATTGTTGCACTGTATGGTTTTAGTACATCATTTTAGTATGGTGTTCGGTCCGCATCAGGGGGGGAATGCATGTTCAAGAACCTTTAATGGAATCTAAGGCAGGGAGAACCATTCTATAGTATTTTAAATGGAATCGGTTCTTATTAAGAATGAACAAAAACAATGAATAGCTAATTTAACTAATAATAACTAAGTATGATTTGCCATATCTTGGGAAGAGGCCTTACTAAAAGACCTTGGGCTGATTTGGCAGATTTTAACGTGTATCTTGAGTCTCTCGTTTCTTACTTATCCGCTAAACTTCTGTGAAAAGATTTTAAATTGTGTAAAAATTCAGAAAAGAGGTGATCACAGCTGTTCCAAAAATAAACTATAATTTCAAGTGTTACTGGAACTACCAGTGCAAAACAAGATTTGTGCACACCTGCACAGACACAGAGAGAGCACAATGATTCGTGAGCCAAAAGATACTGGTATACACAGACCACATAAAATATAACAACACACATACATCTGTGTAACCCACAACATTAACACCCAAGTAAGGTCAAAGCAGTCTCTTGACTGCAGGCTTACCAACCGCAGAGTTACTCTGCCTCCATGTCAAAACCATAGACTGTATAAAAACATGGACGTAGTGTCCGTGACGTCACCCGTAGGTTTCTGAAGAGCGTTTTTGAAGCTCAAAGTAGGCGGAGCCGGCCATCTTGGCAGCGCGTCGCTCCCGGATAATCGAAAATGCGCAAAGAGGCAGGAGCTGGTTGCTGAAACCACGCCCACTTAGCTCGACGGCGGTGACAGCAGCGGCAATCCACCTGTCACTCAAGTGGCCACGCCCTTAATTATGCAGAACTTTAATGCTTAATATAATTTAAACGGATGAGTTATAAAAATAAAAATAAAAATTCACCCCCCTCACAGTTGTCATGAAGGGCAAAATTAGCTATATAGACTAAAAACTACTTTTTGTACCAGGCTGTAAACATATTTTTTTTCTGCTGTACAGCTGGGCATTTTAACATGGGGAGTCTATGGGACTGACTCCCTTTTGGAGCCAGCCTCTAGCGGCCAGTCGATAAATTGCAGTTTTAGTCACTTCCGTGTTGGTTTCAGAAAGAGAGCGGGAGGTTCAAGGTTGGTCAAAACGCAGCAGCATTCGACGCCAATCAAAACTGATGTGTTGCAATGATTTTTTTTTTTTTTTTTTTTTTTTTAATGAACAGCTGAAATGTAGGGGAGAAAAGTGAGCTGTTTTACTGTAATGCCTGACCTCCACAGAATAGCCTGGAGAGGGTTAAACTTAACTCACGAGCAAGACATGTATATGTAAAATCGTAGCTCAGAACTTACTGATGAGGTCATGCATGGATAATATGAAAAATTGAACACAGGAAAGAGATGCCGCCAGAATTTCACTGGGGAGCAATTGGCCCGCTCATTGAGTTATGTTTGGTAGCACCATGTATGTGGTAGTACATTCATAGTTTTTTGTTGTCTCCTGGATCTAGTCGTTAAAACATGTATTATTTTCATAAAAGCACTCTAAGATTACTTTACCTAAAGAGACACCGCCAAAATTCACCGCTGTGCCCTTTTTCCTGTTTTGAGGGGAAGGGTGGGCGAAGAGGTTAAAGATCACTCTAAGAGAATCTCATACAAAGTTAATCAAAAATCTGAACTAATTTATCTTGGAGAATTTTTTCATATCAATACATGGTTCAGTCACTTCAGTGCATTACATCATGAATCTCCTTCCATGAGCAGATCGATGCAGCAATCCAGAATATTTCTGCAGAAATTTATTCAGGAACATGTTCTTCATTTTTAAAGTAATGCAGTGATCTGCATTGCATTAGATTACATTAGGCATACCCTATCTATCTATCTATCTATCTATCTATCTATCTAATCTTAAACAAAATACACCTCACTTTCATTTCTAAAAGATGCCATAGTTCACTGGACATATATAACATTTGGTCCAGGTCTCCACCAGACTCCCTGTGCAGATAAAAGTGTCTGATCTTTTGCACTATGTGTAGTGTGTGATTAATCAGATCTCATCTCCCATTAGAGGCTCACACGCTCAGCAGGTTCTTTCACCTCACTGTTAATGACCGAACTCAAGAGTCACCACAAAGGAGCCCCATGGAGAGCCTTCAGGTCACAGTTTTGTTCAAGGCCATTTTCTGTTACCATCAGTGATTATTTATATCCGTTTGTCAACAGACAAAAAGAGAGGCTGAAGAGCCAAACGAAACAAAGTCATCCAGTGGCGAAGTGGGCTGTCTCATTATACCAGTCAGAGGTTGTTCTCAAGTTTTCAGTTGTCAGAAATGGAAAAATAAAAAGGTGGAGGCTTAGGTGGGCGTATTGGACTGTAGGCTGCGGAAGCAAGTTGCATAACTCAGAATGTCAGAGTTCTGATGAGCCAAGCCCACTCTATCCTCACCAACCCTGATCCACAGTTCTGAGACCGAAAAAAAAGTTCTATGTATATCAGCACTTTTATCTTCATCCGCACCAAACTTTGAGGTGACGCTCTGTATGTTTACTGTGTGGACGGGAAGCTTCAAGCAATCGATGAAATGTTTATTTATAGGTACCAGTGGGTTGAGTATATGGAGAGGTTAGCTCTGGGAACAGCTAAAGTTAGAGACAGGAGACAGTTAGCTGGTATTGTATACACTATGCAAACTATGGGATTAAAGAAGGTTAGCACTATCTTTTCGTACCTTAAAAACAGCCTTCAGTTGCAATCACATTAAGTTTTACGAAATTACTTCTGACCACGCAACATTACAAACCACAGAACTTTAAAAAATGACCTCTTTAAACAGCCAGAAGGTCAACAATCTGTGATATTGAACTACTGGTCAAATGTCCTTTGATTATGCAAATTTGCAGGACAAAGTTTACCAAACATATACTTTGGAAAAAAAAAAAAAAATTCTTTGTCACTTGTGCTTGTGTTTCCGGTCTTTAGTGCTCACATGCATAAAAATATAGTCCGTCGGCACCTTTAAGAGACAAAAATAAATAAATAAATAAAAGGACATGCTAAGAATTTGAAGACTGCGACCCAGCATACATGATCACGGCAATTTTGAATTGTGATACCTGTTTACACATGTCTGCCTCTGAAAGAGAAAAAAGGGTTATTGCAAAGCTTAAGGGGCAATGTTTTAATCTCTGCGAGGGACCATTAAAAACAAGCTCAAAAGCACTAATCTCCTTCTCTGAAACATGACTTATTTATAGATATGGTTGCCATCTGGTGCTGTTCTTCTCCAACGTTTCGGCACAAGATAAATCTGCTCCATTAATGGGCTCTTGTCTTTGCATCCATCCTGCTACTAATTGCAATATATCACACCATAAAACAATAAATAAACTTTGCTGAGTGGTTTTGTTGGTTACGATATGCTGGTTGTTTCACGATGCACAGCCAAACGATTGCATCCCAGCGGTCGTTACTGTGACAGAGAGTGGTTTTAATCATAGTTGAGGGAGGTTACTTGCTTGACAGTGCTGCCGGGAGACTCGCCATTTAACATTTGTCTCATAAATACCACCTTAATTACACAGCCCAGGGGAAATGACTGACACCCAAGGGTGCTGTGATTCTTTTTGTCCTAACAAGAAGAAGCCAAACATCTGCCGGCATTTGTTTTCAGTATAAAGCCATTAGAGTATGACAGAAAGTCACTCAATATTAAACCCAACTGTTGTCATTTTAACGTTCTCACTTGGTTTAGTTTTGTAATCCTGTATTTTAGTAACGTTAGTTTAAAGACCTACACGCCGTCTCTAACGAGTTAAAACAGTTAGCATGCATGCCGTCGCGACTAATGAATTCGTCTCCTGACACGAACAGATTCTGTCTCACCTCAGAAACGAAGAGTGCTGACATATATTTAGCAGCTAATTTGAAAGTTTTACCACTGTCACGGGGAGGATCTTATAGCCCGCGTGCCTTTCACTACTATCTCATCGCTCACGAGAGGAAATCATACAAAGCCCGCTAAAACGTGACACTTTCACGTCTTCTAGCGCGCGCGAAAAAGGCGCGAGTTCTGAGATGGGGAACGCGCGCGTGCATTTGAAGAGGCAACACTGGCTCCGTGTGGCCTTAACAGGTACTTCCGCTCGTTTAAGGACGACTAGGTGAGTCGAGCTCATTTAAAGGTCGGTTTAAACCTGATTGACACCTCATTGGGTAACTATTTGATCTCCAACCTGCCTTCAAGACTTTAATACCGCAAAAAATGTCGATTTTCTATGCTTTTCAGATTAGTGATGACTATAAATTGTGATTATGAATGTTGACTTTTGACAGTTGTTTGTAGGCTATGCATTCTGTGTACTGTTGATGAAGAATAACTTGAAAGATAATTTAATTTAGCCGTCAGACAATTGATTTGTTTGCTGTGGTCCTGGTTATCATAGTTATTTATTAATTTATATGAAGAAAACAACAAGCTATTTCGAATGGATTTGCACATTTTCTCAAAGAGAAATTTTTCCAAAACCTAACAGATTGAGATATGGTTATTTGACTATATCATATGGCGAATACCAAAAATAGTATATTATTAGCCTAATATAAAATAACATGAATAATAATTGAAATGCTCCCTTAATAATGATTGCCACACCCTGTATACGTGACGTAACAGTTATGTTAGACCAAACTGACTCATGACAGAAACACAATAGCTCTATGAGTAACTTAAAGAAGGACTTTTCCGACACACTCGCACACACACACAACCCATCCGTTAAATGGCCATTCAAACAGACTGATCTCGCAGGCCCTGATCCATCACAGGAATTGATCTCCCTTCCTCCCTTTCCCCCTTTTACTCTCTTTCTCTCTCTCTCTCTCTCTCTCTCTCTCTCTCTCTCTCTCTCTCTCTCTCTCTCATTCTCTAAAGGAAATTGTAATGAGGAGCTGTCAGCTCAATACAGGTAAACAAATCAATGGCACCTAGACTGGAAGCACTCACAAGGTCAACTGTCTCTCACCCTCCCTCTGTGTTTATTATCTATCTCTCACACACATTCTCTCTACCTTTCCATTTTCCCCTTTCACAGCCCTGCTTGAGTTCCTGGTTGCACGGGGACCTAACCTGACCTCTCCTCTTCCCTGAATCTCAGACAGGAAGACCTGTCAGCAGTCTTTTAATTTATGTCTCCATTTGACATTTCATATGATGATTTTAGGTTTCAAATGCATTGGAAATTATCATTTTGCCTTGAAGGCTGGTACTCTTGAAACTCTACATCATTTCAGACGCTAAGATGCTAAGAGTGCACAAAGTCTTCAGATGCCAGGGCGTCACAAGAAAAATCCCATAATGCTATGCATAGGATAGTACATTTAAATAACCTATACAGTGTGTACATTAAGGAAGTAAAAAGCATATAGTCAACATCAAAATCTTTTTTATAACTTAAATAATTTTTCATTATCTGTTTCTAATCAACACCTGGTGAATGGGAAAAAAAATCATGCAGGATGTCACAAATCAGGCTTTGATTCTCTCATTATAAAAATTCAATAACCTATTTTGAAAAGAGGACATGAAATTTTTCACAACTTATGCAGTATAATTAAGTACAAAAAAACTCTCCTCGCGGATTCAGACAGGCTGAAAAACAGTGGGTTCTTAATTAAATTACACAAACGGAGGTCTCCTCCTGGAGCGAAAACGTCAAAATCTCAACCTTTCATAAGTCAGTCTAACCAGAGATGACTCGAAATGCAATTAAGCTATTTTTCTTATTGTGAGCATTGAATAGAGGCTAGAGGCGACACCTGCATGTCTTGGTCTGTCAGGATTGTAGCCCAATAGAAAAAAGTCTGTGAAATCCGCCCGTCAATCAAACCCTGTAGGAGGGGGAACATTGGGGAAAGAAGAGTGTGAGGAGAGAAGTGGAGAATGAGAAAAAAAGATTGAGAGAGTGAGATTTAGAGAGCGAATGGTGGCTGTCAAAAATCCCTGTCAGGCAGCAGAAGGTGATATGGCTCCTTCCCATAAATTCCTGTGATTATGGAGAGAAATCTGTGAGGAACATGCAGTCATTGCCACAGTTAACGAATGAACGCTGCTGCTGTGATGGACAAGCATAAAAATGGCTCCCAGAAAGTGCTATGTCAAATCAATGTTCTTCTGTTCTTGTTGTGAGCTTCAAGATTACTCATAGACTTGATGCTTTGAAAAATTTTGTGGCTGAAATTTATCACTAGAAAAGTTGCTTTAATTTCAAGGCCTTTCAGATGTGATTTTAGGTTGTCAGCAGTATGACAACCGGTTGAAAACTCCAGCCAAATATGACTGATCTAATATTAGTCCTTACGGGCCACTTGAATGCAAGTAATTATCTTTTGTGTCGTCAGAAATGAGAATCTGTCTCAGCATTTTGACTTGAATCTACACTAATAGGTTGCGTCAGTTTCAGCAAAACGAAGTAGCAGAAAATGACCGAAATAATTCAACTTCACGGCCTTTTCGAGGGGACGCGCAGCCGTTGATTGGACCAGAGTGGTTCAAAATTGGTTTAAAACTCGGCTTTTTGAAATAGCAACAAATTTTGAAGCAATTATAAATACTTGAACATAGTCAAAGTTGCTTTTGCTTTTAGTACAAAAGCACATGAAATTCTCCTTGTACCTTAAGAAAGCATCGACTTAAGAAAACATCCACGTACCATTTTTCTGTACAGTACATTTTGCAATTTCTCAAGAAACATATTGAATAACTGCATGAAGCAGCCAGGAGTGGGATGTATGCAAACTTAAAATAGTCGTGATGGTCTGCTTGAGAGGGTTATTAGCAGAGTTTAGAAATAAGGAGAATTCAGGTTGGAGTGCTTCCTCCTCCAGATCTACAGGAACTGCTCACTGTGTGGGAAGCAGGTAGGAGGGAGGGCCTGCTCCTCTGCCTCTACTCCTTCCCCTCTCTCTCTCTCTCTCTCTCTCTCTCTCTCTCTCTCTCTCTCCCTGCTTCTTGTCTCTGAGGAGTCTTCCAGTGTGAGTACGGGGGCGTATTGATAGATTCAGAGAGTAAGAAGAAATATTGCATATTTTATTCAGTCAGGCTTCTAAATGTTTTTGACTGTTTCTGAAAGCAGTAAGAAATGAAATAAAGTAAATTAAGTATTACTATAAAAGTGTATATCACATTTTTAGACATGCACTGGTCAAACTCTGGCATGTAAACATTGAAAATGAACAAGATGGATTTAATATTTTAAAAGGATTGGTAGTTATCTTATTGTCACATTTTGATTTTTTTTTTTTTTCGTATTTATCTTTTGAAATTCATACTGAAAAATCATACTGATTTTTGTAATTTCATTAAATAAAACGGCTGTTTTAGAACGACAATCTAAACAAACAAACAAACAAAAACCATAACAATTCACTGGTTCTAATGCTAATACTTACTTATATATGTGTGCTGTTTTCCTCCAAAACAGTGTCATTATGGAACTGCATTTTGTTTTTGAAAGAGATTCTGCAAAACAATTAAAAAAAACAAAACAATTAGTGTTACTGTGGACACAGGAAAACCGGTAAATCCACCAATTAAAATGATATTCTCAAGAAAACATGTTTTGATTGTGTATTTTATGAATTAAATTGGATATAGTATATAAGCATTTTGATTAGGGAAACTAAATTAACAGTTTGAGACATTACCAAATTGATCATAGACTCAATCCAAAGTAGTGAAATGATTTAAATAATAGAAAACTAAATAAATCAGAATCAGAATGAGCTTTTATTGCCAGGTATGTTTACACATACGAGGAATTTGTTTTCATGACAGAAGCTTCCACAGTGCAACAGAATGACATTGACAGGACAAAAACACAGATAATAAAAGAATAAAAATAGAACAAGTAAATAGGGAATAACAATATACAAATTGACAATAATATGTACAGGTATATTACAATAGACAGTTTTGTATGTACTTGTATATTACGTGCAAATTGAAATGTAGACTAAGTATGTGTGTCAGATAAATAAGTGTATAATTGTATAAATAGTGTGTGTTCCACAATTATTGTCAGGTGTTCATGAGATGGATTGCCTGAGGGAAGAAACTGTTTCTGTGTCTGGTCGTTCTGGTGCTCAGAGCTCTGTAGCGTCGACCAGACAGCAACAGTTCAAAGAGGGAGTGTGCTGGATGTGAGGGGTCCAGAGTGATTTTGCCAGCTCACTCTGGATGAGTACAGTTCTTGGAGAGTGGGGAGGGTTGTACCAATGATTTGCTCAGCAGTCCGGACTACCCTCTCTAGTCTTCTGAGGTCAGATTTGGTTGCTGAGCTGAACCAAACAGTTATTGAAGTGCAGAGGACGGATTCAATGATGGCAGAGTAGAACTGTTTCAGCAGCTCCTGTGGCAGGTTGAACTTCCTCAGCTGGTGAAGGAAGTACAACCTCTGCTGGGCCTTTTTAATGACTCCACTGTCGTTACAGTGCTGTCCATGATGGAGAGTGAGGGGAGTGAAAGGGGCAGGAGGAGGTTTGGGATGATCGTGTTAAAAGCCGAGCTGAAGACCACAAACAGGATCCTCACATAATTCCCTGGTCTGTCTAGATGTTGCAGAACATAATGCCGTCCCGTGTTGACTGCATCATCCACAGACCTGTTTCCTCTGTAGGCAAACTGAAGAGAATCTAGCAAGGGTCAAGTAATGTCCTTCAGGTGGGCCAGCACCAGTTTTTCAAATGACTTCATGACCACAGACGTTAGAGCCACAGGTCTGTAGTCATTTAGTCCTGTAATTTTGGGTTTCTTTGGGATGGGGATGATGGTGGAGCGTTTGAAGCATGAAGGGACTTCACACAGCTCTAGTGATCTGTTGAAGATCTGTGTGAAGTTGGGGGCCAGCTGGGGCCAGCACAAATTTTCAGACAGGCTGGTGTGTTAAAATAAATAAAAGGATTTCCTCAAAAATTGTAAGATATAATAGGGACATGAAATTGTGTTGCATAGCAGAAATGACCTAGCAATAGATCACTTCTGGAGGCTTTGAAATTGCTGTTATGCTTTTAATGCTAAATTTTTGCATTTTTACTTTTGGAATTGGCTACATACTCAAACGAACAAAAGATTATTTATCTCTCAGAGCCAAGTAAAAAAGGAAATTCAAAGACAAAGAGTGTTTGAGGGAGAGAAACACAGCAACACTGACAATACTCATTCACCACACATTATCAGTCTATTCTCACTCATTTCATCTTCTTTCTCTTGTTTTTCATTCAGTGCCACATCTACTTTGTCAAACTTCTTATTTTTGCCATAGTTATCATTTAAAAACCTGAAACACTGTGTATGTACCTTGTCCCGGGAGGTGTCACCTGATAATACAAATCTTGTGTTCTTCTAAAGCGTCCTATCAGTAGAGACAGCACTTCAGCGCTTCAGAGAAGATAAAGTGGGTTATGTTAAACTCGCATCTTGAAAGACCTGATAAACGGAACAAGCTTATCTGTATTCTGTGGAATGTTACACATTTTTCTTAATCTCTCACATTCTCTCTCCTACAGCCCCCCAATCTACACTAAAAAGCGAGCAACACGACGTGACAAAACTAGATTGTTCCCATTACAATCAACGGAACTGTCTACACTCCAAAGTGTGCGTCAGCATCGTTGATTATAATGAGAGCAACCTCCAAAATCGCCCCCTTACCCCATATATAGTAGGCTACACATTCTTGTAGGGGTGCCTGAAAGCCATGGTGGAGAATAAATTGTGCAGTCATTTAATTCTATAATCCACAGCAATAAAAAGTGCACAAATAGACCATATAGTCCATGAATACAGATGATAACAAGGCTGAGAGGGACATACCGTATAACTGAAAAATGGTCCTATCACATGATTTTTTTTAAAATCACAACTTTCAAAACGTTTTGTCTAATAAGAGTTTTTGTCTATTTATTTATTTATTTATTTATTTATTTTATTTTATTTTATTTTTGGAAAGATGTTTTGTCAGTTGGACAACTGACTGCTGTTTAACAACAGTAGAATCCATTAAACAAACTGCATTTGTCACTCACAGCCAAAAATTTTAAATTTTAAATTAAATATGGTGCTACCTGACCAAGGTCTATAACAAAAGAAATGCTCATAATAATGCACTGCAAAGGTTGTGTTGAATTCTAGTATTTGCTCTGAAGATACTTAAAAATAAAGTTTCTTTATTGGCATCTGTGGTTCCATGAGGAACCTTTAACATTTATGGAATCTTTCCATTTCACAAAAAGTTCTTTACAATGGAAAAAATGTTCTTTAGATTACTTGAATATTCTTTACACCAAGAAAAAAACACTGTTCTTTTAAGAACTGCTTAAACAAGGGTTCTCTGTGGAACCCAAAATGGTTCTCCTATGGAATCACGGCAAAAAAATAAAAAATAAATAAATAAAAATAAAAACCTTGGAACCTTTATTTATAGTTCATAGATACTATGTGGTCATAGAACTATGTGGTCAAACAGCAAACATATTCTGAAATCATACACTCTTAAGAATAAAGGTCCTTTATTGGCACTGACAGTTTCATGAAGAATCTTTAACATCCATGGAAACTTTTTATTCCACAAAAGGTTCTTTACAGTGGGAAAAGGTTCTTCACAAATGGTTCTTTTAAGAACTGACCACTGAAAGGTTCTTTGGGGAACCATAAAAAATGGTTTTTCAATGGCATCTCTGTGAAAACCACCTTTTGAACCTTTATTTTTAAGAGCATATCTCAATAATATTTGTAGCTCAAGTGATGTGGTTCCTATGGGCAAAGATGGCAAAATACAGGTGCATCTCAATAAATTAGAATGTCGTGGAAAAGTTCATTTATTTCAGTAATTCAACTCAAATTGTGAAACTCGTGTATTAAATAAATTCAGTGCACACAGACTGAAGTAGTTTAAGTCTTTGGTTCTTTTAATTGTGATGACTTTGGCTCACATTTAACAAAAACCCACCAATTCACTATCTCAACAAATTAGAATATGGTGACATGCCAATCAGCTAATCAACTCAAAACACCTGCAAAGGTTTCCTGAGCCTTCAAAATGGTCTCTCAGTTTAGTTCACTAGGCTACACAATCATGGGGAAGACTGCCGATCTGACAGTTGTCCAGAAGACAATCATTGACACCCTTCACAAGGAGGGTAAGCCACAAACATTCATTTGAGTTGAATTACTGAAATAAATGAACTTTTCCACGACATTCTAATTTATTGAGATGCACCTGTATAATTCACACACTTTCGATTGCTTTCTCCAGCTATTACAGACCTCCTTGGATACTTCAGTGAGTAGAAACACCTACTAGCAACCTACAGAACAGAAAACTCCTGTAACTTGGCCATATTCAGTGTGAATGTACCTTGACATGTTACCCAGCAACAACTGAACTTTTACACTGGCAAAAAAAAAAATAAATCAAATAAAATAAATAAATAAATAAATAAAAATCAGATGTTCTTACTTAGACCCGCTGTATCGAGAAAACAGAAAATGTCTTTAAAGGTCTCTAGATCAGCACGGTTTCAATGTCTAACTCTTTCTTGTGGCATGTCTTTCTTCAACTGAAATGACCTAAAGGCATTTTAACAGGAAAAAAAAAAAGAGAGAAAACATAATTACAGAAACCCCATTAATTAGATCAGACAGGAAACTATGGATGGCTCTCCATTCACAAGAGAAGATTCCAACTCTTTATACTGTATGTAGAAATAAATCCTCTTTAATTCAGACCTCACATATGTTGAGCCAAGGGCTCTCTACTTCAATTTATTGGAGAGGAGAAAACTGGGCCATATTAAATTCAGCTAATTAGTGTGAGAAGTAATAGGGAAAGGATATCTGGTGGCCCTTTATTTAATGAAGTTCTTGCTTTCTTAAATTACCTTTTTTTATTTATTTATTTTTTCCTGAGCCAAACAAATTCTTCCCCAGCTCACTGTATGACAGATAATATCAACATTTATTATGACTTTTTGAAATTCTTAAGTCTGATGACTCCCAATCACTCTGCACTGTATATTATATTAGTAAAAACATTTCAAATAAAATCCAAAGCAAAGCGGGTAGAACACAGATTAGGGCTGTATGCGCTAACCAAGCATCTAGCATTGAGATAAATGGGAATACTAATGGATAGCTGTCTCCAGATATGGAGATGGATGGATGGACTTTCAATTTGATGGCTGAAGTTTTATGTTCAGTTCAACTTCAGACATCTTTACATTCTAGGAGTCTTGAGTTAGTAGCAGACAGGGAGACAGTAATATGCTGTCCATCTCACTGCGTTGTGTGTGTGTGCTCTCAGGTCAGATGAATGAAACAGCCACTACAGACCAAATATATCGATCTGACCTCTGACTTTTCTCTCTGTGCTCCGGAGTGAAACTCATCAGTAATCAGAAGCTGTGATTTCAACTACTGATCAGACCACAGAGAGTAAGACAAGGAGAAAAAAAAAAGAGAGAGGGAGGTGTTACAACACTGTAAATTGAAGGCTTGAACTCTACATCGGTCTCAGCCAAAAAAATGAGAAAACAATTCAAATTCAAAATTCAACATTTTTAAAAGCAGTACTTTGATAGGCATTTACTGTAACTAGAAAAGGAATTAAACTGCATTGGGCAGAAGACTTGATTTGGAGGAGAACAATTGTTGAATAAAGTGATTATTTTTGTTTTCTTTGCAGACAAAAAGTATTCTCATAGCTTTGTAAAATTACAATTGAACCACTGATGTCACATTGAACCACTGATGTCACAGTTTTACCAAAGTCCTTACTATGTTTCTGGGTCTGGGAACATTTCAGTTGTGTTGCTGTCTATGCAGGGTCAGAAAGCTCGGATTTCATCAAAAAAATATCTTAATTTGTGTTCCAAAGATGAACGAAGGTCTTACAGGTTTGGAACAACATGAGGGTGAGTAATTAATGACAGAATGTTTATTTTGGGGTGAACTAACCCTTTAAAGTGGGGGGGGGGGGGGGGGGGGGGGAATTACCTGTTAAAAAAAAAAAAAATCTACTTGCCCAGTAGATTAGAATAGGTCATTGAGTGTTTATGATTGTGTCAAGACCACCAACATATAAAAGCCAACACACACTCACACACACATACACACACGCACACACACACAATTCCCCCAGTGCTCTGAATGACATGGTCACAAAAGACTGACCCCATGGCAGAATCACACAGCTCAGGGCAGTACTGCACTAACAAGACAGAATGAAACGTAGTTAAGTGCAATAATATAAATGTCAGAAGCTATTAGAAACTAAATTAGAGACACATTTATTAATCTCATTGGGTCAGTTTATAATTACATGGTGGCTGTTTGATCACAGTGGGTAATGGACAGTGTCACACATCGTAATTTCCTCGCTCTGGACCATTCTGACATCCCTCGTTGACCTCTTGCTCATAGATTTGCTCTCTCAGGGGGGGTACATCAAATACTTATGAGAGCTTTTTATGGCATTTTTGCCTGTTTTGTTGGTAGAATAGAAATATACAATAACAGGCCATCAGCAAGAGCCAGTTTCGTTTTACAGCTGGTCTCACCGTCCAATAAATAACATTCATATTTAGAAAACACATACAGCATTTACATACCAGATGTGAGTAGCTCTCAATAACAGCTTAGTCACAGAAGCATCTCTCACGATTAATTAAAAGCAAGAGAATTTTGTCAAATTGCATTTGATTTTAACATTAGGTCTCACAGTAGAGTCGCAGACATTCTTCCTGACCTTTGAGTTTTTTGGGGAGGTAGCTGAGGACTTAATGATCCATGTCAAACATTTTGGAGCATTAGGAAGAAAAGAAGAAAATGGAGAAGCCATTTACAAAGTGTGCCTCAAATTCTTCCAGATGCATGCTGGGTAAGTGCTGGCTGGGCTGACAAACGATGTCACGGGTTGGAGAGAATGATGCATAGACGCCAAAAGCAGGTGGGTTTAGAAATGCACACACGCTTTCACAAACAGTTGTCTTAGGTGGAGGTAACAAACATGACACAAAATACACTTCAGTGTACAAGAATAATGCTCCTCGAAGATGATGCATTCAGCCATATTGAAATATTCCAGATTGAACATTTAAGAATGAATGAAAAACACAAAGAAGATTGAGGAAACAATTGCAATCGCAGAATCACAATAAAAACTACACTTCAACGTACAAGAATAATGCTCCGATGACGATGTATTCAGTAATACTGAAGTATTCCTGATTGAACATTTAAGAATAAATGGAGCAACACAAACAATCAACAGTCCACACACAACAGGGGAAATAATCAATAAACTACATGTGGCTTTTGAGAATGAAGCTAAATAAAGAAATCCAGGAAGCAAGAGAGCTGGGAAGATGGTAAATATGCCTACATATGTAGTAGGCTTCTCAAAAATATAGAAAATGTTTAACAGAAAACAAATTAAACTTATTAAAAGCAAATCAAACAAATGGCATTAAAGGTATCTTAACATCATTAAAATAAGATACATTTATTTTAGAAGCAAAAACTGTGTTCAAAATGTTGAGAATACAACTGAGACAGTGACAGCTGATTCCAATAGAGATTGATATTAACATGTTGTTAAACTAACAATAAGCCCGCCAGGCACAAAGAAAGGTACCTTTCTAGAATCAACATGTTGCCCCAATGAGCTTAAAAATGCCCAGCACACACAAATTTTGAGTAAAATTGTTCTTTTTAATTTACACAAACACTCCTGAAAATATGGCTTGAAAAGGGGGGTTTTTGTATCGATTCAATTAATGTGAAGAACATTTCAATAATCTAAAGAACTTTTTCCAGTATACAAAACATTTAGTGTGATGAAAAAGTTCCATGGATGTTAAAGGTTCTTCATGAAACCATCAATACCAAACACTTTTAAGAGATTATGTTTAAAAAATGAAGCTGATGAACAATGAACTAAAGGAGTTAAATAAAAGGTAAAGTTTGTGAAGTATATGACAAACAAAACATTTTTTATGTAAATAGCCTTTGTTATTTTGTCCTTTAGCAGACAAGCCAATTAAGTTAAAGTGTTGGTAAATCAGAGAACTGGTACTATGACATTTAACGCAAAAGCAATTAACTGACTTTTAGCGTTATGTGTGATTATTTCATCAAAGTGTGGTGCAATTCCATCAAGAAAAGGTGATCACACAGTTTGGCTCCAGGCTAAAAATATCTCATTAAACTTGTGGATCTGAAATGGAATCTGTCAAATCAATGTCATGTTATGACAGCAATAGAAAAATCATTACTGGTGATGGTCTGAGCGTGATAAAAACCGCACGTTCGACCACACACACTTTATCTGAATGACATGCAAATACACACACCTGTTTATTCTTGGGCTGAATTTATGTGCTGAAGAGGTGTGTTTCTTCTTAGTACGAGGAGTTTGTGTCCAAAAACAATGAGTAGGAGAGAATTTCTCGCAGATAACAGTATCTCATTCTTGTAACAGCAAATAACCAGAGGATGTGATTAAAATCAGATCGCAGGGGCTCCAACAACCTGTTCATATACAAGGTTAAAGGGATCTCTACAACTGTTCCTGTCACGCACACACTCACTGCGAGAGCAGGCTGCTGAGAAGAAGTGCAGTAGATATTGATTGGTGATATGGATCATCTCTCTGCACTCCTGCGTGACTCCTGTTCTCTTTCTAGCACTTAATCTATCATAACTCAGCACGTCTCCATCAGAATGTTGCTTTCTGTCTGCCAATGACACCCAGAACTCTCGACCTCAGCCCTGAACGTACAGAGGTTATCTGAACAGATTCGCCCAGATCTGCAGAGCAGAAGCCCACCTTTCGCTTGGGGCCTCCCTGGGCCTAAGCACACTGCAAAATTTTACTTTATTAATCAATAGTTTTGTCCTGTCTCCTAATACAAACAAATCTAAACATCCTTAAAACAAGACAACTTCAGAGGCAAAGTTGTGTAGAATGCTGCCTAAGCAGGAAGAGTTCACCCAAAAATTTAAATTTGCTGAAAATGTACTCACTCTCAGGCCATCCAAGATGTAGATGATTTGGAGAAATTTTGCATCGCATCACGTGCTCACCAATGGATCCTCTGCAGTGAATGGGTGCCGTCCGAATGAGAGTTCAAACAGCTGATAAAAACATCACAATAATACACAAGTAATCCATGCCACTCCAGTCCATTAGTTAACGTCTTGTGAAGCAAAAAAGTGGCTTAATCCATCAAGACGTTTTTAACTTCAAACTGTCAAATAGTGTACAATGGAGACTTGACTCACAATTGATTCCAATAGAATTTAGTGTTCCTATTAAGCATAAAAATACACAGCACACACAAATATTGAGTCAAATAGTTTTAAATCGCATTGAATTATTTTAGTTCAAGTTACTTCATTTTTACTTTTTTATTTTGTTTTCAGTAATGAATTACATTCATAATCAATGCTTAATTTGTCGTATATGATTCTATTTTAACACTCTGTTTGGTGCAGTACATTCTGGGAATGCCAGAAGTTTTAATTTATAAGTAATATCGAATTAGAAATGTAACATTTCATATACTTTCATTAAGTTTTCCTTTCTAAGCAAAATTAAAGCAAATTATCATTTAAGGTCTATGCTTAAATGAGCTTTGTTTTTAACTCAAATATCCAATGGAGTAAGTAAAATTAAACTTAATGTGTTTATGCATTTCAAGAAAAAGAGAAGCTGGTTAAACATATCTGGAGCATATGCAAATCACTAAGTCAAACAAATTCTTATATTCTATATTCTACATTGTACTGCATGCTTTTCTGTGTTGATTTATTACATGAATTATTAGCTGTCTTTGCCCAGATGTCATCTTTGAAAATTTACTAAATGTAAAATATTCAAATTTGTTTCAAAACATCAACTTCATAACTGCAATGATATGCCGAAAACTGAGATTGTGTCTATGTGTGATACTTAAAACTTTTCAATATTGTACACATCATGCTTTTCTGTAAAAAAAAAAAAAAAGAAAGAAAAAGAAAAAAAAAATTAAAAAGCAAGCAAGAAAAAAATAATTAAATGAATTATTAGTTGTCTTCACCCAGACATCATTTCTGAATATTTCCTGCATGTAAAATATTCATAAACTTGTTTCGGAAGCCTGAACTGCATAATTGCAATGATATGCAGCAAACTGAGTGTGTGTGTGTGTGTGTGTGTGTACGCGTTTTCTTCACGTTGCTGCTTGAAGTTGCAGGTTATAAATGCCAAGGCTTCCCTCACTGACAGATCCCACACAATGACCTTTAACCAGACTTACACAACAACTCAAGAGCCTGTTATTCCTCATGTATACACAACCACACATATACACAGAAGCAGTTTGGATGTTTGAACAGCACTCCCAGTCGCTGAAGAATTCACTGGTCGCAAGCATCAACTCTAATAGAGGTTGTGGCTTCACTTTGGTGCTGGCAGAAACCTGTAGACTCCATTATTACTGGGCTTTCATTGTGGCCATGGCATGCAATACACAGAGTGAAAAGGCAAAGAACACCTACCTGCTTTTTTGCCCCTGTGTCATTTTCATCCTCCGAAATCTTTCTATCTGCCCATTCCCACATCGTCCACTAGAGGCCTCTAGACTAACAGACACACTGCTGGGAAACAGTCCACTGACATAATTTTAAAAGTTATGCTAATGAAAGTGAAGCAGTGAAGGATAAATATACATTCTGTTCATGGGGTTGTAATGTTGTATACCTCTGTGTACTCAGTTTGTACTCAAACTGTTGGTTTGCATGCTCCTTTTAGACCCAACTAGTAGATAACTACATCCAGTGTTCGAACTATACCGTGGACTCTGGGGGAGCCCACTTGTTTTTGTTGTTGGGGGGGGGGGGGGGGGGGTTGGGGGGGGAATGCATAACAGCTAACAGAAAGATACATAACAGATACAAGTGTATGCACTACTTGCTTGCACTATATAGGATAAATTACTATACAGGATTTACCCTATTATACTTTATCGACACGAATTGATAGGTGAAACAACATACAGCCACCCACAAATAGTCTATAAACAAAGCATCAGGCTGTCTTTGAGTTCACACGAACAATGGTTAAAGTTACTCGTCAGGCTACAGAAGAATACCATAAGTCCTCCGTTCAGTTAGGCCTAAGACATCGAGAGTCACGCAGACCTATAACAGCCCAGGCAGCTACAACACATAATTGCGAATAACATGCCTTACCTTAACACAGAATCGACCACAGACGCCTGAATGGATTTCAAGGACTCCGCGCGCAGATCAGTGGCCTCCAACGTTTATACTTTTTCTACGAATCGTTTGAGTTAACGTACTAAAGATGAGTGGAATTTTCACCGCAGCGCCCCACACCTTGATGCTCATGACAAGAATAGCATGTATAGTTATCTTTATTGAAGCGAATTAGGTTTAAATCGCCGTCATGCATGAATGAATATTTTTGCAATTTTACACTTGATGATCACATTACACAAAACTGAAATTGCATGTCAAAATAACACATTGTGAATATTTTTTGAGACCCCCCAAAATTTCACAAATCACGTTTTCAGGGGAGCCCATGTCTTATTAAGGGGAGCCGAGCTCCCCCTAGCTCCCCCGTAGTTCGCACCCTGACTACATCATCCGGCTGTTTCTTTTGTCAATGACAGCCATTCAAGAATATCAATCAGTGTATTCGTGAAATGAAATTTTTGCAAGCAACATTTGGACTACTAAGTTTTGGGTCGGTAAGATTTTTTAACGCGTTTGAAAGGAGTCTCTTATGCGCACCAAAGCTGCATTTATTTGATCAAAAATGCAGTAAAAATATTACAAAAATAACTGTTTTCTATTTGAATACTAAGTTCTTATTTTACATTACATTATTTTAAAATGTAATTTATACATGTGATGTAAAGTTGTATTTTCAGCATCATTACTCCAGTCTTCAGTGTTACTTGATCCTTCAAAAATCATTCTAATATGATTTGCTGCTCAAGAAACTTTTCTTATGTTCTTCAGTGTTGAAAGTAGTTGTGCTGCTTCATATTTTTCTGGAAATTTGTTTGAAATAGAAATTGTAACAAACATTTCTGTAACATTATAAATATTTTTATTGTCACTTTTGATCAATTTAATGTGTCCTCACTAAAATTTAATAATATTTTATTACAGCAAATATTTCTCCACTGCCAGGCTTTTTTTATTTTTATTTATTTATTTTTTTTTTTTTTGAGCCCAAATATGATTTGAGTTTTGAAGATGAAAGTTGGTCTTATGGGTTTGAAACGACACGAGGGTGAGTAATTAACGACAAAATTTTCATTCTTGTGTGAACTAACCCTTTAACGGGAACATTAGCAAAGCGTTCTTAGAACATATTTTTGTTAGCCGGGTATTTATATTCTGCTTTGTTCTCAGAGTTCAGAGTTCCAAAGCAGCTTACATTGCATTCAAGATATATATTTTATGCATTCCCCTGGGAATCGAAACCATGACCATGATGTTGCAACAGTAGCTCGATGTTCAACTGTTTGACCTACAGCAATGGCATATAAGCCACAACGTGTGCCAGACTTCACAAAAATCTGACTATGCAAGTCTACGGAAACAAAGTCTGTGAGCCTTCATCCTGATTCCTCTCCTCCCGTCCCTGCACCCTCCCTCTCTTCCCTCCCTCTGCTCGATGGGCATCGATTTCCCAGAGCCTGACGCCCGGGTCCCATAGAGGAGTAAGTGGATACAGCTCTTTACCTCCTACAAGCTTGCATGCGCCCCTGCAGGGACAGGTCGAGGTAAATGAATAGTGTTCTCACACATAGTAGATATCGCTAATGTATCTGCTATTGATAGAGTGAGACAACACGAGTAGCTTCGCCTTTACTTAATACAAAACATAAATCTGGCAGGACATTGCCAAGGAGCTCAAGCAGATGGCGGGGAGTGACACTAGATTGTAGCAGCTCTTGTTCATAAAGGTGATCCAAAAAATACTGTATTATTTACACTCAAAAGGATCAGAATGCTTGCAATTCACAACCTTGTAGTAAACTGAAGTTTGTCTGGTTGGACACTGGTTCATGACTTATTTTCTTGCCAAAAAGCCCATTAAAATTTTCAATGACATTGAGTGTACTTGTCTTGAATGACAACGGAATATGACAAAGAATTGATTTTGTGTTCCTGTAGCTCACCCGCTAAAGCATGGCACTCATGATGCCAAGGTCATGCGCTTGATTCCCAGAACGGAACGCACACACTGATAAAATGCACAGTTTGAATCCACGTAAGTCCCTTCGGATGAAAAGCATCCAAATGCATACATGTAAAATGTCAGTCATACACAAAAAGAGTCTTGAGATGGAAAAGATGGCAATAGGAATGCTGTCTTCAACAATTTTTAAGAATCAAAAAATTAGAAGATGCAGTAAATGACAAATGTTAAAGGAGTTCATCTAAAATTGGAAATTCAGAATTTGCGATTTGCAGAGTTCTTGCAGAGAAAGTGAGAAATTATAAAATGTATACCTTGAATGCAGTGAAAGTCACTTTGAAACAAAGTATCTGCCAAATGCATAAATGTATTTTGTGCATAAATGTTTGCATTTCTTGTACACTGTTGATTTGTCTATTGTTTTTATTTCTCTTTCTTGTTCCCTTTTAATAAATTTATATTCTTTTATTCATTGTACAGCGCTTTGGTGAACCTCGCTGTTTAAATGCTCTATAAATGAACATTGATTGATTGATAAATTGAAATGTAATTACAATTCTCACCTTGATGTTGTTCCAAACAAATATGTTATCTATTTTTGTGGAACACAAAAAGAGATTTTCACACAGAATCTCCACACAACTTGTCAAGTTAAGCACCAAAATAAATAAATAAATGCTAAAATAAATCACGAAACGACATACAAGTAGACAATATATCTCACGCACCACATTACAAGTAATACAAGACTTTTGTGTGAAAAATCAACTGAAACGATGAATGATGTTATTGACATTTAACTTGCCGAGTTGCATCAAAAAAGCTTTATATTTAATTTAATTTGTTATAGAGAGATTGATACGTGTATATGTGTGTGTGTGTGTGTGTGTGTGCGCGGACATGGTTACACATACACACATATTTTTGCTATATGGATGTAAATCATGCATGTATGGAAAACAAATGTGTGAAGATTTTTCCATTTTTCCTGGTTCCACAACAGATCATAACCAGAAAAGAGGGGAAATAATGGCAAATTGTCTATTTATGAGTCAACTATTCCTTTCTCATCTGTTATTGCATCTGAAATCTTTTCATATACTTGCAGTACGCATTCACAAAACTCTGAGCGCAGCATTTGGATTAACTGTAAAACTCATGCGAAACTCTATGAAATAATAAGCGCTTCAATTTAGTTTAATGCAACTGTTCCAGTGTTTAGTTCTAAACAAGAGGGAAGCTGCATGTCTGTGTGTTTGCACTGATTGTTCACTGAAGCTATGTAGATTGGCTCATATCTCACCTGTAGCGACAAGACCAGCTTTTACCAAGAAAGAAAGGAGCGTTATACACGCACACACACACACACAAAATTGCTCTCACTCAACGGCCAGGAAAATTACTGACCACCACAAAATGGCAATAAAATCAATCTCAAGGTTTCACTCCATTACATTTCAAATTGATCTCTCTTCAGATATTTTCTCTCTCCTCACCTTCCCTCCTTCTCTTTCACGTCTCATGATACAGGATATAATGACATATAAATGGCCTCACACCAGATTGACAAATAACCAGAAGAAAATGAAAATGATTACAATTATTTCTATTTTTATTTTTATTTTTTTTACAAACGAATTATCTTCACACTGTTATTTTTTACTAATGTCCACAATAATTATTAATATATAATATAATATTATTCATACTTTGACAAGCTTGACAAAAAATATTAAAAAATAAAATATAAATTATTTAAAAAAGAAACAAAATTAAAATTGTACAAAGTATCCAAGGGATTCACCTTCTCCAAATTCTGTTTTACTGTGCTCGCAAATGCATACTTGTATGTTGGATAACAGATCAAACTCCGTCAATTACTCAGTGGATAAACACAGCTAAAGGTCTTATTCCCTCTGAAGCCTTTTCTACTGCATTAAAGGACAAACCATTCAATTTCAATAAGATATGGGACCCTTTTCTCATTTATCTTGGGGTGGAAGAAACACGATTATTAAAGTTGGGAATCCAGAATTTAGCGTGGAAAGATTGAAAGGCTCCCCTATTGTACTGTATTTTCATGGCCATACAGTTTTTTTTTTTTGTTTGTTTTTATTGATTTATTTATTTTTATTTATTTCTCCTTTTTTTTTTTTGAGTAATAACTTATGTTCATGCCCATTTCATTTGTTTATTTGTCTTGTTAAATCTGCACAGCTTGTATTGATGTTTTGGATCTGTGAAAAGCCCTGCTAATGTCAAAACCTGCAATAAAAAAAAAAAAAAGTACAAAGTTGCATAAGTGATTTTATAAAACTAGCTTCTTGGAGAACTGTGTGCTCACCCAAGTTTCCATATGGAAGCTATTGTTATTTCAAAATCTCACCCTTCAATTTAAAGGCCAGAACAGGCTCAGCAGGATACGAAAGTATGTGATTACCGTCAGTTTATGTGGCAGTTTCAGACTTCACAAAAATGTCTATAGTGTTTTGATTGAAGGAGACTTATTCGGTTACACATGTGAAGGCAGATGGATTGTATTATCGGAAATTCTCAACAAGATAGAAACTCAAATCCATCCATGCTGAATGGTTTCCCTTTCAATAATGCACACTTTACCCCTCAGAGATGTCATCAGGTTGTGTGCTGACAGATATCAGGTCATCTTTTTGCTGTCACTGTATTCTTCCTCCAATAGCATCTGTCTGCAGTAATCAAAGAAGAAAAACATTATGTGAGCAGTTTTGACGAGCGCAGGAGACATGTCTTGTATTGGCGCCACTTTGCCTTGTGCCTCTTCAATAGTTTGTTACCTTATTTTCAGTAGATGCTCGCCAGTGTAACTGCAATTGTAATTCACAGTTTGGCCTCAAAATAACAACTAAAGTCAAAGTTTCTTCACATATAAGTATTTTTCCCATTAATTTTCTCCTTAGAGATTTAAAAAAAAAAAAAAAAATCCTCAATAAACAGGTCTAAGCCATGAAGCAAACCAGAGATTAATCACAACATTACAAATGCTGATTTGAAGCAAAAATATATCTGTAAAAATACTGTGTAGGCTAGTTCATGTCTTTAAAGAGAAAATGAACTGCAATCCCATAAAGCAATGCGAAATAACATTAAACTGAATGGTACAATATTAAAGTATTAATTTGTAGTCTTTATAGTTCTGCACTTTAAATTTAGCTTTTAAATAAATGTCTTAATGTAGTTGTAGTATTTTTTTTTTTACCTTTTTTGAAGAAACTTTTCCATGTAAATCTTTCCACAATGTTGCTATTTTTGTTCCTAAAAAAGGCTCCGCTCTTCCCATGTAAATTTTTACTAGTTTTTATCATCTACTAGATGAAAATCACAAATCTGATCAATTACAAAAGTAACAGCACACGCTCTAGAAACTAATGTTTTGGCATAACAAAAAATAAATAACAGTTGTATCAATCCTTTCGATCAGTTATAACGGCTTCTAACTTCTAAAAAGTTTACCATTACATCATTTTCTCGCCAATGGATCCTCTGCAGTGAATGGGTGCCGTCAGAATGAGAGCTGAAAAAGCTGATAAAAACATCATAATAATCCACACCACTCCAGTCAATCAATAAACATCTCATAAGGTGAAACGCTGTGTGTTTGTAAGAAACAAATCCATCATTAAGACATTTTAAATTTAAACCATTGCTTCTGGCCAACATATGAGTCCATAATCCATAATAACATTTCCTCCAGTGATAAAGTCCATCTCCTGTTGTCCTCTCACATCAAAATCCACCGACATATTTGTTTAGAATGGTTTTGGGCTGTGTTTCCTTGTAAACGGTGCTTGATCTGTGCATATTTCCCTCCTGATTCAGATGAGAAAACCTTTTCACTGGAGGAAGCAATTTTATAGATAGAGGACTTATATTTCCGAGGGAAGCAGCGTTTGAAGTTTAATCGTCTTGATGGATTTGTTTCTTACAAACAGCTTTTCACTTCACAAAATGTTAACTGATGAAAAAAATAACAAATGAATAAAGTTGTGCTTAATCTATTTAAACATTGCCACAACAGTGAAATTAGACATCTGTTTTTGGACATTTAAGGGCATATTTATGAACAGTGCTAAATAATGAACTTAAAATCTAATAAATTATCTCCCCATGCCACCAATTTAAAGATTCTGTGAGATGCTGCCAAGTGACATGAGTAACCCCAGCTCAAATGAAGACAGAATCTTCCATAATATCTGTTTCCATGATCTCATCTCAAGAAGTGTGTGAACACCTGCATCCAAGCAACAGCAACAAGACTGCAAACAGCTAAAGACTGCAATTTACATAGCAATTAAATACAGCTGTTGGATGTTATGGATGAGAGTGTATATAAACGTTAGATCAAAACGCATCTTTTTCTACTTTGCAATTTACATGTCAGACATAGACCACAGCTGTTGTTTTATGTTTCCTTTGTTAAGTGCCGCTAAAACGTCTCAGGTCTAATATCACAAAAAATAAATAAATAAAATAAAAAAGAATCTAATTTATTCTCCTATGTGTTTTCCACTAGCCAACTCAATTTCAGTTGGGCATCTCAAGCCTATACTGACAGTTTTTGGTAAAATAGTGCCTACTCTGGAGATCTGTCATTGTCAGAATGATAGAGAAGAGACATACTGTAATAAACATCTGCTTCTGATATTTTTCTCACAATCAGTCACATGAGCTCATCGAAATAAGAACAAAAGCACCTCAACATAAACAAACATAACCTATTATAACAGACTGAATTAAAATGCATTTCATGGAGGTTTTGGTTTTTTAATGTTTCTGAAAGAAGTCTCTTATGCTTATCAAGGCTACATTTATTTAATGAAAAATATGGGGAAAACAGTAATATTCTGAAACATTATTATAATTTAAAATAACTGTTTTTTATTTAAATATATTTTATAATTCATTTCTGTCATGCAAAGCTGAATTTTCAGCGTCATTACTCCAGCCTTCAGTGTCATATGATTCTTTATAAATCATTCTGATATACTGATTTGCTATGCAAGACACATTTCTTATTATAATCAACGTTGAAAACAGTTGTGCTGCATAATGTTTTTGTGAAAACCATATATTTTTTTTTTTTTTCAGGCTTCTTTAATAGAAATTTAAACAACAACATTTATTTGAAATAGAAATTCTTTGTAACATTTTAAATGTCTTTACTGTCACTCTCTCTCTCTCATATATATATATATATATATATATATTAAATAGGGGAGAACAACAGAAAAATGTTTGATTACAAAACCACCAAGAACACACTCGATGTTTACTTTGCGTTTGCTAAGGACTGATGCTGCTCCCTATAGACTCTAAGTTGTATATATCCACCTACACCTTCCCATGAGCAAACCTTCTCTGATGATACAAAATGTTAATCATCTGTTGGCATGCACTGCTCTCATTCACTCAGGAACTAGATGTTGCATAATTTAGGAGCAGGGCTCAGATGACTAAATTTAATATGCAAATATAGATTCTTAAACCACATCTTACCCAAGTTGGCTGGCAAGATGTGCCTTATCAGTCTGGGAGCTTATTTGATGTCTGTGTTCGGCATGAATGATTAGCACAGGTGAATCCAAATGGCTGTAAATATAAAGAGACATTTCACAAATGAAGCCAGAACCTGTTATGTTACAAGAGTCCAAGATTTTGTGGTGATATGGAAAAGTGCAAATGTACAGATGATGTATGTCCTCAGGCTTTAGTATAATGTTAAGGTTCAGATCAAGTAAAAAAATTGTGGTCTGAATGTTTTGGAAGTCATCTGTGACACTAAAAACACTGTGCTTTTGGTGTTGTGCTGTTCTTAGTGAGGAGAAGCCAGCTGCTTCCATCTAGTGGATTTACAAAGACATTATTCTCTATATGTTAGTACTGGGATCAGAGAGATGCAGAAACATTTAGAAATTTAGAAAGAAAAAAAGATGAGTACTTCATGCCCCAATTAATATGAAATAAGAATAATGCTTTACAATACAAAAAGTTAGTTAATGCATTAACTAACAATGAGTAATACGTCGTTCAATACATCGTCCACATCTGTGATGTGATCGGGGGGCATTCCTACAACCAGTGGGTGGGACTTGGTTTCTTGACAGTGACATTATTGTCAGTGCGGAGTAACTAAAGGTTAAAGTGGACACGTAGAGAGAGGAAGAAAAGAAACATAAACACTGACAAAGAAAGTTAATTGTGCCTTCAGGATCGCAGATGTACCTGTCAAGAGAAGTTGGAGGTAAGCATGAGAACAACATGTGTAATGCAGATGTGTAGGTTTATGATTAGATCCATTATCAAGAAAACAACAATAATCCAGTGCAGGGGTTTAAACACATCTGTGCTGTAATGACTGATAACGCACTGTTAAACTTGATGATGCATGATGGGGATTTGTGTTGTGTTAAAACATAATTCTTTGTCTTATTAGTATTTCATGTTGTCATTTTTGATAAAGTCATCTCGATTCTGTTTTTCCTTGTGCACAGCTGTGTTAAACGTATTTAACAGATATGTGCATTTATATATTAATTATAATAACTAGTTTATATCTGATGGTAGGCTTGTATTTTTACTTTACTGATATCAAGATATCAGCATTTGAAATTATGTATTTTAACCTCATATGCATGTGCACACTGAAACATTCAAAAGTTTGATTCTTTTTTTTATTCAACAAGGGCTTTTAAGTGACATTTTTAATAATACAAAAGATGTATATCTCAAATAAATGCTGTTCATTGAACTTTCTATTCATAACAAATCCTATGGGAAAAAAAATAATCTATGTTTCCACAAAAAAAAGTAAGCACAATTTTTTAATCAATGCAGAAAACTGTTCTTTTATTTTGTCTTTTTTTTTTTTTTTTTTTTTTTTTTTTTTTTTTTAATCAGCAAAGCATCCTGGCCCATGCATTTTGTTCAGGTGGAAAGTCAGTCCCTAAAGTTGGGGTCACATAAACTTATTTGTGACAACAACAATCCTGCTGACCTTTGTGACCTCTGAAGCCCCTCTGCCCACCCTGAGTAGGACAAAAGTTGTGAGAACTGGACATTTTCAGCATCTAGGTAATGAGTCTCCTTAACGAAACCATCAGGACTAGTAGCTACTCTTAAAGTCATGAATTATTGTAATTTATCTGTAATTGTGGCAACAGGATTAAATTGGTGCTGGTTTGCTTAGTTGGGTTTTAACATCTGTTATTCCACTCATTTAATTACATGTAACAATTTAAAAGCTCATCAGTATTCATTATTATGTAATTCAGTAATTATTATTATAACACAGAGGTTTTCCAAGACGGGTTTCACTCAGAACAGGCCTCGCAAGGGTCGATCAAAGAAGTTGAGTCCTCGTGCTGTGCGTCAGATGCAGAAGCTGGCTTCAAAAAACAGACGCATGAGTGCTGCCAGCATTGCTTTAGAGGTGGCAGAAGCGGAAGGTCAGCTTGTCAGTGCTCAGACCATACGCCACACACTGCAACAAGTCAGTTTGCATGGCCGTCGTCCCAGAAGGAAGCCTCTTCTGAAGTTGGCTCACAAAAAATCACAAAAAATCACAAAATCACAAAGACAACCTGTTCAAGAGCATGAATTACTGGAACCATATCCTGTGGTCTGATGAGTCTAAGGTAAATTTGTTTGGCTCAGATGGTGTCCAGCATGTGTGCTGACTCCATGGTGAGGAGTACCAAGAAAATTGTGTCTTGTCTACAGTCAAGCATGGTTGTGGTAGCATCATGGTCTGGGGCTGCATGAGTGCTGCTGGTACTGGGGAGCTGCGGTTCATTGAGAGAAACATGGATTCCAACATGTACTGTGACATTCTGAAGCAGAACATGATGCCTTCCCTTCAGAAACTGGGCCGAACAGCAGTTTTCCAACATGATAATGACCCCAAACACACCGCCAAGATGACAACTGCCTTGCTGATGAAGCTGAAGGTGATGGAGTGGCCAAGTATGTCTCCAGACCTGAATCCTATTGAGCACATGTGGGGCATCCTCAAGCGGAAGGTGGAGAAGCACCACGTGTCTAACATCCAGCAGCTCCGTGATGTCATTATGGAGGAGTGGAAGAGAATGCCAGCAACAACCTGTGCAGCTCTGGTCAATTCCATGCCCAGGAGGATTAAGGCAGTGCTAGATAACAATGGTGCCGCTACAAAATATTGACACTTTGGACACAGTTTTGACATGTTCACTTAGGGTGTACTCATTTTTGTTGCCAGTTATTTGGACAATAATGGATATATGTTGAGTTATTTTTAGAGGACAGTAAATTTGTACTTCTATACAAGCTGCACATTGACTACTCAAATATATATCCCAGTTTCATTTGTGTAGTATTGTCCCTTGAGAAGATATACTAAAATTGTTGCTGAAATGTGAGGGGTGTACTCACTTTTGTGAGATACTGTATATATAAACATAACATATTTTCCTTAAATATATACATGTGTGTGTCTTTATATATACACATAATAAATAAACACAGTGCACATGTATATTATGTAAACAAAAAAAAAAACTTTAATCATTTGACAGCACTGATATATATATATACAGTGGGGCAAAAAAGTATTTAGTCAGCCACCAATTGTGCAAGTTCTCCCACTTAAAAAGATGAGAGAGGCCTGTAATTTTCATCATAGGTATACCTCAACTATGAGAGACAAAATGAGAAAAAAAAAAAAAAAATCCAGAAAATCACATTGTAGGATTTTTAAAGAATTTATTTGCACATTATGGTGGAAAATAAGTATTTGGTCAATAACAAAATTTCATCTCAATACTTTGTTATATACCCTTTGTTGGCAATGATGGAGGTCAAACATTTTCTGTAAGTCTTCACAAGGTTTTCACACACTGTTGCTGGTATTTTGGCCCATTCCTCCATGCAGATCTCCTCTAGAGCAGTAATGTTTTGGGGCTGTCGCTGGGCAACACGAACTTTCAACTCCCTCCAAAGATTTTCGTTGGGGTTGAGATCTGGAGACTGGCTAGGCCACTCCAGGACCTTGAAATGCTTCTTACGAAGCCACTCCTTCGTTGCCCGGGCGGTGTGTTTGGGATCATTGTCATGCTGAAAGATCCAGCCACGTTTCATCTTCAATGCCCTTGCTGATGGAAGGAGGTTTTCACTTAAAATCTCACGATACATGGTCCCATTCATTCTTTCGTTTACACGGATCAGTCGACCTGGTCCCTTTGCAGAAAAACAGCCCCAAAGCATGATGTTTTCACCCCCATGCTTCACAGTAGGTATGGTGTTCTTTGGATGCAACTCAGCATTCTTTCTTCTCCAAACACGACAAGTTGAGTTTTTACCAAAAAGTTCTATTTTGGTTTCATCATTCTCCCAATCCTCTTCTGGATCATCCAAATGCTCTCTAGCAAACTTCAGTCGGGCCCGGACATGTACTGGCTTAAGCAGGGGGACACGTCTGGCACTGCAGGATTTGAGTCCCTGGCGGCGCAGTGTGTTACTGATGGTAGCCTTTGTTACTTTGGTCCCAGCTCTCTGCAGGTCATTCACTAGGTCCCCCCGTGTGGTTCTGGGATTTTTGCTCACAGTTCTTGTGATCATTTTGACCCCACGGGGTGAGATCTTGCATGGAGCCCCAGATCGAGGGAGATTATCAGTGGTCTTGTATGTCTTCCATTTTCTAATAATTGCTCCCACAGTTGATTTCTTCACACCAAGCTGCTTACCTATTGCAGATTCAGTCTTCCCAGCCTGGTGCTGGTCTACAATTTTGTTTCTGGTGTCCTTTGACAGCTCTTTGGTCTTGGCCATGGTGGAGTTGGACTGTTTGAGGTTGTGGACAGGTGTCTTTTATACTGATAACGAGTTCAAACAGATGCTATTAATACAGGTAACGAGTGGAGGACAGAGGAGCCTCTTAAAGAAGAAGTTACAGGTCTGTGAGAGCCAGAAATCTTGCTTGTTTGTAGGTGACCAAATACTTATTTTACCGAGGAATTTAACAATTAATTCTTTAAAAATCCTACAATGTGATTTTCTGGATTTTTTTTTTTCTCATTTTGTCTCTCATAGTTAAGGTATACCTATGATGAAAATTACAGGCCTCTCTCATCTTTTTAAGTGGGAGAACTTGCACAATTGGTGGCTGACTAAATACTTTTTTGCCCCACTGTGTATATATATATATATATATATATATATATATATATATATATATATATATTATTGTTCTTTAGCTTGGGTTGAACAAATCATTTTTGCTTGGATGGAACAGCAGCTACGCTAATTAACATCCCGTGGTAACTAGGAATTACACAAGCTTCAGTCTGGATCCAACCCTTAAAATGATCTGAGATGACCAAACACCTGAGAAGAGATGATGCCAACCCCTCAGAGGACCTCAGATGATGCCAACCCTCAGACAACATACAGAACTACCAAATTTCGCCATAAATTAAATATATTAAGTTTCTACAATACATAAATATATTGTAGAAACTTAATTTCCTGTAAAGCTGCTTTGCAATGATTTGTATTGTGAAAAGCGCTATACGAATAAACTTGAATTGAATTGAATATATATATATATATATATATATATATATATATATATATATATATATATAAAGCATCTTATTTTTCAACATTAATATAAGCTATTTGTGATATGGCATATGTTATAAGCCACTGTTTATGATTATGATAATAAACTAAAATAACATGATAACAAATACCAGTTTCCAATATTAGGCAGCATAATGGACTGTTTTTGCACAAGCAAAATAACTGGAAACATATGAGATCAGAAGACTTGCACATTTAAGGTAAAAATGGTTGCATTTACATTGAAAATAAGGTAAATGGTCACATGGATTACTATTATAGGCCTACTATTTATCATGCTATTGGGGGCTTGATAGACATGGTCACTATGAACTGCTTTACAGTACATAAAAATGCAACCGTTTTTACAGTTTTACTGTTATAAAAATAATATGAAAATTCTTTAAAAAAATGAATTTTGTGTTCCACAGAAGAAAAAAAAGAGCTAAAATAAAAGGCTGCAATGGTCAAATATTATTAATGTTTAAAAAAGCATATGCACATTAAAACATACATGCAATAAAACAAATATCTCAGTTCTGAGTGGTTTGCTATAATACTGAGTGTGTTTGTGTCAATGTATGTGACGGCTCCTTGCAGCTGTAAACATTCCCTACTGGAAGCTGTAATACAGACCATCTGATCTTTCAGTCCGATGTTTGCTGCTGCTGGTGGCCCCTTCCGACTGAACACACACCCACCCACCCACACACACACACACACACACACACACACACACACACACACACACACACACACACACACACACACACACACATCTATCTATTGTGTTATACATCTGATTGATTTGGTTCAGTTATTTTTCCACAGTTCCATGATGGTTTTGAACTCAATTATTCCTCTATATGTAACAGTGAGCCTGCAGGTTATGGGTTATTATAATTAACAGACAATGATATTAATTTCATAATTATTATATCATTGTGTGTATCAAACACTAAGCAGGTAAAGAAACCATCAAATAAATTCTTTTAAATATATTTACACAGTTTACATTCAGTTTCTGACCGATTTGATTCCACATAACAATTTTTAGATGGCTCATGTAATATGGTAAATAATAAGAGAGTTCATATACAGACACTAGAGGGCGATATTTGTCGCTGCTTGTCTTGATATTCAAGTCAAGTCAAGTCAAGTCGAGCTTTATTGTCATTCTGCTACATGTGTGGACATATAGTGGAACGAAATGTCGTGTCTCGCAGGACCACGGTGCTACATACTAGTTAAACATAAGATAAATATACAACAATGCAAGTATAGGAAAAAAACAATAGAGCTATACAACAGTTAACTATCTGACTATACATATACTAAAAATACTATAACTGCTATACCTAGTTGTCCACACATACACAAACTGAGACTGTACAAAAACTTTACATAAATACTGTACATGAAATTGTGCGAAAGAGATATATGTACATGAAATTGTGCAGAAAAAATATATATTTTGTACATTATTGTGCAGAAGAGAGATTTTGTGGGAGACAGTGCATAGTGCAAAAAGATTTTGTAGTGCAATGCTCAAGTAAACGTATTATTTTGTAGTGCAATGTTCAAGTAGACATATATTTTCTTAAGAGTCTTTGTGGCAGGGAGTGTTTGTAGAAAGTGTCTAGTGTGCATATAGTGGGATGAGTGTGTTACTACAGGTGGTTTGTATAGCCCACTCACCTGTGTGTAGCACATTCAGAATTGCACTTAGTAAAATTGTCAACAGTTTTTAATGAGTTGGGGGGTGGGAGGGCTGAGGTGTTCATGGTTTCAGAGGGGGACAGGGGGATTGGAGTTAAGAGCTCTCACAGCCTGGGGAAAAAAGCTGTTGAGCAATCTGACAGAGCGAGCTCTGATGCTCCGGTACCTTCTACCTGATGGCAGGAGCTGGAAGAGGTTGTGAGAGGGGTGGGTGGAGTCCTTCACGATGCTGGTGGCCTTGTTGGAGCATCGTGAAAGGAAAATGTCCAGGATGGAGGGGAGAGGGGCACCGATGATCTTTGCGGCAGTGTTCACTGTCCGTTGTAGGGTCTTGCGGTCAGCAGCACTGCAGTTCCCATACCAGACAGTGATGCAGGTGGTCAGCACACTCTCAATGGTGCCCCTGTAAAAAGTGGTGAGGATGGGTGGAGGGAGACTTGCCCTTTTCAGCCGGCGGAGAAAGTGGAGGCGCTGTTGTCCCTTCTTGTTGAGTGACGTGACGTTGGTGGTCCAGGTGAGATCCTCTGTGATGTGCACTCCCAGGAATTTAGTGCTGCCGACTCTCTCCACGGTTAAGCCGTCGATGGTCAGTGGGGGGTGGTCAACAGAGTTTCTCCTGAAGTCCATCACAACCTCTTTCATCTTACCCACATTGAGGGACAGGTTGTTAGCACCACACCATTCAGCCAGCTGTGCCACTTCCTCTCTGTAGTGCGTTTCATCGTTGTTGCTGATGAGGCCTACCACAGTTGTGTCATCAGCAAACTTGATGATGTGGTTGGAGCTGGACTTGGCAGTGCAGTCGTGGGTCAGCAGCGTGAAGAGCAGCGGGCTGAGCACACAGCCTTGTGGGGCACCTGTGCTCAGTGTGGTAGTGCTGGAGGTGTTGCGGCCGACACGGACTGACTGAGGTCTTGCAGTTAAAAAGTCCAGGATCCAATTACAGAGGGAGGTGTTAAGGCCCAGCAGGTTTAGTTTGTGGATGAGCTGTTGTGGGATTATTGTGTTGAATGCTGAGCTGAAGTCAATGAACAGCATTCTAACATAAGAGTCTTTCTGTTCCAGATGGGTAAGAGCTATGTGGAGAGTGGTGGATATTGCATCGTCCGTGGAACGGTTTGGACGGTATGCAAACTGGAGTGGGTCCAGCGTGTTTGGGAGACTGGACTTGATGTGCTGCATGACTAACCTCTCAAAGCACTTCATCATGATTGGGGTCAGTGCTATGGGACGATAGTCATTCAGACAGGACACAGGTGACTTCTTTGGTACTGGAATTATGGAGGTGGATTTGAGACACGTGGGGACGACTGCCTGGCTCAGCGAGATGTTGAAGATGTCTGTTAGGACATCCGTCAGCTGTGCAGCACAGTCTTTCAGTACACGTCCAGGTATGTTGTCAGGGCCCGCAGCCTTTCGTGGGTTAATCCTGGATAGGGTCTTCCTTACGTCGACTGGAGAGAGACAGAGTACCTGGTCGTTTGGAGATGTGAGTAGTTTCTGTGCAGGTGTGTCGTTCTGTATCTCAAATCGTGAGTAGAAGTGGTTGAGTGCCTCTGGTAAAGATGTGTCATCGTCACTGGCCTGTGGCAGGGGCTTGTAGTCAGTGATGGTCTGAATGGCTTGCCATAGGGTCCGAGTGTTTCTGCTATCTGTGAAGTGATTGTTGATTTTTTTAGCATACTGATGTTTTGCCTTCTTGATGCCATGAGACAGATTGGTTCTTGCTGTTTTGAGGGCTGCTTTATCTCCTGATCTGAATGCTTCATCTCTGGTCTTTAGCAGCCCACGAACCTCTGCTGTCATCCATGGCTTCTGGTTGGCACGTGTGGTGATGGTTTTGGTGACTGTCACATCATCTATGCACTTTTTGATGTAAGCAGTCACAGTTTCGGTGTACTCCTGCAGGTCTGTGTGGTTGTTGTAGGTGGCCGCCTCTTTAAACATGTTCCAGTCTGTGTCCTGGAAGCAGTCCTGCAGTGCTGAGGTGGCATTGTCTGGCCATACTGTGATCTGCTTTTGAACCGGTTTGGTGAGTTTTAGAAGTGGTCTGTATGCTGGGATTAGCATAACAGAGATGTGGTCCGAGTACCCGAGGTGGGGGCGGGGTTCGGCTTTGAATGCGTTCTTTACTGTTGTGTAAACAAAGTCCAGCGTGTTGTTTCCCCTTGTTGCAAAGTTCACATGTTGGTAGAACTTTGTCAAAACTGTCTTTAGATTTGCGTGGTTGAAGTCACCGGCTATGATGAAAAAGCCGTCAGGGTTATTTGTTTGTTGTTCGCTGATGGCGCTGTACAGCTAGCGAAGCGCGTCCTTTGCGTTTGCACACGGAGGAATGTAAACCGCGACAATAACAATGGCCGTGAACTCCCGCGGCAGATAGAACGGTCGACACTTCACAACCATAAACTCCACCAGTGATGAACAGTGTTTTGTCACTACCGCAGCATTGTTACACCATTTTTTGTTGATATACACACACAAGCCACCCCCGCGAGTCTTACCAGACAGTGATGAATCTCTGTCCGCGCGGTAGCAAGTTAGTCCGTGCAGCTGAATGGCGGAGTCCGGGATGTTGTCGTTTAGCCATGTTTCAGTGAAAACAAACACACAACAATCCCTTGCCTCATGCTGTGTAGATCGACTGAGTTGAATTAAGTCCAGTTTGTTTTCCAGAGAGCGAACGTTTGAGAGCATGAGTGTTGGAAGAGCCGGTCTTGTGGGGTTAGCCCTCAGCCTAGCTCGTATACCTCCGCGCTTACCGCGCTTCCGTCCTCTCTTACACCGCTTGCGACGCCGCCTTGTGCGGGTAGCATCAGTCGGCGAGGCCACGGTCTCGAGGTCTGGCTCCAGCAGTAAACAAAGGCCTCGTAGCTTCTCAGTAGCCGCCGGCGAGAGTTTGAGTTTGTATGTCTTGTCGATATCCAAAAGGCTTTGGCGATCGTATATGTATCTCGGAGTGATCTCCCGATGAATTAACGGTAAATCGACACTATTTGGAGACGAACAGACGGCATTAAAAGACATAAAAGCACCGTCTTTGGGACCTGGAGAGACCGCTGCGTATGACCGCGCCGCCATCTTGGTTTCAGTATTCTATACTGTAGCTAAATGTTTTAATCTGTGACTTTATGTTGTAACTGTAATGACTGCTCTCTTTAAGTGTCATTTTTTCACTTTACATGCTTTGTAATGATATTTGCAGCAGGGGAGAGTGGGGCACAACTTAACACTTGGAGGCTTTCTCAGTTTGTGTAAATCCACTTGGGTTTCAGAGTATTTCATTTTTTCCACATTATTTTAACACGTCTGGTGCAAATATATGGCATTGCTTCATTAATACAGGGTGCACTTTTTTCTTTATTTACCTGAAAACATTAACACTTTATAATAACTTTTATTAATAAATTATTAACAAATATTATAGAATTCTTAACGGAACATTAGTTAATATAAATTGAAATAGCTAAAAACATGAGATAATGTGTTTGTTAATGTTTACTAATAAACTTATTAAAGTAATGCTTACAAATGTCATTAAACTTTTAATTCATATGATCATGCACTTCTTGAAAATCTACAATGATTTCAACAGATGTTACACAATTATTAAACATTTTTGTTAATGTACAACACTTTTGCTGCTATTGTGGTGTGATATGGATAAGGTTAGGAACTGGTTTGGTGGTATGGGTATGATTAACGGTTGGTTAAGTGGTCAATAGTGTATAAGGGTCAGTTTGATTACTATAAGGGAAGACAATTCAATCTGCTAATATTACATTATTTTGATAAAAGATAAATGAAGTATTTTCTTGAAAAAAAAATATTTTCTCCTGTTGAATATTCTGTTTAATGATACATAGTAGTATACTAATATAAGTGTTGAGGCAATAAAAAACAGTTTTGCACCCTGTGTGTTATAGCAAGCAATTAGCTAAACTTAACTAACCACCCTTTACACAAACGTTGTTACAGCAGCTAAAGGTCCAATGCCCATAAAGATACTAATGATTAGTAAATGTTTATAAACATTTACATTTGATGAATAGCTTGGGTACTGCAAAAACATGAACAAATAATAAATGATTTGTTAAGATGTGAAAATAGCAGAAGTCTACACAACAAATGAATACCAAATGTATTACCTTTATCTTTGAGTTAATTAATAATGTTAATGAATGGTTTGTGAAGTGCTTAAAATTACTAATTAAGCTATTTTTTAAAAAGAGAATCAGGTTATGTGAACTGAAGTTTAATGACATTTGTTAGCATTCAAAAGTAAATAAAAAAATAAATTTGTCATCATTGTATAATTTCCTTCATGTAGATTTAAAAAAAAGTGCATGAATGTATGAAGGAATGTATGAAGTTTAATGACATTTGTAAGCATTAAATAATGATCTGTGTCTGTGAAGTGATTGTTGATTTTTTTAGCATACTGATGTTTTGCCTTCTTGATGCCATGAGACAGATTGGTTCTTGCTGTTTTGAGGGCTGCTTTATCTCCTGATCTGAATGCTTCATCTCTGGTCTTTAGCAGCCCACGAACCTCTGCTGTCATCCATGGCTTCTGATTGGCACGTGTGGTGATGGTTTTGGTGACTGTCACATCATCTATGCACTTTTTGATGTAAGCAGTCACAGTTTCGGTGTACTCCTGCAGGTCTGTGTGGTTGTTGTAGGTGGCCGCCTCTTTAAACATGTTCCAGTCTGTGTCCTGGAAGCAGTCCTGCAGTGCTGAGGTGGCATTGTCTGGCCATACTGTGATCTGCTTTTGAACCGGTTTGGTGAGTTTTAGAAGTGGTCTGTATGCTGGGATTAGCATAACAGAGATGTGGTCCGAGTACCCGAGGTGGGGGCGGGGTTCGGCTTTGAATGCGTTCTTTACTGTTGTGTAAACAAAGTCCAGCGTGTTGTTTCCCCTTGTTGCAAAGTTCACATGTTGGTAGAACTTTGGCAAAACTGTCTTTAGATTTGCGTGGTTGAAGTCACCGGCTATGATGAAAAAGCCGTCAGGGTTATTTGTTTGTTGTTCGCTGATGGCGCTGTACAGCTAGCGAAGCGCGTCCTTTGCGTTTGCACACGGAGGAATGTAAACCGCGACAATAACAATGGCCGTGAACTCCCGCGGCAGATAGAACGGTCGACACTTCACAACCATAAACTCCACCAGTGATGAACAGTGTTTTGTCACTACCGCAGCATTGTTACACCATTTTTTGTTGATATACACACACAAGCCACCCCCGCGAGTCTTACCAGACAGTGATGAATCTCTGTCCGCGCGGTAGCAAGTTAGTCCGTGCAGCTGAATGGCGGAGTCCGGGATGTTGTCGTTTAGCCATGTTTCAGTGAAAACAAACACACAACAATCCCTTTCCTCATGCTGTGTAGATCGACTGAGTTGAATTAAGTCCAGTTTGTTTTCCAGAGAGCGAACGTTTGAGAGCATGAGTGTTGGAAGAGCCGGTCTTGTGGGGTTAGCCCTCAGCCTAGCTCGTATACCTCCGCGCTTACCGCGCTTCCGTCCTCTCTTACACCGCTTGCGACGCCGCCTTGTGCGGGTAGCGTCAGTCGGCGAGGCCACGGTCTCGAGGTCTGGCTCCAGCAGTAAACAAAGGCCTCGTAGCTTCTCAGTAGCCGCCGGCGAGAGTTTGAGTTTGTATGTCTTGTCGATATCCAAAAGGCTTTGGCGATCGTATATGTATCTCGGAGTGATCTCCCGATGAATTAACGGTAAATCGACACTATTTGGAGACGAACAGACGGCATTAAAAGACATAAAAGCACCGTCTTTGGGACCTGGAGAGGCCGCTGCGTATGACCGCGCCGCCATCTTGGTTTCAGTATTCTATACTGTAGCTAAATGTTTTAATCTGTGACTTTATGTTGTAACTGTAATGACTGCTCTCTTTAAGTGTCATTTTTTCACTTTACATGCTTTGTAATGATATTTGCAGCAGGGGAGAGTGGGGCACAACTTAACACTTGGAGGCTTTCTCAGTTTGTGTAAATCCACTTGGGTTTCAGAGTATTTCATTTTTTCCACATTATTTTAACACGTCTGGTGCAAATATATGGCATTGCTTCATTAATACAGGGTGCACTTTTTTCTTTATTTACCTGAAAACATTAACACTTTATAATAACTTTTATTAATAAATTATTAACAAATATTATAGAATTCTTAACGGAACATTAGTTAATATAAATTGAAATAGCTAAAAACATGAGATAATGTGTTTGTTAATGTTTACTAATAAACTTATTAAAGTAATGCTTACAAATGTCATTAAACTTTTAATTCATATGATCATGCACTTCTTGAAAATCTACAATGATTTCAACAGATGTTACACAATTATTAAACATTTTTGTTAATGTACAACACTTTTGCTGCTATTGTGGTGTGATATGGATAAGGTTAGGAACTGGTTTGGTGGTATGGGTATGATTAACGGTTGGTTAAGTGGTCAATAGTGTATAAGGGTCAGTTTGATTACTATAAGGGAAGACAATTCAATCTGCTAATATTACATTATTTTGATAAAAGATAAATGAAGTATTTTCTTGAAAAAAAAAATATTTTCTCCTGTTGAATATTCTGTTTAATGATACACAGTAGTATACTAATATAAGTGTTGAGGCAATAAAAAACAGTTTTGCACCCTGTGTGTTATAGCAAGCAATTAGCTAAACTTAACTAACCACCCTTTACACAAACGTTGTTACAGCAGCTAAAGGTCCAATGCCCATAAAGATACTAATGATTAGTAAATGTTTATAAACATTTACATTTGATGAATAGCTTGGGTACTGCAAAAACATGAACAAATAATAAATGATTTGTTAAGATGTGAAAATAGCAGAAGTCTACACAACAAATGAATACCAAATGTATTACCTTTATCTTTGAGTTAATTAATAATGTTAATGAATGGTTTGTGAAGTGCTTAAAATTACTAATTAAGCTATTTTTTAAAAAGAGAATCAGGTTATGTGAACTGAAGTTTAATGACATTTGTTAGCATTCAAAAGTAAATAAAAAAATAAACTTGTCATCATTGTATAATTTCCTTCATGTAGATTTAAAAAAAAAAGTGCATGAATGTATGAAGGAATGTATGAAGTTTAATGACATTTGTAAGCATTAAATAATGATCCATTAAGCATTATATAGTGTTTGTTAATGATTTATTAATGAAGCTTTTAATCATTGTAAACCATCTGTCAAAATCATTTGAAGATTTTTTAAAAAAGGGCATGATATCATATAAACAAAGTTTATTGACATTTTTAAGCATTAAATAATGATCCTTTAAGCATTGTATAGTGTTTGTTAATGATTTATCAATGAAGCTTTTAATCATTGTACACTGTTCTGTCAAAATCAATTGAAGATTTTTTTTGAAAGTGCATGATCATATGAACAGAAAGTATATTGACATTTTTAAGCATTTCAATTTACATTAAAAATTGTCTGATTATCATTAGATAATGTTTAATTATTACATTAGTTAACATTAACAGGGAATGTTATCTCATATTTCTAGCTATTAACTAATGGTCTGTTAAGCATTATAGAGTTATTAATGAAAGTTATTATGTAAACGGTATCAAAAATTCAAACTAAAATGTTTTGTAAATAAAAGATAACTGTAAAATAAGAGCAAATTTTTGTTAATTAAAAATAAACTAATTTTGGAGTCTGACAATGAACGCACTGCAAAACACAGCTATAAAGCATAGGTCAAAACAGGCCAAACAGATGAAGAAACACATTCAGAACATTTGAACATTTCTGAACATTCTGGTTCTTCCTTTCAGTCTTTATTCAACTTTCTCTCATGGGTTCTCTTTTGAATACTTCAATACGTTATATATGTAAATTTTTGCTAACGTCATGGAATATCACCTGTTTCTCAATATTGTACTTGTGTTTTTGTGCACCTCGTTGCCTGAGGACTATTCCAATTCAAAGTTCTCAGCCAAGCAGAGTTCAAATGCCCCTTTTATCTTTTAATGAAAAGCCCCATTTACTGAGGATTTATCAGGAGATGAGCCTGTCACATGATGAATGAAGGGATACCTTTCTCTCAAAGGAAATCTTGCTGAAAACTGGAAGATTTGGATGCAAAAATTTGACTTATTTCTTAAGGCTAATGGCATTACTGCCAAGTCCAGAAAGTGCAATGTGCCAATTTTTTTGCACGTTGCAGGTAAGGAGGCTATAAAAGTTTACATTATTATTGAATTTCAAGAAAACAAGAACGACAGAATTCACGTGCTAATCCAAAGCACTCAATGAATAAGTAGACATGCACAAAATCAATAAACAAAGAACAAACAAGACTAAGCAAAAAGAAGTTCATCGTGAATTAAATGAAGACACGAAATGCAGCAGGAACATGAAAATGCCCCACCTTTGGACTAGTATGTAAATTGTGCAATAAAAAGAACTGCTTTGCAAAAATGTGCAGAATTGAACATTAAAACTAAGAGAAGCACACATGTGAGCAAACTGAAGAAGTTCAGATGACATACAAGTAAAAAGCACAAGCTGTTACAATAGAAATGCAGAAGGAAACAGAGAAGTGGTAAGAGAAACTCAAGAAAAAAAGAAAAGTTGCATTTAAACTGGACACTGGTGCAGAATGCAATGTTCTGTCATTAAATATTTTCAACTCACAGGGCATCAAGAAGAAAATGAATAAATCTACCTACAAGTTACTTACACACTAAGGACACCAGATGTCACCAGTGGGCCAGAAGCTGCTGATCTGTGAGTATAAGGGACAAAAGCACAGAATTAAATTTCAAAGACACTCCTGCAATATTAGGAAGAGTCACATGACAAGCATTAGGCATGATAAAGAGCGTACATGAAGTGAAATTTTGACAACAACACTAAAAGAATGTGAAGATCTATCAAGATAGAATCACATTCAAGTGGATCCAACTTTCCACCTAGTTCATGCTACACATTAGTTCCAGTTGCCCTGGGGGGAAATGAATGAGAAGACAAACAAGTTCTACAGAAGTTTCTGAATATGCTGCAGTATCTTTCCAAGTTCATTCCGAATTTGTCAGAAGTAAATCCACCGTTCAGGCAGTTGCTTGAGAGCAAACTGGATAGATCAAAAGCTTTGGATACATAAGAGCGTTCTTACCGCAAGATCAAAGACCAGTAGCGTATGGATCACAAGCGAATGGAACAAAAAGAAATGCCAGATCAGAACATCATAGATCAAAGATCAAGAACATTGTTCATGTACTCACCGCTGATTCAGCCATTGTATTCAGATGTGAGACATTCCATCAGTATGACTACGGTAGAGAAGTTCAAGTAGAAAGTGATCACAAGCTACTGGAGAATATATTTAAGGAGCTGCTCTATCAAAAACCATCGATGTTGCAGAGGATGCTGCTCAGACTCCACTAATATAATTTCTCACCATACCACTTCAGCTGAGAAGGGAAATGTATAGAGTTCATAAATCACTCCTAGGCATGGAACTATTTACTGGCCAGGTATATCAGCTCAGAGAAAATGATATCTCAGTGTGCCATATGCAACAGTCACCAAAACAGTCACCCGACAACCACTGATACCACACACATTGCCAGGAAGGCCCTGGGAAAGATTGGTACTGGTTTGTTTTAACACAATGGTTTGTGTGTGTGTAGACTAGTTCTCCATATTTCCAAAAGTTGTGAAGCTGAATGAAACAACAAGCTGTCATCACTGCTTTCAAGTCTCTTCTAACAGCTGGACACATTGTGATGCAGTTGAATTTTGGTACAATTTTCCTCTATGTACTGTTGATATGACAACGTTTTGTCATGCCAGTATGTGCACTCTAAAAAATACTGGGTTAAATACAACCCAGTGCTGGGTAAATATTGGACAGAACACATGCTGGGTTGTTTTCAACCAACAGTTGGGCTAAATTTTTAACCCAACCTTCTGGGCAGTAACCCAACCACTGGGTCTAAACAACCCAATCGCTGGGTTCGTCCATATCTTACCCAGCATTGGGTTGTATTTAACCCAGCATTTTTTAGAGTGTGTGGAAACTTTTAAACTGTGTTATATAATTAGCCCCACATTATGTTGTGCTCTGCTCCCCATCACCAAAGAGTTTGTAAGTGTGTGTCACAAGCTCTCGAAAGGAGCTCTGAAAATAACTGAAGTTTCAAAAACTGCGATTTTGCATCAAAGCATGTTGTGTTGTAATTCATTGCTAATTTCATAGTTACTTGATTTCATATTTTGGTATAATATCACTGACTGAACTCTGCACACGATTCTGTGCCTGCTAAAATATTTGCATCTTATGCTTTGAGTGTTTTATTTCACACATGTATTGTTATCTTTGATGTATTTGTTCTTATATTCTTTTTTATTTGTCTTTCTGTGTAGTTTCACAGTGCTGTATGGTGCAAGGTGTTTCATTAATGGTGTTTTTTATAGTTCAAATATATATGTCTCTCTGATCATGTACTGTCAGTCCTGTGTCCCTGTGTCTTGTGTTTTTCTCCCCTTGTGCCTTCCTTGATCTAGTTTCTCCCTCCATGTCCATATTTGGTCCTTCCTGTTCCTGTCCCCATTTAGTTGTATATGCGTCAGCTGTGTTCTATTAATTTCCTCGTTTACTCCTAGCATTTATGATGAGACGACCGTCTTTCGGATGAGACATTAAACCAAGGTCCTAACTCTCTGTGGTCATTAAAAATCCCATGGCACTTCTCGTAAAAGAGTAGGGGTGTAACCCCGGTGTCCTGGCCAAATTCCCTCCACTGGCCCTTATCAATCATGGCCTCCTAATAATCCCCATCCACTTGATTGGCTCTATCTCTTTCCTCTCCACCTGTAGCTGGTGTGTGGTGAGCGCACTGGCACCGTTCCCCCCCCCCCCCACGATCGTAAAGCGTTTTGGGTGTATGGCAATACACAATAAAGCGCTATATAAATGAATCATTCATTCATTCATTCATTCATTCATTCATTTAAGCCCTGTGTTTCCCTGTCTCCAGCATCCAGTGTTATACGTCTAAACGTCCCTGTGCTACGTGTGTGACTCCTGGCTTCCCTGTGTTTCCCAGTGTGGATTAATAAAGATTGTTTATTTCTGAATCTCCTTAGTCTCCGCGCTCCTCGTTTCCAACACAGTAGCAGCAGCAACGTGACATGTACAGTCTATAACAGGAATTGTGCAATAAAGTTCTGAGGCTAAACCAAAAGTGTCATACAAACACTATCAAAGTAGTTCTGAATCTGATACCATATAGCTTTGAAGTTTACAATAGGCAAATGTTTACAATCGGCATATTGTTAAGTCATGCAAAGGCAACCTGTTGCCAACGTGTCGCCTACAAATGAATATGCCTTTATGGTCAGTATAAAAATCATGATGTTTGAACAGTATTGCTTATCTTACTTATTTTATACATCTACAAATATATCTGCTTTTTCCTTGCGTCAAAAACCAGTAAGTAGAAAACATTTTAAAAAGGAGCAGTCATATTTATATGGGTTTATGTAACAAGTCTTATGCAAATGAACTTTTTTACATGTGCAAATGTTTTAGATACCATTGTAGAAATACTCTATGCACCATAATGTAATCCATGAGCAGATGTTTTCTACAGAGCCCAAGACATGACATGCAGGGGAAAAAAATATTTATATTGTGGTGACAAATTAACAATCCGTTCCCATGACTTACTAATCCCTTACAAAAATTAACCATGGTTTTATTATAGTAAAATTGTAGAAACCATGTTTGTTTGTTTGTTTGTTTTTTGTTGTTGTTGTTGTTGTTGTTTTTTGTTTTGCTTTTGTTTTTTGCATACTGATTACTATTTGAATAAACACAGTTTTACTGCAAGTACTATAGTTAAACTATGGTTATTGTAGTAAAACCATGGTTAATTTTTGGTTACCATGGTTTAACTGTAGTAACCATGGTTTTTGGTGTTATTTGTGGTAAAAAAAACCATGGTTAATTTTATGTCAGCACGATTTGCAAATTCGTTCCCTTGTTTTAAAGTGCCCCTATTATGCCATTTTAAGGTTCCTAATATTGCTTTGGGGGTCTTCTACAATAGGTTTATATGCATGCAAGGTTAAAAAATGCTTTCGTTTTCTCAAAAACAAAATATTTAATATCACCTCATTTTCTAGCGAATCTCAAACGTTTTGTTCGAAGCAGTTCTAAGATTCAGTCTCTCTAAACCCCTCCTTTCTATGAGTCTACTCTGCTCTGATTGGTCAGATGGCCCAGTCTGTTGTGATTGGTCTACCGAGTACAGCGCATGTCAGAAACAATATGTCATACTCAGTAGGTCTGTATTATGAATGTTCCATAGAAAATATAAACATCAATTATTAATCATGCTTACAGTCTGTGATGCAGTGGAGTCAGCTCCAAATAAACTGGGTAAATAGCCATCTTTCAAGAGCAAGCTTTCTGTGAATCCCATGTTAAACCCCCCGAGATTAGACAAGCAGTCCTCAGTAAAATGACATGTTTGTGGGCGGGGTCAAGTTGTTCATGACCAGCCAGCGTAGAGCATAGGTGGAATTATGCAAATGTGTTATGTGTAGCCAGCATGGAAGTGGGATAACTTTATTTATCGTGCACTTTCGGCTTTACAACTTTGCAGATGTTTTACATTTACATACAGCTACATTACACACTGCATGAAAGGCAATATTGGAAATGGCATGGGTACTTTAAGTAAATCGTGAGTACATTTTACTAATTTGTTGCCTCATTTTAGTGAAATCGTGAGTAAGTGTTACTACCCATCTGCAAATTCATAAACCCATCATGCTTTTTGATTAGTGAGAAAAAACCTCTAGTGCTTGTGTTAGGGATGTAGTCTCTTCATAAAGAGGGTGCAATCCACATTATCTTTCCTGTAAGAGCGGACGCGGCCGATTGTAAATTTTATGGGTCTGGCTTCTTATCTCATCTGCATCCAGCTATTTTTAGCTGTACAAAACAGCTTGTTTTATATTTTTTTTTTTCCCACGTCATGTCGAGGGCTCTGTAGATTTCAACAGTGTGGGTTAGTCAGATAAATTGAGTCATATGCCTGGTCATGTGTTCCCGCATGAGGAGACACCCTCCATGTAAAATGAAACAGCTTTTTAGCCTACTAATATTAAAGCTAGGGTAGGCAGTTTACTGTACATAAAATGCGGGCATCAGGGAGCCGCTATTAATATGTAGGGCATTGAAACTGCTTTCAAATGCATGATCGCTTTTTACTTTCACTTTCATTTTCAAGATTCACGATCGCACGAACTCTGTTTATACTATGGAGCGCCAGTACTTACCACACATTTTACAAGATCAGATGCTTGTCAGTGGTGCTCAGGATCTGTAAATCATTCGCCATCATCCTCAGTCATCTCTCCTTACTCTGTTTATGTGGTAAGTGAAATCTTATGTACTGTAATGTAACAGGCTACCGCTAGCAAGGAGCTAACCATGTCCCTTTAGTGGCTAGCGTTATTTTATTAGAATGCGTTATTTGCTTTCCGTGCCTTTCTGAATACCCACACCAGCCCATCCCTGCATTTCACATCCCCTGCACAGCCTGGAACATAACATTTATTTCCATGATCTGCCATTTTCGCTGTTGTCCTCGCTTGTTTCTTCACAATACCTGCAGAACTTCTGATGGTTCGGCTGGTCTAGAACATGAGTGGGTATATGCAAATGTTGGGGGCATAACTATTAGTGATCCCTACTGTTACATCACAGTCGGTGTTATGTTCTGATTTGCCTATTTTTCAATGGTCTTTTTTTATTCACGAGATTTACATAAGAAGTAGGAAACAATGGTGTTTGAGGCTCACGGTATGTCATTTCCATGTACAGAACTCTTATTATTCAACTATGCCAAGGTAAATACAGTTTTCCATTCTATGGCACCTTTAAAATGTACTTATTGTATTATTTATGGTTAAGGTCCGTTTTGTTGTTGTTGAAAACTATTCACCTTATTTGTCCCATAAGATTGGGCACGGCCATTTGTAAATTGAATGTGTCTGGCTTCCAGTGCCATCCGCTTCCAGCTATTTTTAGCTGTACAAAACAGCTCGTTTGTTGCTTGATATTACAAATTGGTGTGTCATACCATATTATGTTAATGTATTATCTTAATTATGATCACACTGGTTTGTAGTGCAAACAGTTTTACCATTTACTGCACGTTGTTATTCTTCTCATTATTTCCATATTGCGGCTAATGAACCTGAAGTCTTGCTCATTCACAGAAAAGTTTTATACTTTCGCATAGTGATGGGCGCTTTAGCTTAGAAACTTTTGTGAATTAGCTGTTTCAAAACAGTGGTTCGCAGAGCGTATCAAACTGCCAAAGTCATGTGATTTCAGTAAACTAGGCTTCATTACCTAATAATTGTTTCGAAATTTCAATATTGATGTGCGCCCTTCCCCCAAGCCCAGTGGCCATTTTATGCCTATAACCATAAAAGCATTTTATACCTATAAATATAAATTTGGATTATTTATAGTGTTGTAAAAAGTTCCTGTGCTTCGATATTGGAATTGTATGTGAAGGTACCAGTTTTTCTGTAAAGAAAATCTATAGTTATAGGCATAAAATAAAAAGGCCACTGGGCTTGGGGGAAGGGCGCACATAAAAACATATTGTCCAGCCAATTACGATTCGTTTAGGTTATGCATTAATTTAACCATCCTTAAAAAAAAAAAAAAAAAAAAAAAGTTAATCCTTAGCCATGCATGGTACGAATCAAATGAATTATGCATATTTCCATCTCAAGCAACAACAACAAAATGGACCTTAACCATAAATAATACAATAAGTACATTTTAAAAGAACACTTACTGGTTGGATTGGAGTTGAAGTCACTCTGGATGTCGAAGCCCCTTAATGCTGCTCTTACAGCCTTCTCTATTGTCCCCGAGAGATCGTTCGGGACCGCCGTGAGTATTAATGTCTAGTAATGTCTAGTAATCGATTGAGCTTGGTAAAGGCTAGAAGGCATACGTATGGTGCTATTGGGCATGTCCACATCAATACAGTGTAATTTTTCTCACATTGTACAACAATAATTACTATTTTTCCATTATTGTAAGGGGTAGGTTTTAGGGTTGGGGTAGGTGTAGACGTTAATAAAACACAATCTAATAGGTAGAAAATTAATTTCATTGTCTATTTTCGGTCGGAGCTGTATCCCTTCTAGCCACAACCATTGAGTTCCACCGCACAGCAGGATGTCACTGCCCAATGCTGTCATAATTTGCATAAATTTGACTGTTGCTGCCTGACTGGTTTGGCGTCATGATGTCATCCAGCCACGGTGTAAAAATTTGCATGTTCTCTAAATATTTAGCTCAACATTTAGATTTAACATTTAAAATGTAATGTTATATATTTTAAATGTTACATATAGTCCACAAGACAAAAAAAAAAATAAAAATAAAAAAACCTGAAATTATTAAAATAACCCCCTTCAAAAGTTTGGGAACCCTTGGTTATTAATACTGTGTGTGGTTACCTGTGTGTGGTTACCTGGATGTTCTGATGTTTTTTGTTGTTGTTGTTGTTGTTGTTGTTTTGTGATGGTTGTTCATGAGTCCCTTGTTTGTTCTGAACAGTTAAACTGAGCACTGTTCTTCAGAAAAAAATTAATCCTCCATGTCCTCCAGATTCTTCAGTTTTCCTGCATCTTTTGCATATTTGAACCCAATCCAGCAGTGAGTGTATGATTTTGAGATCCATCTTTTCACACTGAGGACAATTGAGAGACTCAAACACAACTATTAAAAAAAGGTTCAAACATTCATATATCTTATATATATATATACAGTGGGTACGGAAAGTATTCAGACCCCCTTCACTTTTTTCAATTTTGTTATGTTGCAGCCTGATACTACAATTGTTTAAATTCATTTTTTTTCTCATTAATCTACACTCTGTACCTCATAATGATGAAGTGAAAACAGAATTTTAGAAATGTCTGTAAATTTATTAAAAAGAAAAAACTGAAATATCACATTTACATAAGTATTCAGACCCTTTGCAACAACACTTGAAATTTTGCTTAGGTGCCTCCCATGTCTCTTGATCATTGCAGAGATGTTTCTACACCTTGATTGGAGTCCGCCTGTGGTAAATTAAATTGATTGGACATGATTTGGAAAGGCACACACCTCTCTGTAAAAGGCCTCACAGCTGATAATGCATATCAGAGCGAAAACCAAGCCACGAGGTCAAAGGAACTGCCTGCAGAGCTCAGACACAGGATTGTATTGAGGCACAGATCTGAGGAAGGTTACAAAAAAAAATTTGCTGCACTGAAGGTTCCCAAGAGCACAGTGGCTTCCATAATTCTCAAATGGAAGAAGTTTGGCACAACCAGGACTCTTCCAAGAGCTGGTCCCCAGCCAAACTGAGCAATTGATGGAGAAGGGGCTTGTCTAGGCTGGTGACCAAGAACCTGGTGGTCACTCTAGTTGACCTCCATGATCATATATGCAGATGGGAGAAACCTACAGAAGGACAAACATCACTGCAACACTCCACCGATCTGGGCTTTATGGCAGTGTGGCCAAACTCAATCCTCTCCTCAGTGAAGACACATGAAAACACACTTGGAATTTGCAATAAAGCACCTAAAGGACCCTCAGACTCTGAGAAACAAGATTACCTGGTCTGATGAACCTCAATTCTAAGCATCATGTTTGAAGGAAACCGGCTCTTCTCATCACCTGCAGAGTACCATCCCAAAAGTAAAGTGTGCTGGTAGCAGCCTCATGCTGTTGGGCTGTTTTTCAGCAGCAGGGACTGATGAACTCATCAGAGTAGAAGAAAAGCTCAATGCACCAAAATATTGAGATAGCCTTAATGAAAACCCAGTCCAGGGCATTCAAAACCTCAGACTGGGCCGAAGGTTCACCTTCTTACATGACAATGACCCTAAGCACACAGCCAAGGCAACACAGGAGTGGCTTAGGGACAACTCTGTGAATGTCCTAGAGTGACCCAGCCAGAGCCCTGACTTGAACCCTATCGAACATCTCTGGAGAGACCTGAAAAAGGCTGTCAACAGACGGTTCCCACCCAACCTGACCGAGCTTGAGAGGATTTGCAAAGAAGAATGGCAGAAATTCCCCCAATCCAGTTGTGCAAAGCTTGTTGCGTCATACCCAAAAAGACTCGAGGCTGTAATTGCTGCCAAAGGTGCTTCAACTAAGTACTGAGTACTTATGTAAATGTGATATTTCAGTTTTTTCTTTTTAATAAATTTACAAACATTTCTAAAATTCTGTTTTCACTTTGTCATTATAAAGGACAGAGTGTAGAGTAATGAGAAAAAAAAAAGAATTTAAACAATTGTAGTATCAGTATATATATATGTATATATAAGACAAAAGTGTTTGTGGAATAACATTACAACATTAATATGACGTGTTTCACTGCAAGACCTGCATTCCTGTATTGCTCCAACACAGAGCACACCTCATTCTATTACATGAAAAATGAAAAGCATTCAGCCACTCCTGCCAAATTTGTCTTGACATAAACAAGATATGACATTTGCAGTATTGAAGTTCTTACAAAGAAAACTCAAACAATGCGGAAAGACATGAATAATAATGCCCTGCACTTTTTTCTTTGTAGCTTGTGAAATTAAGTGTGTGACTTTGAGACCATTCGTCAGCCAACGCCCAAGACTTCACTAAGAAAGACCACTGAACTGTCAGCCAATCAGCAACCTCGGGAAACCCCCAAAGACCACAACAAAAGGGAATCCCTTAACACAAATGCAACAAGCAACCTCCAGATTCTAGCTGAGCTGGTGTATTTAATATAAATTTTAGCCTCATTGAGAAACTCAATGCGAGGGTTAAATAAGTGATTGATGGTTCAGGTCTATGCAATTGCACATATTTCTGTAAACTTGGGATTTCACATGTTTATTCTTTAAACTCATCCTTTCCTCACTTTCTCTCTTTCTGCAACGTGTGAATGTGTGAATGCGTGTGTTCATGTGTTAGATTAGTTTACATGTCTTAGATTTATCAAATAAAGTCTTATTTATATTGAAAAGAGAAGTATCTTGTGTTTTGTGCTTAGAAGTTAATATCTTAAACTGCCGACCTTGCTACTGTGCTTATTAATAGTATTTTCACTATATTTTGGATTTTAATATCCAGTGCAGAGTTGGTTATATGGCTCATTCAATGAATCGCAGGTCGATTCAGCGATCAGCTGTAAAACAGTGATTCTGTTCAAATTCCCTACAAAATCATAAATGATTCCCTTTGAACTAAATTGACCTTGTTTACATTTTACCTGTTACCCTTACAATAATATATTTTAAAATGTAATTTACTCCTGTCATTGTAAAGCTGAATTTTCGGGATAATTACTCTGGTCTTCAGTGTCACTTGATCCTCCAGAAATAATTTTAATATGCTGATTTGCTGCTCAAGAAACATTTTTGGTGCTTGAATTTATTTGAAAAGAATCCCCCCCCCCCCCCTACAATTTAAGGCAACCTTGCTGAATTTAGTTATTATTTTTTTCTTCTGTTTTTATTTTCATTTTAAAGTTTAGTAAATAAAAAAAAAGTTTAGTCTACTGTTTTTTTTTTTTTTTTTTTTTTGTTGTTGTTGTTTTTCTCTTGACAAAAAGTGCATTTATTCAGTCGCAGAACGTCTTTTCGAGCACATCAAACCGGAGACGCTTCAGACGCGCGCTCCAGCTTCACTTCAGCTCCAGGCGCGAGTCAAACGAGTGTGGAAACGGTAGCCTACTGTGCTCGGAGTGCGTGCTCTTCTATTGCACGCACAAAGGCGCCGGCGGGCACTGTATTTTGTGGGTATACATGTTTGCACACTGTAACCCAATATAAACTTGAAGTCAACGTCTATACAGTACAGTAACACTTAACGAACTAGAATACAGCTGCCGAACTTTCCATCTTCTCACGTGCGCTGCATCTCTCTGCGATCTAGCTCCGCCTCATCTCGTGACATCGCTGCTACGCTGTAACTCTCTGATTGGTCAGAATCATCCAGGCCTTAGAGACAACCTGGCCTTTTGTACATGGAGGACTATATGTTGAATGTCCCTTTGGAGGTCAGCACTGGAGGAGTAGGCTGCCCCGTGAAGCTCCTGCCCATAGGCATTCAGGCACTCTGGTCACTAACCCAGAGAAGGATAACTGTCTTAGTTCGCAGCTTGGCTCTTCAAGCAATAAAGGAGGCTGCTCAGGCCAACCATCTGAGGGTAGCTTAAGGAATGCTGGCCCCTGGCTCCAAGTAGATCTCGATGAGGCTTGCCGCGAGTGATGTCGTCCGCTGTGTTGTCTGAAGATCTGACATAGCACCAGACGGCAGATGCTGTCAATGCTTTAAACTCTTTTGAATGTTTGAATTGGTAACAAAAACACAAGCAATTGATAAGCTTTCATGACAACGTGCAGCAGTGGCCCGTCAACTGTCCTGAGCATCTTTTTAGGCTGGCCTTGGCCAGTCGTTGAAATCGCCGAGGGGCACCCCATAGCCGTGGGCCCCTATGATCGTCACCACCTTTCACTGACAGCCCTGGCATAAGTTACCATGGAGACGAAACCCACTCAAAACCAACCCACCTTCTTGAGCCCGAAAAGTCAGTCAGACTTACCTGGGTAAAATCGGAAACCGGCCTCTGATGTTCCACAGCGTTAATTTACACTATCTTACATAATGCATGTGTGAGAGGTGTCTAAAACAAATAAAGAAATATATATCATGAATTACATCTGCAGTAAATGCACTATAAGAAATACGAGGATTAAACAGAGCGCCATCTAACTGAGCGAATATGAGAGTTACAAACAAGCCAAATCCTACTGACTAAAGAAGTTATTCACATGCAGCAATACACGGTAATTAAACAATTAATATAGGCCTAATCAAAACATAATGTAGCAAATTAGCTCATTGTGAGATGACATAATTAATCAACAGGTTGTTATCAATTATATTCATCTTCAGGAATTAACTGTAGCATTAATAGTACAATAAAATGATTTGTTCGTCCGCAGTATGGACAGTTTTAATCGTCTATTGACTCTTAGGAAAATTATTTCTCTGGCCACGAAAAATACTTTCCTTACTGATACATTGCTCACAGAGCATGTAACAAAACCCGACATTAAAGTGACCTCGTGAGCAGCAGACACAGACAACCAAGCGTGAATACATATGGATGTTTATTAAACTACACTACAGGGGAATATGCAACATCTAACTAGACACAAACTTACACACATTAAACCTAGATGCCAGTGCAAGGAAACATGGAGAGAGAGAGAGCAATTTTGAGCAAAATTGAGACCAATTTACCAATCGCACAGAGACCTTTAAAATGATACCAAACATGAAAGGGAAAAAAACATATTCACAAGATATGACACGTGATATATGGATATTCTTAATGAACTTTGAGTGAAAACCTTTTGGGGGAAAAGAGGAAGGGGCAGAGAGAGCAGGGGGTTGTAAATGAGCAAGGAGAGGGGTGTTGTTTGCTCTCTTTGAAGATCTCTTCTCCAGATAAGTTTTATTGTTTTATTGCATGGCATAGCATCTGTTTTTTGTGAGTTCTTGAGCTTCACGAGGAATGAATTTCATAATGAAATAATTTCACTCCTTACAGTCCTCCCCTTGGTCCCTTGGGGCAAACTCTCCCAAAGGGACCAAAATTAGATGATTTCCGTATGATGTTCATTACTGCCAAAGTCTTTGCAGAGTGGGCAGCACTAGTTGATGCATGCAGGAGCAGAGTGGTCACCTGAAATGACAAGGTTAAGACAGGTTGAGGAAAGCACTGCAGAAATCACATCAGTGACACGCACAGTCCTTTTAAGCATAGGCATTCTGTGTCGCTGCAGTCTTTTTGGTCAGGTGTGTTTCCACCTGCACTGGCTGTGGTGGTAATCAGTCTGTAGGATTGCTTGATGTATCAGGTCCGTTGAGTTGATCAAGCATGAGTTGAAAGTGTCCTCCTATTCTGGGGAAACATCTGTGTCCAGTATCATCCTCCCCAGGATGTTCATCTGACCTGCTGAGAAGCCTTCTGCCATCTTCAGGTAGAAGGTGTGATTTGCCGAATTTGTCAGATTTCCATGGGTGAAGAAATCATTTCACTGACGATGCTCCAATGTGTGCAAGACATCTAAACAACTTCTGAATGACCATGCAAAAACTGAACACTGATGACTTTGGTGATGTTGTGGGATGAGAAGAGGGTTATGAGATAAACAAAAATACACAAAATAACAATCATGTCACAAGTGCGAGTGGTAAATAAGGTCTCCATTCTTCAGTCAAATATTTAGTGGACAGGTCTCATTTGGTTGCCAGATTGTTTACTACCACTAAATAATGTAATTTGGATTTAGGTTCTTGGTCTGGGTGAATATAAGGGAAGTAGCAAAATCAATATAACCAGTATATTTACTAGTGTTATGCATAATTAAAATATGTCACATAATTAAACATAGAAATACACAATATCATAATAACCATTATAAAATTGCCTATATTAATTGTCTTGCAAAGCATTAATGCAAACCTAAGGTTTCAACTACGTCAATCAGAGAATGAAATTAACTGAAAGAGAGATTTAAAATCTGTAGTTCAAATTTTTCAATCATTCTCTGTGCATTTGATGTGCAGACTAAGTCACACTTGATAATGCAGATTTGCTCGTAAATTGGGTAATTGATTGTTCATATCAGATGTTATTTCTTTAAATAAATTTGTATGTTCATATCAGATGTTATTTCTTTAAATAAATTTGTATGGTCATTAGACGTGTTGTAAACTAGTGGGCCCCCTAGTCTGCAACAATGCCAATGATTGGACATGATAAATATTTTGTCCTAAGAGACCACTTGCGTTGCTGGATAGGTCTCATTTTAGAATTTGTAAATAGAATTCGAATCAATCGATGTGTGACTGTAGGGAAGTGATATGATGTGTGGCCAAGTATGGTGACCCATACTCGGAATTTGTGCTCTGCATTTAACCCATCCAAGTGCACGCACACAGTAGTGACCATACACAATTACCATACACACACTGTGAACACACACCTGGAGCAGTGGGCAGCCAATGCTGTGGGATTGCCCGGGAGCAGTTGTGGGTTCGGTGTCTTGCTTAAGGGTATTAGTTATTCACTCCCCCCACCTACAATCCCTGCCAGACCTGAGACTCGAACCCACGACCTTCAGGTTACAAGTCCGACTCTCTATCCATTAGGCCACGACTGCCATGCAAGTCCTATGCACATTACAGTGTTTACATACAGTAAGGTCATAAGACCATACAATTTGCACAAGATTTTAAAATTGAAAAAATGTTTGCCATAATTGAAATGAAATTATTAAAAAGAAAAAAAAAAATTTCCTTTGACCTATATGTATGAAGTCAATAATGCTTGATAGGTTTGAATGATGCGAGTAATTTAGACCTGGATGTCCTTATGTTCAATACCAGTTAAGTATATTGTGCAGTTGCAATAATGAAAGTGTGTTCTGTATGTTGGTGTGTATGTTTGTGTATAGGAGATGGGTGATGTCTAGTCTAATATAATCTGTGTTGTATAATTTAGTTCTAGCGCTACACTGGGAGATCATTTAATTACTTGTGCAGTGCTGTGAGGTGTGAATGACGCCTTGAAGAATTTCCACACCCATCTCCTTGTGTGTGCAGGCATCCTTGTGGAATTTGTCCCTCAGAGATGGCTGAAAGGGAAACAGACAGAGAGAAAACAGCTTAATCTTGAGCCTTTTCACAATTTGCTTGGAGACTGGTGGATCTTAATTTTCCTGTAATGGCCACAGCCATACAGTTGTTGCAGATGGTTGTAATTACATACCATCAGGAGCAAATTTGTTTTAATTTACACAGACATATATCATTATCATGATCATGTTTTGCAAACAAAAGGCCAAAATAAACTGAGTGTTAATGGTCAGATCTAGAAGCTAGTGTTTCAGCACATTCTAAGCATGTTGCACCTTAAGTGGCTGTTACAGCTGAATTTTCACAGTCTGCTGTGTTGCAGGCATTATGACACCCAGATCTGCTGGAAAATTTAACTTTTAAATGCTACTGTTTACACTAGTCAGATCTGTGTTCAGGGCATTAGCTTGCCAGTTTAGGTGCTTGCTTAGCAATTAGTATTTTCTTATTCTTTTCATAAATTTGACCATTTCCATCTCTGCAGTCTGTAAAGACTTGTGAATTTCTGCCTGATTTTAACATTACACACAACTTTAATCACATGTCCAGTAAAAATGAGTTCTCTGATCAGATTTCATATGTGCCGTCCTTCCCAGAGGGGAATGATTTAGTTTGCTAACACTTGCGCCACTGTGTTTTTGGTTTTGTTGCAAGGGAAATGACTAAACTTATACCTTCCCTTGTTACTGGGTTGCAGCTCAATGAAATCAAATTTAAAACATCTTATGACCTTGGATGGATTTGGCCTATTCAAGATATTGCAATCAGACTAATTATTTTAGTTTAATTATTCTTCTGAGGAGACGTTGTTCCTTGACAACATGTCTGCTCCTTGGTTCATTTTGCCTGGCACATGTGTCGCCTTCAGTGAGGGCAGATTGGTCTGAGACCAAACAAGAAGGTCGTTCGCCAGTGTGCAGAGGCGCTTCGAGACGAGGCCGCCCTGGTGATTTATGTATGACACCACGGACCTGCTGTCTGAGCGTATTAGCACATGGTGTCCTCTTATGTCCGGCAGGAAGAATTGACAGGCACGGCACACTGCTAGCATCTCTAGGCAGTTGATGTGCAGACCCGACTCTTCTTCGGACCAAAGACCGAAGGTCGGTTTGCCTTCGCACAGTGCTCCCCAACCTTTGTTGGAAGCATCTGTCGTGACAACCTTCTTTCTGTGCGCCGTGTCTAAGATCACACCCTGCTTCAGCCAGAGGGGATCCCTCCAACGGGCCAGGGCTGATACACAGGCCCGAGTCACCGTTATGCGATGGCGACCATGACGCCAAGCCGCAGAAGGAACCCTCTGCTTCAGCCAGAACTGGATGGGTCGCATGTGAAGCAGGCCCAACTGAAGTACTGGCAAAGCTGCTGCCATAAGGCCCAGTATTTTCTGGAAGGCCTTGAGCGGGTGAGCGGTCTCTTCCTTGAAGGAGGCCGCGCGGCGCTGAATCATCATGGCACGTTCCGCTGAGACAGTTGCTGTCATCTGCACTGAGTCGATAACTGTCCCAAGGAACGACACTCGTTGGCTGGGTGACAGTACGCTCTTGGCAAAGTTGACCCTGAGCCCCAGGCAATCTAAGTGGCTGAGGAGGAGGGTCTTGTGCGATGTTGAAACTGCCTCTGATTGGGCCAGAATGAGCCAGTCGTCGAGGTAGTTGAGGATGCGGATTCCCATCTGTCGCAGAGGGGAGAGAGCCACATCCATGCATCGCGTAAAAGTGCGGGGAGCCAGGGACAGCCCAAATGGAAGGACCCTGTATTGATATGCCGCCCCATCGAATGCGAATCTCAAGAATCGTCTGTGATGGGGGCTACCTGGATGTGAAAGTATGCGTCTTTCAGATCCAGTGACATGAACCAGTCCCCTGGGCATATTTGCGAGAGGATCTGCTTCAATGTGATCATCCTGAATGACCTTTTTACCAGGGCGTGATTCAGGAGTCTGAGATCTAGAATAGGTCGCAGGCCGCCGTCTTTTTTTGGGGACGAGGAAGTAGCGGCTGTAGAAGCCTGACTCGCTCTGGGCTGGAGGAATGACTTTTATGGCTCCCTTTACCAGCAGATTCATCACCTCTGCGCGCAGGACTTGAGCGTCCTCGCTGCGCACTGTGATGGCGAACACACCGTGGAAGCATGGTGGTCTTCGAGTGAATTGGAGTGAATAACCTCGTCTTATCGTAGCCATTATCCATTCTGACACACCTGCCAGGCCTCGGCTCGTGTGGCAAGAGGCTGAATAGGCTCTAAAGACTGGCTGCATAAGGGCAGGACGCTTATGATAGGCAGAAGAGGATATTTGCTCTCTTTCTGAAAATGTATGTGTTTTATTTTGTCCGCTATCACAGCGGTTGGACGCCCGGGCGCTAGAGTGGGCCCGTGGGGAACCAATAACACACTTCCCTCTGCACCCAGCGCTGAGCGGGGTGACAAGAGGCACGTTAGAGGCTACTTGCGGGGTGGTCCGGCGGTAGCAAGACTCGGGCCCCTCCTCTTCCTGCCTGGCTGATAATGTTGGTGTGTATGTTTGTGTATAGGAGATGGGTGATGTCTAGTCTAATATAATCTGTGTTGTATAATTTAGTTCCAGCGCTACACTGGGAGATCATGTAATTACTTGTGCAGTGCTGTGAGGTGTGAATGACCCCCTTGAAGAATTTCCACACCCATCTCCTTGTGTGTGCAGGCATCCTTGTGGAATTTGTCCCTCAGAGATGGCTGAAAGGGAAACAGACAGAGAGAAAACAGTTTAATCTTGAGCCTTTTCACAATTTGCTTGGAGACTGGTGGATCTTAATTTTCCTGTAATGGCCACAGCCATACAGTTGTTGCAGATGGTTGTAATTGCATACCATCAGGAGCAAATTTGTTTTAATTTACACAGACATATATCATTATCATGACCATGTTTTGTAAACAAAAGGCCAAAATAAACTGAGTGTTAATGGTCAGATCTAGAAGCTAGTGTTTCAGCACATTCTAAGCATGTTGCACCTTAAGTGGCTGTTACAGCTGAATTTTCAGTCTGCTGTGTTGCAGGCATTATGACACCCAGATCTGCTGGAAAATTTAACTTTTAAATGCTACTGTTTACACTAGTCAGATCTGTGTTCAGGGCATTAGCTTGCCAGTTTAGGTGCTTGCTTAGCAATTAGTATTTTCTTATTCTTTTCATAAATTTGACCATTTCCATCTCTGCAGTCTGTAAAGACTTGTGAATTTCTGCCTGATTTTAACATTACACACAACTTTAATCACATGTCCAGTAAAAATGAGTTCTCTGATCAGATTTCATATGTGCCGTCCTTCCCAGAGGGGAATGGTTTAGTTTGCTAACACTAGCGCCACTGTGTTTGTGGTTTTGTTGCAAGGGAAATGACTAAACTTATACCTTCCCTTGTTACTGGGTTGCAGCTCAATGAAATCAAATTTAAAGCATCTTATGATCTTGGATGGATTTGGCGAGACGAGTAGGGGGCAGGCCACGATTTAGTGAGCTCGTCGTGGACTTCGGGGAAGAAAGGGGACGAGCGTTCGTGGGGGACTTGCTGGCGCCCCGGGAGAAACCACTCATCCAGCCTGCTGCGAGACGGCTCCTCAGGCGGAGACCACTCGAGCCCGAGCTCACTGATAGCCTTAGTCAACACACGGACGAGCTCCTCGTCCGTTCTGGGTCTGGCGCTGCGTGAAGAGGATGGCGGCAAGAGGGCGGGGTCAGACACCGACCCCGATAACTCCTCCACGTCTGAAGCCGCCAGAGAAAGGCTGTCATCCATCTCAACGTCACTCCCACCGAACGAGATCATGTCGCTCGCAGCCGCGGAGGAACGCTGATCAGGTTGAGTGAAGAGGACCGGCGAATCCTCTCTCTGAGGTGACTGCGAGGCACGCGGGCACTGAGCCGACGTGAGCTCGCTCGTCTCCGGCCGCTCAAATCCTCTGAGCCGCTGTCTTTTTCTCGCAGGTCCCTGGGAGGAAGAAGATGGGAGGGCGTGAGGGGCGGAGTCGCTTTCTGAAAAGAAAGCTATCCGTGAGCGCAGAAAGGCAAGACTGAAACTTTCACAATGAGAGCAGTCAGTCCCGTTGAGCACAGCGTCAGCGTGGGATTTGCGTGCAGGAAAGTCCTGCACATCTTACAATGACAGCGCGGCATTTGAAACAACGCCATCCAAATTTGCTCTTTTATGATGCTCTTTTAGATAGTCACCGGATGGCGGCAGGGGATAGACCGGGATCTGTGAGCTGAGCGCTGCAAAAGGTCCAATCCAGATGCTGAAGCGTTTCAACGGTGAATCTCAGCGTCAGAGAAGAGTTAGCAAGAAAGAAGCTTTGCTGCTGAAGAGAAGAAATTTGAGATGCGGCGGCGAAGCGGCCGCTTATATAGCCATAGTCCCCGCCCGTTTTGGCGGGCTATGGCAGGCTGCTCAGCCATAGGCTCGCTCATCGCCGCCGCCGAGCCATTGGTTCGTTTTTATAGCACTGCACGAACCAATGGACGTGCAGTTTCACTGCGCGATTGAAAAGGCTTCAGTTGAAGAGGAAAAAAGGAGTTTTTCCCATATATGCGTCTTACGACGCAGTACGAGTGAGAATATCGACAGGGAACTTCGCTCAATCTGAAGATTTTTATGACTACAATATGAAATTGGACACAATTTTCATTTGTTTTGAGCTAAGATGTCACTAAGTTGATTCTTTTGAGGATCTATTTGAGTGAGAAAGTTTGAGGGTTGGGCAAACCCAGAGCAAATGCAAATGCAAAGTACACGTTGTTTTAGATTTATGGTCTCTTCATGTTTGCCTGTCTGCTTAAAGACAAAGATTGAAAGCAATACAAGTTTGCAGTAATTTCTGTAAAATCTAAAATAAAACCAAGCTATAGGCTGTATTTGTTAAGACTGAGCTTTGAACAGTGTTGTTAAGCCAAATATTGTGAGATCAGAGATTTTACTACTATTGAGTGATTTTCATTACATGTAATTTGATTAATCTGACTGTTTGACTAATTCTCCCTCAAAGGAAGCTGTGGATGTTACAAGCCTCATCAAAATTGTCATTATGTACATTACAGTTTTAGATTTTAGATATCTAATGTCTCCTCATTTTACGGTTTACATTTTACAGTGACAGAGACTTCTGCATGGAAGCAGCAGTTCTCTGGGACTGAGACATAAATTTTGCCAGATTAGAGCCTCTTTTAAAGTTCTCTAATTTTTAATCTCATTGCTCTGTCTTGCCCAACTTCACTTTCACATACAAAAGATTCTAGCGAGGATTTAATTATCTTTTTAATTCATCCAATCACATTACAATTCTTCTTAAAGGGGTCCTATTATGCTCTTTTACAAAGTCTTGATTTCGTTTTAGGGGTGTACTAGAACATGCTCTCATGCTTGGTGGTTCGAAAAATTATTTTTCACATAATTTACATTATTTCAATACCTCTCTCCCCAGTCTGGCACAGACGACTCAATTAGTTCCGGTTTGATGAAGGCCCGCCTTCCGAAAAACTAAATTTGTTGTGATTGGTTAGCTGTCCCAGTGCGCTGTGATTGGCGAACAGCTAGACAGAATGACTAAAAGCAAATCAATTCTCTGCCAGCGGGAGGCGCTGTTGTAGCGGGAGAGAGCGGGGTTTTCCCGGTAACGCTGTACACAAAGCAGAGCTCCGCTCACAAACCCTGCTTTATCAGACATTACATGCAAGATGAAATGAAAATGACTTCCACAATTTTCTGAAGACAGTCGGTTTCCTTCAGAAATACAGTGATATAAAAACACCCGCACCGGGTTTCGATTTTGAAACGTGCATTTGAATTTCCGGAGGCAGGATTTATTTTAATGATATTCTAATGGGCCAATTTGTGATGTCACAAATACAGGAAAACAACTTTGTTGTCCAAACGAGCCGTTCGTTGTAGTTCTTGAAAAGGGATTTTTTTTAAAAACGAAATATCTCCCTTTGGAGTGGACTTTGAGATTTGTAACTTTGTAGATCTTTTTTATGCCCAAACATACACACTACACACTGACTAAAATTCAAAAAGTGAAAACGCATAATAGGACCCCTTTAAATTCTTTGCACATAAATGTTTGCTTTCAAATGTTGTAAAGTTATAGTTGTAAAGCTAATAGACAATTATTAATTACTGACAGCAAATTATTAATATCAGAATTTAGGTTGCAATTTACAGCCCTCTGTTGAGCACCAGAATAAAATTTGGTTGATGTTATTCCAATTTTATTTTTGGTTCAAGAGACTTCATTCCTCATCTATTTTGCCGTTATCATGTCCCTGTCAATTCATGTGGTTTTGTCTAATTCCTATAAACCCACCGGATTTCTACGATCTCCGGTCTAATGATGAGTATACCGACTCATTCCACAAACATATGTCTATATGGGGTGCGTCTAAACTTTCCCTCAACACTTCTAAAAAGACAAATAAGAACTGACTCACCGCATCAGCTGGAGAAAAAGGGAAGGAGAAGCTCAAACCTCTTTCCGGAGCTTTTTTGGACATTGCGCTGAAAAGACCCTCGCCAACAGGTGATGGGAGATCACGTCAGGGTCACCCACTGTAAGGTTCCACCCGCTAGTCCAAAGAACAGAATCCAGCGGCCTGGTCGAAGGTTTAATGCGCATTCGGTCTTTTACTTGCGCTTCCGAATTTATCAGGATTTAGTTTCAATTTTAGTCTAGCTCCGTGTTCAATCTGACTCCGATTTCAAGTGATCATTAAATTTAGGCAATATTTCTAATTAAAAACTGATCACAAATATCAATTGTATGTTAGTTTAGATATTTGATTATTCTGGAAATTCCATATTTTCAATAATTCGTTCATCAGGGACCTGGCATTGCACAGAATTTCACTCGGCCGTTCAGTGAATTCACGACACAAACTCGCCAGTTCTAGACTTACTCAGAGGGTACAGGGTGATTAGATACCTTTAAGTCTGCTGCACCCTGCTAACCAATAACAAAAAGAGTATTTTCTCTCTAATCACGAAAACTGTAACTTGTTAAGCCAGTGATAGTCAGAAATCAGAAGGTCCCTAAGGATGTCTCCCATGATCCATTCATTGGTACTTCAGTATGGCCTATCCTGGTCGCAGATTTGTGGAAATGCAAAACTGCACTCTGATCTACTTGAAAAATTATTTCAGAAGAGATCAGAATAAATCAAATATAACAATTTATTATTAGTCAGGTAAAATTATATCATGCCAGTTACATAATGAAAATAATCAGAAGCCAAATTAGAACGGATAATGCAATTGTGAATCACATCGTAACCGCGTGGCAACCCCGGCTCTGGACATAGACACTGTAGCTATATGGGAAATAGCCAAGTGATCTACGCTGGAGACAAACAAATTTAACATAGTCACACCTGTAACAGTTATCCTAATTTAACACAAGACACACGGTCTAAATGCAGAGCATCTACAAACTTTTACCTAAGTATTTCAAAGACTACTTACAGCAAAGCAATCAGGTGGTTTAGAGAATAAACGTCTCGGTTACGTATGTAACCCTCGTTCCCTGAAGGAGGGAACGGAGACGTAACGTCATAGTGACTGACGTAATGGGATTTCGCCAGAGAGCCCAATCACCTTCGAGTATTAACAAAACAAGCCAATGACAGTTGGCGTGCGTGTTTCACCACGTGCACCCCGCCCTGCAGCGCAGGTATAAAAGGAGAGCGCGTGCAAACGCACATCAGTTTTTCGCTGAGGAGCCGAGACTGTGTGCCCCGGCCGTACAGCAACTGTGGCAATGGGACGTTACGTCTCCGTTCCCTCCTTCAGGGAACAAGGGTTACATACGTAACCGAGACGTTTCCTATCAGTCAGTCACGTTCGACGTAACGTCATAGTGAATGAATGAATGAATGATGCATTTATATAGCGCTTTATTGTGTATTTTCATACACCCAAAGCGCTTTACAATCATGTGGGGGGGTCTCTCCTCAACCACCACCAGTGTGCAGCATCCACCTGGATGATGCGACGGCAGCCACATGACAACGGCGCCAGTGCGCTCACCACACACCAGCTACAGGTGGAGAGGAGAGAGAGAGAGCCAATTCAGTGGATGGGGATTATTAGGAGGCCATGATTGATAAGGGCCAGCAGAGGGAATCTGGCCAGGACACCGGGTTACACCCCTACTCTTTACGAGAAGTGCCATGGGATTTTTAATGACCACAGAGAGTCAGGACCTCGGTTTAACGTCTCATCCGAAAGACGGTGCTTTTTGACAGTATAGTGTCCCCGTCACTATACTGGGGCATTAGGCCCCACACCGACTGCAGGGTGAGCACCCCCTGCTGGCCTTCACTAACACCTCTTCAAACAGCAACCTAGTTTTCCCAGGAGGTCTCCCATCCAGGTACTGACCAGGCTCAACCCTGCTTAGTTTCTGTGGGCAACCAGTCTTGGGCTGTAGGGTGATATGGCTGTGGCAGTGACTGACGTAATGGGATTCCTATGAAAACACCACTATTGTTGACCCCCTCCAGTGCCCTGCGGAAGCCGGCAAGTCCCCCCACAACAGTTGAGACGGAAGATAGGACAGGGATTAGGCAGAGATGAGAACCACTGCTGTTCCGTACAGTGGGTATGGATAACACGGGGAAAGCGTACCCAAGTAGGGGAACGCTACGGAAGCCACATCCTGCATAAAGCAGGGACGATGTGGAGATTACACATATGGACTGGCCAAGGGCAGTACTACATATGGAAGTCTCTGAGGTAGACTCAGCCAGCCTGGGGTGAGATCAATACACAGCAGAGACGGCAGAAGGTCTCTGCCAGGGAAAGACACGGGCTCACCGTGAGGGGAGCTATGCCGTGGAAGAATACACATGTGGGATCACCCAAAGGGGAATCACTACACACGGGCACCTAGCCCAGCACAAGGGCTGACCTTGGGCAAACACACGAGTGCTGGACCTGGCGCCTAGCGCTCCGCCATGCCTGACTGCCGAGAGTGCAGGAGGAACTTCAACAGGGTTCGCCAAGGGGAACTGTACTGAGAAGCAGTAAAAGCGCACGTATCCGGTCCGTAGAGGGGAATGGCACAGCAAGCGTGATTGACACCAAGCAGGTCCGGTGTTACTGGCCATCTGAGGCAAGTACACGGAGGACACAGGCTCTACACAGAGATTATAGAATCTCTGTGTAGAGCCTGTGTGTTAGGTGTCGCCCAGCATGCAGCTCTACAAAAGTCTGCTATCGAGGCGCCCCGCGCCAAAGCCCAGAAAGACTCCACACCTCTCGTAGTGTGTGCTCTTACACCGAGGGGGCACGGTAAGCACCGGGCCTGATATGCCAAGACTATAGCCTCCACTATTCAGTGGGCAAGTCTCTGTTTGGAGACAGCCTTTCCCTTCTGCTGTCCTCCGAAGCAGACAAAGAGCTGATCTGAGGTCCTGAAGTTCTGCGTGCAGTCCACGTAAACGCGCAAGGCGTGGACGGGACAGAGCAGAGCAATGGCTGGGTCTGCCTCCTACCGGAGCAGCACTTGCAAGTTCACCACCTGGTCCCTAAAGGGCGTGGTGGGAATTTTGGGCACATATCCAGGCCGGGATCTCAGGACAACTTAAGCTCTACTGACTGCAGAAGCTCGAAGAGCTCCTCCTTCAAGGCCAACAGGACTGAGGGGAGATCCCAAGAGGGTACCAGATGAGGAAGCTGATGACCAAGTCGTGCTTCCCCACAGATTTACCGTCTACTGCATCGTGATGTGCGGCAATAGCGGAAACATACACTTTGAGGGTGGAGAGAGACAGCCTTCGCTCCAACCCATCCTGCAGGAAAGAGAGCACGACCACAATCGGGCATCTACAGGGGTCTTCCCGGGGGAGAGAACACCAATCGACGAACAGATTCCACTTCAGCCTGTAAGCGTGTCTTGTAGACGGGGCTCTTGGTGAAGTGATGGTGTTTACTACCGCTGGAGGTAGCCCACCTAGAACCAGGTGCCAGAGGGTGCCCCCTCTCTGAGAAAGGAGATCCCTCCTCAGAGGAATTTGCCAAGGAGGGGCTGTCCCGAGGAGCATCAGTTCGGGGAACCAAGTCCGATTGGGCCAGTATGGCGCCACCAAGAGTACCTGCTCCTCGTCCTCCCTGACCTTGCACAGCGTCTGTGCGAGAAGGCTCACTGGAGGAAACGCATATTTGCATAGGCCCCGAGGCCAGCTGTGTGCCAGCGTGTCCGTGCCGAGGGTCCCCTCAGACAGGGAGTAAAACAGCTGGCAGTGGGACGTGTCCAGGGAGGCAAACAGGTCTACCCGAAGCGTTTCCAAATCAGAGTTTTATTGTTTTATTGCATGGCATGGCATCTGTTTTTTGTGAGTTCCTGAGCTTCATGAGGAATTAATTTCATAAGGAAATAATTTCACTCCTTACAAAGCCTAGAAGCGCATCTAAACAGTTAACAAGCAGTTACTTGCATTGGTTTGGAGTAAACTGTCCAGGTGCGTGTTCAATGCGTAGATTCTGATGAATTCCTTTAGGAGTGAAAGCTTCGTCATTCCAGCCATGGGTTGATTGGTCCAAAGTGAATCGACAAAGTTGCTGAACTTAAAACTGCCAGAAGCTCGGACTCCCCCCGGAAGGGGAGTCGCGAGATTTCCGAGGTGAGATGTGTGTCTCCCGGGAATCGAAAGTAAAGAGAAGAACCCCCTTTTTGGGTGTGGGATAAGTTTTATCTGGTTTCCCTGTAACACCCATTTTGGTTAGTTTGACCAATAACAAGGCACATAGTTTCAGTGGGAAAGTGTTTCTTTGTCCCACTTGACACCTCATTTGCATGTTTTATGACTGGTCTGAAGAATCTGTGTATTTTTTCCACAGTACAGTAAGAATAGTATGATGCATTTCACGATCACATAGTGTACATCATTGTTTGAGGAATACAGAGCAGATCATTTTGATACCAAGAAAGAAAGACCTAGAAGATATTAAACCAGAGATACATTCATATACCTGAATATGAATGTTTAGAGCTTACTAATATGAATAACGAGTGGTAACTAGGCTAATATAATAAGGAAACATACAAACACCACATGCATATACAAGATACATTTGTAACTGATTAATTATGGTCTAAATAAAGAAAATGTCTCTATGTGTGTGTGTTATGTGGATTGTAATCGTGGAGGTAGTCCACTGGTCAGCCAGGCCGTTGGTGCCTGGTACCGAGGGTCATGTAGTTCTCTTTGGAATGTGTTTGAAGTCCGATAGAGAAAACAGAGAGTCGATCTGTTCAGCATTTTTTTTTTGACAGTGAGGAGATAACCATTGGCAATTTAGCACCCATATAAAAGTAGAATGTGGGGCCAGGTCTGTGAATTATATGCAAATGTCAAAAGGCTAAAAGGATCTCTTAAGACATAAAGTCCCAGCGACCATCAAGGATCATAAGCAGATGTTACAATAATACAATAGCTACACAAAAAAAAAAAAAAAAAAAAATTCTGGGAACATTCTCGGAACATAAATAGAACGTTCCCTTTAGGTTAGGGGAATGTTCCCAGAACCTACCGAGAACATTCCCAGAAGGTTCCTGGAACGTTCCCCTAACCTAAAGGGAACATTCTATTATGTTAAAAAAAACTTTCCTGGCCAATCAATAGGGAACGTTCTTGAGAACGTTCCGGGAATGTTCTGGGAACCAAAAATTGTTAGCTGGGAATGGGCCGCTATACGTAAGCCGTCCCCATATTGTAGCAGTCAACGTCACGTCATTCACCATAGTAATCTCTGAATATTCGAAAGATGCCACAATCCTGCACAGAACGGTTCAACGGCTCTGTGCGGAATGACGTCAAGTTGACCGTTCCAAGATGGCAGCCGCATCTACGTGCCTGGAGCGGTCTAATGGGGCATCTATACATGTCTATGGGAACTTTAGACCGTGATGGAAATGCAGACAGCAACAGGTCTGGAGGAAAAAAAAAGTTCCTGGGAAAAAAGTTCCTGGGACAAATTGTTCCAGGTAATTTTGGTAAAGCGGCTTATGATATTTTGTTGACTAACATCTTTATAGTGCATTATTTTCAATGTGTTTATTGCTAGCGCAGAAAAAATAGACAAGTAATTCATGTGTGAGGTATCTAGGGTTGCCACCTTTAGCAAGGCAAAACAAGGGACACCCATTCACAAAACAAAACAAACAAACAAACAAACAAAAACAAAGACACAAGTAATCAGTGAGGAACTCATAGCTCACCAATAAACCATGAGAACACATTAACAGCAACAGAACACATTAATATGGCTATTTTTAAATTGGATTATTTATAATTATTAATTATTATTGGTCTTTTTTTGACAGTTCTGCAGCTGTTACCTGGATGGGATGAATTTTTATTATTTATTTATTTATTTTATTCATTTGCTTAAATTAGGACTACATAATTATGTAATTATTTGTCCCATTTTTATCTACATAATGTAGCATTTTTTTACTTTTTAAAATGCCAAATTGTATGTGACATATATGATTATTCATTATGTATATATTTATGATTAATATAAATGATAAATTAATAAATAGGGTCTAACATTAATTCTAACCTATTAATTCATTTCTAATTCTGTCTAAAATATAATAATTATATCTACCAAGCTCTGATAATGTGTGGACTATTATATTAACAGACTATCCAAATTTTAATAAAACAATAGGCCTATATCTTTAGAAGCATGGATATGTCTGTAATTTTAATGGTATGATTCACCCAAAAATGAAAATTCTGTCATAATTTTCCCAGGTTGTTCTAAACCTGCATAAAGTTCTTTCTTCTGTTGAACACAAAAGATACTTTGAAGAATGTGGGTAACTTGGTATATAAACAGCTGGTCCTCAGTAACTTCCAAAGTAGAGAAAAATACTATCAGAGTCTTTGGGGACCAGAAACTGTTTGGTTACCCACATTCTTCAAAGTATCTTCTTTTATGTTCAACAGAAGAAAGAAATGATTACAGGTTTGGAACAACTTGTGGGGCTGTAAACAATGAAAAAAAAAAAAACATTTTTGGGTGAACTATCCTTTTAAGTCAGACAGTCCACCGTGAGCAACTGAATGCTTCTCTGCAAACTGCGCGTTCATCATTAGTTACAGCACAGACCCATTGATTACTTTCCCATTCAGCCCTACATCTGGAGAGCCTTGCGTTTAAAGGGTGGATGTGAGCTCTCTAGATGTTTTAAACCGCGCAGGTTTAGCGCATGCTGCGTTCTGGAGACTCCGTCGCTATGGAAACAAAGACGCTAAAATGCAATCATTCGCAAATGAGCTTCTCTAATAATACTTCTTATGAGATTAATTTCATTACAATTGCTATTAGTATTATAAACAGTGCAAAACCCTTATTTATCTATTCAAATGTGTTGGCCTTTGTAAAATAAGGGAAAAATCATGTCCCGTATTGATTTGATATGGGACGCATCATTTTACCTTTAAATACGGGATGATTACGTATTTTAAGGGACGAGTGGCAACCCTAGAGGTATCTGATTGCCATGACAACCTCACACACTTGCTGCTGCTCTATGTAGGCCTCATCATAGTAAAAAAAAAAAAAAAAAGTGGATTTGTTAGTTTACTACTGAAAAGCTAGTGTATTTTATATTTATATTACATTTAGTCATTTAGCAGATGCTTTTATCCAAAGTGACTTACAAATGAGGCCAATGGAAACAATCAAAATCAACAAAAGAGCAATGATATGCAAGTGTGATGTCTCATTTAGCTTACGGCAGTACACATAGCAAGGATTTTTTTTTTATTATTATTATATATTAAATAAAAAGAAATCAGATAGAACAGAAAAAGAATAAAGCAAGCTAGTATTAGAGACCTTTTTGTTTTTTGTTAATTGTATATATAAACAGTGTTGGGCGTTACTTTAAAAAAGTAATTATAGTTACTAGTTACTTCTCACAAATAGTAACTGAGTTACATCATTATTAGTAACTGAGTTACATCATTATAAAAGTAACTACCAGGGAAAGTAATTGCGTTACTTTTTTAAAAAAAATGTTCAAATGTCAAATAACTTGGAAGCCCCCAATATTAAATATGTTAAATTAATGAAATGGACACTAAATAGAATAAATTATTATTATAAAGGGTGGCAAGTGATAAAATAAAACTACTACGAATTCTGCTACTAATAACAATATAAAACGCACTAAGGATTAATGAGCTGCTGGGTTCATGAATATTAATCCCGTTTTCTGCGTTTGCTTGAATTGATTTGCTGAAATCAAAACAGGGACAATAATAGGTGAACGTCAGCCAATGAGCTTGTCGTTTGCGCATTAGTTCCGCCCACTTCCAGCGAACCCGACAGTTCTTAAAAGCTGAAGAATTCTAAAGAAACTCCGTTATTTTGACAGGAAAATACAACAAAGAATATCGTTTACATGTAGCGCGTCAATTCTGCATGTTATGAAAGACTCTGTTGCTCTGTATATTTCTTTGCGCATGACACAAAATGACGACGGGTCGTGCGCCTTCACACTACAGTTTATGGTACGTCAAATACAGCTACACTGCGCATCCATTCAGATGAACTGAAAAATAAAATTATAATAATATTATAATAAATTATAGTAACGCCGCATTTTATTGTCAGTAACGGTAACGGCGTTGTAACGGGGGAAACAGTAATTCGTTTGATTACTCGTTACTGAAAAAAAATAACGCCGTTAGTAACATCATTTATTTATAACGTTGTTATTCCCATCACTGATAATAAATAAAAATAAAACAAATAGATAGAATTAAAAAAGAATAGAGAAGGTAGTGTTTTTTTAAATAATAATAATAATAATAATAATAATAAACGAGCAGTTAGTAAATGCAATTCTAAAAGGGGCCAGTTTTTTTTTTTTTTTTTTTTTTTTTGTTAAGAATAGAATAGAGAGTGCTAGAGTTAGATGATCAAATAAAGATGGAAGAGACGTGTTTTTAGCCAATTCTTGAAAATGGCTAAGGACTCAGCTGCTCGGATTGAGTTGGGCAGGTCATTCCACCAGGAGGGAATATTTAAAGGGGTCTTATTATGCTCTTTTACAAAGTCTTGATTTCATTTTAGGGGTGTACTAGAACATGCTCTCATGCTTGGTGGTTCAAAAAACACATTATTTTTCACATAATTTACATTATTACAATACCTCTCTCCCCAGTCTGGCACAGACGGCTCGATTAGTTCCGGGTTTGATGAAGGCCCGCCTTCCGAAAAACGAAATGTGTTGTGATTGGTTAGCTGTCCCAGTGCGCTGTGGTTGGCGAACAGCTAGACAGAATGACTAAAAGCAAATTAACTCTCTGCCAGCGGGAGGCACTGTTGGAGAAGGAGAGAGCGAGGTTTCCCCGGTAACGCTGTACACAAAGCAGAGCTCCGCTCACAAACCCTGCTTTATCAGACATTACATGCAAGATGAAATGAAAATGACATCCAAAATTTTCTGAAGACAGTCGGATTCCTTCAGAAATAAAGTGATATAAAAACACCCGCGCTGGGTTTAGATTTTGAAACGTGCATTCGAATCTCCGGAGGCAGGTTTTATTTTAATGATATTCTAATGGACCAATTTGTGATGTCACAAATACAGGAAAACAACTTTGTAGTCCAAACGAGCTGTTCGTTGTAGTTCTTGAAAAGGGATTTTATAAAAACAAAATATCTCCCTTTGGAGTTGACTTTGAGATTTGTAACTTTGTAGATCTTTTTTATGCCCAAACATACACACTACACACTGACTAAAATTCAAAAAGTGAAAAAGCATAATAGGACTCCTTTAAATCATGTAAGTCTGGATTTATGAGAGGACTTAGAGACACACACACACATCAGAAACAACATAGCATGACAGACACTTCCCTTCTTGAAAAGGAATCAGTCATACAGTATTGTGAATCATTCACGTGAATTGTGATATATTTTTTCTTATAAACAAAACTTGTAATTACCAAAGATTGCTGCAGCTCTGCATATTATAATCATAACTGCGTCGCTCCAGCCTCCACCTGAACCCAACAAACTGGAACTATTGCTTTATTCGATTATCTAATGACTCAATCCAACTGACTACATTAGGCCACACTTTGCTGCAACTCACCTGCCTGTAATTTTATGGTAATCCTGAAGAACTTGATTAGCTTGTACCGTAGCTTATTCAGGTGTGTTTGATTATGGTTGGAGCTAAACTCTGCAGGGAAGTGGATCTCGAGGGCCAGAGATGAGAACCTGCCCTAGTGTTTCCTGTGTTTTTGGTCTGGTATCGTCCTTTTAATGGATGTGATGTTGTTTTAATAAAATCTGTCTGCATTTGCACCCAGCTGTCCCTTGTCTCTGAGTCCTCCCAGCATGACAGAACATCAAAACTGCTAAGTTTTTGATCTTTCAGCAAGGAGCCAAGAGTATTGAGGACTACATCAAACAGTTTTGTGATCCTAAAAATAAAGCGACTGGGTGTGCTACAGGAGTACAAATGAAGGACATAAGAGACAATTATCAAATGAAACAATATAATAACAACAATATAATACTCCAAGACACTCATGTGGTTAAGAGTTAAAAAGCCTTTATGGGCTATTTCATTATAAAGTTGCTGGTTAACGCAATTTGGCTTTGCACAGCCTTCTTCAGAACACAGAGCACAGTTTTGTGATCTGGTCAGCCGTTTGAACTGGGGGAACAGTGCTTTGAATGTGCTTAGAATTTTTATTAATTTTTTTTTTTCTCCATTTTGGGCTCAATTAACCCCTCAAATCATGCCTTCTATGAGGCAAAAGCAACTTTACCCTCAGCAGTGTTGAGGACAACGCATTACAAGTAATGTGAGTTATGTAATCAGATTGCTTTTTTCAAGCAACTTGTAAAATATCTGAGTTACTTTTTCAAAAAAGTAATGTCAGTTATTTTGTTTTCCAATTTATTGACTGACAGCTCTCCTGTCCCCATGTTGAGAGAAATCGGAAGTAAGTGCAGAGGCCATGTATGTGCTGTGTAAATATGATGGTTACTGTAGTTCTAGACTAAAAGAGAACATGCATTTACTCATCTCACTTGCACAAAAACAGATTTAGTATTCCTCAATAAATACAATGAAATGCAAATTCATATGACACAAAGCTGCAATAATTAACCCTTTAAGCCCTGACGGAATTTTTGCCTCACTGAAGTTGATGTTTTTTCTGCGTGACATACACAAATATAATGACTCATAACTTAAACACCGTAGCAAGGAGAGTCAAAAGGTAGGTATGGTTTGACAGAAATCTTTCTATATTTTTAGGAGGGGGAAAAATCCTTGCATTTGAATTTTCTCATGTTGAGAAATAGGTGATAAAATTTAAGAAAAATTAGTGTGGTCAAGGGAAATTTTTCATATCAGTCTTATTTGACATTCAAAATCTCAGGACAGAAATAAGGTAGGAGGAAAAATTATTATTATTATTTATTTTATTTATTTATTTATTTATTTTTTATTTATTTATTTATTTATTTATTTGATGATGTTCCCCAGCATGTTAGCTGTGTCTGTCTCAAATTTTTTGGTGATAGGACAAAAGTATCCAAAAGTTACAGTATTTTGTAACAAAATAGGCCTTTTTGTTTAGATCTTGACTTCAGGAAGGAATTTTAAAAACTGTTGTTTTCTGAGTGCTATATACAAAAATAATGACTCATAACTCCAAAACCGTAGCAAGGAGAGTCAAAAGGTAGGTATGGTTTGATAGAAATCTTTCTATATTTTTAGGGGGGAAAATCTTTGCATTTGAGTATTCTCATGTTGAGGAATAGGTGATAAAATGTAAGAAAAATTTGTGTGGTCAAGGGAAATTTTTTATATGATTCTTATTTGACGTTCAATATCTCATGAAAGAAATAAGGTAGGAGAAAAATTCTTTTTGGTGATGTTCCCCTACATGTTTGCTGTATGTGAATTAAATTTTGTGGTGATATCATGAAGTAATCAAAAGTTATAGCATTTGGAACCAAGGTAGCCCTTCTGTTAGCCCTTGGCAGTTTTGAAATTGTTGTTTTGAATTTGAAGTAATGCTTCACTCAAGTTTAGTTAAAGCCCCAAACAATTACACTTGTTTTGTTCTACTCAATGAGACCTTTCAAATGACATGACACATGAATATCTGAGCTGTATGATGAGTACATGGCACAAAAAACTTTTTGCATAAATTATGAAAACATTTTTTTTCTATTTATCCGCAAATAGCTCAGCACTACTTAGGAGTTAATCAAAGTGGCCACATGCATTGTAAAGGTCAGACTCCAAGCTTTCAAATGACAACTATTTTGTGTTGATCAATGCAGTGAGTTTGAAAAATATAATTATTATTTTTTTTCCTTCGCTAGGGAGCGCCCGCTGGCGGTACACTCCGGTTTAGAGGAACTATAGGCAGCACTGGTTTGGAGTTGATCAGAATAGGTGGATGCATTCGAAAGCTGAATTTCTAAGCTTTAAAATGATACCTTATTATTTATTATTTTAAAAAGTTATATAGAAGATAAAACAGACAGAAACATTCTAGGTTTTACCTTCTGCTTGCCAAGTGTTCAATAGAGCTCTCCAACTGATTTCTTCAATTCATGGGTTTAGGTATTATTTACACACGAAAGGCGCAGTGGATTGTTTGACTCATTTCAATCGTGAGAATCTGCTGTAAATAATGATATGCCATTTTCCACGATCAGAGCATCTGTCATGAAATGATAAACGTAAAAAACCATGAGAATATTACAACTTGCGCATTTGGAGTTTTATGTGTTATAATTCCATGACAAACAACTTTAGGTCTAAATAACAGATTATGGTATGATTGGGCTCATTTTAATCAAAATTAAACATTTTCTTAAAATAATGCTGTGTGGTTTTTCAAGATCTATGCATGTTTCGTGAAGTTATGAGCTAAAATGCCACAGAACTGCAACCTGATTTTTTTGCTAAGCTACATGTCCTAATTCTTTTTTATGTGTTATAGCATTATGATGGATATCTTTAGATCTGAACGATGGATTATGGTGAGTTTGGGCTCTTTTTAATAGGGAGAATTTTCTGCAAATAATGACGTGCCATTTTCTATGATAAATGGATGTTTCATTAAGGTATGAGTGAAATCGCCACATGACAGCTACCTACCCTTTTTTTTTTCTACATGCTGACTGTGCAATTTTATGTGTGTTAAAAATTCATGAGGAATATCTTTATGTGGCAGAGCACTAAGGGATTAGAGATTTAGCACAACTACGCCACCCTGGGTCTAGCCCAGGGACCTATAATAAATAAAATTTATTTTTAGGCAACACAGGTCAGCTCACGATAAATTGGCAGGAGACATAGATATACAAAAGATAGTTTTTATTACAATTAAAAAAGGGTTTGTTACAAAACAGAGGGAAGTAGAAGAGCAATCACTGAGCGCAACAGTTCACATAACAGACTCAATTCCACACTTCACAAAATACAACGATGGGCAACCTGTTTCATCAAGGACATCCAAGGATCGAGGTACAGGAAACGAGGCTTGACAGCAGGGCATAAGGGCACAGTCGGCCTACACAGCAAAACACCCTTCACTTATACCTGTGACACACACGACCACTCCAGCCAGAACTCGTGAAAGAAACACCAACACCAGGAATCTGCCCCTGCCTTAGGCACTCAGCTCCTGTAATAAGCAGAAATCAGATTATACACTTGAAAAGACACAGTCACTCTATCACAGATGGCTTACAATAAGAAGAGTTGCCCACCCACACAGCTGATCCACAAATAAACAGCTTCAAATACTTAAATCCACCAAAATAACTAATGTAAGACTCCACCCGCTAGCCCAAAAAGTGGAATCCAGTGGCCTGGTCGAAGGTTTAATGCGTATTTGGTCTTTTACTAGCGTTTCTGAATTTATCAGGATTTGGTTTAAATTTTAGTCTAGCTCGTGTTCAATCTGACTCCAATTTCGCGTGATCATTAAATTTAGGCAATATTTCTAATAAAAAAAACTGATCACAAACATTGATTGTATATTAATTTAGATATTTGAATATTCTGGAAATCCCATACTTTCAGTTCTACGTTCTTTAGGGACCAGGTATCGCTTAGGAATTACACTTTGGCCGATTTTAGTGAATCCACGGACACAAACTCATCAGTTCAGTAACTTACTCAGAGGATGCAGAGTGATTGTAATACCTTTAAGTGAGCCGCGCCCTGCATACTCATAACAAAAAGTGTATTTTTTTCCTATAACCACGAGAGCTACACCGTGTTAAGCCAGTGACAGTCAGAAATCAGAAGATCTCTAATAGTGTTCCCTATGGTTCATCTATTGGTGCTTCCATTTGATCTGTCCTGAACGCAGACTTGTGGTAATACCACTACAATCTACTTGAAAAATGAGTTCAGAAGAGATCAGAATAAATCAGATATAACAATTTATTATTAGTCAGGTAAAATTATATCATGCCAATTACATAATGAAACGATTAGAAGCCAATTTAGAAAGGATAATACAATTGTGAATCACATTGTAGTCACGTGTCAACCCCGCTCCTGGACATACACACTGTAGCCATATGGGAAACAGCCAAGTGTTCCATGCAGGAGACAAACAAATTTAACATAGTCACACATGTAACAGTTATCCCAGTTTAACACAAGACACACGGTCTAAATGCAGAGCATCTACAACCTTTTACCTAAGTATTTCAAAGAACACTTACAGCAAAAGCAATCAGGTGGTTTAGAAAATAAACTTAACTGGTCTGTGTGTAGATGTAGTAGCACAAACAACTATACAGTGTGCTCTATGGGCACAATGTGTTTAACACAATTACGTTTTTGCATAAAACAGATTGCATACCTGACATCATAGAAACACACAGCAGTATGTGAGTTCTAGTGCAAAGCTCCAGAGTCTCACATGTGCTGTGTGGGGTTTTCTGACTACAGAATTCCAAAGTAGTGTTTTGTCACTTCCCTTATATACCCAAATAAGAAAAACAAAGAAATCTTCAGATCAGTTGTAAACACATAAAAGACCTTTTGGTATTTTTGGTTCTAGTGCCCCAGGGTCGCACTTGGCTGGGGATAGATAAACATCCCCACAGACTCCTAAAGGGGGACACACCCCCCTCCTCAGCAGAACACAATTCTACAAAAATTTTCAATATATCTCATAATACAAGTGACTACTGTGAAATTGAGACCATTTTACTAATCGCACAGAGACCTTTAAAATGATACCAAACATGAAAGGGAAAAACAACATTCACAAGATACAACACGTGATATATGGATATTCTTAAACCTTTTGGGGGAAAAGAGGGAGAGGGAGAGGCAGAGAGGGCAGGGGGTCGTAAATGAGCAAGGAGAGGGGTGTTGTTTGCTCTCTTTGAAGATCTCTTCTCCAATCAAATACATACAATCAAGAAAAGAGGAAAAGAGAAAATGTTTGTAACCAAGAAACGCACGCACCCACACACACACCAACGCTTCAACAAACGCAACGGAAATGGATTTCCAAAATAAATTTAACCAAAACAAAGCAACAGCGTCTCCAGATGATAGTTCCCACATAGCACCGACAACAGGGAAGCAAATCACACGTAGCGATGCCACTAATCTGTCTGCAATGAATTTAAAATTTAGACAGATCAAACAGACCCTCAGTGGATATCAAATAATAAAAATCAGAATATCAACCATAATGAATTTAAAAACACATACCGTACGATAGGGTTGTGCCGATAGACGATAGTATCATGTATCGACGATAGTCAGAGATAGACGATAGCAGATGTCTTTGTCGATAGTCAAAACGATATAAGGCTCATTCTCCTATTAATGTATAAAACTATTATTATTATTATTATTATTATTATTAGGTGGCCTATTATTATTGGGCTATTATTATCAAATTGCCCCGCTATTTCACCTCAGCGCCGCACTTTACACACACGCGCAAATGAGGAGTAGGCTTCTCCTCCTCATTGGAAATGTTTTAAAAACGGACTCTAAAACTAAGTCCACATCAAAATTGAACTGCAGGGTGATTAACCTTTATTTACAAATTAGGCTATGTCAAGAGTGCAAAAAGAGACATCTTTTAGACATCTTCTTGAATAGCTATGAGCTATGAATGAACGTCACGAAACTGCACCGGCAGCATTTCATTTTCTTTACAGCACATTAACAAAAAAAACATTGATGCTTATTCTTCATCATCGTTATTATAAAAAAATATGCAGTTAATAAGTTATCAGTCTAAAACAGGGCTCATCATGGGGCGCGCGGTCCGGAGCGCTGTATGATTGATGTATCCGTTTAATTTAACTTTACTCCAAAAATATGAACTTACCTGAAAATACTTTTATCTTTAACGTGTTTGTTTATGCCCAATATTTAGTGTTAAACTGTTCGTCTTTAAAATAAATCTATTTTTGATTTTCACCCTGACTGATTTTTAGACTGATAACTTCCGTCTTGTCACAGTAGGACACGCAGTCCTAATAGCGATGTATGACTGCTATATATGTTTCAGTATGTTTGAAAGTATATTATTTCGGTTATTGGTGCTTCCAGGCTCTCTCTCTCTCTCTCTCTCTCTCTCTCATGCATGCGCGGTTTAAAAATCACAAAATAGTTATGAAATAGCCTATGACAAGTACAGAGAGTCTCTTTCTTGCCCCCATCCACCCATGAACGATAATATTGTGTATCGGCGATCTCACAGGCTTGCGACATGACGATATGAAAAATGACCATATCGCCCAACAGTACCGTACGAGTTAGTTCTGAAATCCAATCAGTCAGGCAGACAAACAATGTGCTTGGAGCTCAGAGCTCGTTCAGTCTATCTGAGAGACAATGGGTTTGACGGAGGGACAGAATGCTCAAAACTCTGACTATAAATGAATACAACAAAAAAAACACTGCTACAACACGAACAAATTATTAAATAAAGGACACATCGCGACCGACTCCCTTACCTGCAGCAGGGCAACCTCAGCCAAATGCCAGCCAAGGGGTTTCCTTCAACATACCACTTTATAAGAAGGTACACTAATAAGAGCTTCAGTGTGCAATTAACAACACAGCCAACATTATCCAACATACCTGGATGGTGACTAAATGTGACGCAGAAAGCAAGGGGGCGTGACCCGTGACCCCATACTACCTCACCCACGAATTTATATATTCGCTCACTGCCCGATGATAGGACATTCAATGAGCAACCAGCCAACCAAATGTAAACAGGAAGAGCTTCATTACTCCTGCCACAATCTACCCCCCACTTCTGCATCGTCGCCCCAACGATGAACAAAACACTCACCACTCAAGTCCAGGGCCTAAACCATGCCGAAATTGTCCCCTCCAGCAGTACCCCATCATTACCCACCACCCCTGCAGACCGTGGGAGATGGTGTATATTGGAATGTTGACCAGCTGTAGCTCGCCTAGTCCGTCGCAGTACTACATCACCATTAGGTAAACTTTCTTGCGATTGGACTAAACCATCTTCAAGGGGCTGACCTTAATTAGCTGGGGCCCCCAGCCCACTGCTAGTCAAGGACCCTAAACGCCCTGGGTCAACTGGTACCCCGACGTCAGCAGCCAGAGGTGTCTCTGAAATCAAAACCCACAAATCTCCCTGCTCTGAACCCTCGGAAACCTGCTCACCCAAAGGTGGCACCGATTCAACTACTGGGCTTCGAGTAGATACCTGGACAGGAAAGTCCTTCTGTGTTTGAACCTTCAGCAACGAATGATGCACCTGCCTCACCTTATCCAAGTTATCTACAGGGGCAATGGAATAAACTGAACCTCCTTCTTTAGGGGCCCTCACCACCTGATACACCACTGGGCTCCACAGGTCCCGGATTTTTGACTGACCTCTCACGCCAACATCGCAGAGAAAAACCAGCTGACCCTCCCCCAGTGGTGTATCTCACACCTGTGAGTCATGTTGCACCTTACGGCGTTCTGCAGCGACCCTCAGATGCTCCCGTGCTCCTTCAAAAGCCACCTGCAATCAAGTTTGATGCTTTATAACCCACTCATGTACATTTCCTGCAACCGTCTCCTCCACCCTACCTAACAGAAAATTAACTGGTAAACGGGGCTCTTGACCAAACATCAAATAGTATGGTGACTCGCCAGTTGATTGATGGGGAGTGGTATTGTAGCTAAACAGTACCTGCGGTAGACATGAAGCCCAATCCCATTTACTTGGAGGAGGCAGGGTCCGCAAAAGGTTGTGCAAGGTCCTGTTGAACCGCTCACACTGGCCATTTCCTGCAGGATGATAAGGTGGGGTTCGAGACTTCTCCTCCTTATACAAATTACAAAACTGCTGTATAAGTGAAGATTCAAAGTTGCGGCCCTGGTCAGAATGTATACGACCAGGGACCCCAAACTTACAGAACCATTCCACCACAAGCCACCTTTTCTGCCCTCTGATCCCGTGTAGGAACCGCCAGGGTGTACTTTGTGAAGACATCTGTCATCACTGGCACCAAACCCGAACTGGACGGCTCCAACACAGTGAAATCAATGGCCAATATCTCATTTGGCCTAGAGGCCAGCAAATGCCCCATAAAACTGGAGGCAATCAGCTGTACATCTTTAGCAGACTGGCAACATTCACACTCCCTACACCAATGGGCCACCTCTCCAGACATACCAGGCCAATAGCAACGCCGACGAACCAACTCCATCGTTCATTCAGTGCCTTGGTGTCTGTGCTCCTGATGCAGCCACGTCAAAATCTCTTCTCTTAACACAGAAGGCAGAAGTACTTGAAAAATTTCCTCTCTTCCATCAGGGCGGAAGATTTGATGGTACAGGACCCCCTCACATTCTACCAGTCGGTCCCACTGACAGAGCACCGTCAAGCTACTCTTAGATAAAGATCGACGTTCATCTAAGCTGGGAAAGCTCTTACGCCACCAAAAACACAAGACCCAACCAATATCTGGGTCAGGCTCTTGTAACACCCTCAAATCAGCTGAAGAATGGCTTGGGAAGACCTGAAGTGCAGCTTTAGTAACCTGATATGCCGGCTACACTCCTGCTACCTGTTGTACAGATGCAAGAACCACAGTGGCTGGAAAAAGCTGTCCCACCCCATCGCTGTCCGTTGGAGGGTGTCTCGAAAGGGCACCAGAGTTACTGTTACTCTTACCTGGCCTGTACCGAATTTCATAGTCAAAAACAGCAAGCTGGGCTGCCCAGCGCTGTTCTGTGGCCCCCAGCTTGGCTGACGATAAATGACTCAGGGGATTATTGTCGGTAAAACAATACATTTATGCTCCAACAAATACTTTCTGAATTTTTCCGTCATTGCCCACTTGAACGCCAAAAATTCTAATTTCATCGAGCTGTAATTTACAGGATTGTGCTCAGTGGGCTACAAACTACGACTGGCGAAAGCGATAGGTCGAACCTTTCCCTCTTGTTCCTGGAAGAGGACTGCCTCCAGGCCCCAGTGACTGGCATCAACCTCAAGGATGAAGGGCAATGAAAAATCGGCATATGTGAGAATAGGCGAAGTTGTGAGCTTCTCCTTTAAAGTATCAAAGCTCTTTTGACTATGCTTTGTCCACGTACTGGAAAAGCTTGGTCCTGCTGATTTTTTATGCCTGCCCCCAACAAACTGAGCTCTGTCACATTACCCGGACGGCCCCAATTCACCACTACCTCCACTTTACTTGGGTCTGTGGCAACCCCCTGTGAGGACACCACATGACCCAAATACTTTACCTGTTGTTTGAAGAACACACACTTTTCCAGCTTTGCTTTGAGACCTTCCTGCTTCAATTGACCCAAGACCACCTCCAACTGTTCCAGATGCTGAGCCACTGAGGAGGAAAATACCACAATGTTGTCCAAATACAAAAGCAACGACTGATGCCGCTGATCACCCTACAATCTTTCAATCAAACGCTGGAAAGTGCTGGGAGCATTACAAAGCCCAAAAGGCATCCTATTCCATTCGAATAACCCGAATGGAATACAGAAGGCAGTTTTGGGCCTATCCCCCTCAGTGACTGGAACTTGGTGGGACCCGCTGCCCAAATCCAAAGTGGAAAACCAGCGGGCCCCTGTCAGTGCATCTAACGTCTCCTCTATGCGAGGCAGTGGGAACGTGTCTTTCCTGGTTTTCGAATTCAGCTGACAGTAGCCATCCAGCAGCTGGTTGATGTGCGTGTTCACCACATCATACTCCGAGGAGGGCAAGCGTCTATATCGATCTGATCATGTTTTCTGAAGTTACAAGCAAAATGGTGACATCAATATATTATTTTCATATGGGTCTGGGGGTGACTTCTTGTACAAAATCTTGCTCCAGTTTATTCAAAGTCCCAAACAATTATACTTGCTTTATTCTACTCCATGAGACCTTTCAAATGACATATGACACATGACTATCCGAGCTGTATGATGTTTTTGACATATCAGAGAGGCCTACATGGCCCAAAAAACATATTTTATAAATTATGGAAAAAAAAAAAGTAATTTATCAGCAAATAACTCGGCACTACTTTGGAGTTAAACAAAGTTAAACTACATGCATTGTAAAACTTTCAAATGATATCCATTTTTTGTTCATCAAGGCAGTGGTTTGAAAAATACGATTAGTACGGGGGGGGGGCGTCCTGCCCGTATTTTGTGTTATTCCATTCAGGTGTTGCTTAGTAATTTCATTATGATTTTTTTAGTGCGGGAGGATGTTAAATAACACAGTTATCTTTCATGTATTCAGTCCCATTTTATTAACCAATGTCTTTGCTGCTGACATTTGATCCACAATGGCAATACAGCTGAAAGGTTTTTTGAGCTGTACAGATGTGAATTTACATTTCCTTCAGCCTGAAGCGTATTCCTTCCGCTTTTGGTGTGAACAGGCTTTTGTATTTGCTAAAAGCAGAGTTTTTTTTTTTTCAATTAAAAACAAACAAGCAAGCCCAGCTCAGATGATAAAAGTAAAGCAAAAGTAATGTAACACATTACTTTTCATTACTTTTCATAAAAAGTACTTTTCATTACTTTTCATAAAAAGTAACTAAGTAATGGAATTAGTTACTTTTTAGGGAGTCATGCAGGATTGTAATGCATTACTTTTAAAAGTAATGTTTCCCAACACTGACCCTCAAACAATACATAAACTATGCTCTGGGACTCACCCAACACCTTGGGCTATGTCCTGAGGTCCACAGCATTTCCAGTTATGCTGGTCCCAAGTCTGCTGCTCAGCGCCCACTAGTCCAGTGGTCCCAAGTCTGTTGGTTTCAAGTCCAGTGGTCATAGCACCTTCTAGTCCAGTGGTCCCAAGTCCATTGGTCCCAGCGCTCTCTAGTTTAGTGGTCCCGAGTCAATTGGTCACAGCACTCCCAAGTATGGTGGTCTCAGCACTCCCAAGTCTGGGATTCCCGAATCAAGTCTGGTGACCCCAACATTCTCTAGTCCAGTGGTATCAGTGTTCCCAGGCCAGGCACTCCTGAGTCACTCAAATAACAGCCTGAGGGTCCCTTGCCTGACAGTCTCTCCTCTAGTGGTCCTTGATAGTGATGTCCAATTATTTAACGAATCGTTTTGAACTGGTTGTCACGAAGTAACTGGTCGATCTGGTTCACAATACTGATCTGAATTGAACTTTAGTTCCAAGTTGTTGATGCACAGCCCAAGTAGCACATCTGACTCATTGAGAATTGAATGAGCCAGTTCATCCAACTGTCTAAGTTTGCAGAGGATTACCAAGGAGTGAGTTGGCAATATGCATGCCTGAGGCACAGACTGGAAAAATGCTTATTATGACTATTTTTATTAAATAAAAATAAATAATTTTTTGTTAAAACCTGCAAATACCTTTTTGGCAAGAGATGTAAATAAGTTTTACTATAGTTTGTAGTGCATGCAGATTATATTTTTTTAAGCAGTTAAGCTAAAGCAAGGAGTTTATCAGACTGGCTTATTCTTTCAATATAATTATACATGTAGAACATATCCACTTTGGTGCAAAAATGTCTGTAATTGACTTCCGGTTATGAAGTGGTACTGAGAAGACGCGAGTTAACGACCCTCCTATAATTTTGAATACAAATCCTTCAAGTTCACTGAAAATTTTGATACATCCTTTGTTATTCAATGCACAAAAGTCTAACAACCGAAATGGCACCGAAAAAGAAGAACAGAATTCAAGAAAAAGTGAATAACGAGGCTCAAGAGATGTCACAGGATTCTGACTACGCAGATGAACTAAAAGAGATAGAGGAAAATGACGACAGCGAATCTACTAAAGTAACCGAGTTGAACCCCAGCAATGCAGATGTGTTACAAGCCATTAAAGTAATGGACAAATGAGTTATGAGTAAAATTGACGATGTTATGTCAGCGATCAAAGAGGTAAAGGAATGCGTGAAGGAGGCCGAGAAACGCATTTCTGGAGCGGAAGATGAAATTGTTCAACTTAGTGCTCGTGCAAACTCCCTTGAATCACAAGTTAAAAAACTGACAGAAAAGGCTGACAACATGGAAAACAGAAACAGCAACCTGAGGCTGGTGGGTTTACCGGAAAAAGAAGGAGGAAGTGATGCGTTTGCGTTTTTAGAGGCCTGGATTCCAAAATTATTGGAAATGGACTCGACTCGAGTCACTCGAGCACATCGTTAGTTATGGAGCGCGCACATAGAGTGGGCCCACAACGAAATAAGGATGTTCGGAACACAACACGGGATGCCAGTACACCACCAAGAACACTAATAATGAAGTTCCTAAACTTCAAACAAAAAGAACAGGTGCTTAGAGTGACCAGGTCCAAGGGGGTGATTTCATACAAGGAAAACACTCTTCACTTTCATCCAGATGTTTCGGCTGAAGTTCACAGGAAACAAAGAGCTTATGATGGAGTGAGACAGAAGCTGCGAGAGAGAGAGGAATCGGTAAACAAAGGATCATATACCCCGCTCATCTACTTCTTACTCACTTCTTACTACTTCTTACTCACCAGGAGAAATCAAGGGTGTTTGACACACCGGTGGTGGTCGAAAGCTTCATTGAAGAATTAGACACAGAATAAAGGTGGGCTCAATCCAGCTGGACTATTAAAATCCTGAATGTAGGTTTAAAATAACTCAGATCATACACCATAAACTATCCCTTTTGTTGTGGAGACTCGATAGAGAATCGAGACCAATTTGTAAAATAATAAAGTATGTTCAGGTATTATTGTTCTCTGGAAATGTGAAAAAGTGTGTTTATAGTTTAATTTAATATGTGAGAGTAATGTTACAAATAGGGTTGTGATGATAAATATAGACAGAAGTACCTGATAGTTCCTCACGGGTGTGTGGACCAATCAGCGCCATATACCGAGTGTAAGGGGTGGGGGGTCAAACGCAGTAGTATGGACGCTACTGGGGAAATCGGGGTTGTTGTTGAATGTTCTTTAATAATAGGTGTGTTGTTCATGATTGTTTATAGTTTTATTTTTTGCTTCTCAGTATTTATGATAGTTGAGTTTGTAAAAGGCAAAATATCTCTTAATAGGAAATAGTAAAAGATCATGGGGGAGACAGGGAATGTAAAATTTGTAACCTGGAATTGCAGAGGATTGGGCAATATATTGATAAAATACATACCAAATCCAGGAAGGTGATACAGGACTTTATGAAAGATCTTAATTTATTAGATGTTTGGAGGGATCTTAATCCTGCAGCGATATCATATTCCTGTTATTCTGGTATGCATAAAACATACTCACGTATTGATTATTACCTAATTTCCGCACAATTGCTTAACAATACAATGGATTGTAGTTATCACAGTATAGTCATCTCTGACCATCATACAAAACTACAAAATTAAAAAAAAAAAAAAAAATTCCCCCTAAATGGCGTTTTCAAATAGGATGGCTTCATGACCCAGAGTTTGTAGAATATGTGGGCAAACAAATTGATTTGTATTTTGAAATTAATAAATCTGAAACATCTGCTTGTACTAGATGGATAGCAGTCAAAGCTTTTGTTCGAGGACATATAACTTGGTTTTGCAGTTCAAAAGCTAGGAAATCTATACAAGAATTGAAACAATTAGAAGATCAAATCAAAAAAATTGAAAATAATAGTTTCCAGAAAACTACAGATACAGTGGAAGCAAAAGCGAAATTATTATTACTCAGGTCTTGATATAATGAATTGTCAGCAAGTAGAGCAGCTTCAAAAGTTTTAAACAAAGTTTGAAACAAAATTTTTATGAATATGGAGATAAAACAGGACGGTTACTTGCTTGGCAAATTCGACAACAACAAACGGAGCGTACTATCACAATAATTGAAAGTTCAACTGGAAATATAGTTGACCCAGTAGAGATCAATGAAGCATTTAGAACTTATTATGAAAAACGCTATAGCTCAGAGTGCTCACTAAATGTAGATATCCAGATGCAATTTTAGATAGTCTAAATATACCTCAGATTTCAATTGAAGAAAAGAACAAATTAGATGAAGACCTAACATTACAAGAAATTGGAGAAGCCATTGACTCTATGAAATCAGGAAAAGCTGCAGGCCCAGATGGGCTTCCTATAGAAATCTATAAAACATTTTAAAAAGTTGCTAACTCCTTTTATGGAAATGATAGTAGAGGCGTATCATCAAGATCTTTTGCTTGCATCAATGAGAGAAGCCTTAATTACATTATTACCAAACCCAGGAAAAACTAACACAAAGTGTGAAAGTATCCAGCCAATTAGCTTGTTAAATTCAGACACAAAAATATTAAGTAAAGTTATGGCTAAGAGATTAGAAGGTGCATTATCAAATTTAATAGGAGAGGATCAAAATGGTTTCATACAACATAGGCAAGGATTTCACAATGTTCGAAGAGTCCTAAATATTCTTTATGAACAGAGGGGTGAACGAAATACTGCTCTACTATCATTGGATGCCGAAAAGGCCTTCAATCGGGTTGAATGGTCTTATTTGTTTGATTTTTTTGGTCAGATTTGGTTTTGGTGAAAGGTACTGTAGGTGGGTTAGATTACTTTATAATAGTTCTACAGCATAAGTGTTGACAAATAATATTGTTTCAAAACCATTTAGCATATCAAGAGGGTGTAGACAAGGTTCTCCCCTTTCTCCTCTTCTTTTTGCCATCTCCATCGAGCCTTTTGCAATAGCAGTAAAAAAAAAAACACATTTGTGAAATTAATAGGCATTAAGATTGGATAGATAGAACATAAAATTACGTTATTCGCTGATGTCATTCTTTTCCTAAAGCATCTTGATACATCAATACCTGCTTTATTAGATCTTATCAGTAAAAATTTGGAAAAAATTCTGGATTCAAAATTAACAATTCTAAAAGTTCTATTCTATGTAAATTGTTACGGTCTCTGGTAGAAGAAACTCACGAAGAGCAGGGAATCCACACGAACAGTCTTTAATATAAATCCACTTGGAAACAGACAGGAAAAACTCAGGCATAATCCCAGCAAACAGGTAACATAAGCAATAACTGGCCAATGAAATGGGGAAAACTCAGGACTTATAAACCCAGGGGCTAATTGGATAATTAACGAAACACCAGGTGGGGACAATAAACTGATAAAGACACAGGGAAAACTAGGTCACAATAGAAACTCAAAACACAGACATGTAACAGATCGCCCCCTTCCGGGAAGGCGTGTCCTCACGCCGTAAAGAGTTCAAACTGAAGAGGGAGGGCGGGGGCTCAGGAGGAGGGTGTGGAACAGGAGAGAGGACCAACCAGAAACCGTACAAAAAATAAGTCCATGAGGGAGTGGAGGGTGGGAGGAGCCAAGGGAAAACCAGGAGCAGGCCATGAGTTGAGCCAAAGACCAACAAGGAGAGCCATGTGTTGAGCCAAAGACCAACCAGGACGAGGCCCCAGGGCAGAGTCGAAGGTGGGAGGAGCCAAGATGGGAATGACAACTTGACAGTCGTGAACACCCTGGGGACGACCGATGGAGATGCAACCCTCACTGAAGGAGACCCAGATGGAGCCGAAGAGCCGATGAGCCCATGCTCAGCCGATGGTCCTGGAGACCGAGGAGGAGCCGCGGCAACGAGCATCCGAGAAGGAACCGGAAATCCAGAGGTCAGAGACTGAGCTGGTGGGACCGAGGATGAAGGCGGAGTCGGGGGGGAAGGAGGAGCCAGCCGAAGCCACAGGTGCAGGCAGACCAACGACTGACCAAGGCGGAACCAGAGGGACGAGGGAGCCCGGAGAAGCCGTATGGCCGATGGTTTCTGGTGGAGCCAAGGGAGGGAGGAGCAAAGGTGGAGCCGACGTGTCGACGGGCCGAGGTGGAGCAGGGGGCACACAGGCTAGAGGTGGAGACAGGGGATCCTCTGTGTAGGATGGAGCTGATGGCTGAAGACACTCGGCATATCCAGCTGGCCAGTAGGAGGTGCAGAGGGGTTGAAGGACAGCAGCAATGACGGGGCTGAGGAACTGGCTGAGTGAGGAGGCAGGAGAGGGAGGCTGGGCAGCAATTCAGGACATACAGGAGACACGGGAGTAGCTGGAGAAACAGTAGTATCTGGAGAAACAGGGGAGCTGGGAAAAACTTCACTAAGAAAGTCAAAAAGGTTGTTCTCAAATAAGTCCTTCAGTTCCTCTAAATGACTGCCAGTGACTGCTGGCACCTCAAACACGGCGGTGGAGTTGTGGGCAGGGCTCTACTCCCAGCCCTTGAGCTCCACGAGAACTCCCTCTACGACAATCCGCGGTGTGGCCAGCTCGCGCACCTGGTCAGACTCTTGAAGAGAGGCCAACTCCGGGGCGATGGTACCTTCCGACCTTGTCCTCAGCCCTCCATCGCAGCGTGCCGACCTCCTCGGTCTGCGGTGGGCTCGTGCGACACCTCCGTCGCATCATTTGCTGGTGGTTGGCTGGTCTCTGGCAGTGGTGGAGTGGGGCTGGTGGCGAAGTCATCCTCCACAGGGCAGATGGTGAATGCTGAGTTGTTATGTACAGCACCCACTCCACAAAGGTGGCGAAATCCTCTTTAGGACCGCCCGCTTGAACACGTGCCTTTGACCGCTCACTCAGGCTGGTGTAATAGAAAACACAGAGCGTGCAGTCTGGATAGTGAGTACGGCACGCAAGCTAAATAAAGTCCAGTGTGAGCTTCCAGCGAGCGATCTCCCTGATCCAGGCAGAGAAGTTTTACGGGGGAAAGGTCCATAGGGAAAAAAATGAATAAAACAAAAAAAGGAAAAAACTGTTTCAGCCACTCAAACAGTCTGGGCCAGTTATTCTGTTACGGTCTCTGGTAGAAGAAACTCACGAAGAGCAGGAAATCCACACGAACAGTCTTTAATATATATCCACTTGGAAACAGACAGGAAAAACTCAGGCATAATCCCAGCAAACAGGTAACATAAGCAATAACTGGCCAATGAAATGGGGAAAACTCAGGACTTATAAACCCAGGGGCTAATGGGATAATTAATGAAACACCAGATGGGGACAATAAACTGATAAAGACACAGGGAAAACTAGGTCACCATAGAAACTCAAAACACAGACATGTAACATAAATGAGATTGACAGACACCAACCTAGTAATTGTTTTGCAAGTTTCAATATAGTTGACCATTTTACATACTTGGGTATAAAAATCAAAACCAAAACTAGGAGATGTTGTGCAAATAAATTATGATCCACTTCTTGAAAGTGTCAGTAGAAAGATGGATGTCCTTGCCCATATCTTTAATTGGTCGAATAAATATTTAGAAAATGAATATTTTGCCAAAATTTTTATATTTATTCCAGAACATTCCTCTGCCTCCCCCTAAACATCTATTTCATTTGGAATAACAGATGTTCCAGACTCCGTCTGACACTTCTATATTTGCCATATGATAGAGGAGGTCTATAGTGTCCTAATATTCATTGGTATTATTGTGCTGTGTAACTTAGAACAATTATGTTTTATTTTTTATCTCAGGACTGCCCGTCTTGGGTGGATATGGAATCGGCTGCCATTAATTCTGGCCTGCCTTTAAATTTGTGTTTATATTCTTCAGAATTGAAAGATCTTAATAAAATGTTTCCAATCCTGTAGTTATAAATATGATTGTCATATGGTTTGATGTGAAAAAAAAAATATCTAGGGGCCCTCTACCCTCTGTCTTGTTTTAGTCCCATTTGGGGCAATGAAATATTTAAACCAGGCAGATTAGACACAGGTTTCAAGATTTGGGCTGACAAGGGCATTCGAAAGATAGCAGATCTGTGTCATTTGAGGAAATAGTTAATACATGCAATATTCCTACAAAGCATTTCTTTAAGTATTTACAAATAAGAAATTTTATCCTCAAATCACTAAATAATTCCCTCGGTATGCCACCATTGTCTATTTTGGAAAAAGAAATGACAAGAAATTGTTTTAGTAAAGGTTTAATTTCTTCATTAATATGCTGGTGTCAGGATCAAAGGACTCTTCAAACTGTAAATTGGAAGCTTGGAGATCGGATCTTAAGGATGATATTCAGAAGGAGGACTGGATAGAAGCATGCAAGGAAGCTCAATCACTAACAATGAACACACGACTGAAACTGCTACAATATAAATGGTTGATGAGGATTTATATAACTCCAGTTGTACTCCAAATATAGGACAATGGCTGAAAGAAATGGTAACAAATATGTTAAAGGAAAAGATAACATATATTAAGATATAAATACATAATTTTCGATGGAGTTTGGGGACCTTTCGAATTGTTTTTAAAATGTAGTGGAGTTGGAAATGTGTTGATAGAAGACTAAAAAAAGAGGTGATATTGTATATTAATGTAAAATACTAATTTTTTAAAATACTAATAATTTTTTTTTCTTTTTTTATTTTATGTGCGTGTTTTCTTTGTTATATGGAAATTTATATGTACATGTGTATTGTTAAAATGCAATAAAAAGTCATTTAAAAAAAAACAAATGTCTGTAATTTGTGCTGTAGGTGCACGTATGTAGGCTACTCAAAATCGGTCCGTCGTATCCAACATGAAGGATTAGTGCATATAAATATGACCACAAACATATTTTGTGAATGAAAGGCAATAATAAGCAATATGCATTCACACAAATAACCTTATCTGAATCTTTTATTGATATACAGTAATGTGACAGTGAGTTAGAAAAGAAATGCATAGTGACATGATTGCATGATACCGTAAGGAACTGATGAGTCTTTTTTTTTTTTTAAAACAGTTCAATCAAATGAAAACCATATTGCATAAAGGAATCTGACTATGAATGACTAGTCACTTAGGTTCTTCCCTTTTCATCAGTGCTCCCAGGCATGGCAACTGCCATGTGGTGTGTGTGTGTGTGGGTCACACACACTTCCTCATCTGAGGTGGCGGTGTCTACTGCATCTCCTCAAAAGGCCAACCTTGCCTGCTTTGCCTGTTCTAATTTTTATTTATTTTTATTTATTTATTTTTTTTGGTTTCTATTTCATCCAATTTCCTCATTCCCTGATTGTTATCACCTTTGTCTTGTTTGTATTATTGGCTCTTGTCTGTTCTTTGTGTATTGTTTGTTTTAGTAAGCTCTTCTGCATTTGAATCAAACTGTTCCTCATTTCTAAATCATTCTGGTGTGACACACACCAGGAAGATCATGAAAGAGTCATGCAGGTAAAAGTAGCACCTTTAAGTAACAATTCAGTAAAAATGGAAAATTACTAACTATCAAGTTGATGAACTGCTATTTTCTCTGTTTATTCAGTGACAACAGAACAATGAAGCCTGAGATTTTAAATATCACTTAGACAGCAAAACAAATGTTTATACATAACTCACACATGTCATCATGCAGATTTCACAATGCCTTTTGTGAAGATTGCAGCTTCATCTTCAGAATTTAACAGAGAATTAAAGAACATATATGGTTTAATAGTGCAGACCTATTATAGATCATGTGCAAATAAAACACCAAAATGAAAGGACTGGAGGAAAAGCAATTATATGTGCATTTAATATGTTGCCTTGAGTATATCACAGTTTTCATTCTAAAAAGTTACATTTATATTACAAATCAAAAGTTAACATTACATTAAATTAAATTAAAAATGTTGCTTGCTTGTGCACACAAACACACCCAACTGATAGATTCAAAATCATAAAATAAATATCATTGCTATCTAAACTTTTTTTTTTTTTAGTTTAAAACACACACACACAAAAGATTTCAGAGCCAAAACATTTGAATGGAAGTGTAAATTTTGAACAAAGAGTACATTAATATAACATATGTATTTATCATAAATAAAAGTGAATATCAATAAATAATTGTGTTACTTAATGTCATTATCCTTTTCACCACCCTGTGTATAGATCAATCAGCCTCCTTTCGTGAAGTTCTAAGATGGTTTGAAGCTCAATCCCGCCACTGTGTTTACCAGTGCGTTTGAAAGACTTGGGTGTTTTTTCGAAATAGTGGTGCCATGTGCCTTTACTGTTCGCACCAAAGCCAAACACATTGACCTAGGCAAAGCAAAACAAACAAACAAAAAACACATCAGCAAAAGTAACTGGCGTTAGTGCACAGCACACAAACCCCAGAAAGTAACTGCTAAAAGCTTTACCTCATCACAAATGTGCATGGCGAATATTAACACAAGAAAACCCGTAGATGGATAAGATCTTCGAGACTTAATGTGGAGCCACGTTTTGTGCACATAATGCATGAAAACAGGGTGCATAACCATCACCTGAAAGAATGAGAAGACAACTATAAGCCACTTTAGAAACTACAATGGGGTTTAAAAGAGTCTGAGAAAATCTGAGACTCAGAACCTGATAATAAACATAAGTTTTAGGATTCTGACACCTTTTAAACAAAGAAATATTAAGATGTAAAAGGAAACATTTCTGCACAAGTGTTTACAGCATCACGTATTATGGTGATGCTAAAAGGTTCCCACTGAATATATCGTACAATTATCTCATGCCTAGTCTGTGTATCATAACATTGGTCTCCATAGCTGTTAGGTCTCCTTGGTGAAGTTTGTAGAAACAAAGTGCACATTCTTCTGCCCAGTTATGTCAATTCAAAGGTCTTTAAATGAACTCTTTTATTGAAAGGTTTATTGTTAAAAAACAAACTGTAGATACTGATCTTACTTTGTCCTTGTTGGCTTGTAGCTTGTCTATAACCTTAAACCGTGTTCTGTTGAGTAATACAATAAGAGAAAAAGGGTCAAAACAATTCAAGAAATGATTGATGATAAAATATATCTACACATCATTCAAAATATGACGTACGAAACCAATGTCGCAATCAAAATTTCATCTCAAAATCAAAAGAAAGACATCTTGCTTATAAGTATGTATATATATATATATATATATATATATATATATATATATATATATATATATATATATACACGTGCATCTCAATAAATTAGAATGTCATGGAAAAGTTCATTTATTTCAGTAATTCAACTCAAATTGTGAAACTCGTGTATTAAATAAATTCAATGCACACAGACTGAAGTAGTTTAAGTCTTTGGTTCTTTTAATTGTGATGATTTTGGCTCACATTTAACAAAAACCCACCAATTCACTATCTCAACAAATTAGAATATGGTGACATGCCAATCAGCTAATCAACTCAAAACACCTGCAAAGGTTTCCTGAGCCGTCAAAATGGTCTCTCAGTTTGGTTCACTAGGCTACACAATCATGGGGAAGACTGCTGATCTGACAGTTGTCCAGAAGACAATCATTGACACCCTTCACAAGGAGGGTAAGCCACAAACATTCATTTCCAAAGAAGCTGGCTGTTCACAGAGTGCTGTATCCAAGCATGTTAACAAAAAGTTGAGTGGAAGGAAAAAGTGTGGAAGAAAAAGATGCACAACCAACCGAGAGAACCGCAGCCTTATGAGGATTGTCAAGCAAAATCGATTCAAGAATTTGGGTGAACTTCACAAGGAATGGACTGAGGCTGGGGTCAAGGCATCAAGAGCCACCACACACAGACGTGTCAAGGAATTTGGCTACAGTTGTCGTATTCCTCTTGTTAAGCCACTCCTGAACCACAGACAACGTCAGAGGCGTCTTACCTGGGCTAAGGAGAAGAAGAACTGGACTGTTGCCCAGTGGTCCAAAGTCCTCTTTTCAGATGAGAGCAAGTTTTGTATTTCATTTGGAAACCAAGGTCCTAGAGTCTGGAGGAAGGGTGGAGAAGCTCATAGCCCAAGTTGCTTGAAGTCCAGTGTTAAGTTTCCACAGTCTGTGATGATTTGGGGTCCAGTGTCATCTGCTGGTGTTGGTCCATTGTGTTCTTTGAAAACCACTGCACCGTGAAGTCACTGCACCCGTTTACCAAGAAATTTTGGAGCACTTCATGCTTCCTTCTGCTGACCAGCTTTTTAAAGATGCTGATTTCATTTTCCAGCAGGATTTGGCACCTGCCCACACTGCCAAAAGCACCAAAAGTTGGTTAAATGACCATGGTGTTGGTGTGCTTGACTGGTCAGCAAACTCACCAGACCTGAACCCCATAGAGAATCTGTGGGGTATTGTCAAGAGGAAATTGAGAAACAAGAGACCAAAAAATGCAGATGAGCTGAAGGCCACTGTCAAAGAAACCTGGGCTTCCATACCACGCCAAATTGAGGCAGAAATTAAAGCAAAAGGAGCCCCTACCAAGTACAGCAGCCATATCACCCTGCAGCCCAAGACTGGTTGCCCACTGAAGCTAAGCAGGGTTGAGCCTGGTCAGTACCTGGATGGGAGACCTCCTGGGAAAACTAGGTTGCTGCTGGAAGAGGTGTTAGTGAGGCCAGCAGGGGGTGCTCACCCTGTGGTCTGTGTGGGTCCTACTGCCCCAGTATAGTGACGGGGACGCTATACTGTAAAAAGCATCGTCCTTCGGATGAGATGTTAAAGCGAGGTCCTGACTCTCTGTGGTCATTAAAAATCCCAGGATGTCCTTCGAAAAAGAGTAGGGGTGTAACCTCGGCATCCTGACCAAATTTGCCCATTGGCCTCTGACCATCATGGCCTCCTAATCATCCCCATACACTGATTGGCTTCATTACTCTGTCTCCTCTCCACCAATAAGCTGGTGTGTGGTGGGCGTTCTGGCGCAGTATGGCTGCCGTCGCATCATCCAGGTGGATGCTGCACACTGGTGGTGGATGAGGAGATTCCCCCTGACAATGTAAAGCGCTTTGAGTACGCAGAAAAGCGCTATATAAATGTAACTAATTATAATTATTAAGGATTGAGTACATATACAGTAAATGGACATACTTTCCAGAAGGCCAACAATTTACTATTTTTTTTTTATTGGTCTTATGAAGTATTCTAATTTGTTGAGATAGTGAATTGGTGGGTTTTTGTTAAATGTGAGACAAAATCATCACAATTAAAAGAACCAAAGACTTAAACTACTTCAGTCTGTGTGCACTGAATTTATTTAATACACGAGTTTCACAATTTGAGTTGAATTACTGAAATAAATGAACTTTTCCACAACATTCTAATTTATTGAGATGCACCTGTATATATATATATATATATATATATATATATATATATATATATATATACATATAAGGTTTAGGAATTACAGCTCTTTAATATGTAGAAAATTTGCTCAAAGGGAAATGTGCGTAAATAATTACAATTAATTATAATTCATTACAATTATTTATATCAGTTGCCAGTAGTAACTGTAGCAGAATTAATATTGTCATCAACTAATCTGTTTGTCCAGCGAACATTCAGTGTGATTTCATATCATCTCTAAGAAAGGATATTTTCAAGGACACAAAAAATAACCTTCTTAGAGTATTAATGCATTAGAGCATGTAGCTTGATCGGAATCGAAAAGAGACATTATTCACAAAGCAGTGACAGAATCAGAAATTCGGTTTTATTAACTAAACGCTAACACAACTAATCTAAACAAAAAAAATAAACAAACATACAATCACGCGTACATACACAGGGGAGCAAAGTGGATGAAAAAAATCAGATAAGAAACAGGGAATGAAGCTATGGAAAAGGAATCGTTTAATCTTTGAGTGAAACCATCAGCGCAGTTTAACAACGGGGTCTACAGCTTATACTAAACCTCTGTTTCATTTAGTTAAATGTACGATACTTGCATTGCCTTGGTCGTTGAACAAGTGTCCGGATGCAGTCTCAGATGAAAGTCTTGATGGTTTCAAGGTTTGGACTTGCGATCATGTTCTTCTGGGTTTGAAGAGTGATGAGCTCCAAACATATTCTGACTCTGTGGTGATTGAGACAGAGTGCAAAGCTCGAGAGACATCAGTGGAAATCCAAAGATCTTTGTTGAATGGAAAGATGAGGCCGCAGCCTGGCAGAAACTTAGGTGGTCCAGAAGAGTCCTAGCTCAGCATCCCCATATTCTCAGAATCTAAGAGAAACTAGACTGGACAGCGGTCACTGATGTGAGGCTTTTTAAGTTGAATTGAGGTCACACCTTTGGGGGGAGGGGGGTCGAAGAACCAACGGAGATCTACACTTTCGGAGGGAAAGTTTTATGACTCTTTGTCTTCGAGCATGGTAATCTGCTTGTGTAACTGGATTGGGTGTTCATGAAAAACTACTAAAGATTCTTAGAACACTAATATGTTGCATAGGTATCAACATATACTACACACTCTCATTTAGATCATCAGAAGATGCATTCAAAGAGACCAAACATGGTATAGGTGAGATTACAGGAACGAATGGTTCTCTCATAAGCATGCATAAAATAGTATACAATACAAAAGACAATATCCAAGAACAGTAATAATATACACAATGACCTGAGGATATGTGTGATAGGAAGGTTAAAGAAAGGTTTGTCTGTGAATGAATAGGAGAGAGTCCATTTCTATGGCATTGTGTGTCTTTCCAATGGGTAAATGAATTGAGAGCTGCTCTGCCCACATTCCTTTGGGCAATAAAACCAGTGTTATCAGCATTGGTTGCAATGGAACCAGAGACCTGTTCTGCCTTTTTGAGGTGATAGCTGCATTTTGGGGGAAGGTTCCATAGACCCTCATAGTTGGCTCTTTGGTTGGGTGAGGGGGTGTTAGAGATTATTTGTTAAATATAACAAATAATTGGGTGTCTGATTGGTCCAAACACTACAATATGTACCTCCCCCTTTTTCAAGGAACCATAAGTAATTGGGCAATTGACTCAAAAACTGTTTCATGGACAGATGTGGGCTATTTCTTCGTTATTTCTACATCAATTAAGCAGGTAAATGGCCTGGAGTTGATTCTAAGTGTTCCATTTGCATTTGGAAGCTGATGCTGTAAGCCCACATCATGAGGTCAAAGGATCACTCCATACACGTGAAACAGACAATTGTTAGGTTTAAAAAAAAAAAAAATCCATCAGAGAGATAGCAGGAACATTAGAAGTGGCCAAATCAACAGTTTGGTACATTCTGAGAACAAAATGACGCACTAGTGAGCTCAGCAACATAAAAAAGGCCTGGACATCCATGGAGGACAACAGTGGTGGATGATCAGAGAATCCTCTCCATGGTAAAGAAAAACCCTTTCACAACATCCAGCCAAGAGAAGAAGACTCTCCAGGAGGTAGACCTGTCACTGTCAAAGTCTACAATCAAGAGAGGACTTCACGAGAGCAAATACAGAGGGTTCACAACAAGGTGCAAACAAGACCAGATTAGATTTTTCCAAAAAACATCTAAAAAAAAGCCAGACCACTTCTGGAAAAGCATTCTTTGGATGGCTGAAATTAAGATCAATCTGTACCAGAATAGCAGAAAGAAAAAACAGCTCATGATCCAAAGCATACAACATCATCTGTGAAACATGGTGGAGCAGTGTGCTGGCATGAGCATGCATGGCTTCCAGTGGCACTGGGTTACTGGTGTTTAGTGATGATGTGACAGAAGACAGAAGCAGCCAGAAGAAGTGTGAAGTGTATATCTCTCTGCACAGATTCACTCGAATGGAGCAAAGTTGATTGGACGGCACTTCAAAGTACAAATGGATGATGACCCAAAACATACAGCAAAAGCAACTCAGGAGTTTTTGAAGGTAAAAAAAGTGGAATATTCTGCAATGGCCGAGTCGATCTCTTGATCTCAAGCCGATTGAGCATGCATTTCACTTGCTGAAGAAAACTAAAGGCAGAAAGACCCACAAACAAACAACAACTGAAGTCAGCTGCAGTAAAGGCCTGGCAAAGGAGGAAACCCAGTCTTTGGTGATGTCCATGAGTTCCAGACTTAAGGCAGTCATTGCCTGCAAAGGATTCTCAACAAAATATTAAAAATTAACATTTTATTGATGATTATATTTATTTGTCCAATTACATTTGAGCCCCTGAAAGTGGGGGGACTGTGTATAAAAATGGTTGTAATTCCTAAGTATTTTATGTAAAAAAAAAAATTGTTCTATCCCTTGAATTAAAACTTAAAGTCTGCACTTCAATTTCATCTTGATTGTTTTATTTTTAATTATATTCTGGTGGCATACAGAGCTGAAATTATGAAAATTGTGTTAGTATCCAAATATATATGGACCTAACTCTGTGTATGTGTGTGTGTGGTGTATGTATGTTTGTATGTATGTGTGTATATATATATATATATATATATATTAGGGGTGTTGCGATATACCGGTATTGACGATAACCGTGATATTCAAAGCATCGATTATCGATATCGTGTTAATTTAGTGTGTGACGATATACCGGTATTGGCGATAACCGCAATATTTAAAATGAACAGGACTCTTATGATAACACGACATGTAAATACTCCAGCGCCAGTACCTGGTTGACCTCCAGGTGGCAGTATTGCACCTTAACCCTGACACCTGTCAAACAAGAAGACAACGCAGAGCACGCAGCTACTCCGAGAAGAGCGGTGTTCAGTTATACGGAGTAAATTGCGATTATTTTATTAGTCATAGAATGGGAAATGGTACATTAGCCTGTTAACAGAGGTTTTCTGTGTTCATATATTTAAGTAAAGGGTGATTATTTTAATACGTACCGCGTTTTCTTTACTCGTCTTATTTTTGTATTTGCAATCAATACGGCCTGTGCGTAGAAGCACTTTATTTCTTTGTTCAAATCTATTAACAGTTACATGATTAAAACTGATCTAGAAAAACTGAGCGACCACATTGCTACATTAAACTCTGTAAAATGTTAAGTTGGTCGCAGTGCCATGCACTTAATGCCTCATCTGCGGTCGTTTTAGACGCACATTAAAACTGAATTAGCAGCGCTCTTACTGCATGACTTCAGTGGCGCCGGCGCAACTATAGGTTAAAGAGCTTAAAATACAGGTACGCAAGTTAACAGGTTAAAGTATCAGTTTAGATGTTAATATGGGAAGTTTGCAACACTTTACAATAAGGTTCATTAGTTAACATTAGTTCATTACATTAGTTAACATGAACTAAGAATGAACAATACTTCTACAGCATTTATTAATCTTAGTTCATGTTAATTTCAGAATTTATTAATGCATTATTAAAATCACAAGTTGTGTTTGTAAACATTAATGCACTGTGAACTAACATGAACAATGAACAATGAATTTTTATTAACTAACATTAACAAAGATTAATAAACTGTGTAATAAGTGTATCGTTCATTGTTTGTTCATGTTAGTTAATACATTAACTAATGTTAACAAATGACAACTTATTGTAAAGTGTTACCATTAATATTTATTCATCATACTGTTGAACTTGACAGTATTTTCTCTCGTTATTTCATAGGAGCTCCAAAGACGACAGAGAAAGCCAGAGTCTTGTGCCATGTGCTTATCAGTGTCTTTATGATCGTTGGGTAAAAAAGAAAAACTTAATAAACAAAGTAAAAAATAATTTGACTGATATCTTTGACTGATATATATATATATATATATATATATATATATATATAACAATTACTTATTTATTAATCTGAAAAATTAAACAGCAGTTTGTTGTTTAGATGGATTTATGGCATGATCAAAGACAGAAATACAGAGGAATTGTTAAAACTCTGGTCATCTTGGTGTCAAATATGTGATGAGCTCTGATATGCAGTGTTATTCTGAGAAGTCAGCTACGTGACTAACGCAAATCATGGGCTTGGTTGAGATAACGTGTGACACTGCAGCAGTGAGTTAGATGTTCTCACGTGTGAAAAGCAGAATTCCACTGTTGTGCAAAGACTGACTATGGAAAAGATTATTACAGTAATATAACGTCACCATAAGAGATATGAATATCAGATAAGGTTTTCACCAGGAAACATTGTCATATTGGTTCTTTCATAACTAGGAGTTACGCAGGTTATCCTCTCAACTTAAATTGTGAATTATTCACAATTTACACATCATGGCTTGATGACGTATAAACAGAAAAACATTGTAGCTGATTTAAGTATATATAAATCTGGAAGCATTGTGAGAATGCATCCTGAACTCTGGAAAAATTGTTTAACTATAATGAAAATGGTTGTAAAAATAAGCTTCATTTTCTTTATTCAAAATATTTATAAATAATATATAATATAAAAATAACATTTTTTTCATTTTGTGGTCAAATGTGACCTTATTTCCGTCATGTTCTCTCACCGTTTGATAGATCCATCAGTTAGAGCACTGGTGACCCACTGTATATCTAGCGTTTTGAAGGGCAACAGCACCAGGTGTGTGTTGTTGTCCAGATGGATGGCACTTTCTGGGTACATGATACGATGGGTCGTCCTGGATCCCACATCTTTCTCATAGCCTTGAACTGGTGCTTTATTCATCCTGTGGAAATCAGAATTGTAAAATTATAGTCTCTATCACAGCTTCTTTATTATATAGAGTCAAGAAAATAAAAGTTTACCTGAACACAAAATCGTGGTTGTCTATAACAGGACCATAGTATGATCCTAAAAGGTTCCCAGAGTTCCCCACCACAGCACAGGTTCGACAGCGGGACGGGCCGGCGTCTCTGTACTGTTCTTCTCCAGGAATGACAGAAAACAGCTCCTTAATCACTTGGGAGTAATTAGCTTTGCTCCTTGTAGATTGTAGAGACTGTGAATAGATTAAAAACAAATCAGTGACTCAGGAAAGTACACTTCTACCATCAGCATGAAACCAGAATCAAATAAAAATCAACATGAACATTTTATATAAACTAATGACATAAAAGTAGCTAATTACTTAGTAGCTAATTAGTAGCTAATTACACATATTATTCTTCCTTGTTCTCCTTTTACAGTCAAGAATTTAAAAAACTGACTTCTATTCAGTGTGAATATGAATGGAACTGGCCACACCTAAAATATTTAGATTAAAATGTACTGGAGTGAAATTCAAAGAAATTCAAAAGAGTCATGCAAGAATTCCCTTGACACAACTGGCTCCACTTTGAAGATGTCAGGGTGCTTCCACAATGAATCAGCACACTAGAATGATTTCTGATTAATCGTTTGACACTAAAGACTGAAGTAATGGCTTCATGAAAAAAAAGGATGTCTTAGACATAATTTGAAAGCATTCTCAATTAAATTCTGAATTGCACTATACAGTCCAGCCTACTGTACATTAAAGTGGGCTGAAGTATCAAATGAGAAACACACTAAGCCAGTACCTGCCACCACTTAAAGATGTGGTCAGGGAGGACGCTGTTATTGAGAGAGAGCACTGGTGGGACATCTTTTCTGAAATGTTCAGCAAACCACTCGTCGTCACTCGCAGCCAAACAGCGCTCCATACAGGCACAGGGTTCTTCATGAATGAGCCGCTCCACCACGCTATTGTTCACCAAATCTTTAAAAAGTCCATAAGGAACTTTATGTATGGTCACAGTAAAGATGGTGGCGCTTAACAAAACCAAGATGACCTTTACATATTTACACCAGCGCATTTTGAATGCTGAGGGGCTTCTACTCTCTGATGTTGGGCCGGTTTAGAGTGAAGTCGAGGTGATTCCAGTTGATTCCTCTAGCACCTTTCTGCACCTTATCATGAGATCAGCTGCAAGAACCTGAGCAATAAATGACAATAAAGACATTTCTTTATAGGAATAAAGGGTTAGAGGAAGAGTAGTAGACTGACGTTTCATGTATGTTCTACATCAGCAGTGCCACGCCTGTGCGTTGTTTACGTGCAGGAAAATCACACTGATGAATGGAGGTGGGTTTGTAACAGGCCCGGCTCCAGATAGGAGATGAAGGGTGGGCCAAGTGATATCCCTGGTGGGCTAGGGAGATATATATATATATATATATATATATATATACTGTCACAGATCGACCAGGCTCCCACGCCAGCCAATCACATCGCACACCCTCACCGGAATACTAATGAAACGCACCTGCACGCACTCAACACATGATTACCTCAAGCCATATAAGCACGCACCTCACCACAGTTTAACGTCCGGTCTCGTTTACACATAGTGAATGATGCTATCACAGCGACCTACCTGCTACTTACCTCCTTGTGTACCTACCTCCAGTGTTCCCCGTCTGCCTGCTCCAACGCTACCCTCCGGAAGTCTGCTACTCTGTCTATGTGAGGTGTGTGCCCTCGATCTCCACTGCTTAATACTCCTGTCAAGACAACGATCTATAATCATTCTCTCATCTTCCGTCAATTGATATTCTGCTCACCATTTGCTCTGCTGAACATTAATAAACATCTATTATTTTCCCGAGTCTCCGTCTGAGTCTGCTGTACGTAACAGAAGACCGGACCTGACACCAAGGACAGCATGAGCAACACCGACCCTTTCCAGGAGCTCGTTGACAATCTCAGACGAGTTCTACTTCCTTCACCGGCTCCACCGCCATCACCACCGATCACCTCCACGACAAACACCATCACTTCTTCTGCACCCCTGATCGCCAGTCCCATGGCCCGACCAGCGCCCTTCTCTGGTGTGGCGGGGGAGTGCAACGGGTTTCTCTTACAATGCTCCTTAGCCCTAGAGATGCAACCGCAGCTATATCCCACTGAAAGATCAAAGATCGCCTTCATCATATCCCTCCTGACAGGTAAAGCTCTGCAGTGGGCTGAAACTATCTGGTCACAATCAGGTCCAGTCACTCAGTCTTTCCATAATTTCATCACTCACTTCCGTGAAGTGTTTGGCCACTCAACAGCCGATCCATCCATCAGTGATCAACTCTACCATCTCCGACAGGGAAACAGATCCATCCAGGACTACGCCCTTCAGTTCCGCACCCTCGCTGCAGCTAGCGGATGGAACGAACGATCATTACTTACCACTTATCGTCAAGGACTCGAACCTAAGTTGCGGTTGCAACTCGCAGGATATGATGATTCCAATGGACTGGAGCATTTAATCCAACTATCCATTCGTTGTTCAACCCGCATGCAATCATGTTTTGAGGAATCAGCCCAACTTACCCGTTGCACTCCTCAACAGCGCCCCCAAGAAGCAAACCGCCCTCCAGAACCAGTTCACGAACCCATGCAAACAGATAGTACCCGTTTGTCATACACAGAGCGGCAGAGGCGAATTACCCAGGGTCTATGTTTATATTGTGGAAATAGTGGACACCTAAGATCATCATGCCCCATTCGACCTCCTCGACTCCCGGTGAGTGCAATTCGACCCTCTATATCCAGAATGAATCCCCTATCTACTGTTGTAACACTTACTGCCTCCACTGTATCCATTCCAGTTCACGCCTTACTCGACACAGGGTCCGCCGGAAACTTCATTTCAGGGAGCCTCTGCCGCCAGCTCAATCTCCCAACCGTTACCAATCAAACCATCTATCAAGCCCAAGCGATAACTGGAAAACCCATCAGCCGCCGCCATGTAAGACTCAGTGCGGGTCCCGTTCAGCTACGAGTGGGTGAACTACATGAGGAACAACTCCATCTGCTGGTTCTGGAGGGATCTACAACGGACATAATCCTCGGACTTCCATGGTTTGTACAACATGATCCCCAGATTTCCTGGCGCTCGGGAGAAATCCTGAAGTGGGGCAACCAGTGTTTCCCAACATGTTTCCCTCGTCTACCTCACCCAGCTCCTCGTCAGATCCAATCTCTACCGGTAAACTCCACCTCCATAGAAAGCCCTCTTGAAAAACAGTCTGTCTCTATACCTTCCTGTTATGCCCCCTTCAGAGATGTCTTCTGCCCGAAGAGGGCCTCCCAATTACCTCCTCACCGGCCATGGGACTGCGCTATTGAACTGGTACCAGGTGAGCCAGTGCCCAAAGGGAAAATCTACCCGCTGTCTCTACCGGAACAGAAGGCCATGGAGGAGTACATCGAAGAGGCTCTTCAGCAAGGCTACATTCGCCCTTCGACATCCCCTGCTGCTTCAAGCTTCTTCTTCGTGGCAAAGAAGGACGGAGGCTTGCGGCCTTGCATTGACTACCGGGCACTTAACAAAATCACCATTAAGTTCCGATACCCTCTTCCTCTCGTCCCAGCAGCCCTGGAACATCTCCGCGGAGCCACCATCTTCACCAAGCTGGACCTCCGCAGCGCGTATAACCTCATCCGGATACGCGAGGGGGACGAGTGGAAGACGGCTTTCGTAACCCCTACTGGCCACTATGAATATCTTGTCATGCCGTATGGTCTTGTCAACGCCCCCTCCGTATTCCAAGACTTCATGCATGAGGTGCTCCGGGAGTATTTACACCGGTTCGTCTTGGTTTACATCGATGACATCCTCATCTACTCTCGGAGCTTGACCGAACATCGTCTCCACGTTGCGGAGGTCCTACAACGCCTACGCAAGTTTCATCTGTTCCTCAAGGCTGAGAAGTGTTCATTCCATCAACCGTCAGTACATTTCCTAGGATACAACATTGATAGTGGTGGCATCCGTATGGACGAGGGGAAGGTGGAAGCCATCAGGTCCTGGCCAGTCCCTACCACAATTAAAGAACTTCAAAGATTCCTTGGCTTCTCCAACTTCTACCGACGATTCATTCAGGGCTACAGTACCATTACCAGTCATCTAACCAACCTCCTACGGAACAAGCCCAAGTCTCTGTCCTGGACATCTGCCGCCACAGAAGCATTTGAACATCTGAAGGACGCCTTTACCCATGCTCCAATCCTCGTCCATCCTGATCCCACGAAACCCTTCATTGTAGAGGTAGATGCCTCGACTACGGGGGTTGGAGCTGTGTTATCCCAGCAGCAGGGGACCCCAGCCAAACTTCACCCATGTGCCTTCTTTTCCCGTAAGCTCAGCCCGGCGGAAAGAAACTATGACATCGGCAACAGGGAACTTCTGGCCATCAAGCTAGCCCTCGAAGAGTGGAGGCATTGGTTGGAGGGTTCACAACATCCATTTACCGTCCTAACTGACCACAAGAACTTACAATACTTACGCGAAGCCAAACGACTTAACCCTCGCCAGGCCCGTTGGGCACTCTTCTTCACCCGGTTTAACTTCACCATCTCTTACCGTCCAGGATCCAAGAACACTAAAGCCGATGCCTTATCACGTCTACATACTCCACAGGAAACTAACGAAGAACCAGAATCCATCATCCCCGATAAACTCATTGTCTGTCCCATCCAATGGAGTAACGACTCTGCCACCTCCTCCAATGCTTCCACGGCCATTCCGCCGGGCTGCCCACCAGGAATGCAGTATGTCCCTCGATTACAACGCAATCACCTTATCCACTCTGTACACACTTCACTGGGCACTGGCCACCCCGGGACCAACAGCACCCTCTCGCTATTGAAGAACCGCTACTGGTGGCCCAACATGGCAAGGGACGTGAGAAGGTTCGTCCAGGGTTGTGCAGAGTGTGCCATTTCCAAAAGTCCTCGCCACTTACCAGCAGGCAAGCTCCTCCCGTTACCCGTTCCAAATCGTCCATGGTCACACCTGGGAGTAGACTTCATCACCGACCTGCCAGATTCTGACGGTAAAACATGCATTCTGGTGATTGTGGACCGATTTTCAAAGTCTTGTCGACTCCTTCCTCTCAGGGGCCTGCCCACAGCCCTGGAAACAGCCGAATTATTGTTCAACTTCGTCTTCAGATATTTCGGCCTACCGGAAGATATAGTGTCGGACCGGGGCCCACAATTTATCTCCCGGGTCTGGAGGGGATTCTTCAAACTCCTAGGTGTGACCGTGAGTCTGTCATCAGGATACCATCCCCAATCGAACGGGCAAACGGAGAGGAAGATCCAAGAAATCGGCCGCTTCCTACGAACCTTCTGCCATGACCACCAGGACTCTTGGAACCAGTTTATTGGCTGGGCCGAGTACGCCCAGAACTCCCTACGTCAACCTTCTACTGGACTCACTCCCTTCCAGTGTGTACTCGGTTACCAGCCACCCTTGTTCCCCTGGTCTGGGGAGCCATCTGAGATACCAGCAGTGGATTACTGGTTCCGAGAGAGCGAGAGGGTCTGGGACAATGCTCACCATCATCTTCAGCGAGCAGTGCGCAGGCGCAAGATGACAGCAGACCTTCGTAGGTCCGAAGCCCCCCAGTACCAACCGGGACAGAAGGTCTGGCTGTCAACAAGGGACATCAGACTGCGCCTGCCCTGTAAAAAATTAAGTCCCAGATATGTTGGTCCCTTCACGATCGTGAAGCAAATCAACCCGGTCACCTTCCAGCTACACCTTCCTCCACAATATAAGATCCATCCCACATTTCACGTATCACTGTTAAAACCTTACCACCCTCCTATCTCTCCCTCCACAGAGCCTGGTCCAAGTGAGGAACCCCCTCTGCCACTGATTCTGGAAGATGGCGCCGTATACGAGGTGAAGCAGATCCTGGATTCCCGGCGCCGTGGTGGTCAGCTGGAATACCTTGTTGACTGGGAGGGCTATGGACCGGAGGAGAGATCTTGGGTTCCCAGGAATGACGTTCTAGATCCAACCCTACTCGAGGAATTCCACTCAACCTACCCAGATCGACCAGCTCCCAGGGGAAGAGGTAGACCACCACGCCGTCGGGGTCCTCGGCCCTCTGGAGCGGGCCGTGGAGAGGGGGGTAATGTCACAGATCGACCAGGCTCCCACGCCAGCCAATCACATCGCACACCCTCACCGGAATACTAATGAAACGCACCTGCACGCACTCAACACATGATTACCTCAAGCCATATAAGCACGCACCTCACCACAGTTTAACGTCCGGTCTCGTTTACACATAGTGAATGATGCTATCACAGCGACCTACCTGCTACTTACCTCCTTGTGTACCTACCTCCAGTGTTCCCCGTCTGCCTGCTCCAACGCTACCCTCCGGAAGTCTGCTACTCTGTCTATGTGAGGTGTGTGCCCTCGATCTCCACTGCTTAATACTCCTGTCAAGACAACGATCTATAATCATTCTCTCATCTTCCGTCAATTGATATTCTGCTCACCATTTGCTCTGCTGAACATTAATAAACATCTATTATTTTCCCGAGTCTCCGTCTGAGTCTGCTGTACGTAACATATACACACTAACTAATAACTTTTTAGTTTCTTATTTAGTATAATTTTATATATATATATATATATTCATAATATATATATTATTTATATATAATTGTACTCTAAATAAGAAACTAAAACTTCCAGTAGGTGGCAGTAAATATCTCAATAAGTAAGTTACTGAGTTATTCATTGGATTCTTTCAAATGGCTGATTCATTCAGGAATTAAGTAAATGGCTCAGTAGGGTCTCTTTATGAACGCGCTATTAAATCATCATTGGTTCTCCCGACTTGTTCCAAACGGATTCACTCAGAAACTAATCATTGCTGTGTTGCTCAGAGACGCACAGCTGTTCTTATGTGGCTTTATAGGTAATATTGTCCTTGGCAAGACAGACAATAGTGTCTAAAATATAACATAATATTAAGTTATTAACAGTTAGGCTGTGTATTGAACTGTTGTAAATTTAGTATCACATTTTCGCTTGTGCTATTTGGGACAAACAGCATTGTGTGATATTGCACTCTTTGAAATTGTGTGAAATTGCTACATATGATGTAAATATGAAGCAAAAACTCATGCAGGGATATTTTTATGCCCTTTTTCCTTTTTTAGTCGCACATAACGTCATTCTATAGGTTACATCACGCAGTGAGTTGTTGTCCTGCTTTATGTTCGTCAGCAATCAACTGAATGAAATGTACGATGACCTATAGGCCTGGATACGTATGTTTGTGGCAGGTGCGTTAACTGCTTTAAAATATTTCAATCGCGTTATTTTTCGATAACTAATTAAATAGATCAATACATATTTGATTAGATTATGCCTTAATTTTTGATAGGACAGTGGAGACATGACAGGAAAACATAGGCAGAGAGAGAGGGGAGCGAAATCGAATTCAGCTCGCCGAAGACACAGTAGCTACATGTCGACGCACTGATGACAAGGCCATCAGCACCGACTACATTTTTAATTTCTACTTTCTTTCTTCTTACTTTTGCTTATGTATGTATGTATGTTTTTTTATTATTATTATTTTATTTTTTAAACCCTATAACAGATCTTACAAGATCAATTTAGTAACATTAGATTTGATTTTAAAAAGGGCCAGGTCTTGTAAAAGAACTATTTACATCACTATAGGCTAATATTTACAACATTTACTTTTATTTATTTTTGTGTGTGTGTGTGTGTGTGTGTGTGTGTGCGCGCGCATGTGTGTGTGTGAAAACTGTCACAAACTCAGAATGTTATTTTTTTCCTGAAATTCTAATTTTCTTAAAAAAAAAAAAGGATTTTTTTTACCTTCCTTTTATGTATGTTTTATGTTAACTATGTTATGTATTTACAGTCTTTTTTAACCCCATGACAGATCCTGTATCTATTTAGTAACTTTAGATTTGATGAAAACAGGGCAAGTCTTGAAAAATTACAGCATTAGCTTTCTGCTCGTTTTAGAGAATTCTGTCACAAACTCATCCATGTCCAGTTCATGTGTTATTGCTTTTTCATGAGCTAAAAGTACAAGGTTTTTTTTCCTCTCGTGAAGCATTGTTCGGCGGAATGGTGTCAAAATTCTTGCCAGAGTAGAGAATGAGCTCTCACATGAAGCAGTAGAGGCACCCATAACCACTGCAGTTACATACAATTTATGAAGACCAGCAAATGCATCTTTGTATTCCTGCAGAAGTTTGCAAACAGCAGAACAGTCAGCATCAGTTGGAAGCTTTTTGGAGAGCATTGGTCTGGCAACAAGAATTTCATTCTGGAGTTCATTTTTTGCAACCCCTGCAAGACTACAGAGAGGCTCAAGCAACTGAATGTCAAGAAATTTGTTGGATTTTGGCATCAAACATGAGAGGGCTTTCATCAGCTCTAAATTCTTTGTGGAAAACCTGTTTTCCATCTCTGATACAGCTGTATCTAGTATGTTCAACATCTGTCGCCTTAGAGCTTCAGTGGCACGTTCAGAGCCTGACAGCCCTTCTTGCCCTAAAGGTGAAAAAATGACAGAGTCCGCATAGGAGGGATTGACAGTCCTTAGACGTTTTGGTGAGGGCTCAACAGTAGTCATGCCTGAGCAGTACTGCTGCAATTCACTGTCATTTTCCCTGAGGTTCCGCAGTGCACCAAGACATCCCTGCACAACTTCAGCTGTACTGCACAAATTAACATGCTGAGACTGTAGGATGGCATTTGCTGGTTTTAAAATGGTGAGAAGATGTATCAGAAATTTGCCAACTTCAAAAAAGTGGCATTGCTTCAGCTGAGAGAGAAGGCCAGAGGCTTCTTTTGCAAGGTCAACTGATGCATTGTCATCATTGGAAACCTTGGAAAGAATGTCAAGAATGACTTCCTCATTCTCCACAACACATTTTGTGACTTCATAGTGACTTGTCCAACGGATTTCCAATAGTCTCTTGAGATAAGGGCAACTGTATCTCTGACTGACAAAATGATGTCTGAAACAAGAGTACAGGGAGCCTGACAAGTCAAAGAATTTTTTGGCACAAGGTTCACTTTGAATTGCATGTATGATTGAGAGGTGAAGCTGGTGGTTATAGCAGTGGATGTAAGGGATATGTCTGCCCAACCTTTGTTGCAATAAAGCCTGAACACCACCCCTCACCCCACTCATCACCGATGCTCCATCATAACACTGGCTCAGTATATTGTCAACACTGAATCCTGTTTCAGACAAGTGTTGCAATATTTCAGTGGTGATGTAATCTGCATTAAGCTGCTGAAGTTCTAACAAGCCAATGAGATGTTCCTCTGGCACACCATTGCGCACAAAGCGAATTACAACAGACAAATTTTCAATGTTGCACCGATCCCTTGTGCCATCACTTTTTAAACAGAATGCAGCTGAATCAGCAGAGTCATATTTCTGTTTTATTTTTTTCAGAACCATGGATGCCAAAATTTCAATCACTTCATTCTGGATGGTTTTGGAAGTGTACTTGGCATTTTGTGGGATATGTGATGTAATGTCAGCAAGGTATTTATCTTTTTCCATCGTGTATTTAAACAACTTGGCAAAAAGCCCAGCAGCTATGCAGTCCTGCTCACTGTCAAATGTTTCCCGATCCCCACGTAGTGGAAGCTCATTGACCGCTAAAAACTTAACAACACCTGCCATGCTTTTTATGTAATAGCGATTCTTCTCTATCTGTTGGGGGCCGAGCAAACTTGCTACGGTCTCCCCGGACACTTGTCGGCGGCAAAACTCGGTCCATGCGGCCGAGGCTTGTAAATGAGCCTGGCTAGACACATGTTTTTGAAGACCGCGGTCACGTTCTAATGCTGCTTTCCAGTTTCGAAAACCTGTCGAAACGAAAGTGTCATTTTCGGAGAAAGCAACACCGAACACTCGACACGGAAAACAAAAGCATGCATCGCGCTCTACGGAATATTCAAGCCACGGTCGAGACTGATACCAAGCGGCCGAAAAGCATCTCTCCCTCCCTCCAAAAACAGTTCGGGGGTATGATTTTAGAACCGGCTGGTGAGGATGTGCCCTGTTTAAATCATTTGGGACAGAATTGCTGCATTTTTGAGTGTGTGTAATTGTGTTTTTGAGACCATCGGAAGCTGCTGATGAACTTGACTCATCTATTTCTCCGTACGCATTGCCGCACGTGGATGAAGTGGCAGCTGTTCCTGGTGAGCTGAAGTGGTTTTCTTTTGTCCTTTCGGAACAAGAAATCTATACATATTGTGTTTTGTTAGGCTACTAGTGCAGTAATAAAGTTCACATATAGTTATAACAAAGTTCCTTGGCTGTTATTGTCGTTATTGCTGCGCAATTCAGCACGTTCATTAACCTCAAAGGTAGCGAAGTGAATGAGCTGGTTAGGCTGTCTGTCTCAACAGATATATATTAAAAAAAAAATTTTAAAAAGGCGGTTGGAAAGAAAATTAAAAAAAATATATATGGAGCGCAATTGAATATCGCACCAATTATGTGATTGGCTGTTATGTGGTGTGGGGCCAGGGTGGGCCAAGCCTCTGATTGGGTGGGTCAGGCCCACCCTGGCCCCCCCGTGGAGCCGGGCCCTTTGTAACGACATGAGGGTGAGTAATTAATGACAAACTTTTCATTTTTGGGTGAACTATCCCTTTAAGTCTAGAAGGGATACAGCTGCAGCTACTGGGCATGTGCACATCAATAGGCTAATTTTTGCCACATTGTACAACAATTACTGTTTTTGCATTATTGTAAGGGGTAGGTTTAAGGTTGGGATAGATGTTGACGTTAGTAAAACACAATCTAATAGGTAGAAAATTTAATTTATTCTTAGTTTCCGGTCGTAGCTGTATCTGTTTAGCCGATTTAAGCAAATTTGAAGACTTGCCAAAATTAAAGTAGCCAACTTAAAAGACATTTTAAAGCATTTCAGATTTGCCACGTGTTTTAAACTAGATTTTTGTTTTTAATTATGTTCAACGGATATTATACTACTGCCAAAAAAGGTTTACATTGTATCACTATTCTCTATTTCTAAAATAAATCATAACGAACAAACATTATGTAGTGTATTCAGTGGGTTAATTTGTTTAAATTACATTTCAATTCACATGAATTTGTTACTTACGATTTACTGATGTTACAATAGAAAATGAGAAGGAACACAAAAACGACAAAAGTTCGACAAGCTCATTGGCCCTGACATTAAGTAACATAGCCTACCATTATAACGTGATTGTGTCATACTGCTCTTTAGAAAGCACTAAGCAGAACCGGTTTTGATTTTTGATACCCAGAAAAACGTACTGATAAATCACAAAATGCTTTGTGAACTTAATGTTATAATTAATAATGATACTTTTAAAGAAATAAAGGTCAATACATTAAAAAACAAACGATGAATTTATACTTTTTTCAGTCGAGGCTGAACTAAGGTTTCATGATCACTGAGGTAGGCTATCAGATAATTAATCCAATTACAACTCCGAACATCGTAAGCAACAGACATAAAAGAGGGACTAAATATCTGTAATTCCTACACCTGAGAAATAAACAGTAAACGGTGACAAAAAGAAAACATTTACTCACATTTAGTGTTCCGCTTTGAATCCAGCGTCGTGTGCTTGTCTGTGAATCTTGATCGTGAATGTCAGGAGGGTGTAGGGTGTTCAACTGGTTAGAGCAGATTAAACTTGTCATACAAATAACTCGCTTCTCATTAAAATTATTGATATCCACGGTGTGGACAAACTCAGTATTTTGATTCACATCATCGTTTTAAAATAATTGACAAATACAAGTGATAGGCTCAAAGACCGCAATTCAATGTAGCCTACGCCTGTTTTAAGCGATTAAACATTTCTTCCCCTTTTCGACTGTTTATTCTTACACTACCGCATAAGAATAAATACAATACCATTAATAAAGTAGTCTCCGATTTTATCTGATGTAGGCTAGTAAGACAAATTTTCGGTTTCACCAAAACCTTTTAGGTTATTCATAAAAACCAGATGCTTTAAACCATTTCTAAATCAGTATACTGATATGAAGAACCTAATGTAACTTTTTTTAAAATAATAATAACTAATAAAGTTACTGAAGACCCTTACGAAACCAAAAAAAAAAAAAAAAAGTTCCATGATTAAAAAATATATATATATACTAATTTGCTGAAACTCTGAACCAAAGAAATCTTTAAGAAATGAGTCAATGTACATGCGTGCTTACTGTCTATATGCATTCTTCTAAATGCCCATCCTAGTGCTTACCTATAAAGGTTGATGTTACAGTTTTAGTTGTATTATTTGTGTCCCCTTCAAAAACTGCTCTTGAGAAATTTTATGTATATTGTCACCCCCCACCCCCCTTATATAACCCCCACTCACCATGCTGTGTGACGCTACATTACAGAACTCACTATGCAGACGTCTAGAAAAGCAGATTCAAAGACCTAATCAATTCTTGTCAGCACCGTTTCTCTAATATATCTTTGAGTTACATTTTTAAAATGCTTTATACCAAAAACCAGCAGCAGTGGTTGGATTTATGCAGGAGATGTTTTTTTTTCTTTCCTATCTAACTGCATTTTGGCATCATCCGCGAAGGTATGAACAGGTAAAACCGGTACCACTAGTTGAGAGACAAACATGAAATCCTTTTTTGCATTGAAGGGGCAGAAGCTTTCGGCACTCAGATACTTTGATGATTCAGATGTCAAGAAATAAAGACTAGTAAAAGCAATTACTTGCTTGTGATGATTTATAGACCTCAATAAATACTGGCTTACCAGAAGATATATGAGGAACCTATCCTGACATTCATTCATTTGGGTAAGTTTGATATTCTGGGGTAATTATTAAATTGATCATTAGTAGTTAATTTGTAATTAAATTCGAACAGTGAAATCAACTTAATGTTTTTGCCTCTAAAATGTCTGGCCTTTGAAACATTTGTAATATGGACTACTAACAGACCGAATTTATCAACTGTTCTGACAAACTGAGCAAGTCGGTCTGAGAATTTAGTGTTAAACCTTACTGAAATTAACTCTTCTTTTGGTAAAATACTGTTTTAAATCTCTTTGTTTTTATTTCAACGTTATTTTATGTTTTCAATGTTTAATCGGATTGAAACAAGTGATAAAGGAACCATCCGACGCATTAATTATTAAATCATGACGTAAAATGTATAAAATATTTCATTTTCACACCAAAACAATAATTTACTTAGCCTGTAGTTCAATTACAATGACACATAATTTTTACATTTAAGTAGGCTACAACTAAAGCGGAGTCGAAGTTACATTGTATTTTTTTCTATTGCTTTGGATTTAATTATGGATCAAAAATCGAGTTTAAAATCTGAGAACTCATACAATCAAGCAAAAATGACAGAAATTGTGGCAAGTTATAACATATGATGACATTTTTTCGGGGTGGTGGCTTCAGTACATAGAACTGTGTCTTTTGAAGATAAGAAACTATAAAGTATAACCATAAAACTGACGCGTTTTTCTGTCTTTCTAATACAATTGTATTTGTCCACCAGGAACACGACACACGCAAAAGATGAACATCTTCAATAGACTGGCGCCTCGCTACATCACCCTGCTTTTGAGCTTCATGACTATCTTTCTTTTGTTCACCCAAAACCCCATCGAAAATACCGTCGACTCCTTTGATGACTCGATATTTGAAGCTTCATGCTCCTGTAAATCTTGCGTCATGGGCTTTATGGACGATGACTGGTTCATTTATCGATACGATCCCAGCATTCCTCCTCTGCTGAACAGAAAAAACAGTGTGTTACGTCGAGACACCTACAAATGGTGGAGGGTAAGTCTTTAAATGCTAAATATTCTGTCTTTAAGTAATCAAAGACTTCGGTGTCTAGTAGTTTATGTAGAACTAGTAGTTTATGTCTGTTTATGTATGTATGTATGCATGTATATATTTAGGTTACAGCATATATATTAGGGTTGTGCACAGATAGTCGAACATTCGAATATTCGGTCTCTATATTATTCGAAAAATAAAAACACTAACACGTAAATGCAGAGAAGGGTATAACTGCAACCTGGAGATGTCCAAATGGGGGCGGGAACTCCAAAACGGGGTGGGAGCTCCAAAATAGGGCGTGGCTTCCTCCCATTGACAGACAGGCACATGACACGCATGCACATTTTTTTTTCTCCCAATCAACTTCAGCGCAAACTCCGCCCCACAGCTGATTCTATTGGCTAACAGATTTTATTTTATTAGGCTACTGTGTCAATCACAGTGTTAATTTAATTTCCTACACTATGCTACAAAAAATGCTAACCCCTAAACCTACACCACACCTGACCTTAACCTTAACCAGTGAAACTGGCTGCACTGCGGAATTGGCGCTGAAAAGAAAGTTGCAGTTCAGGAGATAAGCAGTTCATAAGATTATGCAATATGAGATCGCCGAGCAGGGACATTCTGTAACTCCCCAACCGGACCTCAATAATGGCACCTTTTTAGTTACACCCAGCGTCACTACCCCATCCTACCCTGCGAGCCCCGGGACGCCCCCGTTGCTTATAACAAAGCCATAGAGTAAAATCTTTCCCCTGCGCTGCGCTGGGACGCTCGCGGGAGATTCCCGTTTATATCATGAGGCAGAGGTTCAGACTCCGGTCCGAACACCACTGACCACGAGCTTTGGGCTCTGCTCTCACGGAGAATATTGATTTATATAGCATATTTTATTTTAGATCAACTAGAAACAATGTTTAATTTATAAAGTTTTATTTTGAAATGTAAGTCAATAACAATTAGCTGAAGCCAGAGCCAATGGTCAAAGTCTTTGCGCGAATAGACCCCGCCCCATTTCGGAGGTTCTGCCCACTTTTGGAGTTCACGCCCCATTTTGGAGATCTCCGGTCTGCAGTTATACCTACTTGGAGATGCAGGGAATCCATGATAAATCCTAAGCATTTATAACTAATGCACTGTGGCGCTGTGGAGCATGTTAACAAGCTGATAGTATTTGATCACAGAATGTCGTCATCTTTCTTGCGAAGTTTGGATTTACTTTAATCAAAATGATCTTACTAAATGATCTGACAAAATGTAAATACTTCTGATCAAATGAATTAGCGAAACTGATTTATCATAATATCATCACCACAATGAGAAATCACATGAAATCCAAACATCAGTCAGCTGAGGAAAGACAGCTGTCCATCACTGCATGCATTCACGACTGCAGGTGAGCGCAGCTGTAGCCTACTCCGACTGAGCCGAGAAGAGAGCTGATTTGATACTGAAATGATCTATATATAAAATCTCCTCGAGGGAGAGTGGTTTAACACAAAGCACTAGTTATCTTTGTCAGCGCGTTCTTATTGTTATCAGACTGAGGAACAAACTTTCACCCGAACACGTGGATATTATTGTTTCTCTCAGAATTAACATGTGAAACAATGTAAACACAATAAATATAGGCCGACTCGAGTATATGTACGTTCTGAACTGTAATTGGCACGGTCTGCTTGAATTTTCCTTTTGCTTTGCTTGATATGCTTTTGTTTTATATATATATTTTATTTTATATATATACTTTCAACCAAAATAAAACCTTGAGATATAACGTAACGTTGTTTTAGAACATTGTTGTGTAACGGCAAATCAAGCTTGTTCAGAAATCGTGTCAAAAACTTGATAGCCTAATTAAAAATAAAGTCTTTCTCATTAAACCGCATTTAAATAAACGAATATTCGTTTTTAATGAGCCCAAATATTCGAATGCAATATTTTTGGAAAATGCCCATCACTTATTTAGCCTATATATAGGCGTCCAGCGCCTAGATCATGGGACCCCGCCCATAAACGGTGACGTCATGTGTTTGTATTGGGGTGTAACATGCATCTATATATTTTCAAATAAAACAAAAGAAAAAAAGTGTTTATTATCATTCTTGTGACACAGAATGCCCCCTGTGAATTTCAGATGGGTTTTTTTACAATGACAGTTTATGAGTAACATTTTAACATTACTTAGACATTTTATTCTACAACAAAATCATACGTTAAAAGTACCTAAAAGTTTTTATAGGCCAAAATTTTTTATTTTACATCTTCTGTGCCAAAATAATGACTTAGATTCTACATTTACACAAATACATCTTAATAACAGCACATAACATCCTGAAAACTAGTCATGCGATCAAGTGAGGAACGCCCTAGAGTCATGTTGAAATTCTCAAAGTGAAAAAGCAGATACAAATCAACTGTTTTATCTTGATGGTCTTTGCACGATGTCACTTATGTAAACCAGTTTTAACAAGACCATTTTCACTGATGTTTATCTTGAGCTTTCAAATATTTGTACAGGGTCTACAACCATCAATGTTCAGAGTCAACTACACAGAGGTGGTGGATCAGATGTTTTCTCTCTTCCCCGATGAAGAGCACTACTCAGACGCTGGTCCAGATCGCTGCAGAACCTGTGCTGTGGTGGGAAACTCTGCGAACCTTCTGGGATCCCATTATGGGTCTCTAATAGATTTCCATGATGTCGTGATCAGGTACTAGAAGAACAAAATAATACACAGAATAATCGGATAAATGTTCTCTATAACAATAGTTCTTTAGATAGCCTATCAACACCTGTTCTCTCAGGATAAATAAAGGCCCGACAAAAGGTTACGAGAAGGATGTGGGGTCGAAGACGACTCACCGGATTCTGTATCCCGAAAGCGCCATGGACTTGGACAACTCCACCCATCTGGTGCTTTTTCCCTTTAAGATTCGTGACATGCAGTGGCTCATAAGTACCTTCACCACTAGACACATCACACGGTGAGCACAGTTTAAAAAAACAATGAAATAAATATGAAATAATTATATATATCTGCATAATTAGTAAGCCATCTTGTTGTTCCTCAGCACCTACACAAGAGTCAAATCTTCAATCAAAGCAGATGAGAACAAGGTGAGTATCCATGTAATTAAATGAACGAAATTCAAGAGACTGATTATTAAGCCTTAAAATAAGCAGTGGTGTATGTCTCATAAATGTTTTTGTTTAGGTGATGGTCCTCCACCCTGCTTTCATAAAATACGTCTATGAGAAATGGCTTCTGAAACATGGCAGATATCCATCTACTGGCTTCATTACAATCATATTTGCCTTGCATATCTGTGATCAGGTAAAACTGTTTGCATTTTCAGTTTAGACTGCTAATTATATAAACAGAGGTTAAGTTTGTGAAAGGCATGAGATATATTAGAAAACAAAACAAAGGGTACACATAAAGCAGAAATGTGAATATTTGCCTATTCATTTCCCTAAAAGTGGCCCTAAAATAATTTGCATGTGCACACAAAATTTGATCTTAACAATTACCTTCTTTTTAAATAACATCAAAGTATCCACAATATGTTTTATGTCAAGCACAACTTTGCCTGGCATTCATTTGTGGGTTTCCTGTACATTGTAGATAGTTTTCTTTTCATCTGTGCTTTGCTACACACATTAGTGGATTTTAAAACGTTTCTAGCATCAAGATGCACACTAATCCACAAATAGGTAGACTCTGCCCATCATCTACTTAAGCCAATCAGATAACTGCCACAACTGTAGCACGCTCTCACTCAAACTAATCATGTTTTGCATTACAATCAGGGTGAGAGCAGAGTCAGTAACCAACAAAGGCTGCGTTCCAGTCCATTTTTTATGCACTATTGCCCTTCACTCGCAAACTTCCCTCCGTCTTGTTCACTCGGATGTACGTCATTGATTCCGTTGCATGAGTGCCCACTACTGGTGGAGCCCTTGGAATGGGCTGAATTGGAACGTCCTAAACCAGGGATGCCCAATCCTGTTCCTGGAAATCTACCTTCCTGCAAAGTTCAGCTCCAACCCTTATCAAACGTACCTGAACCAACTAATTAGGATCTGAACGAGCACTTGATAATTACAGACAGGTGTGTTTGATCAGGGTTGGAACTGAACTCTGCATCCCGCAGAGTTGTAGTACTCGAACTCGGACTGCAATTGTGAATAAACTTGGACTTGGACGGACTCGGGTGGACTCAGACTCAGACTTGGATATTTTGGATGCAGAAATTTTTCAGAGTACAGACGAATCCATGTCACGTGTAATATAAAATAAAATGTAAAAAAGTAACAATATTAAATTAATATGAAAAGACATTTGACAAAGACTCAATTGATTAAAAACTAGGACTCGACACTGGACTCAGACCCAGCACTGGCATCCCGTACAGGGTCGGACTGGGACACAATTTCAGGCCGGGAAATCTCACACTCATCCAGGCCACAGAAAAAAAAAGGGCTAAAATTGTAACTTTTTGTGTACAACAGCTTGTCACTGGAGCAGTACTCTTAAAAAGACATCTTTGTACCTTTTTTTACCCATAATAGGTACATATTAGTACCTTAGAGAAGTAATTCATACCCTTAAGGTATTAATATGTAGGCCTACCTATTAGGGGTAAAAAGGAACAAAGATGTCCTTTTAAGGGTACTGTTCCAGTGACAAGCTGTTATACACCAAAAGGTGCCATTTTGGCCCCCTATTTTCTGTATGTAGCCTATACATCCACAACAATTTCTGAAACCACAGACAATCCTATTATTTGTATGGTTATCACATAAAAAGATCTAAATCCTTAGTCTGGGGCTGTGGAAAATAATTAAAGGTTCTTTCTTGCACTGCACCTTTACTTCCCTTTCCCTTTTCTTCATTTATGATTCTGATAGTATTTTTTCTCTGTATGGAATTTAATGAGGTCCAGAAGCTAGTTAACTACATTCTTCAAAGCATCTTCTTTTGTGTTCAAAAGAAGAAAGAACTTTGTGCAGGTTTAGAACAACCTGAGTAAATTATGACAGAATGTACATTTTTGGGTGAACCATACAGACTCATCCATGCTTCTAAGGCCTATTATTTTATTTAAATTTTTATAGTCTGTTAATATAATATTCCATACATTATCAGAGCTTGGTAGACATAATTATTACATTTTAGACATTATTAGACAGATGAATTAATAGATTATAATTAATGTTAGACCCTATTAATTAATTTGATAAGAAATGGGGCAAATAATTACATAACAATGCAGTCCTAATTTATGCAAATGAGTAATAAAAAAAGAATAAAAATTCATCCCATCCAGGTAACAGCTGCAGAACTGTCAAAAAAGACTAATAATAATTAATAATTATAAGTAATCAAATTTAAAATAACAATATTACTGTGTTTTGCCTCGCTGAAGGTGGCACTTCCTGAAGGGGAAGTGCTTAGGGAAGTTTGCGAGTGCATGTCTAAACGTGGAGTGGCATGCAGCCAAATGCAACAACAAATGTTACAATATGTCATGGGTGGCCACAAGGTCATTTTGTCATTTAGGTAACAACATCCTTATACCGTGACCATGCGGCTCTATGTTGAGTGAGCAACATTTTCTCATGGCCAAGAGTTAAATGCGTAAACAAACTTTATGATTATCCCGGGTTGCTGTGGTTATGCATTAAACTCGTGGCTATGACATAAAGATGTCATCAAAATGTCATCAAACCACAGCAAATTTATCACATTTCTTTGAGTTAATTTTTATCTTGTGGCCACAACAAATCTAACTGAACTGAACATTTCCCTTTGTGGTCACAGTAATACAGTGAGTTAAACTTTGTTGTGTGCGTCTTGATGCTATGTTCAAAATTACAAATGCATGCAGCATTTAGGAAGTGATCAACAAATGAAGTTCTGTATCATTTGGTAAAAAAAAATTATTGAGAAAATTTCTGAATGCACCTTTAGGAGAAGTATGATTTGAACACCATGAAATGACAAAACTGCTCTGTCTCTTACACAGGTGAATGTCTTTGGGTTTGGCGCTTCAAGTACTGGAACCTGGCATCATTACTTTGACAGAACTCGCACTCACTTTAAAGGTGGCCCTCATGGTGGAGACTTTGAAAACAAAACAATGCATCAACTTCAGCAGAGAAACAAGATTTCAATATATAAAGGGTATAGATAAAAAAAAAGACCAGGGATGTACATGATCAGTTTAATGTGTTAACAACCTAATAACCTATTAACTTGTGGAAAGTGATATTTTTTGGGCAGCAATGAAGTCATTTTGTCAACATCTTTATGTTGTGGCCACATGACCATATGTTGACAAAACTACAACACTTTCTTGTGGACAAGAGTTTAATGCGTTAACAAACCTTATGATTATCCCAGTTTTGCTACACTCACACAGGTTTGTTTATGCATTAAACAGAGAAACAAGATTTCTAAATATAAAGGGATGAATAAGACCATTCTTCCATTTAATGAAATATCTCAATATGGAGTATACCAAAACAGCTACAAAATGAATGGAATGAATGAATGTAATGAAAGGTAAATAAATATATTTTAATATGAATGTAAGCTAACTATGGTAACAATGTTTTGAGAGCTGTAGCAAATGCTGTGTAATGTCCTACTTTTATTTATAATGCCTTACTGTAAACATATTGTATGTACCTGCTGTTCTTGTACTAAAGTACTAAACTGTAAGACATCTGAAATATTTTTATGGATCTTCAAATGCTATTTCGGTTAAAACGAAAAATTAAAAGGATGAACCCTTTAAAATGCTGTGCTACAAATTCCTGTACTAATAAGAAATGTCAACACAAAACAAAAATCTTCTTTTTCATATTGTTTAATTGAGAATATTCGCATATAAATCAACAGCTCTCTGATCAGCAAAGGCCAAAGTATAGTAAATTCCAAAAAATTTACATCCGCTAAAAATTATACTATACATAGAAACAACAGATCAATATCAGTGAAACATACACAATCCAACTGTCAGACAAAATAACCAATGTAATAAAAAAATCCATAACATCAATATGCAGGCAAAGACAATGTAAGCATACAGACAAGTTACAGTAGCAGTAATCATTCGATTAGTACTCCGCCAAACAACCTCATGTATATAACATAAAAATATCATCTAGTAAAAGATGGGAACTTGAGCACTTGACAATTTATATGACGTATTTCCTGTATTTGGCCCAAGTGTTCAAGTGAGGATGAAGACCACAAGTGTGTGTCCAACTTTTCATTACCAGATGGGACACACTTATAGTCTTGTAAAAATGCAAGTGTTTACATAGCTTTATTTTAATTTTAAGTACTTTGCATTTTAAAATCAACTTCTAAATATCTGTTCAGTAGTCCCTATAACATGATATAATTTAATTTGTGGTGCTTCTAATTAAGTAATAAAAAGCAGTTGCAAATATTCTACAAAATAAATTTCACCACTACTCATCTTTGCACCAATAAAACGTAAAAACACTGTTTTTCAACCAAATTATATGTCATATCTAATTATTAACTTACATTGGAAAGGTTTCCGTGACCTCTCGCGAGATCTCGGCAAAAAGTCTCACGATTTATTTCCAGAACATGATACATGATGGGATACACTAAGCCTCGAATAGCGCTCCGGAGCGGTATTTGAGATAGTGTGGATTTAGTGTGCGTTAAGGGCACTGCGCTTTGCCGTTTTTAAGACCTGGGACAGTCGCGCGCACGCGCTCTCAAGTGGCCCAGACCGCGAGAGTGGGTTTTTGGACATGGGGGCAAAGTCCATAAAATTGTACTGCGCACTGCAACCCGCCCATGAGTTTGCTTTGAAAGCTATGCGCAAGGCGGAACGGAACGCGGAAAGTGAAGTAAAGCCTACCCGGGCCTTAAAACCCTTAAGTAGTTCTCATACATTCATTTATAAAGTGCAATGTAATGTTAAAAACCTACAATTTCCCCTAAGAAAAACACAAAGATCGTGCCCTAATGAGCACATAGTATTTGCACAGGCCTGATAAGGCGAGTAACGCTGTTTTATCTATATGAACCAGAAAAGCATGTAAAAATAACTCCGGAGCAAAGGTCAGTCCAGAGGTACTTAAGCAGATCGGGCTTTCTTTAGCAATCCTGAGCTTGGGAAAAGCAGATGCGACAACTCGACAGATCTCTCCGGCCATCAGGTAGGGTGAATTCGGGTAATCTGGGACGTTTTTTGCAATTTTGACTTCTGCGATATATATAACACGAGATCAACACATTAGACTTTTGTGAAATCCCTAAGATGTTTTCCAACCACACCAGAAGAAAGAATGTAGATATTATACCCAGAGGAGACATGCCACACCTATTAGTGCTTTTGTGTCAACAACAACAAAAAAAATAATAATAATTATCTACTTGATTTTGATAATCTGGGACATATGCATTAGGGCTAAAAAAAAAAAAAAAAAAAAAAGCCTATATTCACCATACTTTATGCATGCCAAACACAATATCACCAAAAAAAAGCATTGTGAAAAAACTGACAAGTACAGAAATCACAATAAGAAAACGTATACTCCAATATCAGTAAAAATCATTTCTATCTCTACACAGGATTAACGATCTACTGTGTTAATTCATTTAAAACTCTATTAAAATTGTTTAACATTTATTTTACATTGTATTAACATTTTTAAAAATCAACTAAAATTTAAGCAACAGCAAGCAACAATTTGATTAACGGATTATTCATTCAGTTATTCAAGTTCTCCATTCTATAAAATTGGGGCTACTAGGGGAACAATATTGAATAGATCACAAACATAATTTGACAACAATTATGAACATTGTCTTACTTATGAGTGATTTATGTCCTTAACATTAATCTAGTCAGAATCCTATGTCACTGACCTTATCATGCAATTCCCAGGGGAGCTTCTTGATTGACAAGTGCCCTGCCCCTTTCTGTGGAATCACACCCATGAAGTTCCATGCTAAAATTACAGTAAAAGTCCTGTTGACTAAATTTTGTTAGAACAGGAAATAAACACACTGGAGCTTAGGTGTCCCAGATTACCTGAATTCACACTATGTTTGAATCCGTTTGTTGCTTTTAAACAACATAAAGCCACTAAATCGTCACTTGTTTGGTCTAACGTTAATTTAACAAGTTTGTTCTATCATTACTGGGATAAAAACACATGGATAAGATCAAGTGTAATCTGGCTCCACTCGACTTTGATTTGGATCAAACCGATCCTTGGCTGCAGTAGGCCTACACAGCGTTTAACTTCTGATTCTGACTGGTCAATCGCGACGTTCGATGGTCAGATATATTCAAGTAACTGCCAGTATCAGCACTGCAAAACCGACTGCTCATTCTGTACTTTACTCAATTTGGCTTATACATTTTGCAAATATACATAAACACCTACTTAACAAGCAGTTAGCTACTTTTTTGTGATCATTTTTGTGGCAAAAGTGTCCCAACTTAACCGCCATAAGTAGCTCACAATTTAAGATAGTTTGTAAGTTCTATTAAAAACAAATTATTGTCTATTAAACAAGCTGTAACCAACTAAAACTAAAAGTTTTGACTCAGGAATATGAGATAAAGACATGCATGTGCCTGCTCATTTAAAACAACATATTAGCCTATATTGTAAAAACCAGTCTGTGGAGCTCATCTACAACCACAACCACATTCCACAAGTGAATTCATGTCATGCATCTTGAATTCAGAAGTGACACCTGTATTTTGTACAAATGCAAGAATGTTGATTTAAGGGTTCAGCTGGCCTAGGGGAATACTGATGATGATTGCTACTGTTTTATGCCTTGTTGGGCTTTAACTTTCTACCTTCCCAGAACTTCATGTCTTTTTATTTTCTGCAGGAGAGTAGAGGAGCAAAGATGTGGCTGTTGCTGCGTTATAGAGTTTCCTATATGACAGCTGTCATATGTGTGATTATATTCTGCATGCTCCTGGTGTTCCAAACCCCTGTGGACGAGGTCTCCGAAGGCATATGTGCATGTAAAGACTGCGTCAGGCAGCAGACCAACAGTTTTTGGTTCAATGAACTCTATGATCTCTCTATTCAACCACTGCTTACACGGGAAAATTACGTCCTCAGTGAAGATATCTACAAGTATTGGAAGGTATTGATCTGTAAAATGACACTGATTCTTTTCCAAAAACTATTGAGATGCTATGTAGGCAGCATTTTAAGACATCACAGGTGTGCTCCTGATACCTTTTTGCTCACATTCTCACATTGGATGTATTCTTTATGAAGAAGGCAATCGCAGAATGCATGATGATGAGCTCAGTGAAAGAATTCCATCCAAGATGGTGTCAATAGCTGATATATTGACTTTTTAATAGCTGATAATTTTTACCCAGCATATGTGTGTGCTATGCACTGTTATTTTTGAAAATCATGTCATTAGCTTGCCAACATGTTTACAGATTATTCTATGGAAATCAATTTCTTAGTTGATTTTCCTGTGCAGTTCAGCTCAGTGGATTTTGGAAGAGAATTTAAATGCAAGAATATCATTTGTTTTCTGTGAACCTCAAAATACCAAAACCTCTTCAATGGAGTCTCTTTTACATGACTTTCCAGGGTCTTCAGAAAAATAAGAATGAAGACGGCTACACAGCAGTGGTGGAGAAGTTGTTTTCTCTATTTCCAGATAAAATGCAATACTCAGATGCTAGTCCAAAGCGCTGCAGGACTTGTGCTGTGATCGGAAACTCAGGGAACCTTAAAGGATCCCGTTATGGAGATCTCATAGATCTTCATGACTTTGTCATTAGGTAACGAATGAGATATAAAAAAAAAATTATCAGATTTTTTTGTGAAAATTCTTGCTTCTTGATTTCCAAGATATGATAGAATTTGATCAAGTGTCACTTAGAAAACTGGTTTAGTCAGAGGCTTACATATGTTGTCAAGATGTTGCAGTCTGCCATCATTCTTTGCCCAGCAGAGTTTCTCTTGATATTCTAAAAAAGCAGCATTAACATTTGGTTGAAAGTATAGTAATTTTATTTTCAGCATATGTATATTCTGATCTTTTGCATGTTTCTTGACCCAGTCATGCTTTGTTAAGCTAGGATAAATATGGGCCCAACAAAAGGCTATGAGAACGATGTGGGTTCTAAGACCACTCACCGGTTTATCTATCCTGAGAGTGCTACAGATGTGGACAACTCCACCTACCTGGTGCTTTCCCCGTTCAAGATTCTGGATATGGAGTGGCTCATCAGTGCCTTTACTACTAAGAACATCACACGGTGAGAATGAATTATTGAGCAATGTTCTCAATCTCAAACGATTGATCTACACTCTTAAAAATAAAGGTTCTTTATTGGTATTGATGGTTCCATTAAGAACCTGTACATGGATCCTTTCCAAATGGTTCTTCATAGAATAAAATATTTTAATATTCTTCACACTAACACAACTGTTTAAAGAGTTGTTCACTGAAAGTTTGGTTTGGGACTGGTTTTGGGACTGACATTTAATAAATCCTATGTTTCCCAGTTCCGTTTTAGGAATAGTTAAAAATAGTGTGTGTAACCTATGCACCACTAGCATACTGATTTGTTAGAATGAACCAGCTGGACTGGACAAAGCAACATTGACTCAACCAATGAAGTGCATTTGGGGAGGGATTAACTGTTAACTGGGATAAATGAGGTCTACAATTCATCTCTATGGCATTGTCTTGGCTGCAAGAAACCCCAGAATGCTATAATGGAAGGTTTTCTCCAGGTATTATAGACTTCCTTGATCTGAAAAATGCCAGGTTTTGGACTTTGTTTGAAAACTAATTTTATTACTTACTATTACTTTTGCTATTGTTATGCTGCTATTGGTGTAGAAATGAAACATTTAGGGTTTGGGTTTGGGATAAGGTTAAAGCTATGCTTATTTTGATATGTTGTTCCAGGACCACAAAAGATGACCAACAAATTATTCCCTTTGAGGGGATCATATTTTAATCATGGAGACTTATTACTCCCTTCATGTCTTTATTTTGCTCTTTTCTTGTCTTTAACAGTACTTACAAAAAAGTAAGGCCGAGTGTAAAGGCCAACAGACAAAAGGTGAGTGAAAATTTGACATTTTTCACCATGAGCACATAAAGGGTTCAGATCAACAGTTTCATTCATGCGACACATCTATTGTACATGCAAAAACCAACCAACCCCATGTCCTTGTCAGTTGAAAAGTTCTCAATAGAAACTGAACGGTGTCATTTTGTCACGTAGATAAAGGAGGCCATGCAAGGAAGTCTTGCACAACACACACCTGAGGCTTGTTAAAGAATTTTTGGAATTTGGGGAAGTTGAGCAGAACCATTTCACACTTTTGCAAAACATTTAGACAGAACCAATGTTGTGCTTTATGAGAACTATTGATCATTCATTTTAGGTCATTCCACAAAACAGGTGCCAGTACCCTATACTGTACTACAGTTTTAGGGTTTTTACGTTGTTAAAAAAAAAAAAAAAAAAGCTACTTTAAGTAAAAGTTGTTTTTTTTTTTTAACTATATTCATCAAAGAATAAAATTAGTTTTATTACATTTTATTATAAGCACTAGGATTGTAAAGTCAACTTGTTTACACCATAAAACAGTTAACCCTCTTACTAAATAGATATATTAAATATATTAATTTTAATTAGGTTGTAATTGTGACTTAAATATTAGGTTTTATCAAACTCAGGACAAACAAAATACCTCTGTCTCACTGAGTGCAATGGGTTATCATAAAACCAAGAATAGTTACAGTTTGTTATGGTAGATTCATATACAAATAATTCTTATTCAGTGAAAAAATAAAAAAATAAAAGTTCACATTCAGTCTTTGTTTAAAATGGAGCATGAAAATGAACTTTGACCTGACAAACAGGTAAAGATTTAGCATGGTAAAAAGAAAGAATAATAATAAGTGTCCCACTGAACAGTGTATCTGAACATTCATCTGTCAGTCTGGTGGGAGTGATTTGTGTGTTGTCTGCAATTCAAAAACTTGCTTGTTTGTGCCACAAGTCACATTAATCCCCTGTCTTTTATGGCAGAAAATTCTGAGCTGTGTTTAAATTAACATTCTACAACATTAAGATTGCATAACTATTGCACTCACGTCACATGGCTTTTGCAGCATCTCATGCACGACACGGCATTCTAAAAACGCGGCAAGGTAAAATAAGTTCAGCTTCTACTGCCCATGTCTATTGTTCAAAGCAAAACTGCATATTGTGTAAACGGCCCTTCAGAATCAATTTTCTTAACTGCTGTTTTATTTTTATTTTCTATCTTAAAGAGTTCTACCAAAAATTCAAATTCTGTCATCATTTACTCACCCTCAAGTTGTTTCAAACCTTTATGATTTTTTTTATTTTATCAAAAGTTTTCTTGTCCCCATTGACTTTCATAGCATTCTTCCCCATACTATTGAAGTCAGTGGAGACCAGCTATTTTTTGGTTACTCATGTTCTTACAGATGTCATGTTTTATCTTAAACAGAAGAAACTAAGTCATACAGGTTTGGAACAACTTGAAGGTGAGTAAATGATGACAGAATTAAAATTTTTGAGTGGATCATTCCTATTTACGAATGAAGTTAAGAACAAAAATCATTTCTTAATAACATTTTTTTTTAAAGATTGTTCTGAAGTTCTAAAACGTAAGAATTGAAGTACTGAAAAGAATTATCTTAAAAATCATAAATTTGGATAACGTATTAAATCTCCAAAGGTAAGATGTTTAAATGAATTTATGTTTCAAATATTAAACATTAAAAATGTTTGTAATTTTAAAAGATTGTAGAAATGCTATAGTATTGGTGAAATCATTGTAATTATATAAAAAAAGAACTTTAATTAGATATAAAAGTGGCTGAAATGACGGTGTTATGATCCAAAAACATCCTATAATAATTGTACATAATTTTAATTATTTGTGTCATTCTCGTAGGTGATAATTCTACATCCAGCTTTCATTAAGTATGTCCATGAGATTTGGTTGCTGAAACGTGGCAAATATCCATCCACTGGTTTCCTTGCTATTATATTTGCCCTGCACGTCTGTGATCAAGTAAATCCTGTTCTCCTCCATTCTCGTGTTTTTTTTTTTTTTTTTTTTTTTTTTTTTTTTTTAACACACATTATTGTATAGACATTTTTGCCTTCTCTTCTGTCCAGGTTTCAACATTTGGGTTTGGTGCAGACCAATATGGAAACTGGTACCACTACTTCGAGAAAACCTCAAATAAGGTTCGTACCGGCGCTCATAGTGGCAGCTTTGAATTCGACACCATGATGCAGTTGTACTTGGAAAACAAAATTCATGTGTTCAGAGGGAGATAATGAGGTATTGAAATTTGACGTGCAAGGGTTTTGGAAATCCCACGAGGTCTGCGTCATTATGAAAGCACTTACCTCACTCTTATACCTACTACAAGTGCTGCTGCTTGGTAACTATTAAATGTTTGGTCACAAATACTGTCCTTTTGCACACTTTCTTAGTATTTGTATTAAAATTATGTTTGTTTGTTTTTTCATGAAAAAAAACATTCCATCATCTTACTCGGACAATGCATTTGCTTCCTTTTTTTCAACTGTGTGTCTATGAACACATTTAAAGGGACAGGTCTCCAAAAACTTAAAATCTGTCATCTTTTACTCAACCCTCATCTTGTTTCAAACTTGTAAGAATTTCTTTCTTCTGTTGAACACAAAAGGAGGTATTTTGAAGAATGTTGGTAACCAAATAGTTTCTATTTTTTTTTTTCCTACTATAGAAGTCAATAGCTACCATAAACTGTTTGTTAGGGGAAAAAATACTATGTAAGTCAGTGGGGACCAGAAACTATGTGGTTACCAACATTCTTCAAAATATCTTCTTCTATATGTAACGGAGGCCAACGGGTAGGTGCTGTGCAGGTAAAACCTCACTCTGATCTCAAGAGGCGCACTAGCGACTGACGCTAGTGGCTGCAGTCTTTAGTCTCCTTTTTAGTGCGCCTGTCTCCCATTCCGGAGACCCGGGTTCGAGATCCACTCGGAAAAGGAATGAGGTGTGGCGGTAAGGACCCAGGGGGGTTACATATGTTCAACAGAAGTAAGAAATTCATACAGGTTTGGAACAACTTGAAGGTGAGAAAATTATAGAATTTTTATTTTTGGTTGAACCGTCCCTTTAATTGTATCTCACTGCCTCAAGAACAAAACTGTTGTGTTGTGCATAGACGTGAATTTAAAAGTGCAGAAAAGGAATAAAAATGTGAAAATGAAATATGACGCAAACTAACATTTCAAAAACTGGCAAAAGGAAATAAATTCCTGTAGCATGCAGGCTCAAAGCTATTTCAACAAAACACCCTGAAGCTATTTTTCGGTTGCAACCAGTGAACCTCAGTGATATGCTCAATGTGCGAGAATGAATCAGCACTGATTTAGAAGATTTTGAATGTTCACTTTAGTTCATTACCTGTTGAACAATGTATTCATCACTGTAAATCATGCATGTCCTAATGGATCTTCATAAATCTGCAGATCTGTTTCGATTTAATATGTTCATGAGAATTGTGCAAAATTATTTGGGATGGGTTATGGTTGTGGGTTGTGTTTTATATATTCTACGTAAATGTTAAGAACAATCTGCAGTTTTAATCTTAGGGAGAAATTTGTAAACTTTGAACCAATTTCAGATTATACTCTATCCCCGGTTTCACAGACAAGGCTTAAGCCTAGTCCTAGACTAAAATGTAAGTCTGAGCTGTTTTAACTGAAAGAAACTTGCACTGACTGATCTTAAAATATATCAGTTTCTTTGTTTTGTCTCAAGATGCACACCACTAATGTTTTTTTCTAAGCACTTTATAAAAATCACTTAAATGTCCTAATCGAACTATGGCCTAATCCTGGCTTAGTCTAAGCCCTGTCTGTGAAACCGGGCCTATAATACATTTGTTTTTCAACTTTTTCGATATTTGTGTCTTTAGAAGTCCAACAATTTAAACAGAATTCTCACAATCTCTATTATGTGTGTTTAGTGAACATTCCATAAATCCCTACTTATGCGGGCAACCTGAAAGTTGTTTAAGTTGTGTAGGTCTTCATAAACAGGTTTTTTGGGGGTGTGGAAGTCTCCGTGTGCCATATGAACAGACATCATAAGACTACAAGTTTGTGTGACAGGACACTTTTGGGAAATCTGATCAAAGTCTAAAATGTTTATTTTGTATTTTGTGTGGTGAGAATCTCAGAAAATCTTCTAAGAGCACAATGTCAACATTAATGGTTATCAGTTTGTTCATTCAAAGACAAATATAGCTTGTTTTTCAGTTTTATGACTCTTAAAGTTCAAACCAACACACTGAAAAGTTCTGTTTATTATAAGCTTGTGATAGTACTGTCATCTGTCCTTTTAAATGCTTGAGCTTGTCAAAGCAGGATGAATTCTGATTGGCTGTCAACAAATCGTTCTGAAAGTGATTCCAACACATGGTTCCACTGTGCCATTATCATTATACTTATGGTGAACTCTGCAATTCTTTAAAGTTTAGAATGGTTTTAAACAGTGGTGTAATGCAACAAAGTAATAATACTTTGTTACAGTATTAGACTAAGTATTTTTTGGGAATATCTGTACTTTACTTGAGTTTTTATATTTCTGCCAACTTTCACTTTTACTCCACTACATTTCCTAATTAAAATGTATACTTTTACTGATACATTTTCCAGAAGAATATTCGTTACTTACTACAAAATAAAGTCGGAAGAACACAGACTTCAGAAAGCAGGTTTGACGAATCAGTGGTCTGGTTCTTGCAAGTTTGACTCCTAAAAACACCTTTTGCTCATGCAAACAAGTGCTTGCACGACCAGTGATTTCATTTTCCACTTAAGTCGATGCTGGGGTGTGCTGTGCGACATACAGCATATTGTCTGCGATAATATGGTAAGTGTTGTTGTAATGATGTGCCATCTGGGTCATTCTTCAATTGGGGTAGCAAATGAGAGGCAGAATTTGTAAAAAAATTTTTTTTTTTTTTCTCTTTCTAATAAAATGTATTGCTATGCATTTAAAATTAGTTTAATATGCTATATCTATTAAAATAGAAGCTTAAGAACATTTTGATTTTTAAATAATTTCAATCAAACACTGGTGACACAATCACCTATGTCTATGGTGTTACCATTATGTGAAGTAAAATTTTGGTTTGTTCTAAAATGAGCATGGGTATGCAACTTTAGGTAATAATATATAAATAAATTACTTTAAGGATTAAGGTTTCATTGATCATTTAAATTTCAGTTTTTAAAATAGATGTTTAATTGTTCATCTTGGCCCCTATTTCTGCCAAATGAGAATAGTTTCTTTTTTTTTAAAAAAAAATTAGATATACATTAAAAAAAAAAAAAAAGACAGGAAAAATTGTCTGTAGTACCTTTAATCTTTATTCTAAAAGATTAAAACTAGGGTTGTCAATCGATTAAAATATTTAATCGCGATTAATCGCATGACTGTCATGAGTTAACTCGTGATTAATCGCAATTTAATCACACTTTTTATCTGTTCTAAATGTACAAATTAAAGTTTTTAACACTCTAATTGACATGGGCATGGACAAATATGGATGCTTTATGCAATGTATGTTTATTATTAGTGAAACCATAGTTAATCTAGACTCTAGAGCATAAAGACTGGACATGTTTCAAAGGTCATAGATGTTTTTCAAAGAACTTGTTCGTGTCTATTACACACATGAAAAAGAACAGAAATACCAGGTTCCCATTACTTCTCATTATTTGCACTGAGCAATTGACTTAGACAAGCCTGTTTACATTTTCACACTACAGGGCAGCTCACTTCTTCTGAACATGCTAAATGTACATTTATTATTATTACATTTGTTTGCCCCTCTGTGCCCACATACTGTATTTTGATGCAGCTAAATTCTCAATAAAACTGTTTTCATTGATATATTTTCTGTTGTCAGATAACGGAATGAATATGACATAGTGACTAAAACGCGTAACCAGCTCTCCCTTCCAAGATGTTAATCTGCACAAAAATCCTGATTTATAATCGAGCCATCGTCTGATAAAATCAAATAGCCTAAACATAAGATAAAGACAATAGCTGTTCTGTGATTTTGGCTATACTTGCATGTAAAATTAGAGAAGCAACATAATATCGGTTTTAAAGCAGCACTATGTAACTTTTGGAGCTCTAGCGGTTAATAAACAGAACTGCATGCATCCCGCGGAAGAACATTCTAACCGGAGCTACTTCTCTAAGTTTATGTCTATGGCGATTCACGCAGGTATGTGTTACTCCGCAGCGGTGACGACCCGACCAGGCTACAATAGTCCATAAATAAGCATTTATTATAAGTGTACCGTAGTGATTCGGGATAAGACAAAAACGCAGTTTGGAAGATGAATTCATGATGTACTCGCTCATTATATGCATTTTGCACATCTGAACACAGAAAAAGTTACATGCTGAACAGAGCAGATGCAGAGAGAGAGAGACAGAGAGAGGTGTGCACAGCGGGAAAGAGAGCTCGTGCTTGTGCGGTGTACAGTACAGCATCTCCATCCATTTCTCCGACCACGGGTAGGCCACGGCTAAAACAGAAAATGCGTGTTGCGTTAATAAAATTAGCGCCGTTAAAATGAATTTGCGTTAACTTGTTATTAACGCGTTAACTTTGACAGCACTAATTAAAACACCTTACAGTCTTAAAGTAAGATTAAATGGCTCTGAAGGAAGGAAATTTCAGATACATTTTGAAGGAACACCACAGATGTAATATATCACCAAAGACTTCATATTGCAAGTTACTATAGACTCTGTGGTGTTACCAGGAAAGACACTAACACCACAGACAAATCAGCCTAAATCCAGACTTTTCTAAAATGGAGGCTGCCCTCATGATGATTTCAAGATCAGAGGACATTTTGGAAATATTAATAAGTATGCATTTATCTAAATTTTTATTAAAATGTGTCACATCTGCAAGTTATCAACATAACACCATAGACACTAAAAAAAGTGTGACACATGAAATTGTCAGAATTAAGCTAACTTTAATCAAATTAATAAGAAAGAATGTACTCCCCATGCACCCCTCAGATCAACCAATGACATTTTCACACAGGAAGTAGTCCAAATAGAATTCACCCTTTTCTTAAAGGGGTGACATCCATTGTTGTAACACCACAGACATGAATTTGGGGGGCACCACTTTTTTTCTTCAATATAACAAAATGTATTTTTAAAACAATTTAATAAAATTGTACATGTTAAATAAAATCTATGTTCACAATATAATCACTTTATTTGTGTTAAAAAGGTTATATTGTTGCGATTACATTCCATGATACCTCTCTGAGGTATGGCGGGAACATGCATATTTTGTTGCAAATGGAATCTCCCAAACTCAAATATGTATTTTAAAACAAAACTATTAACAGTGCACAAATTGTGTTTACCCTACAGAATACAAACATGCAAACATTTTATGATTTATTGGTATTTAAAGTTTATTTTAACTGTTGTAAAGTAGAGGGACACCACTTGCCACCACAAATGAAGAATGACCCAACTGACCTTGAGTAACGTTATATCACCAAATCACACACAGAGAGTGCACCCACATGATTTATTAGCCTATTGAAATTCAAAATTCAAGACATTTTAAATTGTAGAGGACAAAAATGATTCTGCATGCTTTTCATATTTATATAATTTAATATATTTAACTTAATCTATATATCACACAAAGAGTGCCGTTTTTTTTTTTTTTCTCCAGATAGCAAATGTAATAATAATTTTAGACAAGTTTAACAAAGTTAGCATTAAGGGACTTACATTTTAGACAATATTTTGCTCAATTTTGCCAACGAAAATAGTTCCAAACAAAGATCGCAGCACTGTTTGCGTCTGAGCAACGTACTATGTTTACTTATTGAATGAATCAGCTTTTTGAATGAATCGGTTGAAGAAATGATTCAGTGATTCACTCATTAACAGCGGCTGCGTCCGAAATGGCATACTCAATGAGTAGGTACTTAATTTCAATAAGTACTTACTTAACGAGCGCTAAAAGAGTACGTACTCTACAGCCAAATCTCGTCGAGTATGAATGCCATCCGCCATGTTGACGTTATCATGTGACCTATGATGTTATAACAATTAAGCGCAACAACTTAAAAGATATGAGCGACAGGTTTAATTCCTCTATCTGTAAATATTTTGATGTTGATGAAATTTGCTCATTTTGTGGTCTTGTTGAAGAAACAGCTGCCCTTCTATTAATGTTTTGGGTCAACTTAAGTTTTTATATTTTTAACTCTACTAATATAACCCACAGTTTAATCCTTAAAGATATTATTTTTTTATTATGAAAACCCAAAATCGTTATGTCTTGAATATGTTTAATTCTTTATTCTATGTGTAAAATTGTTCAAAACTGGCTTATATCTCCTGTTTTCCTCTTTTTCTTGCTGAATTTCTCTCACGTTTCATCCCTGAACCTTATAAATAACAAAAACAACAACAACAAATGCAATTTTTTAATGCATTGTGGTTATATGAATATTATGATTATTCAAAGATATTTAATCCTTTTTTTCCTGTGTATATAATCTCATACAATGATGTACGCAAACCAATTGTAGTAATGTTTTCTGTTTTTGTCATTATGACAAAAAACAGTAATAATAATTCTGCAGTGAATGAATGAATGAATGAATGAATGAATGAATGAATGAAAGTTGTCTTTTCTCCAGGTTGCTCCAGGGGGATTGGGGTCCCTGTAATAAGAACACTGTAAATCACTTCGGATAAAAGTGTCTGCCAAATGCATAAATGTAAATGTGAATTTTGTAAATGCTTTTCTGTGTCTTGGGCACAAACGCTCAATAAAGCTGCTTATTTCTTCAAGATACTATTATAATATAAATGCTTATATATATTTCATACAATTTCTATTTGGGGCTTAAAAGGATTAGTTCATCCAAACATATAAATTCAGTTATTATTTACTCGCCTCCACACTGTTCAATCCTTGTGTGTGTTTTTGTTTTGTTTTTGTTTGTTTTGTTTTTTTCTGAACACAAAATGTGATTTTGGTCAAGTTTGTCCTGCTGGTTGCTGGTTTCTGTTGATACAATATCAGTCAATAGAGCCTGATTTTCAGAAGCTTCGTGATATTATTTGATGATGCTTTTGATGCTTCTGAAACAGAAACCAACAGAAGAAACTTGACCAAAATCACATCATCTATGTCTTTTGGTCATTCTCTAGATGATTTTGTTGGTTCTGGGGTCACTAGGATGAAGAGACCACAGCAACATCCAGCTCAGATGAGGCAGTATAAGGGTAGGTGGAGTGATGGAGCGTCTCATTCATGGCACTGGAGCATTTCCAGGATGCTGCTGTGGATTTCTCCATCCTCACTGCACACAGCAGTCTGCAGACATTTCAGATCATACAAAGATGCACAAATGTAATACAAAAGCTGTCCTTTTAACAGCAATGCCATTTGATTTCTGTATTAGAAGTAACAAAGTTATCTTACTTTATATTTTTGTTACAGGTTTTCCTTTTTTTTCCCACAAATGCTGCTGTCACCTTTCTTTGCAGGTCCTGCTCCTCCACAAAAAATCTGCAGCAAATGCACAGAAATCAAGAATCAGAAAAGCACTGTAGCTCTGTTTGAAATTACAATAATTAAAACTACAACTTAAGATTTAAAGATGTTTAATTCATTTCTGTAGTGTACTCACTCAAAGCCTTTGATGGCAACATTCCTTCATCAGTCACTCTGCACCGGGTAAACACACGTTTGTCTCATCTGTCCCTGTAACATCCAGACAAGATTCAATCACCTCTGTGATTTATGTGCTCAATACTGCATTTACATGTTGAGGTAGTTGCTTTTTATCCAACACAAATGTTCCTCAATTTATCAACAATGGAAAAATTAAATAGATAACGAATGTTTAGTTACTCTATATAGATTTGTTTATTTACATTACTTCCATTCATCTAAAGCAGCGTTGACAACAGTGAATTCTACATAACAGCACACATACATCACTCACTCAGATCATGTCTGATTCAAGTTGTGATGTGCTCATCTGTAATTCTTTTAGAATATTTTCCTGTCTCATATTAAATAGACATTTTTGTTATGTAAATCCATTTTGGAGATGCACTTGTGCTTATTGGATTTCCTGTTCGCTATAACGTTACATAAAAATGTGTTTTTACAGCAAAATCACAAATATACTGTAACGCTAGCTGCTGTCTAGCGTCTTTACACCTTAAGCAATTCAACAGTTTTCTCTACAATAGCTCAACGGGTGCCATTTAAACACAAGGAACCATGTTTTTGGTTTATAATACTCACATTTGTAAACACCTGCGTCGCTGTTCTCCATCACATTCGATGATGACGTATCCTCTTGCGTTGGCTTCTGGGATAGAAAAGTGTCCATCGATGCACACTTCAGAATCTGGGCTGAAGCAGTAGGACATCCGGGGATTTCTCGCCAACTCTTATATGATTACTGTGGTTTTCGAACTTACTTTCTTCACATACTCTTTTTCCCTACTATATAGTAGGTAAGTAGGCATATTTGAACGGAAATTAAGTTCGTCCGAATATAATTAAAAATTTAACAAAAATTAAATACGTACGTCCGAATCTCGCGAGAATTAGTTCAATTTTCACCTACTCTTTTATGAATACTGACGATTCAAACACTCATTTGCTCGCCTACTGCTTTTTGCCTACTATATAGTAGGGAAGTATGCCATTTCGGCCGCAGCCAGCTTCAAATGCTTTGTTCCTGAATGAATCAGTTCATTAGTTCATTAGCTCATTAATAGTCACTTGCTGTCACCTACTGGCGGTTTTAATTTCACATTTCAACTGTTTTTTCATATTTTAAAGTGCCCCTATTATGGATTTTTGAAAATTACCTTTCATGCAGTGTGTAACCATAGACTGTATAAAAACATGGACGTAGTGTCCGTGACGTCACCTGTAGGTTTATGAAAAGCGTTTTTGAAGCTCAAAGTGGGCAGAGCTGGTCATCGCCATCTTGGCAGCGCGTCACTCCCGAATAATCGAAAATGGGAAAAGAGGCGGGAGCTGGTTGCTGAAACCACACCTATCTAGCTCGACGTGGCGACAGAAGCGGCAATCCACCTGTCACTCAAGTGGCCAAACCCTTAATTATGCAGAACTTTAAGGCTTAATATAATTTAAATGGATGAGTTCTAAAAAAAATTCACCCCCCTCACAGTTGTCATGAAGGGCAAAATTAGCTATATAGACCAAAACCACTTTTTGTACCAGGCTGTAAACATACTTTTATTTCTGCTGTAAAGTTGGGCATTTTAACATGGGAGGTCTATGGGACTGACTCCCTTTTGGAGCCAGCCTCTAGCGGCCAGTCGATGAGTTGCAGTTTTAGTCACTTCTGTGTTGGTTTCACGAGAGAGAGCGAGAGGTTGCCGCTTGTGTGTAACACAGGTGTGTAACCTGAAAGTGCACCCTGTATAAAGTTATTGTCTCTTAAAAGAAAGAGTCGACTCTGAATCATTGAAAGAGTCGTTTTCAAAACGAATCCCAAGTTATCGTAGTAGTAATCCCATGTTGACGTTAACATGAAATATTAGCATATTGCCCGCCCACTTGTTGGTCTTTTCGCGTTGGTGTGAATGAAAATGCAAATTCATTCTTTGCCACTAGGTGCTGCTTTTGGAGCCTTAAAAATAGCGGTTTCCCCGTAAGGGCTGTACACAAAGCAGCACTGAGCTCACAAACACTGCTTTAAATTATCAGGCATTAGGCATGATTAAATGGAAATGAGACCAAAGTGACCATTAGGTATCAGTAACATTCATTCCGAACCTGTTCTGTGGACATAGACCTACTGTACCACACTATTCTGCTGATATGGAATGAGTTTGACTACTTCATCAGTTATATTAATAGAAATGCTTCACTGGGGCGATCAAAAAAATACTAAAATAATAAATAGGATACCCTATAACACCAGCATTTCCAGCAGTATCCAACATTTCTCAATCATGATCTTACTCAGCTAAATGTGACTATTAGCTTAACAGCTGTATTCCTTGTTTGCTAGCTACCTATGCACATACAGCATACAATGTTAAAAATGTTCTACATTATGAACCTTAACCCAAAAACCTTTAGCTTCATACACTGTAGATAATTGTGACCCTGCCTGTGGAAACCCAGGTAAATGTTTTTTTGTTTTGTTTTGTTTTGTTTTTTTAAACAGTGGATGAGTAATTCACTCCTTGATTTGCTTAATAAAAGCCTCCTTTGAGATCGTTTTGACAGACATATTTATTGTGTATTATTTTCAGCGTGTTTATTGCTAAGTTTAGTGTGGGAAAATAGAAGCGTTGCCATAACAACCTCCCGCGCTTCCTGCTGCTGCTCTATGTAATCAAATTTGTAACTTTAGATTTTCTATAGCAAAACTAAAATGTGTTTAAAAGTGGGAGTGACCAAATCGTCCAAGTGGATGCTGCACACTGGTGGTGGTCGAGGAGAGACCCCCCCACATGACTTACATTTCAATTATAAGTATTCAACGTTTTATGTTTAAACCAAAGCATTATCTGTAACTGCAGGTTATGCATCCATGTCCCCTTTGAGATACATTAAAGTGTAAATGCCATTCCAGAAGCAGATTCCAGAGATGTTTTCTTATGTTGGAATGGAAGACACTAAGTGGGCTACGAGATGAAGCACTTCTTATTCTTACCCAAAGAAAATGGAAGAAAGAGTTAAAACTGAACACAGTCTTGCTATTCAAGTTGTGTATGAACACTTTTATGTTTATTTGCTCTTTTTCCGTTTTGCATTTACTTGTACTTTTACTTTCAAATTCAGTACGTTTAATATTTTAAAAAAAAAAAAATACTTTTCAAAGTACAATAGATATCACATACTTTAAGACTTTTACTCAAGTAATATTCTAAACAGTGATTTCAACTTCTACCAAAGTCGTCTTCTGTTAATATATCTGTACTTTTACTTGAGTATGGCTTTCAGGTACTTTATCCACCACTGGTTTTAAAAATGCTGTCTTTATTGTTATTGTTATAGTTATTATCCTTGCTGTGAAGGGCAGCAGAATGACAAATATTTGTGATGATTGCCGTAATTCTGTATTGAAGAAAAGGTAGATTGAAGGCTCTTACAGTATAAATTCCTTTAGAATTGATCAGCAAAAATGCTCTCATTCATTAATTTACATAACAATAAATAGCATTAAAAAATATATATATATTTCTACAAGACTCTTGAATCTAGTCAATTTCACCTTTTAAAATAGGGTGACCAGACATCCTCTTTTATCTGGACATGTCCTGGCCAGGATTTCTAAATTGTCTAAAATGCCCAGGTTTTGGCAGGCTTTGTTTTCCTATCGACATGTTCTCTACAGTCTTACATTATATGTTGAAGACACCTTTTCCACAAGCACTAAACCACCTCACACTCTTAAACCAATTAACTTTCTCACACACACACACACACACACACACACACACACACACACAAAATTCTCCTCTGAAATTGTACTTTTTTCTACCTGTTGTCTTAATCTAGTTATCTAATAAACCTGATAATGTGTAATGAATCACTTTGTTCCTCTTTTATATGTCACACTGGATAAAAGTATCTGCTAAATGCATAAATGTAAACAATATATTTCATTGCATTGACTGTCCTCGGTAGATCCCACCTTCTCACACGCTACTACTGGTAAATTATGTGCAATTCTTGCATACTATTGGTGAAACTACTTTACCTTAAGCATATATGAAAAACAAATCCAAAACGTGCGTTTTAGCGCACAGACCAAAGTTAATTAAACCCCTAACAAATACTTCTGTGAAAGATATGAATTATCAGCTTGTGGGTGAATGTAGATATATGGGTGAATGTAGATATATCATCCTTAAGATATTTATTCCTGAGAACTTCCTGGAGCATTTTGTTCTCTGCCATCTATTGCAGTTTTCTTGCGCAAGAACTAAATCGGTTCTTTTCAGTGTCACGCCAACCACCATGTCAATGTCACATGGCACAAAATACTTTTTCTTTAAAATATGTTTAAAATATGTGACATAGTGATTTGAACATTCACTGATGTGTTGACTCAAGAGAAGGAACTCTTGCCATGACTGCAGACAGATTTAAATCAATCTACTGTGCCAATGATATTACAAAAGAAACCATTTTGAGATCAATCACTCAGTTAATACGTCATTTATAATATTCAAACAGTTTAACAGCGTAAGCTAACGTTTATTTACTTAGCATTTGTTCCTCATTCTTTGTGGTTTGCATTGTTGGTTACTTAAGGGATTCTGACAAATGTATAATGTGCCATGATTAATTCACTCGTTTCTTTGTGTTTACTTTCAACTGCACCAGGTAGTAACCTGCTGGAAATCCCCTTCTTGTCCCGAAATTTTCATTGTTTTATGTTGAGAATGTCTGTACAGATCACTAATTTTTTTTTTTTTTTTTTGTATTTAAATCTTCTTTAAGTTGTGATAGTTAGTTATAATTATTTTAAATAGAATTATAAAACTGGACATTCATGTATTAATGGTCTTCAGATATGACAAGAGTCAAAATAACTTTTATTAAATATATTTAATTTGTATGAGATCTCATACTAATTTCAGAAGGCTGTAAAAAGGTTGGAACTAGGGATTTAATGCTGGATGATATATGAGATTTCATGTCCTGAATCTTACTTGCATAAAGAACTTTATGATTTTTTTGTTTGTTTGTTTGTTTTGTTTTGTCTGTTTGTATTTTTCCCTTTATTGTTTTTGTCTTTGAAATACTTTTGCATTGAGAATTGGACTCTTGAAACTGCTGATTTGAGCAAGGAAATCGATTTGAACCGCATCATATTCGTGACCTCAACTGTTTTTTCCCCTCCTTTTGATGTTACAAAGTGAAAAGTGTGCATTAAGTGTGCTTAAGTAAACCTGGTTATTGTACATTCTTATTCATTTTTATTGTGCATTAATATCTCATCTTTTGACTAAAAAGTGTAAAGAGGTTTAGTTATTTGTGTATTGGTGGCTTTCTTTTTGAGCTCATTTGGGTTTATCTAAATTAAAATTTTGACGGGGTTACTCCTGTCTGGCACCCGAACTTTCTTTTAAAAAGGAAAAAAAAAAAAGTTTGTTTGTGTTTTGGGCAACCACCACCGTTACAATATACAATAAAGTTTGAATTATATTGTACATGTCAGAAGTATCTTGAAAAATCAAAAGTTGTCTTTACTTAATTACTGTTTTATTTAAAGGGATACTCCACCCCAAAATGAAAATTCTGTCATTAATCACTTACCCCCATGTCGTTCCAAACCCGTAAAAGCTTGTTCTCTTCGGAACACAAATTAAGATATTTTTATGCTTTCTGGCAGCTCCCTGACCCTCCCAAAGACAGCAATGTTAACACGATCAACGTCCAGAAACATAGCAAGGAGATCGGTAAAATAATCCTTGTGACATCAGGGGTTCAACCGTAGCCTACTTTTACGAAGCTACGAGAATATTTTTTGTATGGAAAGAAAACAAAAATAACGACTTTATTCAACAGTTCGTCTCCTCAGCATCAGCATAGTCCATGAGGGGGCAATTTGTGTTTTATTAACGTCTACACCTACCCCAAGCCTAAACCTACCCCTTGCAATAATGCAAAAATAGCAATTATTGTTGTTCAGTGTGAGAAAAATGCTATATTGATGTGCGCATGCCCAGTAGTTTTTGCTATATGCCTTCTAGCCTTAACCGAAGCACTGCTTGGGCCATTGTTTTCAGTGAATACACTTGGAAAAAAAAAATAAATAAAAATAAAAAAATAAAAAAAGCCCACTGTGAGTAACGTTAAAATCTCGTGACAGGCGGTCAGCAGGTTTTTACATTTAGTGGTAAATATTTATAATCAGATAAAAATGTATGCTGCACACCTCATTTACAGAAGAACATTCAACATATGCTGGAATGTGACATAACAACATCTGACTCACATTGACGTCTTTTGGATTTTATTGACCACCATAATGTATAAGTGTGCTATAATGCCTTTAACTTTACAATCGGGAAAGACAGCTGGAAGACGGTTAGGTGATAGGCTATAAGCCTTTGAACAGTCAGTCTTTATGGGGGCTATATAGGCAGGGTTGCCAACTCTCACGCATTTGGTGTGAGACACGCTTCTATGTCTCATGCTCTCACTCTGCCCATGTACATCTCACGCCATATTGTCAACCCTGCTTGCAATATGAAACAAAGTCTCAGCTTTCAAATTTTGTAAATTTTAATACTAAATTCAAACAATAAATACCGTTTTAGCGCACTTAAAGTGACGTAAATCGTAAAATGTAGCTCTTCAGTTAAAGCCAGAGCCACTGAAAAACAGAGTTGCGACAAGCTTTGATCTGCATGATTCATGGAGCTCTCCAAACAAACCAGCGTTGACAATATATTTGAATGACTTTAAGTAGGATAGATGACAGCTTTGCTATACAGGTATTTACAGCAATTTTTGGTAAACATTACAGCATATTATGCATTATTATTACGTCGATGACATTTACACTATCATTTTATTCTGGAGAGTGATGGAGAGACAATGGTTTTCTTAACCCTCAGGTATTGTTCACTTATAATGTGACAATACAGCTTAACTATTTTTCAGTTAAATAAGTGTTGTATATTTTAGTTCAGTAATATAATTTAATATTTTGAGGAGATCTTTTGGTACTAAATACTATTTGTGCAATAATTATTGTCCATTAATGACTTAGGCTAAAATACATTTTTTTCTAATATTTTTATTACTTATATTACAATTAGTGTAGTATTTAAGGTTAAAATAGAGAAAAGGGTTTTAAATTTCAAGGCAAATTTGAGTAATTTTGTGGTCAGAAAAAAAAAAAAATCATTTTCATTTGTAATGCCATGGTTTACCCACTAGGTACCTTTATAGCTCTTTACTAAATAGAATATAGCAGGTCAAACCTGCTTACTTATTTTTAAGTTCTTCGTTTGAATAAATATTTAGGCATGATTAAACACTAGATTTTTAAATGAGAAATTTAAAAAGTTAATAACTTACATCCTTTTTTAATGATACTCACATAATTACACAATGAATGCAAGCAAATACTGAATTTAAACCAAGTTTAAATGGTGCTAAAAAGGCTTTCAACTGCATTTAACAAAAGATTTTTATGCCCTTATATTTACAGTATATAAAAAAAAAAAAAAAAACTCACTCCAAGCTGAACTTAAATGTTGGAAACCCTGATTTAGGGCAAATTGATAAATAGTTTGCTTGCAGTTTCTCATGAAGTCTCAAATATTCTGTTATTTTAGTATGTTTGTAGCAGTTGGATTACTGAACAATGACGCAGGCAAACACAATCATTCAGAAACACACACAGACACAATAAAGGCCTTGGGTAAAAATGCCATGTTAGCTCAAGTTAAATACTGCATTTGCAATTCATTTTATTTTTTATTATTTTTATTTTTTACTCTGCCAAAACATTTAGACATTTTAGGTTCACCAAGGCAGGCACACCAGTTATGCAAATAAATTTAGATTTTTTTTCTTCTTGACCATTTTCTATTCTTCAGTCATTAAAATTATAGAATACAGCAAAGCATATACGTGTAGACTCATTGTTTATGGAGGCACTCTAAATCACTCACAGATGCTGTGCAATGAGGTACAGGGTTCAGAATACACATGAATACTACAGACACAATGATACAGAAACACACACGTCACAGATCTTTTATGTTCAAGAGTCATTACAACAAAACAGAAAGGCATAATGTGCAGCCTGACAAAAAAAAATGTTGGCTAATGTAAGAAATCTATGCGAGACATTGACACATACATAGTAGATAACACACGTAGTGTAATTTAATACTTAAGACAATGCAAGGCAAACAATTCTGCACAGACAAATAGTTATGACAACAGCTATCCTTTATGTAGTTGTCATTGTTTTGTCTGATAGCTCTTTTGCCTTCTTTGCACTTGGGTGACACCCATAAATGTTTCTTGTGTGGGACAAAGAAATAATGTTCATGGGGTATGTTCATAGTATTCATCTGTTTTTAAATACTCTATTACTTCAGTGTGAATAACCAAGACTTAACATTTTCATATAAATACAGAAATATGATTTAATTGTCATGTGAGAATATTTGGTCATGATAATTTATGTGAAATTCGATAAGATTGCAGTTGATGTTTCATGTGAAATACTTTAATATTTAACTTAACAGAAATGTATAACTGTACAGAATACTATTAAATTATACATTTAAAACAGTTTTGTTTGTGACAGCATTGTTTGCATACCATTTATTATTCAATATTATGTATTTTTATTTCTTTGCCTCAGTGTAATCTCTTGAATTTAATCTTAATTATTTCTAATTGTTCCGCATTCCCCATTAACAAGGACAATATGCTATTATAAATAATGTCTTATTTTTCTTGGTTAAATACAGGTGAATAAATACATAAATATTCACATAAATAATTGTGTTTTGAAAATGCAGGCTTTTCAAAAGGTTTCATTAAAAGCCCGTGCCAGGGACACAATACTGAGAAAAATGTTATCATTACCACCCTTTATGTATAGAAATCTTGTTTAACAATAGAAGCTCGTTCATGGTCTTATTTTCAAAGTCTCCGCCATGAATGCCTCTGCTAAAGTGAGTCAAGCTTCTGTCAAAATAATGATGCCAGTTCCCGTCACTTTTAGCTCCAAACCCAAAAACATCGACCTGTCAGAGAGAGACAGACAAATCAGTACATCAGTGCTTGAAATGCACTTCGGCTTAGATTAAATTAGAATTTTGTCACAGTCATCTCACTACAAAGAGCAAACAAGACATGGCAGAGCTCACGGTAGCCTAATATGCAAATCCATTTACAAAGTAAACCTTAAACATTGACGGCATACCTACTGTATGACGTGGTCATGGTTCACTCATTGACAGTCTGTTGCATAATGCACACAAAAGCTGCATCTGAATATTTATAATATGCACTCCAAGTACACCAGCTTTCAAAAGTTTGGAGTCAGTAAGAAATAAGTAATTTTCGTATTTTCAGTATATCAGTATATTAGAATGATTTGTAAAGGATCGTGAGACACTGACGACTGGAGTAATGATGATGAAAATTTTGGTTTGCATCAAAGGAATAAATAATATTTTAAAATATATTGTTATAGAAAACATCTACTTTAAATTGTAATGATATTTCACAATATTACTGCTTTTACTGTATTTTTATCATCAAATAAATACAAACCGTTTACTATGCCTTGTCTCTAAATGGCATGTAAAACCAAAACAAACTGTGGTTGGTCCTATCAATCAGATCGTCTCTCTAGACTAGACTTAATGCCAATAGTGACATGTCTGGCTCTGTGAGACAAATGTTGGAGGAATTGAAAAAAAGAGGCACAAAACTTTTACCTGATCACAGATGTGCAGAGCGAATATCAATGTAATGAAACCAGTGGATGGATATCTGCCATGTTTCTGCAGCCAGCTCTCATAGATGTATTTAATGAATTCAGGATGGATGATCATCACCTTAAAGACAACCAAAACAATTAATGACTTATTCATGCATGTTTTGTTCAGGAAGACTACAGATCAATATGTGAAAATCAAAAGTTATATATAGACTGAGAGACATGATTCTCACCTTGTCTTTGTTAGCGTTTACTGTAGGTCTCACTCTAATGTAAGTGCTGAAGAAACACAAAGATTCATTAAAGTAAGATGATTGTAAAATGTCTGAAGGCCTGTTTCTCTTAAATCTTTGAGTGAATATTGATGAAACAACCTCACCGTGTGATGTGTTTAGTGGTGAAGGCACTGATGAGCCAGTGCATGTCTTTGATCTTAAATGGCAGAAGAACCACGTGGGTTGAGTTGTCTACATCCACGGCGCTCTCAGGGTAGAGAATCCGGTGAGTGGTCTTAGACCCCACATCCTTCTCATAACCTTCTGTTGGACCCTTATTTATCCTGAGCATGAAAATGCATTTTAACAATCATCTTTGGTCATATGCATTGTCAAGACTTCAAAACTGAAAATAACTTACCTTATGACAAAGTCATGAAGATCTATGAGAGGCCCATAATGGGATCTCAGCAGATTCCCAGAGTTTCCAACCACAGCACAGGTTCTGCAGCGATCTGGACCGGCATCTGAGTAGTGCTCTTTATCAGGGAAGAGAGAAAACAACGTGTCCACCGCATCTGTGTAGTTAACCTTAGTGTTCCCAGATTGTAGACCCTATTCAAATGTTAAAACATATGATCAGGTCGAGCCTTCAGAAGAGGATTCTGGGAAAACATTTCAAAATAAAATGAAAACATAATATAAATAGTCATTTTAGTTTAGTAAATAAAGTATTCCACAAAATCTGAAATATTAGATAATTATACAGAAATATAAAATTAGTTTCTGCCAAGATTAAAATCTTTGTTTGAGGTAAAATAATTACTTCGAAATTAACTTAGTTTCTTTACATTTTTATAAATTTCTTTTAAGCACGGTAAACAACTATTTTCTGAAACATATTTTATAAGCAAAAATTTCAAAAGATCTAAGAAAATGTCATGGATATTAGCCTATTATCCTTGTAGGAAGAACACGTTGGGGGGACAAAAACTGTTGGTCTGCGCTGCCACCAAGTGTTTGACAATCACAAATTCCCCTTCTGGAAAAACATTACAGTTATTCTTCACTGGAATCTTTTATATCTTTCTTTATTCCTAAAGAGTTTTGAGATATTTCATTAAGAACGTTCTCTTAAAGTTACACAATATAAATTGTCAGGAGTTACAACCCCATTTAAAAAGTTGCGTGCGTGAATCACTGAGCTATAGGCTACAAATTACTCTCTATTGTAGATCACTGGAGTGAATTCTCTAAATAATAGTTGTGTGTGTGTGTGTGTGTGTGCGGAACAAAACGTGCGATTCTGCCGTCACGCGCGTTTGGTATCCGCTATCTTTGACCACGGTAATATTACTTCGACCAAAGAATAGTTTAGAAGAAGCGCGCTCTTGATGTGTTGCCATGTCCACTTATTATAAGCGACGCGTTAAGCCTCTTTGAGCTTGACTCAAAACGCCCTATGGCGTTATCAAAGCAGGTGCAGGTCGCGTTTGGATATAAGTTTATGATTTTTTTTTTTTCTTTTTCTTTTTAATTTACTGGGGTTTTTTCTAGCAAGATCTGGCAACAGTAATGAGTCGAGGCGTGCGTGCTTAGTTCCCTTTGCATTCTCGCACCGTGCATACAGAAAAGATACAAGAACTAATATCCATTTATGATACAAAGTATGACTAGTCTGAACCAATTTAACAAGAGCTTTTTAATAAATGAAACGACCAGTCCCTAGATATGCTGTCATTATATCATCCACATAATCAGGACTACAAAACCGCATAATCCGTAAAAAACAAAATTTTTAAATTATTACAAATTATTTCAAAATAAACATTTTTTAACTTTAAAAACTAGGCCTATAAGTATTACCATCGCCTATGTAGTTTCGTGTTTGATTTGACACAGGAAAAAATTCCTACCTACCTACATTTGTTCTTGAATTAGGCTAGCCTATATGTGATCGACTAACCCCAGTCTCCCCCACCCTTGATTTCCAGAGATCCAGACTGAATTTACGTACCGTCCACCATCTGTAGACCTCTGTCCGTAACACACTGTTTCTTCTGTTCAGCAGAAATGGAACAGTGGGGTTGAACCGCATGAAGAACCATTCAGTATCGTTCAGATCCATGACACATTTATCACAAGCGCACAGACCTCCGCGGGTGGAATCGACGGATGTTTTGAGGAAAGTATAGATCACCGCGTTTTGGAAGAGCATAAAAAGAAAGAAGATGCCAAATGTGAGGAGGAGCGCTCTGATGTACGAAGACCTCTGTTTAGTGAAGGGAACCATATTTTCAACTGGCTGAAGAGGGTTTAGAATCCTATAACTGGAAAAATATACACACATACACACACACAAGAGATAGAGAGAGGAAAAAAATAGTGTTATAATGACATTAATATTCCTACTACTACTAACATCATAACTCTGCTTGGTCTAAAACAAATGTCAAGGAAAGGTGAGTAGCCTATTAAAGCGTACCGGAGAACATGAAGAAACGCCAGCGGTGAAATAAAGCATTTGATGCCTATTAAATCCATAAGGACTGCGGTTTGTCCTGTAATATTACCCTTTAACCTTACTCGTTTCTCTTGAATCAGCTATAAATAATGTGGTAACCAAATCGAGAGAGCTGAGTATTAAAGTCCAGAACTGCGTTTCTGTGAGCGACTGTCATTGGACATTGCTATGTTGCCTGAATACGCAACTGGTTGGCAACTGATAGTCCACCTTGTAAACAAGCTGCTTGTAACTGCACTCAAGCAAATAACCATCCAGTGCGCCAATGACCCACAGGTTTAATTTCAGTTCTCTGTGCTACAATAGTTAACATTTTTATTTATTTTTAATTCCAAAAATGATCATTTCTCATCTTTGTTCCTCATCAAAAATGATCATTTCTCATCTTTGTTCCTCATCATATGTTTATTTATAATGACTAGAAACTACACTATAGTGATGTGTGACTATAACATTAAAATTTATTTCTATTTACAACGAATAACAGTCTACAATAAGGTTACATTAGTTGACGTTGGTTAATGCATTAACATGAACTAAAAATGAGCAACATTTGTTACAGTATTAATCTTTGTTCATCTTTGTTAAAAAAAACACCACTGTTTCTCATCATTTGTTTATGTGGGATGTAACACCAGTGTCATAATTTACCTATCTAGAAACTATGTACACTATAGTGATATGTGACACTTCAGTAGCTATAACATTCAAATTAATTTCTATTTACAACGAATAACAGTCTACAATAAGGTTACATTAGTTGACATTGGTTATTGAATTAACATGAACTAAAAATGAGCAATAAATTTGTTACAGTATTAATTTCTGTAAAAAAACACCTGTTTCTCATCTTTGTTCCTCATCATTTATGATGAGTGTTATAATTTGCCTAGACTACAAACTATACACATTATAGTGATGTGTGACACATTAAAATTCATTTTTATTTACAACGAATAAAACACTCTACAATAAGGAAGAGTTATTGCATTAACGTGAACTAAAAATGAGCAATACATTTGTTACAGTATTAATCTTTGTTAATGTTAGTTAATTTAAAAAACACAACTGCCCATGTTAACTCAGTTCCATTACAAAGTTACTATCAACTAGGCTTTAGAAGTATTTTTAAACTAATGTTAAATACGTTCATTTTTACATTAGTTAATATAAGATAAATGCTATAAACCTACCTGTTTGTTTGGAAATTTGAATATGGAACAATAGCAAAAAATCTTCAAGAATGTGTTGATCTGACAAACGTTTAAATCTGGTGGTCAAGATATGAGGCATGAATCTGAGGAGGAGGTGTTTCTTCTAAAGTACACACCTCTTGATCACTTACTTTATTGGCATATAAATGGTTTAACATGCATAGAAAAAAGGAGCTCCCCTCCTTTTAGCTATATATTAGCCTTTGATATTATTTTTAAAGATTAGTTCTTTAAGGTAACAACTAAAACATATTTGATTTTTCTATGCCCCAGTGATCTTTCTGTTCCATACAGAGTCATAGAAAACCTCTGTATGGAACAGTATTAAAAATCATGATATGATTGATTATTAATTTCTTTTCTTAAAATGTCATTATTGCCCAATTACATCTCCAAACATTAGACTATGGGACACAAGCATCATGTTAGGAAGCAGGTTGTATTGAACCTAAAAACCACTGACGCACCTTTAGCCTATATTTTAAGAGTAGCCTACCTGTAACAAGTTTACATAGGCCTATTTAAATTTGCTTAGCAAAGACTGTCAGTCCGTATGCATCCGAGGTATATTAAAGCAACTGTTTTCACCTTGAAATATCAAATTCAAAATCATTCTGATATGGTACACTGACTTCTTATAAGGGGAAACTTCTGTTTCATAAGCAAACTCGGGGAGAATTTAAGGCACACGTGATCCAATGGTAAAGCCGCGGACCTTTTCATCTCCTACTCCCAATATCTCTGGTACAGAATTCAGAATTCACATTGCACACATTCTTTTCTACCACCCAAAATATGAGTGCTGCTGTGAAGTCCCTTTTTAAATTTTAATTTTCTAAATTAAAAAAAAAAAAATGCTACTTTAATAACAGGCTATTTTTAGACATGATAATAATAATAATATACATAATATTAATGAAAACATTAGGGGTGTAATGGTACTTCAGTTTTGAAGTCACAGTTTCAAACATTTTTGGTACAGCATGGGGGAGAAAACAAATTTGTTTGTTTGTTTGTTTGTTTTGTTTTGTTTTAATAAACGGTGGTTTACTGAACAATTCTCTGCCTTTAAATAAACTCAATTATAATTACAATTTTCTTAAGGATAAAAAATCTATCTCAGCTAATGCTATACAATAGGGAACCCTATTAGAGCACATTTCTAACATATTAAAGGCTGCAATTAACAGCAGAGCCCAATCTATTAAATTCAAATATTTTAGATACAATGACCAACACTACAAAAAAAAAAAAAAAAATATATATATATATATATATATATATATATATATATATATATATATATATATATATATATATACACTATGTAAACATATACAGTAGTTTGCACATTGCAATTTTCTAGCAACAAGCTGTGGACACTGAATGACTTGCCTGAGGTAAAGGTATTGCTGTTTTATTGGCATTTTTCCGCGGTTGCAAAACTAATTGAGATTAAGTGGCATGCGCTTGTTTATTTCGCGTTATAACTAGAAGAAAAGAGAATTAAAGGGAAGGAATGATCGCGTTCACGCGCTCTCCGCGCTTCCGCTTGCAGCGGTCTGTTACGCCACATCAAAGAGCGTCAAAATGGCATTTATGGATTTAAATCAGGGGCGTAAATTTCATCTAACAGTAGGGGGGACAAGAAACATAAAATTTATCAAGAGCAATTTTTGAAGGGGACACAAATAATACTGCCAAAATTGTACTTGTAAGGATAGATATGTGTACACAGCATGTGTAAACAGCACGGAGACCGTGTTTAAATATGAGTTCGGTTCATATGGTTCACCACGCGGTCATATTATAATGATTATTATGCGTCCTCCATAGTATTGTAGGTTTCGTCTGGGACCGAGTACGTCTCTGTAGATATTCAACCGCATTAAGCCTGCCACTTAACATCATACTGAGCAAAACCCAACACATCGGTAGGTCTACAATATTAGCCTAATATCAGTTCACACACAGGTTTATCGCTGTGTTAGTTGTAGTGGGTGACAAGCTACGATATTAAGCTTGGTAACATTATAAATTGCTCATAGAAAATACATTGGATATCATCATTATTTTTTGTCATGACTAATTTATTAATGATCCAGCATCATCTGTATTAAAGAGAAAGAATAATTTCACCCGATATTTAAAGAGAATAAAATAGCCTTGACAGCCTAATTACTTACACATAACTACTAAGGAACTTTGCTCTCTCCCACCCAGGGTTGCCAGGTTTTCACAGCAAAACCCACCCAAATGCTACTCAAACCTAGCCCAAAACTAGCCCAATCGCTTTTCAGGGGGGATTTCCGATAAAATCGCGTTCCGGTGGGGTAAAATATACGTTTTTGGTGGGGTTCCCCTGATAAATGTCGCTTTCCAGGGGCTAAATATCACGTTATTGGGGTCGCTCCAACCCACGGACATGAAAAACATCCCGCGGAAAGAGCGTAAAAGTAGCCTAATTCCGCGGTAAACCCGCGGACTTGGCAACACTGCTCCCACCGGGCTCGTATCCTGAGTGTATAGAGGCAGTGGACCAAACCACTGTGAGGGAAGGGAGGGGGAAATCAAAACATTTCTGAACTTAAAACGCTTTTTTGTGTTTATTTTGTTTTACTACTTACACAATTATTTTAAGTATATGTCCATTATATTATTTTCAAGACACAGAGTTGCTTGTAATGATATTTTTAGGGGGGGACAACCCTCAGATGGGGGGGTCCTGTCCCCCCCGGGATTTACGCCTATGATTTAAATAGACATAATTTTAAAGATGAGACTTTGTTTCTTATCGAAAAGAACAAAACACAAACCCTGCGATTACAGAATGTAATGTATAGCCTAGTAATAATGTATAGTGAGGATTCATTCACTAAGTTACGCATGTGCAGTGGATAAAATGACACTGTATTTGTTCGGTACAATTTTCTGTACGAATAAGTGTACCATTACACCCCTAGAAAACATTTAAAACACCAAAACTGCACTTACCTGAATAATATGTCTCTGGGAAAGGCTGTTGCTGTAAATATTGACTTTTTCCATCATCTTCTTCTTTTTTAACAGCGGTTGAAAGAGGATGCAGAGCGGGAAATAACGGATACATTTTCAAAATTTCAGTAATCCACCAATAGGAATAAGGGAAGATACAAAGCAACCAATAGCATTGTTGAATGGGCTGAGATCTGGACTGCCACAAACCTGCCACACATGACTATAGCGGTTTATATGTGTTTTTCCAAATAAAAGCCAAATGTTAACCATAAGTTAACACATTCCATGGTGTGCCATAGCCAAGCCATATATGTCTCTCATTTGTGTGCTGTCATCTGGACCAAATACCTCAAAACATATTGTCATCCAAAAGAAAATTCCCTCCAATTCTAAAGCTATGGCAAAACATATCTGGGGAAAGTTTGGCCCATATGTGCTCAGCCATGGCCAAATGTGACAGCTATCAGCCACATTTGGCCCAAACGTTCTTGCTATCTGGGTGATAGTTAAACTATTAGCATCACCAGGCCCGTAGCCAGCTATGAGGCCACCGAGGTCCGGACCTCGGGAAATGTTTCATGTTCAAAAATAAAATTTGTTCTCTGAATGACTAATTTTCTGTTAAACTCCTCATATGAATGTCTGCATGACATGTATAATTCAGTTTGCAAGAATGTTTGAGTTCCTGGTATGAAAATGATCGCTGTGAGACGCTGGCGGAGAACGGGTCTTCAGAGAGTTGTGAGTGACGTCTGTGTAGCCAGATCCAGCTATCTTATCTTCTACTTAATTTAACACTTTAGAAAGTTAATAAAGTAAGAAGTTGCAGTTTAGAGTCAGCGATATCTTTATATTATCTTATTTGCGAAAGATTGGAAATAATTTCGTTTATTTTTATTTATTTTTAGTTTTTTGTTTCTTTTAGTACCAATATCTGGCAACACTGCATCGCCGGCAGTTAAACTGACAGCAATCAAAAGCCCATGGACAGGTTTTTACTGACAGAATACGACATTCGGTAAGGGAAATGCAAAAAAAATAAAAATAAATAAATAACAAAATTACAAAAAAAAAAAAAAACCCATCATGATATTATCTGTCAGAAACGTTATCAACGCTGTCAAAAACAGTAGCATTTAACACTAGTATTTTACACACACAGATCTGTAGAAAAGTAGGTTACAGAATGAAATGAAATAGGGCTACGCAAAAACTAGCCATGAAGAAGTCTATGCTATGTCATTCAGTATAGTTAAATTTTCACAAATCATGCTATAAACATTCATAAGAGCACTAGACAAAGTTATTGTAGTTATGTATTGTTGCATGAATAATAAACAACTGATAAAATTATCCACCCTTAAATATAGTAAAGTATTAACACATTTTTTATGCAATAAATAGGGTATCATTTTAAAATGATCATGCCTCCATGATCATTTTTAAACGATACCCTATTTATTGCATAAAAATGTGTTAAAACCTCTTTCTCATTTTTTACCTCACTAATTTTCAAAGCCTGGCTACGGCCATGAGGTCACTACATGAGCGACGCTACTGCCCATCACTGATGAATGTATAGGAGGACCTTTTTTTTTTTTTTTTTTTTTTTTTTTTTTTAGTATATTGGTGTGATGATCCATGTCTTAACTTACCCTGTTCAACATTCTCCATGTTGCCTGGTCATTCTCCAACTGGTCTGGTGAACTGTCTAGTTGTAAACTATGATATACACTGCTGCAAAAAATGTTGCTGAAATTTCATTGTTTTTTTTTTTTTGTTTTGTTTTATTTTTTTTTATTTTTTTTGTGTGTGTTTCCAATATATTATATTTAAACATTTGTACAACTAAATACAAATTTACAAATTAAGATTATCACAAATAAAGGTTTATGGCTCCACTTGCACATGATGAAACCAAGAATCCCAAAACACCTGGATGATTACATCTACTGATTTCCAATAGAAGTGCAGATATAGACATGTGAACCAACAACCATTTTAATTATTTATTGTTATGCTCTTCTGTTACCTTTTAAGTTTTAAAACGGTCATCTTGGCAATGAATGAAATAATGTTCACCACCATATCAGTGGCCTAATAAAAATTTTGCAGCCTACACTGATGTTATTCTCTGTCATCTGTTCTTGCACTGTACCATACACAATGATGATCATTGATACGAATGCATGATCTATTTTGATGCACAACAAACACTCATTCAACATTATTTATAAGTCAGAAAGTTTAATAAACATATATATTCTATAAGGCTTTAATCAGTGGAATAAAGATTGGATTGTGGCCTTGACTAGCTTTTGATATTGTAACGTGTGTTGGTGTGGAAGTTTGATATTATGAGGGTTGTTCCCCCCTAAAAATATCATTACAAGCGACTCTGTGTATTGAAAATAATATAATGGACATATACTTTAAATTATTGTGTAAGTAGTAAAACAAAATAAACGCAAAAACAAAAAAAACGTTTTAAGTTCAGAAATGTTTTCATTCCCCCATCCTTTGCCTCACAGTGGTTTGGTTCACTGCCTGCTTTCCTCCTTTACCAATACACACAGGAGTCCAGTGGGAGAGAGCAAAGTTCCTCAGTAGTTATGTGTAAGTAACTTAGGCTGTCGAGGCTATTTTATTCTCTTTAAACATCGGGTGAAATGATTCTTTCTCTTTAATACAGATGATGCTGGATCATTAATAAATTAGTCCTGACTCATGACAAAAAAAAAAAAAAATGATTATAAGGTTATAGCTTGTCACCCACTACAGCTAACACAGCGATAAGCCTGTGTCTGAACTGATATTAGGCTAATATTGTAGACCTACCGATGTGTAGGGTTTTGCTCAATATGATGTTAAGTGACACATCATATGCTTTTTTTCAGCAGGGCAGTGGGCTTAATGCGGTTGAATAACTAAAGAGACAGACGAAACCTAAAGTACTATTGAAGACGCAAAATAATAATTATAATATGACCGCGTGGTGAACCATGAACTCATATTTAAACACGGTCTCTATGCTATGTACACATGCTGTGTACACAGGGCCGTACCCACCATTGAGGTCTCCGAGGTCCGGACCTCGGTATTTTTCCAATAACAGAAGTTGTAAAAATAATTACCTTATATTAATTCTGCTTTGGTGCTGCAAGGATAAAAAGCCAAGGTAATAGATGTTCTCATCTGAGATGCCTCAGCGGTAGGGATATATAGTCTGCGATAATATCGTAATTGTTTTTGTCAATGTGCGATTTGACATGATCGAGTCTTTTGCAAAAACCATTCAAAACACCCCTACAGAGAGCACTCATACATTACGTGAAGTCTAGACTAGTGCTCCTGCGCATTTAGAGTGCGCTCTTCCACTGCATGATTCAGTCTATTAAAATACATTTAGAATGATCACAAATTCAAGACATGGGGGAAGAAAATGTATATATTTATACCAGTTCATTTAGTTAATCATGCCATTTTTCTCCAAAAATTACCATGATTACATGTGATATTGATTTTTTACAACAGCTCAATAAACAAAGTTAATTAACAGACTTACGTTTTAGACACTATGCCTGTTTTTGCTCTATTTCGCCAACAAAAATAACTCCAAACACAGCCACAGCACTGTTTTGTGTCTCTGAGCAACATGACGGGGATTCGTTCCTGAATGAATCAACCTTTTAAATGATTCGGTTCAATCGCAATGACTCACTTATTAACAGTGATTTGTTGCCACCTATTGGTGGTTTAAATTTCACATTTCGATTTATCCCCCGATTTTTTTTTCATGTTTTAAATCATTTCAATTATCAGTATTTAACGTTTTATTTTTAATATATCAAAACATTATTTATGCATTTGTAATTGCAGTTAAATGCATTCATGTCTTACATTAAACAGTGTGTAAATACATCCAGATGTAATTTCAGATGCAGCTTCTATGTTGATTTGATTTGCTTGGTAACAGCCCAAATGTCTTATTATTCTAATTCACTGATTAAATGTAAGAGTTTGACTCAAAAGATAATGGACAATTTAAAAAAAAAAAAAAAAAAAAAGGCTTTATAAAGGTAAAAATGCCCATAGAATATAAAAATCAGTTTAAACTTATTGGAAAAGATTAATTTCTGTCAGTGTGAATTAAAATTATAAAAAAAATAATAATAACATTCATGTTTAATCATTTTAGACACTTGATTTTACTGAAGGCTACGAGGATAATTATAACTTGAGTTTATTAAATTCATAAACTATATCTTCTCTATTTCCAGTTTGTAGCGTGGATCATTCATTGCAACATTTAATGTGATTCTCATGTTTAAGAATCTGTTATCTTGACAAATAATTTATGCTACTACTGCCTACTGACTTGGTTTTAAACCAGTATTATTATCCAATTTATGAGCCTTAAAACATCTTAAAATGCACACATGTAAGTCAGGAAAATAAAAATTTCCTCGGGGGACCATGCCCGCGAACCCCCCTACCAATCTCCATTTTGGGACCTCGGTATTTATAAAAACCTGCGTACGGCCCTGTGTGTACACATATCTATCCTTACAAGTACAATTTTGGCTGTATTATTTGTGTCCCCTTCAAAACTTCCTCTTGAGAAATTTTATGTTTATTGCCCCCCCCCCCCCCCCCCCCCCCCAACAGTTAGATGAAATTTACGCCCCTGTCTGTAGCACTCAAAAGATATAAACTAATAACAGTTTTAAAGCATTGCAAGCAACAGCACAACAAGTTGAAATCAATGTATACAACTAGCTGAAGTTTGCTGTACTTTATCCTAACATTACACATGCAATCATTCTGTCAGGGACGACAGCACAAAACATGCAAACTACTAATATACTAAACTGTTACAAAATGATGAACAAATGTAGTTTAGGTTTGTAAGTTTGCACAACGCTGAAAATACCGTTTGTAGAAATATTCCATTAAACCTGTTGAGATACAAGGAGCGTAAACTGAAATTCTCAGTTCCACGCGCAATCGCGCATGTCCGGGAAACTCGTGAATATTCATGAATGCTCCGCCCACTGAAACCGAAAATCTTGGAAACCGAAAATCTCGTAACACCGGTAATTGCGCCATGACTCGTTTCTAGCCTTTTATCGGTACTGTAATTAATCAAACGTAAGCGTAAACAATGTAGGATCTCCGTGCAAACCCGTTTGACTGATTAGTTCGAGTGATCCATTCGACAAGTTTGCATTTCAGACAAATGATAGAAAATGCACAAAACGTGATTTCTGAAATATAAGAGAAAATGATTCTCAGGTCGGTATAAGGTAGGCCTAACCATAGATCTGGTCTCCATTGACAGACAAGGATTAATCAGTAGCAATTTACTCGCTACAGTAAAAATAGTAATAGGCTATTGTGAAAACAGCTTACTGTCGCTGTTTTTAATATATTTTAAAGCTTAATTTATTCCTCGATAGCACACTCTAAAAAATGCTGGGTTGTTTTAACCCAATTTTGGGTCAAATATGGACTAACCCAACTTTTGGGTTAAAAATTTAATGTAAAAATTTAACCCAACAGCTGGGTTAGTCCATATTTGACCCAAAGTTGGGTTAAAACAACCCAGCATTTTTTAGAGTGCAAAGATGAATTTTCAGCATCATTACTCCAGTCTTGAGTGTCACATGGTCAATCAAAAATCATTCTAATATGCTGATTCGCTGTGCAAGAAACATTATTTTCAGTGTTGAAAACAGTTGCGCCGTTTAAGATTATTTTCTGATCCTGACATCTGAGCACTTTACTTTGCTCTTCGATACTCAGTTCAGTGACCAGCGTCATAGATGATGGATGTACGTGATACTCCTCACAAACACTATACGCCTTTCACAATACATGGCTTTATACGAAAAGGAAGTGATTGTGGCGAAATTGTCTAAAGTTCCTGCAGAACCAGGAAGGTGGAAAAAAAATATCCTTCAGACACACCTTTATATGACAATCCCAATGACAATGAGCAATCCTCTTTTTCTTTTGAACGTTTAATCACATTATTTTCTCAAGATTTCTTCCTTAATCTCAGGAAGTTTGTCCCTGAAGGTTTCACATTACTGAAGTTTGCGTCAAAAATAATAATAAGCAATAGTTTGTACATTGAGCCTAACCAAATATTATTTTACAGAACACACAAAATGTCTTACAGTGGCACGTTACTTCATATTGAAGCTATTTGGCTGATGTTAACTCATGTTCAAATTTTTATTGAAATTGATCCTCTTTTACTTATTAATAGAACAATCAATTTACTATAATGACTGCTAACTTTCTGTGGTTCACACTAACCTGCTCACCTACTGTGATATTTAAGATTTATTCTACAAGTCAGGAACAAGCCTTTGACTTTTTTTTTTTTTCAATCATGATCAACAAATTATTTGCTTACACTCAACATAGCACATGGTTTCTGACCAACTAAACGTTTTCTATGCTAATCAAGTGGTCAAGGTTTAGCTGGTTAGCAGAGACTAAAGCCAGCTGTTTTTTAGACTAAATATTTTTGCAAGTAGTAATATATATATATATATATATATATATATATATATATATATATATATATATATATATATATATATATATATATATATATGTATATATATATATATACATACACACATACACACACACATACATCTCTTTACTGCAGATGTCTTAGGCCTATACTGCTCAATTAGTTTTTGGAGGGCCCTTGAAAGCCAGAAATGGCATGAAACTGAACCAGTCGAGTAAGCGTTATTGAGGTAAATGTGAATGTCAGCATGAAACTCATTTCTGGAACTAGCGTTAACATGGTGGAAATGGTCCACAGTAGACTAACCAAGTGTACATCGAGTGAAAATACCTCATCTGTTGTTTGGTAGCTGACATCCAGATCTTTGAGCAATAATTTAACAATTACACTTTTCCCATATGTTCTACAGAAGTCTTCTGCACTTTGTGTTGTGAATATGTGCTGACCTAATTCAGACCATTGTGAGCATTTGCATGGCTTGACAACTGATACATTTCTAGATGTTTCTAGGTCACGTCTCCCTTTATACCAATCACACCAATTTTGTAATGATTGCAAGCAGCTGTTCATATGGAGGTTGAGTGTAAAGGGTTTGAGTCATTGCTTTTCAAAAAAAAATAAAAATAAAAATAATAATAATAATAATAATAATGAAATAACACTAAGATGTCAAATTAAGAAATATTTAATATTGTGCTTTACTTCTATGTCACAAATCAAATAAGTAACATTGTTTATGTGACTGTTATACAGGCAGTCTGATGTTTTTCCTCCCAGCTCAAGATGCTCTTTGGATCATTCTCAAATTATGGCCAAGCATGATCTTCAGGCTTCATGTCAGGTCCAGCGCTGAGATCAGTAAAACAAAAAAGCCAAAACAAATAAAAGATTTAAATTTCACAGTGAGCTGTTTGTGTGTGTGTGTGTGTGCCTGTTTTTCTATTCAGGTGGGGACTTAAACCTGAATACACACAGACTCATGAGGACTCGTGTCACGGTGAGGACCTAAATTGAGGTCTCCACGGGTAAACAAGCTAATAAATCACACAGAATGAAGTTTTTTGAAAATCTAAAAATGCTGAAATTTTCCTGTAAGGGGTAGGTTTAGGTGTAGGGTTGGTGTAGGGCAATAGCACATACAGTTTGTACGGTATAAAAACCATTACGCCTATGAATGTCCCCACAAGGATAGCGAAACAAGTGTGTGTGTGTGTGTGTGTGTGTGTGTGTGTGTGTGTGTGTGTGTGTGTGTGTGTGAAAGAGAGAGAGAGAGACCACTAGAGGGCAGTGTGAGATTTTTGCTGTCAGAGTCATTAAAAAGATCTATGAGGATCTTTATAGGATGATAGATAGATACATAGATAGATAGATAGATAGATAGATAGATAGATAGATAGATAGATAGATAGATAGATAGATAGATAGATAGATAGATAGAGCTGGGTAGCAGCAATAAATTATTCATAATTTATTGAATCTCCCTAATTTTAAATTTTCCTTTCTAAAATAGCCTACTGCTTATATACATTCAGAAAGTCTTCCAGTTTTGTGGACATTCACACAAAGATCAGTCTTTAGTCAGGTGTCTACACAGCATTTGACCACTGGATTTACAAAAATTATTTCAAGTTTAAAAAGTATTTCAACATTGCGTCAACTACTGATGAACACATTCATTTTTATTTGAATTATCACTCTGTAGGTTATTTAACCATGTTTTTTCTGTGTGTTTAGAAGGCTTTTGTCTTTCAAACACATTAAAATGCACAAATTCATGAATTCACAAACTTTTTTTTTTTTTTTTCATCTGATCCTCTTTCACCTAATCGCCTATATTTATGTAAAGAACCCCAAAGATTTTAAAATAAGATTTTAAGTATCACATTTGCATGTTCATGGTTCTCTGACATTGGTTATTATGGTCACATAACATATCGGTAAACAAATAAAATATTTCTTTTCTTTTTTTTTCTTTTTTTTGTAATTGTTTTATTTTGATTGATTTTATAATGATTTATTTTTAATTTGATTGATTTTATACTGATTTATTTTGATTTAACATTTTTATGATTTAATTAATTATTAGCTTTATAAACTCATAAACCCCCTGTAGTTCCTACACAAACCCCAGTTTGGGAAACCTTGACATAATGTAATGTTTAATGCACTTCATGTTGTTAATAACAATGAACTGAATATATTTTCTTAATCTTTATATTTTTATATCAATATGGTACATGATTATCCTATTTAAATCAATTCAATAAACGAGATAGGTCAAAAGTAATCTAAAAGTAGTCTGGTCATATTACCTAAAATGTGTAATGTATGGATTACGTTACTAACTACAATTTTTGCCATTTAATTTGGAATCAGTAACGGATTACAATTTGTAAGTAATCTACCCTACCCCCCAAATTCAGAAACTTCCCCAGCTCAAATTTTTGATTTCGCTAATATTTTTCTGAAGAAAGATAAACATGTATAGTGATGAAAGCCAAAGTATTAAATGTCATGGATGAATATTTATTGAGTAATCCACTATTTTGAAGAGGGGGGTCAAAATGGCAATTTTCACCTGAGATTTAGAGACAAATTACAACGGGTTAAAAATGACTTCAGAAAGATGGCAGGATCATAATGTTATTTTTACACAGAGATTGTTAGGTCTGTTAGTAAAATCAGTTGACTTTAGCAATCTTTGTTATATTATGTGCCAATGATGACCATTCAAAAATGGGGAAACAGCACTTTTCAAGTTTTTACTCCAAAGTTTCCATGTCTGTAACTCAATAAGTATTTAAAATAATGTCCTTTTAGATTTTGGGTCTCAACAAACTTTCCTTTTGGCATCTTCATTTTTAAGGCCCTACATGGTTCGGTTCCAGAGATTTTGGAATATCAATATGACCCCTGGGGTAAATCATTAAATTGTACACATTTTCAATGGTCAAAAACCCAATGTGGGTGAGTTTGCAAAATTATAATGCTTGTTTTCTTTTAGAGAGGAATGTCTGAAGAAGAAATAATGACAAAACTAGAAATGTATCTCGTTTCCTTCTGTCAAAACAACTGCATTAAACATACCTCTCTGAGTGCCATACATATTCTTTTTCCAAAGTTTTTGTGCCTATAACTCAACAAGTATTAAATACATCGCAATATAATTTTAGATTCTAGTTCTTAATAAACTTTTCTTTCTGAATATATTTTCAAGGCCCTACATTATTCAGTCCCAGAGATATGGGCATCTCAAACAAAGATTGCTAAAGTCAACAGATTTTAGTAATAGATCTACCAATCTCTGTGTAAAAAATAACATTATGATGCTGCCATCTTTCTGAATGACCCTCTTGTAATTTGGCTCTGAACAGGGGCGATTCTAGGATTTTGATTTTGGGGGGTCTCAGCCCCCAATGAGGGTGTGTATATATATATATATATATATATATATATATCACACACCTGTTTACTTCTAGTACAACCCTCTTTCCTTAGCTCAAGTAGGCCTATGCAAACCTCTTTAATTGGCACATGCACTGGAATATGTATTACACTGAATGTTAAATTTTCAAATGAAAATGACAACGTGATCATTTTATGGCGTTATTTTACTGCCAAATGTCGAGAGCGCATTTTGTAGCGCGAAAGTAGATTAATATAATGCACAAGCGCGATTCTCCCCGCTCGCACGCGGATTTCCTTTGCTCTCGCACAAAACCGGACGCGCGCTCTCGGATATACATAAACTCACATAAACTTAAAACATGTCTCTCCTCTCGTTCAAAGTGTGCGTGTGCGCGCTCAAACTTTGTCCTGTGCACTCGCAAATCTCTCCGAAAGTTATCAACCAATCAGATTGTTTTACGACTGACCCAATGAAAATACTAGGCCTACGTGAAGAGGGAACTGATCCAGGAATTTCTTGACAGTTTAATAATATTTAGTCATATCAAATGTATATTAGAAATGGCTAGGAATCGGGTGCTTGGATGGTTTGAAAAAATAAATAAATAAATAAATAAATAACCCTGTTTGTCTAATCGTTTGGTCAAACCCCTCTGAGCAATTTATCTAAACAAACAAACAAAAAAAGTATATGATTCTTAAAGTTCATGTGGCCATACATGTATTGTGTACTTGGGTTGAAATATATATATATATATATATATATATATATATATATATATATATATATATATATGTGTGTGTGTGTGTGTGTGTGTGTGTGTGTGTGTGTGTGTGTGTGTGTGTGAAGATTAATCCTTTTCGCACCTGAATTAAACGTTGTCAAAAGTTATCATTATGCACTTTTAAAAATATCTTGAAACAGATTTCTTCATTAGGGCCTTTCCTTGATTTTTTTTATTTTCTTTTTTTTATTTATTTTTTTTTAGCTTTTTTGTTTTAACACACTGGTTATTGTAGGCTACTTTGTTTTATCTCTTTTATGTTTGTATTTTGCTCTTTTCTGTGAAATATTTTGATAGTCAAAGAAGGATCTTTAATTTCTTTACAGTTTAATAATATTTAGCCAGAGACCAAAAAATGCAGATGAGCTGAAGGCCACTGTCAAAGAAACCTGGGCTTCCATACCACCTCAGCAGTGCCACAAACTGATCACCTCCATGCCACGCCGAATTGAGGCAGTAATTAAAGCAAAAGGAGCCCCTACCAAGTATTGAGTACATATACAGTAAATGAACATACTTTCCAGAAGGCCAACAATTCACTAAAAATGTTTTTAATTGGTCTTATGAAGTATTCTAATTTGTTGAGATAGTGAATTGGTGGGTTTTTGTTAAATGTGAGCCAAAATCATCACAATTAAAAGAACCAAAGACTTAAACTACTTCAGTCTGTGTGCATTGAATTTATTTAATACACGAGTTTCACAATTTGAGTTGAATTACTGAAATAAATAAACTTTTCCATGACATTCTAATTTATTGAGATGCACCTGTATATTAGGCTACATAATTAATATGCTTTAAAATATAATTTAATTCAGTGATGCAAATCAGAATTTTCATCAGTTGTTACTCCAGTTTTCATATGATCCTTCAGAAATCAATCAGTGTTGGAAACAGTTTTGCTGCTTAATATTTTTTGGAACCTGTGACATTTTGTTCAGGATTCTTTAATGAATAGAAAGCTAAACAGAACAGCATTGATAATAAATCAACAGATTGGAATTGTTTCTGAAGGATTATGTGACACTGAAGACTGTGTGTGTGTGTGTGTGTGTGTGTGTGTGTGTGTGTGTGTGTATATACAGTATATATATAGATAGATAGATAGATAGATAGATAGATAGATAGATAGATAGATAGATAGATAGATAGATAGGCAGATATTTTTTATCTAAATAAAAATAGACTAGATATTCAGTATATGATCCAAAGTAACTAGTAACTAACTACTTGAGTAGTTTTTATCCGATACTTTTTTACTCTTACTCAAGTAACTATTCAGACTATTACTTTTACTTTTACTTGAGTAAATTTTTCTATAAGTACTTTTACTTTTACTTGAGTACAGTTTTTGGGTACTCTACCCACCTCTGGGAATGACCCTGTAGTCTTGCTGCAGGGAGACATGAGGATTGCAGATGTGACCAGAGCAATAAACTGCACTGTTTGTAATTTGATAAACTTTATTTATTTGATACAGCAGCAACAACAACAACATACTATAAATAACATACATACATAAAATGAAAATTACACCAAATAAACAAACACCACATCTTGAACACAAAGCACAACAAGTCATGGGCACATTTGTATTTGTCTTTTTTTCTTTCTTTCTTTCTTTCTTTCTTTCGTTAAAATATTTACACGTTAAGTAGACACACCCTAATTGATGGGCTGGAGTCATGTGGTGGATTATTTATATATGATTGTGATGTTTTTATCAGCTGTTTGGACTCTCGTTCTGACAGCACCCATTCACTGCAGAGGATCCATGGGTGAGCATGGAGAAACAAACTCAATTACATCTTGGATCACCTGAGGGTGAGTAAATTTAAGGAAAATTTTGGGTAAACTATTTCTTTAACAAAAATGCATGAAATAATGCATCCCCATATGACATAGACCACATGATCTGCTGCCTCCCTAAAAACGGCATATAATGACAGTGTAATCAAATCGCTCTTTGTAAGGTGTTACAAAACCTGTTTAGTCTCGTTAAAGTTTCTAAGGAATTTCTACATAAACATCCGTGAATGAATAATGTGCATCCCTGTTCAGTAAGCGCACACCTTACCAGTTTATGCAGATTATTGCATGTGACATTCACATTGTTTTTTCAGTATGATGAAAGATGAAACTCTTTATGAAGTTTAAACAGATTTGATTGAGGCAATATGTACTTTAACCTAGAAATATCATTCTCAGACTGGATGGTACCCAACCCCAAACACAAGTACAGTCCTGTCCCATCTAAGGATCTCATTTTCAGAAATATACAAACTTTCAGATATATTTTCTCTATATGCACTCTCTACCCCATCACACTTATTAACTAAACAAAGCTTTTAGATTTATAAATCTTCAAAACCAACCAGGTGAATATTTTGAATAACGAACATGTATAACAGCTTGGACCAGCATAGAAAATTCAAACATCTGTGGATAGATTGTGTTCTTAAATAACCTAAAGCAATGTTTTACATACTTCAACAGCAGATGACTGGGACTTCCGGTTTCGCCATGTAAATAAATATAATTTTTGACCCCTCTCCTTCTGTAGCTCCAGAAATGATTATATCCCTAGACACTGAAAAAGCATTTGACCTTAATTGGCTTCGGGCACAATTTGATTTCACGGATTCAACTTTTATACTCTGCTCCCTCCGCAAGTGTTAGAACCAATTTTGACAGTTCTTCTTTCTTTCCTCTCTCCCAGGAGACAAGGCAGGGATGCCTTCTGTCCCCTCTTCTTTTTGCTTTGGCAATTGAGCCGCTTTCTATTGCCCTAAAATCTCCCCCATTAATATCCGGTATCCGCAGGGGTGGTGCTGAACATCGAGTTTCTCTATAAGCAGAAGAATTGTTGCTATATATCCAGGATCTTATAGGCTGTGCTGATGAGGTTATGTGCCTGCTTGACACCTTAGGCTTTTTCTCTGGTTACAAATTGAATTTTACAAAAAGTGAATGTTTGCCCATAAATGATGCAGCTAGGAAAATACCTAAAAGTGCCCTACCCTTTCATTTTCTTCTACTGGAAGGAGAGTGGAGACTATTAAAATGAATGTTCTTCCACATCTTTTATTCCTGTTTCAATCTCTCCCTATTTTTATACCTAAATCTTTTTTAACTGTCTTTATAAAACAATTTCCTATTTATTTGGGCAGGTAAGATTCCCAAAGTAAGCAAAGTTATTCTTCAGCACCGTGAATGTGATGGTGGTTTAGCCCTGCCAAATTTTCTATTTTATTACTGTTCCGCTAATATTTCCAAGATTTCATTATGGTGTAATGCTCCAGAGGGTAACTGGTGTACACTAGAAGCTGCTACTACTTCTTCACTTCCAGCATTAGTCTTTGCTCCTTTGTCTCTCCAACCTTCTAGCTATACAAGAAATCCCATTGTGCTGTCAACTCAAATTTTGAAACAATTTCGAAAACATTTTCAGTTAGAATCACTTTCTGTTTCAGCCCTGTTTGCAACAATCACTTGTTTTTGCCATCTATGATTGATCACACTTTTAAAAGATGGAGTGATAAAGGCATTGTTCGTTTCTTAAATCTTTTCATTGGTAATTTTTTAGCTACTTTCAATGACCTTATATCCAAATATAATTTACATACTACAGGCTTATTCAGGTATTTCCAGCTTCGTAATTTTGTAAGAACTCATTTCTCTAGTTTCCCTCAATTGCCAGAAAAATCCTTGCTTGAGAGTTTATTGTTAGCCCCTATAGATGGTAACCTTATCTCTTGTATCTATCTCATGTTGCTTTCATCTAGCTAGATCTTCATCCCTCTTATGTTTGAAGCCAACAAGGGAGAAAGAGTTAGAGCTCAGCTTTTCTGAAGAGCTTTGGTCTGAAGCCCTTGTTAATTTTACTTCTGCTTGTGCCCGGTTAAGTCTGATTCAGTTAAAAGTTTTGCACCGAACCCACTTGACCCAAAGCTAGACTCCTTAAATTGTTCCCAGAAACAGATGACTCTTGTATCAGATGCTCCCTTTCTCTGGCTGACCACGTTCATACATTTTTCAGTTACCCAAAATTGGCCCCATACTGGGCATACTTTTTTGATTTTCTTTCAGGGGCTTTACATATTTCTACTCTCTCGAAACAACAAGGAGATGTTATTACATTCAACTCCCTGGTTACTAGAAAGTGCATTTTGCTACATTGGAAGTGTCCAACTCCACCCCCAGCTACTTCTTGGTTAAAAGATCTCGTGTCATTCCTTTCTCTAGAAAAACTGAAGTACACTATTCAGGGTTAAACGGTTAAATTCTACAAAATTTGGAAGCCCGTTCTAAATTTATTTGACTCTTTGACCTCACTAGATTCTGACTGAGTTTGTTCAGGGTGTGTGAACATGTTTACATCTATGTACAGTACAACATGGTTGTGTGTGAATGTATGCACATATACTTCTGTGTGGATATTTGTTTTTTCCCTTTCTCCTCTCATCTGAATACATACTTTATTATTATATACATTTCATAGATTATTATATTTATCTCATATAGTATTATTATAGATAATGCAGTTTCCTGTCAGTCCTCCCGAGGTGTTTATGGGGGGGTTGTTTCGGTCTAGATTCTCCTCTCCAACCCCCTTTCTCTCTTCACCTGCCATTTTGACTGTCATTTGGAGTTAAACATGGGGATAAGATAGAAAAAATGCAGACAATATTTTCTTCACTGTATTGTTCTATGTTTTATATCTGTCTGTGTAATAATAAAGCATGTGGAACAACAGCAAATGATTTGACATGATCTCCTAAACCACTAAAGAATGCTCTCTGATTCTATGATTGGGTGTAATTTTTCCATTGCATTAGATGAATTTAAAAAAAAAAAAAATCATGGGTTCAACTGTTCAACAATTTGCTTGATTTACACTAAATATTTGGTTATTTTGACTAGATATTGTATTTCTCAATCAATTATTTTTACATTCTAGCAATGACAACTGGCAACAGTAATTTTTCTTGCCAAAATAGCTGACTGCAGAGCAAAAAAAAACTTTTTTTGTTTCAAACACTTCAACATCAGGGACAATTAAGCACTGTTTTTAGAATGCTGTGTCATGCGCAAGATGCAGCCAGGGTTGCCAGGTTTTCACAACAAAACCCGCCCAATTGCTACTCAAAACTAGCCCAATGGCATTTTGAGGGGGGTTCCCCAGTAAAAATTGCGTTCCGGGGGGTAAAATACACCGTTTTTGGCAAGGTTCCCTGGGTAAAATTCGCATTGCAGGGGCTAAATATCACATTATTGGGGTCGCTTCAACCCGTGGACATGAAAAACAACCCCCGGCAACAGTGTTAATGTAGCCCAATTATATGGGAAAACCGCAGACTTCGCAACACTGGACTCAGCAAAAGACGCAAGGTGGGAGTCAAACATATCTGTCTAGCATGTTTATATAGAAAACAAAAAGAAAAGAAGCATGGTTGTCGCAAATAAAGTGAAAATTAAATTAAAAGTACTGATTGCGAAATTAAATCCAAGATATGGTGCAAAAAATTTATCTGTATAGGTTATTATTTATAAAATTGCTTCAAGAGTGCTGTTTTTTCCCGAATATCAGCAGCCCGTTTGCAAATGTAGGGGAGAGTGGGGACAATTATTCCTTAAATCAGGGCCATTCCTTTTGCAAAATATACTTTTCAAGGTAAAAACGTTATTGTGTAGCTATTGTGTCAATATAGTATAGCTATGTTTTTTATCATAGCTGTCAGTGTAGGGACAATTGCAACATTTTGCAAGCGTCTCAACATGGTGTCCATTATCACAACATTGATGTAAAAGCTTGCCATAGTCAAAGACTTAAGATATTCAAAGACGGTGCACTCTTATTACTTATGAATGAGAGAAAGTGTAACACGCAATATGGCGGAATAGTCCTGACTTCTCAATAAAAGAGCCATTAGCCAATACTTGTTGTGCGTCAGTGCAAAGTGTGTGATATTTGGTCTTTGTAACTAACTTTGATCTGTTTGATATATATTTTTACTGTTTGTACATTCAAGCTAACAACAGTGTCTTTAAAACAGTGTTGCACTGTATACATTCCCTTTTATGCTTAGTTGTTTATATCAATGGTATTTATTTATGGTTCATCTGTGATTTGGTGCAATTTAATTGTAAAAGGTATCAATTTCTTAGTATTCTAAAGTTGTAAATAACTTAATGTGCATGTGCGTGGAACAAGCCCAGGCAGAGCACCACCGTAATTTATAGTCAATTTGTTTTAACAGTTATTGTTACCATTTATGCTTATGCTAACCTGCATTTTCTGTATGTTTTATTTATTTATTAATTATTTTATTTTTATTATTATTTTTTTTTTTTTTTTTTCAAAAAACCACACACATATACACCCACAAATTTGCTTAACACATGTACAGACAACTATCGGTAGTATACTGAGTGTTGTAGTGACATAAACGGGTTACTCCCAAATAGCAAACAAGTCTCTTACCGGACACACTGCAGGTGTTGAACCTAACGTGTCAATAAGAATCTGCTATCAACAGCCAGCTCATCCTTTCACACACATAAGCTACATCACATACACATATAGACACAAACACTAATGACTTACCCTACATTTGACTTTGTCTATTTAAGTATAAATTGTATATAATCTTATGTAGCCTACACATTATTGCAGTGTGGGTGGGTAGCTAACAGATGTGGCTTTAATGTATCAAAATTTTGGCTTTGCAATACTGATAAACTGAAGAAAATGCAAAAAGTGTTGCAAGCGTCTTCACTTTCACCAAATATTGATTTCATACAACAGTTCAATGAACAAGTTGTTAGGTGACTTACATTTAAGACACAATATTGTCAGTATTGGCTGTTTTTGCTCTATTTTGCCAATAAATAGTTCCAATCAGGCATTCCGTGTCTCTGAGCAAGAGTTTCATTACTAAATCAATCCACGTTTTAAAATGAATTTAGCATCGTTAGTATCATTAGATGGATTTAGTATCATTTCATTTTACCTGAGGACCTGAGTGGCGAAAATTGAATACCCTATTTTTGTTTTCGGTCAAGGTTGTAACAATAGTTGTGGTTAAAGAGATAAAATGCATTTATAAATAGGCATAGACTATAAAGAGTAAAATATGATGGGCTATAACATTGTCAAATATAACAGGATAATGAATTAATTGCAGTCGCACTGCATACAATGTGTTTAACTTTTTCTCATTGGGTGCCTCCAAACTGCAAAGGCCACCGCTGGTTGTGTGACATTTCTTTGTATGCATTTTTACAGCGTTGCGCATTATAACTAATCACACACGATTCTTTTGAGCTTATGAATGCAATGGCCAATCAGACGCGTTCAGATCAGTTCAGTTCCGATCAGAGTTTTGTTGTTGAGTGCCCGTGCTTGCTGACTGAATTATGCTCTGTGGCAAATTCTTTCAACATAAACAAGTGCAAATCTACGTAAGATTTAAGTAAGAGATTCATTTCACAGAGACAATGTTCTTTGATGATATAAATATTATTTGCTCGCTTTCTATATACAATTTATTCACTGTTTGAATAACCGTGAAAATGAAAGCGTTATAATTAATAACTTATATTTTTATTAATTTGTGATCCCGTTAAATACAAATTTAATCGTATTAAATATTTTATGACTTCACACCCTGGTACCTGCCTAAAAAGACATACCGATTTATGATGTACATAGTTGATATATTTCTCAATAGGCTACATTTGCCTTACCCTGGAGCTGATTCACCTTCCACCTATGGAATGGACCCTAACTAAACTGCATAATTGATCAGGAAGATCCCTCTAGAAATGATAATCTTCGGGAAGGATGGTGCATTGTCATGTGCCGTAATGAAAGCCCATGAGACCAGGCAGCAGGTGAATTAATAGGGTTACCAGAGGGAGGGAGTCACATATAAACCCCTCCTTAATGCTAAACACAGGTTACGTAACTGAAACTGGTTATGATACTCAACACATCCCATCAGCAGAGTCTTAGCGTACACATTACTGGGTCTAAAAAACCAAGCTTTGACACCACGCCAGTATGCTGAGGAGGCTATGAAATACACCTTTAGGGATCCTTCCATAGTAGGTAAGTCCGTTTTTATAGGCTACTAAGAAAAAGGTTTTCTGAATAAATCATGTCAGTTTCAAATGATGTCACAGGACATAACTTAAATATATTCACGTTTTAAAACATCTGCAAATAATACTATTTTTAAGTGCTGTAGCCACTTTTTATAGGAATTAAATGTATTATATATTCTACTATATAATCTAATCCATTTAATATATAAAATAGTTTGTTTTGTATTATGCATATATGAACAGCATCCATTTATTCTTATTTTGTTGTTTAATTTCTTGATGCAAATTAAATAAAATGTAGAAACTAAAGAATGAGTTTAGTTTCACTTAAAGTGGTTTTTCAACCAAACATGTAAATTCTGTCCTCATTTACTCACCCTCTTGTTATTCCAAACCTGTGTGACTTTCTTTATTCAGTGGAAAACAAAAGAAGGTATTCTGAAGAACCCAAAACAGTTTTGGGTTCTGTTGACTTCCATAGTACTTTCTGTCTAGAGATCAATGGGACCCAAAACTATTTGGTTTCCCACATTCTTCAAAATATCTTCTTTTGTTTTCCACAAAATAAAGTCACACAGGTTTGGAACTGATATGGGGGAGTAAATGATCAAAATGTAACTTTTTGGGGTGGACTATCCTTTTAAGCATTAGATGAATATTCACAATATTATATATGTTAGCACGGTGATATACACTGTATACATAGCTTTTACTATATTAAGTATCTTGAGGATCCCAATATAAACCACCCCTTTTCCCTCTATAGGTCTGTAATACTTCAGTTTGAAGTAATAAAACCTCCAACATAACTGCTGTAAAGATGGCAGTTTTACTACTGAAACATTGGCACTACATGACCGCACTCCTGAGCTCCACTACCATCATCTTACTTCTGTACTTTAAAAACTCGGAGTTGGTTTTCAGCTACGGTTCTTACAGTTTTGTATCTGAGAGATCTCCGTGTGCTTGCCGTATCTGTGTGGCGGACAGAGGAAATAGTAACTGGTTCAGTGAACGTTACCAACACAAAGTACTTCTACTCAACAGCACCAACAGCGTATTAAGTGCAAATGTCTCCAGGTGGTGGAATGTAAGAAAGATTACTGCAAAATCAATATACAGCCCTTACTTACCAAAAGGACCCCCCCCCCCCAAAGTTCAAAAGAACAACGTTTATTTGAAATCTTTTGATCAATTGAATGCATCCTTGCTTATTAATCATTTTTCAAAATAAAAAAACAATCACAGTGAACTCAAATCTATTTTTTCCTCCATTGTTGATTAATATTTGAAAAAGTATTAAAGGGGGGGGCACTTCTGCAGTATAAACACTTTTACAGGAGTGGATATTATACTTAATTCTGATGCTAAATGACTTAAAAATATCACACAGGAGCTACAATCAAATGCCGGCAACTACACAGAGGTGGTGGATCAGCTGTTTCATCTCTTCCCTGATAAAGAGCACTACTCAGACGCCGGTCCAGATCGCTGCAGAACCTGTGCTGTGGTGGGAAACTCTAGGAACCTGCTGGGATCCAATTATGGGCCTCTCATCGATTTCCATGACTTTGTCATGAGGTAGTAAATAATAATTTTTTTTTTTTTTTTTTTTAATTAAGATTAATTTTAAGATTGTCTATCACTCTTCAAATTGAACAGGGTTTTGAGAGTAAAGAAGCATCAGTATAGATGAGATGGATATGATGTGCATTTAATGTCAGAGGCTTTGTATGCCTTAGTTAAAGGAGCAGTTAAAGTAAAGGAATAAAGTCTGTTTCTTCATCAGAACAGATTTGGAGAAATTTAGCTTTGAAATTTAGATTTGGAGAAATCCCTTGTTGACCAATGGATCCTCTGCAGTGAATGGGTGCCGTCAGAATGAGAGTCCAAACAGCTGATAGAAACATCACAATAATCCACATGACTCCAGTCCATCAGTTAATGTCTTTTGAAGTAAAAAGCTGTGTGTTTATATATAAAAAAAATCCATCAAGACATTTTAGATAAATTCCTCAATAGAGGACTTTTTTTTTAGGTGGAATCAGTGGTTTGAAGTTAAAAATGTCTTGATGGATTTTTTTTATGACAAACACACAGCTTTTCTCTTCACAAGACGTTAATTGATGGACTGGAGTCGTGTGGATTACTGTGATGTTTTTATCAGCTGTTTGGACTCTCATTCTGATGGCACAGCACCCATTCACTGAAGAGGATCCACTGGTGAGTAAGTGATGTGATGCTACATTTCTCCAAATCTGTTCTGATAAAGAAAGAAACTCATCTACATCTTGGATGGCCAAAAGGAGAGTTAATTTCAGCAAGTTTTTATTTTGGGTGAACTACTTTAACTAAATATAAACCCATTGTAGGGTCAAAAATAATCAAAGACTACTGCTTTCTTATCCCAAACCTATCTTGAGTAACAAAAAGGCCATTTGGCATTCCTAAAGGCACAAGGGTGCTGATAGTGATCAAGGCCTGTAGGCCAACATGTGTATACATCGGGGGTCTACTAATTGTCACACCTTTTGCCCAGTGGGTGAATCTGTAATCTACTGATTGGTCAGTTTGAATGTCTCACATTTGGTTTTTAGTCTCATGGTCAAGGAAGGGATAAAAGAAGATTGTAACTGCTGCTCTGTCTCTTTTTCTTGGCTCTCTCTTTTCTTGCCCAGCGATCTCTCTCTTTGCTGGGACCCTCTTCTTGGGGCTCTGCTCTCTCTCTCTCTCTCTCTCTCTCTCTCTCTCTCTCTCAGGTAACATTTTACATACATGTTGGGTACAATTAACTGGTTATGTTTTACCATCCTTCATCTACTTTGTAACCAATTCAAGTGTAACCATAACAAAATATTGTTATTAAACCATTTCAGTTATAAATTATGTTCTAACTAGTCTTGATTCAAGGTTAATATTGAAGTGCTACCTATTGCAATACAATATAGTAACTTAATAGCAATGCTCTCCCACATATTTAGCTATTCTAACTGCGCTTATTGCCGTCGTTGGTATAATTGGCAGTGGGTGGTAATAGACAAGAAATGTACAGTTTTATACCATCGTGCTGATAACGTTTCTTTAGTCATTCGGCAATCCTACAGCCTGAATCACTGTAGGGAAACCACCCTTACATCATAAAAAACAAAACACTTTCATAATAGTGTCTCAGTTCTATAAAATACCACTGTCATGAGATCAGATTATATGCCTCAAAAGCTTTTTATTAGAATATCATGCACACCTCAAACTCCTGCATGTTTTTCTTTCAGGATAAATAAAGGTCCGACAGAGGGTTATGAGAAGGATGTGGGGTCAAAGACAACTCACCGGATTGTCTATCCTGAGAGCGCCGTGGACTTGGACAACTCCACCCATCTGGTGCTTTTTCCCTTTAAGATTCTGGACATTCAGTGGCTCATCAGTGCCTTCACCACTAGACACATCACACAGTAAGAATTAAACATACATTTATGAACACAAGACTAGGTGATAAAATTTAAAGGGGATATCGGATGCATAATTCACTTTTACATGGTGTTTGAACATAAATGTTTGTTGGCAGTGTGTATACACAGCCACCCTACAATGATAAAAATCCACCTAGTGCTTTTTTTAAACCCCCACAAATCATAAGCACTTTCTCAGATCAAGTTATTCTCAGATTCTTGGCAGTGTGACGTCACACAGACCCAGGCCCCTCCCACGAGTGTTGATTGACACTGGCGTTTTATCACAGACCCACCGTGAGTGAGCTGTCATCAGTCCGCCATTGTTTCGATGCTGGAGCAGGTGTCTCCTAAGCGACTGAGGCATTTTGTTGTTGGATATAATAATTATTGGTGGAGAGGATAGAGTGATGAAGCCAATCAGTGTATGGGGATGATTAGGAGGCCATGATGGTCAGAGGCCAATGGGCAAATTTGGCCAGGATGCCGGGGTTACACCCCTACTCTTTTTCGAAGGATATCCTGGGATTTTTAATGACCACAGAGTCAGGACCTCAGTTTAACGTCTCATTCAAAGGACGGATAAGACATAAGTTGGTTGGTAAGAATAAGACATGTGAGAGACCCAACCAACACCAACAGAAACACAAGGATAATTATTTAAGAGATAATGAGGAAAACAAGGAACACCTGGAGAATAACAAACAACAAAACTACAACTGACTACAAGACTAGAAAACATGAATGACCAAAACATCAGCATAGAAGACACAAACAGGGAACGTGATAATAAAGATCAGCAGTAAAAATCTAGGATGAAATTTCAGTGAAATTGTGTTTATTAAAACTAAAAACATTTTTTAATCTGAATTTTTATCTGAATTTATTTGTTTGTTTACTCAGAACATACGTACAAGTGCCATCTACAATCAAAGCAAATAAGGACAAGGTGAATAACACAAAACTCCTCATGAAATCAACCAATCAATCAATCAATCAAATAACAGATGTTAATTTGTTTTGATTTGCATGGCTTACTGATATTACCTGATTGAAATCTTGATACAGTAGACTCAAAACATGATATTATAAATGCATGTTTTATAAATGTCCTGTTTTATTTTTGTCATTGTTTTTAGGTGATGATCCTCCACCCAGAATTCATAAGATACGTCTATGATAACTGGACAGAAGGGCATGGCTTATATCCATCCACTGGTTTCTTAACACTGATATTTGCTCTTCACATCTGTGATGAGGTAAAACTCTTGTTCTGAGTTGTGGCGTTGCATTGCCGTCATTGTTGAGGAAGTGTCAGGCTTAACAGGGATTCAAAGGAATCAGAATAGAGCCCCAGGATAACAGCACAATGATGACGATGTTTGATTGTGGGTTTAAGCATGAATAAGAGTCCAGACTGTTTACACAAAAACAAAAGGCCTTTCAGGAAAGTGTTAGCAATGAAACAAGAGGAGCTGAACCATATCCTTATGCCATATCCTAAATCTTTCAGCAATACCATCCTCAATATTGCTTAATGAAAGAAAAGAAATAAATAAATAGACTAAATTTAATATTATTTTTGGAGGAATCTTTTTTTTTTTTTTTTTTTTGTAAAGAGGGCTTTTATTTTTGTATGTTTTCTCAACTAATAATAGTTTTTTATCTTGAATAAGACTTTTCTTCGCAATGACAAATAAACTAATAATGCATGGATAACTCTTTCACTTACAGGTGAATGTATTTGGGTTTGGAGCTACGAGCGATGGATACTGGCATCATTATTTTGATAAAACATTGACATATGAGATCGGCGTTCATGCTGGAAAATTTGAAAATGAAACAATTAATCGGCTCCAACAGGAAAAGAAGATTTTGATTCACAAGGGTTGGAAATGAAGCAGAAACACTCCCTAGTACTGCACAGTATTGCATTGCATTGCAATATCAAATTTTGAATTTTGCAGATTTGTGCAGCAAAGACTTTCAGTTGAGATTCCTAAAGAGGTCAACTTTAGTGAATTTTCATTTGAGCTCCACTTGCAGCATCAAACGAAATTATGCCATGGATATATATTTAATTTAATTTAAATGCGAAACTTAAAATTAATTGCCACTTCATATAATAATATGAATGATAAACAACTATATATAATGTAAATATAATAAATAAGTAGCCACAAAATTCAGGCAATTTTGTCTAAAATTCTTTGACTGTAAACTGCTTTAATTTGGAGCAAGAGATACGGGGGAGTGGCTTATTGCATCAGTTACATGCAACTTTGCTCACAGCTGCAAACCTTATAGTCCTCCTGACAGAAAATGTGAGGAGTCCAAGATTGATTCCTAGGCAGAGGTTTATGGGAAATGGAGTCGAGGGTAAGCAGTAACGGTAAAGGCTGGAGTGCCCTCTAGCAGAATGGATGGGCACTCCAGCTGGTAATTGTAACACATACTATGTACAGACAAGCAGATATGAGCCCATAATACGAACACAATGCGTTTATTTACGCATTAAACGTTTTCCTTACGGGAGGAAAATAGTTAAAGGGATAGTTCACCCAAAAATGAAAATTCTGTCTTCATTTACTCACCCTCAAGTAGTTCCAAACCTGTATGAATTTCTTTGTTCTGCCGAACACAAAAAGATATTTTGAAGAAAGTTTGCAACCAGGCTGTTTTGGGGAACCATTGACTTCCATAGTAGGAAAAAAAAATACTATGGAAGTCAATGGTGCCCCAGAACTGCTCTGTTTCCCACATTCTTCATAATATCTTCCTTTGTGTTCAGCAGAACAAAGACATTCATACAGGTTTAGAACTACTTGAGGGTGAGTAAATGATAACAGAATTTTCATTTTTGGGTGAACTATCCCTGTAACACGTAATTACACACCTTGTGTTCTTATTCTGGACTCATCTGCTTGTCTGTAAATGGTATTCTTTATTAATAATGTGTTTATAAAGTTTGGTCTTTTAAATACACTCTTTTAATTAATTAAGCAACGTTACGTGTTTTCCATATAACGGTTTTCTATGGGAGAAAAACGCTTAATGCGTAATTAAAAGTGTTGCATTCATTGTGGACTCATCTGCTTATTTATATATAGTATGCCTAATAACTGTGAGTGTGACAAAGTGCAGTAAAGGGTAAAACTACTTGCGCTACAAAGCATACACTGTGTTTACAGTTTTTTTACAATCGCTATGACAATTTTTTCAATACTTTTAACAATTTTCCTAAACTCTTAACACAGTTAGCACAACATCCGTCTGTGTAGACTATACAATTAGCACATTTCTTGTTGCTTTGACACAAAATGCATAGTTAACACAAATTTAAAATGCTTGAACTTCTTTTACACACAAACTCAACCAAGACCAAAACATTTTAATTTTACTGCCAAATTTTCAAATGCTTTCACACTGTATGTCAGAACAGATAACATGTTCTAAACCTAACTATAATAGACTAAAACCTAACTAAATAGGCTAAAGTCAAAGTGAACAAGCTGCTCATATTGTGAATTGAAACAAATATGTCCCCTGTATTTTATTCCATTGCTAATGAGAAACAGCTGATTGAAGTTATGTAAATATATAAATTACAGCTGATTCCCATCTAGGAAATACACTCAAGTGTTGAGGTTCTTTCAATCGGATGACCATATGATATACAGTAAAAGAGGACCACTTTGGGCTGATCTTGTGTGGAAAAGCGCACTCCTGCATGTCACAGGTCGGGAGAGACGAGGACTCAAATGCAGGCAGATGGTGTTTTTTTTTTTTTTTTTTTTTTTGTTTTTTTATAAATCACAAAGTAAACAAAAACACAAATTAAACCACCCCGAAGGGGAAAAAGCCAGAGTAACATAACTACTGAAAACAGGACATAAACTGGGCACAGGGCAAACGAAGATCACAGGCATAAACAGATACATACGTGAGACAAACGAGCCCAGAAGAGAAAACACAGGGAGCCTAAATAGGGAAAGGCAATCAGGAAAACAGCTGGGGCAAATGAATCAATAATGAGGTGAGTGGGGCTTGGGGAATGGAGTCCGGGAGGAAGGGAGATTGTGACCTCTGGTGGTGAGAGGACGAAATGCAGGACCCGGACTCATGACACTGCATAAATGTGAGATTTTAAAAGATCTACACCAAAGACTGGTGCCAGAGAAAGGGGACAAGTGGGAGACCACTTGCAAATATATGTGATCACATGGAAGAATGTGGCATTCCACCATTCCCAGTGCAGTCTGAGCATGGTTTGACACTCATTCGAGAATGATGTCTCTTTTCCTTGCCCCTTGCTCTCCTTTCCTCAACCCCATTGAGGAGTTTTTCTGAGCCTGGTGGTGGAAGGTTTTGACCATCGTCCATCCAGGATGCAATGGATGCTGAATGCCAAGACATCACAAGAATACCAGGAAGGATAACGCATACCAAAAGATTCTTCCCAAGATGCCTTGCCAGAGAAAATATCACGTGTGATGTGGATGAGAACATGTGGCCAAATGCAGAAGACCAGGCAGATTAGATTACATGCATTTACTAAATACATGCATTTACTAAATCCAGCAAAACAAAAATGTAGAGAGGCTTCAAAAGAAACTGTAGTGTAAAACACAATCTATGATCAATGCAATATAATCTCTATTAAGGTCAGACCTGACACCTAAAATAATGCAGTTTCTGTAATTCCATTTGATGTTAGTGTTTTTATGATATTGCGCTATGATTGACTAAATGTTCCTGTTGGAAGAGAACATGTGTTAGTGTTTTGGAAAAATAATTTGATTTTGAGACATGTTTGCAGTGTTTTGGCAGATGTAGTGTATTGTGTTAGTGTATTATTGTATTTTAAAAATTAGTGTTGGAGTTTAGTTTGCAATGTGTGATTTTGAGCATGAAATTAACTGTTTTGTCAATTGTGTGTTGTAGGTGTGTTGTTGCGTTAAGAGTTTAGGAAAATTCTTAGAAGTATTGAAAAAATTGTCATAGCGATCGTAAAAAAAAAAAAAAAAAAAAAAAAAAAAACTGTATTACATTTAAGTAATATGATAACAAAATAGCAGTTTGCAATATAAAGCAGCATGACAGACTCTTTTAGTACAGGTAAAATAACTGGAAGGAACAAACCAACATGACTTTAGAAGATTTTCGATACTGTACAAGAGTCACACTTGAAAAATGTTTACTGTATGTTTCCACTGTATGGAAAAGAACAGATTGGAGGTCATGTCGTTTTTGAACAGAATGTGAACTATCCCAAAAAGAAGCATTTCAAATATGCAAAAGTCCCAAAGCAATTCAACGGTAATTCCTTTTAACTGTAGTACATGCCAGCTACAGTAAGGTTTCTTGCCTCCAGCATAGCACATAGTAAGTTGCAATGCATTTATCTTTTCTTGTTTATGCCAAGCAAATTTTTTGTTTTCATTTCATATCATTTTTTAAGTGCTTTACAACTTTACCATTTTACACAGGCTCAGGCAAGACAATATCATGAAGAACTTTATACGAAGGATGTTTTAAATGAGCATGTAACAAAACATTGTATTTATGTCTGTATTTCCTTTTTGTCTCATGCAGGATCAGAAGGCATAAAGCATAAAAAAAAAAAAACATTTGATTCTTGTTAAACTGTATGTTTAACCTTGTTAAATCCTTGTTAAATTGCTGGAAAAAATTAGTCAAAGTTGTGAACAATGTGCTGTGCTAGGTAAATGCAGGGTCCAAATGCAGTCCATAAATTCAACAGGCTGACAAATTATACCATTCAAAAGTTTGGGGGTCAGTAAGCTTTTAAATGTTTTAGAAGAAAGAAGTCTCTTCTGCTCTTCTGCCAAGGCTGCATTTTTTATTTTTTTATTTTTTTATTTTTTTACCAAAAATACAGTAAAAGCAGTAATATTTTGAAATATTATTACAGTTTAAAATAACTGCTTTCTGTCGGAATATATTTTAAAATGTAATTTATTACATTTTTACTTCCCTCTTCTGGAGAAGAAAGACACTAGAGGTAAATCCTGAACGTTTTCATGCATTCATATACTGACTAGTGCCTACATCATATTGTTTGTTTGGTGGATTTCTTTACTACAATAATTTATTTTCTTAATTCTTTATTAGGTTGTGTTCCAGTCATTTTGACCAGAAGACTTTTGTTTTCCTGAAAATTGCTAGTTAATGTTAGTGTATTGTACTAAAACGTACTGATTTTGCTCACAACAACATCCCCAAAAATGTGTATTTTGGGGGATTTTTTCCACCACCTCCTTACACTTGTGGTGTTTCCTGCACGAGAGTGCAGAATTCAGTCAATGATCGCATGCACTTAACAAAACTCTTTTCAAAAATCTTTTTCAGCGATGACTAATCTAAACGCCTCTGATTAGTCATTGAATTCATAAGCTCAACAGAATGGAGTGTGATTGCTATAATGCGCAGTGCTGTGAAATGCGCAAAAAGAAATATGATACAACATGAGCAGATCTAAATTTAAAGCCGCAATAGATACTTTCATTTCATTTTCAATTCACTTTATTTGTGACAGCTGTGATAAGACTTAGTTTAATTGTGCAGGTCCATTTTTGTTCAATTTGGTGGCATTTTTGCCCCAAGCCCCTGTTAATTTCCAACCTGTGCCCAATGTAAGGACAAGCCTTGCCCGACCTTACACACTCTCCGCCTATGCATTAACAAGTCTAACCAATATAAAAATCAAATGCGTGATCTGAAAAATGTGTTTGCATTAGTTAGGATTACACTGAATTATATTTTGTTTTGTTTACTGCATTGAACATTACTTAAGAGCTTTGCTATTTGACAGATTTAAGGTAAATATTGAATCCCATATGATATGCCACCCTAAAAATGTCATGTAAAGACACTTTTAATGAAAGTTTTTTTTAAACGTGCAAAACTTGCTTTGTCTCTAAAATTTTTCAAGGAATTTCTACATAAACATGACTGATTAATGTGCATCCCTCAGGTATGTACATTATATCATAAAACGTCTCGGTTACTTATGTAACCCTCGTTCCCTGAAGGAGGGAATGGAGACGTAACATCATAGTGACTGACGTAATGGGATCTCACCTGAGAGCCCAATCACCTTCGAGTGTTAACAAAACAAGCCAATGACAGTTGGCGTGCGTGTTTCGCCACGCGCACCCTGCCTGATGGGTATAAAACACATCGGTTTTTCGCTGAGGAGCCGAGACTGTGTGCCCCGGCCGTACAGCGGTGGTAGAGCAACTGTGGCGACGGGACGTTACGTCTCCGTTCCCTCCTTCAGGGAACGAGGGTTACATACGTAACCGAGACGTTCCCTATCAGTCTGTCACGTTCGACGTAACGTCATAGTGACTGACGTAATGGGATCCCTATGAAAATGCCACTATTGCTGACCCCCTCCAGTGCCCTGCGGAAGCCGGCAAGTCCCCTCACACCAGTTGGGACGGAAGATAGGACAGGGCTTAGGCAGAGATGAGAGCCACTGCTGTTCCGTACAGTGGGTATGGATAACACTGGGAAAGCGTACCCAAGTAGGGGAACGCTACGGAAGTCACATCCTGCATAAAGGAGGGACGATGTGGAGATTACACATATGGACTGGCCAAGGGCAGTACTACATATGGAAGTCTCTGAGGTAGACTCAGCCAGCCTGGGGTGAGATCAATACACAGCAGAGACGGCAGAAGGTCTCTGCCAGGGAAAGACACGGGCTCACCGTGAGGGGAGCCATGCCGTGGAAGAATACACATGTGGGGTCACCCGAAGGGGAATCACTACACACGGGCACCTAGCCCAGCACAAGGGCTGACCTTGGGCAAACACACGAGTGCTGGACCTGTCGTCTGGCGCTCCGCCACGCCTGACTGCCGAGGGTGCAGGAGGAACTTCAACAGGGTTCGCCAAGAGGAATTGAACTGAGAAGCAGTAAAAGCACACGTATCCGGTCCGTAGAGGGGAATGGCGCAGCAAGCGTGATTGACACCGAGCAGGTCCAGTGTTACTGGCCATCTGAGGCAAGTACACGGGGGGACACAGCCTCTACACGGAAATTATAGAGTCTCGCAAACGTGTTAGGTGTCGCCCAGCCAGCAGCTCTACAAATGTCTGCTATCGAGGCCCCCCCCCCGCGCCAAAGCCCAGGAAGACGCCACACCTCTCATAGAGTGTGCTCTTACGAGGGGGCACGGTAAGCGCCGGGCCTGATACGCCAAGACTATAGCCTCCACTATCCAGTGGGCAAGTCTCTGTTTGGAGACAGTCTTTCCCTTCTGCTGTCCTCCGAAGCAGACAAAGAGCTGGTCTGAGGTCCTGAAGCTCTGTGTGCGGTCCACGTAAACGCGCAAGGTGCAGACGGGACAGAGCAGAGCAGTGGCTGCGTCTGCCTCCTCCCGGGGTAGTGCTTGCAAGTTCACCACCTGGTCCCTAAAGGGCGTGGTGGGAACTTTTGGCACATATCCAAGCCAGGGTCTCAGGACAACGTGAGAGTCAGCCGGTCCGAATTCTAGGCACGAATCGTCGACCGAAAATGCCTGCAGGTTCCCTTACCCTCTTGACTGAGGCCAGTGCAGTGAGGAGCACTGTCTTCAACGACAGAAACTTAAGCTCTACTGACTGCAGAGGCTAGAAGGGCTCCTCCTTCAAGGTCAACAGGACCGAGGGGAGATCCCAAGAGGGTACCCGATGAGGGCGCGGAGGATTTAACCTCCTCGTCCCTCTGAGGAACCTGACGACCAAGTCGTGCTTCCCCACAGACTTACCATCTACTGCATCGTGATGTGCGGCAATAGCGGCAACATACACTTTGAGGGTGGAGGGAAACACCCTTCGCTCCAACCCATCTTGCAGGAAAGAGAGCACGACCGCGATCGGGCATCTACGGGGGTCTTCCCGGAGGGGAGAACACCAATCGACGAACAGGTTCCACTTCAGCCTGTAAGCATGTCTTGTAGATGGGGCTCTAGCTGAAGTGATGGTGTTTACTACCGCTGGAGGTAGCCCACCTAGAACCTCCGTGTCCCGTCCAGGGACCACATGTGGAGATTCCACAAGTCTGGATGCGGGTGCCAGAGGGTGCCCCCTCTCTGAGAAAGGAGATCCCTCCTCAGAGGAATTTGCCAAGGAGGGGTTGTCCCGAGGAGCATCAATTCGGGGAACCAAGTCCGATTGGGGCAGTACGGCGCCACCAAGAGGACCTGTTCCTCGTCCTCCCTGACCTTGCAGAGCGTCTGTGCGAGAAGGCTCACTGGGGGAAACGCATATTTGCGTAGGCCCCGAGGCCAGCTATGTGCCAGCGCGTTTGTGCCGAGGGTCCCCTCGGACAGGGAGTAAAACAGCTGGCAGTGGGACGTGTCCGGGGAGGCAAACAGGTCTACCCGAAGTGTCTCCAAATCAGCTGGACTACCTCGGGGTGGAGTCGCCATTCTCCCGTAAGGGCGGGCTGACGTGAGAGCTCGTCGGCTGCACGACTGAGCTCGTCTGGGACATGAACGGCACGAAGCGACCTCAGATGCTTCTGACTCCAAAGGAGGAGATGGCGGGCGAGTTGCGACATGCGACGGGAGCCTAGACCGCCTTGGTGGTTGATGTACGCAACGGTCGCAGTGTTGTCCGTACAAACCAGTACATGCTTGTCATGTAGCAGCGATTTGAAGTGGCGCAGAACAAGCCATACTGCTAGCAACTCGAGGCAGTTGATATGCCACTGCAGTCGGGGCCCTGTCCAGAGCTCCGCAGCTGCATGCCCGTTGCACATGGCACACCAGCCCATGGTAGAGGCATCTGTTGATACAACAACATGCCTGGACACTTGCAATAGGGGAACTCCTGCCCGAAGAAAAGCAAGATCTGACCACGGGCTGAAGGTCTGACGGCAGGTCGGGGTGACTAGGACCCGGTATGTGTCACATCGCCATGCCCATCTCGGGACCAGGTCGTGAAGCCAACGCTGAAGCGATCTCATATGAAGCAATCCGAGCGGCGTGACAGTGGTTGCGGATGCCATATGCCTCAGAAGCCTCTGAAACTGTTTCAGTGGAACCGCCCTCTTGCGCTGGAAAGACTCCAGGCAGTTCAGCATCGACTGAGCATGCTCTACTGAGAGACGTGCTGTGAGGTTGACCGAGTCCAACTCCATGCCGAGAAAAGAGATCTTCTGCACAGGGGAGAGTTTGCCCTTTTCCCAGTTGACCCGAAGCCCCAACCAGCTGAGGTGGCTCAGCACCGTGTCCCTGTGTTCGCACAACTGTGCTCGAGACTGGGCCAGTATGAGCCAGTCGTCGAGGTAGTTGAGAATGCGAATGCCTGCTTCCCTTAATGGAACAAGGTCTGCCTCCACTACCTTGGTGAAGACATGAGGCGACAGGGACAGCCCGAAGGGGAGGACCTTGTACTAATATGATCGCCCTTCAAACGCAAAGCGAAGAAACGGTCTGTGTCGAGGGAGGAACAAGACATGAAAGTACGCGTCCTTCAGGTTGATTGCTGCGTACCAATCGAAAGAACGGACGCATTGAAAGATGCGTTTCTGCATCAACATCCTGAACAGGAGCTTGTGAAGGGCCCGGTTCAGAACGCGCAGGTCCAAGATTGGTCGTAACCCACCGCCTTCACCGGGGGAAGGAGCGGACTTACCATCTCCTGCAGAGCAGAGCAGAGCAGAATCCAGTGCCTTGGGTTTGCCTGTCCCAGAAATGCCACTTGCCCTGGCGCTTCACGGGCCTGGCAGGGGCAGAGACGGACTGCGCCGCATCCCTGCTGCCCGCTCCGAGCTGCGGCCGGTATGAGGGCTGCTGCTGGGGTCGCGCTGGAGCGGAGGTGGAGGCAGCAGGAGAGCGCCCTCGGCAACGAGCGGGAGGGGCTGCAGCTGGCGGCGGGGTGCAACAGCAGCGGTCCACCAGGGCAGGATGCCCTTTGTCTGCTTCTGTGCGGTGGAGAACTGGGCCAGGCTCTCCACCGCGTCGCCGAAGAGGCTTGCCTGGGAGATCGGGGAGTCTAAGAAGCAATGCTTGTCAGCCTCCCTCATATCTGCCATGGTCAGCCATAGGTGGCGCTACTAGACCATTAACATGGACATCGTCTGACCCAGGGACCGCACTGTGGCTTCCGTCGCCCCTAGGGCGAGGTCCGTCACTGTGCGCAGTTCTTGCATCACACCTGGGTCAGCACCACCCTCGTGCAACTGCTTTAATGCCTTGGTCTGGTGAACTGTAAGCACTGTAAGCCTTGGCCATTAGAACGGACGAGAACTTATAGGCCCTGAACAGAAGGCATGGATTACCCCTCCAGACGGCGGCGCACTGTGGGCAGAGCGCGCTCGACCGGAGGGGGGATATCCACATACCCTTGGGCCGCCCCACCGTCGAGGGTGGTGAAGACGGAGGAGGCGGCAGGCCGGTTTCGGGTAGAAAAAGGTTCCCTCCAAGACTTAGTCACCTCCTCATACACCTCTGGGAAGAATGGAACTGGAGGTGGCTGTCAGTGATCGGCACGCGCCCCCAGGAACCAATCGTCCAGCCTCGAGCATTCAGGAGAAGGAGGAGGCCTCCAGTGCAGCCCGACGCTCTCGGCGGCCTGGGAAAGCATAGCAGTCAGCTCTGGATCTGACTCGGGCAATGCCACTCTTCCTGACGGAGGTAGCGCAGCCGAATCATCCTTTCCAGAGCCTAGCTCGCCCTCCGATGCAGCGATCGACATCCTGTCATCCACTGGCGCTCCGAACGAGATGCTGGGCTCCGCCCTGTCCGAGAAACCAGCGAGCTCAGAACACCAGATGGTGCGATGTGCTGGAAGAATGAGAGGCCCACGGAGATCACCCTGACCATGAGCCGAAGTAGCCCTCCGAGAGACGGAGGAACTAGAACGGGGCATGGCGAGGGGGATACCCCCTCGTTTGACAAGGAGGTATCTGGACCACAACATCACGATGGTCATGTTCCCACAATGAGAACATGACTCATCCACGAGTGCTGCTTCAGCGTGCTGATAGCCCAAGCACGAGACACAGCGAATGTGACCGTCAGATGAAGCCAGGAAATGACCACATCCAGAAACACACGAGCGGGAAGCCATCTTTAAAAAGACGCCCGTCGCTCTTTTAGATTTGCTCTTTTAGAAAATAAAGTGTTGAAGCGCCCAGGAGGGGTCGCTGCGTGACCGCAGTTTGATGAGCTGCAGCACGCCTTCCAACCCGGAAGAAGCAGCAGCACTGGATCGCCAACCCCCGTTGACACGCCGTAACGCCAACACACTCGCTGTCTCTTCGGTGACTGCACAAGCAGGAAAGCTCGGCTCTGAAGCGAAAAGCTGATGTGCGTTTGCACTCGCTCTCCTTTTATACCCGCGCTGCGGGGCGGGGTGCGCATGGCGAAACACGCACGCCAACTGTCATTGGCTTGTTTTGTTAACATTCGAAGGTGGGCTCTCTGGCGAGATCCCATTACGTCAGTCACTATGACGTTACGTCGAACGTGACTGACTGATAGGGAACTTACTGATTTATGCTGGTTATTGCACATATGACATTCACGTGCCAGTTTGATAATAAGACTGAGTGACGTGATCTCTCAAACCACTATGTTCTCTGAAAGTGATTAATGGTGTAGTTGTGATCCAAAATGCTGCAGGAAATATTACTAAACAGTCTTTAAACAAGAACTAGAATAATCAGGAAAATAAAAGGGAACCACGTACATAAACAATACAGACAATGTCTGACAAAGAACTGAACAAAATGGGGAGTATATATAGGGAGATGCAAACAAGACGGCTAAATGAGACACAGGAGTAACTAATTAGCAACCAAAGGGAAACTAACGGTGCGTTCCAAACGGGATATATTGCCCTCCGAAGGGCACTTCGGAGTGAAAACAATCATGGCCACCATATTGAAGGGTTGTTCCAAACTGAACTGCTCAAAACTGGCCACTTCAAAGGGCCCATTGGAATGAAGGATTTCGAAGGGTACAACTGATGGACACTTCAGGCCCCCATGATCCTTTGCACTGATTCTTTCCATGATGACGGCGCCTCCGTGTGGACACGGGAAGATGATGCAGAAGGGCACTTCAAGAAACAGTTGTATGGTCTCCTACACCCTTCAAAGCTCTCACTCCGGAGGATAAACCCTTTGAAGGGATCAGGGCATAGGGATGAGCCCTTCCAAATGGAACGCAGGGTAACACAGGAATTAATAAGACTAAACTGAAACATGACTGAAAACACAAGAACACAGAACATAAACCTGGCACCATCTCATCACATTAATTTAATCTGCCGTTTAATCTGTCAGTGGCAGTTGTTGACAGCTAGCATGAGTTACACTAAATATTCGGTTATTTGGATTGGATATTATACTTTTCAATTCATTATTTTTGAATTTTGGGAATGACAAGTGTCAACATTTTATCTGCCAATTAACCTTTAAATCAACAGCCGGTGCGTGACGCGTCAACATGCTTTGGCATAGCAGACAAATGCGCGGAAGTGATCTCTCGCGCGTATACGTCACTCATTGTTTACACCATCGCGTGCCAGCTGTTGTGAACGTGCTCAGGACAGTTAGACATTGCGGTGGATCAGAGGTAAAAAATTATATAAATACTGTTCAGTTTCTTGCACAGACCAATCGTTTCGTGTCTTAAGACCTCAATGTATCGTCACAAGCCGCAGGGTTTAATTTGGTTTTGTCTGTGTATGTTTTTTTTTGTGACTCTCAAAGCCGTGGATCCCATTGACTGCCATTATATGACTGACAGACTGCAACGGTTTTAGTTAAAAATCTTCGTTTGTGTTCTACTGAAGAAACAAAGTCACCTACATCTTGGATTCCCTGGGGGTAAGCAGATAAACTATCCCTTTATGTCAAAAGAGTTTTAAATCAAGAGAGTATTTTAGGCAAGTACCAAATGGGTGCCATGTCATAAAATGTTTTTAATGCGATTAAATTTGTATTTAATGTGATGAAAACATCATAACCTCACTCTTCTCTCCAAAACAGTCCACAGCGATTTGATAATATTTAAGTCGGATGATTTGTCTGGCCAGGGCAGATGTTGAAATTTATCCTGGAGCTAAAAACTGACTTTTATTTTGCCTGGCTGTTGTGAAGGTCTTACAGTTTTACTTTCAGTTTCAATGTGTATTTGACAGTAGTTTTTTCAAACAGTGAAAAGCTTGTGAAGTGACTCCGAGTAGCACTGGAGATGAAATTCGTGAGATTCAGACGCTAAAAACACCACCAGCGTCATGTGTTTTCATATTTTGTCCATTTCCCATTCACGGGTCATTTTTGAACTCAAACAACAGTGTTTCGAAACTTTTTCGAATCATCAGTCCTAAAAAAAACTCTGCCCAACCCACTGGCACCCCCTTTTGCCAAGCCCATGTTGACTGTTCATGCTTAACATAGAATGATACTTAAGCCAAGGTCTACACATATTATCCAACATAGATATTTTACATCAAAATTCCCAAGCAATGAAGCTCTGAAACGTTTCTCGCATAAACATACTTCAGTGTTCCTGGCTGTGAGGATCACTTTGAACTTGAAATGGAGAAAACTCAAGTGAGTATACAATATACTGTATTTAAACATGTTTGATTTTGATTAAAAGACATGAATGTTGAAGCATGTTCTATATAATCAACTGGGATTTTAACTGTATTAAGGCCTTCCCTACACTATGTTATGCACTATGTACTCAACCATGTAGTGTATGAATTTTATAAGGTTATTTAGTCATTAATAATCGGAATCTGATAGCCCCTCCCCCTTTGCAACGTAATTAAAGCTGTGACAGTTGAGTGCATGAAGTGTCCAACATTCCACACTTATTGCCTCAGATTTTAAATTCTGTCGATTTTATCATGAAATTTAAACAATAAATCTTGTTTTTCCGGTCTTTAATAATAGGCTATAAGGCATGTGAACTGCTCATCCCTTCTTTTTTACTTGCCTGCTATATACAACATGAAATAAACATGAATTAACATCAGAAGGTATGTTGAAAGAAACAGTACAACTTGCTGAAATTAATCACGTCTCATCCATTAATCAGTGTTTCAACCGCGGAAAGACGTCAATAAACAGCTTGTAAATAATGTAACGAAAAGCTGTTCAATGACTGTAAATTCCATAGTCAACTAGGAATCATTCTAGAGAGGAACATTTTAAAAAAATATGCATGAGATTAGGCCTACATATTCATTATATTTTTACTTGAGTGCTAACCTGCAATGATGTCTTCATTATATGAGGTATCTCATTAAAAATATGTTATTATACTTCACCAAGAAATTAAATAGAAACAATTTCATTATTAAAAGGTTGAAAAACTGCCTTGTGTCCAATTTAAATGTTTGTTGATTATTAAATAAACTTGATTCATTAACTTTTTTTTATTAAACTATTGTTATTTTCGTTTTTCATTTCAGTCCATCATATATTTAAACAGGAATTACAATTGGAAACATATTTTTGTTTTATTTTATTTTATTTTTGAATATTTTTGCAGTTCATGCCTAAATAATGCGCTTTAGGTGAGAACATCTAAAATAGCTGTTTTTTAGGAGCCAAAAATGCTATTTAATCTGCATATCAACCCGACAAATAATGGAAGTGGACTCATTTTTGTGAGTTAGCCTAGATAAAGTAGAAATAGATCATTACAGGTTTGTTTTTTCTTCTCCAGTGTATGCTTTTATTGTTCCCCACCGGCCATCACATTTAACAATTTCCTTGTGGTGCCTCTGTTTAAAAGCTGAATTTAAACTTGAGGGCTGTGTTTTTAGAATGATGTGTTACGTGCGAGACACTGCAAAAATTGCACGTGCAATGGTCAAACACATCCACGCGTTTACATAAGAAAAACAATGGAAAACTGATGTGAACTGTGTGAACTGGCCCTAACTCAACTGCATAGCTGATCATGAACATCCCACTAGAAATTATCAGGAATTTAGAAAATTATGATGCATTGTCATGTGCCGTAATTAAAACCCCTAAAGCCAGGCAGCAGGTGGATTCAGCAGGTGGTCACATATAAACCCCTCCTTACTGCTAAACCATAAATAACACATAGTTTACGTTATTCCCATCCATATAAACCATCAGCAAAGCCCCATACACATTATTAGGTCTTTGACATGAGACCTACTGCTTTGACACAGCACAAGTATGTTGAGGATTCCATAGTAGGTAAGTCAGTTTCTATAGGCTGTTAAGGAAAAGTTTTAGCCTATGAGTAAATTCATTTGATTATTTACTTTTAATCTCACATTATCAAAATCATTAAGTACTCACATTCTACAACACCTGTTTCCTTAAAAAAAAAATAAAAAAATAAAAAAATATCAGTACCATGGTACACTTGTATAGGTGTTTTGATAAATATAGTGCTGATTTTTTTAGTGCTGTAGCCATTTTTATTAGATTATTTTAATTAAAAAATAAAAAAAGAGTTAATTTAACATATAAAATAATTTTGAATTGAGGATATATGAACAGGATCTGTTTTCCTTTATTCTAATTTCTTGATTAAAAAAAAAAGTGAAGAATGGCCCTGCAATTAGTTTTGCTTAAAGGGAAAATCACCTAATAATGAATTTTGTCATCATTTACTCACCTCATGTTTTCCAAACCTGTGCGACTTTCTTTCTTCTGTGGAACACAAAAGATGATATTTTCAGAATTGCTGGTAACCAAACAGTTTCAGGTCACATTGACTTTCATTTTTGCCCATTCTATTGAAATCAATGTGACCTGAAACTGTTACCAACATTCTTCAAAATATCTTCTTTTGTTTTCCACAGAAGAAAGTCTTATACAGTTGAGGTCAAAAGTTTACATACACCTTGCAGAATCTGCAAAATGTTAATTATTTTACCAAAATAAGAGGGATCATACAAAATGCATGTTATTTTTTGTTTAGTACTGACCTGAATAAGATGTCACATAAAATGTATTTACATATAGAGAAAATAATAGTTGACTTTATAAAAATGACCCCATTCAAAAGTTTACATATGATGCTCCAGAAAGAAACACGATGCATTAAAAGTCAGGGGTGTAAACTTTTGAATGGAATGAAGATGTGTACAATTTTTTTTTAGTTTGCCTAAATATCATTTTTCATTTAGTACTGCCCTTATAGAATATACATGTTTCCCAGAAGACAAAATAAGTTAAATTTACCCTGATCTTTTTTTCTCATGAACAACTATCACTAAACAAAAAAATAAAAAACGCTGTGGATCATTAAGGTAAGAACACTCTATTAAGAATCAAGTGCATGTAAACTTTTGAATAAAATATGTGAATTAATCTGCATATCAACCCGACAAATAATGGAAGTGGACTCATTTTTGTGAAATATCTTTGTTAAATATCTTTTTCAAGTCAGTATTAAATAAAAAATAACATGCATTTTGTATGATCCCTCTATTTTGGAAAATAATTAACATTTTGCAGATTCTGCAAGTTGTATGTAAACTTTTGACTGAAGACAGTTAGGTCCATATATATTTGGACACTGACACAATTTTCATAATTTTGGCTCTGTATGACACCAGAACAGAATTAAAAATAAAACAATCAAGATTAAATTGAAGTGCAGCCTTTAAACTTTAATTCAAGGGGCTGAACAAAAATACAACATGCTCAATCGGGTTGAGATCAGGCCATTGACTCGGCCATTGCAGAATATTCCACTTTTTTACCTTCAAAAACTCCTGGGTCGCTTTTGCTGTATGTTTTGGGTCATTTCCACTTGTACTATAAAGCGCCGCCCAATCAACTTTGCTCCATTTGACTGAATCTGGGCAGAGAGATATACACTTTTGACGACTTCTGGCTGCTTCTGTTTTAATGAATAATCTGGCTAAAGTCATACTAGAAGTAAGCATGTGGAGTCGAATTAAGACGTGGAGTGTTCCTATTTTAGTCGCATTATTGAAGTGCAGTATAGACATATATACACATTAATCACATTATTACCGCCGTACAGGACTTTTCGCAGCATTTTGCGACAGAATACACACACGGCAGTGGTCAACCGACGGCAAACAAAAGAGCATGGCTTCAACAACATCGTCTGTTTGCACGTTTAGCATGACAAATAGTTAACTGCACTTGAAGCTCTCAGAAAATTAAAAATGAAACACCCAAAACTGTATATAGCATCATAACAAAGATGAACTATATGTTTATATGTGAAATTCTGGAGGGGACGTAATGACGTGTGCCATTAATCGATCTATGTACTATAACATGTAAAACAGGAGCATGAAAGGAATATTCTAATAGCAACTCATGTAAACACCTTAATCATAATATTGTTTTATTCAGAATAAGGCAAATAATTAGATTATTGATGTCCATGTAAATATAGTCCATGTTTCACAGATGATGTTGTATGCTTTGGATCATGAGCTGTTCCAAGCCTTCTCCATACTTTTTTCTTCCTGCCATTCTGGTAGAAGTTGATCTTCATTTCAGCCGTCCAAAGAATGCTTTTCCAGAAATGGGCTGGCTTTTTTAGATGTTTTTTGGCAAAGTCTAATCTGGCCTTGTTTACACCTTGTGGTGAACCCTCTGTATTTGCTACTGTGAAGTCTTCTCTTGATTGTAGACTTCGACAGTGACAGGTCTTCACTTGGCTGGATGTTGTGAAAAGGTTTTTCTTTACCATGGAGAGGATTCTCCGATTATCCACCAATGTTGTCTTCTGTGGCTGTCCAGGCCTTTTTATGTTGCTGAGCTCACCAGTGCTTTCTTTTTTTCTCAGAATGTACCAAACTGTTGATTTTGCCACTCCTAAATGTTACTGCCTAACAATTGTCTGTTTCACTTGAATGGAGATCTCCTTTGACCACATGATGTGGGTTCATAGCAACAGCTTCCAAATGCAAATGGCACACTTAGAATCAACTCTAGACCTTTTACCTGCTTAATTGTGGTATAAATAATGAAAGAATAGCCCATGCCTGTCCATGAAACAGCTTTTGAGTCAACTGTCCAATTACTTATGGTCCCTTGGAAAAAGGGGGGATGTACATAAAGAGCTGTAATTCCTTAACCTTTACTCCAATTTTGATGAGAATACCCTCAAATTAAAGCTCAGAGTGTGTACTTTAAGCTCATATTATTATCATTATATAACTGTAACTTCAATATGTTTTAGTCAGCAGCTAAAATAATAAAAATTGTGCCTGTGTCCAAATATATATGGACCTAACAGTATTTGCTAATGTAGTGATATATATTGTATTCATACAGTAGCTGTTACTATATGATGTCTCTTCAGCATCTCAACATAAACCATTCTCTCTCCCTATATAGGTCTATTAAATTTCTGTTTAAAGTGACAAAATCTCAAACATAACTGATGTAAAGATGGTGGTTTTACTACTGAAACATCGGCGCTACATGACCGCACTCCTGAGCTCCACAACCATCTTGTTACTTCTGTACTTTCAAAACTCTGTGTTGGTTTTCACCTACGGTTCTAACGGTTTCATCTCCAAGAAAATGCCATGTGCTTGCAGTATCTGTGTGACAGACCAAGGAAACAGTCACTGGTTTAGTGAGCGATACAATCCCAACGTACCACTTCTGCTCAACAGCACCAATGGTGTATTACGTGCAAACGTCTCCAGGTGGTGGAAGGTAACAAAGTTTGCTCCAAAATAAATATATAACATTTACTTACCATAAGGGACCCTCAAAATTAGAGTTTTGTGGCTTTTCATCCATGTTTAATGCCAACATAGAAAAACGCTGCTAGAGAAAACAAGCACGTTTAATTTAACTTTCACTAAAAACCTCATAGTTAGACCTTTTGACAACTAACTCTGGTATATATTCTTCATTCATAATTCCTTAAAATCATAAGCCACTGTAAACATCTTGAAATAGTACACTTCTGCAGTATAAACACTTTTACAGGAGTGGATATTATACTTAATTCTGAAACAAACTGATTGAATAATATCATACAGGAGCTACAATCAAGTACCGACGACTACACAGAGGTGGTGGATCAGCTGTTTCATCTCTTCCCTGATAAAGAGCACTACTCAGACGCCGGTCCAGATCGCTGCAGAACCTGTGCTGTGGTGGGAAACTCTGGGAACCTCCTGGGATCCAATTATGGGCCTCTCATAGATTTCCATGACTTTGTCATGAGGTAGTAAATGAAATTATATTGTCCTGTATTTAGTTGCTTGTAAGGTTGTCTTTCACTCTTTAAAGGGGTTATATGACGTTACTAAAAAAAACAGTATTTTGTGTATTTGGTGTAATGCAATGTGTTTATGCGGTTTAAGGTTCAAAAAACACATTTTCCACATACTGTACATTATTGTTGCTCCTCTATGCCCCGTCTTTCTGAAACGTTTTGATATTTACAAATCTCATCGTTCTGAAAAGCGAGGTGTGCTCTGATTGGCCAGCTATCCAGTGCGTTGTGATTGGCCGAATACCTCAAGCGTGTGACGGAAATGTTACGCCACTTATCATGTTGTGATGCTGTGTCCCGGCGAGACGACACAAAAACAATAAAACCCATTATAAACGAGGCATTTGTTGCATCGCGCCGCGTAAACATTACCATGTCTGCATTTGTGATCGGAGAAATGACAAACAACAAGCGCTACTCTACACTGCTCAAAACTCGCTTTTGAATAGTCAGTGGCAAATTCTTTAAATATGAAAACATACTTACAGGCTGTGAGTCAAAAGCGCCAGACTGTCCTTGCAAAGTTGGAATTGCCCCACTTTATAGAAACAGCCTTTGTGCACAGCTGGCAGGCTACTCCCAGGTTCAGGAAATAGTCCTCCATAAAATATGCTGCACACACTCTAATATTTGGGTTGAACTGCTCTGGAACAGTGTTGTAAACACAACTTAACCACTGATTTCTAGTTGTGTCCACTTTTGGAAGCCCAAACACAGCGTCTCCAGGACATGGCGCCGGCGGCAGCAACAACACTACAGCGAGAATAATAGTTCCGCCTTCTTTCTTTGCGTATACATTTGGGCGGTGTTTTGCAAATCTTCCCACACAGTGACGTAGACGTGGGGGCGTGTTTGAGGAGGGGCGTGGTCGAGTCTTAACTTTTATAAAGAATATCTCTTTGGTTTTGAGACTTTAGTCTTTGCAACTTCAGGGATCTTATCTATACACAAACAGCTTGTAACACTCCAAAGAGAAAGGAAAACTTGAAATCGCATCATATGACCCCTTTAAGTTAACGAAAGTTTAGAGAATAATGAAGCATCAGTATTGATGGAATGGATATGTTGTGCATTTATCGACTGAGGCTGAGGTCAAATGTCTTGAGTCATGAGATCACATTAGATCAGGTGATTCCAGATACCTGGTTTCAAAAGATGCCTTAAAGGATTTTCATTAGAATATCATGCACACCTCTATCTCCTGAGTGTTTTTCTCTTAGAATAAATAAAGGTCTGACAGAAGGTTATGAGAAGGATGTGGGGTCAAGGACGACGCACCGGATTGGGTATCCTGAGAGCGCCGTGGACTTGGACAACTCCACCCATCTGGTGCTTTTTCCCTTTAAGATTCTGGACATTCAGTGGCTCATCAGTGCCTTCACCACTAGACACATCACACTGTGAGAATTAACCATACATTTGTGAATACAAGACTGTAAATTTGGTGATAGAATTTAATATATCACACACAAAAATGTGCATACAATTATACACCCTGTAATACAATAAAAATAATTACAATTGCATATATATATATATATATGTGTGTGTGTGTGTGTGTGTAATATATATATATATATATATATATATATATATATATATATATATATATATATGTGTGTGTGTGTGTGTGTGTGTGTGTGTGTGCATTCCAATTCATCTCAATCAAACTGCAGTTGGGTTATTTTGATTAGGTTAAAAAATAACTAAAAAATACAGCTAAGTAACACAATAACATAATAAAAAACATGATTTTTAAACATTTTATAAAACGGAGTTATCTGTTTTTGCAAATACACTATTCACATATATATATATATATATATATATATATATATATATATATATATACAGTGCCCTCCATAAGTATTGGAACAATAAAGACAAAATTGCTCTGTTTGCTGTGGAGTTAAGAAATCTGTAAATATGTTTAAAAGATGAATATGACAATGTTATATTTTATTATTGGGTGATTCAACACATAGACATTTTACCAGCTAAGAAGTTGCATAATTCTTCAGATATTAAAAGCAAGGAATGTGTTGTATCAGTCATGTCCATTGCTTCTGCTTTCTGAGTCTTGCATTCGATGACAACACACACAAACCAGGATGAAGACGAGGGAGCTGACTTTGAGAGAAAAGCAAGCAATTTGTGCGCTAAAATAAAAGAGGTCAAGAAAAACAAAACAAAAGAAGTCAATTAGAGCTATAGCAAAAACAAAGAGTATGGAGAAATCAAGAGTTTGGAAACCACCGGTGACATCAGCAGCCAACAATGACCTGATCGGCTGAGAAAACAACAGTAGCTGATGACAGACAAATCATAAAAGCTGTGAAAAAGAACCCTAAAATACGTGTCTGTAAAATAACCAACAACCTCCAGAAAGCTGGGGTGATACTCTGACAATCTACTGTCCTCAGGAGACTTTGACACAGAATTACAGATGCTACACAGCAAGATGCAAAACTCTGACCAGCACCAAAAATAGAAAGGCAAGATTAGAGTTTGCAATAAAGCACAAAGGTGGGCCAGAAGAGTTTTGGAACTGAGTTTTATGGACAGATGAGACAAAGATTAACCTTGATCTAAGTGATGAGAAAGCAAAAGGGTGGACAAAAAGGGAACTGCAAATTATCCTAAGCATACAGCCTCATCTGTAAAGCATGGTGGAGGCGGAGGTGGTGTCATGGCATGGACATGCATGGCTGTCTCTGGAACAGGCCCTCTCAATCTTAATGATGACATAATGTATGATGACAGCAGCAGAATGAATGCAGAAGTGTGCAGAAACATCTTGGCTACCAATATTCAAGAAAATGCCACCAGATTCATTGGAAAGCGCTTCATATTGGATCAGGACAATGACCCAAAACACCCTGCCAGTTCAGTAATGGAGTATATCAGGGCAAAGAATTGGAAAGTCTTAGATTGCCCAAGTCAATCTCCAGATTTATATCCGACTGAACATGAATTTCACCAGCTGAATTATTACATGAAGCACAAATCAACAGAGCGTCAACTTGCATGGTTTGCTCGCAGATTTAGTCACAGCAAAACAGTGCAAATGACTGCGTGAAAAAACACAGACTGGCTGTATTACATATTTATTTGTATAATTGTGTGTTTTTATGTTTTATCACTTAAAATAGTTTATATACATTAAACCATATCTTTACAATGACAGAGAAACTAACAATGCATGAATAGGTGAATGTATTTGGGTTTGGAGCTACGAGTGATGGAATCTGGCATCATTATTTTGAAAAAATCTTGACTTCATATGAGACCGGTGTTCATGCTGGAAAATTTGAAAATCAAACAATTAATCGGCTCCAACAGGAAAACAAGATTTTGATGCACAAAGGTTGGACATAAAGCAGAAAAACTCCTGCGCAGTATCATTGCATTGCAATATCGAATATTGAATTTTGCAGGTTGTGATTTGATTTTCAGTTGAGATTCCTCTCGAGAGATCAACTTTTCTGAAGTGTTTTCCTCTGTCGGCACCCAGTGCTGTGCAGTAACTGATTACGTGTAATCTGGATTACGTAATCAGCCTCCAGTTGCATAAACTGTCTTACTTTTGCATTTAACTTAGACTAATTCACAATCTCATGTAACTGAATTTAAAATATTATGGCCAGTCTCAAAGAAAAAAATTAGATGACTAACTTTTAAGACTAGTCTAAATCTTTCATGCAACCGGCCCCAGATTCCAAAAAGTAAGCGCTTGTAATTAGAATGTATGATACAAATAATTATGCAAATTACTAAACACTGGTGATGTATAGCTCTGAAACTCTATGTTTTCATCATATCCAATGACCTTCAGTAACTGTTGATTCTGGAAGTCTGGACAAAAAAAACAAAAAAATCAAACTTAGAAGGCTTTGGGCATGTAATGTCATGCATTTTATCATGTTGATATCAAAAAATGGAATATATTTTCTTTCTATTTGCTTCATTTTATATCAGTATGGTATGCTTAATAGTACATTTAAAACAAATTTGATAAATAGTAATCTAAAAGTAATCTAAAAAGTAGTCAGAATACATTACAGTAACCTAGATTTACGTTATTAATTACAATTTTTATCATGTAATCTTTAATCAGTGACAGACTACAATTTAGTTAGTAATCTACCCAGCACCAGCACCAAATAAAATGATGCCATAGGCTGGTTAATTTTTTCTTTTGTTGAACCAGTCAGGATGTTCAAACACCACAGAGTCACAGTATTTACAGTGTTTAAATGGTGTTTAATCCAGATAAGTAGACTAATGTATTGCTCTATTGGAATTTCTTGTTTGTTTGTTTGTTGCATGCTATATACTGTGTTCATACTGTGGAAGAAAAAAAAAATGTAATACTGAGTGACAAAGCCAGTTTCCTAATTTTCTACATTGTATACAATAGACTCTGGCCTACAGTACACAACTTTCCTCTCTTCAATACTGTACACAGAGAATGTAAATTCAGTTCTAACACTGCTCCATTTCACACTGTAAAAGGTTGCCTGGTTGTCAGAGCAGGGTTTCAAATCCCTGGGTAAATAGTGCTGCTAACCCCGCTTCTAAATTACATGTGTGAAACGATAACCCAGGGGTAAGCAACCACAGTGTGAAAAGCCCTTTAAGTTGCAATGTTTTGAACTTTTCTTGTTTATGCCAAGTAGCATTTTTGTTATGCAACATTTTTATGAAGCTGGGGATCAGAATTTTATTTTTTATTTTTTTGTGGTTTAACACAGGCTCAGGCCAGACAATATCATGTTAAACTTTATACAAAGGACTTTTTTAAAGAAGCATGTAAAAAAACATTGTATTTGCACCTGTATTTTCTTCTTTCGAAAGCATCGCATGGTTCTCCGGATCTGCTTGCATCAAATAAACATCTGAACCCTTGTGTACATTAAACTGTAATATGAGGCATGAGCTTTTGTTATTGGGTGTAAAATTGCTGGAAAGAATAAGTCAATGCTTGACTTACCTGGAAAGGTGAACAATGTGATGTTCAGGATAAGTGGGCTGTAATATTGTCCCATTTACTATCCCATGTAAACAATGTGCATTTGTGGCTCAGCCAAGGAAATGCATTGACATGCAAAACATGTGAATTGTATTTCGGTGTCTTTGGAAAAAGATGGGTTTTTGTTCATTGCAATCAGAATAATTGTCAGTAAGAGGCTCATATGACTCAAGCTTGACTACATTCTTTTGCCCTTAACAAACTAATTTAACATCACGACCCATTTGATCTTGTAAACATCCGAGGCATTACCGAAAATTCCTACAAACCTTTGGTAGTCCATAAATTCAACAGGTTGAAATGTTTTCAACATTTATAAGCAGCAATTAAGCATATTACAATGATTTCTGAAAGATCATGCAACAATTCAGCCATCAGAGAAATAAATTTAATTTTGAAATATATTCAAATAGAAAATAGTTCTTTTAATATCTCACAATATTACTATTTTTACTTATTTTTGATTAAATAAATGCAAAACATTGTGCACTGAAGGTATAAAGGTTTTAATGTTTTAATTCTAAGGATTCAGCTTAGATTGCTCTGGAAACATTAAATACTACTATTAAAACAGCATCAAAATACCATTAGAACATATTTTACATTGAACGCAAAATATGATTTTGTGAAAGAATCAGTCTTCAGATTTTAGATGTGTTCTCAAGGCACAAACAATCTCACTGAGCTTAGAAAAACAAGAAAATAGATGTTCTCTCTAACAACTCAAAGAAAAAAAAAAAAAACACAAAATGGACAGAGATTTTAAGAGCAAGTGAGCGCACCGGCGCCTGTCCTGCAGCGAGCGCGCTGTTCAGCTTCACTCTCCAAAGCTCCGTGCGCGTTTTACTTTCACTTTCAGATTAGCTCGGCATCAAGCAGTTGTTTGTTTTTAGGTCGCTTGAGTTTTCACTCTTTCCCTCACTTTCCTCCGCTTTTAAATAGCTTGTAAAAGCACCGTGCACATTTTACTTTCACTTTTAAATTAGCGGCAATTCGGCATCAATTGCCGAAAAATACAAAATACAACATAACTTTTATTAATAAAACGAATAAAAATACACCATACTATATGCCTAATATAAAATAACAAATAACTTACAAATTTTAAATAGGCTAGGTATACAAAACTGAAAATCAGTAAAGACTGAGGAACAAATAATTATAAAACGTAGAACGTTTATTAGCAAAACGATTAGGAAAGTTTGAAGGCACAGACTGCATACACCTTGATGTAAAAATAATGGGGGAAAAAATCACACAGTTTAAATAAAATAAAAATCAGCAAATACGTGGAACCAAATAAATGAGAAACGAATGTTAAAAAAATAAATAAAATAATTAAAATAAAACCTTCCAATATCACCTCAGATAAATGGCAGGTCAACAGGCTTTTCAAAATCCAAAATATTTTTAAAACAGGCGCTTTTACATTTCGTTTTGAAACTCTTCTGCCATCGTCTTGTCTATCTCACATCTCTCTTCTCGTCAGTCAGCTCGACTCACTCTCCTCACCTGATAAATTAAATCTGAGATGCGCGACTGTCGCTCGTTCGGTGTGCTGCATTGAGCAACCGCGTTCAGTTTTAATTGTAGTGTCTGTTCTCTAACTGAACTAAATGATTTTTATTACTATTAAAAAAATCAAAATGACGGTGAGGGACGGTGCCGCGGTGGGCAAGTGACGTAACCGGTGTTGCGGTGTATCACCGCCAACACCGTCTATCGCAGCAAGCCTAACTGAGTGGCCATGTGAAGTTGCTACTACATACATCTTTCAGATGAAAAGTCATATTTGAGGTCGATGAATGATAGGTGAGCGTTTGGATGTCCTGCCCGAGTATTACCACATAGACCAGCCGTTAACAATCTGTCCGTCACAGACTGCTCATTCACTTAACCAGCCACACCAAAGCAAACAGGAGGAGAGCATAAAGAGACAGGGCAACTAGAATTGAGTTCAGAATTAAAATATACAGTTTATAGTTTATTTATATAAAAGGTACATTTGTGTATAAAGTTGGGTATTATTACTATTCCCGGTCCCGCCCACTCCCGCTGACATTTTTCCTGTCCCGTCCCAATCACGTGATTCAATTCAATTCAATTCAATTCAAGTTTATTTGTATAGCGCTTTTCACAATACAAATCGTTGCAAAGCAGCTTTACAGGAAATTAAGTTTCTACAATATATTTATAAATCCTAGTAAATCCTAGTTACCACGGGATGTTAATCCCGTGGCAGAAACAGAGAAACAAATAGAGACATAATTAGCGTAGCTGCTGTTCCAACCAAGCAAAAATTATTTGTTCAATCCAAGCTAAAGAACAATAATGTATGTTTGATCAGATATAACTGCAGTACAAGATTATGAGATGCATTATGTGAATGCTTGGCTAAAGAGATATGTCTTTAATCTAGATTTAAACAGAGAGAGTGTGTCTGAACCCCGAACATTATCAGGAAGGCTATTCCAGAGTTTGGGAGCCAAATGTGAAAAGGATCTACCTCCTTTAGTTGACTTTGTTATCCTAGGTACTACCAAAAGTCCAGAGTTTTGCGACCTTAGGGAGCGTGATGGATTGTAGCGTGGTGGAAGACTAGTTAAGTACGCAGGAGCTAAATCATTAAGGGCCTTATAGGTAAGTAATAATATTTTGTAACTGATGCGGAACTTAATAGGTAGCCAGTGCAGAGACTGTAAAATTGGGGTAATATGATCATATTTTCTTGACCTGGTAAGGACTCTAGCCGCTGCGTTTTGGACTACCTGTAGCTTGTTTATTGAAGATGCAGGACGACCAGCTAGCAGTGCATTACAATAGTCCAGTCTAGAGGTCATGAATGCATGAACTAGCTTTTCTGCATCAGAAACAGGTAACATGTTTCGTAGCTTGGCAATGTTTCTAAGATGGAAGAATGCTGTTTTTGTAACATGGGAAATATGATTTTCAAAAGACAAGTTGCTGTCTAATATAACACCCAGATTTTTGACTGTAGAGGAAGTAACAGTACATCTGTCTAGTTGCAAATTATAATCCAAGAGATTCTGTGTACTGTTTTTTGGTCCAATAAGTAATATTTCTGTCTTATCTGAATTTAATAGGAGAAAATTACTGGTCATCCAATCTTTTACATTTGTAACACACTCTGTTAGCTTAGATAATTTAGAAGTTTCATCTGGTCTTGTTGAGATATATAGTTGAGTATCATCAGCATAACAATGGAAACTAATCCCGTATTTTCTAATAATATTACCAAGGGGCAACATGATTCGTAGCGATTTTGTTTCCCATCCCGCGGGATTCCCGAAAAAATGTCAGCCTCTATTAGGCATATGGTCTTGTTAGAAAACTTCAAAGGGCTGGAGTAGATGACTGGTGACATCATCAGATTTAGTTATCTGTTGTGCCATGACAGACTGTATGAGGAAGAGCTTGTGCAATTGTATGCGGATGTGACACATTTACAGACACGCATTTTACTGGATTTTTTATTTATTTTTGTGATTCAATCTGCTTTTCAGAGTCAAGAGACATTCCAGCTTGTCCATTCCAGACATTCCTGCTAGCGCTTCGCCTCAGGTGGTTCTTGGCCTCCATGTTGTGCATTAAAATCGTTTAATGTACAGCTAGCCGTGCATTATCCCTTACATTTGTTTATTTATTTACTGCATTGAACATTTTATATGAAGGGCTTTGCTATTTGAGAGCTTAAAAGTTAAATGATCCCCACTTGACATATATTAATGATCTGCTGCCTCCCTAAAAATGGCATATGACGACACTGGTAATCAAAGAGGTTTTTTTTGTAAGGTGTTGCAACCCTGTTTAGTCTCTTTCCAGTTTTCAGGGAATTAAACATCTGTGATTAACGTGTATCCCTGTCCGGTATGTGTACACAATACCGGTTGCAGGTTGTTGCACATGTGACATTCACATGGTTATTTCAGCTTGATAATGAGAGTTCAGATAGATTTGATTAAAGTAATATTTGATGATTGAAACATCCAAGAAACGTCATTCTCAGACAATGTGTAATGTCTACACACAATCAAAGAACAAAAAGACTTCAGTTCCTCATGTCATAACAGTAAACTCCACCAAGAAACAACATTACAGCATACAGAATGTTTCATGATAAGGCAACAGCTAAGACAAGAACAATCCTGTTATTATGTTTATTTGACATGTATACACAGATCCCATCTAAGGACCTAATTTTTTTTAGAAATATACATAATTTCAGATATATTTTCTCTATATTCACTCTCTGCCCTGTCACACTTGTCAATAAGAAAATGCTGTTAGACTAATAAATCAACTTCAAAACCACCCTGGTGAAGATTTAGCATGAAAATATCAAGCGTAGCGTTAGTTCTGGCAGATCACGTTAGTCAAGACTCTCAGCTGATGCCCATCTACCTATAGGAATACGACACCTGTCTAAGCATCCATATATAAGGTCCCTCAGTATTATCAGCAGTTTTCGCATTGCTCAATAGCTAATTACCCTCCTCCATCCCCAACTCCTCCTCTGTCAGTCAGGATCCAGTTTTCTCCTTTGAATCAGACCAATTCTAAAATGTGTACATAAATTACTGAACTTTAACGATATCTGCAATACTTTCGTTGGTTCTGTTCTGTTTACCCTGGGAGGTTATCGCTGCTCTCCCTGCTCCCTGCACAGGGAGTTCTTGCCCAGAACAGAACCATACGGCCAATCAAAACTGTACGCTAACTGTCAATCATCTTTGACAATAGTGGTTCTTACAGAAATAACAAACCTGTATAGTAACTTAGACCAGCATAAAAAATGAAAACGTCTGTGGACAAGTTGTGTTCGTGAAACAAGCTAAAGCAATGTTTTACATACTTGATATAATAAACCACTAAAGAATGCTCTCTGAAATCATGATTGGGTTTAATCTTGCCATCTCTTCAACTGAATTGAATCTGCCACTTAATCTGATAAATAATAATAATAATAATAATAATAATAAAATCATGGGTTTCACACAGTTGCAGTTGTTTAACAATTAGCTTAATTTACACTAAAAATTTGGTTGTTGGGTACTATACTTCTCAAATTAATTATTTTTGAATTTTGGAAATGACAAGTGTCAACAGCATTTTATCTGCCGAATCATCTTTAAAGTCAAAAGACTTTGTAAAAATCTTACTGTAGATGAGAAAAACATTTTAGAGTAACAGGAACTTTCTGAGCATGAATTATTTGCACCTGAATAAAAAACTTAAAAGCTGTTTGTTTTCTTTCTTTAGGCAACATAAAAGGAAATCAACACTACTGAGACACAAAAACAAGATTTCACTCAAGATAAAATGAAACCTGAGATGCCGGATCAACGTCCTTGTTTTATAATGACTGGGTTCGTAAAAGTGCTGTGATTCTTTTGAAAACAGTGGTATAATCTAGTCCTATTTTAAGACAAAAACAATGTTGTTATTGCTGTTGTTTTTGGTATTGTTTTTTGAATTAGCAAATTTATTTCCATGTGACAGAATTAAACTTAAACAGATACATTTTCAATTCAATACAACCCGAATTCCGGAAATGTTGGGCCGTTTTTTAAATTTGAATAAAATGAAAACTAAAAGACTTTCAAATCACACAAGCCCACATTTTATTCACAATAGAACATAACAAATTGTCAGGGTTATGGACCTGTTTTGTGTTTGTCTTTGTGCCTTCCCCTTGACCCAGTTTCTCCCTCATGTTAATTTTTCCTTGGTTTCACCTGTGTGTAATCTCTTACCTAGTTAAGTTTCCGTGTACTTAAGCTCTGTGTCTTCCCTTGTCCAGCGTCCGGTATTGAATGTCTTCCCTTCATCCTACATGTGAGTCTTGCCTGTTCCATGTATACTGCAGTATTTGAATGTTAACCCCTTCGTCTCCGTGCTCCTTTGTCTCCACCACAGTAGGCAGATCGTGACACAAATGTTTAAACAGAGAAATTTTACACTTTTATCCATTAAATGAGCTCATTTCAAATTTGATGCCTGCTACATGTCTCAAAAAAATTGGCATGGGGGCAACAAAGGGCTGAAATAGCAAGAAATTTTGAAAAGATTCAGCTGGGAGAACATCTAGCAACTAATTAAGTTAATTGACATCAGGTCTGTAACATCATTAGAATTTTACAATATTACAACATTAAGCTATACATATTGTATTTGATCATATGCTCGTGAATATTCTTGTTGTTGGAACCCAAAACTCAACAAAGTGTGAAAACGAACTCCAAATTGGCAGGGAAGCCCGTTTTTCCTCAAATATTGTATTACATTTTATTATGTATGTTATTCTTAATGAATACACACACACAAACACACACACACACACACACACACATACATACAGAAATATTTAAGCCGTTATTGTTAAATTTTCCAAAGACTTGAACAGTAAACTTGGCCCCTCTCTGTATATGGTGGCCCCATTGCGGCCCCTGCTTCTAAAAAATCCTAGATCCGCCACTGGTGACAGACATATTTTATAAAGTTAGAAAAATGCCCTTTTCTATAAAAATAGCATGTATTATATACGTGTAATGTGCCATCAGATATTAACAGTATAATATAAACTTCTCTATGAAAAAAAAACAAAACAACAACAACAACAACAAAAAACTCGAAATAATAATCAAAACGGTAAGATAGCTTTATTTTCACACTAAAATCGATACTGGTCTGCACTTCACTATAATGTAAATGTCACGCAGCTTTGCCACACAGATTTTGATAACTGGACAGCTAAATAAAATGTGCGGTGCGCCAAAGAAATAGACTGAAAGGGTAACATGTCTGCAGATAAGAGGTACATACATATTTCTGCAATAAGCACCTAATATTTGCCATAAAGAATCAATGTCTACACAGAAGTGAACCCTGTCTATAGGCGCTGCCCCAGTATGGTTTGTGTCAAGCCATTTGTTAGTCTGGTTGTTTGATGAGAGGGAGATGAATGCAGGAGTTGCAATAAACGCTTTTATTCTGATGCACGAAACTAAAGACCACATGATGACGGCATCGTTTGATCCTTGCTTGACCAATCAGTGAAAAGGGGCGTTTAATTCCCTCCCACACGTGGAAATCAAACATTCAAGCTGTTTATCCATTTTCTACCCCTGAATGTAAAAACGGCAAATCAAGGCGATTTCTTGTTTTTTAATTTTTCTGAAAAAACGAAAAACGAAAATTGTGCCGTTTTCTCATGTTTCTTTTTTCAATTTTAAATCAAATGACTTGCATGTTTGTGTTTTTGTTTTTTTTTTTGTTTTTTGTTTTTTCACAAGAATACCAACATGTTCACCCTCTCTGGTTTAAGAAGCAGTCTTTTACTTTACTTAAGTGTGAAAACCAAATCCTCCGTCATTCGCATCATTTTTCCCGCGCGCTGCGCACACCTTCAGCCTTGTGCTGACGCGGTGAGTCTATCTATAGTCTTTGGTATAAACCAGGCTTTACACCTGAAGCGCCTCTCTTCACGTGATCAGTAAAGATCTGACTGCTGCGGCTCTGCAACGCTCGCTGTATGGAGCAGACGCTTTGGAGCCGCGCAGACCATGCACTCGCACAAATGCGACCAGGTCAAATTTGAACTCGCACATTCTCAAAAAATTGTCGCAGTCTAGAGCCCTGATTGAGCATTACTGCTAAAATATAATCAGAGAAAATGGTTCCCAGGGCAGTATACAGTAACATTCTAAGGAACAAAGAAAAATTACTGCAGAAGTTTTTCAAAATTGAGTCACACTGCTGCTTTTTTTTTTTTTTTTTTTTTTTTTTTAAATTGTGATTTGGACACTCTTTTCACACTTTCCATTGTGTGAAAGGAGCCGATTCTTGATTCTGGACATTCTTGAAAACATGTCCTTTTTTGATTCACCATCACGAGGTCATGTAGATTTTGAACAGAATGTTTGTTTAGGGATGAACTATCCCCTTTTTTTAGCAAGTGCTCGGGTTGAGAAGACAAATAGAAGCATTTCAAGTATGTAAAAGTCCCAAAAGCAATTGAACTGTAAATTCATACTGTAACAAATGTTAAATGCCAACAACAGTGCATTTCTTACCTCTGGCATGGCTATAGGCCTATTTCACATGCCAAATAAGCTGCAATGCATCGATCTTTTCCCGTTTATGCTGAGCAGCATCTTTATTATGCAGAGCAACATTTTTATGAAGCTGGGAATTGGAACAAAATAAAAAGTTGTTTTTTAAGTGCTCTAAAACTTTACCATTTAACACAGGCTCAGGCCAGACAATATCATCACACAAAAGACTTTTTAAATGAGCATGTAAGAAAACAGTACTTATGTCTTCTTTTAAAAGCATCGCATAGTTCTCTTGACCTGCTTGTCTTGTGCAGGATCAGATATACAGCATCAAATAAACATCTGAACCCTTGTGTATATTAAACTGTAATATGAGGCATGTGCTTTTGTTATTGAGTGTAAAGTTGCTGGAAAGAATAGGTCAATGCTTGTTTATAAGGTGAACAATGTGCTGTTCAGGGTAACTGGGTTGTAATATTGTCCCATTTACTATCCCATGTAAACCATGTGCATTTGTGGCTCAGCCAAGGAAATGCATTGACATGCAGATGGGTTTTTGTTCATTGAAATCAGAATAAGTGTCAATAAGAGGCTCATATGAATCCAGTTTGACTACATTCTTTTGCCCTTAACAAACTAATTTAACATCACGACCCATTTGATCTTGTAAACATCCGAGGCATCACTGAAAATTCCTGTAAACCTTTGGCAGTCCATAAAAAAATTCAAAAGTTTCGTTACATTAGAAAGAAGTATCTTATGCTCATCAAGGCTGTGTTTATTTAAATGGATAAAATAACTGTTTTAGTATGTTTAAAAAAATAATAATAATTTATTGCTGTGATGCAAATCTGGATTTTCAGCATCATTACTCCAGTCTTCAGTCACATGATCCTTCAGAAATCACTCTAATATGCTGATTTGCTGCTCTTGTATTATTACTTCATTTTTTTCTCAATTTTGTAACAGTTTTACTGCCCTATTCTGGAGAAGCAAAGCACTACATAAATCAGGCAAATCATGAAGCTTTTCATGCATTCAGACACTCCCTACATCTATGGTATTGTTTGTTCGGGGAATTTCTTTACTACAATAATTTATTTACTTAATCCTAAAACAATTATTTTCCTAATTTCCTAAGAAAAGGATTTTTCCCCCTAAAAATTCTTAATTTATCGTACTGGACTATAACATACTAATTTTGCTTATAACAACTTCCCCAAAAAATTGTTAATTGTTAATTTTTGTACTTTTTGGGGTTCCCCCACCCCACCCTGTTACACTTGTGGTGTTCCCTAATAAATAAATAAATAAATAAAAATAATAATAAGTGTTACATTATTACCAATGCTGGCCCCAACTAAGTGGTTGCATAGGGCCCGTGTGGCCACCAGGGGGCCCCATACCACTCGTTCAAGACAGTAATGCTTGGTTATGGCTTTTCATGTTTTTACAAATATTTAAACATTAAGACATTTGCTGGAAATAAAAGAAGTTAGTTTAAAATAGTTCAACTTCAACTTTTATTTATTTGTATAGCACATTTTAACGCAATTTTATTGCCCAAAGTGCTTCACAATTTAAAAGAAAGCATATACGAAGATTAAAAACAATAAAATAAAACAAATACCCTTTATCAGGTCATTACACATCGGGGTTGTTCCTCTACAAAAGGTCTCTACGAAGGTCTTTCCTCTACGAAAGCTAATGTAAAAAGATGAGTTTTCAGCTGAGACTTAAAAACTTCTAAGGATGGAGCCTGCCGAATATAAAGGGGAAGACTATTCCACAATTTGGGAGCCACAACCATAAATGCTCTATCACCTTTAGACTTTTTTTTGGAACGAGGAACTGCAAGTAACGGTTTATCTACTGATCTCAGTGTCCTAGCCGATGTATGGTACTCTAAAAGATTGGTGATATAACTTGGGGACATGTTATGAAGTGCTTTAAAAACCATCAATAAAATCTTAAAATCAATCCTGTACTGAACTGGTAGCCAATGGAGAGAGGATAATACTGGAATAATATGATCCCTTTTTTTCGTGCCTGTCAAAAGCCTGGCTGCAGCATTCTGTACAATTTGCGGATGAGATAGTTGTCGCTGACAGATCCCAACATAAAGAGAATTACAATAATCCAATCTCGAGGTAATAAATACATGGACAACAGTCTCTAAATCTTTAAAACTAAGAATGGGTTTTAACCTGGAGATCATTCTAAGCTGATAAAAAATACTTTTTACTACCGACTTTATCTGATTGTTAAAGCTGAGAGTTGAGTCAATTATGATACCCAGGTTTCTTACACTGTTTTTATAGTTAATTCTAAAGGAGCAATAGTACTGGAAATCATCTCTTTAAATTTTGGTGGACCAAAAATAATTACCTCAGATTTTTTTTCATTAAGCTGAAGAAAATTTTTAGACAACCAAATTTTGACCTCTTCCAGACAAACAGCGACTGTAACGAGTGTTCATTCCCGACTTTAAGCGGCAGATATATCTGAGTGTCATCGGCATACATATGATAGGAAATGTCATAGCGACGACATATAGATCCAAGTGGGCACATGTACAATGAAAATAATGTAGGGCCCAGAATAGAACCTTTAGGAAGACTATATTTTAAAGGAGCCACAGAAGATGAAGTATTTGCAAAATTAACAAAAAATGTTCTATCATGCAGATATGAATAAAACCATTTTAAAGCTGTTCCTCTGATGCCTACATCACACTCCAAACGTTTTAAAAGGATCGAGTGATCAACAGTGTCGAATGCAGCACTGAGATCCAGCATAATTAAAACAACCCCCAACCCAGAGTCGACTGCCATCAGTAAATCATTCACAACTTTTACCAAAGCGGTCTCTGTACTGTGACCAGCTCTAAATCCAGATTGGAATTTATCCAGACTATCATTTTCAGTTAAAAAAGGGGTCATTTGAGAAAGAACAACCTTTTCTAAAACTTTAGATAGACATGCTAATTTAAAAATTGGGCGGAAATTCTTCAGCTCTGTAGGGTCAAGGCCTGATTTTTTTTAAGTAAGGGAGAGACCACTGTTTGCTTAAGACAGGGCAGAACAACACCATTAATTAAAGAGCTATTCACAATAGATAATATACTAGGGCCCATAATTTCAAACAGATCCTTTAAAAAGCGGGAGGAATAGGATCTAAAGGAGTATGTGACAGTTTCATATGTTTAACAATGCCCTCCAGAACTGGAAGAGAGACAAGATCAAAGCAATCAAATATACAAGAACTTGGCATAGAGGCTGCTAAAGCACTATGAGTAGACACAATATCTTCTCTGATTGACTCAATCTTTCTTATAAAAAAAGTTCAAGAAATCCTCACAGGTATGTGAAATAGAGTCAATAGGGGATACTATAACTGGGTTTAGCACAGTGTTTATTGTGCTAAACAAAACTTTAGGACAGCGAGCGGGTCTGTTAATCGAATCAGAAAAATATTTTGTTCTAGCGGCTTTAACTGCATACTGTTATTTATTAAGAGATTCCTGTAACATTTCAAAGGAAATCTGTAATTTGTCTCTCTTCCATCTACATGCTTGTCTGAGAGCACGTGTTTCAAGATTCAAGATTCAAGATTTTTATTTGTCACATACTGTCACGGTTATGATCTGTTTTCAGTTAGTTTTCTATGTCTACGTCATCCTGCCTAGTTTGTGTTTCCATGGTTATTAGTTAATTAGCTACACACCTGTTTCTGTTTTCCCTTGATTATTTCTAGTATTTAAAGCCTGTGTTCTCCCCTGGTGTTTTGTCTACGTTTAGTTTTACATTTGGTTTATGTTTGGTTGTGCCTGTTTCTGCCTGTGGATTATTAAAAGAACTCTTTGTTTGTACTCCTTCGTCGTGCGCTGTTTTACACACCAGACACTCGTAACACATACATGATTATATAGAGATATAACCAGCAGTGAAATGTGAGTCAGGTCCGCTCCATGGACAGTGCAAATATTATAGAATACAAACAGAGGAAATATACATAAATATAGGTAAAATGAAATAAGTAAAGAATAAAATATAAAGAACAAAATATAAAATAAAATGAGCATGACAGTATACTGTAAACTTAAATATTAAGATAAGCAGGAATGTACAAGAGAGGAATGTGCAAACAGGTTGTACATGGTTGTCATGTAGCAGCAATTCAGAAAGTGCTGTGTGCAAATGACACTGTCAGTATGAGGTAGAGAATAATGAATATCTTACTGATTGTTAAGTGATTATTAAGTGGAGTCAGATTGATGTTAAGAGGCTGAGTTTGAGTTTAGCAGCCTGATGGCCCGGGGGAAGAAACTCCTCCTGAGTCTCTCAGTTTTTGTCATCAGGCAACGGAAGCGCTTACCAGATGGCAGCAGAGTGAAAAGATAGTTATTAGGGTGGTTTGAGTCCTTGATGATTTTGACAGCTCTGCTTCTGCAGCGTTTGAGGTAGATGTCCTGCAGAGAGGGGAGAGCAGACCCTGAGATGCGCTCAGCTAAGCGCACAACTCTCTGCAGGGCTTTGCAGTCTTGACTGGAGCTGTTCCATACCACACTGAAATACACTGAGTTAGTACACTTTCTGTGGTCCCTGAATAGAAAGTTTTCAGGATTGTTGGTGAGACCCTGAATTTCCTCAGCTGTCGCAGATGGTACAGTCTTTGCCTGGCTTTATTAACCTGTGTTTGAATTTTGATGTCTAATTGAAAAACTTTGTGCACTAAAGCTTTCAAAATATTAATTCCTAGGATTCAGCTGAGATATTTGTGGAAAGATTGTGGAAAATACACACTTATAGGCTAATAATAAATAAATAATAAAACAGCATCAAAATACATGTTTTATGGTAAAAAAATAAAACAAGATTTTGTGAAATAATTTAGACAAGCTTTTAAGGTACAATAAAGTTTTTTTACAATAATTTTTGCACTAATAGCAAATCCTTCACGTCATTTTTCAAAACTTTAGACACATAATTCACAACTGATGATCAAAATGCACATTTTTCAAAACACAACACTTTTTCCAAATGCTTGGATACAAAACACATGAGCCAAAGATCTTTTGTTCATTGAACTAAAATCACCAGTTCAAAATGACACAACTTAACTTCAAAGTATTGCTATTTCAAAATGCAACTCCCGCATTACATCTGAATTGAGTGTTTATTCATTTCATTACAATGATCTAACTATCAATTCATACAAATGTTCAAAATGCTACATAACTGCTGCATTACTCTTGAAGCATAGTTTTTTTTATGAAAAATGATGAACAATATTAAATGTTTAGATTATGAAAGTGAAGAAACTGAGGACTGAGTATGTTCAGGTATGATTAGTTTCAAGATGCCTGTTGTTGGGAGAAAAAAAAATATCATATATCATATATATCTATACCATTGTTATCAGTATTTGTTTTTCTTACAGTAAATGTCTTTTTAGAGAGTGATAGAGCTGGATGCTGATGAAACCCATTCATATTTTTGGATGAGGCAGGCTTTAACCTGGCCAAGAGATGGAGGAGAGGTTGAGAGCCCAGCGGTTGAGAGCGGCCCAGGACGATGTTCTCTGGGGGTCCTGACCACCCCCCACTGAATGTGATTTTGAGGGGACCCCATAGCATAGCAAAATAGGTGCAAAGGGCCCAGAATTCCTAGTGACGGCACTGAGAGCAATCATGGTTTCAGGCCCATCCACAGTTTATCAGTTTACCTTGTATCTACCCCATACTCTCCTTTCCTTACTGTAACCCGACTGAAGAATTTTTCTCCACATGGAGGTGGAAGGTTTTCAATAGACCCCCTCACAAACAATCACTCTTCTCCAGGCCATAGATGATGCGTGCAGTGACATCACAGGAGGAGACCAATGTCAGGCCTGTATTTGCCATGCCAGAAGATTTTTTTCCAAGATGTTTAACTAATGAAAACATCCATTATGATGTGGATGAGAACCTGTGGTTAATGATTCCAGTGTCTGTACTTTCCTCTCTAGTCTATTACAATGATATACAAATGTGTAGAACCCTAATGAAAGCTGCATCATGTGATTTGAACAACTATATTTAATGATTATACTAACATCTACACAGTGAAACTATGGGTATCTTGTGTGTGAGTGATCTAAAGTAATGTTCCTATGATATTTCATAATAAATGAGTATTTTGAACCAATGCTTCTGAAAATCCAAGGCTTCTTTAAAGATATGAACGCAATATGCAAAGTTTTGACCATTGGACAGCCTGTGTTACAAATAATGACTGTTTTGAGTTTTGTGTCTAGAGTTTTGAAAAATGACATGAAGGTTCGGTTATTAGTGCAAACAAACTTGATTGATTCATAATTTGAAAAAAGAACAAAATGGAAATTCTTGAATTAATTTTCTACTTTAAACTGCTATACACAAATGGTATTTTTGTTTCCCACCAATACCAAATTGCACACACAGGATAGTGGCATATCATAGACTGGATATCACTGGTTAGAAGCCTCGTTAGAAAACTTCAAAGAGCTGGAGCTGATGACCGGTGACATGATCAGTCACATTTAGTTATCTGTTGTGCCATGGCGTTTGGAGTTTGTTGTTTGTTTGTTATTCAGTTTGCTATTCAGAAAAAAGAGAAAAAGACATTCTGGTTTTTGTAAAGAAAACATGTAAGAGAAAAAAGTGAGTTATTTTCATAAAATGGAATATAACAGGACACATGCATGTCATGTCAATATATTTTATGGGCTAACCAATATTCAAATCAAATGAGCAAACTGTAAAATGTGACTGTATTAGTATAGGTCACATTACATTAAGCATTGTATTTAAGGGACTTTAACATCAAACTGTTGCTTCTGGCTAAAACACGAGCCTTCTATCCATAATATTGCTTTCTCTGCTCAGGAGAGAAATATGCACAGGTCAGGCAACATTTACAAGCGAAGAGACAAAACAGTTTTAAACAAATATGTGCCTGGATTTTGATGAGAGAGGACAACAGGGGATGGACTTTTTCACTGGAGGAAGCGTTATTAGGGATTATGGATGTCTTAATGATTTTAATTATTTGTACTTACACAAGCAGCTTTTGGATTCACAAGACATTAATTGATGGACTGGAGTGGTGTGGATTACTTTTGGATTATTGAGATGTTTGGACCCTCATTCTGACGGCACCCATTCACTGCAGAGGATCCATTGGTGAGCAAGTGATGTAATGCTAAATTTCTCCAAATCAGTTCTGATGAAGAAACAAAAACTCATCTACATTTTGGATGGCTTGAAGGTGAATACATGCTTAGCAAATGTTTATTTTTGGGTGAACTTTAAAGAAGATCTTTTGTGAGGATAACAAGAAATATGCAAGAAAAAAGTGATTTACTTCTATAAAATAGGACAGAAAAGGACAAATATATGTCAATATATTTTATGAGCTAACCAGTATTAAAACTGAATGCGTGATCTGCAAAATGTGTTTGCATTAGTTAGGATTATGTTGAATTATATATTACTTTATTTGCAGCACTGAGCATTTTATATGAAGGGCTTTGCATTTGAGAGATTTAAAGGTAAATACTGATTCCCACATTACATACATTAATGATCAACTGCCTCCCTAAAAATGGCATATGATGACACTAATCAAACAGTTCAGCTAGGTTTGATTGAGGTAATATTTGATGATTGAAACCTCCTTGAAACATCATTCTCAGACAATGTGTTATATCTACACACAATCAAAGAACAAAAAGACGTCTGTTGCTTATGTCATAACAATGAACTCCACCAAGAAACAGCAATGCAGCATCCGGGTACAGAATGTTTCATAAGGCAACAGCTAAGTCAAGAACAATGCTGTTATTATGTTTATTTAAGAACCTCATTTTCAGAAATACATACTTTCAGATATATTTTCTCTACACTCACTCTCTCACCCCGTTACACTTAAATGTCATGGATGTTTAGTTACTGAGTGATCCACTATTTTGATGAGGGGGGTCACAATGACAATTTTCACCTGAGATTTTGTGCCAACTTAGAGGAGTGTAAAATTATGTTAGAAATGGCAGAATCATTATGTTATTTTTACCCGGAGATCGGTAAAATCTGTTGATTTTAGCAGTCTTTGTTGCATTAAATGCCAATGGTGACCATTCAAAAACAGTAAAAGGCGCTTTTCACTTTTTTTTTCTCCAAAGTTTGTATATCTCTAACTCAAAAAGTGTTAAAGATATCTTAATGCCATTTTAGATGTTGGGTCTTAACAAACTTTCCTTTTGGCATCTTAATTTTTAAGGCCCTATATGGCTGTCAACTAAGCAAAGGCTGTTAGACTGATAAATCAGCTTCAAAACCACCCTGGTGAAGATTTAGCATGAAAATATAACACACCTGTGTAGAAACTTGGACCAGCATAAAAAATGAAAACAAGTTGTGTTCGTAAAACAACCTGTTTTACATACTTCAACGGCAGATGATTGACATGATATTATAAACCACTACAGAATGCTCCCTGAATGATTGGGTTTAATCTTTCCATCTTTAAAACTGAATTTAATCTGCCACTATAGTATATTTGAATTTTGGAAATGTTATCAACCGTAATTTTATCTGCCAAATCACCTTTAAAATCAAATGACTTTGTAAATATTTGACTAGAGGGGGGAAATATTTTTAGAGGAACAGGAACTTTCTGAACGTGAATTATTTGCACCTGAATAATAAACTTGTCTATGAAAACTGTTCTTCGCCTTCCTTTAGGCAACATTAAGGACACAAAAACAAGATTTCACTCAGGATAGACTGAAACTTGAGATAGTGGATCAACTTCCTTGTTTACTGGCTTTTGAAAAGAGTGATATAATTTAGTCCTATTTTTAAAACAAAACAATGTTGTTGTTTTCTTAGACACATTTGCAGTTCAATACAACTAAAAAAATAATAAATAAAATAGAAATCATATCTCCATTTTGAATTTTCTAATGCTGATCAATGTGATGTATTGGCGCATTGTCAGTGTTAACCAAATTCATCTTGCTGCTCCAACTGTCCAGGTTCATGACATCAACTTTTTTTTGCATTTTAACATTAGTGTCTGTGATTCAAGTTTTAGCAATTTCAGCTCTTTCATGGATGCTGGCTTTGTGAGGTTCTTGGAGGTCAGGAAACAGGCTCCTCAAGGTGAATCTTGAGGCCCGGACTCGTCATAAGGAGCACCAGGAGAATCATAAAGAATCATGTTAAGGTTACTCTAACCACCACAACACAATGCAGAGCAAATTTCAAAATAGCCGAGCTAATACAGATTTTTTCCCCCCTATTAATACTGTGCCCTTATTTTTCCAATACTCTTAAAAATAAAGGTGCTTTAAAAGGTTCTTCACAGCGATGCCATAGAAGAACCATTTTTGGTTCTACAAAGAACCATTCAGTCAAAGGTTCTTTAAAGAACCATCTCTTCCTTACCTTTTTATAATCTGAAGAACCTTCTTTCACCACAAAGAACCTTTTCGTCAAACAGAAAGGTTCTTCAGATGGTAAAGGTTCTTTATGGAACCATTTAGACAAAAAAGGTTCTTCTATGGCAGGGGTCGGCAACCCGCGGCTCTTTCATCCCTCTGCAGTGGCTCCCTGTTACATGGGTGTACAATACACAGAGGAGGTGTCCCCTCCTGTCTTTTAATAAAACCTAAATTCTTCCCCTTCACTTTTTGCCGGCACATGTGTTCACGTAGAGGTTTTCAAGGGCCAATGTGAATAAATCTAGATTTAAATGAAAAGAGACAAGATAGTCACGTCGTTTTGAATAGGGTTTTTCCCAAAATAACCACAAGATAAAATCAAGATACATTTTTATTGTAACTATGGACTACGTTGAGAAGAGTGATGTAGAAGTTTTCACCATGAAGCTTACACTGGTGATGCACCGGAGAGAAAACGAATTTCACAGTAAATGATCTAATTTTCAGCAGTAAGAAAAAAAGTGTTTTAAAGCTTGTTGTTTTGTAAAACATCACAGTTATATATGATATGAGAACAGTAAGCTACAAGCTACTCGTAAGCTACATTCAAGCTACCCTTCTGAAAAAGTAGCTAGCTACACTACAAGTTACTGTCAAAAAGTAGCTATAGCTACATTGAAACTACTTTCAATTTTTTTTTTTTTTACAATTAACATTACAAATAACTAAATAATTATTAATGAAGAATTATAATGAAATTATAAGTAAAATATAATGAAGTTATAAGTAAAATATTTGGGGGTTTAAAACAACATATTGTAACCCAATCATGATTTCAAAGAGTAGGGTGAATTAGGTTGATTGGGACACTTTTCCAAGCCATTTCAATGACAAAGTATCCCAAACACTTGATTTTGTAAACTATTCGATACACACAATAATAAAACACTGTATTGTTAAATAGTTATTTTAGTTATATTAGTATATTGCTACAAACGTAACAACAATTCAAGAACAAAATGTATGCAACTTAAACTGGATACTAAAATAAGCAGGTTAAACTCTCGGCACATGCGGTATTTACTGACTGTGAATGGAGCTGTCAATCATCAGATGCGCGCGCGAACACTGCGCTTTGCGTGAAGCCCGCCGCTATCATCCTTTACCAAATGATAAGCACATTTTATTTTCTGTTCGGTTAGTGTTCATTACAAAACTGTGGGGGGGCAGATTATATTATGACCGTTCATCATTGTAAAATAGACATTTGATCTAGTGCAATAATACGGTGCCCGGGAGGGGCCGTCTTCGGTTCACTTAGTTTTGTCGTGGCCACAACATATTAACTCGTGGCCATGAGTTTAATGCGTTATCAAACCTACGTGACCATAGGGATTATCACTCCTTGCTGAATGTGATCGATTTCGAAAGCGTGTCCCCCTCACTTCTGAAATGATTGCTCCTCCCCTGCCCTGTAACATAACTGAATATAAAACTTTAGCTATATGTGTTATCTTTATTTGGGGGTCAGATATTTTGTGGCTCCACCTGAATTTTATTCGGTGGGAAACGGGCCAAAAATGGCTCTTTTGGCGTTGAAGGTTCCAGACCCCTGTTCTATGGCATCGTGAAGCGCCTTTATTTTTAAGAGTGAATATTTCCATAATTTACCGTCAACACAAATTATGCGTCCGTTGCATCTGTAATGACACACCCCAACCGGTGTTTAGTGTTGCCAAATCCACGGGTTTCCCACTGAATTGAGCAACTTCTTCTTCCGTTTGACGCAGGTTGTTTTTAGTGGTCTGAATAATAAACTCTCATTTATGGGTTATGCATTGTCTTGTGCCCTAATGAAACCATGAGATCCAGGCAACAGGTGAAGTAACTGGAGTTACCAGAGGGAGGGAGTAACATATAAACCCCTCCTTACTGTTCATCCGTAAATAAAACTCAGGTTACAGTACAAAATACACACCTTCAGCAGTCATACACAATGCCAGGTCTAATAAACCAAGCATCGACACGGCATCAATATGTTGAGGAGTCTGTGACACACATCTACACGGATCTTTCCAAAGTAAGTCACTATAGTCTACTGAGGAGTTTTATTAGGAAATTGGTTTTATGTGTGGTTTCAAAGAGTCTCATAGGACCTAAATGTATGCACGATCTTAATTCCTAACTTCCTAAGTATCAATACCATGGTACACTTTTATAGATGGGTGCTTCGATAAATAGTGTGGGTTGTTTTTCGAAGTTATTCGCGTTTTTTTTTAGAAGAATTAAAAAATTTAATTATTTGTAGTTTATTCTACTAGACAGAGCTATATAATCAATTTAATATTTAAAATAGTTTGTTTTGAATGGGGATATATGAACAGCATCTGTTTAACTTCTTTTGTTAAATGTCTTGATACAAACTGAATAAAATGTAGAAAGTTAAAAATGACACTGCAATTGTTTTGATTAAAGTCAAGTCAAGTCAAGTCGAGCTTTATTGTCATTCTGCTACATGTGTGGACATATAGTGGAACGAAATGTCGTGTCTCGCAGGACCACGGTGCTACATACTAGTTAAACATAAGATAAACATACAACAATGCAAGTATAGGAAAAAAAAAAAGAATAGTCCACCCAAAAATTAAGGTTTTGTCATCGTTTACTCACCTCATGTTTTTATAAACCTGTGTGACTTTCTTTCTTCTGTGGAACACAAATGATGATATTTTGAAGATTACTGGTAACCAAAGAGTTTCAGGTCACATTGATTTTCTTAGTATCTTTGTCCATACTATGGAAGTCAATGGGACTTCCATAAACCAAACAGTTAGCAAATATCACCTTCAAAACTAAACTAACTTTAAAACTCCCTTTAACTGCTGTGCCATTCTTCAGTTTCCACATTTTATTCAGTTTACATAAATGGACGGACTATCCCTTTAAGCAAGGAGATGCTGTCTCTACTGGAAAAAAAAAATGGTTTCCACTACAAATACCATTACAAACATTAAAACCCATCAACTATTAACCATTAAAAATTGGTAGTGTGTTTTGGGACATATTCCATTGGGATTTTAACAAGCACCAATAAAAGGCGACAAGTAGAGACCCACACGGACCATTACGGTTTTCATTAAAACCAATACAATTCCCATTATAACCAGTAAAACCATTACAAATTCTGTGATGGTTACTATTGGGTTTTTTTTTTTTTCAGCAGGGTGTGCTGTATTGCGAAGTCACAATATATTTGATAGTGCAGTGATACACATTGCATTCATAGCTGTAACTATATGATGTCTCTTCAGCATCGCCAGATAAACCTCTCTCTCTCACTCTCTTTCCCTCTATAGATCTAGTATATTTCTGTTTGAAGTGACTAAAATCTCAAACATCACTGATGTAAAGATGGTGGTTTTACGACTGAGACATCGGCGCTACATGACCGCACTCCTGAGCTCCACCACCATATTGTTACTTCTATACATTCAAAACTCTGTGTTGGTTTTCAACTACGGTTCTTACAGTTTCATCTCCAAGAAAGGGCCGTGTGCTTGCAGTATCTGTGTGACAGACCGAGGAAACAGTCACTGGTTTAGTGAGCGATACAATCCCAACGTACCACTTCTGCTCAACAGCACCAACAGTGTATTAAGTGCAAATGTCTCCAGGTGGTGGAAGGTAAGAAACATTGCTGCAAAATCAATATACAGCCCGTCCTTTATTAAGTTTTGTGGCTTTGTTGTGCTCACCAAGGCTGTATTTATTTGATCCAAAATACAGTAAAAATAATATTGGTAAATACTATTACAATTTTAAGAAGTTGTTTTCGATTGTAATATATTTAAAAAATGTAATTTATTCCTGTGGTGCAAAGCTGAAATTTCAACATCATTCTCTGTTGCAAAATTAAAATAAATTGAAAGTTATTAAGAAGATAGAGTGAGTGCGGATCCCTTACTTGAAAGTGATGTTACTGATTGATCTACGCACCCAAAACTGAAGTTGAGCACAGTGATTTTTATTTTTTCGTAAGCATCATTACTCCTGTCTTCAGTGTCACATGATCCTTCAAAAATCATTCTAACATGCTGATTTGCTGCTCAAGAAACATTTATTATTACTAGTATTATCAGTATTGAAAACAGTTGTGCTGCTTAATTTTTTTGTGGAAACGGTAACACATTTTTTCAGGATTCTTCGACGAATAGAATGTTCAAAAGACAACATTTATTTAAAATAGAAATCATTTGTAGCATTATAAATGTTTTTACTGTCACTTTTGATCAATTAAATGCATGATAGCTTAATTTTCTTTAAAAAAAAAAAAAATCTTACTGACCCCAAATCTTTATTTTAATATTTGAATGTTTACTAATTGTACTTATTCATGAATATTTGAATATGTTACCATTTCTTATATAAATATGATTAGTATTTATGGGTAGATGATTAACAAAAAAATATTCTAATTTGATGTTTAATCCCAACATAGAAAGATGTGGCTAGAGAAAACAAGACTTTTCACTAAAAACCTCATAGTTACGGAGATAAAGACTTTATGACAACTTATAATCATAAGGCACTGTGAAATAGTACACTTCTATTATTATTATACCATACTTAATTCTGATACTAACTGATTGAATAATATCACACAGGAGCTTCAATCAAGTGCCGGCAACTACACAGAGGTGGTGGATCAGCTGTTTCATCTCTTCCCTGATAAAGAGCACTACTCAGACACCGGTCCAGATCGCTGCAGAACCTGTGCTGTGGTGGGAAACTCTGGGAACCTGCTGGGATCCAATTATGGGCCTCTCATAGATTTCCATGACTTTGTCATGAGGTAGTAAATGAAATTATATTGTCCTACATTTAGTTGCTTGTAAGGTTGTCTTTCACTCTTTAAGTTAATGAGAGTTTAGAGAATAATGAAGCATCAGTTTTGATGGAATGGATATGTTGTGCATTTATCGACTGAGGCTGTGGTTGAATGCCTTAAATCATGAGATCACATTAGATCAGGTGATTCTGGATGTGGAAAAGATGTTAAACTATTTTTCAAAAGATGCCTTAAAAGCTTTTCATTAAAATATCATGTATACCTCAAACTGTTTTTCTTTCAGGATAAATAAAGGTCCGTCAGAAGGTTATGAGAAGGATGTGGGGTCAAAGACGACGCACCGGATTGTGTATCCTGAGAGCGCCGTGGACTTGGACAACTCCACCCATCTGGTGCTTCTTCCCATTAAGATTCTGGACATTCAGTGGCTCATCAGTGCCTTCACCACTAAAAACATCACACAGTAAGAATTAAACATACATGACTGTAAACTAGCTGATTATATTAGATTTATGTACTATTTATATACCTTTCAAAATCCTCAAAATAAGCAAAAAGTACATATTTTATACATAAATGTGACAGATGAATGCTAAAAATAGTTTAATAATGAAATCAAAACACTAAGAATACAAGGAACTGAACTAAAATACCAAGCAACAAGAAACTGAGAACTGGATGCTTTCGAGCCACTGCTTTGTGAATCACTTGTTTTGAATCAGTGATTTGGGAAACAAATTAAACTGCCAAAGTCATGTGATTTCAGTAAACGAGGATTTATTTCCTCATAGCTGTTTTGAAAATTTCAATGGTTCGCCACTTGGGGCCGATGATCTCTTTAAACTCCATGGACCACTGTCTATATGGTTTTTACTTGATCTCAGATCAGTTTTATGAATTTTACACATTTTTAATTACAATTACCTATTGGTAAAGGGTGCGGAACTGTCAAAATGTCAATACTGAAGCACTTCCTTTTTAAAGATGTGTTTGGTTTGCTCTATTTTTAGTCATGAAACATCATCTATAAACATCGAATAAAGGCAAACTATGAAATAGTTGTTTTATAAGATAAACTTTTTTACAGTACAGCTAAAGGATCTCATACAGAGTTAGTATGTTATACAGAACTGTCTGACCTTTTCATAAGCTAAACGTTATTGAATGTTTCATTATTATCTGTATCTGCCAGTTACTCCAACTCAAATACAAATAAATCAGCAGTAGATTCAGCCATATGTTATATAAACTAAATTATTCAAGTAAATTATACAAATGGTTTTAATAAATGAATCTCAGTTGTATGTGGTCATATTTGACTCACACATGCTTAAACACAACCTTGGCTTTAAGTAGGCTAATGAAAAATACATTTGATTCTGATGAAGATTATTGTGTCAGAGCAGTGACAAAGAACAAGTAGTACCTTGAGAACCCAGAACATCCTAAGCTCTTTTTTAACCTTTTATACGGTTACAGTTTACTTCCCTTGATGTAAATGGGGTTGCTCCTGTTGTAACAGCTGTGCTCTGTGTGTTAATGAAGTTCTGACAACCCACTGTTGGGAAATGAGCATGATCGAACATCTATTGTGCAGTGGAATCTGTGTCAGGGCAGACTATAATTTTCTTTTGTGCCTCATTTGTAAGTTGCTCTGAATAAAAGTGTTTGAAAAAAAAAAAAAAAAAGAAGATAATTCTGTCTACAAAAAAACTTTTTTGACTTAGAGCCAGTTCAAAGGAACATTATGTGCCTTCACCTCTAATAATATCACACAATAAGAATTAAACACACAGCTTTTTTTGTTGATATCTCTGTTACATATTCTGTTACAGAACATACACCGACGTGCCATCTACAATCAAAGCAAATAAGGACAAGGTGAATAACACAAACCTCCTCATGAAATCAACCAATCAATCAAATAACAAATGTTGATTTGTTTTAATTTGTATGGTTTACTAATATTATCTGATTGAATTCTTGATATTGTAGACTCAAAACATGATATTAGAAATGCATGTTTCATAAATGTCCTGTCATTGTTTTTAGGTGATGATCCTCCACCCAGAATTCATAAGATATGTCTATGATAACTGGACAGAAGGGCAAGGCTTATATCCATCCACTGGTTTCTTAACACTGATATTCGCTCTTCACATCTGTGACGAGGTAAAACTCCCGTTCTGTGTTTCAAACTATATGTGGTATAAGCAGCTTTTCTCTGCAATGTCACATAAACTATTAATGCATTGATAACTCTTTCTCTTACAGGTGAATGTGTTTGGGTTTGGAGCTACGAGTGATGGAATCTGGCATCATTATTTTGAAAAAATCTTGACTTCATATGAGAGCGGCATTCATGCTGGAAAATTTGAAAATGAAACAATCAGTCGGCTCCAACAGGAAAACAAGATTCTGATTCACAAAGGTTGGACATGAAGTAGAAACACTAGTACTGCAAAATATTGCATTGCAATATCAAATATTGAATTTTTCAGATGTGCAGCAAAGACTTTCAGTTGAGATTCCTATCAAGAGATCAACTTTTCTAAAGTGTTTCATTTCAACTACTCAAGAGGCACCAAATGAAATTATGCCATAGACTGCTTCATTTTTTCTTTTGTTGAGCCTGTCAGGATGTTCAAACACCACAGAGTCAGTGTTTACACTTTTCTGGCAAATCAATCCATGACACTTTTCACAAGAGAGTACATGGCATTTAACCCAGATAAGTGGATTAATAATTTGTATTATAATTTAAGTGTGTTTGTTTGTTTCAAGTTATACTGTGTTTATGGATTTGATTACGTTTTTCACTTAAAATAAATTATTTATTGATTCTCCCTAATTCTTTTTTTCTCTTTTATTTTTTTCTTCTAAAAAGCTTACTACTTATAGTTTGCTAAGTATTTTCTTTTTTATTGTTGGTTTACTATCATGCCTGCCAATGTTGTGATTACATCTGTACATTTCCTTCAAGACAAAGTTTACTTAAACATAAAAAAATACAGATATGTGGACAAATAATTTGTATCATAATTTAGGTTTGTTTGATTGTTGCAAGTTAAATACTGTTTATTGTTCTGATTACATGTTAATCACTCAATGGCAGTAAATTATTAATCATTTATTGATTCTCCCTAATTCTTTTCATATCTAATACACTCCTGACAAACACATTATCTGAATTTTTACTCAATGAGTTGTTTAACCATGTATTATATGTCTTCTGGAAGGCAAGCTTAATGCATAATTATATAATATGAATTTAATACACTTTTTTTCAATATGGTATCAATATGCTGCAAAATAATCCTATTCAAATCTATGTGATAAACCAGTTAAGTTAAAAGTAATCAAACCATTCTCAGAAAATATTACTTAAAATGCGTAATCGAATAGATTACTTGTCCTAAATGTGTCCTAAATGTGGAATGACTACAAAATATACAAAAATATTTCAGAGAAAAAATGTCTTGGATCATTTACAGGAAAAAATAAACATGGAGTGAAGATATGCTGCACGTATATGGCAAGTGTGTAACTGCACATGACAAATTACTCACCATGACTCTGCAATACTGTCTTCAAACACCACCACGTGACACTTTCCAGTTTATCTCTCTTAAATATAAAAAGCAGGGGTGTTTCTAGCCATTCATCGGTACTGAGGCGCAACCGTACACTGCTGAGCTGCTTTACTGGGACAAATGATAGGCATTGGTTTTGATTAAGATGCACTTCATTAGTGCTCCATTTGTTCTCTGTCTTATAAGATATCTTGTTACTATTTCAGTGTGAGAAACTACTTCAAACGAGGGTGTGAACTGTCCCAATAAATCAAACTGAACACTCTCAGATCTTTGTGCAAATCCGTTTGACTGATTAGATCAAAAGAGTGACTCGTTCACGAATCTGGCATGGCTAGTTCTTATTCCAAACCGCCGATGAAAAACACACTGAGTATTACTGCTGAAATATTATTTGAGAAAATAGTTCCCAGGCCAGTATACAGTAACATTCATTACCCGAGGAACAAACCAAAATGGCTGCAAAAGATTTTCAATATTAGTCACACTGCCTGCTTTTATGTTGCATTTTTTCATTTGGACACTTTGTGTTTGCATTCTATGAAAAAGAGCCGATTGGACATTCTTAAAACCATTTCCTTTTTTGATTCACAGTCATGTAGATTTTGAACAAAATGTTTGTTTAGGAATGAACTATCCTTTTATAACAAGTGCTCTGAAGACAAATAGAAGCATTTCAAGTATGTAAAAGTCCCAAAAGCAATTGAACTGTAAATTCATACTGTAGCAAATGTTAAATCCCAGCAACAGTACATTTCTTGCCTCTGGCACAGCTTTAGGCCTATTTCACATGGCAAAGAATTTGCAATGCATCAGTCTTTTCCTGTCTATGCTGAGCAGCATTTTTATAAAGCTGGGAATTAAAAAGTACTTTAGAACCTTACCATTTAATGGTAATACGAGATGTGCATTTGTACCTAGGTGTAAAATTGCTAGAAAGAATGTGCCAGTACTCGTTTTATAAGATAAAAAAAATGTGCTGTTCAAGGTTGCTGGGTTGTGATATTATTATCCATTTACTATTGTGTATTGTGTAACCATCTGTAGCTCAGCCAAGGAAATGCAATGACATGCAGAACACGTGAATTTTATATCAGTGTCACTGGAAAAAATATGCTTATTTTGTTCATTGTGAGCAGAATGAGTGCCAGTAAGGGGCTCATACTTAATCTAGCTTGACTACATTCTTTTGCCCTTAACAACCATTTTGACGTCAAATATTTGATTGCTAAACAGATCCAGAGGCATCATGGAAAATTCTTGTAAACATTCGGCAGTCCATAAATGCAACAAACTGACAAAATACACCATTCAAAAGTTTTGGTACTTTTTTTTTTTTTTTTTTTTTATAAATGTGTTAGTGATAAGTCTCTTATGCTCAACAAAATACAGCAAACGCAATAATATTGTTAAATATTCCTACAATTTAGAACAACTTTTTTCTATTTGAATATATTTTAAAATGGAATTTAGTCCTGTGATGGCAAGGCTGAATTTTTGTACTATTATTTCATTTGTTTTCTGTTTATCAGTATGAGGGCATTAAACACTAACAAATATGTTCTTGTATTTTCCTGTATCACACCACATTTTAGTTTCCATCATCAAATTAATCATCTTACTCGTGATCTCTGTCATATACCAGCACAAAAATAGATTCAGATGCACGTCAGTTCATCTGCTTACTGCTGTGATCCAGGTCAAACTAGTTCATTGTTATAAAAATCCCCAAGGTGTGGCTCGTTTGCTTGCATGAGTCAGCAAATTTTTAATGAGCTGAAAAGAGATTTGGGAATTGACTTCCAAATCTCTCCAGCTTTTACTGCCCTCTTCTGGAGAAGCAAAGCACTAGAGGTAAATCATGAAGCTTTTCATGCATTCATACACCGCCTACATCCATCATATTGTTTGTATGGTGGATTTCTTTAATACAATAATTAATATTCTTAACTGAATAATATATTAATTAGTAAGTATGTTCATAAATATTTGTCGTTTCAATTACCAACTCTGAAGATCAATTCAAAAACAATTTCATTGTCTCTGAACCTCCACATCATCCCTGTTAAAAAGGGACAAACATCTGTCCAAACAATAACAGAACATTTCACACAGCTCTTAATAATATATAGTTATATATTTATTCATACTGCCATATCCATTTATATTGGTTAATTGTAAAAAAAAAAAAAAAAAAAAAGGCTTTGAGAAGGTTTCAGTCCCCAAGGACCAAAATCAGAGTTCATGTCCACGTCACCCTGATCACTCTTTTACCGTCTCAAACTGTGACCCCCAGATTGTAAATCTGTCAGATTTGTAAAATCAGACTCACACTCATTGATAACAAGTGCACAGGTAACTATGTTGATTGAGAGGGTGCCCTCAAAGTGTGTGTGTGTGTGTGAGTGTGTGTATGAGAATGTCAGAGAGATAGAAAGAAAAACAGAGCTTATTAGGCATCAACGATGAGGTAAAATCCAATAAAATATCCAAAAGCAGGAACAAGGGACAGACGTTTTTTTGAACATAACATGAGCAAACTGCATTGATGATTACTATTTAGGGTATTGTTTACTATAAAGAAATGATGTCAATGTTTTGAGGCCTTTCCAGTATGTGAACTAGTTTCTATTAAGTCAACTCCAGATGTCTGCGACACTACTGTTTAAAAATGACAATACTTGTATTATGGAGTTTATACAAGCACGAGTCATATTGTGTCTTAGTGCAACTGTTTGGGATTCATTCTCTCACTTAACTGCAATATTAATAAAGGACAAATGTGAGGAAGGGACACTGGAGCTTGAGAAAATCTAAAAGCGAATAAGAATCAGTGTTACACTAGCATTATAGTGACAGGAAGAAAAATAGAACATCTTTGCACAGTCCTAAACTTTGTTGGGAGTGTGATAAGTAACAAATAGTAACAAATTGAACTATTTCATCAGTTCACAAGCTTCCCAAGTGGCATTCCACAAAGCAAACTGTAACACCTAATCACGTGTAAACGGCATGTACAAGACGTCAGTGATGGGTGAAGATGATAGTCCACCCGAAAATGAAAACCGTGTCATCCACTCGAGTTTTTACAATCCGGTTTTTCTTCTCTTAAACTCAAAAGAAGATCCTTTGAAGAATACAAGTAACTGAACAGTTGACAGCATCCATTGACTACAAATGTATTTTTTCATACTATGGAAGTCAATGGCTACCAGCTGCTTGGTTACCAACATTCTTCAAAATATCTTCTTTTGTGTTCAACAAACTCAGGTGTGAAACAACTTGAGGGGGAGTAGAGGATGACAATTTTCATTTCTGGGTGGACAACCACTTTTACCTTAAACCTTAAAGTAACATTTAAGAAATAACATTTCAAAGTCACATTTCACCCTAAACTCAAAAGCAATTTGTAATGATGTTTTCATAAAAAATTACCAATTAATTCAAGTGTATAATTAAATGTTTCCTTAATTGTATGGAAAAAATGCAGAAATCTTATGTCTTAAAATAAGCTTCATTTCTTTATGGACAACATAAAATCTTACTTTTTGAGGAATGAAATATGACCTGGAAATGATATTGACAGATTCCATAACTATTAGACCAGATCCGTTGGACTGGAGGAAGTGGCCTTATTTCTCCAGGATGACTCAGGTTTTTAATGTAAATACTTCCTGACCTGGATGACTGAAAGTTTTAGCGTGCCTGAAGAAAGCACAAGAATCTGTTCAAAAGCAGTATGTAACAGCTTTTTCGTGCAGTTGGACTGCAATTTGTCTCTGTAAAGATTGTTATTTTATGTGAAGATTTCACCTTTGTTTAGCTCTGAGAGCATTTTGTTGATCAATGATTGTCTTAAACCTGTTAAAGTTGCTTGCAAATGAACTCCACTGAAAGATGCGTGTGATAACTTACATATGCATACAATATGAAGACTCTCAGGTGCCACAAAAATGATTGAAGGGATAGTTCACCCAAAACTGTACTCACCCTCGAGTTGTTCCAAACCTGTATGAGTTTTTTCTTCTCTTGAGCACAAAAGAAGGCATTGTGAACAATCCTGGTAACCAAATAGTTGATGTTAGCCACTGACTTCCATAGTATGGAGGAAAAAAAAAACACTATGGAAGTCAATGGCTGCCGTCAACTTGAAGGACATAATTTTCATTTTTGGGTGAACTATCACTTTAAGTTGCAATAAATCACAGAATTGTGGCTCAAAACACACGGCTGAAAATGATCACGTCAAGGTCAAAAAAACACTGCTCTGGACAAGCATATCTCTGATTGCAAATGAGAATGAGTTTTATGTGCTGCGGACAAAGTCGAGAACAAAAATCTCAAAAATAAATGAAGAATAAGAAGAAAAGTTGTAGAATAAACCTGACAGAACGTCACCAAAAAAAGAGAAAAAAAAACAAAGCACCTGACACCTACAAGTCTCATACAATCACAACATACAGAAAACCTACTTCAAAATACGGCTTTTTATTGCATATATGACTCTGATCTGCTGAAATACTTTCCTCTAAAGTGTGTGACAGAAATAAAGTGTTAAAACTACAGCTGGCGGTCAGTACATTAATCCCAGCCGCTGTGCTCTCTTTTTGAAGAAACTGAATGTAAACTAATGTAAAAGTGGCTTAATGTAATTGCAGTTTTCATCAAGTATCATTATCTGAAACATTTAATGCTTTTATGCCACAAAACGGCATACAGGCCACCACGTCACCTCCAGTTCATCCATATACTTCCATAAAGCCCTACTGAAATATTCTACATGTATTGCAACTCATTTCAATATGGACATTTTCTAATGCTTACCTACAGAAATTCACAAAAACAAAAACAGACACTAACCTTTCCACAAGTGGCCTCACAGGGACACCGGCTCAAAATATGACGAAAACAAGTACAACCAAACAAAACATTTTAAAACAAACGCCTTTGATTGTTTTCAGAACTGGAGTACATCTGCGCACAAATCTGTATGTTTGTGTACTTTACAAGCCAGCGAATGATTCACGAGCGCATTGATTGTAAAGTACATGCTTACGGTTGATTATTTGCTCGCTTTGTTTTTGTGGATGAAGAACAATCAGCAGAGACTTGAGAATAAACAGACCTTAAACACATCAGGCCTCATTCATGAAACACAAGAACAAATTCATTTCTGTGTAAAAAAAAAACATTCCTTCAAACATTTCAGTTTATTTAAAACTGTTTTTTTTTTCTGCCATGAAGACTTATATATATTTCATCGGCAAGTTTAAAATGCTGCATTCACTTTTGTTTCACTTTTAAAATGTCTTTTATATACATTTATAGATATTTTGTTTTTATATAGATATTTTATAGATGTTATAGATATTTTTGATATTTTACATTTGTCCCAGACCTTCAATCTAAAACTATGAAAATCCATCATAAAAACATTATTTTTAGTTTTAATGTAGTTAAAACTAATTATGATATAAACAATCCACTTCAATATTTGTAATTTATCTGAGTTGCCTGAGACAACATATGAGACATGAACAAATAAAAGGCATATTTTATACTAAAGCTGTAAAACGGCCTGTATGCCGTTTGTGTGAAGATTGTGTTAAGCTCATTTCAGTTATAAGTTGTTATATTTTTCTAAAGCCTAATAGAGTTTAAAAATGATGGCTTTCATTTATACAGTAATGTTTAATGGCTACAATTATTAATTTCATCCTTAGAAATTGTGAAAAAATAATTTAATACAGCACCAATACAATATTGGTATTACTGGTATCACTGATCCAGAGTAAAAAGATGCCATTAAACAAATATTTAAAGTATCTTTATGTTGCATTAATGTGGAGATTCAGTGTAAAAATATGCATTACAATATAAAAATATCAAATTTTAGTGTTTTACTAATATGTGAATTTTTAATGTGATTATTATACATTATATATATAAACAGAAGTGCTAGTTAAATATCAGTTGAACAGGGGATTTTTCTTTCTTTGTGTGGCATCAAGTTGTAATTTTGTCAAATTGTCATTTTTCAGAATCACATCATTTTCACCATATTTCAAAGTATGTTTTTGGTATTCATTATTACATTTTGTATTCAAATTAAATTTATTTAAATCAATTCTTGAAAATGTGAAAAAAATGTGCGTTTTAAAGACTACAAGGCCCAAAGTCCCCATTGGTGAACTTATGGATTTATGAGAGAAATTCATTCTGCTTGTTTCATGAATGAAGCCCACTGCTGTTCTCTCCATGATCACGAATGACAGATTTTCACACACACACACACACACACACACACACGAGATGCTGTAATCTCACGCATGACACATACTCATCAGCTCGATACAGTTTTCCCTCTCGCCTTATTTACTTTAACCTCACATCTGCACCTGCATCTCCACTGGCCGGCTGAAACTCAGACCCCTTCCGAAGATATTATCAGGTAATGACCGATTAAAAAAAAAAAAAAAAAAAAAAAAAGCAAGACTCAGAAGACAATCATGCTTCGAAAATATTCAGTCTCTGCTCTAAGTTTAACAAAGCCACTGAGAGCAACACAGACAGAGAGAAAGAGAGAATCTGTGTGTGTGTGTGTGTATGAGAGAGATGTGTCTGAATGTGTGTTCAAAGCTGGGTTCCTCAGGGGTTCACAGGTTACTGTGTGTTATAGATGAGGCATGAATCCATGAGCTGGTTACCGTGTGATCGTCTCCTGTTTACCATGATCTCCAATCAAATTGAGGTTTTGTAGTGGCCGTGTATTTCTCATAAAGGCCCCACTGTTCTCTTCTCCAAATAGATTCTGATGAACAAAGTAGCACATTCCCCAATTCGTCCACTTTAATTACCATAAAAGTTTTGTATAAAGCCATTGAATGGACTGTAGTGTTGATTAAAGCTCATGACTGGGTATCGGGTTTGTCTCTCCGTCACTCCCATCCCATCTGACCGGGGACCCACCAGCATGTGCTCTAGCTAGATCAGGCGGTGAGAGGTCAAGATGCACAGTCCGTTTTACATCATAGAAGGATACAGCAGCGACAGAATCTCTGGCGGCTTCCGCCCACCGATGGAGGCGGAGTCACTGGTGCAAAGTAGGCATGAACTTTAATGTTGGGCAAGTGAGTCTACAGAGGATGCAAGAAAAAAGGAAAAAGATTCAAAAATTGTGGATGTACACATGGCAGGAAGCTCACCAACATATGATAACTTCCCGCCCTATAAGACTGCTTATTTATGAAAAATAATGAATGCTAAAATGTTAAAACTCAATGTTACCATAAATAAACTTCAACAGATGCAGCAATTCTGCATGGTGGCAAAAACAACCAAAGTTTAAACTGATACATGTTAGATATCTATCCATTTTGAGATTGTGAGCACAGGTTGATGACTGTGCTGTGTTAGCGCCCTCGTGTCAGAATCAGTGCTGCTATTCTTACAAGTAGTTTGTTAACTGAAATAAAGCTGAAATCAAATAAAAGTATAAATATTAAAAATTAGAATTTAAAATATGCTAAAGTACTAAAATGACTAAAACAGAAAAAATTTCATTAGAAATTTAAATGTTTTAAAAAATAATAAAAACAGCAAAAGCACAAATTACTGAAAATAAAACTAAAATTACATTGAAAAAAGACAAATGTAAATAAAAGCCAACTCAAAATATTAATACTATAATAGTCGATTTTTTTGTGTGTTCTGGTACTTTTTGCTAATTTTGAACAATTTTATATTGTATAAAATGCAAATCTATAAAATAGGTTCGTTTCACGTTATAAAAATTTGTGCAATAGTTCAAATAATCCCACAATTTACTTTACAATTTAACTAAAACAATAATAATTCTAGGTTGACTCAGATTTAAATTTTATTTACGTAAATACTGTCAATTATTTGAATTTTTTTTTTAAATTCACAAATTTCTCCAGTTACATTTATATTTGCACCATTTATTTGAATTATGAACTAAACCAAAATCACAGTGAATGGATCTAAATTTGCATGATGCATCACCCAGTATAATAAAATATTTACACTTGTAAACCCATTTCTTGGGACCATACTGAGCACTGCAGCCCGATCTCACAGCAATCCGTACATATTTTTTTGCTAAATCGTACATATTCAATGAGTTGCACAGTTCGTATGAATTTGTACGAATGACCTACACCTAACCCCGCCCCTAAACCTACCCCTCACTGGGGTGTAGAGTGAGGTTGTACGAATTCGTTCAAATTAGCCACCTCGTAAAATACGTACGAATTGGTCGTGAGATAGCGTTGGCACTGCAAATCAATCCTAAATCTATATCCTAAAAGGTTTTATTTTTAGTAACATCCACAAGATTAGAAACAATAATACACCGCGGTTCTCTCACTGAGCATAAGCAAAAGCAGGGCTTACCCTCAAGCGCTTGATGCCGGCGCGGGTGATCTGTTGACAGTCGTACAGCTCGATGCGGTCCAGGCTGTGACAGGTTTTCAGATGTTCTAAAGACGCATCTGTAATGAGCGGGCAGTTGTCGAGCTCGATCACCTCCAGTCGGTCGTGAGCGCAGGGTCCGCTGCCCAGCTGCCTGATGCCATCATCAGTGATGAGCTCACAGTGAGACAAACTCTGCAACACGCCAGAGAACCAAACACATAAACTAGTCCATAACACTCAAGAAATGTCACAATCACATATATGAATATTTGTTGAGAAAAGCCCTCAAATAAAGATAACTTGGAGACAGATGAGTGTATCAAAATGTGGTAATTTTCTCTCGTTTTATTTTTTAAAATAATTGATCACACTAAATTAAAGCATTAAATTGATAGCACTAATTAAAATCGTGATGAAATAGAAGTAGTGACAGATCTTTTCTTCTGTATTGTGATAATAGAAAATGACAAAACATATGCACAAATTAACTGTTTCCAGTAAGATCTATAACACGCATTTAGAAAACTGAATTTTCATGCTGACTTTAAAATATGCAGTGTAATTTTTTTGTACACTTTTGTGGTTTAATCCTCACCAGAACCTGGAGTCGAGGGCAGTGTATAGATAGCTGGATGAGCGTTCCATCTGTAATCTTTAGAGAAAGATGTAAAATTATATTAAAGAGAGTGAGAAAATAAAGCCATGAGTTTTTAATGTGTTGTATGTTTGCATCGATTTCTGTCCAAAATAACATATACAAAATAATTTGAATAATAATATTAACAATTATTATATATTTCAAAATATCTAGTTTTATATTAAATACAAAACAGGAAATAATATTAAGAACTTGCTATCTTTAATTTAAGATAAGACCACAAATGAAAGCATATTTTATGATCTAGGTGGTACTCAAGATTTGAAAGCCTGTTTTTGCCACGGAATAAAAAGCATTTAAAAAAAAAAAAAAAAAAGGTAATTGCAACATCATCTGAAAATTTGGACTTTTTTTCTTGCAGTTCTGAGAAAAAAAAAAAAGAACTGCAAGATGTAAACTCAGAATTGAGACATGAATTGCAAGAAAAAAGTCTGAATTCAGTCAGTGTATGTATCCAAATTCTGATTTATAACTTGCAATTCTATGTTTATACAGTATCTCTCAAATCTGACTTTTATCCCTCAGAATTGTGAGAAACAAATTCACAATTACCATTTTTATGTTTTATTCCATGGCGGAAACAAGATTCCACATCTAGTAGTATTAAACAAAAACACAATGATCATAAAAACTAAAATTTAAATTTAAAAGTTACATTCAGGCTTACAATTTTCAAACACTCATAAGGTCTTTGTTTTTGTGATTTGGAAAATATTACTCAAAGAATGAGCTGTTTGGATGAATTAGTTTTTTATATTTTATTCTATTTAACTAATCAAAGTTAATAAACAAATAATTATTATAAAAATATCAAATTCCTTTTTTTATATAAAAAAAAAATAACCCATCCTTTTCAAGTACCTTCTCTTTAGAGTCTCCATTAAAATTTCACCCATTTCAAAATTTTACTAGATTTATTTCAGAATTATCATCAGCAAAAATGACTAATCACTTCAATGGGCAACAAAAAATATTTTATAGAGGGTTTTATCAAATTTAATGTTCTTACTGTAGAATTAATAACATTTAATACTGTATGTAACAATATTTTAACATTATGCGTTACTCTCTTAATGTCAACTCATTGTGACTCACCTGTACACACTCTTCTAAATCCATCTTTTCTAATTCATGACAATTCTGTAAAGAATGAAAGAATAAAAGAGAAAAGAAGAGGAAACGACACGCTGGATTTGTGTTGTTAGAAGCTCTGGAGGATCAGCACAGACAGAGGTTTGAGCTGTGCAGTGTGTTTGTGGGATTGTTTACTCACCCGTGCTAGTGAGGTGAAGCCTACATCTGTAAGCTGAGAGCAGCGAGCCACCTCTAATATTCTACACAGACACAGAGATCAACAATGCATCGGTTAAAAGAGGGGAAAAACTGGGTTATGGGGGATTGCAGCTGACGTGCGGGTTACACACCTGAGGCGAGGGCAGTTTTGGCCCAAGGCGTTGAGAATAGCGTCTGTGATGTTTGCACATCCTGACACACATAAAGACTGCAGCCGATGGCACCCGCGACAGATGGTTATGAGACCTTCATCTGTGATCTGCTGCTCGATTCACACACAGAGACAGAGCTGCATGAGGAACCCATCCGCAGGACATATTCACACCCGACCCCTGTACAACTGAATGTGTGTGACTTACTGAACACGTCTGCAAATTGAGTGTGACCAGCTCTGGACAGTGTGCTCCAATATGCTGAAGTGCTTCATCATCCAACTATGAAGAGAGAAAACATAAGAGAGAGACAGGTAATGAATGGATTTAAAGGGACAGTTAACCCAAAAAAAATTATTTACCCTCATGTTAAGACCATTAATTTTTATGCAGCGTGTTTTTATGGAGTTTTGCAGAATCAGTGACAACAATTACCATAAAATCAAACATATTTAAAGTCTTCTGAAACTATATGATAGCATACAGACAATGTTTATGGTGTCTTTTGTTGTCACTATGCAAAATCCCATATAACAACAGTTAACCTTGATGTTAACCCATGAACCACGTTTTTAGGTTATCTGACAATTTTTTATACTTTGTAATAACTTTGTGATCCATTCATTTCATGATTCATTACATTTCATTTGTGTAATAATGTAAATTAGCTTTTATTTTTATATTTTTTATTTTAGGTTTTAGGAATTTTGTCATGTGCTTGTGTCATTTTATGACAATATTTCTGTATAACTTTTAAATATATTAAAATATTTTTTTTTTATATTTATATTACAGTTTTAGTTTTAGTTATTTGAAATAAACTTGAACTTATTTCAGTTAGTTCCCAAAGCAATATTTCTAATGTTTTTTAAAGGGTTTTTTTTTTTTCCATCAAATATTTATTTAATTTGTGTTTCAATCAATGCTATACATGTGGGTCGGGAATATAGAATTTATTAATATTCTGACCTAGCTTTTAGTTAGATTTTTTGGTTTCAGTTTTAATTTTAGATTATGCTTTAGCAAGTTTGTTATGTGCTATTGTCATTTTTGTTACTTTTTAAATATATTTCTATATGGCTTTAATCAATTTCTAAATTAATTAAGAACTTCAACTTCAGCTAATTTCAGTTAGTCTAATTTCATTTAGTTTTCTAAATGTCTATTTTCTAGGTTTTTCAGCATTATTTCAATTACCTAAAAAATATTTTTAATAGTTTTAGTTACAGTTCACAATGTCATTGTGAAGAAGTGCTAGTAATTATTTTTTAAAATAATTACTTTTAATTTCAGTTAGTAATTTTATTACTTCAACTTAATTTCAGTTAGTTGCCAAGGTAATATTACTAATTTTCATTTACATTTTTAAAAAGTTTTAATCTAATTAATTAATTTCCAGCTCTATTTCAATCACCAAAAATGATTTTGAATAGCTTCATTGAACAGCACTGTGGGGGAAGTGCTAGTGGCACATACTGCACATTTAAATATTTTTCAAAAGCAATTAGAAAGCTATGTGTGTGTCAAAATAACATTGAGAAGGCGGAAGAACAGCGAAGAAGGCTTGAACATGTTGTGAAAGCAGAGAATTACCTGTGTGCAGCCCTTGAGAAACAAGCCTTTAAGTCCTGGACAACATCTCACAAGCGCTTGTATGCCGTCTTTGGTCACCTGATCACACCACGAGATGTTCAGCTGCTCTAGCAACGGACAGCCCTCGCTAAAATGACACAGACAGAGTCATTTAGCCCTAGAGAAGCGTTCTGCATAACCAGCAAGTGTGTGCAGCTGCGAACACTAACCTCAGAGATTTGAGGGACAGATTTGTGATTGAGGTGCAGGAGGCAAGATCCAAGTGCTTCAGTTTGGGACAAAATTTACTCAAGCTGTTACAGGTACTGCAAAAAGAATGAAAGTAGTTCAACAGAGATCAACAAACATTTCCACACACGTCGCATCTTTTACTCACCTGTCAGTGATCTTGGTGCAGCCATTGAGGCTGAGCAGCTCTATATTTCTGCAGTTCTGGGCAAACGTTCTGCGAGAGACAAAAACTAATTTTATATTAAACATTAAACAAAGCTTGAATTTCCTTTCAAGTAGCAATAATGTCTTGAGTATAAATGTAACGTCTTTCAGAATGGAAAGCAAATAACACTACTAAAATGAATATTAAAGCTGCTAAAATTTTCTTGACAGGCTATTTACATAAAGAGCAAAGTGACAAAGTAAACTGAAGTGTTTTTGCTCTAAAACTATTAACGAAAGGTTTGCATACAGGAAAGATGGCAAATCTTAAATGTACTTAAATGCAAAGGTACAATAAACAAATTCAGCTGTTTTTTTATCTTGCTAAACCAGAAGTCAAAATTATTGACAGGCGGAAAGTATTTCTGATTGGTCAGTCTTTTCTGCTGTAGAGTTGACAAAAAGATAGGTGGATTCTCACAACACCTATTTCAATGAAATCTGTTAGTTAGTGGGATATTTATCACTGACAGCATTTGGAATGCAAAATACAAGCCCAAATATTGAACCCATCAAATGTACCATGTTCAAAAGTTTGGGGTAAGATTTTTTTTTTTTAAAGATTTTTCAAAGAAGTCTCAAAAAAAATTGTGGAAACAATATTGTGATGCAAAATATTGTTGCCATTTAAAATGACTGTCTTATTTTTGAATATATTTTAAAATGTAATTTATTCCTGTCATTGTAAAGCTGAATTTTCAGCATCATTACTCCACTCTTCAGTCTCACATGATCCACCAGAAATCATTCTAATATGCTGATGAAAAAAAAAAAAAAAAAATACATACACATATATATATATATATATATATATATATATATATAAAATTATATTCAGTGTTGAAAACAGTTGTGCTGCTTCACATTTTTGGGGAAAGCGTGACACATTTTTCACACTGCTTTGATGAATAGAAAGTTCAAACAGCATTTATTTCAAATAGAAACATTATAAATGTCTTCACTGTCATTTTTTAAAACAATTTACTGCAACATTTTTGAATAAAAGTATTACTTTCTTTAAAAAAAAAAAAAAAAAGTACTGACCCCAAACCTTTGAACAGCAATGTAAATTGCTTTGGATAAACCTTCTGTCAAATGCATACATGTAAATGTAAAAAAAGTCTTCATTTTTCGTGCCCCCATCTGCAAATGGTTCTTCAAGAATGAATACTCAGCATAGATAAGCATTGATCAGCTCTCTCTTTCCCACCTGAGAGCACTGTCTCCAACTCCCAGACATCCTCTAAGACTTAACTTCCTTAGGAAGCCTCCACACCGTTTTGAGATGTTCTCCACCACACGGCCCTGTAAATAAAGAGATTTTTTATGATCGTTAGCCACTTTTGTATTAAATAATGCCTGAAATTCCTTGTATTTTAATAGTTACAAAATGTGGACTGTCCAGACTCCAGATTATGAGCAAGTTCTGTCCACTCACCTCAATGTCTCTCTGGAAGTCAAAGAGGTCAATGCGCTGCCAGTTACTGCCATCCAGGGCTAACACGTTCCATGACTCAGAAAATCATGGGAAGAGATAAAATGATAAACAGAAACTCAATAATCCACAACAGATACATATACACTAAAGATATTATTCTAGAAGAGCTCCTTTCTTTTCTCTCCATAGACAGCCATTCAAAGATGGCTGTATATCTAGACAAAGTATCATTGCAAGCAACATGTAATCCAATAAAAATGTTACTATGTTATAGTAGATGTTTTGACAGTGCCCATTTTAGAGGCTCTTAAAAGCGTGAAATGAGCAAATGTCAAAACACACAATTAATGTGGCACAAAGCACCAGTTTAATCTATAAAGTGCCTAGAAAAAATAAAAAACACACACTTACTCGTGAGACTTGTGCGCAGCGGCAAAGTGTGACTACATCCAGAAATGAGAAAATTCTGCAGAAAAACATCAGAACGATTAGAAAACATCATTAACAAAAAGCTGTGATAGGAGAGTCATTAAAGTCTTCATTATTTCTGTTTGTTCGAAAACAAGTCTATGCTCTAAAAACAGCAAAGACAAGGAGAGATGAAGAAGATAGAGATGATTAAGATTATTAACAAGACAACATTATTAAAATAAGGAAATGAAGCAGGAAGAGAGAGAAGTGCTGAATGGGTTTCACACCAACCGTAACAACAGTTCCTTCGGCAGCTTCTTGTTGATAACAGCCTCGTCACTATTGGAGAACATCTGAGGAGACAGAAAGACATGCATTTATAAAACTGTGAGACTCATGAGTTCAAAGGTCAACAACGGGGTTATACAGTTTGTGTGCTACAGCAAAACACACACTTTCAACAATACATCAAGACAATACTTCTGTGTGACCACAATGTTGAAGTGTCTTTTATATTCTCGTGTGAGAAAACTGAGCCTGTCATTTTATAACAAGGTTCTTAAAAGCATTATGTAGACATCAAATTAAGTTACATTTGTTTTATGTATCAAAGAATGAAATGATGAAAAGAGTGCATCAAATCTATTTTACTGAAATAACTTTCAAGTTACACAAATGTCAGTTAATGCTTCCTAAAATGTGCAGCAATGGATTAATAATGTCTAATTAGCTTTTATTTTTATATTTTCAGTTCATAATCAAATCATCACCTGCTCAGCAGTGGATCCTCTTCAGTGAATGGGTGCCGTCAGAACGAGAGTCCAAAAAGCTGATACAAACAACACAATTCACATGACTCCAGTTCATTAATTAACATCTTGTGAAACAAAAAGCTGCATGTTTGTAAGAAACATATTCATAATTTTTATCAGCTGTTTGGACTGTCATTCTGACGGCACCCATTCACCGCAGAGGATCCATTGGAGAGTAAGTGATGCAATGCTGAATTTCTCCAAATCTGTTCTGATGAAGAAAAACTCATTTACATCTTGGATAGCCTTAAGGGGGTAAGTATTTTTTTTTTTTTTTTTTTTAATTTTGGAGTAACTACTCCTTAACTGCTCCTTTAACATCGAAACAATCACACAAATCTAATTTTTCTGGGGGAAAATTTCAATCCCAAGTTCCGTTTTTGCAAATGGAATTTTGCCCTACAAGCTTGACTTTGTGCCAAATATACTACATGAAATTAACACCAGAGGTCTTATCGTGCTCCTATCAAACCACAAAACCTTTTTCCAAGTGGTAACAAGAGATACAGATTGTCCTGCTGAATAATTAAGACCGGACCGGATGTTCCCTTTTTTAAGAAGCGACTACCTCACATCCAAGAATAGTGGAGCGCACATAAATTGTTTCTGTGTGCACTGGCTAGTCTATTGTTAAAATACAAAAACACTGATTTCTTTTTATAAGCCCATCTTGATCTGAACAAGAATTGGATCCCAGCAGTCTGTTGAGGCCTCTTTGTCAAAATTCACTAATTATCAGAAAATTTATTACAGATAATGACAAGGCTGAACAAGATCGTTGGAATCACTTTCAGAATGAAAAACGAATAAAAACATTGACAGCCAATCAGAATCCATCTGACACTAAAGTGATCAAGCATTTAAAGCAGCAGCAGGAGACATAACTGCAGTGTGTGCTTATAATAAACAGAACGTTATACATTGGTGTGGACACTAATATAGTTACTGTCATCTTTATGGTTAGTTTTTTGGTGTGAACAGGCATTTAGTCATATTTTTACAGCTTCATAACTACAGAGACTGTTCACTTTCATTGTAATGGAAAAAACTGCTTAGACATTCTGTTAAAAATCTCTTCTAGTGTTCCACAGATGAAGAAAAGTCATTACAGGTTTGGAATGACACGAGGGGGAGTAAATGATGACTGAACTTTCATTTTTGGGTGAACAGGCCCTTTAAAGCATTGGCTCAGTTGAGAAAGACAAACAAACAATATATGAGATAGCTTACAGCTATTCTTTATTATGAACTTGCACATTTGTTGTTCCGCTTTCTTTTCACCCGTCCTTGCTGAATGGGGCGACTTTCCATCTGTTTGTTTGTTTAAGGATGAGCCATGTGATGTCTGACTGCAAACTGTTACAAACCAGGAATGATTGATCACTTGTTTCCAGCTCATCTGAAACACTGTATATCGCCAGATGACTTTTCTCATCACCAGATCCATTTTATATCTAAATGTCTCCTGTAATTGTTTTTACATGGATGAATTACACAAAGACAAGTGAAGATTGTACTTTACAATCAAAAAATATTTTAGTTACCGTTTTAGTAGTTTTATGTTTTTTACTTATTTTAGTACATTAAACTGTTTTTTATTATTTATTCTAAACTTTTTTAAAGTATATTCTCAGCAGGCAAGTGTTATGTAACTTTAACCTGTTTGAATGTTTTCTGATGATCTTTGCCTTTGCACTCATTTCACTATACAGTTAACTGCTACTGACTACAATTTTACTGAATTACATTTCTTGTTATCTCATCTGTTATATTAGCTAACTTCATGACAAAAACTTCCTTTTACATGTAATGCAACAGTTTCTAGCTCTCTGATTGGCCTGGATATCTTTGTCAGCTATACCTTCTGTTTGTCCCATAAACAATCCCATTTCCTCAGTAACACTGTCATAGTATCCAAATTACAGCTGCAAATCTGCAGGCAGTCTGAAAATTCCAGCGTGGCACAGTAATAAAATTGCTGTACGATATATCCTTATTTTCAGGCAATATTGCAACAATCAAACAACTGAGCATAAGATGAGCCGTCAGTCATTTGTAAATATAACTCTCATGCTGCTGTCACCAAAACAATGTCCAGATAATCACTCAGATCCTAAAAAAAGAAACGGGCCTAAGCCGGTAACAATGCAGTGCTTCTTAAATACTGATTACATTCATGCCTTTGCAATAGAAATACTGCAACTAGGCCTTGTATCTTAACAAAAAATTAACCTAGTAATCCTAATTTCCGCTTAAAATGTCCTGGATATTATTGTAAAGTCATAATGAACTATTATGGTTATGGGAGGTCCTTCAAATGTTAATAAGAATGTTTCAGAATCGGCATGTTGTTTTAATGGCATTTGTGTCTAGTATAAGTTATCAATAATGCATGAACTTTATCACAAATAAATGTATTATTTTTATAATTACGGAATGTTTATTTAATAATTCCCATTCTTTTATACTTGGTGCAATATCACTTTCACATCAGCCATGCTGAAATTGTTATCAGACATAAAAATTGAAATGGGATACAAAGAGGACAGTTAGTCTATGTAAAAATATTGGTGATTTGTTAGTAATGTCACACCATGAATGGTTAAAATGGCTTTTAAAGTTGGTGTATAGAGAGTTCAGTACCTGTGGTAATGTGGTGGAAACTGGATACCATGGTAAATTTTGGTTAGGATAGGATTATATTCAAATATGTTACAGGGTAGATCAACACTGGGGCATTACATAACAAAATAATCTTTAGTAACCACCTACAATGTATTCACTTTGACATTGCATGTCTACATCTGATCTTTAAGAGCAACTATAGATAGACATAAACCCCCGATATTAAAGCATTGCATCAATGCCATGTGCCTCAACATTACGGCTGTGTATCAAACCTAGTAAGCCGCCTACCTAGACAGCATCACAGGCGGCCAAAACTGCAGCTGATATGCCTCAAAAATGCAGTCTAAGTAGTCAGCTTACTAAGTTTTGAGACACACCCGATGTAAACACAGTAATAACTTGTTTAAACACGGCTGATCGTGCGTCTTCGAGGGAAACAACAAACTAAATGTTTGCGTAAACAGGCCCAAGTGTCCTATGTAGTAAAGAGTTGATGCGCTTGTGTTTTACGCGTAAAGGCCCGTGTTTATATCCAGCTTTTGTTTTGGCCGGCTGTTTTTCCCCACTTCAGCCTGTGGGCCTACCACCATTATCCGTCTCCTATAATCTCAGCTAACCAGTTTAATTAATAAAAGCCATCGAAGCGTAGATCACAACCTACTGTTGCTTCGCGTAAATAACACAGAAATACTGAAGCACCTTTTGTGGCTCGTAAAGCTTGGAACAATGGTTGTGTTTATACAATCTGACACAAAGTAGACTTGACGAGAAACAAAATATATCGATTTAAAGGAGACATAACACCGTGTTTGATGTTGCCTGTGGTCAGCATACATGACTTGAATGTGTTGTACAGACTGAGAAGTGATTAGAAGAGCTGAACTCATATGTATGATTGCGGAAGCTCGGCCTCTTCTACTTCAACAACACTTATAATCCTCTATTATTTAAACCGTTTAGGATTATTTACATCGACATGTCAATCTGCAAATAAACAGTGGCTACTCGCCTCAAAGCGACTCCGAGAGACGCCGTTCACCTCCTTACCCATCCCGAGCACTAGAAAGTCGGTAAACCGGAGAGGAAACGCGCGTCCGGTTATTAAAAGGTGTCAGATGTGTCGGTGCCGCTGGTTTCCGTCGAGCTCATGCCGTGTTTTCGCTTAATTTCATCCCGTTTGTATGTGGCGAAGATGCAGAAGAGCCCCAGCGGTTGAAGTATGAACAAATCAAGCTTATCTCCTGTTGTGCTGCGGATCACCCCCTCCCCTTCACCATGACTAGATCTCAGACAGTTTCCATCTGAAAACTACACCTTACAGTCAGTATTGTTCATAAACATTGCATTGCATTGCATTTGTCAGACTGAATTCATTTTTAATACTTTAAAGCTATGATTGATGTGTAAAAGTATAGTCTGTGGACAACGTTCAACGTCTTAAAGGTCAAATTTAAGTCATTTATGATAAAATATTACCAATTTTGTAGTTGTCATATTACCAAGCTCGAAATATTATCCATTTTAGAAAAAAAAATGTGAGCATCATTTCAGATGAATTCATTGTATTATTCATAGTTTGACACTGAAAGTTTGTTTGTTTGGCGTGCTGAGGATATTAAAACATTTCTATGGGTCAATGTGTGCGAAGTACTTGTGAAAAGTGCAATATTTGGTCCTATTGTAGTATGGAAAGTGTAAAGACTGCAGTTTATTTGTTTTCTTGTTATTGTTCTGCTCGTTTCCGGGTTTGATTTGTTAGCCCCGCCTCCGGCGGTCGTAGCCAATAAAAACTCAAAGATGGTCTTCGTCATTTGACGTAATCGTGGTGGTAACACGAGGCAGCGTTTTCCCAAACAAACGACACAGAATGGTTCAGCAAACGGCTACACATATCAAATTAATGTCATATCAGAGACACTAAATTAAGAAAATCCTAAATATTTTTATAACTATTATATTCGCCCTAATACATTTCCGCTCTTTACAAAGTAGTCGTTGTTACAATGTACTTCTGTGCAGAACTGTAAACAAATATTAGTCCAATGGAATGCTTTAGAAAACTGAAATCTTGCACATCTTCTAGATTTAATTTCAGACACGAATGTTAAAGAACTACCTCCTAACTGTATACAACTTTGTGTATACATCCTAAAGGCACCAATCTAAAATATGTCTGAACTTCTAATAATCGTAAAATACTGCCAATAAAGACTATATATATATATATATATATATATATATATATATGTCATTCTTGAGAAGTGGGACAAAACAGGGTGCTAAATTGAAAAAATAAAACTTTGTACTCGGACAAATGAAACTGCATTTATGTAGGCTGTCTTATATGTACTGAGCTATGCTTTGATGCAACCTCCCAACTTTTCTCTTTTTTTAACAAAATGTGCTTTTAAACTTGGACTATGTAATATAATTTCAACTTTATCTTTAACAGCATTAAAGATGTTTTTAACATTTCAAAACACATTCTCATGTTAGCAGACAGATTACACTTTCACATGTGACCAATAATTCCACAACAAATATAAAATATCATAATGAAATATTATCAAAATATTCAACTGACGGAGTTGACAAATCTGACAGTGGTGATGAAAAATGTAGTCATTTTAACTATCAAATACTTTGGATCAATCAATTACTGTACTAAAACAAACAACAAACAGTGAGTATGTTATTGTTTATAAAGCTTTTATTCAAGAGTCACATTTAAGTATTTTTGGAACACAAAATCTTATGGTGGTGACATCTAACAATGTTGAAAAATTTGGAATTTCTTTCACAAAACAAATAGAGTTCATGTAGTAGCCATTTTTTTCTGTTAATGCTAGATGCTAATGGAACCTGCTTCAGGAGAATAAAATGATCTAAATATTTCAAATAATTTCCTCAGAAATTGGAAGATGGTGTTGACATATCATGGTTGTGACCAGGAAATATTAACATTAGGATTTAAAATATTCTAAAACTATAAAACTTAGCAGAGCCTGTCTGACACTGATGTACTCTGCAGAGGAGGATTGTGGGAAGGGGGTCCTTTAGAGTGACAGCTGCCCATGATATTCCCTGATTTTATTACATTTTAATAAATGTCTGACGGTGTTGACAAAAAATGGGTACACAACTTTGAAACCCTATGAAACATGCATGTGTCACTGAAAAACAACATTGCTTTGATATGAGATATTATTTAAGTGTTGTTTTTCATAAAACAAGGTATTTTCCATCATTTAAAAAAAAAAAAAAAAAAAAAAAAAACATTTTTATCCATTTTATAGCATATGAATGATTGAAGCCTTCTCTTAGGACACACTGTTTTAGATGTAGTGAGAAGACAAGAAGTGTCATAGATTTCACATAATAATGATAAAATTAAATTGAAGGGGATAATTGTGTTAAATACATTCTATTATTAATCCCCATAACATTTACAATTGAATATATATTTTTATTTTTAAACCTAGCAGTTACAATTGCTGGACGTTTTATCCCATGTCTCAAGAATGACTGATATATATACACTGCCCGTCCGAAAAATAAGTCACACACTCTAATACTTCGTTGGACCGCCTTTAGCTTTGATTACGGCACGCTTTCGCTGTGGCATCGTTTCGATAAGCTTCTGCAATGTCACATTTATTCCCGTCCAGAGTTGCGTTAATTTTTCGCAAAGATCTTGTATTGATGTTGGGAGAGTCGGACCGCTGCGCAAAGTCTTCTCCAGCACATCCCAATGATTCTCAATGGGGTTAAGGTCTGGACTCTGTGGTGGCCAATCCATGTGTGAAAATGATGTCTCATGCTCCCTGAACCACTCTTTCACAATTTGAGCCCAATGAATCCTGGCATTGATGGGTGCATCACTTCATCCGCCTCTCTTCTTACCCTGATGTGCCCATCACTCTGGAACAGGGTAAATCTGGACTCATCAGACCACATGACCTTCTTCCATTGCTCCAGAGTCCAATCTTTATGCTCCCTAGCAAACTGAAGCCTTTTTTTTTTCCAATGTGCAGTCTATGTATGTATGTATATATAGTTAGAGAAAAAGTTACTGCACTTCTGTTCTAGGGATAATCAAAATGTGCTTTCATTATTATCTATATAAATCAATCTATCTACCCACCTACCTACCCATCTATCTATCTATCTATCTATCTATCTATCTATCTATCTATCTATCTATCTATCTGTCTGTGTGTGTGTAGAGAGAGAGAATATAAAAAAATCCTCTTATCAATACAGAATGAATATTAAAACTTGAAGTCTGAATTTTTTTGTGTAAAAAAAACTTTAATCAAAATATACTAAATATACAAATGATTAACATATGTGATGTAATGGGAAACTATTCAGTTCATGATGTCCTTTAAATTTAGAAAATAAACATGGAACATATAAACTGAACAGAATGCGGGGTGAAAAAAAACATGTTGCACATACAAATCAATACAAAAATAATTACTTTCTCTGTTTCAGTACTTTGTTTCTGTAATGTTGTAACAAAGGATTTCGCTTTATAAATACAACAGCCCTTAAAAGGCTTTTCAGGCTAATGTAAATACTAAAGCTCACAATAAGTCATTTCTCAACATCAGCTGTGAAAAACCTGGCTGCGCTAGAGACTGCGACACATTCTGACGTCATCTACGCGCGACGTTAACGTGAAAATATCATAGACTGCATAAAAATAGGAAAATACACGGATATATCTACATCAAATTAATCAACTATAAAACCGCAACTGCAAATCCGGCATACATTCACATGATTACGAAGGTGAAATTATACTGTATTAAATTTTGTTATTGCACAAGGCCTAGACAACAACAGTTTTTGCATAATTCATTTATTAAACAACAGATAATGTAAATAATGTAGAACTTTAGTTTTTCGGTCCATTGTTGTTATACAATTCATGGAAATTCATTATGTTTTTATAATTTAAAGGACGCATTAAATATCGACGAGTATAAAACTGATAATCATTTAAAGGCTTCTTGCTTATAGGCTGATATCACAGATTTGCTCAGATATTATGTAACTAACGTTTAACACGCTAAAGAAGAGTCTGTAACTTTACATATGCTACAATAAAATAATAAAATCGCTAATTAATTCGTGTTTTGTCATATATTATTAAAATCATTAAATGATCATTACATAATAAATCGACTAAAATTGTATAATGCACATTTAAACCAAAGGAATTAATATTCAAGTTAAGTTCAGCTCAAGTGAAGCGCGACTGAAGGCGGGATACAGTTGCTTGCTTTTGATTGGCTGTCGCCTAGTTACCATGCAGATTGACAACGATTTTGTGCTACAGAAGCAACGTAAACAAGCGATTTAATAATTTTATATGTTTCCAGTTTGGTTTTCACTACTTTCACTCAAAAATTATTTCTGTGAAAATCCGTTATCCAAGAGGAAACCGAGCGAAACGATGTAGGTTATGGTATTTCCTTTTCCGTGGGACGGGCTAAAACCGCGCATGCGCAGAGGAGGCTGCGCATAATTTTGGCTGTAATGGATGAAGTGAATTCTCTCTGAATTCAGGGCCGTGGAGGGTTTTATATCCACGAACATCGCCCAATTTCTGGGTCTGGTTTCTTCCCAGAGCCGCTTAAGTAAACTGGAATCAATTTTAACACATAAATATGTGATCAGTTCCGATGAATATGAAACTACAGAGAGTTTACATTTAACATTAAAGCGAATATGTGAACAAGAAGCAAGCGGGTCAAGTTTTATTTTCAGTTATGTGGGACAATATCCCTACACAGCGAGCTTTACTGCTTCAAAACTCAGAAACCGTGTGCAAGGAGAGCTAAACGTCTGTTTAGGCTTTGATATCGAACAAGGATAAACAATCTAAAACAAGGACAGCGTGTATTTTTCTTCTTTCTTTTTGTCTTTTCGAGGGACGCTAGCTTAGCTAAAGCTAGCCGAGAGGCGCGAGCGCAATGCGCTGCTTAAAGCACCCTGGAAACGACCAGTGATGCCATCGTGAAGGACAGTATCGTTAAAAAAATCTTTATTTTTGTTTTTGGCTTTATACTCTTGGATATATTTCAACACGATTCGGAGAAACCACGGGACCGGGGATGACTTGTGGATAACCTCTGCGCGTCAAATAGCGTGCGCATCTTTGTTTTGATTCGCTCCGACTCTTCCGTCTGGCAAGATTTCACACTTTTACCCAACACTGAGCGATTTGTGCTGTTCATGTGCTGTCTTGACCGCTTAGGTCCGCGTCTCCGGAGGACAGAGGTATGCCTGGATCAGACCGCCTGCATGGGACCAAGAGGAAGGCTGAACCGCTCTACCATCAGCAGCTGCAGGCGGCCGGCGAGGAAGGCCAGCCTTTGCACACCGGCTCCGGTAGGCATCCCACGAAGACGGCGAGCTCGTCCACTTCTTCCAAGCACAAACGAAACCAGTCCAAACACGAGGCCGAAACCGGCTCCGCGTGCGCTGCCGCCGCGCCTCCAGCAGTGGGCGCCATCAAGCCTCTGGTGGAGTACGACGACATCAGCTCCGACTCGGACACGTTCCTGGACTCCCCCGCCACCGGGAAACCGGCGGAGAGCAGGGACGCAGAACGCTTAGACCGCTCGGACTACGGTGAAGCGGGGGAGGGGGTTGCGAAAGAGAACCGGACTCATAAACACAAGCGCTCCCGGAAGAAGTCCAAAGACCCGCATCAGGTCGGGGAGTCTGCGGAGCAGGCAGAGGGTGGCTGCGGCGGCAAGAAGAACAGTAAAGACCGGGACAGAGCGAGCAAAGAGAGCCGCAAGAAGGCTAAGGAGAAGTCTAGCTCAGCTGCGTGCCTTGCGTCCACATCCAGACGCCCAGGTGAGTCAGGTAGCAAAAGGCCCGGCGACTCTCTCTCATCAGGTGCGGTGCAGTCCGCTGTCAGTCTGGGCAGCAGCGCCTCCTCCGCGTCCTCCTCCATCAGTAAGGAAAGTGGCCGCTCGTCAAAATCTCGCAAAGACAAGCGGAGGAGCGAGGAGTATGAGGAGGACCGGAGCAACCGGAAGACCGCCAAGAGCCACAAGCCGAGCCCTAAAGGGAAGGGTCAGTCCAGGAGAAGCGGAGCGGACAGTCCTTCCGCTGCGGAGCTCGAGAACAGCTACTCCTCCAAGCGCAGGGCTGCGAGCCCCAGTCCGTACAGGGAGCCTCCCAGGCGGAGCAGACAGAGGTCCGAGAGCCCTTATCGGAGGAGGAGGTCCTCAAGCCCCGAGAAGGATGGAAGTCCGTATGTGAGCAGAAAACACTCACCTGGCAGTCCTTACGGCAACCGACGCTCATCCAGCACCAGTCCAGTGTCCAGGTGAGAAAGCACACAAACACACAGATCAGACAGTCCTTGTGCATCATCTAGTAACTCCAGAGGTTTTTTGGACACGTAGGAAGGTTATTTGCATTGGAAATGTCAAACCCAGTGACAGTGTAATAGTTTACGGATCTGAAATGTATTAAGTAGTGTAACTATTTCAGTTACTTTATTAATGTAACCGGTTGCATTTGATTTGATTAACCTTACAGTATTACTCAACACTGATTACTGTCACTTTCGCAATCCTTCATCACTTGAATTAAGATTATAATAATTTAATTTCAAAGCACAGCCGCCACAAAAATAGACTTTAGCACCTCTTTTTACTTTGAGGTCATTCTGAGGTTGAATACAGATTTAAAACCATAACAAGAAACTGTTTAATAGCTATGATACTGTTTTTGAAATCAAATCTGTGCATATCTATGACAGGAAACATTGGCATCTAACAATGCTCTGGAAAAAAAGCAGTTAATCCTGAAAAATAAAGCATATACATAAACCCAAATAGGAAATAAATCAGTTATCAAATAAGCATGTGTCCTATTCTGTGTCCTAAACTCCTGAAACATTGGTGTCTCATATTTTAGAGCAGTCAGTGCAATTTATGAAAGAAATCAATTAAATCTTTTTATGTGGGTGTGTGTGAAAATATTCAGACTCAAATATTCAATATTCAGACAAATATTCAATATTCAAATAGTTAACCCTATTTGTAATCGTTAACATTTTCATAAGTAACTGTAATTTAATTACATATTTTTTTTCTCAGTAACTGTAACTGATTACAATTACATTTATTTTGTAAATTACGTAATTTAATTACATGTAACTAGTTGCTCCCTGACACTGCCCAGTGATGCTTATTTCATAAGAGAGGATGAATTTGCAGGCTAGATTTCATGCATCCGCTAAATGTAATTTTTAAAAATAAGGTCTAGCGTTTGTTTTCCAAAATTGCAAAAGCAATGAAATGAATCCGCTTTAAATGGGACCTCGGTGTCCAGATTATAAAAGTGTTTAGTAACATTATGCGCATCATATTGTTTCAAGTAATAGGCTGACAGGTAAGTTAGTTAAGTCATTATAGACTGTTTACATTGTGCTAAATGATTTTCATCTCATAATTCTTCTTTTTTTTTTTTTTTTTTTTTTTCTTTGAAGTTGTATTTTATTTTTGGAGTTTTTATTTTAGATTTTAGATTATTATTATTATCATTATTATTATTATTATTATTATTATTATTTTATTTTATTTTATTTATTTATTTTATTTTACCGAACAGTGTTTTAATATATCAGTGTTGTATTTGGATTGGTTTTAACTTAATATGATTTATCTATGTTAGGTGAAAATCATACTGTCCATCAGTGTTTATTATACAAATTATCATTTTAAGCATTGCACAAATTTCTATGCTTTATTGAAACGACTTGTTTTTTGTTACAATATAACAATTAAATATTTATCGTAGAAGATTGATGCATTTTACCTGTTTAAAAAAAAGTTTGGACCTGCTTATCAGCATGCTAATAATTCATAGATAATACTTTAAATTGCAGTATTGATAAGCTATCAGCAGTGAATTTATTGCAGAGGTTTATTTTATTACTGTTTTATCTGTTATAAGTAGAGGGGTTTAATATTTATAGCATGATATTCAGTCCTAATGGATTTTATTTGAACAAAAGTCTGTTTGAAAAGTGCATTAGACAGTCAACCTTATGGCATTTACAGTTGCATATTTGCTTTTGAAAACATGCTGTTGCTCATCACTATTCACAACAACTGAGATCTTGCATTAACATCTACATGCCGTAATTCCTGTATTACAGGTTTCTATTTAGTTGGGTTGTGCCTTGAAGGCATTAATTTACTGATTACCGGCACACACCTTCTACTGTCATTCCAGATTCTGTGCATTGTGTACTATGGAATATATTATGGGGGGGGGGGGGGGGGGATAAATTGACACATCGGGGCTAAATTAATCATCTTCATTTATTTATGTCTACAGATTTTAATGTATGGTGGTTTTCAAAACAGCTTAACAAAATTTGTCATGCTCTCCTCCAAATTGACATTAAGAACTGTATTAAAACTATTTAGAAATGCCTTTCAGAATCAGTATATTTCATATATTCCAGTTTCAGTTCAATTTCTTTTTGTATGTTATATAAAAAAAATTTTCATGGTGTATTTTGTATATAAAAAAAAAAAACTTTATACAAAATACACCATGATCTCCTTCAAATTGACATTAAGAACTCTGTTTAAACTAATATATGTCACTTAATGTTTCATTGAGGTTTGAGTTGCTTTCAGTTTTATGCCTTCTGAATGAAGAAGGAATGTCTCCGCTTTCTAAGATATAGCCTAATTATTTTTTTCTAATGTTTAATTAAAAAAATCTGATTAAAAAATTAGGCTTCCCATTACAAGGTGATATTTGACTCCATAAAGTGATTTACAGGGGAATTTTACTTTTACCTTTGTAATGGCATTTTTCTAACTTTATTAAAAATGTCATCTTTTGTCACATTTAAAAAAATACATATTTATAAGCTTTTTTAAATTTCTGATTAAAACAATAGAATAAGAACAAGTAGAATAAGATACCAATCAAATTAAATCAGTATTAACAAAATTATTATTTTCCATTGAGGTGGAACAGAAGAACACACAAGTGGCTTGTAGGTGTATTTTCAGATGTTTAATGAGCTTCAGAGTTGGCATGAGTGCAATTAAATTTATAAATTCATGTTGAGATTAAAATTTTAAATATAAAATTTGAATAGGTTATAGAAATATTAAATGATTTAAATAACTGAAAGATACATTAAAAATGAAACTAAAACTGCCAGCAGGTGGCAATAAGGCACTGATTTGATCACAATTAATCACGAATCAATTCATTAAATTGATTCGTTCGAACGGCTGATTCATTCAGGAATAAAGCAATTGACTGCCTGCGTCCCAATGTGCAGACTATCCATCCTAAATTCTATGTGATATTAGTAAATTTCAATACTATTTAGGGCAGATAGGGTGGATAGTATGCACATTGGGACACAGGGACTGTCTTTATGAATCGGTAATTGAATCATTGACTCACTAGATTCGTTTAAAAAATGCATGTTCATTCATAAACGAGACACCGCTGTGTTTGAATGGAGATGCGCAGCGGCTCAGCTGTGTCTTTGATTCAAACTATTTTCGTCGACGAAATAGAGCAAAATCAGGCAACAGTGTTATAGTAAGACAATGTAAGTCACTTAATATTAACTTCTTTACAAACTCCCTTATTAGGGGCCAAGCACCTATTATATCCGTTAGCATTCTTATTATTATTCTTCTTCCGCCGCAAAGTCAATGGCAGCCCATAGAACTGCTTGCGGGAAAGTTGTAAATTTGGCACACTGATAGATGATACTATTGATAGATGATCAATAGTAACCACAGCAAATTTGGAGTCTCTAACTCAAACTCTCTAGCGCCACCACTTGTCCAAAGTTGCACTCATGTTTATGCTAATAACATTTGAACCATAAGGTCTAGAAACAAAATCTCTGATTCTCTGATTCCTTGGCTCAAGCCGATTCAAACGCACTACATGACGTCATTTTCCGTCATGATAGTTTTTCCGCCATTTTGAATTTTCTGAAAAACCTACTTTTTCAAACTCCTCCTAGGCCGTTGCTCCGATTTTCACGAAAATTTAATCAGATCATCTTCAGACCATGCCGACAAAAATTTATGGAATTGAAGTTGATTCGTAAAATCGTTCTCGTATAACTCGCGAACAAATTCTTCGAAAAGCGCGCAAGAATGGATGAGCTTATATCTCCGCAACAGTTTCGCGTATTGAGACCAAACTTGGTGTGTCTTATAATAAGCATGACCAAAGGCTACTTGCAGAGTTTCGGTGCAGTGCCACCTAGTGGTCAGGAGATATGAAAATTGATAATTTTACTTCTAACTTGTGAATGGTTTGGCCAAAAATCACAAAACCCATCTCTGTAGATTCGGTGCATCATGCCGAGTCGAATCATATCCAATTTTCCCATGTCAGCCATTTTGGGCGTCGGCCATTTTGAATTTTGTTAAAAAATGCTGTATTTAATGAACGCATTGACGTATTATGAAACTCGGTATGCATCTTCGACACCAAGCCCTGATGGTACGCAAAAAGTTTTGGTGCAGCGGCACCATGTGGTCAAAAGTTATAATTAAATTTCTAAAAATGCTAATAACTTTTGTTTACATTAGCCTATTGTAATTAAACTGATGTTGATAGATTCCTTCGTTCATGCCGAGCACGTCGATACCAATTTTGCCATAATTGGCTGAACTTCCTGTGCACCATTTTGATTCGTTGAAAACCTACTTTTTCGAACTCCTCCTAGACCGTTAGTCCAATTTTCACCAAATTTGACTCGGATCATCTTCAGACACTGCTGGCAAAAAGTTATGGATTTCGTGTCGATATACGAAACGGTTTTCGTTTAGCGCATCAACGAATTTGCTGGAAAGATGCCAAACTGCATCTGAGGCTGTATCTCAGCGAAACTTTGACACATTCGCACAAAACTTTGTATGTTACATTGTCACCTCACGCTGACCACGCCATGTCAGTTTGGTGACAGCGCCACCTATTTGTCAAGAGTAATAAACCATTCATTAATTACTAATAATTAAATTTCCAAAAATGCTAATAACTTTTGATTGCATTAACCTATTGTAATGAAACTGGTCTCAAACTATTCCTTGGGTCATGCCGACAACATACATACCAATTATGTCATAGAAAGCCGATCTTCCTGTCCGACATTTTGATCTATGTTGAAAACCTACTTTTTCGAGCTCATCCTCAACCGTCTGTCCGATTTTCACCAAAATCGAATCATATCATCTTTAGACCATGCTGACAAAATGTTATGGATTTTGTGTTGATAGACAAAACTGTTTTCGCATACCACAGCAACGAATTTGAGGCATGATGCCAAAATGACAGTTGAGGCTGTATCTCTGCAATGCTTTGGCATATTGACACCAAACTTTGTGTGTACCATTGTCACCTCACAAAGAACACACCACATCGATTTGATAACGGTGCCACCTGTTGGTCAAAATTGAAAAGTCATTCAATCGTATTACTAGTAGTTTTAAATGATTTTTCAGCCATTTGTATTACAATAATCTTAAAATGGCTTCAATTACTCATTGCTGCAGTTGGTCTGATGGTTCCTTCTGTAGTGCTTGGCCCCATAATTGCTGTTTGCAGCTATATTTTATCATTACATCCGTCACTCTCCTTAGTTCATCGCGATCTTACAAAGTTCCATTATAATCAACGAAGCTCTCTAAACTAAACAATGAATCTCTTATTTACATTGTGTCTACTTTGTTTATGAAAGGATTTGTGAGATATGTCTGTAATGCATTACTCAACTCTGCAAAAACGCGTAGAAACCTGAGTCGCACGCAGTAGTTTTCAGTCACATTTGCGTGCGACTCAGAATATTAGAGCGCGTCACACAGCCTTGTGTGAATAAGATCAGTGCTACGCAAGCCACGGAGAGCACGCCGATGTTATTCAGGACTCTACGACAGTCAGCGAAGGCCGGTGCAGCGCTGTTTGTGGAATTAAATTCTAAAATAAAGACAGACTGTTTGAACCGGTGATTTCTTTTTTCGCTTCTGTGGATGTATTTCTTAATTTGATCTGAGATGAAGCAAAAATACATTTGTGCGGGAATTTCTCGCATTATAAAAGTTAAACTTGCGGGAATGGTTTAAATTATGCGCAATCCCGCGCCGAAATTCAAGCCCTGTATTAGGGATGCACCAAAATGAAAATTCTTGGCCGAAGCCGAACAAAATAAAACACTGGGCCGAATACCGAACACGGTATTTTGCCTTTTTTTTTTTTTTTTTTTTTCACCGTTGCATAAATTAAATAGCCAAAATGTGCTTTTTACTGTTTTGTCCTGCTTTTCAAATAAAAAAATCAATTACAAAACAACAATTTAAAAATATTTACTTAACACTGCACATTTTTTAACATTCTATCAGACATACCAAAAAAGCACAATTTAACTTAAAATTAAAAAGTTACTAAAATAATATTTTTGGCCATTTTTGAGAACCCCATTCTTGAATCAGGCATGTATTTTTTTTTTTTTTTTTTTCTGTACAAATAAATGCGGCCTTGCTGAGCAGAAGAGACTTCTTTTAAAACATTAGAATATATTACAGATCCCAATTTGAACACTGTGTGAAATGTTATAATAAATTTATAGAGCTGTTGTAGGGTTATTATTATTATTATTATTATTATTATTATTATTATTATCATCATTCTTATTTTCTTTTTATTTTATTTTACAGAACAACAGTAAAATTACAATACTAACATTTATGAAGTTGTTGCTTTTTCTTAGATTTTATTTTGGCAGAAACCCGCAGGAAGATCTTAGTGCTTGTTTTTGTTGACAACAGCATGCGGATATTTAAATGATTCTCATTACGAATTTGGGAAGATGTTTGTCCCACGTATCACATTGTCACATGTCTTTAAAAAAAATTATAAAAATGTTACTGAGCAAATGACGAGCAACAGTGTTTTAGCGCAGATTTTTCTCACGCTTTAGACTTTGAACCCTGGCGCCGTGAGCTCATCCAGCACTGTTTGAATACATGCGATTTGTGCGTGTATTAGAAAACATAACTTTCTACAGTTTATTTACTAATCGTTTGAGGCCATTTCGCGATTTCAATCATCATAGTAACCAGCAACAACCACACCTTCCTCTTCTCATCGGAGACATGAGATGCAGCGCTAAACAGTCTCTCTCTGTCAGTGCTTCATGCTTGTAATGATTTTTGCGTCTTTCTCTGACCGTTTTAAATACATTCACACTGCAGACACGTTTGCTGCATTAGTGCGTGCCTCTATTTAATCGCGTCACGTCATTGTTCGGTACATTTTATTCTGTCTTCTCGTTTATTTGGCATAACACCGGTAGAGGTTTTTTTGCTATTTTCGGCCGAACAATTTCGGTTGCTGAACATTCGGTGGATCGCTAGAATATATAAAATTTTTAATTTTAAGGATTGAAAGAAAATAGTTTTTTGATGTAAAGTCATTTGACTGCCTACGTATGAACAACCCTAGCTTGTTTAGATACTCAAACATTTGATCGGTGCTTATTGGTTTTTCTGTCAAAGAATTACATTGCAAAATTAGTGGTCGTGATATGATCTCACACTCTGCAGAATCTTTTTAAAAAATTAAACAAAAGATAATGTATCCAAATGTAGAAATAGAAGATTGATACAATGTAGAAACAAACAATCTACTCCAACACTGCAGTCTTAAATTTATGTTCTTTTAATTCAGTTACAAGGTCACGCTGTGATGTATCAATCTTCTATTCATCACACGGCTTCACATAATACAAATTCACAGTGTTAGAGTTCACCCAACTTGACCTTCGGAAAGCAGCAAAATGTGAAACTTCTTCACATGAGCTTACGTTTTGCTCTCCCGTAATAGAACGAAAAGTGTAACGTGAACGGCACTTAAAACCGCGCTTTTGCAAGATCATGTTCATCTGCCCCCATTTTTCAGTGCAACACCAATATCTCAAAATCTGATTAACAACCAATGCATAAAACTGTGTCTCGCTCTAGGTTTTTTTTATTTTTTGATAAACATTCGCGTGTTGCAATGCACGTCACAATATGGAAGAAAAGATCTGATGCTATTAAGTTTCATTGTGACTTTAAGGATACCCTTTGTGATTCGATTGATGCTTTAAACAGGATGTTTACGTTTATTTAGTTAATTTGAGCAAGGTTCACATGACTGATTTTAAAACATTTCTATTTTTTGTTTCTCCTCCCCAGGCCTTCTCTGCGTTCCCGGAGCCGTTCTCCTCACTACTCCTCCTCTCACCGCTCCTCTTCCCATTCTCGCACTAAGAAACATTCTTTATATTCCGGAGGAGCCGGTGGAGGCTCCTCCCACAGCAGTCAACCAGGCAGCCGCTCCCCTTCTTCACGCTTGCCAATCACCTCCAGCCTGGGGGCGGAGCTGACGCGAAGAAAGAAGGAACGTCAGGCGGCGGCCGCTGCCAAAAACTCCCCTTCCCTCCGCCCCAACACGTCCAACGTGGCAAATGCACCAGTGAAAAACACTGAGACGCCGCCACTAGACACAGCCCTGCCCCCTGATCCTCAGAGACCACCCTCGCCACCTCCGAATACTGATCCAGCGGAGGAGCCCACTGCGGTTCCTCCACCACCTCTCCCGTTGTCCAGTCCACCTCCGCTGCCTCTCTCATCTCCTCCGCCTCTCCCGGCGAACTCTCCTCCCCCTCCTCTTCCTCTCTCATCCCCTCCACCTCTTCCTCTAAACAGCCCTCCGCCTGTTCCTCCACCCTCAGCACCTGCTACACCTGTTTCTTCTCGCACAAAAAGCCCCAAACAGAAATCTACACAAAGTCCCGCACACACAATTAAGACCTCCACACTTCCGCCTCTTCCCCTGCCGCCAGTTCTTCTGGGAGACTGCAGAGACAGGTGAGTCTTGATCAGAGACACTTCATAAGGAAATCTTGAAGCATTCTTTACACAAGTATGTGAACACAGACTTGTTTGGATAGGTAGCTGTAAACATGCTTTTTAATGTTGGCATTAAATGAAAAGTCACCGCCTACCTTTTTACTAAATGCATTTTATAGATCTTATTGTGATTAATTTATCCATGCATGCGTTTCATTTTAATACAAAGATGAAAGAGATCCACATTCGTCCAGATTCAGCCAAAAAGGCTCATTTCATTTATTGCTCAGAGGTCACAAAAATCACCTTTTGCACATATTTTTGTGACCTCTGAGCAATAAATGAAATGAGCCTTTTTGGCTGAATCTGGACGAATGTGGATCTCTTTCATCTTTGTATTATTGTATATTTTGGATCTACGCACCATATGTTATTTGCCTACTGGATTTTTGGACGAGTGTTTGGCGCTACGACCTTTTCTATTTGTGGATTGTGTTTCATTTTAAAAATTCGTTTTGACTAGGGCTGCAACTAACGATTATTTTGATAATCGATTAGTTGGCCGATTATTTTTTTCGATTAATCGGATAAAAAGCTACATTTTCTTCTTTTTTTATTTTATTGACAAAAACACTTCCACATTCTCCCCAATGTCCTTCAAACAAACGTGCAAAATGAATGCAATGAAAACATACAGTGCTTAATTTATTAGACCACCTGTCATAATAAAGAGAAAACAAATATTTTAGGAATCTGTCAAAGAATTGTTTAAATCTAAAAATGTTATTGTCATTTATTGGGCAAATAACAAACTGAAACAACTAAATAATTATTCACATAATAAAAAAAAATAGCCTCCTGCCTTTCATAACAGCATGCATCCTTGCTGGCATTGTTTAGCTACTTTTTGACTGTAATTGGGTATCTGAAAAAAGTCTTTCATAGATCTTTCATTCTTTCATAGATAACAGAAATAATTATAGCATTAGAAATAGCAAACTATTACTAAAGAGCTTAGGCATATTGGAGGACTAACCAATACAGATAGCTAAAAAATTATTTTAGTAAACACCAATACTGTTAGTTTAGAGCAGCAGTGGCACAAAGCTTACATTATTTGTTATAAACCTTAAATACATTTGTTTTAATAAATTTAAGCACTGTATATAGGCCTATAGTTTAAATCTCTTCACCAAAAATTAAGATAATAATAAAGATAATAAAGACGAATAAAAACACAAACTCAGTGTTAAGCAACTTTTTGATCACAATCACGTTTACTGTAATTTATTTATCCTGTAAAAGGTGGCTATGAAGCATCTGACATTTATATTCAGACAACTATATACGCGGTTATCCCTTTACAGTTCCTACTCTCATAAAATACGCGCACTACATGTTGACTTTTAAACCTTAATTTAACGTTCAACAACAGATATTTCAGCACAATAAATGTTTTTGCACTGAATATTAATCCCTCTCTGACGCGCGTTCACGCGTCCGCCGCGCTCGTGCTCATTCAGTAAAGATTTAAACTTAACACAGACTGTCAGGACAGAACTTTATGCAAAAATGGAAATGCTCGCGTGAATTTGTGACATTTACAGATAAGGATATGACCGTGAACTGAAAGTGTTTGCGCTGAGGACGCACACGCATCTGTCAAAGCGCCTGACAGGGCAAGCCATTACGCTAATGCATTAACTTAAAGCTTAAAATAAAGAGTTCTCATGTTTTGTGCAGCTTGGATCACGTACTTCTCCCGCAGCATCTCATTCTGTTTCCTCCACTATTTTTAGATGCATTTTGGCCATAGAAATGCGTTATTCAGGGCTGTAACGTTAATTTGACGCGACCGGCTGAAGTTGGACGTGCACTGTGGGCAGACCAGACTAATCGATGAGAATCGTTGTCGATTATTTTCATTATCGATAATAATCGATTTTATTGATTAGTTGTTGCAGCCCTAGTTTTGACGTTGTAATGTTTCAACTCAATCTTCTGGTGAAATAATAGAATTCTTCGAGGTTATGTATGCCAGGCTTCTCCAGTCATTTAGTGCACTTAAAGGTGACATATCATGAAAATCTGACTTTTCCAGGTTTTAAGTGCTATAATCAGGTCCCTGGTGCATCTACCAACCAAGGAAACGTGAAAAAGATTAACCCAGTAACTTTGTTTTGGTAAGCCTTTTTCTGCAAGCGTCTGAAAAAACGAGCGCGTCTGATCTCGCTCACCTAGTGACGTTGCAAAGGCATCTCATTATAATATTACCGCCCCTTAATCTGTAAGTTTCCATCCACAGCGCCGTCATTTTGATTTCACAAGCGACAACGGTGTTCCAGTTCTAATGCCATGAAGAAAGTTTGAGCAAAGCATTTAAAGACACATGCTCTAATATAGTGTTTCTGCTTCCACTCAAAATAGGCATTTTCAAAATTACAAAATAAATGATCTGTGGGGTATTTTGAGCTGAAACTTCGCAGTTACATTCTGGGGACCCCTGAGAATTATATTACATATTGTAAAAAGGGCCATAATATGTCACCATTAAACTCTTATTTAACTCTTATTTAGGGTTATTTTTATTAACTGAAAATAAAACTTTTAAAAAACATTTTTTTTTTTATGTTTTAAATATTGCTGCAATGAAGAAAACTTGAATGTTAGTTAGAAATGCATTGGCAACTAATTGAAATAAAGCATTAAAACATTAAAATTTGCTGGCAGTAAAAACTAAAACTGAAATAAAAATAAATTATATCTAAATAGTAGTTATAAATAAATAAATGTGTTTTAATAAAAATAATAAACATTTCATAAAAATGAAAAATGTACAAAACAATTACTAAAAATAACTAGAAGTCTGAATTGAAAAGATAAATAAAAGCTTAAATTAAAAAAAAAAGCTAAATTAAAAATAAAGTTTTAATAGTATATAAATAATACTAAAATATCTCAACTTTAACCAACTTGCTCATTCTCTTCAAACTGACCTAGGTTGACCTAAAAGAAAAGAGTTTATGCTAAAGTCCCTTGTGGAACCACTTGATTATGCAACTGTACTTGTGTTGCACTTTGTGGTCTGATATTTCGAAATGCAATGATGCAGAAAATCAAGCTTGGCTTAGCTTGATGCGTTTGCATTCACGTTCTTACATTCTGTAATTTTTGGGCCTGAGACCTTATGATCACACATCAGGTGCTATTTTGCCATGCTTTTCAGGTTTAATGTAACACGGAATACTAATAGTCATAATTATTTTTCAATGGTGTAAATGTATAATTCATATTATTATTATTATTATTATTATTATTATTATTATTATTAGACTTTTTTTCCCCCTGTGTTTTACTTAATGACACTTGGCTTCTGATATCTGTTATCTAATGCAGCATCATTCATGTTTTTTAAACACTGTACAATGGCCCGAGTACACTTAAGATATAGTATACTTGTTCACTGTCTCCATTTGTACATGTTGGCTCTTGGTCACATGATCAAATCATATATGCTTGACCATTTACATATTTATCCTAGATGCATGTGGGCACGTTTGGGCTGTAGAGAGTGTAAACTGAGGATAAGCTGTTATTTCCTGGCGGTGTCTGTTTGCACTAAATGCAGATAGCTTTGTTGACAAAAGCTGTTGTCAGTAACTACACCCAGCATTACGCGGACCATGCACTGTTAGTGTGCATAGCTTATTTCTTCTGTTTACATTTTGTGTGAATTCCATGTAACAACATTTGCACTTTTTTTTAACTACAAGCTATTTATTGCTGTTTATGCCTGTGCAAATTGTATGCAACTTTATTTATACTTAAGTGTAAATAGCAACTACTTGGTGTTACTTTCTTTTACTTTAAATATTCTCTGCTATAATTTCCCTGCCAAAAACCTTACATGGTGGAACGTGTAACTGAGTAGCCACAAAATGTGAGTAGTGCTTATCCATGCAGAATGCACCACCATGAATTTGGCTTTTCCACAATTTCCCTTGTCTCTATATATTGGTGTCTAGATTTATTAAAATCCCTAATGCTTGTATGAGTTGTAAATACATTTTTACGTCATATGCATGTCCGTTACATGACAAGTTGCAGTCTAAGAAACCCATTTTTGGTCACATCATATTGAGGCAAAATTTGTAGTTATAATAAAGAAACGTCCAGCTCACTAGATGAAAAAATTCAGATGTTTACTGCTTAGTGTTATTCCACATTTTGTTCCACATTCATCTCTTATGTTCTCAGTTACTTTTAGCTAGAGCTGTGAAAAAAAATCTAAAATAAAATAATCAATATTTTTTTTCGAATAGCTTTGTTTTCCCAATAGAATGAATTCTAACTGTGGATTTTTTTTTTTTTTCCTTTCAGTCCAAAGAAGAGCAGTCTTTCCCAGAAGTCATCACGGAAGGACAGGGAGAAGGAGAAAGAAAAGGAAAAAGAAATCAGGACACGCCTGCTCAGTGAGTTGCCCCTCCCTCCAGTACTTCCTGGAGGAGACTCCTCCCCTCCGCAGTCCCCCGCTCGAGAATCCCCACTGCTTCTGCAACCTACCTTCAAGAAGAGACCAAAGTAAGTGCCACTGCTTCGGCATTCAGGGCATTTCTCAAGATGATTGAGTGAAATTAACATTCAGCTACACTAATGGTCAACAGTTTGGGGTTGGGAGGATTACATGTCTCATATATGCTTACCAAGGTTGCATTTATTTGCGCAAAAAGACTTCTAAAAAAGAATTCTAATATTGTGAAATATTATTGCATTTTAAAATACCCTCTTTGGAAAAAATTTTAAACGTACAGGGTAGGGTTGCACGATAAATCGAAATGAAATCAAAATCACGATTAGGAGCTGCGATTGTCATGCGTATCTTTCAGTGAAGCACGGTTCTGTGATCAGTAGTAAATCTCCATCCGAAGGCCAGAGGGCGCTCTCGCGCCGAAACTCCAATTACGCCCCGCAGAAGAAACCCAGGACATGCCTATTGCTGCAGCTGAATAGACAGAAATTTAACTGCTTTCATTGATTCAACGTGACTAATAAACACATGACCACGGCAATATATGATTTATGAGTTCTTATACTTTATTATAATGAAAATTATAATAATATCTATAATGCAATGCTAATCGACATAGACTTTATCACTGTTTAGAATACTGTGAAATATGTTGTGTGCCTTATTCTGTGTAAGAAGCCACATCATCTCACAGAGGGATTTATTTCAAACACTCGACTGACGTTATGAAGTGAGTTTGGAGTAAAAACATGTTATTAAATGTGGTATTTTCATGTGCTTTCAGATGGAGCAGCATTTACTACACAGAGCCATAGTTCACTGAGAAGTTACACAAATAGCTGTCATTATCCTGAACGATTTCTTCAATTTCATAATCATATGATTGTATCGCCTGCGATATAATGTATTTCATTTCTTTTTGCGTAGCTTGTCAGTGAACTACGGCTCTGTGTAGTAAATGCTGCTCCATCTGAAACCAGGTGATGGAGATTTACTACTAATCACAGAACCGGCTTTGCTGACGAGATGCGCATGACTATCGCATTCGATTAATCATGCAGCCCTAGTACAGGGTTTTAATCAGCCGTTCTGTAAATTGAGGCGAGGACTGGGTTTGGGAACCGCTGTGTTAAATTCATGATGGCATTAGATGTTGCATGCATTGCTAAAAATTAATATGGTCCTCAGTATTTTTGTTTTTCCAATTCAAGTATCTAAACATTTTTAAATCAAGAGACATTGACTTATGAAGGAAAATGAAGATGAGTCGTCTTGTTTTCTGAGAAACTGAGCAAAATTGAGTTTATGATTAAAACAAGAACAGATCTGTCAGTTGAATTTAGTCGATTTTCTTGACTCCATTCATTGGCAGATATTTGTTCTCTTTTTATTTTGCGTTTCCAGTAAATTTGACATTTGCACTGAAACAAGACACAAACACTGAGGAAGAGCATTATTTTTTGGCTGTGTGATCAGAAGGTACAGTGAGTTATTTCCTTATTTTAGTAGTTGTGAGCAGAGCTATTCAAGCCTTAAGCTTTTGTTTTTATGAAATTCATTAAAAAAGCAATTGCATTTTAAAACAGAGGGGGAAAAAAGAGATTGTATTTTAAAACATTGAAGTGTTACTAATACAACACATTGTGCTCTTAGACATTTATATTTAGAGAACATACTTTTCATCAAATTAATGTATCCTTGCAGAATAAAAGTATTAATGTCTATTTTGATCCCAAGATTTGAATGGCATTGTATGTTTTTTTTTTTATTGTTAAGAGAAATCCTTATCACAGTTATTACTTTAGTCATGGGATGCTGGAATGCTTCATTACGTTCTGGAAAATGGCAGAATGAGAGAAAGTGACTTGAAAAATGGCAAAGGTTTTTCTCAAGTGTTTGTAAAATGTGTGCAGGATTTGCTGTCCTAGATATGGAGAGACGAAACAGACTCAAACTGACTGGGGCAAGCGCTGTGTGGACAAGTTTGACATCATCGGCATCATTGGAGAAGGAACCTACGGTCAGGTGTACAAGGCAAAGGACAAAGACACAGGTGTGTTGTTTAAAGGGGATGAATACTAGTGTGTGGAAATGTTATAATGTGCTCAAATGTTTATGTATTCCTTAAAATAGAAATCAATTTTTAACATTATAAATGTATTTACTTGTATTTTTGGTCAATTAAATGCATCCTTGCTGAATATTGCTGAAGTATTAATTCCTTTAAAAAAAAAGTCTTACCCCAAGCATATGAACGGTAGTTTGTTTGCTTTGCTTTAAATGCAGAATTATTTGCTCTGATCAGATAAGCAAAGCTTTTCTAATTAATTCTCAGTAATTGCACTGCTATTTTTGCCATTGCAAAAATCCATGTTTTTGAGAAGAGAAGACGTGTTGACAGCCTTCTGTTATGTTTTGGTGTCTAAAGGAGAGCTGGTGGCATTGAAGAAGGTGAGATTGGATAATGAAAAGGAGGGTTTCCCCATCACTGCCATCAGAGAGATCAAGATCCTGAGACAACTCAACCATCGCAGCGTCGTCAACATGAAAGAAATCGTCACTGATAAACAAGACGCACTTGACTTCAAAAAGGATAAAGGTTTGTTTAAATGCATTTGCATGTGTATATTTCTTTTTGTATTTAACATGCAGCTTTTCAGTGGTGAACACATTCTCCTCTTAGAGATAGTGGCATATTTGTGGCCCACTCAGTTTTAGATTTTCCTGAAACGCTTCATTTTCTGCCTGCACACACTCATTTTCTAGGCCTACCTCTGTGTATTAACCTGTATGTATTTTTGTGCATTAGGTGCATTTTACCTGGTGTTTGAGTACATGGACCATGACCTGATGGGGCTGCTGGAATCAGGACTGGTGTCTTTCTCCCATGAGCATGTGCAGAGCTTCATGCGTCAGCTGATGGAGGGATTAGATTATTGCCACAAGAAGAACTTTCTGCACCGAGACATCAAGTGCTCCAATATCCTGCTAAATAACAGGTACCAGTTTGTGTTTTGAAATATTGCATGAAGTTGGTCTCTTATTAGTGTCATACAAATTTGCATGTTGTGTTCAGCTACACTGACGTGCAGTTTTATTTAAGAAATTAATCATTTTATTTGGCAAGGATGCATTAAAGTAACATTTATAATGTTACGAAAAATATTTCAAATAAATGCTGCTCTTTTGAACTTTGTCAATATCCTGGAAAATTTTTTATCATGGATTCCACAAAAATATTAATCAGTAACCCTTTTTTAACAGTGATAAGAAATGTTTCAAGCAGCAAATCAGCATATTACAATGATTTCTGAAGCATCATGTGACGCTGAAGACTGGACTAATGATGCTGAAAATTCAGCTTTGCAGGAATAAATTTCATTTTAATATATATTCAAATAGAAAACCAATATTTTAAATTCTAATAATATTTCACAGTATTGCTGTTTTCTGTATTATTCAAGTAAATGCAGTCTTGGTGAGGATAAGAGACTTCTTTCAAAAACAGTAAAAAATCTTAGCAGCTGTAGACTTTTGAATAGTAGCATGTATATGATTTTAGCATTAATTTTACATTCTTAACTAACGTTGTGCTCTCTGAAATAAATGCTGGGGCAGTGTATCAATACATTTTTCATAATTATTTGGTTTTTTACAGTGACATTATGTACTGGCATTTAACCAGTACTTGCAAATACCTGCATCTTGCTTTAAAATTATAAAATGTGGCCCTGTTTAAAAATAGTGTTAAATAATATATTATGCAAGATTTAGGGCTTTTGCAAATTGTTCCATTCGCCTTACTGTTTTTTTTTGTTTGTTTGTTTGTTTGTTTTTTCTTTTTACAGTGGTCAAATCAAACTTGCCGATTTTGGTTTGGCTCGTCTTTATAACTCTGAGGAAAGGTAAGTAAATGTTAGGCTTTCTCGATCTTTCTGTAGGTTGTGCTAAACAAGAGGGGGGGGGCGCTATACCGGTATTAACGTGACAATGTATTATGTTGTGCCATGATATGGATTTTGCTATACCGTGGATACCGTTACATATTCATGGATTTCATTGGATGGAAAGACAAAGATTTTTTTTCCTCGCAGACATTACTGCGTCATCAGAGAGAGAGATGCCCCGCTTGATCGGACATAAATCAGAACCGAATGGTTTTTGCTTCAAACACAAGATCGGATTTTCGCAACTGCACACAAACTGGATTACAATAATTTCCCAAAATTTCATGTGTGTGGTAATATTACTAAGTCTGTAAACGGCCGTTAACACAGGACAGACACGCAGTGAGAGAAAATACTGTAGCAGGCAGCGCAAGATCACTGTTCACAATGCTTGAAATATAGGAAGAAAAATGTAAATAATGAATTGGGGGCAGGGGGTTAATATGAATGAGTATCTGAAAGGAACTCTTCAGAAAACTTTAGATGGCATTTTCTTTTTCTCTTACCTCCATGTTCATAAGCGCAGCGCAGAGCAGCTTTATTTACAGTGGTAACCAAAGGAACGCTAAATTGAGGCCATAAGCGTTATCTGCTCTCATAGAGTGAATTTGCATATTCTTTCAGTCCATTTGCTGTTTTTCTTTTTTCTTTTTTTTTTTTTTTTTTGCGCAGGTGTCTTATGTAGCATAATTTCACACATCTGAAGTCAGACCATTCTATTTTTGCCTTAGATCTTGAAATCATGCTTTTTTTTCTAGTTATATAAGGTTAAAATACATATTTTGCCTGTAATGTAACTAAGGTCTGCTAAAATGTGATTCCAATTTTTTTTTCTCATATCGCGATATAATATCGATATCGTCTGGACAGTGGAAAATATCGTGATATGAATTTGAGCTCATATCGCCCACCCCTATCTTAAGCTTTAAAGTTTCTATAGATTTACATGCAATTTCAGAAACAGTAAACATGATTGGTATTGAAAAGCTTTGGTGTATAACACTAACTTGATGGTCATTCCCAGTCGGCCGTACACTAATAAGGTGATCACGCTGTGGTACCGTCCGCCTGAGCTGCTACTGGGAGAGGAGAGGTACTCACCTGCTATTGATGTCTGGAGTTGCGGGTAAGACGTTCTGTCTGTTTCCCATCTGCATTTACACCTCAGCTGCTGTTCATGTAATAATGTCGTTTGTGTTTCTTTTTGCTGTTGTGTAAAGGTGTATTTTGGGAGAACTCTTCACTAAGAAACCAATTTTCCAGGCCAACCAAGAGCTTCTACAGCTTGAGCTGATCAGGTACGTGGCTCACAATCTCTGAATGCACATGTGTTGCTGCTCTAATGCTGAAGGAGGGGAAAGGACTTTATGAAACTGTGTTACACTCCATCTGTTTTGTATTTTGTTTTGGTCAGTCGTTTGTGCGGTAGTCCGTGTCCTGCTGCTTGGCCAGATGTAATTAAGCTGCCGTACTTTAATACCATGAGACCCAAGAAACAGTACAGACGACGCTTACGGGAGGAATTCTCTTTGTAAGTTCAACCTGATTTTTGAAACTCTTCCATCATTCTCTGACAGATTTTAATCTTTGTTGAAAGAAGTCTCTCACTCTGAGACTGCATTTATTTCATCACAAATACAGTAAAAATAGTAATATTGTGAAATTTAAAATGACTGTTTTCTATTTGAATATATTTGTAAATCTATTTATTCCTGTGACGCAAAGCGAATTTTCAGCATCATTACTCCAGTCTTCAGTGTCACATGATCCTTCAGAAATCATTCTAATATGCTGATTTGCTCAAGAAACATTTCTTATTATCAATATTGAAATAGTTGTGCTGATTAATAGTTTTATGGAAACATTATACTTTTTTTCAGGATGGTTTGATGAATAGAAAGTTTGAACGAACAGCATTTATTTGAAATTTAAAATCTTTTGTAACATTTATAAATGTCTTTACTGTCACTTTTGATATTTAATGCATCTTATTACTTATTAAATAAATAAAAAACCCTACCTTTTGCACTGTAAAATAAAAAAATAAATAAAAGATTGTTCATGAGTTATGCTCCTGAATATTAATGATGCAGTGTAAGTCACTTTGGATAAAGGCATCTGCCAAATGCATAAATGTATATCTTTTTAGTCACAATATTTTTACACAGTACTTCCTTTATAATCATAACATCTGTCTATAGTCTGCCCACCTCTGCTCTTGACCTGCTGGATCGCATGTTGACGCTGGACCCCTCGAGACGCTGCACGGCCGAACAGGCCCTTGCGAGCCAGTTTCTGTGTGATGTGGAGCCCAACAAGATGCCGCCACCTGAGTCAGTGCACACTCAAACACATCTTATGTGATTTAAATTGTATTTTATGGTGTTAATGAAACTATGTTTGTGGAACGAGTGGTAAAGTCAAACCATGTTTTGTAATTTAGTTTTAAATGCAGCTGCAATTAAATGTTGTTAGGCTATTTAATATAATGAAATTTAACTGTAAGTATGAATGACTAGCTGATTATATGGCAGTTATAGTTGCAAATACACATTCGTAATATTTTTTTGTAATTATGTGGCCTTTCTTTTTAGTTTGCCTCACTGGCAAGACTGTCATGAGCTCTGGAGCAAGAAGCGGCGACGGCAGAGGCAAAGCGGAGTGCCTGAGGATTTCCCTGTAGCCAAAGTTCCCCGAAAGGAACCCGCAGGACCTTCAGGAGGAGAGAACAGCCGCCCGCCGCCGAGTCCCCCACCCCCACCACCCTCATCTGCCCATCCCGTACCGACAAACATCACAGCCAGTGAGCTGGAAGGTGGGGGCCATGACTTGACAGGAATCATAGGCAGGTAGTTAGAGGAACTAATCTATTCAGGTAGGCAGATCTTCACAAGCGGGGCAGGGTGACCGTTTATTTAAACTGGTCATACCAAAAAAATTAAGTGTTTTCTAAAATGGATTGGAGTGCTGATGAATGTAACTTTTCCGCTTACGGAGTTAGAAATCCTTTTTATAGCAATGCTGCAGAAGTTTTAAGTCCTGCCACCTTATCTCAATAAAAGTAAGTCTAGCATCAGCATTAATCATTTCAATTATTTGAATGTGAGGCTGTAATTTTAACATTGCATTTATTTTATTTTTATTCTATATTTTATACTTTTCATTAATTTTTTTTAATGTCTTTTTTTTACGTTTACAAAATGTTTACTTATGTCAATCAATATTTCTTGAACCATTTTACATGATCAATTTCCACCCATTTTGTTACTTTACCATTGAGTTATACAGATGACCTCTGTTATGATTGGCTAAATCCCTCGCCTCTGAAAGAAGTGATAATGATTGCTTTTTGGGTTGCATTTTTACTGTGGCTGTCAATATTGTTGCTGCTTTCCTATTTAAAAAAAAAAAAAAAAAAAAAAAAGCCTTTTTCAAAACTGATTAAACATTTCCGGAGTCGTTAGCATGGTAAATCTAGTAAAGTTTTTGTTTGAATTGTTTTTTTTTTTTTTAATTAACATGTATTTATGACACTATACTTTGTGTTTAACTACCTTGGCATTAAATTACAGAAAACTGGTTACTAGCAATCTTTCTCTTCCTCTTTTGGAAGCTCCTATCATGAATTTTTTTTTCTTTTACTACTTGGGCAAATGGGAACCAAAAGTATATTTGTTGTAGTTTCAGTCAACACTATTTAGTTTACCCAACTGACGACTTTCGCTTCTGAAAAGCCTGTAAATGTGAAAAGGGACCATTGTTACAGGTTCAGTACCCTCTTCTGGTGTTTTGGAATGATACTAACCCTCCAGCTTCCTCATTGTTTTAAATCGGTGTAGGCCAAGTGTTTGAATGCTGCAGTATGTAAACATAAAGGCAAGAAACATCCTGTTTTCCATAAATGACAATCAAATGTAACCGTTTCTATGCACAGGTTTGGGAGCCGCGGCGGAGCAGTTGAACCAGACCGAGCTGGCGGTGCTGCTGAACCTGCTGCAGGGCCAGACAGACAATCTAACCATCCCGCGGATGGCGGAGTATCTCCGCAGCTCGTCCTCTGAAGCCTCCACGTCTGTGCTCTCCAGAACGCCCGCCGCCCCCTCCACCCCTGAACCGGACGCCGCACAGCAGCTCGAACTGCTTAGTCAGCTCTCCACCTTAATCCAGTCCTCTAGCGTCCCGCAGCCGGCAGAGATCCCACAGGAAGACCAGGCCGGCCTGCTCGCGCTCCTGCTGGAGCAGCTGATAAAGGCCCCGGCGCCGGGGCCGGAGCGGGCAGACGAGAGCAATGGAGTCCGGCCAGATGAGGGCGCTGCACGAGGCAGCTCCGCTTCTGTCATGGGCGGCGATCGCGAGGGCAAGTGTTAGTTAAGTCTATGGGGGGTGGGGCCTGAGTTGTCGAATGCTGTGATTGGCCGCAGCTAAACAGGTTACACCGCAGGCTCCTAATGTGGGACCCACCCGCATCAGAGAAACCATACGCTTTTCTTGCAGAGATGTCACTCTTTTTTTGTTGTTGTTGTTTTCTTCCTAAAATCTTAAAGAGGGGGAAACGTTTAATTAGTTGAAAGACTGCAGGCTAACAAATAGAGAAATAAATTGTCATGTTTATTTGAAAATCCAGATGTTTATTTTCTGCTTTTCGTGAACTTCCATTGAGTTTTACGGTCTTGCAGTATTTAGTTTTTATTTTCATAGGAACACAATCCACAGAGCCCCGTCTGCTCGCACACTGCGTCGGTGCCCAGCTGACTTTTTGTGTGCAGAAATCTGCTCACAGACAGGACGTGGGAGCTCTTCATCTATTGGCACGCACTGCAAGTCCTTGAGAGATGGTTACAGTGTTTGCGTTAAATTGTCACTCTTTTAAATCCAGATTAAACAGTCCTAATAAAGAGCCATTTTGGACACATCTTTATTTATGTGTCTCTCTTCTGGTACACTCAGAAAACAACACTTGACTGGAGTAAGCTAGGTAACATTTCCAACTGCTGTCTTGCACGCATAATTTAGTTCTTTCTTACTGAATTGGTTTAGCATAGTTGGGTGACTCTTAAAATCCTGTCAAGAAATATGCAGAGATCATATTTCACTCTGACACTAAACATTTTTGTTTTGGTGCCCTTATTTTCGTGAAAATTAAGGGTATTCACTTCATTTTCATTATTATGAGAAAATTAGTCCTTATTACTGAAATGCTATATATATATATATATATATATATATATATATATATATATATATATATATATAGCATTATTACTAAAATGAGATATACTGTATAATTTTATATATATATATATATATATATATATATATATATATATATATTTATGTATATTTTGCATTAGTCATATGAATTAATAAAAAAAGAATTTATAATTTTTCATTATTGTAATGCATAATATATATTTTATATCTGCATTACAGTAAGAATGAATATAATTCATATATACATTTCATTATTGTAATGTAAAATATTAAATTTTTTTATATGTATGTAAGGGAGGCAAAGAACCGCCTGACGCGAAGCAGAGGTGCATTAAAGTCCTTTAATGCACGGCTAGCCGTTGATTATCCCGCTTATTCCATGGTCATTTGGAATTATTATAATTATCATATAATTATCATTATAATTAATAGCATTATATATTATACGTTATAATTATCGCATTATAATTAATTATAGAGAGAGAGAGAGAGGACAGTTGTGTGTACCTGCTTGCTGCGTCTGCGCATTTCTCTACAAAAAATTACTTAAAAAACAGTGATTTTATCACCTTATTGCTGGGGAATATAATGTAGCAATCTAGTATCTATCTTTTATTTTATTAATAAAAATCGCGGGGAAGCGTTGGAAGTTTATGTGTGTGCAGCACAATCTGCATCTCTCTCTCTCTGCCTCTCTCCGTGTGTGTGTGTGTGTGGAAGCGAGTGATGCGTGTTGGTTAGTGTGCATCAATTAAAGCAGCGCATTAATATGGAATGGTAATTAAACTGACTTGGAACTACCTGTGCAGTAAACGGTTATACTGCATACCTGCCAGCCAATCAGAATCCAGTATTCAGACAGATCATGGAATATATATATATATATATACACAGTGCCCTCCAAAAGTATTGGAACAGTAAAGACAAAATTGCTCTGTTGGCTGTGGAGTCGAGACATTTGCAAATATGATTAAAAGATGAATATGAGACAAAACTACAGAATGTCACGTTTTATTATTAGCCGTTTCAACAGATACATGTTTTACCAAATAAAAAGAACAGCACTTTTAGAGTTCATCCCACTCATTGATGTGAGCATAAGTATTGGGACAGTTGAACATAAGGCAGATATAAAAGATTAAAAGCTAGTATTTAGTTGCAGATCCCTTGCGCACAATCACAGCAGTGAGTCTGTGACCCATAGACATCACCAGACTCTTGGTCTCATCCTTTGAAATGCTTTTCCCAGCCTTTAATGCAGCCAATTCCAATTGTTGCTTGTTTTGAGGAGTTTCTGCCTTTCCTCTTCAGCTGGTGAAATTCATGTTCAATCGGATTTAAATCTGGAGATTGACTTGGGCAATCTAAGACTTTCCATTTCTTTGCCCTTATAAATTCCTTGACTGAACTGGCAGGGTGTTTTGGGTCATTGTCCTGATGTAATATGAAGCACTTCCCAATGAATCTGGTGGCATTTTCTTGAATATTGGTAGGCAAGATGGTTTTGTACCCTTCCAAATTCATTCTGCTACTGTCATCATACATTAAGTCATCAGTAAAGTTGAGAGGGCCTGTTCCAGAGACAGCCATACATGCCCATGCCATGACACCACCTCCACCATGCTTTACAGGTGAGGCTGTATGCTTGGGATCTTTTGCAGTTCCCTTTTTTTCCTCCACATTTTTGCTTTCCCATCACTTAGATAAAGGTTCATCTTTGTCTCATCGGTCCATAAACACAGTTCCAAAACTCTTCTGGCTCACCTTTGTGCTTTTTTGCTATCTCTAATCTTGCCTTTCTATTTTTGGTGCTGGTCAGAGGTTTGCATCTTGCTGTGTAGCATCTGTAATTCTGTAAGTCTCCTGAGGACAGCAGATTGTGAGAGCATCACTCCAGCTTTCTGGAAGTTGTTGGTGATTTTACAGACACGTCTTTTAAGGTTCATTTTCACAGCTTTTATGATTTGTCTGTCATCAACTACTGTTGTTTTCTCAGCCGATTAGGTAGTTCTTGGTTGCTGTGGTTGGTGCGTGTTTCTGGTGGTTTCCAAAATCTTGATTTCTTCATACACTTTGTTTTTGCTATAGCTCTAATTGACTTCCTCTTTTCTTTTAGCATCCAAATTGCTTGGTTTTCTCTCAAAGTCAGCTCCCTCATCTTCATCCTGGTTTGTGCGTCTCATCATCGAATGCAAGATTCAGAATGCAGAAGTAATGGATATAACTGAAACGACACATTCCCTGCTTTTAATATCTGAAGAATGAATGCAACAGGACACAGCTGATCACTTAGAAAGACCTGTGAGGCAACTGTTGCAATACTTATGCTCACATCAGATAGAGGGATGAAATGTCTTTACTCCACAGCCAACAGAGCAATTTTGTCTTTACTGTTCCAATACTTTTGGAGGGCACTGTGTGTGTATGTGTGTGTGTGTGTGTATATATATATATATATATATATATATATATATATATATATATATATATATATATATAAGCATTACAATATCAATAATTTATTTTAAAAAAAGAATAAAATTATAATGCGTTTCATACAGCATGGTAGCCTAAAGTTTGTTCATTTAAAAAAAAAAAAAAATACAGAATCTAATACAGAACGTGCATCATTGGGAAAAATCGAAGGAAATTCCAAAAAAAAAAAAAAAAAAATACAAAAATAAAATATCTACACTCTTTATGGTTATGAGAGGTGGAAAATGTGCTTAATTTAATTTATGTAGATTTAAATTAAATTTATTTGAATTTATTATGCGGATGTCAAATACAATAAATCTCGAAAAAATAGTCTTCATGCAAATTAATGCATTTCTTTCTGTTGATTTTTGGGGTGAAATATGACAAGCATTTTCTTGACATTTTATAAGATGCATCCATTTATTTGTAAATGGTACTGGTTTTCATCCAAGAGATGCTCTATAGCTGGTATAATCCAGTTTAATGAAGTCTAATTAAGATCAGCTGACCTTGTCCTGCCGACTGATACCTTCCAGCTCATTTTTGTTCCAGCTTACACGCTTTTGTTTTCACTCTGTTCCTCCGTGGTCGATTTCATTTCTCTCTCTGCTCTCTTTTCACATGGTGTTTGGGGTTTAATCTGTGAATACAGGAATACACACTGTAATAAAGCCTTATTGTGAGACGAGTGTCAAATAAATTATAGCTGTACTGTATATTTTGTCCTCACACTTATCAATATTTTCTGTGATGGAAAAGGGCTATTGTTTGTTTTTGACTTTTTTTTTTTTTTGTGTTCGATCTCACCATCAATTTGTTGCATTGATGAAAGTATCCCAACATCCCAACTGATGTTTACTAGTTCAAAGGGAACACATCTAATTTGGTAGTTTATTGTATAGTGATAATAGTCAGACTAATATTAGACAAACTACTGCTACAACATAAACTGCACACACAAAAGCTAACGTTTAAATAAAATACATTTCAGTAGTTGCTGTAAAAACAATTTTGCATGAGCTAATTCACTACCTCAAACCCTAAAAAATGTTTTTACATATGCATCTAGAAAATCTAATGTCATGCATCTATAGTTTTAAACCTGGTTAAGTCAATGTCGTATTGAAGCACAGAGGTCCAAAGTCTAGAGTAAACAACTTTTTAGCTTATGAATGAGTTTGCTGAGATTAGCTGTACACAATCAGATTTAAAGTGAACTATAATTTAATTCTATGTATTTTTCCCCAGTATTTAAATCTGGATGTGACACGGCCATTGCTCAATTGTTCGACATATATACTTTTTTTTTTAATGATTTTTTTAACCCATTGAATAGCCTTTTCTTAAAATCATAAATGTATAGCGTTGACCCATTTGTTTTTAAGATTAACAACTTGGATGTTTAAAAACAAAAAGCTTCAGCTATACATTTTATTCCTAAATGACTGAAGCTAAGTCTAAAATTGAAACCAAAAGCAAAAGCTTTTGCTTTGTTAGATCAGCATCTTATTTAACATTTTAAATGTATGCAAATCTGGTAAGACATCACAACAATGGTTTCATAAAATATGAATGAATTTTAAAAATTCATAATGTACATTTAAAAATGTAGATGTCCGTGAGGAAAAACAAATATGCAATCTGTACATTGAAATGCAGGATGAAATACAGCACTGCAAATGATGTTGCGCCATTCCTGAATGCTTCTATTATTGCTAATATTTTTATTATTATTATTATTACTGCTGCTGCTGCTACCACTATTATAACTATCGCTGTATAGTTAAAATAATATTTATATATTATTATTATTATTATTATTATTATTATTATTATCATCATCATCATTTGGAAAAATTATCTAACATTTGCAGCATTTGTACATTTAATTATCTAATTATCCAACATTTACATTTGTACATATGATAAAATAAAACTAAAAAATAAGTGACTCCAGCCAATCCCTGTAGGTCAATGTAAGTGTTTTTTTTGTTTGTTTGTTTGTTTGTTTTAAGAAGTGTGGAGGTGTTTTATCCCACACCTCCTGCAGAACTGCCTAAATGATGAATAATCGGTCAAGTGTCAAGCATGGATTCATTTCAGGTCGAATTCTCTGTTAGCTTAAGGACAGTCCAAGGGGTTTTTTTTTTTTTTTTTTTTTGTTTGTTTGTTTGTTTTTTTTATAGCCATGCAGACGTGGGCGCTTGCTTTTGGCGCATCATGTTTTAACTATGTATGTATCTTAACTGTTATTCAGCTGGAGGTCATTGAAAGATGACTATTTTCTGATCCAGATCAAAACTTGATTTTGAATAAATCATGAAAGACTTACTAATAGAGAAAATTACATCAATTTATTAACTTATTTATAAACACATTTGAGACAGACATCACGCTCCCTGTATACATGTCTTAGGCTATAAATAAAACAACTGAAGCATTAGAATTATCATCCGGTGAAGAGTAACGTTACATAAATCTAGCATGTAAATGAAGTTACATAAATCTAGACTCCTGTCTTTTTTCCTGCCAGTTGCTGCATTAGCAAAACCCAAACTTTGACCACTCTAACAAATTACTATGCTGTTTTTATTATTTACCCTTAATATTACTCTTACTCATTATATACCTTTTTAACTAATTATGAAAATGATCATTTTATGGAAAGAGTTAAGTGTAAACTCCATAAATTAGAACATAAATATTTAAAATATTTTCAAAGATAGATTTAAATGTTCATGTTATACATGTAACAGAATTATATAAAATGTGCTAAGAGCAAATAAAGCTGATATTTGCTTGTAAAAGCAGATTCATATTTTCATTTGTGCATTAACAATACTCCAGAATTTTAATTCTATTTAGATTTAATTCTAATTTTTATTCTAGCTGCATCAAAATCATTATTTGTTCATCATTCAAAAAAAATGAACAAGAAACAGTGTAATAGTAGTAATAAGCTTTAGTTATTTATTGCTTAATTTGTGACTTGGCTTATTCAATATTTCAAGTTAAATGCATTTAACATGTTTTTGTAGTACGAAACCAAAATCTGAAGTTTTACCTACTTATTCTTGGTTTATGAAAAATAAATATAAATTTGAGTTTTCATGACTTAGGGTTTACAGTTGTTGTAATATTTATTTGTTGCTATAGCTCATGTATGGAATTCTTTGATCATAATATTTGATATCTAAAGTTTTTGTCCTTTTTTTTTTTTCCTGGCAGATTCTACATTAGTAAATCCAGAGGCAACAGGGTCAAAGTCAGCAAAACACGCTCAAGACATTACATCAGATGTAGCGACAACCCTGCTCCAGCTCATCTCACAGCAAGCCTCCGAAAGCAGACGTCCCGCTGCAGACCTGTGCCCCAGCCGGGGACCCTCCTCTCCCCCGAGCGCCACCCCACCGCCCGCAAGCGCTGCTCCGGAAACTCAGTTCACCCAGGACCAAGACCTGCGGTACACCCTGGGAGGAGCCGCCGGCCCTTCCTGAACCATTCTCTGAACTTTATCTTTTCATTCCTTGTCATTTTCTACTTAATGTGCTTTAGCCGTTAAACTTACGTTTACTACATATTAATATATTTCTTTCTTCCGTTAAAGGAAAAAGTGAATGTTAAAGGAACTGTTCTTGAATGCGAATGGATGATGTTCATCCCTCCCAGCGATGTACAGCGTTATTTGGAGAGCATCCTTTCCCACGTCTCCGACTGCAACGGTCTGTGAGTTTTAGCCATGTGCGATTTCTTTGAGGGCTGTGTAAATGTCTAAATCAAGCTACTTTCTTTAGTGCTGTTATGTGTAAGGCAAGAGACTCGATCCGGCTTGTGCTACTTTATCCTTTCTGATTCTGTACAAAGTCATGAGGAAAACTTGAAGTCATTTGCAGCACTTGAGTGAGGCCTTTGTTTTCACAGATTCATATTAGCTTGTGCGTAAGATGTTCTTATTTTGATTTTTGGTGGGGGGGGATGTATGTCCTCATCCAAGAGTTGTTTTCAGGATCACAAGGTTTAGCAAAGTTCATTTAAATCGAAAGCGTCTTCAGAAAGACACTGAACTGACTTGAATTTTAGTGCCAGATTTGCCAGTTTTGATTTGACTCCGCCAAGTGTACATGTTGTAAACTGATAATAAATGAAAAATGTGGCTGAGTGAAATGTGTCTGCTACAATTTATGCAAACACATGCATGTCCATTTTATCATACACATTTATATGCATACTTTGAACATTTTGTAGTGCTGCATTACAGGATTTCTGAAGTGCATGCAAAATATGCTGCCGGGTTTTGTAGATGATTGCCATGACATTGATATGCAGTGGCTGTTTTAAGTATGTTGCTATGTGGTTACTAGGGTGTTGAGTGGTTGTTCAGTACCAAGTGCAAAAAGAAAAAAAAAAAAGTCAGATTAGTGAAAAAAAAAAAGCCAAATCTCTTGAAAGTGTAGTAACACACCTCTACAAGATACATGGTTTGAAGCAGCGTGAAAGAAGAGAAGAAAAGTTTAAGGCAGGTAAGGTTTGCTTTTATTTTGCCGTTTCTAAATACTTTAACAGTTATAAAAGTACCTAAAATCTATTTAACTAAAGTTAAATGACTCAAAGTTATAAGTAAATCTACCCTGATTACTGTTGAGTATTATAACAAAGTAATAATAGTGCTTTCAAACGATTAATCATGATTAATCACATCCAAAATAAGTTTTTGTTTACATAATGTGTGTGTACTGTGTATATTTATGTAAATCTAAAAACACACATGCATGTATTTAAGAAAAATGTTGTTTATATATTAAATATTTATATAATATAAATTATATGGATATAAATATACATGTAAATATTTTCAAAACTTACTGTATGTGTATGTATTTATATATACATAAATATACACAGTACACATGTATTACGTAAACAAAAACTTTTATTTTGGATGCGATAAATAGTTTAACAGCAGTAAATAATAATAATAACAATTCAACATTCATGCCTTGAAGTTTAATATGTAGGAGTTTGTTTTAATCAAGAAGCTTTTTTTCCCCCGTTCTTTCCGGCAGTTTCTCATAGATGCCAAATGGAGATTTAGGACACTGGCATTGAGTGCTGTTAACAGCATGGCTCAAATCGGGGGATTTGGGAAATTTGAGACGTGCACTTGTCAGATTTCAACTGTGAGCAAATGCTGCATTAATATGTGAGTGAGAAAATTTGTGTGTTCAACCATCTGCAGAATGCGGTATTAAAAAACAAGCTAGCCGGCCTGAGTGGTCCACAGCTGCTGACATGGTCATTAGATATTGAATTTTTTGCTTTGTTTCCAGTGGAATTCATGAGTTGGAAAAATGTGAGTAGGAGAGCAAGGACCATTTTCTGCACTTTTTTGGTATTTACTTTAGTCTGAAAATGCTTTGAAATTTATTTAGTCAATTAAATTTGTACCTTAATTGAGCCGGGTATAGTAACACTGCTGTTCAAAATACTTGTCATTAGGACTTTTTAAATATTTTTGAAAGAAATCATTTATACTCACCAAGGCAGCATTTATTTAATCCAAATTCAGTAAAAATGGAAATTATTGAAGTTTAAAATAAATTTTCTATTTTAATTTATTTTAAAAGATAATTTATTCCTGTGATGCAAAGCTGAATTTTCAGCGTCATTACTCCAGTCTTCAGTGTCACATGATCTTTCAGAAATCATTCTTATGCTGACTTGCTGCTCAAACTTTTTTTTTTTTTTTTTTTTTTTTTCAAAAGAACAGCAGTTATTAGAAATTGTAATCTTTTGTAAAAATGTATGTCTTTTATTCACTTTTGACCAATTTATTGTGCCCTTTAACCATTAAATATTTACATAGTTTCACAATTATAGTATATGGGATATAGTATATGCTTTTTATTTTAGTGAGAATGTAAAACCAGTTCAATCGAAAGCTGCTATTAATGTTTAACTGTTTGTTTAATGTATAGACACAGTTCATATCCTGTTCCTGAGATACTGTGATAAAATGTTGTAGCAGTGACAGAGTTTCACTCATTTCCTTTAGTCTCAAATAAGAGATCAGAAGCAGGTCTGAAGTTGCTGACGACAGTTTGATTAAAGCCTTTTTTAGCCACTATTTTTGGTCCTCAGCTAAATTTCAGCTCTCACATAAACACTCATGCTGAAATAGACCAGACGGGCACAGCGGAAACCTTCTGATTTATTTGATGTTTGAGAGCTTAAATAATGTTTGTTAGTTTATCTCAAACTAAATATTAGGAGTAAATGTGACCTGGATGTTTTTTCAGTGCAATTTACCCACTCATCCTCTTTTTACAGGTCAAATTTTATTTGCTTTCTAAAATGTTTTGGTATTTTCATTATTTCCTATTAACCTCATGTTTTATCCACTAGGTGTCACTAGTAAGTCTTCTGTGCAGTGGCCCCGAATGTCATTGTGTTGAGAGAGGAACTTATCCTTAAAAGGGTTATTTATTTTGTTATTATTTTTGAAAGAAAGTCTTCAGAGACGCCTGCAGTCTCACAATTTTGTTTAAGACCGTTCACAACTTTTTAAACCAGTTACATAAAAACATAGCCTAGATTGGTCTAAATTGATACTGAACAGTCTGATTACCATTTGGTTAACTCTAGTTAGTTCTTAAGGCACAGTCTCAACATATTTATGCAACTGACCCAGGTGTGCATTTGCATCACAAAATCATTCAAGTGTTGCTTCAGTTGCTTAATGTCCACTGTTGTTTTAGTATTTAATTTATATTCTGTTATGGTATTTATTACATTTTTAACCAGCTTTTAATTTTATATTTTCGGGTTTCTTTTTTAATGTACGTTTAGCAATTGTGTGCTCTTTTGTAATTTTTATTAGCTTTTTTCTAAATTTCTTGATATTTATCTTTTAGAAATGTTAAAATTTATATTTTATTTTAGTAATTTTACTACTAAGATGCCGAAGCAACATATCTGATTTTCTAAGACTTTTATTTAATATTTAGAATTTTTTATGCTTTATTTCAATTAACAAAAAAAAAAAAAAAAAACTATTTTTATTAGTTTGTATACAATAACAACATTGAATGTTTCCTGATTTTTGTCTGCTAAATGTTTTAAACTTATGCAGAATTATTTGAAAACCATTTATACTCACAACGTGCCAAACATTATTTAAAATGTGTTTTGGATCCATTTTATACATATGGTTGTCAAAAAGGTATGTAGAAACTTGGGTCACTTTTAAAATATCTGATTGACATTGTATTAAACATCATCCAAGTTATCATCTTTTGTGTTACACAGAATACAGACAAAGCAAGTCATACAATGTTAGGGTGACATGAGGGTGAGTAAATAATGAAAGGATTTTCATTTTTGGTGAACTATCCCTTTAAGTCAGAGCCACTGTATTTGGACAAGTTATTGATGCTGTACTAAGTAACAAATCAGTGTCACCCCTGATGATTTTCAACATCAATACAGCTATTTAGAATGTGTAAAATTGAAGTATACATTGAAATTGGTTGCTGACATTGCTGAATTATTGCCCTCTCTTTATATTTCTCTCACTCTCTATTAATCTCCTATTCACAAATAGAGGCCAAAAGAGGCTCAGCCAGCTGGATGAGATTATCTTTTTTTTTTTTTCTCATTAGAAATCAACGTCAGCACACCCCCCTAAAACACACCAGTGTACCATCCTCTCTCTGAGCTCCGCCCCTCTCCGTCCTCCCGGCTGATATAAGGACACCCACACCAACTCCAAACACTGTGAGAGGGAGAAAACCACAGGTCACACTGATAAGAGAAAGGAAAAAAGAGGCCGCCGGCGTATCTGAGAGGCTCAACAGAGAGACAAATCAGAGAAGAGTCAAGGAGAGAGGAGACAGCACCACCAGCACTGAAGAAAGCTGCCTGGAGGACGCCACGTGTGTGTGTGTGTGTGTGTGCATATGTATGTTGAGACAGGCATAGGTAGATTCCAGGGATATTTGTGAGACTGACAGAGGACGAAATCCACATCATGGATCCCTCGAGTCCCTCAGAGGGCCCCGTGGAACCCAAAGAAAGGAGGAAAATCCAGTTCGCCGTCCCGCCAACAGAACCGACTCAGCTGGACCCTCGGCAGGTTGAGATGGTAGGACTTTCGTGCGCGCGCACACACACACACACGCGCTGACTGGTAGCAATGACCCTTTTGAGCTCTGAGCTACTTTATCCTGGTGAAGCAGTTTAAAGTCACTTTGAAGTGTTAGTGTGCATGATGGAGACTTGAAAATTTGGTGAATCTCTTGAACTTGTCAAGAACGTATTTCAAACTAAAATCAGATTTACTTAAAACAGATGAGGATTATTTAAAAAAAAAAAAAAAAAAAACTAAATTTTCATGACTTTAATGCAAAATAAAAATGAATTTTCATTACTCTAATGTAAAAGAAATTGATATATTTTCATTTCTATTGTACTTTATTTATGCTATTTTATTTTTTAAAAAAAGTAAAAAAATAAAAGGTAAACTTTAAAAACTTCATTTTTAAAATTAAATGTAAAAAGATTTTTAAAAATGTTACATGAATGAGAATCTAAAGAGAATAATGAAAATTACAAAAAATACAAATGTATAGCTTATAATACAAATGTATAACTTATGTATGCTATTCTATGTATGATGTTTTATTTAAAAATAAATGAAGTAATTAAAAAATTTTAAAAAGATTTTAAAAATCAACCCCCGGTTTCACAAACAAGGCTTAAGACTAGTCCCAGACTAAGATGTAAATCTGAGCTGTTTCATCTGAAAGAAACTTCAACTGATTGAACTTAAAATATATCAATGCCTTTGTTTTGTCTCAAGATGGACACCAGTAATTTTTTTTTTTTTTTTTTTTCCCTAAGGCACGTTTATAAAAATTGCTTAAATGTCCTGATTGAACTGTGGCCTAATCCTGGTTTAGTCTAAGCCCTGTCTGTGAAACCAGGCCCAAATGTTTAAAGGGGTCATATGACGTTGCTAAAAAGAACATTATTTTGTGTATTTGGTGTAATGCATTGTTTATGCAGATTAAGGTTCAAAAAACACATTATTTTCCAGATACTGTACATTATTGTTCCTCCTCTATGCCCCGCCTTTCTGAAACGCGTTGATTTTTACAAAGCTCATCGTTCTGAGAAGCGAGGCGTGCTCTGATTGGCCAGCTATCCAGTGCGTTGTGATTGGCCGAATACCTCAAGCGTGAGACGGAAATGTTACGCCCCTTACCGTATTGTGATGCCGTGTCCTGGCGTGACGACACAAAAACAATAAAACCCATTATAAACAAGGCATTTGTTGCATCCAGTGGGGACATAATTACTGATTATAATGACTTATACTGTCTTTTTACGCGTCGCGTTGCATCGCGCCGCGTAAACATTACCATGTCTGCATTTGTGATCGGAGAAACGACAAACAAGCAGCGCTACTCTACACTGCTCAAAACTCACGTTTGAATAGTCAGTGGCAAATTCTTCAAATATGAAAACATACTTACAGGCTGTGAGTCAGAAGTGCCAGACTGTCCTTGCAAAGTTGGAATTGCCCCACTTTATAGAAAGTCTTTGAGCACAGCTGGCAGGCTACTCCCAGGTTCAGGAAATAGTCCTCCGTAAAATGCGCTGCACACACTCGAATATTTGGGTTGAACTGTTCTGGAACAGTGTTGTAAACACAACTTAACCACTGATTTCTAGTTGTGTCCCCTTTTGGAAGCCCAAACAAAGTAGTTTCGCTTTCACAATGAAACACAGCGTCTCCAGGACATGGCGCCGGCGGCAGCAACAATACTACAGCGAGAATAAAAGTTACACCTTCTTTTTTTGCGTATACGTTTGGGCTGTGTTTTGCAAATCTCCCCACACCATGACGTAGACATGTGGGGACGTGTTTGAATGAGTCGTTTTAGGGGAACGTGGTCGAGTCTTAACTTTTATAAAGAATATCTCTTTGGTTTTGAGACTTTAGTCTTTGGAACTTCAGGGATCTTATCTATGCACAAACAGCTTGTAACACTCCAAAGAGAAAGGAAAACTTGAAATCGCATCATATGACCCCTTTAAAAAGAAAATTAAAAATAAGTTCTATGTTACAATAAAAAGGGAATCAAATGAAAGTAATGGAAAATACAAAAAAGTATACAACTTTCTACTTATGCTATTTTAATAAAAAATAAATTAAAAATTTAAAAGTAAAAAAAAAAAAATATATATATATATATATAAAATACCATTTTAAAATAAAAAATGCATTAAAAAATAAAATTAATTAAATGTATGTTACAGAAATGAGAGACTAATTACAATAAAAAGACATTCTGGGAGAAATATGCTTATTTATCATTAAAGTAATGCCCAAATGCACAACAATCTTAATGGTCCGAAAAATAGGCCTCATATTCTTTGTAAAATATAATTTCTCAATTTTTCTTTTAATTTTGGAGTCAAATGTGACCTGGAGTTATGTTTACCCTACACACTCACTGAGCACGCTCATAAAATGCTAAGTTTTAAGGCTATAAATCTGTCCTGGAAATGGTAAACGGTGTGTGACCTGGACTGGGGTGAGCTGATGTTCTGGATACCAGGACGTGGTTTTATTGCCTCTGCATGCAGTGGCTAAATTGCACCGTTTTCATGTGCATGTTTCTAAGTCCGCTATTGATTTTGGCCTGATTTTGGATTTTTGCACAGACATTTTTGAGATAAAGAGGTGCACGGATGGCTGTGAATTTCTTTTTTTCTGGATCTCTGAGAGTGCAGATGCAAGACTCTGTGTGTGTGTGTGTCATCCTGGACCAGTTCCCTGTCCTGTTGGTGTTGTAATTTTAGTCTTAACAAAGTGGGTCAGGGAGCTGTTCTGTACTGCGCTGCTGCAGAGATAGGCCAGCGAATCATCCTCGCGAGACACAAGTTAAAAGAGGTGAGAGGAAGAGGCCTGATGCGTCTGTGCTCTATAGCAGTTCACATAAACATCTGTAAACACATTTATTCGGTAAAGGTATTATTCATACAAAAATGAAGCTACATGCCTTAGTTACTCACCAAATTGACTTTTTAATGGAACGCCAAAAGAGAAGATTCGAAAAATGTCTCCACTCCAAATAGTCTGTATGTTCTGAATGGGAAGGATGTGTGTTGATTGTGTGCTTTAAGCCTCTTCTTGAGATGGAAGCATGTGTTGTGCTTGTTGGTGCCAGATTTCATGAATGGATGGGTTGCGCTGGGTTCTAGTGCTGGCAGAGCAGAGGGTGTGACATGAACAAAACCTGATGATCATCTTATCTAGCCTGATTTAAAATGATCCAAAGCGCATCTTGAGCTTCAATGAAAGGAAGAACATCTGATCATTTTGTCTTAAATTTAAATCTAAGGTTGTTTCCAACATCATTTGATGATGTGTACATCAGCTTCTCTTTCCTTAATCGTATTTTTCGGCACATGGAAACAGTCCAGCAGCGTCTGTGGAACAGCTTGAGCTGAATGAGTTTTTTCTGGCTCTCTGGGTCTAACCGAATCTTCTGGCCATGTTTCAAAATTACACTTGCAGCTAAGTAATTAATCAGATATATCCATATATCATCAAGGAAGCATTACATTCATCAAAATTGACAGTAAAGAAATTTATACTGTTACAACAGATTTCTATTTCAAATAAATGCTATTTTCTATTCACTGTATTCTGAAGAGTTTATGACGCTTTCTACAAAAATATGAAGCATCACAATTGTTTTCAACATCGATAATAAGAAAGTTTCTTGAGCAGCAACTCAGCATATTAAAATGATTTCTGGAGGATCATGTGACTCTGAAGACTGGAGTAATGATGCTGAAAATTCAGCTTTGCATCACAGGCATAAATTACGTTTTAAAATATAGTCAAGTACTTTATTGTCATTGTGTAACAACGAAATTTCTCTTGTGACAACCCCAAGGTGCATTTAAATTAAAAATGAAACGATACAAATGGTTAACAATACATATACAAAAAAACACAGTTGTTAATAAATAATAAATAAAAAATAAAATAGTTAATAAATAATTAGTTATCATAGCGATACAATAATGATTCAAATATAAAAAAAAAATGAAATTATTGTGAAACTTAAAATTACACGGAGTATGGCAAAATGCCAGATACAGTGTGTGTGTGTGTATATATATATATATATATATATATATATATATATATATATATATATATATATATATATATATATATATATATATATATATATATATATATTCTCCAATAAAAATGTTATTTTATATTGTAATAATATTCCACAATAGTACTGTTTTTACTGTATTTGTGATCTGTTAGACTCGTGATTAATGCTTAAAACAAGAAATTTTAATTCTATAAATTCAAGACATTCTTTGACAAGTTTTCAAGTGATTTTATTTAAAGATTGGGTAACACTTTACAATAAGGTTCCATTTGTTCATATTAGTTAACTACATTAGTTAACATTAACTATCAATGAAAAATACATTTAAAGCATTTATTAATCTTAATGTTGATTCCAACTAACGTTAACAAAGATTATAAATACTGTAACAAATGTATTGCTCATTGTTAGTTAATATTAGTTGATGCATTAAATAGTTAACAAATGGAACTTTATTGTAAAGTGTTACCAAAAATTGTAATAAGGATTTTAACTAGAAATGCAAAGAAAATTATTTTTGCAGTGCAGGTGAAACCTGAGTGTCGTGCGTCAGTATGTGGACACCACAAAGGACTTGGACAGGGTTGCGTGCCACTTCTTAACTTCATATATTAACAGAAATCAGGGTTGCTACTTCGCCGTCCTACTTTTTATAATTGCCTTCGAACCTTCAGCTACTTTTGTAACAAGGACCTCTAAAGAACAGAGATCACTGAAGACATTAAGATGTGAACTAGTAACCTGCTTCATTTCTTTATAAACACCCATTACATTCACCTTTATCTTATTTAGGATACACACTAGATGAAGTACAGATCCAAACTATGGCCTCTATATATACGGCAGCACACTTTAACTTTAGATGTCCCAAAGGGGATAAAACACCCAGGGAACTTCATCAGCCTAGATCTGAATTTCATTATGAGGCTGAAATGAATGTCTGTTACACAAAATTATGAAAAAAATGTTTGGATAAATGGACAAATTATCACCTAGTTTAGAGTAACATTAGTGTAAAAATGGATATTGTGCCCTAGTTTACTTCTAATTGAATAATGGCATAAGGGCCACTAATGTTTTTACTGTTGTTGTTGTTTTTTTTTTTTGTGATGGGGTCACATGAGGAAGTTATCATTGACAAAATGCCCTGCTATTGGGTTTTATGAACTGTATTTTTTTTCTTGTCAGTAATGGTGGGAAAGTTTAATAGTTTTGCTGTAGTCAAGACTTTAAGGTTTGTCTACTTTAAGTCAATGAAGTAAAAAGTGCGAAAGTTCATGAAAGTTGTCCTAATACAAGAACACATTTTGGTTTTAGGAAAACTTTGAAAGGTTTGATCCACTTCAAATGTTGACTACTGTATATGACTACTAAAAATAAGTTTAATTGTGTCTCAAGTTACAGTCATCTGGGCCAAAATACACTTGATATCATTTTATGTGCATCACACAGTGGGGAAAAAAAGCAAGACAATGCACTTCATTGTAGCAACTACGAGTTTAAGTAAACAGGAAAAAACAATGGTGTACAGGACAAAACATGAAGAGTGATGCTCATGAATGGTTTATGTAAGAGAGTGATTTAGTGTAGACACACAATCTGCATGACAAACACTGCTAGAGGAAACATCTAATACAAATACAAAACACAAATATAAATGTTAACCAGTATTTTACTGAACTCCTTTAAACTACAGTATACTACCATTTTGTTTTAAAGGTTTTGTAAGAAGCTTTCCAAGGCTGCATTTCTTTATAGTAAAAACAGTAATATTGTGAAATTATTTTTGCAATTTTAAATAACTGTTTTAAAATGTAATTTATTCCTGTGATCAAAGCTGTATTTTCACCATCATTACTCCAGTCTTCAGTGTCACATGTCCTTCAGAAAGCATTCTAATATGCTGATTTGCTGCTATATATAAGCCAGTGATTCTAGAAAGACTGACTACAAGATTATGGTTTCTCCAAAGGTAAATGTCACTATATTATTGTCCTCTCTAATCCCAGGAGACTATAGATTGCTATCAGAGCTGTCAGACCTTCATCTGATTGAGAAGTTGTGAGAGTATTTATACTGGCCTAACATAAAGGACACTTAGGGGTTTATTGATTACTGTCTATTTACCTATGACCTAAAAATGCACAGGGTCATCACACAAGCCACTAGACTAAACAGCTCCTGCGCTTGAAGGAGGACAGTGAAGTATTGATCAACTAAAGGAATGTTCTGAGTTCAATACAACTGAAGCTCTATTGACAGATTGTGACATGTTCCACACTGCCACTTATTTCATTTTTAGACAGTTTGAAGCACTGATGCATTTCTTTGGCCACATACACACTACACACTGTAAGTTTCAGGAGTGACAACCGCATTTAAATGCAGGAGTGAGTCCCGTAAATTATCGTTCCATGTGTGCACAGAACACCAGTCACTCCCGGATTTGTAACTATAGCAACAGCAGGAGTGAAGAAGAATTTAGCCGTTTGGTATCTGCCATTTTTTGGCTAAAGACATTTTTTGTCCGTTGATTTTAACTAAACTACAGCTGTGTTTTGTTTATGCTCGGGAGGCTGCTTTAGAGAGCGCTGTCTTGCAGTGTTGCCATGTCCTCATATTTACAAGTGCTTTTAGGCATGTTGTTTGGTCTTAGCTCTTTATGGCGTTAATGAAATGGTCTGTTGCGGATATGAGATATATGATTTTTTTAAAACGTAAAGCATTTGGGTGTTTGTTTCTTTTGTGTGCTTGTCCTTGTTTGTTTGTTTTTTTTCTATGAAGATCTGGCAACACTGACACTTTACCACAAGGCTCATGAGCACAACTAGTCCTGCGTCAAAATGTTCTGAGGTTAAGACTTCTTTCACTGTCATTCTCTTGCATCTCACATACAGACGAAGACATGTCTGGTGCACGTTCAAATACGTCATTAACAACTAGTTGTTCAGTTCAGTTCCGTACACACTGCGTAGAATTTCTGTAAATGTGGTTGTCACTACCATTTTTCGGGAGTTAATGCGGTTGTCGAATGTGGTTGTCACTCCCATATTTTAGTGAATTATGTGTGTACAGAACGCGATTGAGTAAAAGGTGAACTGACGACCAAATTTAGCTGCAGTGTATACGTGGCCTTTTATTTGTTGGTTTTGGGTTAGTCTGTGAGATCTGTCATTCATGGTGTAGTGCGGTGGTTGCCATGAGTTTGTTGGTTTGCTTTGCTTTCTATCAGCAGTGAACTTTCAGTCCTTGACCTCGGGTCACTCAAGGGGGATTGTGCCTGTAAAAGTGGAATGCAAGTGCTTTGGACAAAAGCATCTGCAAATTGAGCAAACATTTTATTTTATCTTTTATTTTATAATGGATCAGATGTAGATTTTTTTGTTTTGTTGTATAATAGACTGTGCAGTTTTTTTATTTTATAATAAACTGGATGTAGGTTTTTTTAAATTTTATAATAGATTAGATGTAGATTTTTTTAATTTATAGTAGACAGGATGTAGACAATGTAGTTTTTATATTAATTTTTGAATAATAATTATCATTTACAATAGAACAGATGCAGATTTTTTTTTTATTTTATAATAGACAATGTAGATTTTTGTTTTATATTCCATAATAGATTGGATATAGATTTTATTTGATATTAATATGAATATAGATTTAATTTGTTTTTATAACAGTATGGATGTAGATTTTTATTTTAAACAAGGTGTTTAATTATATATTATAATGTAAACACAACAATTTGAGTGAAAATTTGACAAATACATTTGAATTTTAAAAATATGAATTTATCTTAGTTTGTGGTGTTTCATTTTGCATTATTGACAGCACACAAAATTTAATGCTCATGTTCTCCAGCTTTGAGAATGATTCAAGGAGCCTATAAGTGACTTAGAAATAGTGCAGAAATATAAATATTTCTAATCTATTTTATAACTCCGTATTCTCTTACTTTAATAACCTTCGGCTACTTTCAGATTTTAACTGTATTTTAAATCTCAAATTTCCAATGTGGCCTCAGACTCTAAACATAGCTTGAAACTAAAAGCAAAAGGCCACATAATATATTACATAAGGCGATGGTGCCTGCTTGTATTATAAAGCGGTGATGACGGCACCAGAGATTGAGATTATGTAATTTGAGCAGTGCGAAACTCTCATTGAACTCTCACAATGGTCAAGCTACGCTCCACAGCCAGTGACTGGAAATCTGCTGAAGCGCTGCAGAGAAATACGGCCTTCTGGGACACGAGTGAAAAACACTGCGTAAAAAGTTGCTAGACTCTGGATTTTAGAGTTAATCCACTATCTACACACACACAGACTCATTGACGTCACAAGGTGACCTTTGGTGCCGTTTGTGTTTGTGGGTAAACAGAAATGAACAAGGACTCTGATTTTATTCTCTAAGTCTATCCACAGGGACAGACACCATCAGATTCACTGCTCAATTCATGCTGAAGTGTGTATGTGTTGAGGATGTGTATGTCCAGCTTCATTTAGCTGAGCCCTACAAAAACATAGCCTACTCTGGTGATACCGTGGTACTTCGCTATACTGCATACCATAGTATTAAATGATTACTATATTCATATACAATGGTATATGGTTCTCCAGGGTAAAGAATAAGCAATGGTATCATGCATCTGCATATCTAAAAAGTACCAAGATAACATTTTTTGCATGCAGGAAAAGTTGGACTTGAGAGTAATTTAATTAAACACATTTGCTTGGTGATATAAATAATAATTATATACATTATTACAATAAATTGAGCCACACATTACTGTATGTATTGAATAAAGTGTATAGGGTATATATGTCAACTTGGTCTATATATATTTATTAAAATGCATTTTATTATATTTTATTATATACTATTCAAATAAATGTCACTCAGTTTACTGTAATTATAATGTACATCTCCGAGCAGCTAGGTTGTTGCTTGCAGATTGTTTCTTAAAATGTCTCTAAACCATGAGCGTTTCTAGTCTGAAATGCGAAAAATGTTGTAACTGTTTGTGTAAAAGTAAAACACAAATATTTAACAGAACCTGAGGGAAAGGAAGGACTCATAATATCATAATGGCAAATCCATCTGGAACACAGGACTTTCTGCTTGCGTAGAAGACACTGTTAACCTGTCATCATCACAACTGTTTTGTTAATGAATTTAACGTGTCTGCACCGCGTGTAAAGACAGTTACCAAAAACAGGAAAGATTTTGAGTGCTCTAGTTATTTTATGTGCACAAAGATGTAGCTGATATTGTCTTTTCCTCTGTATAATGATGTCATTTGTGTACGTAACATGAGGTGTGACTTGAGTCAGAGAATAAGAACTTAATAAAATGACTTTGTCAACCCCAAAAAGCGGTTTGGTTTGCCAGACAAAACATCAAGTGTTTAAAGAACTATATAAACTGGATGTTTGTACTTTCCTTAAGTAAATGTGAGTGGTGTTGCTGCCATGATGCTAGGGTGCTACGGATAATTGCAAAGATGTTGCTATGTCGTTGCTAAGGTTTTTTGAAGGGTTTTTTTTATTTTTTTATTTTGCTGTATGTTTGCTAGGATGTTCTTCTGAGTGGGTTTTAATGTGTTAATTGGTTGCTAGGGTATTCTAAGTGGTTTTAATGTGTTATGCAGCAGCTAAGGCAGGGCTATTCAATTGGTGGCCCGCGGGCCCAATCCAGCCTGCCAATCATCTTCATCCAGTCCGAGGGAGAAGTACATGCAGGTCGCACATATGGAGACCGCAGCATCAATAGACGGCAGCGTTGACAAACGCTTGTATGAGGGAGTTATGAGATATCCACCACTCTAGTTTAACCGAGTATAAAGACAGTGTTATCGGTCATAACTTCTGTTGAGAAATTGCGCAAACACTGGACGAAAAGTATTATCAAATGAAGTTGAAAGGCTGTGCGTTCGGCTGTACGCATAAAACTGAGCCACTTCGGACAGAGCGCCAGTAGCACTTCAACGGACAAAAACACACAATTATGACATGCGCGGTTTTGGCGAGCTACCTCGTAAACGTATTCTTAAATGTTATATCTTAAATGAGTTATAAAGTCTTAAATGACCGTAAAGAGTTGGGAGAATTGAATATGAGTCAGTTCTGTGTCATGTGCATCAGGTTTTAAAGAGACAGCGGTGATTTTAAAGTGAAATCTGCTGAAGTCTGTCTTTGATGGAAATCAAAGAATAAAAGAAAAACAGAAATCGTCACTGACTGCTCTAGTCGCTGATTAATTTTTGTAGCTTCAATAAGAATAATCTAATTAGTTTATGCATATACAATTTATAGTTTGTGAAGATTGTTTTAAAATTTTTAGAATTTTATAATTATAGAATTATATGATTAATTACAAAAAAAATTGATTTTTTTAATTGATAGACAGCACTAATGTTAAATGGGTCCTATTATGCTTTTTCACTTTTTGAATTTTAGTCAGTGTGTAGTGTGTATGTTTGGGCATAAAAAGATCTACAAAGTTACAAATCTCAAAGTCCACTCCAAAGGGAGATATTTCGTTTTTAAAAAATCCCTTTTCAAGAACTACAACAAATGGCTCGTTTGGACTACAAAGTTTTCCTGTATTTGTGACATCACAGATTGGACCATTAGAATATCATTCAAATAAATCCCGCCTCCGGAAATTCGAATGCACGTTTCAAAATCGAAACCCGGTGCGGGTGTTTTTATATAACTTTATTTCTGATGGAAACCGACTGTCTTCAGAAAATTTTGGATGTCATTTTCATTTCCTCTCGCATGTAATGTCTGATAAAGCAGTGTTGGTGAGCGGAGCTCTGCTTTGTGTACAGCGTTACCGGGGAAACCTCGCTCTCTCCCACTCCAACAGCACCTCCCGCTGGCAGAGAATTAATTAACATATATATGCCGCCACAAATAGTGTAACTGTGGGACTATGGTATAAATAAATTAAACTGTATAACAGTTTCACTGCAATTCATGTTATAATGATAGAATTAAAGAACAATAAACATAATACATATTACCGTTGCACTTATCTGTACATAGAAAATGCAGTTATTTTTAAGCTGTTGTTGACATCCAATCTAAAACGTGATTTAGCCAAAAAAAACAACAACAACAGCATCGTTACCACTTTAATATGTCTTGCAATATCCGTGCGTACAAAGGTTCTGTGTGATCCTCTTGTTCAATATTCTCAGGGTCTAAATTGATATGGCAATATTGACGAACTTGCTGTTTTGGCAAGGGGTGGGGCAGTACTGAAACACGTCTAAGCTGTTCTCCAATCACAACGCACTGGGACAGCTAACCAATCACAACACATTTTGTTTTTCGGAAGGCGGGCCTTAATCAAACCCAGAACTAATCGAGCCGTTTGTGCCAGGCTGGGGAGGAAGGTATTGTAATAATGTAAATTATGTGAAAAATAATGCGATTTTCGAACCACCAAGCATGAGAGCATGTTCTAGTAAACCCCCAAAACAAAATCAAGACTTTGCAAAAGAGCATAATAGGACCCTTTTAACCTTTTATAAATGTTGGTGTTGGTAATATTAGTTTATTTTACTGCTAAACGTGCATTTCAATTTAATTTCTAATTTTATAGGTACCGCCAGAAAGCGATCGGAATGGCGCCCGCCCCCTTGGCCCCCTTCAAATTTTCAGTTCGATAATCTGGCCCGTAAATGAATCTAATTGAATAGCCCTGAGCTAGGGTGTTCGAAGTGATATAAAGGTGTTCTTATGTGGTTGCTAGGGTGTTCTAAGTGGTTTAAATTAGTTCTTATGTGGTTGCTAGGGTGTTCTAAGTGGTTTTAATGTGTTATGTGGTTGCTAGGGTGCTCTAAGTGGTTTTAACGTGTTATGCAGTGGCTAGGGTGTTCTAAGTGGTTTTAATGTGTTATGTGGTTGCTAGGGTGTTTTAAGTGGTTTTAATGTGTTATGCGGTTGCTATGGTGTTCTAAGTGGTTTCAATGTGTTCTTGTGGTTGCTAGTGTGTTCTAAGTGGCTTTAATGTGATATGTGGTTGCTAGGGTGTTTTAAGAGGATTTAATGTGTTATGTGGTTGCTAAGGTGTTCTAAGTGGTTTTAATGTGTTGTGCGGTTGCTATGGTGTTCTAAGTGGTTTAAATGTGTTCTTGTGGTTGCTAGTGTGTTCTAAGTGGCTTTAATGTGTTGTGGTTGCTAGGGTGTTCTGAGTGTTTCTAATGTGTGGCTATGTGGTTGCTAGGGTGTTTTAAGTGGTTTTAATGTGTTATGTGGTTGCTAAGGTGTTCTAAGTGGTTTTAATGTGTTATGTGGTTGCTAAGCTGTTCTAAGTGGTTTTAATGTGTTATGTGGTTGCTAAGGTGTTCTAAGTGGTTTTAATGTGTTATGTGGTTGCTAGTGTGTTCTAAGTGGTTTTAGTGTGTTATGCAGTTGCTAGGGTGTTCTGAGTGGTTCTAATGTGTTCTTATGTGGTTGCTAGGGTGTTCTGATTGGTTCTAATGTGTTATGCAGAGTGGTTTCAATCTATTGCTGTGTGGTTTCTAGGGTGCTCAGAGTGGTTCTAGCATGTTGCTTTGTGGTTGCTAGGGTGCCAGTTTGATTTTTAGTGTGTCACTGTGGTTTCTAAGTGGTTTCAGCATGTTGCTTTGTGATTGTTAGTGCACCGCTTACTGTGACTTTATTCTACGCATCAAACTGACGCATTAAACTGCTGATCATTACAGGTCATTGTAGAGAACAAAATCATGAATATGTAGTTGCATCGCATCAGATAAAACTTTGGTAAAACCAGTGATCATATCCTCCTCCAAAGTGCTGGTTTTATCAACCCCAAGACCTTATAAATATGACCTTGTCTCCAGGCAAACTGATACTCTTGGAATTTGTGGAAAGTCAGCCGGCCTGACTAGAGTTTAGTGTGTAATATGCATCAGACGGTCAGTGAACAGACAAACAGTGTTGTCTGAGATTGCAGGAAATATTGAATAGTGCAAGAACACATGCATGCCAGTTTTGTTTTGAGAGCATAATACTCACACAGCCAATTAGGTCAAATGCTAATGCACATCCAAGAGTGAAAAAGGTTGGAGATGGAAAAGTTTGCGAATTGCACAACTTTTTTTTCAGTGTGAGTTGAGAAGATAATGTTTTATGTCAGTTGGCAATTGTGTATACATGGCATATGTAATAGAAAATCGGGTAAAGAGTGTTCTTTTCTTTAGACTGCATGGAGTTCTGAGAAGAAACTGTCTGGATTTCTGCATGATTGGCTTCAAAAAAATGTGCTCTGAACCTCATCAAAGTTAGTTGTTGCAAACAACACAAAAGCCATTTGACTCTGTTTCTGTTTTACCCCTACAATGTGGCACCGTCATTAAACAAATGTTAATTTTGTGAATCTTTACATTGTGGAGGAGGATTTGCCACAGAACACTTTGTTTCCTCCAGAACACTGTGAACTCTGCTCCAGTGCTGCTGAAGAACATCCAGGTGGCCTTGTGGGATATTTAAAAGGGTGACAATTATTTATTGTCCTTTATTTGGTGAGCTTGTTGGTAACATTCAGAAGTTTACTCTTATTCATTGTTTTTCATTATGTAGACTCACCACATAATGTATCAACATGCATAAAGCACAAAAAAAGCCAGTACAACTTGTTTCTACAGTTCTACAGCAAATGTTTGAATTAAAGACAAAAATGGCCAGATGCTGCTGCAGAACCTTTTTAAAGGCAGGATAGATCATTTGGTTCAAAACCATTTTGTTGTTAAGCTGGTTGAAAGTCACATCCAGATAGCAATCAATCACTGAATCAAGTGGTCTGAAAGTATTTATATCCTCTGTGAAAGGCGTATGAGCATAAAATGTTTGTCCAGTCATATTCATGCACCCTGTTCACGCAGACATGATACGTCATCAGCGTGGTCCATTACGCTACTGCAGACTGAGTGAGAATGGAATGTGTTATTATTGTAATATTATGCACTTTGTACTGTAATGTTTTCTCGCTGGTGAATGAGACCGCATTCATGTGTTTTGGAGGAGGCGTGGCTTTGGAGGGTGATTTGCAGGGAGGGTGGGATCTTATGCTTTCAAAGCTAGCTTGCTATTGCTGGCCTCTCTGAAATCGGCCTGTCTTTGAGGTATACAAAGAACATTTTATTATTTAGTTCTTCAGAAACCATGTATGTTTCTCTGTAATAAAAATCTTAAAAATAACATGAAGAACCTTGAAATCTCCATTCCGCATTCCGTTTTTTTAAAGTGGAAAAAGATTCTTTAGATTATTAAAATGTTCTTTACACTTAGAAAAAATGGTTATTTTACTGTTCACTGAAAGGTTCTTTGGGGAACCCAAAATAGTTCTTCAATGGCATCACTGTGTAAACCCACTTTTAGGATCTTAATGTTTGAGTGTTAATGTCAAGAACTACTTTTGATCTCTATATTCTTAATAGAGCCTTGCATGTTAAAAATAACCAATTAATAACTTTTATTTTTTACGGTGAAAGTTTGTACTTATATAAGGATACATTTACATGACACCGATGTAACAAAAACAGAAAAGTTTTTCCTTTGTGCTTTTGAAAAGTTTCACGTACAAACGACTAAAAACGCTGTATTATGCATGCCAGGCCAGTATTTGACGGTCACTTTGTAAACAAACACTACACGCCTGCGCACACATACATGCCTATAGACTGAAAATGTAATATGAATGTGCATTACGTCACCATTTTCACAAATTTGCATTTTGTAGTTTACACAGAGATGACTACAGTATCGTTTTCACAAATTGCACTTTTTCAAAAGTTTGCATTTCTAGGTCCCCAAAATGCCATTGCTGTTGAAATGAAAGGCAAAAATTCACAAATGTTCTCAGTTTTTAGTTGAAAACGGTGTTGTGTAAAACCCCCAAAGAGTTTAGCTCTAACCTTGGTCAAACTTACCCTGTAACTTTCTAGTAATCCAGAAGGCCTTGATTAGCTGGTTCAAGGGTGGTTGATTAGGGTTGGGGCTAAACTCTGCAGGGCTGGAGTTGAGAACTGCTGTGTTAAAGGAAGTCTTGTGTAATCCTCCTTCAAGGCTTCTGTTGTTCTACTTCAAGGTTCCTCTGAAATCTAATCAGGTGCTCTTTTGCGAAAGACGTTCTCTTTTGATCAGTGCTCTTCACTTGAGGTTAGTTTTGGATCGAACTTATTGATTGGTAACCTCATTTTCAAATAAGTTTGACAGTTGATTTGTGAAATTGCATTTATCTGAAATTATCAATTGTAATTAAAACAGAAAAAATACTTTATTGTCCCTAGAGGGAAATTTGTCTTGGACCCCACTGTGAAGGTCACATAAACTATTCTCTTTTAGTGAACTTTCAGTTAAGAATTGAGAGGTTTCAGTCAGGATTTTGCCATGATGTTGTTTCTTTACCTGGCAGAGTTCCTAGAGGACTAGGATTAGTTGAGGAAGAGCTATTTTCTTGAGATCATTAGTCAGTCAGTAGCTTCGTTGTGCTCTAAAGTCACTTTTTCCCATTTGTGTCCTTGTACATTTGGTATTTGTATGAATGTTTTCTGTTCAGGGACTGTTGGGTAGAGGAAATCGAAAGGGTTTGAGTGGAGGGAGGCTTCAGATACAGTTCTCTAATTCACATTTTTTGCCCAAGCTGTCACACGTGCAATGATATATATTCAAAATGTCCTCATTAAAGTCAACATCTAGAACAGGGTTTCCCAAATGGGGATGTTGCAGGGGGTTTGTGATAGACTGTGGAAGAAAAGAATTGCAATTAAATTCAAATGTAACACATGTAAAGTAAACAAATACAGAATGGTTGATTTAAATATGACAAATAACAAACCTATATCACAAGCTAATATGCAATGTATTATGATGTTGCTGGAGGACTGACCCTGTAATAATTTTACTGTTAATCACTGAGTAAAAGTGTCCTGGCTCCTCATTCATACTTATGCAAAATGTTATGATTTTATTTCAATTACAGATTCGACGACGAAGACCAACACCTGCCACTTTGTTCAAAGTAGCAGACCAAACATCTCCTGAGGATGACATCTCCACCCATCAGGTACCACAGTGCCACCTCAGTTCTGGAGGTTAAACTGCATTCATAATACATTCGCATGGAAAAGACGAATGAATGAACAATGTTGAATTTATGTATAGCTTTATGTTGTGTATATCCCTTACAATAAACATACTGTGGCCAAGTGATTATACAGTGATGATATTATATATTATATACATATACTGTTGTATCTCTGTGATACATGATAAATAATACCATAGTAAAACCATTGCACTAATATATATAATATAATTTTTCATAATAATTTCAAGATTTGTTCTTTGTTGTTTATCCATTTACAATATTTACCAGAAAAATTTAAATATTCCTATCAGGGTTATTGTTTAAAACATTTTCAAACATGAAATAAAATAAATTATAAAATTTAAAAAAAGTTGTTTTTTTTTTCATTTATTTTGTTATATTACTAAATTACCTAAAATGAAATAAACTACAAACTTAAAAACTATATAGACATTAAAAACTAATAAAAATGACAAAAAAAAAAACACAACAAAATTACTAAAACTCTAAAATGAACAGGAAAAAAAAACAGAAACGGAAAAAAGGAATAAAATCTATAATAGCACATCAATGGTTCTAAAACTATTATAAAATTAAAATTTTTATAATTAAGCTGAACATTAAGGAATTAAGGAATATTAATTAATTGTACAAGTATTATATGTAATCATTTTAATTTACTTAATAATTTGATTTTGCATAATATTTGACCTATATACTTTATTATAATATTAGTACATTATGATATTTGATATGATATACGTCTGATTTTAAGGATTTTTATTTATTTTATTTTTTTTACCTTTGTATAATAAAAATAATTGTGTAGGGGTTGACACTTGATGTCAGATGTGTGTGTGTGATATCATATGTCCATTTAACATATATGCTATCTTCAGTGGGTTGTAGGAGAAAATGGTGTCCTCAAGCCAAAACGAATCAACCCAAATATCTACCAGCCACCATCATTAAAAGGTAAAAGCCTGTAGTTTTGCCTGTGATGTGTGATCTGTACCCACTGTATTGTGTATATTCCTTTGGTATACATATTGTTTCTGAAGACTTTCCTGCACTGTGCCGGCCCTGGGTTTAAAAGCTCTCCCAAGCTGCAAGTCTGTTTTTCCCATTTTGCCATGCGTGTGTGTGTAAGATTAGAGATGGTGACAGCTGTGATGGGTGTGAGTCTGTGCTGCTCTGGATCATCCTGGATTACAGCAGATAGCATACAGCTGCAAACACACACACTTCTAGAGAACAGACGTCTATCAGACCAATGCACTACAAAGACTGTGACCCACTGAGGACAATCTAGATTACTAGATTATGTCAACATAACGGTGCTGTTGTTTTCATCTTTGGTTCCATTTAGATCCATTTTCATTGACAGCAAAAATAAACAAAATAACTGGCCGTATTTTGTCTAAATTGTAACTTATTAACTTAACTTATTAATTCCATTTGATATCAAGGTGATACTGAGTTTGACAGCACTACTGCTTTTCTAATATTTCTTAATTGTCTCATCCATTTCTTAAAAGTTCATCCATTTATTCTCTTAGGAAATTCTATGAGAAACCGTAGAAGCTTGTTTTCACCAAGATAAAAATAAAATGTAATTAATTCTCATATTAACTCAATTCTGAGGGGAAAAAAATCAGAACTGAGATAATTCGCAATTTCATGGGGGGAAAAAAAACAGAATTGTGATAGAAAAATAGCAATTACATTTTAATGTGCAATTACATTTTAGAATTGCGAGAAAGTAATTCAGAATTCTGACTTTATTTTATATATTGGAATTCTGACATTTTTCGCAAAATTGTGAGAAAAAAGTCTGAATTGTGGGACAAAAAGTCAAAATTACCTTTATTTTTTTAAATTTTTTATTCTATGGCAGAAACCAAAAGAAAATAAATTGGACAGTGATGACAAATTTGTTTTATTAGTAATGCGTGAAATTAAAAGAAGGGAAAATAGCTATGCATTACTGTGATATTGTCTCTGGATGTGTGTGTTGTCTGTTTTGTGAATCGCCTATTTGTAAAAAGACAGGTGGTTTATCCCTGTCCATACATGTCCCGTCATTGTAGAGGAAATAAAACCCATTCTGGCTGGCACAGTGCAGAAGTCTTGCTAAAAAGTAAACAGACCCATCCCTCTTTACCCCTGTGTGTGTTTGTGTATGTTCCTGTGTTGTCGCTTGTGGTTTGATGATCCCTGATTTGTGAATCCCCCTGTGTGTGTTTGTGGTCGTGTGTTTATAGCCGTGCAGCAGATGGCTGAAGCTCACATGCAGAAATTAGGTGTGTATTCTCATGTAGAGGAGGAAGGGGAGGAGCCTATTCAGAGAGGGGGGGAGGAGATTTCCTCATCCTGCACACCTGGTAATCTTAATGTCACATCACAGATGAACTCTCCACATATGCATGTTACGTTGTCAGTATTATATTTAGTTTTTTATCATTTAATTTGAAAAAGTTACTGCTGAATATTCACATCGGCCTTGCAAAAACAATAGTAAGAGAAACTTATGTTCACACTTTCTCAAATATTATGTCAGATTAATATTACTAAATACTTTCTACTATTATGACTATTAGTTTTAAAGGGGTAAATGTAAAGAAAAGTTAAGTTGTAATGTTTATTTTAATATTTCTATTGCATTATGCATGTATAATATATTTAATAACTTCAAAAGTTAATGGTGATAAATAAAATTAAATGTTTTATTAAATGGAAACAAAACAACAATACCAAATAATGTGAGCTGTTACAGTATTCTGTTAATTATATCAGTAGTAAGTGATAAAGACGCAGATAACAGTTTTCGGTAACACTTTATTTTAAGGTGTCCTTTTTACACGTTACATGTACTTACTATTATAATAACAATGAATTATGCATAATTACATGCAAGTAACCTTAAGACAAACCCTAATCCTAATCCTAACCATATACTAAGTGCATGTAGTTAATATTAATCAGTATTTAAATGTATAATTACACTGTAACAAGGACATCTTAAAATAAAGTGTAATCCAGTTTTCTGAGAAATATATTGTAGGCACACATTTAGACTCTATTATCACTGTTTTTATGCAATTGGAGGTGGACTTTGGGTTATTGCTTTTTTAAAGACTTGTTTTTAGTGGAAAAACTTGTTACTTATTTTTTTTAACATTTCACAAATGTGATCTTGGGTTCAGAGTACAGGCTTTTATTGTGCATTCCACAATTTTAGTGCAAATTTCTGCTTTTTATAAAATAAAATAAAAAGTTCTGTCTTAGTCTTTTATTTAACATCATTTTCTTATATTGTGCTACTCTTTCTACATATCATATTTGCATGTAGCATTCAACCTAAAACATCAGCCAGTCAAATATGAGATTATCTGTTGATTCCATATTTTATTTTAATAAATACTCATTTTAAAGATTCACAGGAGCAAAGGGGCATGGCAGAGCACCAGCCCGGCATGAGAAAGGCAGGAGCCACGGCACCAACCGATGAAGAGGAGGAAGTAGAAGAAGAGGATGAGTGTAGAAATGTGGACTGATAAATGTTGAGGAACTTTAGAGATTTTTTCATAATGCAGAACCTTGTTTGGAGATCAGAATTGTTTGATTTCTGTCTGTGAATAATTCCATCACTTGATAAAAACGGCTGTCTGTTTGTATTCAGAGACAAAAAGAGACTTTAAAAAAAAAAAAAAAACTCTGAAAGACTGAAATTTTGGAGTGATCAAACAACCTCAAACAATTCATTCACCCCGACATTGCTATGAAATAGAAATGCATAAGGTTAGTAGTCATCTAATATCATCCCTGCGTTTCATATATTCGAACAAAAAGGTAAAGTACAAATGTTTAGTTCTATGAGCAGCGCAGTATGAATGTGAAGTGTTGAGAAATGTGTTAGTGCTCATGTCATGTTTTGTGTGTTTGTTACAGTATATTTTGCGATCGGTGCATTTCTTTGGGCCTACACTGCCATCTGGAGTACAGAGAATTGTTATACTGAATCCCATGAAATCATTTGCCAAAAACAATAATCCCAGAGCACATGGAAAGGCTCAATATCTAAGTATTTAGCAGCATTATTATTTGTTAAACCATTGCCAACATCCTGGTAGTTGGACCACACTTCAAACTACAGTTAATTTAGCAGGGGAAAAAAAGAATGTTTATAATTACAAATATAATTATATTTGCATATTTATAAATATAAAAAGAAATAATTACTCATTTCTAAAATAATTTCTAAATTCACCATTGGTAAGTGTGGCAAAAACGTTTCAAATACAAAGATTTGAAGAGTACTTAAAAAAATAAATAAAATACAAAAAATCTGATAAAGACTGCAGTTATATCAGTATTCCAATAAAGGCTGTTGTGGACCATGTTAAGATCACAAATACTATTTTGCTTTTGTTTTGGTAGACATTTGCTTAATGCAACTAATCGTGGCTGACTGTGAATAACACATTCCTACAATGTTGTCTTTGTGATTCATTTGTGGTTTGTCAATGACATCGTGATCAAGGCTGCTATAAAAATCATATTTGCATAAAGAATAGAATTTGCATCTCTTCATATGACTATTTGGTTACAGATGACAAAAAAAGAAAAACTCAATTCAGTGCCTCGGGGTGAACGTTCAGTGCTCATGTACATCAGGAACACGTAAATGATTTCAGTCGATTACTGTAGTTAACAACTTGCATTAATATTAGCTGGGTAACTTATTACTTATCTTAGTTTTTAAGTTTCTTTCTTAGCAAAATCTTTTAAGGGAAAAATGTTTAACTATTTTTAAAAATGATTGATAATGATTTAAAATGAGAAGCCAACAGCCACGTGTTGCTTTTTTAAAGAAATTGTACTGCTTTATATTGAAAATAATCATATTTGTATGCATATATTCCTCCAAAGCTCATGCAGGTACATGTTGTTGATTTTGATTCACATACAATATAAAACCTGAGAAAATGTACCCAATTAGTATCGCTATCCATAGGAACTATGGAAATGTTTTATGTTAAAGTCTCTGTATCAATAAATATATTTGCACTGAATTAAAGTGTTAAAGAATATCTTCTTTTTCATGTTTTTGGATCATCATAAGGCAAACTCCATTACACAGTCTTCAAATATTGCAGTCATTTGGACAAAATTGGACATGTTTGACCTTAGTTTTAAGGGCTATTACTTTACATTTGGAAAGAAAGTATGATTTTTATACTCTGAGCAATAAAAATGTTCATCAGCAAGGCATATTTTCAGTTTAATGCCGCCAAGACGAGTGTGTGTGGGCAGTTTTGGCAAAAACATCCAGTTTCTGTTATAAACAGATGGCGGCACAGTGGTCCTCTATCCCATATCTTGAACGTCTCTGCCTTTGATGCTTTCAAAATCTGGGCTGAAACTGATCTGGCTTGGATTCCCATAAGACGTGGTCCATATTTTAGTCAAAAATCTAATTTCTCAGATTCTCCGCCGACAGCTTCTGCTTTACCGATCACACATTTGGGAGGATCCAGGATTAGGAAACTTCCCTTGCCCTGCTGAAAAAAAATCAGCTAAAACCAGCCTAAACTGGTTAGCTGGTTTAAGCTGTAAGTAGCTGGTTTTAGCTGGTCTCCCAGCCTGACCAGCTAAAACCAGGCTGGTTGACCAGTTAAAACTAGCCAACCAGCTTAGGCTGGTTTTAGCTTTTTTTTTTTTTTTTTTTCAGCGCATTAGATCCCTGTGTTTGGCATAGTGGCTAACAGATAAGTGGGGCGGCACAAGCGAGATGTGAGGCCGTGACCTACTTCACACAACATACAGGTGCATCTCAAATTAGAATGTCGTGGAAAAGTTCATTTATTTCAGTAATTCAACTCAAATTGTGAAACTTGTGTATTAAATAAATTCATTGCACACAGACTGAAGTAGTTTAAGTCTTTGGTTCTTTTAATTGTGATGATTTTGGATCACATTTAACAAAAACTCCTTTTGCTTTAATTACTGCCTCAATTCGGCGTGGCATGGAGGTGATCAGTTTGTGGCACTGCTGAGGTGGTATGGAAGCCCAGGTTTCTTTGACAGTGGCCTTCAGCGCATCTGCATTTTTTGGTCGGTTTCTCATTTTCCTCTTGACAATACCCCATAGATTCTCTATAGGGTTCATGTCTGATGAGTTTGCTGGCCAGTCAAGCACACCAACACCATGGTCATTTAACCAACTTTTGGTGCTTTTGGGAGTGTGGGCAGGTGCCAAATCCTGCTGGAAAATGAAATCAGCATCTTTAAAAAGCTGGTCAGCAGAAGGAAGCATGAAGTGCTTCGAAATTTCTTGGTAAACGGATGCAGTGACTTTGGTTTTCAAAAAACAATGGACCAACACCAGCAGATGACATTGCACCCCAAATCATCACAGACTGTGGAAACTTAACACTGGACTTCAAGCAACTTGGGCTATGAGCTGCTCCACCCTTCCTCCAGACTCTAGGACCTTGGTTTCCAAATGAAATACAAAACTTGCTCTCATCTGAAAAGAGGACTTTGGACCACTGGGCAACAGTCCAGTTCTTCTTCTCCTTAGCCCAGGTAAGACGCCTCTGACGTTGTCTGTGGTTCAGGAGTGGCTTAACAAGAGGAATACGACAACTGTAGCCAAATTCCTTGACACGTCTGTGTGTGGTGGCTCTTGATGCCTTGACCCCAGCCTCAGTCCATTCCTTGTGAAGTTCACCCAAATTCTTGAATTGATTTTGCTTGACAATCCTCATAAGGCTGCGGTTCTCTCGGTTGGTTGTGCATCTTTTTCTTCCACACTTTTTCCTTCCAATCAACTTTCTGTTAACATGCTTGGATACAGCACTCTGTGAACAGCCAGCTTCTTTGGCAATGAATGTTTGTGGCTTACCCTCCTTGTGAAGGGTGTCAATGATTGTCTTCTGGACAACTGTCAGATCAGCAGTCTTCCCCATGATTGTGTAGCCTAGTGAACCAAACTGAGAGACCATTTTGAAGGCTCAGGAAACCTTTGCAGGTGTTTTGAGTTGATTAGCTGATTGGCATGTCACCATATTCTAATTTGTTGAGATAGTGAATTGGTGGGTTTTTGTTAAATGTGAGCCAAAATCATCACAATTAAAAGAACCAAAGACTTAAACTACTTCAGTCTGTGCGCGCTGAATTTATTTAACACACGAGTTTCACAATTTGAGTTGAATTACTGAAATGAACTTTTCCACGACATTCTAATTTATTGAGATGCACCTGTAGTGATCAGTGTTTTATGGTGAGTTATGGGAACATTATTGTGTTATTTTACTTTATATTATGATACTTACTCAATATGGTAATATCTTTCTTAAAATATGATGAATGTTCAAGAATGTAATCCATATACTGATCAATATGCTGAATTATTCCAATACTGGATGTCTCAATACAGATTGTGAGTCTTAAAGGGCCATCCACTGGGCAGTACTGGAATTTTCCATTGAAGTGTACCAGTGAACTTAACCCAATGAACTTTGGGTGATTTCCAGAATATGACAGGAACAAATAAACAAGTTTGATGTATGTCTCATTGGATCACCTCCAACCAATAGGAGGCCGTAAAATAAAAGTTTTTTAAAAATGGCGGATCTGGCCAAATTCCACCATTGAAAAAGGGTGGACCTGATGTTAGTTATGGTGGGAAAGGCCATTCGCTATAAGTCAATCAGAATTGAGAGACTTAAAGTACAAATGTCATCCACTTTGTGTGCTTACCCGATAAAATTTATTTTATTTATATATATATATATATATATATATATATATATATATATATATATACGATTTATTAATGTGTTCATTACATTCTTTACAAACATCAACCAAAATACCAGTGTTATAGCCTAACTAAATGTAGAACTATGGTAATTTGATATTAGTCAGTCGTTATATATAGTTAAGGTGTTATATTAAGCTATTCAGATTTATGATTATATATATTGTATCACGTGATGCATTTTAGTTAATTTCGGCGTTTCACACTTCAGCCGCGAGCGCTTAAGCGTGGATCAGCTGGCGGATGTGACGTTTTCCCGCATCCGCTTGTTATCACGGAAGAGCAGCAGGCTGCTAGTGAGAGCGATGCGCTGATTCTGGTGAGTTTCGGCTTCGCTTTGACTCTCTCGGCTGATTTTTGATTAACAGAGGGTTATGTGCTTTTCAATGTCTTGTAAACAACTATCTGTCAACTAACCGAGAGGTCAATGCGTGTTTAAGTTTAGAGCTACAAACTTGTTTATGCTCCGATTCACGTGCTAACTAAGTGTGAATGTACTCATGAATATTCATTAGGTCTCTTCTAAATATCAAGTATGTGTTTATGAAGGGTTGTTTATCAGGGACTGAGGCAGTTTTTAGCGTCAAATATATATTTAAAGCTTGTTTACCACTTGTAGAGGAACTGCATTTTGCAGAATTGATTATAAGATGCCTTTGCTTCCCCAGTATTTATTCTCTGGTCTATTTATGTCACATGATTATATTCATTAATTCTATGGACAAATAGGTAAGAGAGGGTTATCAAACCTTAAAGCCTAGTATTAAAGGTTAAAAGGTCTCTGAAAAATCAGTCTAATCACCTTACCTCCTGTCATAATAGCAATTTCTTCATAAGTATGACAGAGATTAAGCTTGATTTAATGCTCTAAATGATTTTTAGAGTCATGTCAGCATATTCACTTGACAGTTCATAAACACAAATTAGATGGAAAATGATGACATTTAGTGATTCATTGTCACACTATTCTCCAAGATTATCACAAATTCAACCTAGTTAATGCAAACATGGTGACACTGACTACATCAACAATTTTAGTGCATCACAGAAAACTAAATGTTTACATTCACAACACGTCTATGATCACCAAACACAGATTACATATTATATGTACGTATACAGTATACATATACAATCAGATGCGCTACATAGGGAATGAATGCTTTTGTTAAGCCATGACTTTAAACCGGCTTTAAAAGCGGTCAAAGGCTGCTTGATTAGATCTTGTTCACTGTGCTTTCAGTCTTTGCATGATTGCAGTATCTCATTGCATAAGAGCCAGATAATGCTTGTATGTTTGTTTGACTGTTTAATCATCTTTGTGTCTCTGGTTTAGGGGATGTGCTCCAGCTGCATTAGTTATGCCGAGCGGCGTGGACTACAGCGAGTTGGGGGGAAGTCTTCCAGTCATTGCTTCTTTGAACGCCTCGTATTCCCAGGCGTCTCTCTCCCTTCCCTCCCCTTACTACCCCCCGCTGCCCCCGGGAGAGAGGAAAGCCTTCTCAGACGTACGCCGAACGTTCTGCCTCTTCGTTACGTTTGACCTCCTCTTCATCACTCTGCTCTGGATCATTGAGTTAAATGTGAGTTTTTATTTTGTGCTTCCAAACTGTCTCCTTGCCCAATGCTAATCATTTTTCACTGTCGTTCAGTTTGTACTTCCTTTTTAACTTCGCCCATAGTCGTGTGAGGTGAATTTTTACAGTTGATTGTACGTGCCTGTTTCACTTCCTCTGATGAAAATAGAGGCGTGCAAAATTTGCATGTTGTAATTTGCATATTAAATATATTTTGAACTTTTATAACTTTAGCATTTTTAATAATAAACAATAAAAAATCCAAAAAGATAATGCAGATAATCAGATAAATATGTAAATAAATATTTCTGTATACTTAACTGCACATGCACGTATATTTACTTAAATGTTTTTAACCATATGTTTTTTTTTTAATACCCAAAATATTTATATAGTTTAATAAAATTAAAGACTATTTTATATAGTTCTGTAGCCTATTTATGGAAAATAGTAATAAAAATGTACGTACATAATCAAATTATATATTATACTACATCAAAAAGAAAATGTGAATATTCATATAAATGTGCAAATAAATATTTTAATACACTTTATATAAGTAAATACACGCATACACATATTTTTACTTAAAAATATAAATGGTTAAAATATTTATTATGCAGTTTTGTTGCCTATTTATGGAATTAATAATAATAACAAAATATAAATATGTGCATAAACCTTTTTTTGTAATTTAATATGTATCTTTAGCATGTGACACACAAAATGGTACATTTTTGTGCATTTTAAGGTTTTCATTGAAATATTGTAGGAAAGGATGCTTGATTTGACTTTCTCTCTGTCTCTCTCAGATCAGTAAGAGTATATGGACCAGTCTTGAGAATGAGGTTGTTCACTACAACTTCAAGTCATCTTTCTTTGATATCTTTGTAAGTATCATAAAGCGAAAGCCTTGTAACTTATTGATGATAAAATGATACATTTTTATAACTGACTTCTCTACTCTATTGGTTTGATATGATCTCTCTAAGTCTTTTATGCTATTCAGTCATGAACACGCAAACACGCACTTAACTGTGTAAAATATTAATCATTAAACTGTTCCAGTTTTGGGATTTTATTTTTTGTTTGATAAAGCATTAGTCTGTTTATTTAAAGCTTATAGAGCATGAGGTGTGAGAAATTGCAATTCACACAGTTTCTGTCTCGCTACTGTCACCCACTTTAGCATGTGACATCAATAGATGTAGTCGTCCCCTACAGCGTTTCTTGTACAAGCAAGTTTTGGGTGAATTTTGGGGTATTAAAAAGGCTTCGTTATTTATTGAAGCTGCTGTCATACTTGCAAAAACAGTGATGTCGTGATCCTAGAAACATGTCGAAACTCTCTTATATTTACTAAGAATCAGCACTGAACAGTCATTGTTAAATCTTCAGTTATTACTTTATAAGCAGTAGTCTCTCTCTTTTTCTCCTTTGCTTGTTTCCGCTCAGCTTTTAGCTGTTTTTAGGTTTCTGTGTTTGCAGCTTGGTTATGCTGCGTTTCAATTGAGGCATTGGTGGGTTATTGCGGTAAGAAAGACCTCACCCTATATAAATCTCAATATTTGCATTTTCTTGAAACATTATAGAAAATAATAAAAATTACAATGTGTATATACTTTTCTTTTAATATTTGTGGTGATATATGACTTTTAAAGGCTCGGATATAATCATTGTCTTTTATTTTCTCCATTCTCAGATCACTACTCTGGTGACCAGCGCCTTCCTTATCGCCAAAGTTATCTGGTCAGATGTAAGATAGTTCATGTTTTGTCGTCTTAACCAATCTATTTTAATATTTAAATGAATTTAAGTGAAGTCACATAGTGTTTGTTCCTCAGAGAGACCACTATCAGTCCTCTGAATTCCTCATCTGTGTTATTATATTGCTGTGATAATAGAAATAGGTGTAGGACGTCATAATTCCCTCTTGTTTTTCTCAGTTGTTTAGTCAGAATGCTTTTGGTTACGTTCTTCCTATCACCTCGTTTGTGGTGGCATGGTTGGAAACCTGGTTCCTGGATTTCAAAGTTCTCACACAGGAAGCAGAAGATGAGAGAGGTGAGCTTTTTACAAGAAGAAAATTCAGGGCTGTATTGAACTGACACAAATCAGTAATAACAGCATTTGTTCACAGGGCATGATTTATAGATGATTGTAACTCAAAGTGCTTCATAAACAAATTAGTCATAAACCATCCTCTAAAGCTAAAATATTACATTATTTGTCAATAACATACTTATAAGTCTCAAAATAATTTTTCAGACATGCAGTTTGTTAATGTTTATGGGATTTATAACTTGAAAACAGCAGAAGCTTGATGATAGGTTATTTCTTTTCTGGTATTTTTATTTATTCCCTGATGGTGACTTATAATGTTAATCTTTTTTTTTTAACCAAAAACTGTCTGAATTTATTTTTTCATGACCTGGCTGTTAGGATTATGCAGTTTGAAGTAGAAGTTGTTTGCATCTGTAACTTCAAGAAATGTGAATTAAGAAATTACGATTGAAATTATGGTTAAGAATTTATGATTTTCATGTGAGATTAGTAAAAACATCCAAGACGTATGATAATACTAAACTTTATTGTTCTATGCAAATGTAGAACATATGTTAAGTTTATGGTCGTGAGTCTGTTTGGCTTTTTAGTTTCAAACAATGTTTTGGGTAGACTGGGAAACTTTGCATTGTGAACATCTGAGTATGTCTGCATAGTACGAGCTCAAAAAGAGGAAGAAAAAATACCTTTTTGTCATTTTAATATTGTTTTCGTCATGTAAAGTCACATTACTTAAAGCTGTGGGAAGGGAAACATGCTCTGCTTTGTTCTAGAAATGCACACTCAGACTTTCGGTGATATTTGGGAAAGTCCTCACACTACATTGATGATCTGTCATTTTCTCATCTCCTGCAGTGTATCTGGCAGCAGTTAAAGCCGCATGTGAGCCGGCCCCTCTGATCTGTCCTAGGCCCGTGTCTGATGGACAGTTTTACTCCCCGCCGGAGTCCCTGGCAGGTAACGCCATTCACTTTCTTTCTAATGCAACTCATTGTATGTTTTTGCTTTATTTCCAACCTAATGTTTGTGTTTGTCCTGTAGGTTCGGATGAAGACCTTGATGAAGAGGGTCTCGGCAGGAAAGAACTAACAGAACAAGTAATCATATTTCTTTCTTTTCATTCTGTTTGGATTTAAGAAATGTTTGAAAATGACAATTTCTGTATGTCCGAAAGTAATAAGAACCATTTATTTCATAAAAAGCACAGCAGATCACTTTGTCCAATCACTTGTTTTTAAGGACAAGCAGTTTATACGACAGGGACGAGAGGCCATGGCTGTGGTGGAACAGATACTGACACAAGAGGAAAACTGGAAGTTTGAGAAGACTAATGTGTGTAGACCTCCATGCTTGCAGTCTTTATTTGTTTCTGGCTTTGTTATTGGTTTAATATGATATGTTTTAATTCTTAGGAGATGGGCGATGCAGTATATACTCTTGAAATCCCGTTCCATGGGAAAACGTTTATTTTAAAGGCATGTTCCCTCTGTATAATGAGTCTTTTTGTGTCTTTATGTTTGTATATATACAGAATCAGTCACTGACCTGTGTTTTGGGTGTTTTAGGCGCTCTTGCAGTGCACCGCAGAGCTGGTGTATCAGGAGGTCATTTTGCAGCCGGAGAAGATGGTGCAGTGGAACAGAACAGTGTCTGTTTGTCAGGTACACATACACTCACAGACACCTCCTGCAGTAATGACAGCTCAAACACGTGGGTGTGAGGCATGTGGTAATAGTTAAGACACGTACTTCAAAATGTAAAAAAAAATATATAATAATAATATAATAATAACATCCCTTCATCTGTACTACTAGTTTTAACATGAAATAAACATGAATGAACGTCTCGTAATCGCTCAATCAGTGTTTCAATTGCGGAAAGACACGTCATTAAAACAGCTTATAAACAAAATGTATCATAGCATTTCATTTACCTCAGGCAAGTCATCAGTGCCCACAGCTCATTATCTGCTAGAGAAATGAAGTCTAGAGAAGAGCATTTCACTAAATATTAGACTAATATACTTCATTATATTTTATTTTACCTGTTAGTGATGTCTTAATTATTTAATGTATGTTTAAAAATATCTTTTATGAAATAAGTTATGACAGCCACTGTGTAAATGATTATATTTCAACGACAAATAGAAATGGTATAATATAGAAGTTAATTAAAAAACTGCATTATGTGCAATTTACATATTTGAATACAAATGTTTAATTTGAGTGTTGATTATTATAGTTAAAAATAAATGATAATTGAATTTTAAGTTTGGGCTCTGTTGTTAATTGTAACCTAATAATAATGATGTAATAGGGCTCTCTATAGTTTAAAGCAGAAGCTGAGTGTTACGGTCCTTTAGATGTCTAGGGAATTGGCCCGCAACATTTGAAAATGAATAAATTCGATGAATGGAGAGGAGAGTAGAAACAGCCAGGACAACAGCATAGAATGGCAAAAGACAGTAATTTATTCAGGTAGAGGACAAGAAACACATCATCAGCACGTGCAACTATTTACAGTGCTAAATAATAAAAATACATTTTAAAAAAAACTTAAGGGAGAGAAGTACTAGAGTGGTGCCTAAATCAAAGAAATTAACAAAACCAAACAATGCTACACTGAAACGCCCAAACCCACTAGCCTTGCTAACCAAAGAAAAATGTGAAACAGAAACACAAAAGCTTCGGCGTAAAGCGACGCCCTAAATACCCTACACTAACTAAAACAGAAAATACACAAAAGGCGCTCACCCACTGATTAGTGTGTCTAACACAGTTTCACTACGTGCAAGAGATATAACCTACAATTAAGCTTACCTACCCTCATCTCCCACTTAGAGAACAAGAAAACTCAATAAGCTCACCATAAAATCGGTCATACTGAGCAACTTAAGAATGAGAAAATGCATAGAAATTAGGCACAACTCAAACTGTGGTTATAAGAACAAAAACACACTCAAGCACAAATCAAGAACACACACGCTGATGCCCGAGAGCTCACACCGGCTCTCCGCTCAGAGCACAGCAAAAAGGCTTGTCGCACACCCCAGCAGTGCACACTGCACTGCCCTTCGCCTTCCAGGCCGAGCGCACCAGAATTTCGAATTTATACCGAACCGTGGCATCAAAACCGAGGTACAAACCGAACTATCAGTTTTGTGTACCGTTACACCCCTAGCCCTAAGTGTCACATAATCCTTCAGAAATCATTATAATATGCTGATTTGCTGGTCAATGTTGAAAAAAGTTGTGCTACTTAATATTTTTCTGGAAACTGTCATACAGTTTTGTCTGGATTCTTAAAAGTTAAAAAGAACAGCATTTATTTAAAAAATATTGTTTTATAACAATATAAATGTCTATTACTGTCACTTTTGCTCATCCTTCCTAAAAAAAAAAAAAAAAAAAAGTATTCATTTCTTTCAAAAAATTTTCACTCCAAATGGTTGTGTATATTTATATTTACTTCGATTTACGTTTTATGATGGATGCTTATGTTTTTACAATCAAATAATCATTTGTTAGTCACTGGATGTTATTGCATAATGGAGAACTAAATATATATGTTAAATAGGTCGTCTTTTGTTTTGACCTGGCACACAACAGGTGTGCTTTGACAGGGTGATATTTATGCCGATTGGCCAAAATTTGAATCCATTCCCATTGTTCCCAAAAAGGCCAAAAGTAAAACACTACGAAGCTGCAAAAATAAAATGTGTGTTTTTGTGGGATGGGTTTGAGCTTTTAATCATTAAAACAGCCTTGAAGCTGTTTCTAAGTGTCCTGCATACACTTAATGTTAACATATACAGTTAATGTTCTCTCTGTGTTGTTTTTTTGATCTGTCCACAGATTTTACAGAGAGTGGATGACAACACAATGGTGTCATATGATGTTTCTGCTGGAGCTGCTGGAGGTGTCGTGTCTCCCAGGTGAGAGAGTGCCTACGAATTGTTGCTCAAGTCTGTTTACATGTAAAAACAGAGTGTATTATTATAATTTTTAGCTGTTTTGTTTGGCTGTACTAATTATTGAGAAGTCAAAGAGTTCAAACTGTCTGTTTTTTTTTTTTATGTTCTTGATCTTCAGGGACTTTGTGAACGTTCGTCGGGTGGAGCGCAGGCGAGACTGCTACATCTCTGCAGGAATGGCCACTAATCACAGCAGTAAATCCCCTCACAGTCGCTACGTCAGGTCTGCTTGAATACAAAGCATTTTGCTTCGTCAGCCAATAAAAATGGAGAACTTAAAGCTGTAAACTGAACTTTCTCTCTCTCTCAGAGGGGAAAATGGTCCTGGTGGATTTGTGGTTTTGAAATCTAGCAGTAATCCTTCAGTTTGCACCTTCATCTGGGTCCTCAATACAGACCTTAAGGTAAGAGCTGCATTTACTGCCAGTTTGTACATTTAAGCCATTTAAACTCGTTCAAGTAATGAGTGTTTTTAATTAGGTGTTTTTAAATGCAAGTGTTTTTGGAATATTTGGAATTAGAGATTTGAAAAACCCTATAACAAGTAACTTCGTTATAAAGTCATGCTGCACCATTTGTGTTACAGACATGAATGATGCCTCACATCATGCAGTTCTTTGAGATGTGTGCTATAACATTTTGAAGCATTCAAATTTATGATTTTTGTCTGACGGATGTTAAAATTGGCAACGATTAAAATTACATTGAACCATATCTAGAAATTCGGGGTTTGGCTCTATTGATTTGGACCAGTTAATTTCAAAAAAAAAAAAAAAAAAAAAAGAATACACAGAATAAAAAAAAAACAATAATTGTGACTTTCTCTCACAAGTCTTTATTCATTCTGAATTGCAAGATATAAACACAATTGCAAGTTAAAATGTCTGAATTGCATGTTGTTTTTTCACTTTCTTCTTGCAATTTTGAGTTTGTCTCTCAATTCTGACTTTTTCTTGCAATTGAGTTTTATCTAGCATTTCTGACCTCTTTTCTCAGAATTGTGAAATATAAACTTGCAATTTGTGAGTTATAATGTCCAAATTCTGCTATTTTCTTACAGTTGCGAATTTATATCATGCAATTCCAACTTTGTAACTCAGAATTATGAGATGTAAACTCACAATTGCGTGGAAAATAATTTAGAATTGTGAGAAAAAAATCAGAATTACCTTTTTTAATTTTTATTCAGTGGCAGAAACAAGCTTCCATAGAAATCAGAGAATGGGGCTATGGCAAAAAACGTAGCATGAAGTAACTTCATTGTGGCAAAACTTCGACACCCATAATTGCACTGGGCACGATCAGACTATCTGTGAGTGGGAATACAAAAATGCAGAAATACGACCTGTAGTTTTCACAAAAGCCTTGGAGCTGTCAAGTGTTTGCCAGATGATGCGTTTTACATCGTTAATAATAGATGGTATCTTGGAGCAGGTAATGCAGAAAAATTCACATTGTTCTTATTCTACTGATATTAACAATACAAATCTAGTTGAAAATCTGCAAATTTACCAAAACGCCCTAGCAACATTCTAAAAAACTGACTACCTTCGCAACCATAGAGCAGTAATTTGTGCGCCGACTGCTCATTTTCAAAATATGTAATGAAATAATAATTTTTTTTTAATATAAATATTAGGGCTGTCAGTAGATCAAAATTTTAATCTAATTACATAATGTCAATTAATCTAATTAATCGCAAATTATATTTGGCTGTGAAAATACCTCAAAAGATTATTTAAAGCTATTTTTGTGTTAAATGAGAGAATATTAAGTAGACATTACAAATAGTAGCTTTAGAAAGAAATATTTTATTTGATTCAACATAAAATTTATTCACATAAACTTTTAGGCAACAACGGCCTAACATAAATGGAACATAAAAGAAGATAATTTGAGAAACACAGGTTTTTTTTTTTTCGTTCATGCAATGAAAGTCACTAGTAACCAAAACAGCTTTGTTACCAACCATCTTCAGAATACCTTTTTTTATGTTCCAAAGAAAGTCAGTCATTCAGGTTTGAGTAAATGATATACATTTTTACATAATTTAACATCATTTAACAACATAATTTAAATTTTTTTTGTATGAACTATCCCTTTAAAGTTTTTTTTCCCTTTTTTTTTTTTTTTTTTTTTTTTTTAAACTAAAACTGCCAGAAGGTGGCAGTAATTCATTCGATTCGTTCAAACGGCTGATTCATTCAGGAATAAAGTAAATGGCTCTCTTTATGAATGGGCCTTTGAATCATTGATTCACACGATTCGTTCAAAACGCAGATTCATTCAGAACTAAACACACTGTGTTGCTCAGAGATGCACAACAATTCTGCTGTGGCTTTAAATTATAGGTAATATTTTTGTTGGGAAAACGGAGCAAAAACAGGCAATATTGTGTTTAAAATATAACACAATATTAATTTCTGATTTACTGAACTGTTGTATAAAGTCACATTTGCACTCGTGCTATTTGGGACAAACAGCACTGGTGTGATAGGTATTGCTCTCGCAGCTCGTGTGACATCACTTATCATGAGACAAAAACTCATACAGGAGCTTTTTTTTGCCCCAATATCTTGAATAACTGCATTAACTACAATAACTGCATTTATGGAGTTGCCCTGCATCATATTTATCAACAGTCAACTGTATATGAAATGTAAGATGACATACAGGTCTGGGGGCAGGGCCAGTGCGTTAACTGCATTAAAATATTTTAATCGCGTTATTTTTTTCATAACTAATTAAGTTAATGTGTTAAACTGACAGCCCTAATACAAAATATATTTATAATATATAAATATATTTTATTTATTACTTAATTTTCTTCTTACAGGGTCACCTCCCACGTTACCTCATCCACCAATCACTGGCCGCCACTATGTTCGAGTTCATGTCTCATCTCAGGCAGCGTATAAACGAAGTCCATGTCTCCTACCGGTGATCTCTGGCTTTGACTCTTTATCCAGCCACAGTTTACATCTTGGTAACTTCAAATTACACTGTGCCATATTCAAACCACAACTGCCATGAGGAGATACAGCATTGCGTTCGACTGGCGGGAGGTTGTTACAGCTGTCTGCGTCTAGGAAACTTTGGCTGAACTTTTGGCTGCACTTTATACTGAAGTTAAAGTTTATATAGATGTACTACTGCAGCACATGGACATGAGGTCATAACTCATACTGTTAAACCCCACAAGAGCTGGAAACATGAACAGGAAGTTATCAGAGAGCAGCTTGTGGTGTATAGGAAATCAGGGGAAATGGATAAGGCCTAAAACCACTGTTGCCAACCTAGTGAACAGGACTGAAGGCTAGGACGGTTTCTATATTCTGAGCCAAATACGATGTGGTTTCTCATTATGCTTTTACTTATGCCTTAATCAAACATGCACACATTCATACCAATTATAATTATTTTAGTTCTTATTATGGTTTGCAATTGGATCTTGTGGCCAAACATTGTTTTAGATTATTAAAAGTAAATGCATTCATCTGTAGCATAGATCAGCGTCCTGCCATGTGTATGATTTTGTCTAATAATGTAAACGGTTAAGAGTTTGATTATACAGTTACGTCTTAAATCAGCATAACCGGTTAACTAGGACCCAAATTATTTGTTAAAAATATGAAACAAAAAAGCAAACATTTGCGCTTGGTTTTATTCTGTAAATACTGGTTCAAAGCAGCTCAAAATCCATCTGAAATGGGCCTTGTTGAAATGCGTGCAATTTTTTTTTTTTTTTTTTTTTTTTTTTTCTTCTCTCTTTATTGCATGTCAGTTTGTTTTCTCACAGAGCATTACTGTCAAAGTTTTTTGTTATACACTCATGTTTACCACATTCAAGCAGGGCATAGCTATTTATAAACGGGAAACTAAGGCATAGTCACCGGTTGTTTGATTAGTATTTTCTCTAATAAAAATGTGAATGTGTCTTACATTAGTTGCCTTGAAGCAAGCAAAATACTTCATGGTTTTAACAGAGAGGAAAGACACTATTACAGTGTATTCAGCTTCCTTTTAAGGGATGACATGTTGAAGTTGGTTTATCAGTGGTATCGTGAATGATGTTGATTTTATTTATTTTTATTTTTTAACAGTCTTGTTCTGTACTGTGTTTTGCAGCCTTCTTGGCTTGTACTTGTGTGCCTTTGTTACAGTTTCCCTCACTGAAATCAAGTTGCTTTCATTATTTAGATTTATTTTCTATCTGAACACTTTTTTTTTGGCCTCTATGGACTGTAACCACATTTGTTTGTGCAGAGCCTTTTGCAGTTCACTTCACTCATGATTCAGGTTCTGTGTGAATGATATTTTTATACTGATTTACAGTAATATGAAGCTATAAAGAATTTTGTCATGTTACTCAAATCATTTTTTTTTTTTTTTTTTAAATGAAGAATCAACATTTAATAAAACTAACAAACAGTTTATACTGGATGTGTGTTTCTTGTTTCAGATTTATAGTTAATTAAACAATGACCCCCAAAAGTGAATAAACACTTTTGAAAGTCTGAAATGTCATTAAAATATATTACATGAATATTTTGTATTTGTTTTGATGGCAAAAAAACAAACAAAAAGTCAAGCATTTTTAATAGAATCAGATATACCAGCTGTTCAGAGTGGATCGCGACGCAGAATCAATGGGGAAATCGCGCGGCGGTGGGACATGTTTCTATATCAACGAAAGGTGGTGTACAGATATTGCAGTGTTAAAGAAGATGTGCTGTCCTGATCTAGAAGCGCTTTTCATCAACTGTAAGCCTTTCATTCTCACGAGTGTTTACATTTCTCCGCAAGCGCACTTGAGTTCAGCTTTACAGAAACTCGCTGATCAAATCACAGAGACAAACAACAACACCCGGACTCTGTTATTATCATTTTCAGGGACTTTAATAAAGCAAGTCTCTCCCGTGAACTGCCAAAATACAGACAGCATGTTACATGTCCCACCAGAGACAGTAATATATTAGATCACTGTTACACAGCAATAAAGAATGCATATTGCTCCATCCCAAGGGCAGCTTTGGGGCTCTCTGATCACTGCATAGTTCATCTTATACCAACTTACAGGCAAAAACTTAAATCTGCTAAACCTGTAGTAAAGATTGTAAAGAGATGGACCAACGAAACAGAGCGGGCATTACAAGCCTGTTTCGCCCTCACTGATTGGAGTGTTTTGAAGCTGCCACCAACGATCTGGACGAGCTCACAGAGACTGTAACTTCATATATCAGTTTCTGTGAGGATATATGCATCCCTACCAGGACTCACTTAACATTCAACAATGACAAGCCATGGTTCACAGAAAAACTCAAGACATCTTCGTCAGGCCAAAGAGGATGCCTACAGGAAGGGGGACAGAGTCTTGTACAATCAGGCCAGGAACACACTGAATAAGGAGATTAGAGCGGCTAAGAGGTGCTACGCTAAAAAGGTGGAAGTTCAGTTCACTTCCAATGACCCAGCTTCAGTGTGGAAAGGTCTGAAATCCATCACCAACTACAAGACACTGTAGGCCAATCAACAACTTGCTGAAGACCTGAATGAGTTTTACTGTAGATTTGAAACTCCCAATCTAACACCCTACACCCGCTCCGAACATCTTTCCACACAACCAAAGAAAGGCACCAGGCCCAGACGGTGTCACACCAGTCTGTCTGAAAACCTGTGCTGACCAGCTGGCCCCCATCTTTACACAGATCTTCAACAGATCACTGGAGCTGTGCGAAGTCCCTACCTGCTTCAAATGCTCCACCATCATCCCCGTCCCAAAGAAACCCAAGATAACTTATATGAAGGACATCACTGGACCCTTACTGGACCCCCTGCAGTTTGCTTACTGAGCAAACAGGTCCGTGGATTATGCAGTCAACATGGGACTACACTTCATCCTGCAGCATCTGGACAGACAAGGGACTTGAGGATCCTGTTTGTGGACTTTAGCTCCGCTTTCAATACCATCATCCCAACACTCCTCCAGACCAAACTAACCCAGCTCTCTGTCCCTAGCTCTATCTGTCAATGGATCACCAGCTTTCTGACAGATAGGCAACAGCTAGTGAGAATTGGTAAATTCACATCCAACTCCTGCACCATCAGCACTGGTGCTCCTCAGGGCTGTGTTCTCTCCCCACTGCTCTTCTCCCTGTACACCAACGACTGCACCTCTAAAGATCCCTCTGTCAAGCCCCTGAAGTTTGCAGACGACACTAGAGTTATCTGTCTCATCCAACGGGTCTGCTTACAGACAGGAGGTTAAAGAGCTGTCTATCTGGTGCAGTTATAACAACCTGGAGCTCAACACGCTCAAAATGGTGGAGATGATTGTGGACTTCAGGAGGAACCCCCCTGCTCTCCCCTGCTCACCATCATGAACAGCACTGTGGCTGCAGTGGAGATATTCAGGTTCCTGGGCACCATCATCTCTCAGGACCTGAAGTGGGACACTCACATAGACTCCATTGCTAAAAAGGCCCAACAAAGGTTGTACTCCTTCGTCAGCTGAGGAAATTCAACCTCCAACAGGACTTGCTCACACAGTTCTACTCAGCCGTCATTGAGTTTGTCCTGTGTATTTCAATAACTGTCTGGTTTGGCTCAGCTACAAAATCAGAAATCAAAAGACTACAGAGGACAGTTCGGTCTGCTGGATTATTGGTACTCCCCTGCCCACCCTCCAAGAACTGTATACATCCAGAGTAAGGAAAAGGGCTCAGAAAATCACTCTGGATCCCTCACATCCATGCCATCTCCTTTTTGAACTCTTGCCATCTGGTCGGCACTACAGAGCACCGAATACCAGGACAGTCAGGCACAAGAACAGTTTCTTTCCCCAGGCAATCTACCTCATAAACAGTTAAATGTTCTCCCACTGTGCAATAAAAAATATGTGCAATAACCTCATATTTATTTATCACTCTACATTCTAGTAAATCTATAGCAGACCTGTATATACAATTTATTATCATTATTATTATTCTAATATTTTATTTTTTTTAATATATATATATATATATATATATATGTGTGTGTGTGTGTGTGTGTATATATTATTCACATCTTATTTTTATTATCTGTGTTGTTGTTGTTGTGCTGTTGTTGTTATTTCTGAGTACTGGAAGCTGTGACACTAAAACAAATTCCTTGTATGTGCAAACATACTTGGCAATAAAGCTCTTTCTGATTCTGAAAATATATTTATATTGCTGTAAGTGTTAGGAAACACACACACACACACACATACATATATATATATATATATATATTTATATATTTAACTTTAACCCATGGTATGAACTGAAATGACAACTAGAAAGAACTGTGTTTTTGTGAACCATATATCTGGTTTTATATAAAACCTAAAAATAAAAATTGTGAAATGTTTTGCTTGAACATTATCTTTAGTTGATATAAATTAGTTTGATATTTTATCTAATGCAATGACATTCAGACATTATAAATTGTAGCTTTGTGTCCAAATACTTTTTTGTTATAGATATCTATAATAATGTAGTAAATATATTTGCTCTTTTCCCCTTCTCTTTCTTTAAAAACATCCTGACGTAATCACAAGGATTATTTGTATTATGTTTCTTAAGTGAAAAGCCTCTGGCAGAGTACATTGTGCCCAGCCCACCATGTGATGGGACACAGCCTATGAGACTCTCACATGAGTATCACACATCAAACACTTTTCTAGTTCCCTCTTTCTTTCTCATATAAATTCAGATGCTTGGAATTTTGTTGGTTCATATATTAATGTTCAGTTACATTATCAGTGATCTTTGTACACATTTGCACATTTGATCAAACCAAAATGATGAAGTAGGAGATGTGAGGTTTGTTACTCCTTAAGGACTGTAAAATTAAATTACACTTCAAGTCAAGTCGTCACTATTATTTGTATACCGCTTTTAACAATGCAAATTACATCATCAGCTTGATATAAAGCTGGGTGGCTTTATATCAGCTTTACAGTATTTAGACGGGGAAATAGTGTGTCGAAATAGTGTCATTCTCCTCTGGCCAGACAAAATCAGCAGTTTAAATCGAGGCTAAAGCAGAGTCAGATTGTGCAGAGGACTCATCTGGTTCCTGTGGTCTTGTCCCGATGGCCGTCTAGGAGACAGGGTCTTCACTGGGGATCAGTCTCTGGGGCTCATCTAGTTGTCCTGGTCTCTGCTGACGTTCAGGCGCTGTAGAGGTCATCTCTAGGTGCTGATCCACCATCTGATCTGGATACGGACTGGATCCGGGTGGCTGCAGTGACCATCTGATCTGGATACAGTCTGGATCTGGGTGGCTACAGTGACCTCGGAATAAGAAAGAAACAGACTAATACTATACTAGATACTAGATGCCATTCTAGACTAATACTATACTAGATACTAGATGCCATTCTTCTAACGATGTAACAAGTACATCGGGTGTTTTGGGAAGTGTTCCCAGTTCCGGTTGACCTAATTAATCCAGCCTAACAATCCTTTAACGGATTTGAATTATGGAAATACGATAGTGTATTATGTGTAAGCCAGGTTAAAGAGATGGGTCTTTAATCTAGATTTAAACTGACAGTGTGTCTGCTTCCCGAACAGTGTTAGGTAGATTGTTCCAGAGTTTGGGCGCTAAATAGGAAAACGATCTCCCACCCGGAGTTGATTTTGATATTCTAGGCATTAATGGCCAGAGTTTTGAGATCGCAGCGGACGTGAAGGACTGTAGTGTGATAAGAGCTCACTCAAATACTGAGATGCCAAACCATTCAGGGCCTTATAGGTAATTAGCAAGATCTTAAAATATATACGATGTTTAATAGGGAGCCAGTGCAGTGTTGACAGAACCGGGCTAATGTGGTCATACTTCCTGGTTCTAGTAAGAACTCTAGCTGCTTCATTTTGAACCAGCTGGAGTTTGTTTATTAAACGTGCAGTGCAACCACCCAATAAAGCATTACAATCATCTAGCCTCGAGGTCATGAACGCATGAATTAATGTTTCTGCATTTGACATTGAGAGCATAGGTCGTAATTTAGATATATTTTTAAGATGGAAAAATGTTTTACAAATGCTAGAAACATGTTTTCGAAGGAAAGATTGCTATCAAAAAGTACGCCTAGGTTCCTAGCTGATGACGAAGAATTTACAGAGCAGCCATCAAGTATTAGACAGTGATCTAGGTTATTACATGCAAAAGTTTTTGGTCCAATAATTAACACCTCTGTTTTTTCAGAATTTAGCAGTAAGAAATTGCTAGTCATCCAGTTTTTGATATCAACTATACATTCCGTTAGTTTTGCAAACTGGTAAATTTCATCAGGTCGCGAAGAAATATAGAGCTGTGTATCATCAGCATAACAGTGAAACCTAACACCATGTTTCCTAATGATATCTCCCAAGGGTAACATGTAAAGCATGAAAAGTAAGGGCCAAGTACTGAGCCTTGAGGTACTCCATACTGCACTTGTGATTGGTATGATACCTCTTCATTTACTGCCACAAATTGATGTCGGTCAGATTAGTATGGTTTGAACCATGCCAGTGCACTTCCTCTAATGCCAACATAATTTTCAAGTCTATTTAAAAGAATGTTGTGGTCGATAGTGTCAAATGTGGCGCTAAGATCCAGTAGCACTAATAGAGAGATACAACCACGATCAGATGATAAAAGCAGGTCGTTTGTAACTCTAATGAGAGCAGTCTCAGTACTATGATATGGTCTAAAACCTGACTGGAAATCCTCACATATATCATTTTTCTCTAAGAAGGAACATACAGTAGTTGTGATGATAATACCTTTTCTAATATCTTTGACAGAAAAGGGAGATTCGAGATTGGTCTGTAATTAATTAATTCTTTGGAGTCAAGTTGTGGTTTTTTAATGAGAGGCTTAATAACAGCCAGTTTGAAGGTTTTTGGGACATATCCTAATGACAATGATGAGTTAATAATATTCAGAAGAGGATCTATTACTTCTGGAAGCACCTCTTTTAGGAGCTTAGATGGAACAGGGTCTAACATACAAGTTGTTGGTTTAGATGATTTAACAAGTTTATACATTCTTCATTTCCAATAGAAGAGAATGAGTGGAATTGTTCCTCAGGGGATCTATAGCGTACTATCTGATGCGATACTGTGGCTGACAGCTGCATGGTTACAATTTTATCTCTAATAGTTTTGATCTTGGAAGTAAAGTAGTTCATAAAGTCATTACTACTGTGCTGTTGGGTAATGTCTGCACCTGCTGATGTTATATTTTTTGTTAATTTAGCCACTGTATTGAATAAATACTTGGGGTTGTGTTTGTTTTCTTCTAAAAGAGACATAAAGTAAGCAGATCTAGCAGTTTTTAAGGCTTTCCTGTAAGAGAGAGTATTTTCCCGCCAAGCAATACGAAATACCTCTAATTTTGTTTTTCTCCAGCTGCGCTCCATTTTCCAGGCTGCTCTCTTTAAGGCCTGAGTGTGCTCATTATACCACGGTGTTGGACTCTTTTCCTTAATCTTCCTTAAGCGTAAAGGAGCAACCGTATCTAAAGTGCTAGAAAAGAGAGAGTCCATGGTTTCTGTTACATCATCAAGTTGTTCTGAGCTATTGGATATGCTGAGGAACTGAGATAAGTCAGGAAGATTATTTATAAAGCAGTCTTTTGTGGTAGAAGTGATGATTCTACCATATTTGTAACAAGGAGTTGGCTTTACAGCTTTAGCTATATGGAATATACACGAAACTAGATAATGATCTGAGATATCATCGCTCTGCTGCAAAATTTCAACGCCACTGACATCAATTCCATGTAACAGTATTAAATCTAGAGTATGATTTCGACAATGAGTAGGTCCTGACACGTGTTGTTTAACACCAATAGAGTTTAGAATGTCTATAAATGCTGATCCCAACGAATCTTTTTCATTATCAACATGGATATTAAAATAACCAGCAATTAGGACTTTATCTGCAGCCAGCACTAACTCAGATAGAAAATCAGCAAATTCTTTAATAAAGTCTGTATGGTGCCCTGGTGGCCTGTACACAGTAGCCAGTACAAACATCACAAGGGATTTATCATTAACACTTGTTTCTTTGGATAACGTTATATGAAGCACCATTACTTCGAACGAATTATACTTGAAACCCGACCTCTGAGAAATTCAGAAAATATTGCTATAAATTGTAGCAACACCTCCCCCTTTACCTTTTGGATGTGGCTCATGTTTGTAACAGTAATCTTGGGGGGGTAGAATAATTTAAAGTAATGTAATCATCTGGTTTTAGCCAGGTTTCTGTCAGACAAAGCACATTTAGTTTATGGTCAGTGATCATATCATTTACAAAAAGTGCTTTTGTAGAAAGGGATCTAATATTTAATAACCCAAGCTTTATCATTTGTTTATCTGTATTATATCTTTTTTTTATTTGTTGAACATCAATTAAATTGTTACTTATGAATTGGTTTGGAGGTTTTTGTATTTTCTAGTTTGGGGAAACAGACACAGTCTCTATAGTGTGATATCTAGGTGAAAGAGTCTCTATGTGCTGAGCATTAACTGATTCTGTGATGTGAGGCGGCTAGCAGACGGTCGGTTTAGCCAGTCTGTCTGCTTCCTGACCTGGGCCCCAGTTAGTCAAGTATGAACTCTAAGACTATGTGCCATATTTCTAGAGAGAAGAGCAGCACCACCCCAGGAGGGATGAAGACCATCTCTTTTCAACAGGTCAGGTCTGCCCCAAAAACTCTTCCAATTGTCTATGAAACCTATGTTATTCTGTGGGCACCACTTAGACATCCAGCCATTGAGTGACGACAGTCTGCTATGAATCTCATCACCCCGGTAAGCAGGGAGGGGACCAGAGCATTTTACAGTGTCTGACATCGTACTTGCAAGTTCACACACCTCTTTAACATTATTTTTTGTGATCTCCGACTGGCGAAGTCGAACATCATTAGCGCCGACGTGAATAACAATCTTACTGAATTTACGTTTAGCATTAGCCAGCACTTTTAAATTTGCCAAGATGTCAGGCGCTCTGGCTCCCGGTAAACATTGGACTATGGTGGCTGGTGTCTCTATTTTCACGTTCCGTACAATAGACTCGCCAATAACTAGAGCACTTTCATCAGATTTCTCAGTGGGTGTGTCACTGAGTGGGGAGAACCTGTTTGATGTTTTGATCGGAACGGAAGAGCGGTGTTTTGACGATGTTTTGACACTTATATATGCAAAGCAAAATGCATAAGTGTCTGTTTAGTTCTGGTTTTTTGTCACTACAAACTTCAGACAGAAATTCCTACTCTTTTTATGATACTTGACAGCTGTCAAAAAAGAGGTAATGGAAAAAAAGCAAAAATCTGTGCATTTAGTATTTGTCTTGTATTTCAGAAGAGACATCATTCTGACGAAATTTTACACTACTTCTGGATTTTACTTGCTGAAAATATAAAAAAAATATATATATATTAATATTAGATGAAAAACCTAAATGAAAAAAATTACAAATGTAATAATTATTACAAATGAAATTATTAACTGGAAATATTTGAAAGCTAAAATTAGAAAGAAAGAAAGAAAGAAAGAAAGAAAGAAAGAAAGAAAGAAATTAAACCAAAATATTAATAAACATAGCTAATACAAAATGCATACAATTACTAAATGAAAACTGAAAATATATAAATAAATACTTAATCAAAATATGAATAATAACTGCAACAGTTTTTATAAATAATACTAAAATAACACTGACCTGCTGTTTTATGCTTCTCAAATCTGGTATTTATAGGTTTGATTATTTTGCCAGTGAGCACATGAGGTTTTCCATGAAATGAGAGCAGGAGGTTTAGGATTATTGTTTTCATAATAATATGAAGCAACAGTGTTATGTAATCACTCTTTTTACTTCAAACCTGCTTCATTTTCACTATGACAGTTTAAAATCGCATGAAGTTCTGGATACGCAATGCAAAACTGAACTGTTGAAAACATTCAGAGGTAAAAGCACATTTGTGTTTTGGGGCTGTAGGACGAGTGGCTTTATTTAGAGGTCTGCGATGGCCTCGGGGTACGTGGCTCAGACTCATGACTAAACTGTGATGTTATTCATTCCAGAGAGAGGCTGAAATGTGTTAGTTGCTCTCTGGGCCCCAAAAGATGCTTCACTTCTGAAAACGAAAAACTCCGTTTAGACCTGAATTGATGGATTCAGCATTTCGCCAGAAGTTTCTGGGGTAAGTTACAACAAAGCAATACATTACACTATTTTCTTCTAAGAAAAATACCTGGAGAACCATATATGACTGTGACAGCTTGAACAAAGGCGAGAAGATTTTTTGTTTGTTTTATATTCATCTTCTTCAGAAATCTCACCTTTAGTCTCTTGGAGAGGCAGATGTACTTTTTAAAAGTCGTCTTGTGAACTTGGACCTTTTTTCTCCATCTCCTAGTTTTGTATTTTGAGGATGGGTGCCACCTTCAAGAAGTTCTGTATACGATTCTGCTGTTGCTGCTGCTGTGAGGATGATGATGAGGATGAAAAGAGACCTTTACTTAGGTATTACTTAGTCTTAGGGGATGTGGGGTTGGTTTGTATTTAAATAATGTCTGACTATTGATGGTTTGTGTTTCTGTTTTGTTTCATATATATATATATATTTTTTTTTTTTTACTGGAAATCTTAGCAAATTACTTTGGTTCAAACTGAGCTACAAGTAGGCTATACTGTATAAACTTGCATAGGCTACTACAAATTTCAACAACTCAATTAGCCTACAACATGTGGAAATATAGTATTTCATAAATATTTAATTAATAACTCACAATCCAACGTACTTCTGCTTTTCCTTTGGTCTGACCAATATTTTCGCTGCCTGACAGAAAAAAACATAAAGGCTAAGTCATTTATTTTTCTAAAAAAAAAAAGAAAAAAAGAAACGGTCTCACCGCTAATTATAAAGTAATACCAAACACACTAATTCAGATATTTACACTGTTTTCGTGGCTGTTTCAAGGCTCGACGTCCTCATAAGGTGACAGTATTTTTACATTTTGTTTGTGTTTGTGTTTGTGTCAGTCACGACACGTTGGAATATTTCGACCGCGAGGCGAAGAAAAGGCGGGACCAAGAGACCAATCTGTGGAGCGAACCTGGAGACCCCTCCCACTCCGAGAGAGACGACGACCGCACGCTCTACAACCTGCTGCAGTCCAGGGCCCAAACCCAGCGAGGCTCTCAGGTGTGACCTGCACTGAACATTTTGTGTGTTTGTTTCACTTCTATTATGTTTTTCTTCAAATGGTTTCATATATAGGTCTATAGATAGATAGATAGATAGATAGATAGATAGATAGCAATCTATGAAATATAAATCTTAATCCTGTTATTTGTCACATTTGTGTTATTACAGAAACATAAAGGTCCAGTGACCCAAAAATGACAAAAGCCCACAATGAGCCTAATAATAATAATAATAATAATAATAATAATTATTATTATTATTATTATTATTATTATTACTATTATTATCTTCATTTTTAATTAATTACAGATGGGTTCAAATGTAACTAAATGAGGAAAGATTAAGGAAAGATTACGCAAAAAAAAGTATATATATATATATATATATATATATATATATATATATATGGGTCAAAGACAAAAAAGGGTTTAAGCATATATGTGTAATAATGTGTAATACTGCTTTAAATTGTTCAATTTAAAGCCCCCCCAATTAAAAAGTTTTCTGTTTAATTTAATTGCAATTTTGTTTTTGTTTTTTCTGAGCAAAAAAATAAATATCCTACATTTTTCCCTGATTTACAGAAGACACCCACTAAAATGTCATTCAGTGTAACAATTTTATCAGGCATATTTACAACAAAAATATTTATGACGTATTAAAAGACTAATTACTTTCACCCCAAATACTAATTAGTTGTAATTTTACATTTGAAAAATTTGCCACTATCCTAGGTTTTGCCCATTTGTCAATAACAATTATCTACTAATTTAAAACACAATAAAATTTAATATGCTCCCTTATTCTTTTATATATTTTAATATGTACAAGTCAGAATAAGCATGTTGTTTGAATTTTTACATAAATATTGTGTTACACTGAATGACAATGTAACATTATTTCAACCAAATTTTGACATTTTATTCTCCAAAAACTAATTTGAAACCTTAGACACTTTACTTACATTTAATGTGCTTTCTATGGATATAAAATCACTTTTGTAAATTTCTTTTGATGCAGACAGCTTAACGTCTTTGACCCGTCACACACACACATATATATACATACATATATATATATATATATATATATATACATAACAGTGCTGTCAAACGATTGTGATTAATTGCATCCAAAATAAAAGTTTTTGTTTTCATAATGCATGTATATATTTGAGAAAAAATGTTGTTTATATATTAAATATATTTATTTATAATATAAATTATATGAATATAAATATAGACATGTAAATACATGTAAATATTTTCAAAATACATACTGTGTGTGTGTTTGTGTGTGTGTGTGTGTATTTCTGATTTATGTACACATGTATGTATGTATGTATGTATAAACAGAAAAAATATAGAACTAAACATAAGAAAGGTTGCACTGAAAAACTTGAATCCTCATATTTCTGTCATTTTTTTCCAATATTAAAACCTATCCCAGTTAAGTACAACTAAAGTAAGGTATTTGTAGGTATGAGCTCGTGAGTTTTGATGGTTCAGTTGAGTCCTGTCGTGTCTTCTGTCCTGCAGGGCTACCGGCGTTTGAGCATCGACATCGAGGCCATGAGAGACATGAGGAGAGAGGTGCGAGATAAATGGAAGATGATCCTGGAGAATCTGGGTGAGAGGTTATGTGTCAGAGATGATGTTCCAGTGATCCAGGGGCAGTCTGTCATTGAGATGCTGGGTTTCTTCTCTCAGGGTTCATAGCTGAAGCCGAGTCTCTGCTGACTGTGTCTGCCACCGCATCATATGACCGCATGAGAAATGCAGCGGCCGCCCGCAGCCTGCTACAGACCCTCCACACCGAGACGTCCATATTCAACAGCAAAGAGCTTCCACCCGAGAGATACCTCTTCATCCTGGTGAGCATCTCAAACTACAAGCATGAACAATCAATAACAGTCTAGAGCACAAGTAAATATTACTACAAATGTGTACCGCTCCATCAATGCAGTTCATTTCTATTTAAAGTGAGGTGGTTTGGGCATAAATGAAGATGTAGTTTTGATATTGTAAAATATTTAATTTCATTTAATATAAAAAATTATTATATTTAAACATATTTAATATTTAAAATAAACTACCAATGCACAACTTTCAGAAAACACAAAAAAAAGTAAAAAAAAAAAAAAAAAAAAAAAAATTAACTATTAATATTTTATTTTAACTTTGCCAAGTAAATAAGCATCTATCAATGGCCACACACTATATATATATATATATATATATATATATTCAAATGTGCTCTTGAAATAAATGTTAACTGAAATACAATTAAATTTAAAAACTAAAAATATTTCAGTTAGTTGCCAAGGCAACTTCTTTTATTTTTCAGTTGAACTTGAATTAATATAACTAAAACTAAAACCGAAATGCAAATAAAAACTATTTAGACATTAAAAAAACTAATAAAAATGACAAAACATTTTATTAACTATAACTACAGTTAAACTCAAAGTGGTAAATATAAAAAATAAAACTGATTTAAAATGTTGAAAACTAATAATGTCTCAGTGATTCTAAATTAACACTGGTGTGCACATTTAATATAATGAATCGAAAATTTAAAATATTAATTAGGTCAGCAGTGAGAAGATTTAATAAAAGATGTGTATATATTTTTATACAAAATGTATATATAATATCTCATCTAAAAGATCATGCTTGAGATAGACTTCTCCTTCCTCAGTTTGACCTCTAATATTTATGTCTGGCGCAGGACCGGCTGATTTATCTGGACGCTGCAGAGGATTTTGTTGCCAAGGCTCGTCGCTTCTACCCTCCTAAAGATGATGATGATGATGATGAAGAGGAAAACACCAGTCTAATAAATCTTCCTCTGCTGCTGTCCCGCATGAATCAGAACATCTCTGGAGGAGAGGATGAGGATGACGAGGGCGAGACCACCGGTCCAGAGGAGTGAATCAGAGATTGGATTGTGATGATGTTTTCAGAATCAGTTTGAGGGGTTTTGGAGGTACATGGATTTGGACTGATATCAGCTCGGGTCAAGGTGGATAGGGATGGTGAAGATTAAATGGCACAGATTTAAACCATTTATTAGTCAAATGCTTTTTTGAAGAAGAGGAGACTATTTTCAGAATCATTAAAATAGCTGCAGATCTCAGATTTTATGTTACTATGAATTATAAGATCAGGATTACTGAGACATGCTGATATTGCAAGTGTAAGATGAAGTGAATTTGAATAAATAGAAATGAAACTTTCTTTTGAAATTTGTGTCCGTGTGTTCTCTACTTAAAAATGTGGATGCATCAAACTGCTGAAACTAGTAATTTAATAAAATCCTTTGTTATCAACTCTCATATGCAGTTTGTAGTTTCTTCATCAGAACAGATTTGGAGAAATTTAGCATTACATCACTTGCTCCCTAATGGATACTCAGCAGTGAATGGGTGCCGTCAGAATGAGAGTCCAAACAGCTGATAAAAACATCACAATCCACACCACTCCAGTCCTTCAATTAACATCTTATGAAATGAAAAGCTGCGTGTTTGTAAGAAACAAATCCAACATTATTTTAATTTTAAATTGTCACTTTCAGCTAAAATATGATTCCTCTATCCATAATACTGAATCAGGAGAGAAACATGCACAGATCAAACACTGTTGTTTTTTTAATCAGCTGTTTGGACTCTCATTCTGACGGCACCCATTCACTTCTGAGGATCCATTGGCGAGCAAGTGATGTAACACTACATTTCTCCAAATCTGTTCTGATGAAGAAACAAACTCATCTACAATAATACTACAACAACATGAATAAAAGGAACAGAAACCTTTTTATTGAACATTTTTATTGAGGTCCCAAAAACCATCATCAACAATATTATGTAAACAATATTAATTAGGAAAATAAAAAACAACAGCTCAAATATCCACAGCCCCCAGGTTTGAGCGGACAGTACGAGGGTGTGGATTCAAGCTAAGACGAGATATCATGTGCAATCAGGAATGTAGACATGGTGTGCGGCGCTCTGTGAACTGGCGTCTGCTGCAGGCTACTGCTGGACCTGGCAAAGTGAACACAGACAAAACCAGTTAATAACAGAGCAAAGATATGTGACAACTTCAAGGAAAAACTGCAGCATGAGGCTTTATTCAATATTTAGTCTTTTGATGACTAAAATACAGAAAGTGCCTAAAACACTAACAATGTCAGTCATTTTTACTATTTTATTTCTGTACTTGTTACGTTCTATAATTTATGCATGGATAGACATGACATTAAGCTCAATTTAGACGTTGCATAACCTTTTTAATCTGTTAATTGTTAAGTGGGGAAAAAAGACTATATCCTGTGCTTACTTTGTCAATAAAATGCATGACCTCATGTTTTACTTCGAAAACACACCCTAATTCAGAGCATGTCAAGTTAGTTTTTCCACGGTCAATTTAGAAATTGAATGATTGACTCTTTTACAGACTTAATATGTAACAGAGCTACAATTAACTGAAAAGGGCAATAATCTGGTATAGTTATCAACCTTTTAAAAATAAATGTTACTGTTTTTTGTTTATTTGTTTTTTTAAATCAATGTTAGTGGGGTTTTTCATGACGTTGTGGTTTTTTATTTTCACTTAGTCTTTCCTCATTTAGTTGCGTTTATAAATACCACTTGCTATCTTTAAAAATAAAATTCTATAAATACATAAATATTACATGTAAACAAATTATACATGAAATATTATTTATATCATTTTTTAACTTCAATATATTTATAAAACACCTTTTGAAAAAAAAACATTTCCTTAGTTGGATTTAAAAAATTACACTTAAATAATTGAAAATAAACATTTATATATATTCATATAATAAAATTATAAATACACGATATATATCATAAAATACAATGTTTTACTCTAATACTTTCTAAAACTGTTATAAAACACTTTTGCTTATATTATGTGTGTATACAATTCAAAACATATTAATAATTATTTTTAAAATGGCATCTTTTTAGTTGCTTTTAAAAATCCTAATTGCTGTTTGCTATCTTGAAAGAAATATGAATATATTAAAAACAACACAAATAAATAAAAATACCAAAATGTCAATTTTATATTACATTAAAGGTAAAAGTTTACTTATGTCTTTTTTTACTTTAATATATGCATCTTAAAGATGACATCTATCTGTACCCATCTCCATCCATCCAACTCTACTTACACACACACACACACACACCTTAAAGACAACATCTAAATCTAATGCATAATTCAGCTGGCAAACAGGCACAATTTTCAAAATACAACTATAGACTATAAAAATCTAAAATAGTCCAAGCATAATTCCCAGCTGTACAGGTAGGTGATTGTGTACCTGCTGAGACTGTGTGTCTGGTCCTCTGCTGGCCAAGCGGCTGAGAATGTTTCTTTCAGACATCTGCAGCCTCACGGCGACAGGAGGTATCCTGGCGATGGTGGCCGGGAGACGAGTGACATCTGCTTTCATGTCACTGAGCAACTCTTCTAGCTGTTTCAGTACTGTCAGAAACCCGTACAAGAAGGCAGTGAGCATCTGCTTCTATACTGAGTCAGAAGTTCAAAATTAAAACGAGGTCAGATGATGCACCTTTATGTAGGACGGCGTTGGCAGGTTTGTTTCCGGACATGGATTCCTTGCTCAAGTGCTGGTGGGACTCGGCCAGACACTCCACTTCACTGAAGCGTGTGTTGAGAGCCATGGAGGGGTGAGAAGGGTCTTCAGTCATGTTCAGATACGCAGCTCTGCGCAGCTGTTCTTCAATCACCAGAGCCTGCTCAAGCAGCTACAGGAGACAAATGAAAACAGTCTTACTAACTCCAATGTCTTCACTTACGTACAAGAAAAATTCTATTCTTTTCATAATACCTTGAATCTCCTGGCCAGAAACTTGTTCTTGATCTCCAGGAAGTTTCCTCTGTTGATCTCTCCCTTGAAGGGTTCGTTAAGAATGGCGAATCTGATGTCATTCTGAATATCTTGCCAACGAGCATAACCGTGTCTGAGACTGAGTTGAGGAAGATCTCGTGCTCTGCTTGTCATTGAACGCATCTGAAAGACACTCTCACATCTGTACATGCACGCTGAAAACTGGCTTTTTTTTTTAAGGATACTGTATGATGCCAGCGAGTAGCCAGTAGTCGTGGCGACGATGCCAGATCTCATTGGTCTTCTTGGTAACTGTAGCGGCTCGTTCCTCATTCTGCCACAGGGAGTGTAATTCTGTGACCAAAAAAAAAAGAAAAGAGAATTTAGGAAAAATGCTCAAAATTATGGCATGTTGGCAAGTTGGCATGTTATGACTGATATAATTCTGCCTTTTTAAACATTCAATAATAATATTTAAAAGTAAAATACAAATTTTTGTTGTTCAGTGAATCATAAATGAAGAGTTAAAATAAATAGTTGAGATAATAAAATAGTTACAATATTTAAAATAGTTACAATAAATACAGAAAATCCAATTAATAATATAAATACATTAATAGTTAATAGGTAACTTAATCAATGGCTAATACAACACTAATAGCTAATGTAAATAGTTAAAATAGATTAAAAAAATTTAAATAAAGTTAAAGTAGTTCAAATAATACAATTAAAATAAAAAGTTAAAATAGTTGAAAGTTAAAAAAAAATAAACAGATTAAATGAAATTAAAATAGTTCAAATAAATGTATATAACTTTTTAAACAAAATGCAGCTCAAAGTGCTTTTCACAGTAGAAAAATATCTAGGAAAAACAGAAGGTAAAAGCATAATTATTTTAAAAACAGAAAATGAACGGGAAAAGAAAACAATGACTTACAATATATTAAACAAAAGCTAACTTAAAAAGCTACATCTTCAAAAACTAGTCAGCTAATCAAGGTTCCAAGTTTTTGGGTCATAACGTATAAAACATCTTTATCACTATCTTAACCACCTCTGTTTTAAATCCAGTACAAAACCTGAGAAGAATTTCTAAAATAGACCGTCTGAACAGGAGATCTTACCGGTAAATCCTCCATCTGCGATGTTGAACATGAACCGCGTTTTGGCTTTCTTCCTTTCTTCAGTTGCTGCTCCTGCTGCGCTGTCTTTGGCACTCTCTCCGTTCTGCAGTTTCCCCGCTTCCTCCGTCTTACCAGATTCCTTCTCGTCCTTCTGACCTGGAGCGAAATGAACAAAAAAGTTAGTAAAGTGTGTAGGTAAGATCCATAAACTACATTATCATTCCAAATCCAGTCAGCTGGTACAGACCTTTCTCCTCATCTGTAACAGGGGCAGTGTCCATCTTTTCAGGTTCATCGTCCTTCTTTTCTGCTGAAAAAAAAAAAGCATATGAACAAATTAGCTACTGTATGTTCAGACAAAGTAAATTTTTGATCCCATACAAACCTGAAAACCCATATTATCAAGGTCAGATGGGTTGGAAATGCCATTTTTGTTCACCTTTGGTGTCTGGAGTTTCCTTCTCAGCCTCAGATCCTTTGGGCTTGCTGTCGTTGGTCTTCTCATCAGCGTCTCCAGACTTCCCTTTCTCTTCCACATCTTGCTTCCCATCAGCTTTGTCTCCCTCTGAAGAGGATTCAGGTGTTTTGTCCTTCTCCTCTTTGTCTTTGCTTTTGTCTTCAGAAGCAGAAGAAGCTTCGTCATCTTCATCAGGAATGGCAATGACCTTTTGATAAGAAGAAATAGAATTAGCTTATTAATCAAAATCATGGTGCTTACATAACAGGCTTTCTTTGTCATGGAAATCTCTATTTCAATTCTTCTGTTCAATCCGTCGAGGTCAGACATGAGTAAAAACATGAACACACAGGAGAGGCTGCTTTATAGTAGAAATCGAAGTTGTAATTCCAATTGACGCAGACAGTTTTTTAATGTTTAATAATGCTTGTTTTAAAGCAATCTATTGCATAAATAAAAATTATGTGATTTGACTGGAGTGCCGAATTGCAAGCTGCTGCAATCACCTTCATCGCTATGATCAGATGCTTTCTTAACTGCTGTTTTCTCACCACTGTCATATTTGTTGTGTTTATTTCATTGGTGAAATGAAAGCGTGCAGCACATTTATATTCATCCAACCATCACTCTCAGCAGTGTAAGTGGAGTCAGGTTGCTCGCTAACAGTAATCACTGCTTTTTATTTTAATCCCAAAGTGAAGAACAAAAAACCATGAGTGTATCAGGCTTTAAACAGAGATCCAGAGAGTTTGTTTGTACTCACTTCATTGTCTTTATTCTCACTTGCGTCCTTCTCACCGTCTCCATTTTTCACCTTTTCTTTATCGCCATCTTTTCCACTATCTTCTGCTTTGGAAACACCATCTGTTGAACAAATAATCAAAGGTTTAATATTAACAGCAAGCTTATACTAACAGCAATCTGAAAGGTTGTGGCATATGTGGTACCTGGAGCAGGTGTGTTGGGCTGAGTGTCCGCTGGAGTGCCAGTAGAGGGCGTTTTGCTGGGTGAATCAGGCTGACTGCCGACAGTGGACGCCATTTTATTCTCGTTCAGCTCCATCATCCAGGGCATTGACCACTGACCGTTCACATGCTCGAACTCTTGTACCTATTAGACATTTGTACAATTGTACAATTACAATTAGACATCTACACAAAATGGATTTTGCTATTCATGCATCTTGCAAATTTCATATGATCTGTTTGTAAACTCCTTGGCTTTTGTACTGCATGTTAACTACAACACATCACTCATTTACCTTCTTTCTGATCAAAGACATCACACCAATACGAGTAAGGACGTGTTGCCGTGACAGTCCCTCCCGGGGAACACCATCGGCAAAGCTTTCAGCACCATCTGCACCAGGCTCACACAAGTGCCGCATAAAGAGTGAGACGTAAGCCCTGAGACAAAGTAGACATGGACAATACCATTAGAACCAGTTCATAGATCCAAGACACCCAGAGGATGAATATTTAGCTACCATTTTATGTATTTATTTTTCTAGGAGCCTTTTAAATGTAAAAGACAGATAAATGTCTCCAAAAAACAAAAAAATTGAGTTATTAAAGGAACCTAAAAATACATATATTCCACTAAATGGAAATATATAGTCATGTACACTACTGTTTAAAGATTTTGTTAATGTTTTTGAAGTCTTATGCTTTATGCCATTTTATGCCATTACAGTTTGATTGATTTAATGCATCTTTGCTGAAGAGCAAAAAAAAAAAAAAAAAAAAAAACTTTTGCACTTTTTAGTGCAAATTTGTGTTAAACATTTTTATTATGAAGAAAACCCAAAAGAGTTTAAACCTTTAACTATGACTTCTTGCCATTTTTGTAGGCAAAAAAATAAATTCATGCTCACAGTTTTCCGTTTCCTGTGAAATATTTTTAATCTGGTCACAACCTTAAAATACTTACAAAAACACCCTCAAAAATAAAGTTAGGCTAAGAACTGATGACATCTTGCACAGTTTGTAACTAAAAGAAATCATAGTTTTTTCCCTATTCATATAATATTCGTAACCTAGTTGTAAACAAAAAAACACTAAATGAGCTCAAACTTACTTGAACTCCTTCTCTGATTTGCCACGCAAGTCTCTGACCAGCCACTGGGTTGTGAAGGCGTCCTGCGGCGGCATCCCATAACGCATCACTGCATTCAGGAAGGCCTTCCTCTGACGAGCATTGAAACCCAACACCTGCCAAATCCGAAAAGTGTTTTAGCATGTTAAACTCAAAACACATGAGTTCAAGAAATCAAATCTCAGTTATCCTTCACTCACCTCAATGTTGCCGCTCACTCTGGCCAGCAGGGGGGGCAGGGGTTTGTCTTTGTCGTTTCGGAGGCCTTTCCTGTTGGGTCGCCGTGAATTGGCTGCAAGTAAACAGTGGAAAAATTGGGCTCAGAAAAGGGGTTTAAACGTTTTTAAATATTTTTTTTGGATTAAAAAAAAAAAAAAATCCTGTATTTGATCATCGTCATGCTGGTCTCACCTTCTGTTCGTTCGTCAAAGTCCTCGTCTCCTTCCTCTGAAGCAACAGAGTAATCTGATTGGCCATCAGACTGATCATCCTGCCAGTCTGTAACGAAACAAGAAACATGATTAACATTTAAACTTAAAAGTACTTTCACTGGCTGTTTATATCAACTCGGACAAAACGCTTCAAGTGTGGTTTATAGTCTAATAATGTTAGCACATCTCTCACCTCTGTCCTCCTGAGAGCCGTCATTGTAGTTGACCTGTTTGCGGATTCGCTTGCCCTTGCCCAGATTACGAGCCAAATCCTCCTGCTGCTGCTCGTAATGGTGTCGGAGCAGTTTCTCCCAGTAATCTGGATCCACACTTTCCTCCTGCTTGATGATCTCCCTCTGAACTTCCTCTTCCTGAGGGAGGAGACAGGTAACAGTGAAAAAGAGCAAGAGATGGAAAAAATTACATTAAACCATCAAGCTTTTATTTTGGAAGAAAACAGCAGGAGACCTTAAAGTTTCTCTTGTGTTGTCAACACAAGGTTTATAAGTGCTTCTCATTACAAGTTTCTGATGATGGTTGGAACATATCGCATTTCCAAAAAGCATATTATAAGCAACACTAAGCCATATCATAATTTTGCTTTAATTGCTGATTAATCGTGCAATACTCGTGCCAGCTGTTATCCCACATGTCCAGCAGCCCCCAGTGCTCTTTACTGACACTCACCGCTTCCTCCTCATCCTTGACCACATACTGAGCCACTTTGAAAGAGCTGAGATACTCGTTCATGCTCTGGAGCTCGGTGTCATCTGTGGCATCCTGGTTACGATCCAGCAGCCTGTCGATGGCTTTGTCATCATAGTGAATCACGCTGCTGTCCTCTTCTTTATTCTCTCCTTAACAGACAAACACAACCAGTTTCAGCGTCAGTTCTTTAGGTGAGAAACTGTATTGGTATAAAGTAAAGAAGTTTGTAACTCCAGCCACACCTTCTCCGTCATCTTTGAAGAGCTCCTCTGTCCCAAATTTGAGAATGTCATCAAGCTCCTGTTTGGACATCGAACCGGTCTTTGAGCCCAATCCAGGACGTACAACCAAGTGAGTCAACATCATCTTCTTCTTGGCCACCTTGAGATTAAATATAGATCAATCAGTTTAGATTCAAAAGACAGTGTTGGCAAAAAACAAAAACAAAAAAACAATTGTGTCAGAAAAATTGTAGTGTACCTGAGTAATTCTCTCTTCTACAGAGGCTTTGGTTACAAAGCGGTAGATCATAACTTTCTTGTTTTGACCAATCCTGTGAGCTCTGCTAAAGGCCTACAAGAGAAAACACCAACCACCAGTGTAGATGAATTTACCAAGTCAGATCTTATTATACGATTTTTAGCTGATGCCTGATCTCACCTGAATGTCATTGTGAGGGTTCCAGTCAGAGTCGTAGATGACGACGGTGTCTGCGGTTGCCAGATTGATACCCAAACCACCGGCTCTGGTCGACAGCAGGAAAACAAACTGGGGTGCACCAGGGGCTAGAGCAAGAAAAATCCCATTCATTATGACACTTAGAAATGGAGTTTATACAAAGGAAGAGAGAACAAATATACAAGCCACATCAGTTACATAGCATAGTTCTGGTCTCACCATTAAAGCGGTCAATGGCTTCCTGTCTCATGCCTCCTGTGATGCCTCCATCAATGCGCTCATATTTGTAGCCCTCGTTCTCCAGGAAGTCTTCCAGCAGGTCCAACATTTTGGTCATCTAGAGAAGAGGGTCAAAACATCTCAAACTCCTGCTGTGCATTAGAAATAGGCATTTTTGTCATTAAAACAAAAAATACAGTAAAAACAATCGGGAAATATTATTACAATTTAAAATAACTGTTTTCTATTAAATATATTTCAAAATGTAATTTATTCCTGTGCTGCAAAGCTGAATTTTCAGCATCATTACTCCAGTCTTCAGTGTCACATGATCCTTCAGAAATCATTCTAATATGCTGATATGCTGTTCAAAAAACATTTATCAGTTTAAAAAAGTTCTGCTGCTTCATATTTTTGCAAAAAAGATACTTTTTTTCCAGGATTGATATTTATTTTTTGGGGGCAAAAAAGGTTTTGCCTCAGAGATAAGAGGCATTAATTTGCCTAAGAGGTAAATGAATCCAAAGTAAGCAAGTAAATAAATAAATGCTCGTTTACTTGAGAGAAGATCAGCACTCTGTGTCCATCCTCCTTGAGTTTCCGCAGCATCTTCTGCAGTAGCAGCAGTTTGCCAGAAGATTTAGTCAAGGTGCTGCCTTCGTACATCCCATTGGGCATCTTGGCAGCTTCCTGTTTCACACAGCCAATCAGACGACATCTCAATCTTTTCAATTTCATCAATATGCAATTTACTCAAACATGACATAATATGACACGTTATTAGTCTGATATTAAAGGCACAGAAAAAGAGGACCGTACCATAGCAGCAACGGGGAAGAGATAGGGATGATTACAGCACTTCTTGAGGTCCATAACGACGTTCAGCAGAGAAACCTGGTTTCCTCCACCCCGAGTGTTCAGAGCCTCAAAATTGCGGGTCAGGATGAATTTATAATATTTCCTGGTTTCACAGATGAAAGATTTAGAAACTCTGGCTCCTGTAACCTACTTCTCAGTCCATTCCTCATCACATACTCACTTCTGCATGGGGCTGAGCTCAACTCGGACGATGAGCTCTGTTTTGGAAGGCATGTGCTTGAACACGTCAGCTTTGAGTCTCCTGAGCATGTGTGGTCCCAGCATGTCATGAAGCTTTTTGATCTGGTCCTCCTTGGCAATGTCGGCAAACTCCTCCAAGAAACCCTCAAGATTACTGCAGAATGAGAGAGAAAGAGTCTCATTTATGTCTGCAGATACTCAGGGGGCCACCAGATGGTGCTAAAGGGTTACATTTGAAATGTTTTTCAGGAACAGGATTTTTTTTCTTTCATAAAACTATGCGCACATTTTCAAGTATTCATTTATGCTTCCTTACAACTTACAAAAATTCATAAATAGTGTATAGTATGAATAATGAATAGTGTATGAATAGTGCATGCTTCTATGAATTGAGTTTTCTATTGCCACGGTTGTTTTTCCTCACTGGTTGTATGACGATTTATGTAAAGCAGCTTTGTAACATTTGTGAAACACTATACAAAAAATTTAAATCAAAAAGATTTTTATTACATTATTTGTAAAAATAAATAAATAATAATATTTTAATAATAATAATAATAATAATAATAATAATAAATATTTATAAACAAAATATCATCCAGATTCAAATTTTTGAAAACTAATTTTTATTTGTTGTTTAAAATAAGTGCACTGTGAGATTCATTTAACATTTTAATTCAGTAATTTTATATAGGTCTTTCGAAGTCATTTAAAAAAAAAAAAAAAATTAAAATTACAATAAATGATTTTAGTTAACTAAATTATATATAATTATACGTGTTATTATAATTAATTGTTATAAAATGATTGTCATTTATATATTTATACATTTATTAGTATTTCATTTATTTATTTATGTAATACCATCACAATATTAAACAGTATTTCAAGACTGCATGATCTTTAGATTTGAAATGAATCAGAAACGCACCTGAATCTCTCAGGTGTGAGGAAGTTGAGCAGATGGAAAAGCTCTTCTAAGTTGTTCTGTAGAGGAGTTCCAGTCAACAACAACTTATGCTGCAGTGGGTAGTTGTTCAGCACCCTGAAAAACTAAACAAAACACCACAGCATTACAACCTCAAACCACCACAAAAATGTACCCATCAGTAATTTTAACTACATCATTATTGCATTATCTATGCTGGTCTCACCTTTGACTGATTATTCTTCAGTCTGTGGGCCTCGTCAACTACCAGACAAGCCCAGTCGATGGAGCCCAGAACAGCCGTGTCAATAGTGATCAACTCATAGGAGGTCAACAGCACATGGAACTTCACAGAGGCTTCTTTCTGCATGACCATGAGGAAACAATCACTCATATATGGCCTCAAGAGACTTAAAATTCTTCAGTGGAAAGAGTAGTTTTCCAACTCACTTACCTTCATCTTATAGGGTTTCTTGCCACCGCGGATGGCGTTGTTCTCAAAGGAGAACTCGTTTTCTCTGATGACAGCCCTGCTGTCTTTGTCTCCGACGTATGTGACGACGTATATATCCGGGGCCCACATTTCAAACTCTCGCTCCCAGTTAATGATGGTGGACAGGGGGGCACTCACCAGGAATGGACCCTTCGAATGACCCTGGAGAACGAAGACACCAGCATTTTAAAACTGAAAAGACGATATTCTATACAAAGGTAGTAACATAACATTCAATGGTTTGGCAACATTAAATTTTAACATGATATTTCTACACTTACAATACGCATCATACATGCATAACATACTATTTGGCAAGAGCATTGTCTGAAAACAAACTACCTAAAACTTTGGGAACGGTAAGATTATTTAATTTTATTTTTTTTTAAAGAAAGCAAGGATGCATTAAACTGACCAAAAGGGTCAGTAACGTTACAATAAATGCTGTTCTTTTGAACTTTCTAATCAAAGAATCCTGAACAAAATTATCATGGTTTTTCACAAAAATATTAAACTGTTTTCAACATTGAGCATAAGAAATGTTTTGGAGCACCAAATATTAGAGTGATTTCTGAAGGATCATGTGACACTGAAGACTGAAATAAGTTTGCCATCACAGGAATAATTTTTTTTTTTTTTAAATTGTAATAATATCTTCACAATACTACCATTTTTACAGAATTTGAGAAAATAAATGAAGCCTTTGTAAGCATTAGACACTTTTTTCTTTATCTTGTTGATCCCTAAGTTTTGAGCAGTAGTTATCCTTGGATTACAAGGATTAATAAAGCATAACCTATTTTAATTATTTGTTCAATTCATCACATCAAAAGCCAATAATGTCTTTCTAGATTCTCATTACAAATAAAAGCATAAAAGCACACACCTCTTTATACAGTGAATAGAGGAAAACAGCAGTCTGCACGGTCTTTCCCAGACCCATCTCGTCTGCCAGGATGGTGTCGGTTCCCTGAGCCCATGAGAAGCGGAGCCAGTTGAGCCCCTCCAGCTGGTATGGATGCAGCGTCCCGCCCGTAGCGTCCAGATACTCTGGCTGACGGTCAAATTTAATAGTGGGCTACAGGAGGATAAGAAATGGGTTTTAGCCATTGATGAGCAAGTGAATGGGGCAGCTGGGTCAAAAAGGTGCTGTAAGTACTGTGTAGGATCAAAATAATAAAGCTCACTTACATCCACCACAGGGTTCTCTGGAGGTCGGTCCAGTTTCCGCATCTTTCCTTTGAGCTTCAACTTCTTTCCTGGTTTACCTTCATCACCCATCATCAACTCCCTTAAAGAGGGGGGAAAAAAAAGAAAAAAAGATTAATCTGATGAGTGTGTGGATCAGTATTTGTGTTTTCTTGCATTTTCAGGTCTATAAACAAAGAATTCACATTTTGTTGTCAAGTTTAGGGTAATGAATAATTAAAAAAGTAAACAAGTTTTTCATATTCTTTTGTATAACTTTCACTGCCTTTAAAAGTTTTCTTGCATACCAAACAGTAACAAACTATGTTATTTAATTTTTTGTATTCGGATTTAATTTTTTGTACACCGGATTGCAGGTGGGGGAAGTGAATAACCAGCACTCTCTCCACCCTCAATACCACAACTGAGGTGAGACCCTTGAGCAAGGGACTGAACCCCCAACTGCTCCCCGTTCGCAGCATTGGCTGCCCACTGCTCCAGGTGCATGTTCACTACTGTGTGTGTGCACTTGGATGGGTTAAATGCAGAGCTGAAACTAAAATTAAATAAAACAAATAGTAATACTTTAATTACATAAGCACATATATATTTAATTACATAATACATAAAATATTAAGGAAGCTGTAATAAACTAAAAATTAAAAAAAAATATATATATAAAGTTACTTCAAAACATTGATATAAACTTTAATAGCATAAAAATAAACTAAAATAAAAAAAATTAAACCAAAATAGTAATTAAAGAAGAAAAAAAAAATATCTCGAAAAAATGAACTTATATTTTTAAAAATCCAATGCAAAATATTAATAAGTTATAATAGTACATCAATAGTAAATAAACTAAAACAAAAATAAATTAAAAAATAGCAATATTTAAAAAATGAAAAGTTACAAAAGCACAAAATTATTAGAATTAAAAGGAATACTACAAATATGAAAAAAAAAAAAAAAAAAAAATCAACGTTAAAAATATAATAGTATATAAATAATACTAAAATAACATTGTCAGGAATTACATAAAACATTTAAAGTCCGTGTAAAGAGAATTCTGAGAATTGTTTCTAAACACATTATAAATGTTAGAAATGTATTGCTGAAACACATTACAAAGACTCTGAACTATGTAGTACTGAATTATGGAGTTAAACCGTTAAACAGTTTTTCACCAATTCTGTGTTCAGGATTTTTTGGGCGGGGCTAAAACGGTGGCTCGATGAAGCAATGGAGTCACCGAGCGTGGCCCCGCCCCTAACACTATAATAACTATGTTGAGAGGTCAAGCTCTTAGTTTGTCTTTTTGAATGTCTGATGTTAGATACACAGATTCTAGGCAGGGACGGTTCTAGGGTGAATAGATAACCGGGTCTTAGCCCAGAGACATCAATATATGGCAGAATACATACAATTTAAAAACATGGAGCGTTCACAATTCGCATCTAAAAACGCATGGAGACGCGAGCTGTACCGCTTTCTCTTCTTTCAAAGTGGACCGGAGCTTGCGCTCTTGTGGTGTTCGCCGTTGCTAAGCAACCATGAGCCGCGCTCGCCTTGAAGACGAGAAGGTTTCAACTCACTGCAGCACTGACGCGCATTAAGCGCGCTTGCCGCATGTCTACAATTAAATAACGAACTTGCACGCTCAAACATGTATGGCTGTATAAATCCAATTAACATCAGTAGCATCCATTCAGGTTGTAGCTGTATTTGACAGTTGAGAGAGACGGCCGCTTTCCCGCAAGTGGGCGTGGTTTCAGCGCAGACAGCGGACACACCCCCAGCGTTTGAGAGCAGAGAGTCCTGCTTATTTTTCAAAGATTTTGATAACTTATTTTAGTTACTTGGCGGGTTCTTTTTATCATTTAAATTTGGCTGGGTGGTTAATAACACATTTTTCTCTTGTGTGACAAACTCAGAACACATATTTTAATATCACTTTACATGGACTTTAAATAAAAAGCGTATATTAAAGAGTTCCATTATGTTATTCACACTATTTTGGAAGTTAAATACTCTGCAAATGCTGTTTTGCGTCTTTAACAGTAGTGTCCGTGCACATGCATACCTGTGGTTCCAGTACTGCAGTTTGTAGGTGTCAAACTCTGGTATATCCATATCCTCTGCCTCCCAGGTGGCCTGATCATATGTTAAATCCCTCCACTTGATGAGGTAGTGACAGTTATTCTTCTTATCCACACTGAAAAGAATAAAACAAGAGGTACGACGTGAGCAAAGCCATGAAACTGATCCAAAGCGATTCAATCCAAAGTTCTTGAAGCTTATCTCACCTATGGTTCAGGATACGGTGAATTATCATCCACTCCATCTTGATGCCGAAGCGGTAGTACTTCTCCTCCATCTTAGCATAGGTGGGATCTTTTTTCTTCCTCTTTTCGCTCTTCTGCTCCTCTCCATCGCCGCCGAAGTCTACGGGTGGGGGTTCGTCCATGTCGTTCTTGCGCTGGTAGTTTCTGAACATCACCTGACAGTGTATCTCCAGCTAGAGAGAGTGAGAGAAGGTGCGGGCCAAGATTAGGAGCAAGCAAACTAACTGAGTGTGAATTCAGCCTGAATCTGGATTCAAAATGGCATTTTAAGACCAAAATAACAACCAGTGCAGGTACCTGCAGCTCAGAAACCCAGGAGCAGTGCCAGTAGGACATATTCTGCCATTTAATGAAGAACTCCCTCTCAGGGCGACCAGCCAATGGTGTGGGGTCAGGCGCATTAGCTGGGAGGCCACTGGGCCGCGGCACAGGGGTCGGGGGAGGAGGTTCACTCCAGCGCCAGGTCAGAATCTTCTGCACCTTACCTTTCATAGTAGGACACTGGAGGGAAAAAATGAGGTGTAAATTATTTCACGATACACAAAGGGAAGTTTCAATGTGGAAAGAGCCAAACCTGTAATTCTTGTATACATTATTATCAAAAATAAAAAAGCAACGGCTAATTAAGTCTAAATATATTAAAAAGTGGACTGAAAAGAATAATACCCATACATTACTAATACCAATACTCATATTTCTTAAGCATATTTATGTAAATTATCAAAGCTAGGTTATTTGTACATTTGAATCCCAATTATTTATAAACATTTATATTAATTCTAAATTATATTATCCATGTCTAAATAATTCAAAAGTAGTTTTTTGCATATTAGAGTCCCAATTACATTTACTTTTGCTACTTATACTTGAATATTATTTATTATGCATGTATATTAGATTTGCATTATAGTATCTTTGCGAAGTAGGCTATTTGAACATGATATTTAAGTCCAAAATACATTATTTTTATTTATTTATTTTTTACTTATTTATATAGTAATTATATTTACTATGAAGGTATATTATTTAAAATACATAAGTATTAATTATATTTATATATTGATGTTATTTACATTTACGTTATAATTCAAAAGTAGGCTATTTGTACACTATTTGAGTCCCAATTACATTCAGACTTGAATACTACATTTATTTATTATGCATGTATATTATATAAAATATACAAATATTATATTTATAAAATTTATATATTAATCGCATTATGTTTATATGAATTGTACTACAATTCAAAAGTACACTATTTGTACTGAATAAAACTATTTTGTAAATAAAACTTGGATTTATAATTATATTTTGTTTGGTAGTACATTTATATTAATTTACAGTTATCTAAAAATATTATAGTACTATGCATGTATATTATATAAAACATATTAATGGTATTACACTTATATTTCAAAAGCAGGCAATTTGTATGCTATTTGAGTCTCTGACATGCGTTTTGCTGTAGTAACATTAATGATAAATGAATTAACAGATCAGTTGATTATGAAATTTCTGGAAAATGGACAGTGTCACATGTGAGCCCTGACCTTTAAACACATTTACAATTTGTAACCCGACTGACTCACAGTGCAGCGAGGGCAGATCCATTCTCCGTTGGGAATCTCGGGCAGCGGTGGGTTAAGGCAGTGGATGTGGTACGACGAGGGGCAAGAGTCACAGCACAGCAGCTCTCCGCCGTCCTTACACACCCTGCAGAATTCCATGTGATGGTCATCCTCCTCCGCCTCTCCTCCCGCCTCGTTATCCTCCTCGCCATCTGACGCGTCCTCACGAGCCTCCCACTGGATGCCCATCTTCTCCTGAAAGAGGAAGAGATGGTGCTGAGCACAGTGGCACATCAGGGCTTGACATACAGCTCTTTGGACTAAACCAAACATTTACAAGGGCAGCTGCTAGAGTTTTAGATTGAACTCGTGGAGATTCAGAGTTGGTTCACTCACACAGTGTGGGCAGCTCCAGGTGCCCTCCGGTGCTTTCTCCATATCAGGGTCCAAGCAGACCATGTGATAAGCTCGCGGACAGGTGTCACAGAGAATGATCTCTCCTCCCTGCTGACAGACCTCACAGTAATCCTGATGATCTGTCTCATATCCATCACCATCATCATCACCTAGCAGAGAAAGAGAGAGGCTACATCAACAACTGATAGTAGGACCCTGTGATTTCTGTGATGTTTCTTTGGACGGAAATGCGGAATCCAGTCATAAAAATTGAATTAACAGTATAACACAATGTCATACCACTTCAAAAAATTGTAACAGAAATAAATATTACTATTGTACAGTTCTTTCTTAAAGTAATAATAAAATTAAAACTTTATTTTAAGGAATAACACCTTTTTTCTTCCATGTTTTAGTTTTAACAGTAAACACCTGCCATTCAGCATTGTTTGGCAAAAAATAAAAGGAAATATTACATTTTCATTTATGTAAAATAAAAAAATAAAAATCATTGAATTGTTAATGTCTTAAGCCTTTATTTGATTCCTACTGTTTATCACAATATATTTATATTAAATCAGAAATAAAGAAAAACTAAAACAGGCACTACACAATTTCAGGGAAAAAAAAAAACCTTCACTGGGACATTTCTTGTTTAAAAAAAAAACAACCTAATAAAATGATTAAACTGTTAAAATTGCATGAATTCAATAGATCAGGGCCCATATTCACAAAACATCTTAAGGCTAAAAGTAGCTCCTAACTTGCCGATTTAGGAGAAAATCTTAAAAATAATGGGGGTATCAGTCCTAAATTTAGGACTCCTAAATTTTTGCTCTAAGAGTATTTCACAAAGCGTTTTAGCGCTAAAACTAGCTCCTAAATCTGTGAAACATTAGGAGTAGTGAAGAGGACTCCTAAGTCACTAAGACCAACTCACAACTATCCTAAAATGGCTGTTGCCGGCAATCTGCCTCAGAATATAAACATTTTAGATGATAATGAGCTTTTAAAAAGGTATACCCTTTAGGGTTTGGAGGTTATCCCAACTCCAAATTTTCCTTTGATTATATCCTTTTCATTAACCAGTTGGGGAAGAAGTAACAGCTGTTCTTGCATCCAGTTTACGTTTACATGTCTTACTATCAGCCATGATCAGGGTGCGATTTTTATCCCCGGTGGAGATAAAATGATTCGCAAAACGTGCTCTGAAGTCCCGTTCTGAATCAAATGATTCTGGAAATGCGCTTTGAAGTCCCGTTCTGAAACAAATGATTCGCGATTGGAGCGCTTTGAAAGAGTGAATCATTTTACGATGCAATGGTTTACTGACTCTGAGTTTCAAAAAGCTCCGTTGATACTGTTCTTTGCTCGCTTTCTCTGTGTAATGTATTCGTTTTTTGAATCACCAGGGAAATAAAATAATTAGGTTACAATTAATATGCCTATGTTTTTATTAAATTGTGATCACCTTAAATACATTTTCCGTTGTATTAAAAACATTTCATGACGTGACACCCATTTACTCTTTAAAAAGACGGATTTATGATGTGCGTTGTTAACAGATCACACTAACATTAGGTTAGGTTATAACCTTACCCTGGAGAGAAAAAAAGTTTTCAAAAGCATCCCCCCCCCAGTTCTCTCATGAATGCAACAACAAAACAGAAAATCTTTGGTGTCTTCAGTTGCTCTCTGAAGGGGTTATGATGCAGACAAGGCCTTTCCTTGGCCTGATTAAGCCTATTAGTTATTCACAAGCACGGATAGAGAGAGAACACAAGGTCCTCACCTTTTTTCGTCTTCTTTTTGGGCTTCTTTTTAGTGCTGCTGCGACTACTGCGGCTATTTGATCCATTCGAAACGGACACACTGTTCATACTGCCATCATCAAAGTCACTGTCCACGTCAAGATCGTCCTCTTCACTCTGAAAAAGAGAATTTGAAATAAAAAGGAGATTGAAGCTGAGAGAAATACACTGTGAGCCTGATAAATGACCAGAAAATTACTTGGATGTCATTAGCAAAATGCTATGTTTAAAATTAGAGCAGAGCAAAGAAAAAAAACAACATCGTTCATGGAAAAAGGTTAAAGGATAAGTGCAAAGGCAAGCTGGGAAAAAATAAATAAATAAATAAAAAACTAAAAAATTTAAAGTAGAACCGAGGTTCGTACAGATGAGCGTTTCCTCTTGCTGTTGAAGCCTCCAAGTTTGATCTTCAGAGGAGCAACCTTTTTGGTCTTCACCTTCTTCTCTTGAGGTTTGGGAGCGGGTTTGGACTTCTTGCGTGCATTGGGACCTGAAATGCGCAGGAATTAGCATTTTTTTCAATGCAGCATGCAAACAATTAGTGGGTAAGAACTCCTACATCACAAACCCTGTTAGCATGTAAAATCACCTATAAAGTATCTTGTTTATTGGATTTCTGAAGGATCATGAGACACTGAAGACTGGAGTAATGATGCTGAAAATTTAAAAAATTGAAAAATTAAAAGGGGGAAAAAAAGTCACATTTTAAAACATTCAAATAGAATACAGCCATTTAAATTGTAATAATATTTCAAATTATTACTGTATTTTTGATCAAATAAATGCAGCACTGGTGAGCAATAACATGTCTTCCAAAAACATAAAACCTCAAGTGAGTGCATAAGATTTTGATTTTGTATTGTACTACCTCTATGTGTTTAGTGTGTTTATCCACTTAATCTGAGTACCTAATTTTTTCTTTTTAGTAGCCTAGGATAAATATGCTTATTTTGACAATTTTTTAATGATTATGGTTTATATTCATGTGCGTTCTGTTAAAGTTGGAAAATTTCATATATTTTTATCTGAGGTTCAGGTTTTCTGCACCAAAACCAATAAGCAGTCCATGTTTGCTTCCCTTTTTTGCACATGAAATGAGCAACAGCGGTTTGCTGTTGGGTCGAATAAGTGCCTCATTTTTAAATAATAGCTTCTCGGAAACCATTATAATGTGACAAGATCACAATTTAAAAACAATCTGCGGTAAAATGAGCTTCACAGCACAATGAAGTTGATGCAAAAGATCAAGGAAACCATGATTCCTCAACACAGCAAAACACAACTGCTGGATGTCCAAAATAATACTGTTCAGATGAAAACGCACAAATCAAACAAACGTCAAAGCTGGGGAAAACAGCTGCTACAGCAGGCAGTCGCTCACTCACATGGTGAAAAACCAATCAGAAAAACACAAACTAAAAGAGTTGAAACAAGTTTGCACCCACCCTTGCCCTCTTTTGTCTTGGCCTTGCGTACGGGAGCTGCTGGTGTGGGCTCAGCACTGATTTGGGCTCCAGTTGCAGCGGTTTCTGCCGCCGTTTCAAGAGTTACAGAGGCACTAGCGGCCACCAGGGCTGTGGTGGCAGCAGCCGAACCCCGCAGAGGGTTGTTAGTGCTGAACTCCCTCCACTTCGCTCCTAGAACCATCATCATTTTGGAAACGGCGATTTTGGGGTTCTTGGCAGCGATCAGAGGCCTGTGAGATTGTGGAAGAACATAATGGTTACAATTTAGGGGGAGGTCCATTTAAATTGATGATTTTATTGCCATCATTCTTATGTTGGTTTAAAGCCAACAACATATTCCAGACCTGCACATATTAACATCATGCAACGCTCCACACAAGTCACCTTTATTTATATAATGCTTTATTCAACACAGATCGTTTCTTCATAGCACACTTCTGCAAACTTCTTAAAATATGAGTCAAAGCAGCTCTAAAAAAAAGACAAGTGTCTTTATTCAGCTCAAGGTTAATGCTGATTCAGTTAAGTAACTGTGTAAAAGTTCATAAATTATGAAACATTTTTCAGCTCAAGCTCAAGTTTTGTTCTCATCTGATAGTGTCAGTACAGTCAAATCAGTAATATAGTTCACCCAAATGGTAGCCGTTGACTTCCATAGTATTTTTCCCAAATCAATGGCTACCGTCAACTGTTTGGTTACCAGCATTCTTCAAAAGATCTTCTTTTATTCTCAACAGAAAAAAAGACACTCGTACAGGTTTGGAACAACTTGAGGGTGAGTATATAATGACAATTTTTATTTTTCAGTGAATTATCCCTTTAAGTGTCTTTTAAAACGCCAACCAAGCAAGCCAAAGGTTACAGGGGAGAGGAGCCCAAACTCCAGTAACAGAAATGGAGAAAAACTACTACAGCAACAGTTAGACATGCATCTAACATACTTTTGTCAGAGTAGACACCAAGTTATTTATGATTATGCTGAGCAAATATTGCAAGTTATGAGATACCACTTCTAATATGTCCACAAATGAAAAAGCAGCAGTTAAAATCAGCATGAAACATCGAAATCATGCTTTGTGATGCATATCCGATTGAAACAGCTTCTCGAAGGGGAAAAAAAAAAAAAAAAAAAAAAAAAAGGCAGGGGAGTACCCCCCCCCAATGGCAGAAGACGTAACTCGGGGGAGAAGAATGGTTGAGTAAATTATGTTATTTTTGTTTTCTTTGCGCAAAAAAAAAAAGTATTCTCATAGCGTCGCAAAACTGAAGTTGAGCCACTGATGTCACATTGATTGTTTTAACTGATGTATTTACTACGTTTCTGGACCTGGGAACATTACAGTTGCGTTGCTGTCTATGGAGGGTCAGATAGCTCTCCGATTTAATCAAAAATATCATAATTTGTGTTCCGAAGATGAATGAAGGTCTTACGGGTTTGGAACGACATGAGGGTGAGTAATTAATGACATAATTTTCATTTTGGGGTGAACTAACCCTTTCAGTACGAGTAGTAAACAAAACCGCGCATCTGCACCATTCATAACACAGAGACACACAGAATTCATATTTAAATAGTCTTTTTGCGGCTTAATATTTACAAATACGAGTGGGAGTGTGCTGATTTGTGTGCGCACGCGCGTGTGCATCGGGGCTGAACTCCGCTGTGTGCGATACAGAGAGCACGACCATGTAATGTAGAGACCGAAATGACATGCCTTCGTGTAAATAAGAAAAATAACATAAGGCTATTTAGTTTGTTTAATAAAAGAACAAGGTATTGACCTGTTCTATAGGAAAGGTAACTTTAAATGACTTCTATTGTGATATGGCGCTATAGAGAAAATAAAATTAACTTGACCTTCAAGGGGGGGGGGGGGCTAATATAATGGCAGGGGAAACACTGTGTCAGTTTTGTTTTAATGGTGACTTTACTATAAAAACTTTCAATGATTGTTCTCATATTGGTAATATGGGTAATGCGCTCATACCTGACGAACTGGCTGAAGGCTTTGTAGTTGGTCAGAGTCCTATAGTCTTCCTCAGTGAAGACATGATCGATGTCCTCCATACCCCAGGTATCCAAAAGCTGAGAGGAACTTTTTGGCTCCTTGAAATCAGTTCAGAAAAACACGTCTTATAGAACTGAATGATTCAATTTATATTTACTTTGTCATGCAGTTAATTTAGCTTCCATATGAACTCACAGCATCGTCATCGTCCTCGTCTTCCTCTTCCTCAGGTTCTCTCCGTTTTGAAGCGGCTGAGTTTCTGTCGGCACCAGAGCTGCTTCTTTTCTTGTCCTTTGTGGTGCTGGCTCTTTTCTTCTTTTTCCTGCCAGGTGTGTAGTCGCTACCCTCGCTTTCTGAATGGTCTTCTTCACCATCGTCCAGATCAGGGCCTTCCACTGGCTCCGGAGAACTGATGCCGATATCCTGGAGGACACACAGGACGCATGTTTGATCAGTTTTGGATGCTGGTAAAATCACTAGTCCATTGTCCAAGACAAGATCTTAGGATGAAGTTTATATTATTGTATTGTATAACTTTTTAAAGATTTTTAAGGGGACAGTAAAATCATTTATAATGTTACAAAGCTTGTTTTTTATTTTACATGAATGCTATTCATTTTAAATTTCTATTCAAGGAATCCTGAAAAAAACAAAAAAAAAATCACAGTATCTACAAAAATATTAAAGCAACACAACTGTTTTTAGCATTGATAATAAGAAGCATCAAATCCGCATATTAGAATGATTTCTGAAGGATCATGTGACACTGAAGACAGGAATAATTTCGCTTTTCCATCGCAGGAATAAATTACATTTTAAAATATATTAAAATAGAAAGCTGTTTTTAGTAAATTGTAATAACGTTTCAAAATATAAATGTCTTTACTGTATTTCTTATCAAATAAATGTAGCCATGGTGAGCATAAAAGACTTCCTTTAGAAAGATTTATAAATCTTACTAACTCCTAATGTATCACCATTTGTTAACACTTATTGCCTTCTTTTAAAACAATTCTGAAGGGTGACAAGTTCATTTTTAAATATACAAATATCTAATGTAAATAAACATTAACATATAGCCATAAAATCAGCATGCTTAGCTATAAAATCATTTGCAAAATGTTTAATTAAACTAGTTTTAAATGTATTCCTGCAGAAAATATCAACTACACAAAAAAAACTAAAATATAATATAAAAATGGAGGAAATAAATCAGTTTGTTATTAGATGATTTATTGCATATTTTTATTTGAAGAGTATATTCATTTCATTAAACAGCAGCCAACCATACATTTTTCTACATAGTTTAAATAAATGCAAAACTTAAAAAAAAAAAAAAAAAAAAATAATGCAGCCTAGTAATCATTTTAGGCTTCTTGCATTACTCTGCATTAACTATTATTGTCTATTATGACAATAGAACTGTCTCTGTTCTCAAGCAAGCAGAAGTCCCATCCAACTTGTGCATAAGCTCGCATTCATACAAAGTCCTTTTAACAACCACTTATGACGTTACAAAAACCAGTTTGCAATCTTTACATGAAATGACTCAGCTCGTATTATAAGATTAAAACTTGACTATTTTATATTGTGTTCAACATTTTAAATAAAAATAAAGGGATCACTTGACCAGTTAGTCAAGAATCAGATTTTGCAGCACAAATGAAATGTTGAAATTTGGATAGTAGCCTACATGGCTGTGTTACAACAAAAGCACTTTGTCTTTTGAACGCAACAGCTGTAGATATTATTAATGAAGCAGTCGGATCTGGATTCAGTGGCTAAAAGAATGGAATTATGTACCTTTGATATTAACAGTCATTAGGACATGTTATCCCATTTGCGGCGCCAGCTAAATTGCTCTGTTTCTCATTAAGACACTGTGGGGGAGGTTTCTAATCCATAACATAAGGACAGTGAATATTGCATTCTCCAAGGTTATCACACACACACAATACCCACACACACTCACACAAAAGGCCATTACCTCTCTCCGGGAGCGATTCCTCTTGCTTCCTTTGCTCTCGCGGCTACTTTTTTTGGCTTTCTTCTTCTTTTTCACCTTTGGGGCATCATTTTCTGACAATTCCTCGTCCAGGTCATCCTCGTCTGCGGAACAAACACACAAATCATTTAATAAATGATTTTAATTTATTCACATTTAATTTAAATGATTTAAAGTGTCATTATTTTTCCCTTGATAAATAATACTTTCCCAGTCATTCGGATAAGAATTATTCTATAAATATTAATAAAATTAATGTTCACACACATTGCACTGAGAAATACCTACTTGTTTTAATATTTTAAACTCAAACTTTAAGTCTGCATATTTATTTGAAGATTTAGTCCATATTGCACTATGCAAACTAATTTTCCTCATTTTCAGATCTGGAAATTACTATTTTTAAAAGTAAAATAGGAGTTAAGAATAAAATAAGTCACGAGAATGTGAACCCTGTAATTAGAAAAAGAGCCGCTCAGAATAATCCAATCAATCGTCAACGCAGTGATTTGACATTTACATTTAATCTAATAATATGACAGCAATAGATTATCTACAAATCTATTTTAGTCATTTGATTAAAAATCATCCTGTGCACTATACAAGAAGTGATGTCAATTAATATCTCACTGTAATGCAAGAAGTATTAAACGACCGAAGAAAAATCACTGAAATAAGTGACCTGAGAGTTATAATCAGGTACAATATTTATTTTTAACAACAGGATTGCAAACATAAGGACATGTAATTTTGTGTCACTTCTAACAGTTGCATATGACACTGATTTTACTGTCTGTTTGGGGAAGTGACACTGCATTGTTGTTATTATTCTTCTGTCAATCCTTGACTAAATTTTCTCATGGATGACAGTAATCTGATAAAATCTTAATGGACTTGCCTCAGATTTCATTATGAAAAACAATATACTGGCTTTTCTCCAGGTACCACAGTAAATTAATATAGAAGCCTCTTTGAGTTGACTAACTGCACCATAGATACTAAATTAAGCACACGCAACGCATATGGAAAAAATAATTTCCTTCCTAAAGTGGTTAAAATTAATCTTACTAATCATGTAAGACAGAAAGTAAGGTACAAATAAGAAAACACACCGAGTATTTTGCTCCATTCAGCACTCTGAATGCCCGGGCAAAGCCCCCCTTTAACCATTTCCCTAAAAAAACTGGCGTCACATCCGATTCCTGCACATGCTGAAGTGCAAAATCAAAATATTAAACTTAAAAACCAACGTTTATAGTTATTTCACACGCGAAATAGCAGTTTTGAGCTTGGACGCTGCAGGCCGACGGCGCGCGAACAGACCGAGCGCGAGGACACAGAAAAACCTCACGCGTCAAACTCGCACGCGACTGTTACCGGTAGGCCGCTAAGCACCGAAGCCGGTACGACAACATTATTACACATCTACTGTTACTATAAAACCATCACTACTGCTTAATAAGCTGCCAGGTTTGCTTACATTTACGTTTTGTGCTATGTTTGACTAATATAAAGATAGTATTTGAGTGAGTATGACGGAAAATATAGCAGGTAGGTCAACGGTTAGCCGCGTAAAAAACCGGCAAAACAAAGCGCTGACTAAAAACCGTCAAGGGGGTGATAAAACGCAAAGGTATCCAAATATGTAAAGTGAATTATTCATTAAAACGACAATTCTGGTTTACTATGTTTCATAAGAAAGGCAACATCTAGAATCTACCGCGCTTGTTGTTTTGTTAGCCGACTAGCCACTGCTTCGTCGAATAAATGAAGTTTCTCACCAATAAAGTCCAAATGAGAACATAAAATACATCGTGACTAATCATCTCGCGTATCTGCATTTCATCCACATACACAGTAAACAACATCACAACCGACTAATCCAGTGGAGTTGACCCGCATCAGTAAACGTAAATATTTTACCTTGCATCCTCGACCGATGTTCAAATTCGTCTCTGTCGTCCTCACTGCCGGACATATTGTTAATTACACCAGCCAGAGAGGATTGTGAACACCTTGTATGCTGATTTTCGCCTCCTCTGGTGCCTTCCTGAAGCCGGGGAGACAGAAAATAAAAGAACAATACAAACGGAAGTTAATAGTCACGGTAGCATGCTGATCATAGTGGTCACTTCATGGCAAGAAAAAAATAATAATCCGAAAAGCATGCAAATATATCATTTGGTTTAATGCAACTGAGAAAAAGCATGCTTAAACTTTTAAAATGCGCGGTTGAAACAAGTTATGGATATTTAATAGGCAAATGGGGCATGATGTGAGTGAGGCATTAGCTAAGCAGGCTAGGGATGCTAACCTGCAAAGTCCCCATAACTTTTAAGATTCCTTTCATTTTACATGCATTAAAAGATGTCATAAATAATATGATTTTATAAAAACATAAGTAGAATAAATGTAATACAATGCTAGAAAGTGTACTCACACAACTTGACTTGTTGCCTTTTTCAAACAAACAGCTAATTCAATCTAAAATGTCCCCACGTTGTATTGGCTGTTTTTCATCAACACTTAAAAACAATTTCTAATATCCCTGTTTATAATGAATATGTAGTGAAAGTGTATCCAGGTTATGTTTTTCTCAGCTGTAGGATGCACACAACGTCGCAGTTTCTCCTTCTGCCACTTACATCCTTTGCATAGACACAAAGAGATCAGGGGCCAGACATCCCATAATAATCTCCCTCCCAATATTCACACATACACATACATACAGACATTCACCCTTCCCCCCACCGCATAGTTACCTTGCAACATACAGACCATAATAACCCCCCCCCCAACAACCAAAGACAGACCCTCTCTTCCCCATTCCACCGTGCCCTTAGCAACAGTTTCCATGGAGACAGCCACCCCCTCCCACCCCAGTTAACATCCCATAATAATAAACATAGTCACTGACATCCCACAATAACCATAACTCCGAAAAAAGAATGAACGGGAACTGAGCCGGAAGAGAGAGAGAGAGAGAGGGGGAAAAAAGTCGATTAGCAACTCCTCGCCAGCCTGCTTCCTTATTACAGTTCTGTATTTACAGTAGACATCTGTGAGCGTATAAAACGCCATATATGATCCAAACTTAAAGTTAGTGCTCTTCAGGCCAATGGCATTTTAGCTTGCAACTGTTCTACCCGCATGCAACCAACTTTGGTTTGGGGTGCAAAAATGAGCCAATAATACACTTAAATATAAAGGTTCTTCATTGGCACTGATGGTTCAATGAATAATCTTTAGCATCCATGGAACCTTTCCATTAAACAAAAGGTTCTTTATAGTGAAAAAAGATTTTTTAGATTTTTAAAATGTTCTTTACACCAAGAAAAAAAGTGGTTCTTTTAAGAACTCTTCGCTGAAACGTTCTTTAGGCAACCAAAAATGGTTCTTCTATGGCATCACTGCTAAAAACTAATTTTGGAATCTTTATTTTTTAGAGTGCAGATCTGGTTTTGGATTTTTAGTTTCAAGGCCACGTTCAAAGACAGTCTACCTCTCAAGTTCAAATTTCACATTGATAGTGCTGCTATATAAGTGTTTAAAATGGAATTGGCACCAATTTATTGAGGCCTTCAGAAGTTATAGATGGGACATTGAGACCCCGTTTGTCCTCCTCATATTGTCGCCATAGCTAACCTTTTGCCATTTTCACCCCATTATCATCCACCTAGATTTCTTTGCATGCAGAGAAGTAAAATGACAAACACTGATGGCTCTTGATGCACATCCATCACAGTGCAGCACATATGTATGCACACATGTACATATATAGAAACAAATGTAATTTCTTTGGAGGGGGGATGGGGAGAGGTAGGCACCATATAGCATAATTACATATCAAAGAAATATAGAGGTGGTTGTCATGACAACCCACTCAGGCGCACCCCTCCTCCACACTCCAAAGCACCAAATATCCAGTAATAATGTCTCAGCCAAAAGAAAACACAGACCATAATATTCTTCCTGTGCTGGCAGTTGTCATGGCAATATGCAAGAAAGAGGTGTTTCTGTGTGTGTGTGTGTGTGTGTGTGTGTGTGTGCGCGTCTGTCTTTTGGGGTGGTGGGGGGTGTAAGGGAGGGGTTTCAGATTACCATGCATGCTAAAATGAATACCATAATACTCCTTTTACGCTCTCTCTGCTAGTTCCCTCCTCCCCCCACACCCGCACCGAACCAAACGTGACTCCATAACTGGGTGAAAGAGCCACATATGGACACCATCAGAGATGGCTACTGATAAACTCTTAAGGGATGTTGGATCGGACCAAAAACGAAAGCAATTAGTCAGTGATTTCAATGACTTTGCTTGTGCAACTGTAGTAGGCTTAGTACATTAAATGCTTTTGGAAATAGTAATATTTATATTAGTGCTGCATGAGCATTTGTTTTAAGGGTTCTTAATTCAGAAAAAGAATGTTGCAGTCTTTCTGTTTCATGAGGTAGAAATGCAAAAACCATTCTCTCACATGTGAATCTTTTACCACAAAGCCAGATAAAAAAAACACCTAAATGTAAAGAGACAAAAATGAACAGTCCCGAATGTGATATTCCCTCTTTCCTCCCCCTTTCAATCCAGCCCCCACCCCTCCCCCTCCCTAATGGCCCAGACATCCCATAATATGCCTGACGACTAGAACCCCCCCCCCCCCCCCCCCCTTAATCTCAGCCTGAACCCAATACTAAATCATACAAAACTGCATAAACTGATTTCTGCACCCTTGCATTAGCAACTGCAGCTTTACAGGTTCATGTTTGCGGCACTGACTAGACGTTCTCCTTCAGTAGGCTGGTTAATTGTTTTTGCACACCGTACAGATATTTACACACAAAGTTCATTGTAAACATGAGGAAAAGGGAAGTAATTGGTCAAGGCTTCCAGAATGAAGATTATGAGTATGACTCATTTGATATACATTACCATATAATGGCTGTGTCATTTCCATATCCTCATATTTCCCACCCCCATCATATTCCAAAGTATTACAATTGATTAATTTTATCACATGGACCTATTGTACTTCTGTAAGTAAACAATGGATGTTAATTATAATGCATTAGCTTCAGGGCCCCCGCTGCAACACACTATGAAATACAACACACTGTAAGTACTTTAAAAATTCTGATTAAAAAATAAATAAATAATGATGGATGGGGCACTGCAAGAGATAATGAGTAATTTTCCCATCCTGCAACCGTTACCAGTGGAAACATTTGAAATCAGGTCAAATGCATGCTCTTTATTAATTCATAATGCTTTTAGGCGCACTGGGTTTGTCTTATTTATTTGTAGATCACATGGAAATAGATATAGGCTATATTCTCATATGGAATGAATTCAAATCACAAACTGAATAGTTAAATAGAAGATCAAAAATTGTTTTTCCAGTAAGTGTCATGCTGTTTTGTACTTGGGATGAGAAACTTGCACACTAAAAATGATATGATCATTGAGTCAAGTCAGCACATGTTTTTCTATTAGTTAAACTCTTCAAATTAATTTAACCAATTTCAACTTCATTTTTAAAGTTATACAAGATTTAACTTGATTTTTGTAAGGTCAGTTTAATATAAGTCAGCAACTGAACTCAAGTTTTTAAGCTGAAGTAGGTGGAAATTTTTAGACCTTCCACTTACACTGTAGTCACTATGTTTTTGCTACATGTACTATAGTTTGTAGACCTTTCTGTTCTCAAAGCTTTCTGATCTAGTGTCTGGAGTGGTAGTGTAGACAGAATCTGTACTATAAAAACATAATGTCTCTTCAGTAACTGACTCATGGCATCTCCTCTCTTCCAGATGTGCTTGTGAGATATGTGCTATTTTTAACCAACCAACCAACCAACCAACATAATGCAATGGTAAGGTTATGATTGCAATTTCTAGCACAGCAGTCTTAAGAATGGTCCATGCAGTAAAACTGCCTGGAGAACAAAACATCATAAATCCTGTAGATGTAAACCCAAAAATTAATAACACAAGAAATTTTAGGTGAAGACTAGGAAACTAAAACATTTAAACAATTACTAAAGAGACTGTCTGAAAAATTAAGTGTGCATTTACTAGTTGAGTGTTTGACTATACTAATTTAGGGTAAAAGTAATCATGACAATCAGGAATGTGTTGACGGTGACCTCTAGTGGTTGACTGTGCAAATCTACCTTGCATTGTTTAATATATGTTTACACTACTGTTAAAAAGTTTAAGTTAAGTTAAATTAATACTTTTATTCAGCAAGGAGCATTAAAGTGAGCAAAAGTGGCAGTAAACACATTTATAATATTTCAAAAAAGTTCTTATTCAAATAAATGCTGTTCTTTTGAATTTTCTGTTAATCAAAGTATCCTAAAAGAAAATATATATTACAGTTTACAAACATATTAAGCAGCACAACTGTTTTCAAGATTGACAATAATAAGAAATGTCTTCAGCATTGAATCAGCATATTAAATGATTTGTGAAGGATCATGTGACACTGAAGACTTAAGTATATTCATACTCAGCAGAAGTGTTTCTATATGTGCTTTAGGTAGAACTTATATTATTGATTTAAATGTGATTCCACAGAATGTTATATTGATAGAATAGCAGTTATGTGAAGTGTAATGTTGAGACGTCAACAGTGACAAGATTTCTTATTCCGAGATGCATACTGCTGTATTTTTTGAAATACAAATAGACAACTCTGTGAAAGAAATGCAAAATAATTTATGACAGTCCTGTGACTCTACAGTGACCTGTCTGCTAAAGTGAATTTGACACATGCTGGAAAGCCATGACTCAACAGAATATGTACCACAGATTTGTTTATTCAGCCAGGCTCTGATGTCAACACAATCAAAAGGTCTTTCTTTTAAGAGTGGCATTTAAAAAGGGACAAAGAGACACTGCTGTTCTTATTTATCCTTGAATGCTTTTGGCAGGGTAAACTGTGTGCTTGATTCAACATGCTAAAGATCACATTTCAGGTCAGGGATTTCTTACTTTGTTCAAGCCTTAAACTCTACTGCCATAACAATCACAATTTTTTTCACTCTTTTACACTCTCAGATAAAAAAAGGCACAAAAGCTGTCGCTGAGGTGGTACCTTTTTAAAAGGTACACCGTTATATTTTATTTAACCCTAAAGGGTGCATGTTGGTACTTTACCACCCCAGTGTCAGCCTTTGTACTTTTTTTCTAAGAGTGAATCCACTTACAGTTTTTGATTATTGACCTTAGTAAGCAGATCTGAGGAATAGTTGACCCAAAAATTAAAATTTGCTGAAGATTAACTCACCGGCAGGCTATATGTAGATGAGCTTGTTTGTCAGATTAAGAGAAATTTAGCATCTCATCACTTGTTCACCAATGGATCCTCAATGGGTGCCGTCAGAATGAGAGTCCAAACAGCTGATACAAGCGTCACAATAATTTACAAGTAATCCACACCACTCCAGTCCATCAATTAACATCTTTGAAACAAAAGCTGTGTGTTTGTACACAAATCCATACAATGTCTTTAACTTTAGATCACTGTGTCTGGCTAAATACGAATCCCCATTGCTTTCTTCAGACATCTTGGCCTGAGTGTGAATATATATTTAACAAATTTTGATTTTAGGGTAAACTATTCACTTTATTTGGTATTGGAATTTATGGTCTGTAATGTACTGTATTTAAATTATCTTCAAATGAATTTCATTGATAGATTGTAGGAGAAATAAAAAGGTCTACTTAAGGAAGCTGCTCAAATGTAAACCTCTTAATTGTACTTGCAGTGATTCAAGAAACCTATTTAAACATGAACATTTACTATTGGTCTGTAATTTTTAATGTCCTGATGGTGTTTCTACTTTTTTCTCTTGAGAATTTAGCAACTAACAGATAAATAAGCAGTTGTAGCCAAATCTGGGCCAGACACATTTACACAGATAAGTTATATTAAAAAAATTAAAAGCTTTTATTTATTTATTTATTTTTTAAAATCTATTTCTTGTTAATGAAACCATCTCGGCTAAGGGCTTTGTCGGTCAAGCAAGTAACATTACTGCTATTCTCTAATAACATTAAATATATTTTAAAAAGCATGAAAAACATTAATCACATTCATAACACTGAAGCACCACAATATGTAATTGTGACTGCATGGCCAAGAGGTTCGTACAGCCTGTTATCTTCAAAATAATACCCTCTTCATCTCAGTATGAATGTTTGTATAATGTCAAGATCAGTGTGACCCAATTCCCTGAAAAATAATCTTATTAAAATAAACAGTGTAATCACAGATTATCTTTCACTCACATTTATGTGTCAGTCTAATAAACAGTCTAAATGTTCACACTCACACACATACAAAAAACACTACGTAGCTACATCAATATAATCTATTTTCTGTAGACCCTTGACTATGTTCTCTATAATTAGATTCTGTTCGTAAATATAGAACGAATTTGTTAAAGTAAAACGTATTGTTAAATTAAAAGTCAATAACAGCTGCAATGCATTTTTCTTCTGTAATGAAACCTATTTCTGTTTCAAACAAGATATTCAACAAGGGAAAAATGTAGGACAGAGCTTAATTTTATCCTTTGGAAATTACTGGATTGTTAAAGAAGTAGAGTTTTGATACAGAATGTAGCCTTCAAGTAAAAGAGATTTTAATAAACCCATATACTTATTAGTTAACAAATATGCAACAGAAAGTGGTTTCAAAGGCAGTGAAACTTATTTTCATTTCAATAAAAGATTATAAAGACAATTTGATACACAATAAATATAAGAAGCGTATATTAAGAAAGTGAATAAAGTTATATAAAAATCATTGTAATTTTGTAATAAATAAAAATAAAATAATTTTGATGTCAGGTTGACTTTATAAGGTTATTGTTTTGCAATTTAAAAAAAAAACTTTTGTAAGTGAAAATATTTCTATTTTGCATTCTTTTGCAATCGAATGTAACATTTTTCATTACAGATTAAATTATTGGCATGACAATTATAAATCAACATAAATTTGATAATTCTTTAGGCTATTTATTATTAATTTGACATCATAACTTGTCTTGATTTTGTATTTTTCTTAAATTCCTTACTTTATTTGTTGCAGGTTCGATTTGTACTTTTCACTATTTTAATATTTATCATAAGCTTTGCATTAGTAACACTGGAGGGTTTTAGACTTGCTTCTTTCTACCCAGTTCCTCCATCTATTTTTACCAGCAGTCACGGAGGAACATTGCAGCACCCTGTGTTTGTTGTCTCCCCTCCTCTTCCCGGGTCTCTCGTTCCCGCTTATTAATCAGTCGCCTTGACCTACTCATCCTCCTCTTTCTCTCCTCCTCTCCTCTCTAATTCTCAGCATCTTCCTCTGACTCATCTTTTCATCCCCTCCCCCTTCTGTTTCTCCTCTCATCTCGCTCTCATTCTGGTTTCCACCCACCCTCGCTCTGTTTTGCCTCTCTCTTCCGCAGCTCGACACTTCCAGGCTTGCCTAACGCAAGGCTACGCGTACTGACGGCAGGTAATTATCGCATGAAAGTGTTTTTTCTTCCTTTTGCACCTTTGCATCATTAATGCATCTGATGGTTTGGCTTATAGGTTAACATATGTTATTCTGTTTGGACATGATTTTGTGAATGTTGCATTAATTTATGAGCAATTATTTATTATTATGTCAGGACATAGCTGTTTTTAGAGCACGCCAGTTGCATGCGGAGTCACTCCTTATGTTGGGATGCTGGATGTGAATTTGGGTGGCAGTGTTTTCTGGTGCACGCTGGTGAAGGGTCGGGCAGATGGATCCCGCACTATGTGTCTGCTTTACAGTTTCTATATAGGCTACGTGTGTTATCAGTATGTGTCCAATCTGTTCTCATTGAAAGATCGTTTATTTTACTGAATTGAATCTTATTTTGTACAAGTCACTTTGTTAATTTGAACAGAGCTCAGTTAAAATGTTAGATTTAAAAAAAGCTTTTTTATTATTATTATTACAGTGAAGTCATTAATGCAGTAAATTATGAGAGACGCTAATGATTAGTTCACCTCGAGAGTTAGTCGTATATTTGTCACGTGACAAACGCAAAAAGAACGAATCGCTAGTGAACGAGCCATCGCTAGTTCTCATTACACTCCGTGCCATTTGCTTCGATGCTCTAGAAAGCTCTTCTTTTCGCCAAAGGGATGTTAAATTATTTATCTCTTTCTTGCCCCATCACGCCACTTTTCTGCGCTATCCACCCCACCCCTCCGCAGATCGCCCCCTCCCCTCTGTATATCTGCTGACAGCAAGATTGCTGCAGTATCACATTGGCACAGCGCAAATTAGCAGCGTCCGGATTCAGATGCACGATCAGGGGCTGCTCGGACCATGGCACCTGCGGGCATACATGCCAGTGTTGTCGTTACAAATAAAGCCCCTCCTCCTTCTCCTCCTCCCCCGGTTTAAATGCTGGTGGTCGGTGTTCTGGGTTTTCATTGGATGCCAGCGTGGCATCTCGCTGTCGATGCTTGAACTGTATCTCGCATTGGAACTGAATGTTCCAGAAAAACAGTTCCATTTTCAAAGCCATCAGATTGATTGGCACTCAAGATGTGTTTGGAAAGACATTGAGGGTTAAGTCAAAATGGATGCTCTTTAGGCTACTTAATTTACGTTACTGGTCTTATTCTGAATGATTCATCAGTGCACGTTATTCTAAATGTTAATCTTTAAGCAAAATTGAATTATAGCCTAAATATATAACCAAATAGCTATTTGTATTGTTTTAACAAAATTGCATTCTTGTACAGAACATACACTATTCATGATCCCATCCATTCCAGTCCTGCTTTTGTTTTCCTTTTGTTTTACTTCGAAATTAAACACATTATAGAAGTAAAATGGGTTGCAAATGGCTATGTGATGTTGAGAGTTTGATATCGAATTGGATGGGTAAACAAAACCTGGGTTCCTTCAGAAAAAAAAAAAAACCCATCAAGATTTGAAAGAATTTTCTATATTTTTTATTTTGGCGTTTTTTTTATTAGGATAGGACAGTGTAGAAGTCACAGGAAGTGAAATGAGAGACAGAGGTGGGAGGGATTGGGAAAGGTCCTCGAGTTGGGATTTGAACTCGAGACGCCCGTAGCACAACTGTACTATATGTCGGCGCTCTGCCCATAAGGCTACCGACTAAAAAACATATAAAGATTTGGACCTCTCGGAGGTCCAATGCATGTTTGTCAACTCTTTGCAGCTGACTAATTGTGTGGACTAAATGACACAAAACACAGTATTTCATGCTAAAATACAATTACACTAATTCATTTTGTACACAGAAAGCCAAACCCTGCTGCATTTCGACAACAGAAATGTAGTCAGCACTTTATTTTATGCACCAAACACTAAACTCAAAACTGATTTTGTGCACCAAAATTCATGAAAGCTTCATCTTGTGTACTAGTGGATAACAGAAAACACCTCTGGTGAACAAGTTGCACTCAGCATGTCCCCAAAATACTCATTCTGTGAGTGGTTTTCTGGATCACAGAATACATATTGTCTATTAAAAACCCTAGTTCTTCACTTAAATTTATGCATTTTGCATTTGAGGAGCATTTCGAATGTATAAAGAGATTTATTGCAGGTGCAGGTAGAACAAAACCGTGTTCATGCTGACATGCTGGAGGACTCGCTCACTTTTAGATGTTTGTTTTACTCACGCAAGGTCAATTAAAGGATGCTATGGACACAGTTTCTAAACGTCCTGTCCAGTTAGAGTCAGCAGAGGTTTAGCTCATCCCCTCTCTCTTGTTTTCTCTCTGTGTTTAAGGATGTCCATTGTGAGCATCATTGCCAGGGAAATCCTGGACTCTCGGGGAAACCCTACAGTGGAGGTGGACCTGAGAACTGATAAAGGTGAATCAATAGAGTCTCTCTACAACAAGGGATGAGCAGAATGTCATCCTGAATTTTAAAAGCAAAGGAATATGTGTTATCTACAATGTAAATTAAATAAAATATTTAATATTTCTTCAAAACATTATTAAAAGCATCTATAAATGCAAAATACAGTTAATAATAGATCTAGTAAAACAAACAATATCAAAATATATCCAAATGCAAGTTACTTGTAAAAGACAAATGTAAATGTATGAAAATTAAATTGTAAACTTAGATCTATCAGTAAGATATGGATGCATTATGTATTATTCACTGCTGTAAATAAATGACAGATTTGAAGTGTCATTGTTTTTTTTAGGTCTGTTCAGGGCTGCGGTGCCTAGCGGAGCGTCGACAGGCATCTATGAGGCTCTGGAACTCAGAGATGGAGACAAGAGCCGTTACAAGGGCAAAGGTGAGCGATCACAGATGGTCCATCATTCATAACATTAGCACCATTAACCATCACTATAACATTAGATCAATTAAAACGAAATAGATCATCTTTTTGAAGCCTTCTGCAATAGTTTTGTTTATTTTATCTTCAATTTTACCTGCCGTGACCTGTATTCTTTGCTTTGAAAGGTGTACTGAAGGCTGTTGGTCACATTAATGACACTCTTGGACCAGCCCTCATCGCATCTGTAAGTGCAAAGAGAATGGTGTTTAATGAACCTTGGTTTTTATAACAAATAACCAAAGAATCAATTTTCAACCAGCACAAGAAGGGGTATAAACTACTGCAATCTGTGCATATTTGCTTATTTCTGAAAAAGGTCTGAATTAAGAGGAGATATTTAAGCATTAATTGCAGTATATGCAATAAAAAAAAAATAAAAATCATCTAATTTGCACAGCTAAATTTATTTAATGCATTTTCACTATGATTTACATTATTTTGCAGGCTCCTATGTTTTTTTTTTTCCATTTCATGCAGTTTTTTTCTCCAGATATTTCTTTCCCAATAGTTTTAAATCTTTTTTTTTTTTTTTTTACAGTTTAATTCTAAGCAATTGTTAATTTAATTATTTGTTATTTGTTTGTTTGTTTGTTTTACAGATCAGATTCCGATCAGATGGGATCAGAATCAGATCCCACCCCTGCACTTCCCTTAATCATTTTTCTTTTCATTTTTTTATACTCGTTTACTTATAACAGGAGATTTTAAAACAGGTCCCACTGCTACCAATCTACCAAAGGCAGAGCCACAATTATCTCCTATTATCCAGGTCTTGATTTTCATTCTGATCTACACATTCCATTCTTTCGTTTTCATGTCTTTTTTTAAGTTACAGATACTCCCATGTCTACAGTCCAAAAGCTAAAAACTCAAATAATGCAGTTTTTTCATTTGATGATGATTTGATGTTAACAAGGTTAATTTCACAGCAGCAGGGCTAATGATTAAACAACATTTTCATCAAGCATAAATCACTGTATTTTATTAACCTTGAGAGATTTGTCTTCATGATGTGAACTTTAGGAGATCAGTGTGGTGGAACAGGAGAAACTGGACAACATGATGATCGAAATGGACGGCACAGAGAACAAATGTAAGTTATTATCTTACATGATAAAATAATCACATTTTAAAAGCATAGTTCAACCAAAATAGAAATGAAGTCATCATTTACTCACCCTCATATTATTCCAAACCTGTATGATGTTCTCCCTCCACGTATTTTAAAACAAATTTTCGACTCGGTTGGCCCTAGTTTGGTGTCGTTTCTGAATAAATGTCTAGTTTCAGGGACTATACCTGATAGCCTCAAAGAGGCTACTGTGACCCCTCTTCTCAAGAAACCTTCTCTTGATGCTAGTAATTTCAATAATTTTCGACCGATCTCAAATCTTCCGTTTATTACAAAAGTACTCGAGAAAACTGTGTTTATTCAAATTCAGTCTTTCCTTAGTGCAAATCATATTTTTGAAACCTTCCAGTCTGGTTTTAAGCCTCTGCATAGCACAGAGTCTGCTTTATTACGGGTCCTTAATGATATTATGTTGGCGACTGACTCTGGTGACTCTGTTATCCTAATTATGTTAGACTTAACCTCGGCTTTTGATACAGTTGATCATAAAACTCTTTTATCTCGACTAGAATATTTTGTGGGTATCCGGGGAACTGTTCTTTGCTGGTTCAAATCATATTTAACAAATAGAAGTTTCTCAGTCAGATTGGGCAATTTTTCTTCATTGCCTGCCAAACTTTCCTGTGGAGTGCCGCAGGGTTCTATTCTCGCTCCCATTCTTTTTTCTTTGTATTTACTTCCTTTGGGCTCTATTTTCAGAAAGCATGGTGTATCATTTCACTGCTATGCGGATGATACTCAAATTTATCTACCTCTGAAACGAAATAAACATGCTGCTCTGGAACCTCTTTTTGCGTGCCTGGATGAAGTGAAAACGTGGCTCTCTCAGAATTTTCTTTGTCTAAATGAATCAAAAACCGAGGTTATAGTCTTTGGCCCTAGTGAAAATTCAGGGAGCAGAATTATCGATCTGGACTACCTTGCTCCTTTTACTTCTTCCTGTATTAAGAACCTAGGTGTTTTCTGGGATCAAAGTCTTAAATTTGATAAACAAATAAATGCGGTTATTAGTTCCTGTTTTTTCCAGCTACGTCTTCTCTCCAAAATTAAATCTTTTCTCTCTGTGAAAACTTTAGAGATTGCTATCCATGCGCTCATTACAACTCGCTTGGATTACTGCAACTCTCTCTATCTAGGCATTTCTAAATCCTCCATTGCTCGTCTACAATTAGCACAAAATGCCGCTGCTAAATTCCTCAAAGGACACTGTAAATTTGATCATGTTACTCCTATTCTAAAATCCTTACATTGGTTACCTGTGCACCTCAGAATTGAGTTCAAAATTCTTCTATATGTCTATAAATCTATAAATAATCTGGCACCAAGCTACTTATCTGATCAACTTCATCTTTACAATCCCACTCGAAATCTGAGGTCTGGTGATCAAAGACTTCTCTCTGTCCCCAGATCACGGTTAAAGCATAGAGGGGATAGAGCCTTTGCAGTTGCTGGCCCTAGGCTGTGGAACAGCCTTCCAGCCTATATCAGATCGGCACAGTCTTTAACTGTTTTTAAATCATCTCTTAAAACCTATTTATTTTCTTTGGCTTTTAATTCATTGTGAGTTTATGATATGAATGTATGGGTTGTCCTATGTTTCTATGTCTTTATCTGTTCAGCACTTTGGTCAGCTGTGCTTGCTGTTTTTAAATGTGCTATATAAATAAAACAAACTTAAACTTAAACTTAAAACTTTATTATGTGGAACACAAAAGGAGATGTTCAGCTGAATGTTCAGCACTGAAAATGTGTATAAAATGACTTTGAAGGACAGAAAAAGCAGCATACAGTATGTCCATACACCTTTTGCTATATTCCAAGCCTTACAAAGCCTTACAAACCATAACCAAATTGTTACTTATTTACTGGAAATCATACCCTCCACTGTAGCTTATCTTAAAACATGCCGGGTACAAGTGTGTTGCGCCAGATTTGTTGTCAGTGATGCCAAATGCTTGTAAGGAATTGTGACCTGCCAAGTTTGAAGTAAATGATGAAAGAGTCTTGTGGTTTTAGGAGACCTATTTATTATATCATAAATTATAATAAAAAAGTTACATTAAAATAACTGTTTTCTATTACAATATATTTTAAAGTGTAATGTATTCCTGTGATGTCTCACCTAATCCTTAAGAAATCATTCTAAATTGCTGATTTGTTGCTCAAGAAACATTTATTATTATTATCAATCTTGAAAACAGCACTTTTAATCAATTTAATGCATCCTTGTTGAATACAAGTATTCATTCATTTAAAAAAAAAAAAAAAAAAAAAAAAGCTTACTGATCCCAAAATTTTTTAATGGTAGTTTAGTTTAAAATACTAGACTATACTAAAATTAGTGCTGGGCAACGATTAATCGCGATTAATCGCATCCAAAATAAAAGTTTTTGTTTACGTAATATATGTGTGTACTGCGTATATTTATTATGTATATATAAATACACACACATGCATGTATATGTTTAAGAAAAATGTTATGCTTATATATTAAATATATTTATATATAATATGTAATATGTAAATATTTTCAAAATTTATACTGTATGTGTGTGTCTTTACATATACATAATAAATATACACAGTACACATACACATATTGTATAAACAAAAACCTTTATTTTGGATGCGAGTAATCATGATTAATCATTGCCCAGCACTAACTAAAATACCTTTAAAAAAATAAAAAAGGAAATTTCAATACTTGTTCCAAAACTGTTACTAAATTTACATTGTTTATTGAAAAATATATTTCTTATACAATGACACTAGCATATAAATCACATAAAAATGAGATAATTATTAAATACAATCTTTATTTTAAATCTGTTCATCATGTTTACAGCTCAGTTTGGTGCTAATGCCATCCTGGGAGTGTCTCTGGCCATCTGCAAGGCCGGTGCGGCAGAAAAAGGCGTCCCTCTGTATCGTCATATTGCTGATCTGGCAGGAAACACAGAATTAGTGCTGCCAGTTCCTGTAAGAAAACTCATTACTCAACTGCATGACTTCAGTTCGCAACATCATAATTCACATCTGTAGCTATTTTCTCTTGGAAATAGACTGAGTAAGCACATCTTCTCTATCCATTCGTCAGGCCTTTAATGTCATCAACGGAGGCTCCCATGCTGGAAACAAGCTGGCCATGCAGGAATTCATGGTGCTTCCTGTGGGGGCGGAGTCATTCCGTGACGCCCTGCGTGTCGGAGCTGAGCTCTACCAGACGCTCAAGGGTGTCATCAAGGAGAAGTACGGCCAAGACGCCACCAACGTTGGCGACGAGGGAGGATTCGCTCCAAACATCCTGGAGAACAGTGAAGGTGAATCAGTGAATCGCCTTGTCTGAGTGTGTGATCCAATTTCATCATAATGAATTTATCCATTACTGGCTTCTCTATCACACCACAGCACTTGAGTTGATAAAGACGGCCATAGACAAGGCCGGGTTCACAGATAAAGTCGTGATCGGGATGGATGTAGCCGCCTCTGAGTTCTACCGTGACAGCAAGTACGACCTCGACTTCAAGTCTCCTCCAAACCCAGACAGACACATCACCAGCGATGAGCTGTTAGAGATCTACCAGACGTTTGTCAACGATTATCCAGGTAAACTGGAAATGAAATAAGATATAAAGGAATTTTAAAGTTGAAATGTTAATATAGTAAGGTTTTGAGGCTTTAAGGTTTATTTAAAGGAATTTACATTGTATATTCAATAATAAATAATGTTTTGTTTCTTTTTCATTTACTTTTCTTGTTTTTAGAGTGATGCACCTACACTGAAAGTCTAGGGACAATTGTTATTATTGAAATGAATTTAATTATTATTATTAAAATACAATTAATTATCACACCCTTCACTAACACTTAAAAATTAAACTAGTTAGCATGAAAATAGGAATATAACTATTTATCAACCTTGTCTTTGCAAAGTTACATCCAACCTTTCATGATCGTGTCAAACTAGTAAATATGATAACTTTCACTTGATATACATTACTGTTCTAAAGTTTTTATTTCAGTGTTTTTAAAAGAAAAAAGTCTCTTCTGCTCACCAAAGCTGCATTTAACTGATCAAAAACACAGTAAAAATAGTAATATTGTGAAATATGATTACAATTAAAAATAGCTGTTTTCTATTTTAATATATATTTAAAATGTAATTTATTCCTGTGACTCAAAGCTGAATTTTCAGCATCATTACTCCAGTATTCAGTCTCACATGATCCTTCAGAAATCAGTCTAATATGCTGATTTGCTGTATAAGAAACCATGCATTTTTTTCAGGATTCTTTAATGAATAGAAAGTTCATTAGAGCAGCATTTATTTGAAATAAAACTATTTTGTAACATTATAATTATTTATGCTGTCACCTTTGAGTCAATATAATGCTTTCTTGCTAAATAATAGTATTTATGAATCTTTTGTTCCTATCTTAATCGTTAGTGGTGTCCATTGAGGACCCGTTTGATCAGGATGATTGGGCTGCTTGGACTAACATGACGGGCTCCATGGGGATCCAGATTGTGGGTGACGACTTGACCGTGACAAACCCAAAGAGGATAGAGAAGGCTGCGGAAGACCGCGCATGCAACTGTCTGCTCCTGAAGGTCAACCAGATCGGCACGGTCACAGAGGCCATCCAAGCGTGAGTCAATCTGTAAATCATGCCCCATAAACCTTAGTTTAGTACCAGTGTTTCCAGCTCCCAATCTTCACATATTGAACTGTGTGTCCCTCAGATGTAAGCTCGCTCAGGCCAACGGATGGGGCGTGATGGTCAGCCATCGCTCTGGAGAGACAGAAGACACTTTCATCGCTGATCTAGTGGTGGGACTCTGCACTGGACAGGTACACACAATGTTAATGTTTATGTTAATCACATCATTAAGATTGATCGACTTGACAAACTTGAACTCTTTCTCTCTCTTGTCTTTCAGATAAAGACAGGAGCTCCGTGTAGATCTGAGCGTCTTGCAAAATACAACCAACTTATGAGGCAAGAGAGCATTCAGTCTTACAATTTTTGAGTAATCCAGTAAAAAATGATTTCATACCCCAAAATGATGTCCAAATAATTATCACATACTTTTTGCCTCTTTTTTAAATAGGCTGTTACTAAAATTTTAAAAGTGTTAATTTTTGCTTTCAACTCAGATTTGTAAAGCCCAGTGCTATTTTAGTATCATAGAGATATTATTATAGTTTTTATTAATGGTTTTATTTTTAAAAAATATATTTTACATTTTAATTTTTAAGTTTTTTAGGTTTTGGCATTTCTTAATATATTTATAATATGCATTGTATTTTTTTATAGTTTTATTTTTTTTAGTAATTTTTTTTTAGCTTTTAATTTTGTAAATTTAATTTTATTTAATTTAACAATAATTCAATTTTATTATATAAAGTACAGTTTTTAATGGTTTTAGTTTTAGATAACTACAATAAACCTGTAAAGCCACAACTTTTTTTTTTTCTTTTTTTTACCATATATTTAAAGTTACTGCTAAAATTGTTCATACTTATTTTTAGGTAGCTAACAGTAAGTATTGAACCCCTTGCTCAACTCATTTGCTTTTTCACCTTCTATACAATTGGATGATAAAGAAGGTTAAATAAATCCCATAGACTTCCATTGAATGAAGGCAATTTTCTTTAGAAAATGTAAAAATGTTTGATTGTGCATCGGCACGTACAAATGAATATGACTCAACTGACTGTATAAGTCCCAGTCTCAAAAATAGCGTTGGCCACGTAAGAAACCAATAATTACTTTGATTGACATTGATTACAGTCTTCTAGCTGTTTCTCTGTCACCTCCTGTTCCCGTATAATTAATCCATGTCCATCTCTGCCAATCTGTTTGTTTTTTTCTGCCTCACAGGATTGAAGAAGAACTGGGCGATCAGGCTCGATTCGCCGGGCACAACTTCAGAAACCCTAGCGCTCTGTGAAACTGACATCACCACACCGAAATCACACAAAAAACAACTGACAAACACTGTACTGTACTGCACTGAACCGACTGACTGCCCTTGACGTCCCCTCAAATCATTCAAAATGCATTAAAACAGCACTATTTGCACTGATATACAAAAGATAACTTACTCAGAGTATATATTTAAACTGACCTGGACTGCGGACAGGCTTTGATAGACCAAATATTATGCACAGTGGATCCTGGACCGGCCAACATTATGCACAAGTGATACTGAATTACTTGACGGGCAAAACATGTGCACAGGTTGGACATGCATGCATGCGTATGATATAGAAAATGGACCTTGAATTTAACAAAGCAAAGACTTTTAAAAAGAAGGATTTAACTCAGATGGAATGAAAGTAGAGATATTTTAATCAGGTGTAATCTTTAAAATTAAGCTTCAGTTTAGATTTGAAATGTATGTACATAAAAAAAAAAACGCTGTCCACGCTAAAGAAATCAAATGTAATTTTTATGGTTCATTGCATGAGAACTAGGCAAAAATATATAGATTTTGGAAAAAGGAGAGTAGAAAAATTAAATAGTTACCTGTACCTATAGTTACTATTTATGCAGCAGTGGGATTTTCAATGGGAAGATCACGCTGAGATGAGTGACATTGACAGTGAAGAATTCAGGGTCCGGCATTTACTCTAAAAGACAGTTTACTGAGTCATTTGCCCAGGGCATTAGAGGCTTTTTATCAAACAATACTCTCTTTCTCAGATGCTGTTTTTTGTGTCCATCTCTGATCCAAAAGCATGCTGAGGAAAAAGAGCCTTTTAAAACAAACTGTTATTCATTCAAATCAACAAATAAAATAAAATAAAATAGGGTGTTTTAACTTCTGACATAAAAGAAAAAGAAAAGTGTTTTACTCATTTTAGTATATGAAGCATTTAAAATAATATGTGTAGAATATATTTACTTCCACAAAGTTCATAAGTTTCTGTATGTCTTTGTCATTGATTTGGAAGGTCTAAAATATGTCCTGAGTATGTTATGATATTGTTGTCTTATGGCTCCCTACATAAATCAACACAGCAAAAAATGAATAAATAAAGAGAATGAAATCTAAAGGATCGAAAATAAAGTTCACATATCACTTCTAATAATAATAATTATATTCAAGAACCCCATAATCTTCATAAGTCTGCCGGATTTTCTCATGCAATGACTCTTAAAATGTACTTTCACATTTTCTTTTACCCTGGATCTCCATCCTAAAGGGGAAGTGGAAGTTTTTTTTGCATTGAATAAAACAATCTGTAAGTGAATGCATGAAATTGGCACATTTCTTGCTCAACCAATGGTGTGTGTTTGGGCTACCATTGTCCAAATATACAAGAGACGGTGTAGAAATGTCACACTTCACTTCTGCTTTAAGATGAATGATCAAATCCAGTGGTGAAAGAAAGAGAGACATAATCACAATGACAGATCTGATTCAAGAACTGGACCGACAGACACGCTTACATGAATAGAGACCAAACACACTCATTCACTCAATCACTCACATTTGTGTAGCAAAGTCTCACCCTCAACGCATGATTCCTTATTCAACCCCACTATGGGCTTGCAGTCTATGTTTCTTCCTTTCTCGTCGTTTCATCCGTCTCCTCTCCCCCTTTCCCTTCTTGTGGTTATGACTTGGCTTGTTCCCCCGTACCTGAAATCTTTTTCCTCCCTGATGACTTATCTTTTCATCATTTTGTGAGATTATTGTGGTGAAAGAAGGAAAAGAAAGCAAGATGGAGAGAAAAAAAAACTGACAAGCTTGTCAGTGAATAATGTTATGGAATATTAAAGCTGCCATTACTTTCGTCAACCTTGAGTCCCTAAGTGTGTTTTCTTCTCATCGTTAAAAACAGAGGACGTTTAAATGGCTTTTCACCATTTAGACTCTCAATTATAGAACAGGATAGTGTTTTAATGGGTTTTTAAAATTGTATTTCTTGTCATCTACATTAGAAAACTCAGTCACTGAATTCAGCTCAATTAAAAACAAAGTTTTTAAAGAAATTACTACTTTTATTCATCGAGGATGCATTAAATGGATCAAAAGTGTCAGTTAAGACATGTATGATGTTCAAAAGATTTTTATTTTTTGAACTTTCTATTCATGCACAGCAAAATGATTTTCAACTTTGATAAGAAATGTTTCTTGAGCAGCAAATCAGCATATTAGAATGATTTCTGAAGGATCATGTGACACTGAAGACTGGAGTAATGCTGAAAATTTAGCTGCGCATCACAGGAATAAATAACATTTTAAATCATATTCAAATAGAAAGGTTAATTGAAACTGTAATAATATTTCACAATTACTGTTTTTACTTTAATCAAATACGTAAATGCAAGCTTGATGCATCTTAATGATATATCAAATGAATTGTAAAAATATGAAAATTATGCAAAAAAGATTTTACACCATTTAACCTTTAGTTTCAGTACTCACAGCTGACGTCAGTACTCACATTTAACGTCAGTGATTAAATCAGAAAAAAAAAAAAATTTAGGCCAAGAGAAAACACTACAAGAATACACAGGACAAATAACATTTTTAATTTTCTACCGGGGTAGTCATTTCTACAGAGGATAAAGTGCTCATTAAATCACTACAAACTCAGTTAAGCATTCAACGCTGGTCTTGTAAGTTAATCAATGTGGAGAATACAGTATGTTAGATTTCAAGTAGTGTGCTCTAGAAGTGCATAGACAACACAGCAGTTAACTTGAGTGCAGCAGCAATAACAAACTAACATGCCCAAGCTCTCTTCTATTACTTTAAGTGGGAAGGGAGTTGATGTTAATATTCCAGTCCAATAACCCACCCCGACTGTTTAACAAGCAGGTGAGCAAAAGCAACACAACCACAAATGCACTTTCAGACCTGCTGGAATGACAACAAGAAGCTGGTCTACACTGATTGGGCAGTGCGGAAGTTTTGGACCATCAAAATGGCTGGGCATCTCTATGAGCGGGCATTTATGATGTCAACAAACTCTGGCTTCAGGGAAGCACCTCCAACCAGGAAGCCATCGACATCAGGCTGGGCTGCCAGCTCTTTGCAGTTTCCCCCAGTAACAGAGCCTGTGAATTGAGGAGAGAAGAACATAACTGCTTTGTTACCAAGAAAGCAAACTAAGAGTAACTGTATTTGTTAAATTGTTATTAAGTAAAAAGGGATCAGCATTGAGTCAATAAAAATACATGTCCATTAAATTACATGTTATAAAGTGGTATTATGGATAGAGGACTAGTATTTTAGCTGGAAGCAATGGTTTATTACAAACACACAGCTTTTCGCTTCACAAGACATTAACTGATGAACTAGATTCATGTGGATTACTGTGATGTCTTTGTCAGCTGTTTGGACTCTCATTCTGACGGCACCCATTCACTGTAGAGGATGCATTGTTGAGTGACATATTGCTATGTTTCTCCAAATCTGTTCTTGTCAAAGAATAGAGCACATCTTCTATTTGCATATATTTCTGAATGACTTAAAGTAAACACTGTGTAAAATAAGAGTTTAAATAGCAACTCCAGTCATTTAAACAGTAGAGCATGGTGCTAGCAACGAGAAGGTCATGGGTTTGATTCCCAGGGAATGCATGAAATGATAAAATGTATACTCTGAATGCAGTTTAAGTTGCTTTGGATAAAAGCATCTGCCAAATGCATAATTGTAAATATGAGGGTAATTTTTGGAATCTTATTTGCTTTCATTAAATTGCATCATGCATGGACATTCTTCCAAATTTCTTTTGTGTTCCACAGATGAAGGAAGGTCAATGGGATGTGGTGTGACATGAGCTGAGCAAATGACAGAATATTCATTTTTGGGTGAACTATATCTTTAAGGCCACTCAGAATTGAACAGACAGAATGTTCTGAACACTGCAGACTCACCTCCATAGATGATGCGCACAGAGTCGGCTACTGCATCCGACACATTCGCTCTCAGCCATCCTCTCAGCTTCTCATGCACCTCCTGAGCCTGCAGCACACAAATAACAGGACCACTTCATTTAAAATGGTGTTTGTACACCACTTCACTCTAAAAGCAAAAAAACATTTCAAAAGGAGGTTTTTCCAAAGCAAAGATTCATTTTAGGTTCCCCAAAGAACCATTCAAGTGACAGTTCTTATATATATATATATATATATATATATATATATTTCTTAGTGTAAAACATTTTAATGATCTGAAAAATCTCTTTCTACTACAAAAAGAAACTTCTGTGGAAGTGAAAGGTTCCATGGAACCATCAATGCCAATAAAGACCCTGTATTTTCAAGAGTTAAGAGCAACACCATATAAAGTACATGATCATAAATGGGATGACTTTAAACTACAGTATAATATAAAAGCATATAATTAAGAATATTATTATTCATGCTTTAGTGCATATGCATTTCATAAATATGAAATGAGAGCAATCAAAGATGATAATGGAGATGAAACGTGACATGACTGATGGATAGTATGAATACAGATTTACCTGATCAGGAGTGGCGGTTTTACCAGTGCCAATGGCCCAGACTGGTTCATACGCTAAAACCACACGAGTCCAGTCCTTCACATTGTCTATAAAATACAGAAATTTATCAAGGCTTTAAGTGTTTCACATGCATGAACAGGGTCCTAGAACAAAAAAAAAAAAAATTAACTGTTTGAAAACTCATGTTCGGCACATGAGCATGAGCCAAATCTTAGCATATTTGTGACCCTGGACCACAAAACCAGTCATAAGGGTCAATTTTTTGAAATTGAGATTTATACAACACCTGAAAGCTGAATAAATTTGAAAATCTGGAATCTGAGGGTGCAAAAAAATCTAAATATTGAGAAAATCGTCTTTAAAGTTGTCCAAATGAAGTTCTTAGCAATGCATATTACTAATCAAAAATGAAGTTTTAATATATTTACGGTTGGAAATTTACAAAATATCTTAAGGGAACATGATCTTTACTTAATATCCTAATGATTTTTGTCAACAAAAAATGATCATTTTGACCCATACAATGTATTTTTGGCTATTGCTACAAATATACCCATGCGACTTATGACTGGTTTTGTGGTCCAGGGTCACATTTGTTGACAATCCACAATGTTCAAATCACATATTTGATATCAGAATGACCTGCAATGACTTTGGTCTGTTCAAACACCACGTCATCCGTGGTTCCAGCTTCTCTCTCCTCTAGTTTCTCCCCAATGCAGGCGATCACACCCAAATCGCTCTCTAGGCAATGGGCCACCTTCTGGCCAATCAGCTGCAAAGGACATCACAACCAATCAGAGTGAAACAGAGCTGAATGCAGAATAGCACAAATAGGCATCAATACGAGGCTTGAATTTCATCATACAGAAAAGCAAAGACATAAAAGGGTTTGGATTCCTATTAAAATACCTCATCGTTCTCGCCAAACACGTGACGCCTCTCAGAATGGCCCAGAATCACCCAGTCGATGCCGCAGTCTTTAATCATCGCTGGGCTAAAGCGGAGTAGAAAAGGAGAGAACGTGAAATATGGTTTTAGAGTTTTGACAGTGATAAATGGTTGTTCATAAAAACTATAAAAGATACCAATGAGCACATATACCTGATCTCCCCGGTGAAGGCTCCTTTGGGTACTTTATAGCAGTTCTGGGCAGCCACGCCGATCCTCTGGTCCAGCTTAGACCTCACGTAATCGAGATAGATGGACGGTGCTCCACACACCACCTCTAAACAATGAAGACAAAACCACTGTTATGATGATATATGATTATGAAAGCCAGCATGACCACTTTTGAATGAATAGTTCATCCCAAAACGAAACATCTGTCATCATTTACTCACCCTCATGTCATAGTTTTTGTGCGAAATATTTCTTTTTTATTATTATTATTATTGTTATTTTTTACTACCTCTAAATTTGTTAGATATTTTTCTCAAGGTAGAATGGAAATAAATCACGGAAGCCTGTTTCTGCCACGGAATAAAATAAATCAACTTGCAATTCTGTGTTTATATCTCGCAATTCCAACTTTTTTTCCCTCTGAATTCTGAGTTTTCATCTCGCAATTCTGTTTTTAGTTTCTGACATTGAACTTAGCAGCTTTCTATCTTGCATTTTTTAATCTCAACTTTTTCTTCTCGCCATTGTGAATTTATAGCAAAGTCTAAAAGAAATTGGAAATCAGATATAAACTGAATTGTCAACTGCAAGAAAACTCAGAATTGTGAGAAAACAAAAAAGTAGCCATTATCTTTTTTTTGGGCTTCCATAGCAAATTATTCGATGAACATTTTTTATGCATATGAAATAAATATAGAGTCTGTAGGACCAAAAATTGTAAATATTTTTTTTTGTGTGTGTGAAATGTTATTATTATTGACTATCTCTGAATCTATTAGATATTTTCCCAAGTTAGAATGGGAGCAAATAATCTGGCTAACAAATATTTTATGCATATGGGCCAAAAATTGGGATAGGGTAAATATCATTTGGCTAACAATTATTTAGCTAAAAACTAGTTATATTTTTTATGCGTATGGGACAAATATGGGATGTATGGGACAAGACAAATACAGAGTCTATAGGACCACAAATTTAAATTAATTATAAAGCTTTCTAAAGCAGGCCTATGCAGAAATATCAGTATTTCTCATGAAAAATAATATCAAATATCACTTGGCTACATATTTAGCTAGTAAGTTGTATTTTTATGTAATTTTTTTAGGCATATATGACAAATATAGGATATATGGGACAAGACAAATATAGAATTTTTAGGACCAAAAATGATAAATTAATAATTAAGCTTTCTACAGCAGGCCTATGAAAAAACATGACATGCAATAATATAAGAAACTCAACTTTATAACAAAATAAACTAGTTTTATATTTAAGATTTTAAGTTATTTTTATGTAAAAGCAGTTGAAACATGCAAGTCATGTAACGTTAACGTTATGTCCATCAATTTAAAGTGTCACGTGACGTAACATAGCAAACCGTCTCTGCTGCTTCTAAACAACTCGGTTAGCTGTATATATACACAAAATACATCTGAAACTGAAAAATTAAATACTTTCTGCTTAATATTCTTTCAGGTAAACGACGTAACATCAAATGAACGCCATGGACCTGTTTCATCGTTGAGACTGGCCGTGTTCAAGGTCATTATGAGCTCGCCCAAACTCTCTTTATCGCCGTTCATTTTCCAGTTTCCTCCGACGAAGAAATTTCTTGAGGACATTTTTGCGCGACAAACCGAACGAACCAAACACAACGACTGCAGTTTAATCGCTCCCGTTAGACAACTTACGAATACTACTATGGCGAAGGCTGGGTTGTTAATATTCATGAGGAAGCGCTTTGGCATTGGAAGATTGCGAGAAACGTCAGGACGTTCTCATTAATATTCATGAGGTAAGGCCTCTTCATAAAAGCACCGTCAGCGCAATCTAATTAACGTTTAAGCACTCAGCTTTCGCTAAGAAATAAACTTCATGGAACGTAATTTCATAACAAGAATTAATTTTATGAGCTAAACGTTAGGAATACTGAGCAGTCCAATTTCCTGAAATCTGTTTACAAGAAGGACTAAATTTACAATGAGGCCCAAAAGTGTGAGAAATGGAATTGCTTCTGTTTTGCATTTACGAAACAAATTACATGATCTATGTTATCCAGCATGATTTGAGAATGTTCCAAAGACCATTTTGTACTTCAGCTGTAGCAAGTAATCTGACCTTTTATACAAAGGAGTTCACATGGTCAGTGGCCTTTGCAGAGTGTCCTTTATTTATTTATTTGTTTACATTTTTAATGACAATTTAAAGTAAACAGCTTTCCCTAGATATGAAATCAAGTCCATATAATTATTTTTAATATTAAATAATTAATTATTTACAATGTAAGGAGGTTTCCGAATGCTGTTGCACTCCATATTATGGTGATTATATTATAAGCTGTTGTTCAGTGCAGGTCATTTTTTAATGCACTTTTTACAATGCATATTTTTCTGAATTTTTTTTGTCTTTGTCATATATTAAGTCTACTTTCTCATTTCAGAGTCATCAGAACCACAGACTTCATCAAGAATATGAACTTTAATCAATTACTTGTCTGCTGACGTTTCTCTGGGAAAAGCTCTATTGAAAGTGGATTAGAATAAGTCTCACGTCCTCCTCCTTAAGTGAAAGGAAAAAACGACTGCCTGATCTACTTTCTCAAGGTGACTGAGATTGCAAGAGGTGATAATATACTTAAAGGAATTAGGTTTACAATGTGACTTCACAACAGAACTAAAAGCTTCTGATTTAAGAGACTTGTTTAGTAAATTACCATGAGCATAAATTCTGACCTGGATGATTAAACAGTCATAGACACTTCGCCTGGGCTATTTTATAGCAATATAGCTTCAAGCCTCTTGGTTTCTTTCTATTATAAATGTATTCTGTAATAAGAATAATATTTCTTTCTCTCATAAATTCATTGTTAAAAAAGTAATAGTTCAAAGATCAACATTGTTTCAAATTATATTATTATTTCAAATGCCCTACAATTATAAAGCACACAACTTAACAGACACACACAGCACACATTGAAATATAGTTTAATGCAGAACACTATGTTTATTAGAAAGGTATTCAAATAACCACTGCGATATTTAAGAGGTCTTGTAGGTAAAAGTCCTACAAAAAGATGGAAGAAGTAAATAGACACTTCATCTTTTAGCATAACATGTCATTTTGAGGGCTTTAGGAAGTTTGATAGAAATTAATTCAAATACATCAGCATGCCAACATCATCAAAGAGCCATAATATCAGATCTCAGACAGTCAGTGTGGTTGTTGGGAAAAGTGACTATACAGTTTCTTCTGCATTCTATCATCATTTCTAATAAATAAAAATATTCATCCAAACTTTCATCTAATGATAAGGATTTTTATAGGACAAAAATATGTAATACTGTGTTTTAAATTCTTAAATGATTATTCATTTTCCTCATTTTTATGCTGTCAAAATCACTGTAATGTCAAGTCAAAGTATTGTTGTCATGAGATTGTCATGTTATGATAACATTAATGTAATCCTTTGTTAGTTGCAACTTACATTTTTACAATTAAATATTGCATATTATATATTCTAATGAAATCCAGTCTTCCAGAAATCCCACACATACAGGTGGACCTTGTGTGTTTGTGTGAGATTCTTTGTTGCTCAGAAATCGATAATTTCTCATCCTCTCTCTCAACATTTCTTTCTCATACTCCTTCTCCTTCTCAATCTTATTCTCATCCCATCTTCTTTCAGGGTCCAACTCAGTTCCAAATCTTCAAGAAGCTGTCCCATGAGCCAGTGCAAACACACATGCCATCTGGTGGTACTCCAGTGCAGCTCACCCTGTTGTCATGGCCAGACAACACACCTACAGGAGAGGAAGGAAGTGAGTGAGTGAGAATATGAATTTAACAGGACTTTGCTCTTCATGCACATTTATTTAATTTGCAATGAAATGGAAGTACAGACTGATCTCTTGTATTGTGACGAACAGCTGAGTGTAATGGCATATCAAAAAGAAAAAAGATTCAATGCATGATGCGTTGTTGATTAGATGTTGATGAATGGAAGCTCAGAGTTTAAACAAACTGATATGATCCAGTGATTAATTTTTTGATTGATCCTCTGCAGTGAATGGGTGCCGTCATCAAAAGTAATCCACACGACTCCAGTCCATCAGTTAACATTTTGTGAAGTGTTTGTAAGAAACATTTACATTGTCATTTAGCAGACGCTTTTATCCAAAGTGACTTACAAATGAGGAAAATTGAAGCAATCAAAATCAACAAAAGAGCAATGATATGCAAGTGCTATAACAAGTCTCAGTTAGCTTAAACAAAGAGAAAAGAGAAACAAGTTTTTTTGTTTGTTTTAAGAAACAAAGCCATCATTAAGGCATTTTAACTTCAAATGTTGCTTCTGACCAAAATAATCCATAAACAATTCCACCGGTGAAAAAGTTAATCTCCTGTTGTCCTCTCACATCAAAATCCACACATATTTTGGCCTATTAGAACTATTTTGGACTGGTTTTGCTTGTAAACGGTGCTTGATCTGTGCATATTTCTCTCCTGATTCAGACGAGAAGACTTTTTCACTGGAGAAAGCAATATTATGGCAAGAGGACTCATATTTTTAGCAAATATTAAAATTACCTTATGATGGATTTTTTATTATAAACGCACAGATTTTCACTTCACAAGATGTTAATTGATTGAGTGGAGTGGTGTGGATTACTTGCGGATGACCGTGATGTTTTTAGCAGCTGTTTGGACTCATTCTGACGGCACCCATTCACTGCAGAGGATCCATTGGTGAGCAAGTGATGTAATGCTACATTTCTCCAAATCTGTTTTGATAAAAAATACATCTTGGATGGCCTGAGGTTGAGTACATTTTCAGCAAATTTTCATTTTTGAATGAACTGTTCCTGTAAGTAAAAGACTTCCTCGACTAACACCAACACAGCATCACATTCCTGCTAGAAAAGTGTTTTAATACTCAGAAATTGGCTACATAGAAAATAGCTGCCAAGACGGCTGTTGAGTGATGGACTTTGTTCCTCCTTAATCAGCGTTAATAAATCACTCCTTTCTTTCAACTCACCCACTTTCTCGCCCTTAAGCGAGTCCCAAATATTGCAGTTGAAGTCGTCGTAGCCAGCAAAGATGAGGCGGCCAGATATGGATAGAGCCAGTGATGTTACGCCGCTGTTCAGGGCGGCATCCTGGTAACAGATCACTTCTTGATCGGCACGAAGATCATACATTTTGCATGCGCAGTCATCAGAGCCGGTGATAATTGCATTGTCACTAGGGAAGAACTGAAGAAAGAGGAAGTTTGGTGAATCCGTTTCCATTTATGTGCTTTGCTCCTAAATTAAATTGGAAAGACTCAAGTCTTTGAAATTGTTTGAAGGTTGGCTTCATTAATGAGGAAGCCAAAAAATAACTGTGATGCCCTCTTCTGATTTTTCCCAGTACTGCATCAAACATTTCATGTTTAACTCACTGAAATGGCGTTGATGTCACTCGTGTGACCCTGGAAGGTTTGCTTGCACTGGCCATCCCTGATGTCCCACAGCTTGGCCAGAGAGTCGCAAGCACCGGAAACAAAGGAGTTCATGTTCGAAGACAGAGACAGACACATGCAGTCGCCAACATGGTTCAGGAAAACCGTCTTCTGCTTTCCAGTCTCCAAATCCCACAATGCACTGGAAGAAAAATGGGAGGGAGATGAACAAAACTCTGTATGTGAGTGGTGCTTTCTGATTGGTTTCTATAGGTGGGTGCATGTCCCTAGATGTTGCTGGGGGCCCTTAATGTAAGTTTATGGGATTTATTTATTTTTGGTTTTTATCCTGCACCAGGCTGCAAGTAACTTACTACAGAGTAGAATCACAACTCTCCTTAACAAGCTGGTAATTTAACCTTACCTATGAGCAAAAGTGGTGCTGCTTTTATATTTATTTATTTATTTATTTATAGCCTAACTACACTTTGTGAGATGGGAATGGCACCTTTAACTAGCATTTTGAAGTTGAAGCTGTTTTTTTTAATGGATATGTTAATCAATCGGTTGGCTAAATGAAAGCTGCAGTACATTGAACTGCCTACTGCTTCTTAAAAATAGAAAGTGAAATAGTAGGCATTATTATATGCATGTTTTGGCAAATATAGCATGCAAACTGTATATACTTGATGAATAGTATGGTATATTGAGAACATAGCCTTATAACTATTTGTCATTGATTTTAGCTTTCAATTTCTAGCTGCTACAATTTTCGTGATTCAGTTATGATAGAAGGGATAGTTCACCAAAAAAATTAAAATTCTGTCATCATTTATTCACTCTGATCGTCATTTCAAAAATAATTTTTCCATGAAACAAAATTTTGTACAATATAGTTGTAATTACAATGAAGAAAAAAAAACCCACTTTAAAAAGAAGAAATGTCAAGTCTTGAAAATGACTATAAAAGTGCTATATTCCTAGTGTTTTGAGATTGCACAATAGGTTTCTGCATGCAAAAGACTGAAATTTACATTTCATTGAAATTTCTTTGGTTAAGTGCTGTGACCGTGTGTTGAACAGTGAGTTGAACTCAAGAACTGAATTAGTCTGATCAATCAGCTAAATCATACATAACTACTTCCGTCATGAATGTGCCAAGAAGAGTTGAGACGTCAGTCAACTTGAGTCCTCACGTTATGCTACTGTGTGACGTCAGAAGGCTTGGAATAACATTACATAGCATCATATGGATGACTTTTATTGTACTTTCATGATGCTTTTTTATTGCTGTAATTTTATTATATCCTCCTGAGACCCCCTGAAAAAAAGCTTTGTGAATTTTGTATTTTTTCATGTCATTACATTGTTTAGACCATAAGAAAAAAATTGAAAAATAACATTTTTGAAAAATTATGTTTTATTCTATGTCCTCTGTAGAGGACACTAGGCCTCAGTTTTTCTAAAAATAAAATGGCATGAATAGACATCAAAAAGGTAAAACAATGGGATTTTTTTTTTTTTTAAATTACCAATCAATTTTTAGGTTTCAGGATTTCTTATACTAAACTTTGTTTAAGGATGATTCTCAACTATGTTATAAAATATATAACAAAATGATTTGATATACCATTTTGTTTTATGCAATATGTGTATAAAAATTTCCATAAACTGGTTTTCCCATTAAACACAGTGTATCTATACACTGTATCTAATTTGCATATTAATGTGTTGCAGTTGGGACAGCATGATGAAAAAAGAATTGTCATAATGGGAGTAATAAATGGCCAGATTTTCATAATAATATCTAATATTTCATAAGACAATTGATAAATAATTAATTTTCCTATTCAATTGTTATGTCTCCCAAAATGCATAATAAACATGCTTTTAGTCCTGGTGTCCTCTACAGTGGTCATGTATGAAATGATGTCCTGTTTCATAACAGGAAGTCATATTTGAATTTGAAAACCCATAACATTTTCCTGAGATGTTGCTTTATGACAAACAATTTGAAAATTATTCAGATTTAAATGACAACTAGAAAATATAATCATATTTCCATAAGGATGTGAAATTTTTCACTAAATTAAATTTAGCCATTTTTAAAGACGTGTGGTGTGGTCATGGCGAAGCTTCCAAACATTTAGTATCTCTAAAAAGCCCTGAATGTGCTCTGTACAGGACATCCAGACTTACAACTGTGACATGTGAGGTCTCAGAGAAATTCACTAAAATAGAATGTCCACTACAGAGGCAAAAACTCCATAGTTTGGTCTCAGGAGGATATATAATATATATATGTAAATTGTGTTCAATAACACCCATTAATGAAATTTTATATTTGGGTGAATTATCCCTTTAAATGTAAAAGCTACATGCACAAACCATGTGGTATCACCAGAGGCGGTTAGAATCTCGTTGTCACTGAGGAAGCGTGCACAGGACAAGTAACCTATGAAAAATAGATAACATAACCGACACTTACTTACAAGTAACATGCAAGAAAGTAAAGATTCTTGACTGACTTATGTACTTATATACCTGTGTGAGCATCCAATTCTTTCACCGTCTTGATTACGGGTGTCTTCAAGTTGTAGACAGTACACATGTTGTCGAGACCACCGCTGGCCACAAGGTTTCCAGAAGGAGCATATGCACAGGTCATCACCCATGAGGACTTGAGGGGAACAGCATTGACCTAAAGAAAGAGGAAAATGTTATAACTTTTCCTTGAAGATATTCTGATTTAAAGTTAAAGGTAGTGTCATTTTTGCACTATAAATGTAATCAATTCAAAGATGTTTAAAATACATTCAAATATAGGATATTTAAAAAGGGCAACATTTATTTTTTAAGATGAGAACAGAAGAGTAGGCAACAGCTGTATAGTGCTAAATATTAATAGATACCCAGCTGACTTATAATATAGCTTAAATATATTCCCAATATTTATATACGATTCCCATATTATTTGAGTCAGTCAGACTTACCTTATTTCCAGAGTGAGAATCCCAGATGAGAAGTTTGCCGTCCTGTGATGCACTGACCATTAGCCTAAAGACACCAATGAAAGAATGAAAGAAAGAGCAAAGAAAGGCTGGTAAGACAACAGGATGTACCATTTCAAATATTTCACCCGTTATTGAATTTTTTTAAGTTTTGAAATCATACAACCATACTGATTTAATGTACACAGATCTTTAGAGACAACTGCCGTGAGTGCATTTATTCCATATTTTGTTATGTTTGGTTTGTAAATGTTGGGATAGCAGCCTTGACAACGTGTAAGCTAGTTCAATTTATTTATTTATTTATTTATTTATTTTTTAGACTGTAACAAAACTTTAACTAGTGTATTTTTATAAATGCTTTTAATTTCTAATGGATTCCAAAAATATATAAAGGCTTTTTAGAGCTGTTTGTTTTTGCTGTCAATGCAGTTTCTTGAATACGGTGAGGCTTAAGTCTGTTTCAGGCCACTGACCCTGATAATTGATCTAACTAAGAATTAACTAATTCAAGGTGACCACAAGGTGCAGTTGACTTCCATGTGAGAGCTATTAACCTGCTTGAGCAGATCACGTGACATCAAAAGGCAACAGGTAAACCATTATAATTCGCTTTCTATAATTTTTTATTTCTTTAAATTACCTTTGGTTGCCAAATATTTCGGTGCAGTATAACCCAGCATACCTAATGATTTGATTTGATTTGACCCGTTCTGGTGTTCTCACCTGTTGTCTGTACTCCAGTGCATGGCATAGATTTTGGCCAGATGGCCTTTGAGGGTCTTCCTGGTCTTGAGTTGGACTCGAGGGGCCGGAGCAACCCCAGAAGCGGCGGAGGCCATGTCTGTGTCATTTGCTGCTTTACGAGCCGCCTAGTGGGGGAACAAATATGTTATATTAGCATTTTGTTAATGGCTGTGAACAGCTAGAGATTAATGTGCATTTGATCTTATAACTGTGTTCTTCATCAAGAACTTCACAGCAGTCTCACCTCGATCTGTGTCTTCAGGGCTTCGGCCTCCTTTTTCATCTGCTCCATTTCACCCATGGCTGCTGTTGATCGGGGTTCTTACCAACACAAACTGAAAGCAATCAAAAATTAAAAAATAAAAATTAAATCAAAATAAAATATTCTGCTTTAAAATGAACTTATATGTAATCAGTAAATATAAATAATATGACTAAGATTGAACTAAGCCTTGGTTGTGACTATTACAGCCAGTGTTGTCCATGGTTTTCCTGCAGAATTGTGCTACTTTTACACTGTTGCTGCGGGTTGTTTTTATTTATTTTTTTCAGTCCCCGACCCCCCAGAAATGTGCAACACCCTTAAATTTTGACAGAGAAAATTGAAGAAAAAAAAAAAAAAAGTATACCTGGCAACCCTGATTACAGCATCAGAAATGTGGAAGCCATTTAATAATATTGAAGACTTATGATTTGATGTAGTATTGACAAATATTGAAACTTGACTTTGATTTGACGCAAAACCTCTTACTGGATAACAGTTACACCTAAACGTTGCATGTAATATTTCAAAAAGCAAGTTCTTCATACCTGCTAAGTAGACAGTAACACTGAATACAGAATTGCATGCAAAAAATCAACTCTCAACAACAACATTGTCTGTCATTTGAGTTCAGCATGAGTTCAGTAATGCCAGCTAGCAAATGCTAATAATACTGTGAATCTGTTATTTAAAATTCAAATTCTACGTCAAATCCTAATATGGAAAAAAACAAAATTCAAAAACAGCACCAAACTACTAAATCAATCCTTCAGTCCTATTCCAGCCATTCCTTTATATTAGAAGTAAAATATATGTGCAATTTATGAAACAAGGCAAATAAAAAAAGTGCAAAACTGTAAAATAAGACATGTGGAACTGAAATCAATCTAACCTTCCCCCTAAACATGGTAAAGACTTGATAATCTGTAATTGAATGTTTAATCAAATGCCTGAGATCTGTAATCTGCTTAAAGTAAAAGATTTCAAATATTTCACAACTTGCTATAAAAGTATTTGTTGCTAGTCTACCGCCATATGAATTTGCCTCGCTGTGGGAGGCCAGAGGAGATGACGAGGAATTATCAGCCTTATCATGCGACAGAGATCCTAATGAACTTAACTGAGGGTTAAGGAGAGCCTACTGTTACAAACTGAGATCTGCAAAAATGAGTCTTGCATTGTGCCGTTGATGGTCAAATTCTATGTTATAATAATAGATAGAAGATTACTCTGTGTGTTCAGCTGTTGTTTTATTGATGTCGAGGAGGGCTAGAAGAGAGGTCTAAGCCCCTGCAGGAGCTGTCGGGGGTGGCTTATCAAATCTCCTGTCATCCGATTACCGACTGCTCTTTACTACGGGATCAGGTGGGACCTGGGCTGAGGAGATCAAAGACAAAACACAAGGAAAATTGGAAAAAAATATTTATGTCTTGGGGATGCCAGCTGTGATCTTCCATATGTATGTGATGGATTGTAAACGGTACAAGTTCAAATGAGACTTGATAATCTCAAAACTTCTAAAATCTGTTTGATTACTTGCTTAAGAATAGCTTTAGCATTAGGTTAATCCTGCAAAGAGCCAAGTGTGCAAACTTTGCAAGTTGCAACATTATGATCTGTTCAGAAACAATAAACAACACTGTAATTTTTCTCGAAGTTTGGAGATTATTGGAGTACAAGAAAATATTTCGGTCTTTCTACCAGTGTTATTTCAGTATCATTTAGATACTTTTATAGTTTCTGTTAATATTTTAAAGGAGATTTTTTTTTTAAATATATTTTCTACTTTCATGTTAATTTAATTCATTTTTATTTCAATTTTTGTTATTTTTGCATATCAAGGTAAACAAAATTAAAATGAGAAATGTTGCCTTGTTTACTAGCTGAAATAAAATAAAATACTTGTTTTTTATTTCAAGTAATGAAAATGTTTTTATGGTTTTAGTTAAATATTATAAACCTGCTTCCTAGTTCAAAATTTCATGTTTAATATAATGCATTACTTGCAGTTTTTTTTTAATTATTTGTAAAATTTACTATCAATTTGAGTAAGAATTGTTTCTACGCAAAGTTTTCCAGTGTACAGGAATGCATCACTATAACAGCTAAAAAATGTTACTACAACCACAAATTCCTCTTGAAATTGCATTTTTTGATGGTCGAAATACCAACACTAACATCCCAATGTCATTTTAAGCATTATTAAAGTTGCAGATTAACCTTTTGTGATACTGTGTTCCAGGAACTATGTCCAGGAAATCAAAAAAAGTGCATACTAAATTTTAAAAAACTATGTTTTAAGGATATAACGTATCGCAATGCACAAGGTTTGCATTGGTTCGCTGTTTGCAGTGCATTGCGTCACTGCATGATTTTTCTTATGCAAACTAATCAATGACCAAACTAGCAACAAACTCACCTTTCTACCCAAAAACTGCTTAATTTCGTCTCTATTATTCCAAAGTCTCTTTTTCTGTACCAGTCTCTATTTTGCTTAGTCCACAAGACAGCTCTTCAATCGTCTCTCTCTGTGCCTCCCACAGGTTCCCCCAACAGACTGGATGCAACTTACCTGTGGAAAAACTCTCTCTTTCTCTTCCCCGTCTGCGAGAGAGGAACAGATGAGGATTAGAGGGGATGAAGGAGATCAGGGATGAAAGGATAAGCTCAAAGATGGGCACAGAAAGGGTGAGGCAGAGAGAAAGAGAGAGGGAAAGGGGAGGGCAAGGAACAGGTAAACCGACTGGAATGGAAAATCAAGTTATGGGGTCGAAAGACAAGGCAAGAGTGAGCGCAGAAACCAGAGGACAGGGGAAGTGATGGACATGGTGTGGCGTGAACAAAAATATGGTTGATTCCTGAAGAACATCTTATCGTGAAGTTCTAAGAATTGGTTCTAACAACCATTTTGGAGTAATATGGGCATTTAAAGCATTTCACGCTTGTTTTATCACATTTGAGTGATGTTAACGCTTGACGTGTCGCGTCATTGTTTGGTTTGGTGAATGCTTGATAGGTGGGGGCCAATTCTTTGGATTTGGGGTTGAGGGGTTTGAATTGGTTTGTCAGAGCTAATGAGTTGAGCTCGTCTAATCAGGTCCTAAGTGGATATCCGAGGAATCGGCAATACCTTTAAGGAATTAGAGTAAGTGAATCCGTGGAGCAGACGTCACGGGGTGACACAAAGAGCAACGGTGGAAGAAAAGTAAGGGAACTGATGAAAGTTATGACAATAAGGCAGAGATTTTCTCATTTTGGTTTTTCTCGTATCTTACATATATTATATCTTGCATTTCCCAACTTTGAGGAGAGTCAAATGCAAAGAAGAAATGGAAAGAATAATGACAATGGTCTTTGTGAAGTTTTATTCTTAGTTCAATCCTGGTTCAATAGCATTCAGAAGCACCAATTAACCTATATCATACAGGAAATGAGAATAAAATATAATTTTAGTTATGGAAACAAATGAACCTTGAAGTATAGCACTGACGAGTTCAGTGAGTTTTTAAACTGAAAATATACTGAATCACAGTTTGCATCAACAGATATTGACAATCAAACCCTATCCTGGACCATTTTCTAAAGAGCTAATGGATTTAATTTACTAGTTAAACACGCCAAGAAAGGTTTATCTTCTCAATCTGTATTGTAGGTAACTGCCAGTCTATGGCACCGGGGCCATTTTCCCTTAAAATCCTCCTAACAGGTTGATGTGGTTTGTTCCTGTCTGTTGTGCTGCTGAGAGGTTTGCGATTGTAGCTCCGCTTTTTTATTGAATCTTTACCTTACTTTCACTCTCTGTTGTTTAAAGTGATAATATATAACTTAACTCCCACCATATTTCTGGTATTATCTATCAAACTAATTTGATCGTTCGCTTTTAAAACCGCGAGTGCAGCGCGCGTATAGCGCGTTAGCCGGTTAGCTTGTTACTCGCGGTTCCATTCACGTTTCTATTCGCGCCTATTATTGTTTTCTTTTTTCTCGCTCCGTTTTTATTTCTCTCTCGCTCCGTTTTTCACAAGTTCATCAAACAACAGTGGTAAGTGGTAAGTTAAGTTGGTATCATTCATCAATCAAGGTGAGTAATGGCTTCTCCTTCTCTTGTTGTTTGCACTTCATGCCACATGTACAGTTTATCTCTCTCTGTCAGCGACGAGGGATTCACATGTGATAAATGCAGGGAAATAGTTAGGCTGACAGAGAAGATTTTAGAACTAGAGACACGCATCCAAACTTTAGTTGAGGATAGTAAGAATGTGAGGGCTGTAGATACTGCTTTGGATGCGACTAGCTCAGGGACTCCTGTACATTGTTCGGTTCCGGTTGTGCCCGTGCAGCAGGGCAACTGGGTGACTGTGAGGCGGCATAGTCGTGGGTCAAAACACCGCTCTTCCGTTCCGATCAGAACATCAAACAGGTTCTCCCCACTCGGTGACGCACCCACTGAGAAACCTGATGAAAGTGCTCTAGTTATTGGCGATTCTATTGTACGGAACGTGAAAATAGAGACACCAGCCACCATAGTCCAATGTTTACCGGGAGCCAGAGCGCCTGACATCTTGGCAAATTTAAAAGTGCTGGCTAATGCTAAACGTAAATTCAGTAAGATTGTTATCCACGTCGGCGCTAATGATGTTCGACTTCGCCAGTCGGAGATCACTAAAAATAATGTTAAAGAGGTGTGTGAACTTGCAAGTACGATGTCAGACACTGTAATATGCTCTGGTCCCCTCCCTGCTTACCGTGGCGATGAGATTCATAGCAGACTGTCGTCACTCAATGGCTGGATGTCTAAGTGGTGCCCGCAGAATAACGTAAGTTTCATAGACAATTGGAAGAGTTTTTGGGGCAGACCTGACCTGTTGAAAAGAGATGGTGTTCATCCCTCCTGGGGTGGTGCCGCTCTTCTCTCTAGAAATATGGCACATAGTCTTAGAGTTCGTACTTGACTAACTAGGGCCCAGGTCAGGGAGCAGACAGACTGGATAAACCGACCGTCTGCTAGCCGCCTAACGTCACAGAAGTCAGTTAATTTTCAGCACATAGAGACTCCTTCACCTAGATATCACACTATAGAGACTGTGTCTGTTCCCCGTACTAGAAAATACAGAAAACGTCCAAACCAAAGTAATAGTAACAATTTAATTGATGTTCAACAAATAAAAAATGTTTACAATACAGAGAAACAATTGATAAAACTTGGCTTACTGAATATCCGGTCCCTTTCTACAAAAGCACTATTTGTAAATGATATGATCACTGACCATAAGCTAGATATGCTTTGTTTGACAGAAACATGGCTAAAACCAGATGAATACATTACTTTAAATGAGTCTACCCCCCAAGATTACTGCTATAAAAATGAGCCACGTCCAAAAGGTAAAGGGGGAGGTGTTGCTACAATTTATAGCAATATTCTCAGTATTTCTCAGAGGGCAGGCTTTAAGTATAACTCGTTTGAAGTTATGGTGCTGCGTATAACATTATCTAGAGAAACACGTGTTAGTGATAAATCCCCTGTGATGTTTGTATTGGCTACTGTGTACAGGCCACCAGGGCACCACACAGACTTTATTAAAGAATTTTCAGATTTTCTATCTGAGTTAGTACTGGCTGCAGATAAAGTCTTAATTGTTGGTGATTTTAATATCCATGTCGATAATGAAAAAGATGCATTAGGATCAGCATTCATAGACATTCTGAACTCTATTGGGGTTAGACAACATGTTTCAGGACCTACTCATTGTCGAAATCATACTCTAGATTTAATACTGTCACATGGAATTGATGTTAGTGGTGTTGAAATTCTGCAGCAAAGCGATGATATCTCAGATCATTATCTAGTCTTGTGTAAACTCCATATAGCTAAAACTGTAAATTCTACTCCTTGTTACAAGTATGGTAGAATCATCACTTCTACCACAAAAGACTGCTTTGTAAGTAATCTTCCTGATTTATCTCAATTCCTCAGCATATCCAACAGCGCAGAAAAACTTGATGATGTAACAGAAACTATGGACTCTCTCTTTTCTAGCACTTTAGATACAGTTGCTCCTTTACGCTTAAGGAAGATCAAAGAAAACAGTTTGACTCCGTGGTATAATGAGCACACTCGCACCCTAAAGAGAGCAGCCCGGAAAATGGAGTGCAGCTGGAGGAAAACAAAACTAGAGGTATTTCGTATAGCTTGGCGGGAAAGTACCCTATCCTACAGAAAAGCATTAAAAACTGCTAGATCTGATTACTTTTCATCTCTTCTAGAAGAAAACAAACATAACCCCCGGTATTTATTCAATACAGTCACTAATTTAATGAAAAATAAAGCATCAACAGGTGTTGGCATTTCCCAAGAGCACAGCTGTAATGACTTTATGAACTACTTTACTTCCAAGATCGATACTATCAGAGATAAAATTGTAACCATGCAGCCGTCAGCTACAGTATCGCATCAGATAGTGCACTATAGATCCCCTGAGGAACAATTCCACTCATTCTCTATTATAGGAGAGGAAGAATTGTATAAACTTGTTAAATCATCTAAACCAACAACATGTATGTTAGACCCTATTCCATCTAAACTACTAAAAGAGCTGCTTCCAGAAGTCATAGATCCTCTTTTGGCTATTATTAATTCATCATTGTCATTAGGATATGTCCCCAAAACCTTCAAATTGGCTGTTATTAAGCCTCTCATTAAAAAACCACAACTTGACCCCAAAGATCTAGTTAATTACAGACCGATCTCAAATCTCCCTTTTCTGTCAAAGATACTAGAAAAGGTAGTATCCTCACAATTATATTCCTTCTTAGAGAAAAATGGTATCTGTGAGGAATTCCAGTCAGGATTTAGACCGTATCATAGTACTGAGACTGCTCTCATTAGAGTTACAAATGACCTGCTTCTATCATCTGATCATGGTTGTATCTCTTTATTAGTTCTACTGGATCTTAGCGCTGCATTCGACACTATCGACCACAACATTCTTTTGAATAGACTAGAAAACTTTGTTGGCATTACTGGAAGTGCCTTAGCATGGTTCAAATCGTACTTATCTGACCGCCATCAGTTCGTAGCAGTAAATGAAGAGGTATCATATCGATCACAAGTGCAGTATGGAGTACCTCAAGGCTCAGTACTAGGGCCGTTACTTTTCACGCTTTACATGTTACCCTTGGGAGATATTATCAGGAGACATGGTGTTAGCTTTCACTGTTATGCTGATGATACTCAGCTCTATATTTCTTCACGGCCCAGTGAAACACACCAAATTGAGAAACTAACGGAATGTATAGTCGATATAAAAAACTGGATGACTAGTAACTTCTTACTGCTAAATTCTGAAAAAACAGAGGTGTTAATTATCGGACCTAAAAACCCCACATGTAATAACCTAGAACACTATCTAACACTTGACGGCTGCTCTGTCAATTCTTCTTCATCAGTTAGGAACCTAGGTGTGCTGTTTGATAGAAATCTTTCATTTGAAAGCCATGTTTCTAGTATCTGTAAAACTGCGTTTTTCCATCTCAAAAACATATCTAAATTGCGACCTATGCTCTCAACGTCAAATGCAGAAATGCTAATTCATGCGTTTATGACCTCAAGGTTAGACTATTGTAATGCTTTACTGGGTGGTTGTTCTGCACGCTTGATCAATAAACTACAGTTGGTCCAAAATGCAGCAGCTGGAGTCCTTACTAGAACCAGGAAGTATGACCATATTAGCCCGGTTCTGTCAACACTGCACTGGCTCCCTATCAAACATCGGATAGATTTTAAAATCTTGTTAATTACTTATAAAGCCCTGAATGGCTTAGCTCCTCAGTACTTGAGCGAGCTCTTATCACATTATAGTCCTCCACGTCTGCTGCGTTCTCAAAACTCTGGCCATTTGATAATACCTAGAATATCAAAATCGACTGCGGGCGGCAGATCCTTTTCCTATTTAGCGCCTAAACTCTGGAACAATCTACCTAACACTGTTCGGGAGGCAGACACACTCTGTCAGTTTAAATCTAGATTAAAGACACATTTCTTTAACCTGGCTTACACATAACACACTAATACACTTCTATTATTCAAATCCCTTAAAGGATTGTTAGGCTGCATTAATTTAGATCAACCGGAACCGGGAACACTCCTCATAACACACGATGTACTCGTTACATCGTAAGAAGAATGGCATCTACGGTAATATTTGTCTGTTTCTTTATTATTCTGTTTCTCAGTCCGTGTCCGGATCAGATGGTGGATCGGCGCCGGGAGATGATGTCTGCGACCCTGATCGTCAGCGGAGGCCGGACACCTGGATGAGCCCCAGGGACATATCCCCAGTGAAGACCTCGACTTAAATACAATAGAACTTAAAATTAAACAAAATAACTATAAATATAATAAAATACCTAACTACATAATACTATTATTGTTAGAAATTGCAACAATATAAAAATAGAAATATAATACATTTATACATTTAACATTTAATTAAAACAATAAGTAAAAAAATAAATAATAATATCCTGGCCAGAGGAGAACTGGCCCCCCGACTGAGCCTGGTTTCTCCCAAGGTTTTTTTCTCCATTCTGTCACAGAGGGAGTTTTGGTTCCTTGCCGCTGTCGCCTCTGGCTTGCTCAGTTGGGGACACTTAATTTTTTACGATTAACGTCAATTTTATTTCATAGATACTATTTAAACTAAACTGAGCTAGACAATGACATCTCTGAATTCAATAATGAAATGCCTTTAACTGAAAATTGAGTGTTTAATCTTATTATTATACATTACTGACACTCTATCCTCCAATTTGATACTGTTAAGTGCTTTGACACAATCTGTATTGTTAAAAGCGCTATATAAATAAAGGTGACTTGACTTGACTTGACATGTGAGTTCATTTGAGGCCATGTTAAATCACACCATATATATGACAAAGAAAAAAAAAAAAAAAAAAACAGTGTTGTGTATTTTTTTTTTTTTTTTGATAGTGTGGGAATAATTAGTAGGATTTGCACTTAGGGTTTGAGATTTCAACAATTAAACAAAGGCACATAAGTCATCCTGCAACATTTGGTGCAGGCAGTAAAAGAAACCTCAAATTATGCAGCTTTTCTAAGACATTTTATAAAAAAAAATAAATAAATAAATAAAAATGTCCCTTTTATGTCTGAGGGATGGATTTCTACTAAAACAGATATAAATGTTATTTTGTCGTATGAAGGTTACATTAAAACTCTCTTGGAAATGTTTTACCACGTTTTCATTTATTTATTTTCGAATTACTTTAATGTATAGGTTTTATTATTAAACCTTGTCCCAAATTTTCAATCTTTGGGCATGAAAATCCATTTTTAAAATATGAATTTAAAAAAATTATTTAAGTCTAAGTATAATTTTTTTTTTTGCGTAATTTTATGGTTATGATTATAACATGTTATGAGTAAAAATGTGTGAAAATATTATTTAATTCTGTGTATTTAGCATGTTAAATGCTAGCTAAAATTAGCTTCAGTAAGTAAGCTATTTTACTCCAAAAATATTTAAAATGTCATTTCCACCACTGGATTTTATCAAGCACAATATGTGGAAATTATATGTATTCATACATAGATGTATACAATAAACAGTGAGGGTGTGAAAAGTGTATTAAGAGTTTATTTTCCACAAGACTGTAGGTAAAAACACATCCATAAATAAAATGATGTAAACTGAATGGCCTTGTAACCGTAACTGCAGCTTGATTGAGGCCACTTGAGAAAGATTTACCAGCTTTAATTAGTGACCTTCCTGTGCTAATTAGCTAGCAGGTATGACCTCATGACGCTCCTGGAAACTGTCAGGGATTGCTGGTGAATAACACAAATGCACCTCAGGAAGCTGCTTTATCTCTTCAGAATAGCGCTGGTTTTACAGTACATTTATAACAGTTCACGTAGAGGAACCTGACATTATAATGAACCATTTTCATGAAACACCCCCTCTGGGATTTAATCTGCCAACCTTTAAATTACTGTATCTTTAACCGCTAGGTCTCACCACCCACAAAAGTTCTCCTGTGACTGTTCCATTGTAGGCTGCATCAATAATAAAGATGAGTCAGAAAACAGGAAGTAGGTGGAGAACATAGAGAACAATCTTCAACTTAATAACACTGCAGTACTTCTTGTCAGTGAAATGTGCTGTGAATTTACCATTGCTGCTTAATTTATCTGCATAATTACCATCACTCTAGGAAATGTATGATACAGCAACATGCACAGACAAAAAAAAAAAAAAAACTAAAGAAATTTAATATTGTTATACCTATACAATTGCATTACATGCTATGTACCAGAAGGTAACTCATAGCTTATGTGATCGACCATATAATAAAGTACATATTTTTAATTCCATGCTCGAGGGACTGGTATTCACAAGCTGTTAGCATGGATGTAATGGACAGAGAGACCTCTGCTGGAGAACGGAGGAACCTTCAGACATTGACATGACAGCGTTTGTTTTCATTCAGTCATTTTGTTCACTTTGGCATTAATATGCGTTCTGTACAGAATTTTGTCCTGAACTTCTATAGATACAGTGGATTGAGTGTTTTCTGCGGCTGTGGAGGAATCTTTGTCACAAGAAAATATTTTTTGAATGATTTTGATCCCAGCAGGACTCTTATGGTCGACCTCACAACAATCAGGCTATATATTACCTTGCAATGTTTTAGATCAGGGGTGTCAAACTCAGTTCCTGGAGGGCCGCAGCCCTGCAGAGTTTTGTTCCAACCCTGCTCCAACACACAAACCATGTAGTTTTCAAATAAGCCTGAAGGACTTGATTATAGCTGGATCAGGTGTGTTTAATTACATCTTTATTTCACCCTCAAACTCTAGCACTATCTGTTCAAATTCTATTTTATCTATCGGTCTTCTTTTTATTTAAAAAAAATAAAAACACACTTGACCCTCTATCAATTGCATATTTATTCTCTAACTGCTAGTTTTTCTTGAAAAACTAACACTAGCTTTCTTTTTTCTATATTCTATCTACTTGTTTTCATAAAAAAGAAGAAGAAAAAAAAAACCTTGCTACGTGTACTGCGTTAGGCTAACCGAGACTTAGCACTTGCATGTTGTTGCTCTTTTATTGGTTTTGATTGCTTCTATTGTCCTCATTTGTAAGTCGCTTTGGATAAAAGCGTCTGCTAAATGACTAAATGTAAATGTACTGTAAATGTAAATTAGGGTTGCATCTAAACTCTGTAGGGCTCCGGCCCGCCAGGAACTGAGTTTGACACCCCTGTTTTATATAAACATACATAACTTGTAATGCATTCTGTATCATTTTAATCATAATAATTAAAATTGTGGTGAAACAGTGATGATACGCCATATTTTAGAGCAACAGTAAATGTGAATTGAAATATCAGTTTTAAATCATACACTGACTTCTAATAAGGCAAAATTCTATTCTGGTTGAATGTAAAGGTATTATAGAATGTAAAAAAAAAGGTGCAAAAATCAAAAGTGTAGTAAACGGTAAAACTTTGCACTGCAAACCAGTGTGTTCATAATTACAATAATACATTAAATAATATGGTAAGACACACCAGTTTGCAATATCAAGCACCAGGCCCAATCGCAAACTAACAATCATGATGCCACACCATTTTTAGCATCAAATAATTAGTTAAAAGCAAACTTATCAGAAAAAGGAACACTTGAACATATATAAGCATACGAAGAACTACCTAAAATGATGGAAACTATCTTTGTGAAAAAATAAAAATAATTGAAATGTAATTAGTCAAAACGATCCCCATTCACACGGCTCAGCGAAAATGGCTAAAACGCTATATGCATGCCAGGCCAGTAGGTGACAATGTCACTTTGTAAAGAAATACTACGCACTTGTGCACATATCTATAGACTGAACATGGAATATGTATGCGCATGACGTCACAAAAACATCATACACTGCATACAGAAGATATTTTGAAGAATGTTGGTAACCAAACAGTTGGTGGTAGGCAATGACTTCCAAAGTATTTATTCCATTCTAGGGAAGTCAATGGCTGTTGTCAACTGTTTGGTTACCAACATTCTTCAAAAATCTTCTTTTGTTCAGCAGAAGAAAGAAACTCATACAGGTTTGGCTCAACTCAAGATGATGACAGAAAATTCATCTTTTCAAGGTTTTCATACCCTTTATTACTGTAATGGCAATAATTACTCAAAATGTGTTTATACTTATAAATTTAACAGATATATATATATTCCTGCAAATATGAAATTATTATATGTAGGACTCACAATATAAATTGATATAACACTGCAGGTATATGGTACAAATAAATAATACTGACAATGTTTGAAAGTTTCAAGATTTGAACACATTTTAGCGTTAACATCAGAGATTCCAAATGAATAATAGAAAGCTGATAAAAAGTGCTTCAGCTAGCAAAAATACTAGGCACAACATGGACCAGTCATTATTCAAGCAAGTAGCAACAAGTAAAGGCATTATCCTCCAGAAATAAAAAGACAGAAGAGGGCAGCTGATCATACATTATACTGATAAAAATCACTAAACAATTCAGTCTGTGCATTATGAATGGTGCAGAATCTGTCTTATCTGCATGTCTTCAACTCAAAACCATTTCAGGGTGGACTGAATTTAAACTGCAGCCATAAATAAAAGTCTTGCCTCTAGTCCCTGTACAACACAGGCAAAACCAAACAAACAGAAAATCACTTTTCCAAATGCACCTTTATTTAAAACCAAGACATGTCAGCACTTCTATAGCCCTCGTGTTGTGTTCCAGTCATTTTGATGCAGATAGGCCTCCCCCTCCCCCTCCCTCTCCCCCCTCCCTAAAAAAAGGTTTATTTTGGTTCATATTTAAGGTATTGTTATAATAGTGTTACTCACAAATGCTAAAATGTTTGTTTTCCTAAATTGGAATGGGTCTAATCTTGTGAAAATATTATGACTTGCCACAGATGGAGCTCATAATTAATTATATCCAGAAAAGGCTGTGGGATACACGCAACTGCAGAACTTTGATTATGTGCCATGTAATGGTTTCTGGTTATGTAATCATTGTACATTTGGTCTGCTGTAAAACTAAACAAGCTGCAGATATGCACATTTGTTATGATATGTCATACCAAATGCTAGTGTGTATTTATTTTTTTAATTCAGTGGTGCACAATCAAACACTGATGGTATCAGATGCCAGTTGATATATGAGAATCTTTTGATCTAAAGTGCTCCTGCGCATGCTTGTGCTTTTTATGTAAATTTTGCCTTTATATTGCTTTCATTACAAAACTGATTTTTTTCCCCCAATCATTTTAATAAGCTGAACGTGAAGGAAAACTTCAACAAGTGCCCAGCATACATGGAATCTTCAATAGTGTTTAAAAAGCATCCTAAAATGCGTCTAATGAAGTTGGTTTATGAGTGCGCAGAATATGCAGAACTGCACAGATATTTGCAAAACATTTTAAGTATATAATTCCCATTCCCATAACTTCCATATGTGTTATTTTAGAGTTTTAAAGACTTAAAACATGTTAAAAATATTAAACCATTGAAGAGTAAAATAAGATTATTGAATAAATTGGTGTGTCCAAACTTTGACCCTTACTGTCACACTTAATGCTATAGTGAACATTTTATCATAGATTTATTATAGGAAGTCAATTTCTTTATAGATATCAAAGGCCCAGAAAAATAAGGTACCTTAAGGTACAATAAATAAAACTGCAAATTCAATGTAACAAACCAAATGGTTTTGGCAACTAAATATTGTAATTAAAAATATATCAATCAATAACCTTTAAAACATGTGACACTTGAAACTGAATGTAAGCTGGTGTGGTTTTATTGCAAAACAGCAGCTATAGCAAAAATATTGTTTAGGACAAAATTCACAGAGGTACTTTAAAGGGTTACTCCACCCCAAAATGAAAATTTTGTCATTAATCACTTACCCCCATGTCTTTCCAAACCCATAATTCGTCTCCTCCGTGTCACCATAGCGCCATTTTGGAGAATATCCACTGGACGCAAACAGCATACGCTGTTCTGTATCAGCTGCACCACACGGATACTTTTTCTACATTTATTTACACTGATTTGAACGAAAACAGCGTATCCGCGTGGTGCGGCTGACACAGAACAGTGTACACTGTTTGCGTCCAGCGGATATTCTCCAAAATGGTGCTGCACTGACGCAGAGGAGACGAGTTATTGAATAAAGTCGTTATTTTTGTTTTCTTTGCATACAAAAAGTATTCTCGTAGCTTCATAAAATTACAGTTGAAACACTGATGACAGATGGACTATTTTGCCAATGTCTTTCATACTTTTCTGGGCCTTGACAGTGTTAATTGTTTGGCAGCAATGGGACAGTCACAAGCCTCCCGGTTTTCATCCAAAATATCTTAAATTGTGTTCCGAAGACGAACAAAGCATTTACGGGTTTGGAATGACAAAATTTTCATTTTGGGGTGGAGTAACCCTTTAAGAGGTTGTAATTATGTGTGTACAAAACCCCTAAATGAGAAGAAACAAGTATTTATGTAATTAAAGGGATAGTTCACCCAAAAATGTACATTCTGTCATGATTTACTTACCCTAATATAGTTGCAAACATGTTTCATTTTCTTTCTTCTGAGCATAAAAAATTATATTTTGAAGAATGTTAGTAACCAAATAGTTGACGGTACCCATTGACTTCCATATGGAAAAAAATACAAGAATAAAATTCAGCAGCTACCATCAACTATTGCATTACTACCATCCTTCAAAATATCTTCTTTTATTTTCTTTAATTCACATAGGTTTCAAACAACATGAGAGTAAACTCATTTATTGCAAACTGCGTAATCAAGTAACTAAAATTAATAGAAAAAAAGAAAAGGACAGTTTATAAAGTAAAAATAAGTGAAAATAAATATGATGGCAAAAAATTGTGGAATATTCTTAATGAAATAATAGGTAGGAAATCAGGTCAAACTCCTTTTTTTTTTAATTGAGACAGGTGATTCATTTTTAACTAAATCAGATGAAATTGCAGATTATTTTAATGACTTTTTTATAAATAAAGTACATAAACTTAGAGAAGAAATGTTAATTGATAATATTATATCAAGTGAAAGGCAAATTGAAAAAATAACAATTGATAAGCCAGCCCTATGCTTTCAATTGAATAAAGTAAATGTACAATAAGTGGAACAAAAATTATCAATGATAAATATAGATAAACCATCGGGAATGGATAACTTAGATGGTCGCCTTGTAAAATTAGCAGCCAGCTGTTAGGCGGAACCAGTTTGCCATATCTTTAATATCAGTATTAAAAAAGGGATTTTCCCTTTAGCTTGGAAAGAAGCAAAGGTTATTCCTCTACAGAAAAATGCAGCACTGAGTTTTAGTGGTGCTAATAGTCGACCAATAAGTTTACTGCCAGTTCTTAGTAAAGTGTTTGAAATGATAGTTTGTGAACAAATTCAGTTCTTCTTTAAGGAGAATAATTTGTTCTCTGATTTTCAGCATGCATATCGAGTAGGACATTCAATAGGAAGAGCATTAACATAGATAACAGATGATTGTTTAGTACAGATTGATGAAAATAATTTAGTAGGAGCAGTATTTTTGGATTTTAGCTCCGCTTTTGATGTACTGGATCATAAATTATTGCTGGAAAAATTTAAATGTTATAAATTTACTTCTCAAACTGTGCATTGGTTTAAAAGTTATCTGACTAATAGGAGGCAATGTGTATTTTATAATGGAAGTTATTCGGAAGTGAAAGAGTTGCAATGTGGTGTGCCTCAAGGAAGTTGTCTAGGACCATTGTTATTTTCTATTTTTACCAATGATCTTCATTTGGTTTTAAAGCATGCGAGGGCAGTTATGTATGCAGATGATACAACATTATATCTACCAGCAACATCAATTGAAAAATTATCTGCTGATTTAGAGGAGGAGTTACAATTAGTGGGTACGGAATAATAAGTTGGTTCTAAATTTGTCAAAAACCAAAAGTATTGTGTTTGGATCAAATTCTAAACTTAAGCTTAAACCACAATTAAATTTGTCTGTAAAGAGTGTGCCTATTGAACAGGTAGAGGAAATTAGACTTCTTCGAGTTATTCTAGACAGTAGGCTGAAGTGGTCAAAACAGATAGAAAATATGGTAATAGTTATGGGAAGAGGTCTATCAGTTATGAAGAGATGTGCAAAATTTTTACCACAGTATTACATCTCTCAAATTGTGCAAACAATGGTTCTTACTTATTTAGACTACTGTCCAGTGGTATGGTCGAGTGCATCAAGTAAAGACTTAGAAAAATTAGTTAGTCCAGAATAGAGCTGCACGACTAATTTTGAACTGTAATAGAAGGGTTAATATTATGAGACTGCACAAAATTCTAGGTTGGCTACTGGTGAAGGATAGGGCAATTGTTTCTCTGCTTTGTTTTATAAGAAACATTTCAGTATTGAGAGTTCCAAGTGTATTCTACTGTTCAACTTTTGTATAGTAGTGCTAGTCATAATTTTAACACCAGGCATGCATCAAAAGGATATTTTTTGCTTCCTGTTTCAAAATCTAATGCAAAGCAATGGACTGTAACGTATAGAAGTAAAACGAGGTTTTAAAATCGTTAAAGAAATATTTAATGGTACAGTACTCAGTACTGTATGTGTGTTGATCTTGATGTTCTGAATGAATTTTGGGTTTGTATGTTTTATTGTATTGCTTTTTATTGTTATGGATTAATGTAATTTTGTTTTTTACTTGTTGGACCTTGGTAGTGGCTAATGGGGATCCAAATAAACAAATAAATCAACTATGACAAAATTTTAATTGTTTGGTGAACTATCCCTTTAACTTTTAGCTGAAACCTTTTAATTACTGAAATAATACATTTATCCCTACGGTATTCCAATGTAATACCATAGAAAAACATGGTAGTACCATGGTACTTTTTGGTTGGTGGCATTTCCAGTGAATAGACAAAAGGTTGCAGACACTGTATTGTCTACCCAAATACTGGAAACACTTAACGCAAACACCTGCTTTGTGATTTTAGTGAAAAATTAGGTCCACGGTGCAACGGACAATGTTTACTTCCAACGCAAACACACGGAGAATGAGCGCAGAGTGACGCTGTGAAGCACGTCCGCAGCTCTCCATCCCCATTCAGCCGCAGCAGGAAGTGTGCTGAATACACCGAGAAAAAGACGGTGGAGCCGCCCGCTGAAGAAAAAAAGAGTTAAAAAATAATTATGGCGAACGACTGAACATGCCATTTATCCTCTGCGCAATCAAAAAGAGCATAAACCCCCATCTCTAATCATTGTGCACTTCTGTAAGTCGGGTAAGTGGTTGCAGCTTGAAGGTGTTTGTTTAATTGCACACAATAGCCACATTCATTGAATCAGAGCTCGCGAGCCTCCGGATCTTTGTGTCGCTAGGCAGCTAGCCGACTAGCACCGACCTTACTGCTAAGCAGAAACCATTTCACACTATATGCCGGGCGTGTATCGATTCAGACAAATTTCTTTTGGTATTATTTATCCATACGACTTTTTAACGACATCGAAATGGATTATTTTGTTTGCTAGACTGTTTTGTTTTGCTCTCGTTTTCCGCGCTAGTATCGTGAGGGGAGGCTAGCGCGTTAGCTGCGGGGGGGTTTGTGCTGTCAGACGGACCGACACATTAAAATAATCGATGCGATCGCATACGAGACCTGGATTTTTTTAACGCATTCGAACCCTCACACGAGGTAGACAAAAAATGAGCGCGAATATTCCGTCCAAAGCATTTGGCGCTTCGAAAATGATCGTTTTTTCTCCCCTTACACTCGATCTGGCTGCTATAGCCCACCAGCTAATATTTGCACACAGCGACTCGCATCCTGTGAAAAACATACGGGTCGGGATGTAAATTTTGGTATCCCTCACAACGACGTACACAAGTATTTGACTAGAGAAATGATCATATATCAAGTCCAACTGGATGCACGATATTTTTGTCTTGGTTCAGGACTTTCTGCGTCTAATTGGGTGAGTCTGGGGAGTGAAAATGACACGGAATGTCGGGGATCTGCATCTGCTTTTGTCCGGATAAAAAGCGGGTGTGGGAGCGTCAGGCCAAGGTCATAGCGAGGCGTTAATCGCTTACATTTGATATAAAAACAGGTTTTGTTCCAGCTGACGAAAATTATTGTTATTGTTAGGGGTCCACAGACGTGTTGGGCCCACCCGTTTGTTTCTTTGTGAGCTGCGCCATTGGAAATAACAAAATATTATCTCATTATTTCAAAGTTTTATCACTATTTACTAGTTTTTAAGAGATTTAAATGTCTAGGCTTCCTAAGGTTATCAGGGACTTTAAAAAAATAATAGGAGTTAATAAAATACTAAAAAAAATCAAGGAAATAGCTATAGTGAATATATATGTTTTCTGGTTGGAAAATAAAACAATGTAGCCTAATAATACGATCAACATGTTTCAGCTGCATAACATGATGTAATGTTTTGGGAGCTCATTTTACATATTTAGATTAAAGGGAAAATAAAAGCCAAGTTATAAGTGTTTTTATATGCTTAGGTGTTTTACCTTTCACGCAGCCTCTATGTTTTAGTCTTTACCATTAGTTTTCATAATGGAGCGTACTTTCTACAGATTGCATGGTCATCAGTGAATAGCACTTTCCAGGTCCAAAAAACTCATGGAAATTTCTATAGTAAATTAATTTTCAAGTTATGTTCTGCTCATTTTGGTATTTGTTTTGTCGAGTAAAATTTCTAGGACGTCATTTTGATGTTTGATTTGCAAAGCTGTTGTTTTTCTTTTTAACCTTTTTGACACAAAATTGTCTGAATGATTAATTTTTTTTATTTTATAATCCTTATCGCAAATGACTGGAAATATTATAGAAAAGTCTTGGTTAAAATGACTGGAGTTCATCAATTTATCACTGGTCATGCATTGTAAAGCATGACTTAGATTTAAACAATACATTTATTTCACTAACAAAAAACAACATACATTACCATGTTTTGTGATAATTCAATTGTTACACATCCAAGTACTTATATCTGACATGTCTTAAATCATTAAGTACCATGATATATGACCATCTGATACCATCACTATACCATGATTTTTTTTAATATTCTTTCACTGCAACATTTTCTAGTTCTGCTTGTACCAACCATCAAATGACCAAACATGGTGGAAGTAGTCTATTTGTATATTATTGCATTCATTTTATTCTGTAAATCTGGACCCATCTGGCATTTTGCAATATGGATCTTGACAGCGTTGATGAGCTAAAGCATCCAGATGGTCTTGAGTCAGAGACCACTGGTCAGGTTATATACCCTAAGGGTATGCGATCTTAACTCAGATCACAGATGCTGTGAGACTAGATTCATTCCACATACAGCAGACTGTGCTATGCATGAGTGATGATCACATCATAAACACTTCACATAATCTGTATTGCAACTTGTAGCACAGAATGTACTTGCAAATATAAGAAAGTGAAACTACAGTATCTTTGTAAATTTTGAAACTTTAGGCTAAATGGAACTTACATAAGCCTTTAAGCATTATTTTTCATGGTATGTTTCATTGTTCACTTGATATATTAAATAAATAATTACAGTAATAAATGCCTTGGTACCAGACTTACCTGATGATCATGAATAATGAAGATTTAATTACTGTTACAATTAGTAGCTTGAATGTGATTATATGAAATATTAGTTTAAAATGACATGGGATACCTATGTAAGATGCATACAGGTATATCACATTTTGTAAAGCAACTTGGTGACCTACAAATACAGGCTGATTCAGAGCTACTATTAAATTATATTTATGTGACCCATGCAGAGTAATTTGATGCATTATAAACTATATTTTTCTTGAAAACTTGTTGCAGCTCTAAACAAGACTGTTCTTGCCTTACTGGCCTCTCTTTTACTGCCAAATCACTTCACATTGAAAGGTTTTGATATCAGTCACACATTGTCTGAACATTGGGTTATTGTTGAGGTGGCTCTATTGAAGTTATTGTACTGGCAGCGAAATAATGCCATACAACAGGCTTGAGAGAGGCAGGAAAATAATCCAGCTGAGCTTTCTAGTGTTTCAGTTTTCTGATGGCCATTGTGTGGTAAAAGAGCACTGTTTCTTTCATTCCAGTTGTGTGGTAAGATGAATTGTTCCCTAGTGGGGACTAATTGAAGTGAATTTGTGGTCATGCATTTTATTTAGTTCTCTTAAAGTAAACTCCACTTGAATAATGCTGTGCTTTACATATTATCATGGGTAGAAAATTTGTGGCATTTATTTGTACTGTCGCTAAACACACTGAACCTTTTTATTGAGCTCCCAGCTACAAAGATTTGGATCATGCTGGTTCTGTATTTATATTGGAGCACAAGTTGCCAAAGTAACCAAGTTTCACTTGCTTTAGTGATGCCCATGGCAGTGAGTTAATTTGAGGAAGTGATTTTATATGCAGTACTGGCACTTAGTGACCCCTGAAAGCAACAGAAAATCAGAATCATGCACGTGTTTTGAAGAGCACATCTGATTGATGTAACAATGGTTGAAAATGAAGACTAGTTTTAAGAGTAACTGTCAGTATTAAAATTGGGTTCATCGGCTCAGAAAAATATTAAATGTGGAAATGAAATAAAATCTTGGTCAGTCTTAATTTTGGATCTGATGTGCTGCCAAAACCTCATCACACACGTGGCTTTAAATTAAAAAGATTCCCTCATAAATCAACTTCCATGCCATATAATAAGAGTACATTGTCTGTAGTTATGAATCTGAGCATGAATGTGGTATTGGAGTTTCTTATTTTGGCAGACTAGCTAAAGAAGTGCCCGGGGATGACAAGGCAATGTAAACTTGGTTGTTTGTAGTAGTTTATATACCTTACCGCTGTATTTAGTTGTATCAGGGTGCAGATAGCAACCTCATTCGTAGTCATTGTGTTGCATCGCTGCAAATTTGCGTTAAGTTAATTCTGCTAAGTTTTGTTGCGTTGTGTAAGTAGTCTTATATCGACAGCCCGTATTGACAGTGCATGACTTCTGGTTGCTTGTTGTTGCAAATTGCTCACTTCTGCTGTCAAAATAGCTCCAAAGATATTCAATCTACATTGAAATTCTTTGTCAAATGTGGAACAGCTCAATGGTTAGACAGCCATTAGTGAGTATCTGTTAATCAGTTTTGCATAGAGATATTTTGACCCAAACTTCTTGTTTACGAAAGTGCTTTGGCTCATTGATGTTTTTAGTCTTGCATAAAATACTTGCATGATCAACATTTCTACTGGGTTGAAGAAGGAAGAGATGAACATTCCAAAATGTAGGAAAATTTATTCTGCTTCAGTTCAGTTCCTTCAGAAAGGATTTTCTAGTGTTATTTGGATGACTGTATGTTTTTAGTGACTACATTTCTCAAAGGTCCCAAGGCTGCAATAGCCCCAAATCACCATGCAGTTGCTTGATATATTTAGAGTACATTTTGCAAAAAGTTGTCTTGATCATCTAGGTGGTCTCTACATATTCTTTTTTCATTTTAGGCATTGTCCATATGTATTGCAGATAATCTGTAATTTACTTACCCTTGGTAAAGCGTTGCTTATGCTGTTTTTTTGTGCCTGTGTAAACAAAGACAGCAGAGTTATCAGCCGTGCTGTGTACAGTTGACGTCAACATGCAGGTACACAAAGCTGGCTCATTTTCAGCTGCTTTGAACCTGTGCGTCAGTCATATGACGTAAATGTGAGATCAAATGTGTCAAAGCTAACAACACATAATGTGGCCACATGTATATCACAGTGAATGGTTTTTGTCAAAGGTTCTTGATTACTCCTAATGAACAGCTTTAAGAACCTGTTTTGCTTGCTACACATTTAGTGTGAAGAAGTTTCAAACTAGCATTTAGATTTCTAAACTGTTTCTGTGACTTATATATATTCAAATGGTGAATATAGAGACATTAAGTTAAATTAATTTTGTTTCTTTTTGTATTTTCTCAGCTTTCCTCTGATGCCCCACAACTGTCCAGACCCTCTCTGAACTGCTGTGATCGAGTGGAATTGAAAGGCTGATTGGAGAGAATATCTGTCACCCAGGTAAAATGGCTGATACTACAGAAGCAGAGAGCTGAACATCACACATTGCCCCCTTTTCTTCTTTGTTCGAGGATCATTTTATGTGGACATTTCCCCCTTCCATTTCAATTTTCTCATCATGGCTATGCATGATATGAATCGTGCCAAGGGTTTCCCTTGCAAAGAATGCGACATCATTTGCCCAAGTACACCTAGCCTACTGGAGCACACGAAAGCACACTATCATCAAGAAGAAAATGGCAGATTTGAATGTGAGCAGTGTGGACGCATTTTTAAGCATGCCAGTAGCTTGGCTTCTCACAAAAAAACTCATGAGATGGGCTCCTTCCAGTGCCCTGTCTGCACCAGAACGTTGCCCAATGCAGTGGCGCTCAAAAACCACCTCCGCATCCACACCCTGTCTCCAAGTGCCCAAGCTGAAGAGGAGAACGATGACAATGTTGATGAAGAAAGGGATTATAATCTAGCACAAGATCTGTCTGATGCAGCTTTCAGGAGTCACATTAACAACAGTGGAATGATGCCTGGCCATGACCACGACAAACAAAAATCTCCAGGATCTGAAGATGCCTGGGACAGACCATTCAAATGTGACCAATGTGACAGGACATATCGTCATCATGGCAGCTTGGTAAACCATAAGAAGTCTCATCAAGAAGGCACGTATAAGTGCAATGTCTGTTACAAACAGTTCAATAATCTTGCAGCTCTCAGTGCTCATGAACGTACTCATTCAAAATTTAAGCCCCTTGGAATGTCCATGGGAGCCCTTGTGCCTGAAGCACCATCTGACCCTCGTCCCCTTGGCCCCCAGAATGATGACATGGCACCCAGCTTTTGTCATCTTTGTCAAGTTGCTTTGCCTAATAAGAATGACTTTCAAGAGCACCTTTTGTTACATAATGCTGCATCATCCTCGTTGGGGCTAACACGTAGTTTCCCAGGGATAGTGCCTCATAATCTTAGTTCTGTTCGCTCCCCAGCGGTGAATCCTTATACACCTGCTCTAGGTGACCCTCTTCCACTGCCTCCGTTACCCGACAAGCGTTATGACCCAATGCTAGGCCCTCCTGTTAATAATCCCATATATACCTGTGCATATTGTGGAGCGGGACATCCTGACTTGGAGACTCTCAAAATTCATTATCTTACCCATGACCCTCACACCACAACACATGCCCAAGGTGGCCCTGCTATTTTAAATTCTGATGGACTGGCTTCAAACTCTCAACCATCAATATCATCATCCAATGGTGAGACAAGGTCACAGGAGCAGTCTGCAGCCATTGATGATGCTGAACGCCGATTTAAGTGCCAAGAGTGCGGGAAAAGCTATCGACATGCTGGGAGTCTAGTTAATCATAAACGCTCCCATCAAACTGGTCATTATCAGTGCACTGTTTGCTGTAAGCAGTATCCACACTTAGCAGCACTTCATAGCCACCTCCGTAGTCACAAAACCCGGCCAAATTCACAATCAATGGGTACAGAGGGAGATTGGCTTTCCTCTGAGCCACTGACAGGGCTAGACTCTCAACAAGGCTTTGTACATTCTCAGGATCAGGAGAGTGGTGCAACAACGCCAATTTCACTGCCCGGTAATCTTAGTGATGCAGCACACTTTGTCCCAGACGGTTCCCATAACAGTGGCCTGGATTCACTGGAATTCCATGACCGATTCGGCGGCTCTCTTGCCCAAAGCAATTCTGGTCACTCACCTCTTCCACAAAACCATCGTCAAGCAGACAGTGTCAACCAAGGCGGTATGACCAATGGTTACATGGGTAACATAAGCTTCCATAGTCCTGGTGGTGCCTCCCTGCCAGCAGGCAGTGCCAACCTCAAAGAAAGTGCTCGCCAGAGACGTAGTCATGACCCGATGCAGTTTGGAGGTGCTCAAGACAACTCCCAAGGCAACAGTAAAAGAATGGATAACAAAGACGATGATGATGATGGAGAGGTTTATCAGTGCACAATCTGTGGAAACCATTACGCCAGCCTGAGGGCACTTCGTAGCCACTTACGAAGCCATGGGGTTAACCATGGGGCAGGACCCTCCTCTGCCCTCTCTCCAATAGGTGAGCAAGAGTGGAGGAGGCGACAAGAGGGTAGTACAACCAGTCTTTTGATCTGTAGCACATGTGGCCAGAGCTTCAGCAGAAAGCAGGACTTGCTTAACCACGAGCTAGTCCACGGACATCCCCGGCCAGGTGGATCTACACAGGGCTTGGGTGGCACTAACTCTAATTCTAATGGCAAAATGGATGGAAGGAACCACATTTGCGTTGACTGTGGCATGTTCTTTGCAGATCGCCATCAGCTGATCACTCACCTGTGTCCAGGCAAGGCGAGAGCGGGGGCATTGAACAAGGGTATGAATGGAGCTAAAGGGATGACGGGTGGTGCTGGTACCAGTGGCAGCGGGGGCCCTGTAGACCCTCGGCAGTTGCCAGACTCTGATGATCGGCCCCACAGGTGCGACCAGTGTGGAAGGAGTTACAGACACCCCTGCTCCCTGCTCAACCATAAGAAATCTCACAAGACTGGGGTCTTCCGCTGCCTTGTCTGCCAAAAACGATACTACAACCTACTGGCTCTCAAGAACCACCAGAGGACTCATTTTGACTTAAAGAGGTTAGCCAGCATTGCATGTGCCCTATTATACTCTAACTGTTTAGTTCTCTTTGCATACTTTGAATGCTTATGTATTATCATGAGTTCCCCACTCATGTGATTTACCCAGGTCATCACTGAATGAATAGATTTTAATGAAATTTTGAGTGTCAAGGCAGTGTGCACTGGTGATGTTTTTCCCATTAGAGAAGGCGAGGGCAACAAACATAACTCATACTGATATACACACATACACGCAGTTGAGTCTGAATTTCATAACGTCTGTACCCCATTTGAGCATTGTGTAGTCATCTTTGTATTTGTAAGGGGACCTTCCCTTTTTCTGTTTCTTCCTTTTTTAGAAGAGCATTTTAACACTGCTTTCTTATCTGTTTGTTTTTGTGTGTTTTGTCTCTTCACAGGCACAAGTGTGAGGAGTGTGGGAAAGCCTTCAAGATTCAGAAGCAGTTGATAAATCATCTACGGCTACACGAAGAGCACAGAGCAAAGACTGGAGATCGAGACCAACGGGTTCAAAGCATGTCTCATCCCAATGGTGCCCGCTATGAGGGAGGCCCATCGCAGCTCCAAGCTATGAGGATGGGTGACCCCAAAATTCAGAATCCTCCTGTGAACACCAATTATGGTCAACATCAAGGTTTCAAGAAACCATATGCGGGGGCTAGGGCCCAGCAAGTTGATGACGGCAGCGGTCGCCGCCCCTTTGCTTGCGATCAGTGTGGACGTACTTACCGTCATGCTGGCAGTCTGGCCAATCATAAGAACCTACACAAGATTGGTGAATACCACTGCAACGTGTGCAACTCCACTTATCCAAATCGACTGGCAATGAAGAACCACCTCCGAATGCATTTCGCTCTTAAGAAATATTCCTGCACCGACTGCGGTAGGGGCTTCAGGAACCAGAGGCAGCTTGAAACACATACCAGCAACCAGCTCTGCAAAGATCTTCCTGGTCCCCTTCCTGGTTCCAGCATGCAGACGGCTCCTCCTCCAACTGAATATGAATGCGATGGGTGCTCTCAAGTCTTTACTACAACCACAGATCTGGCCTCGCATAACTGCAGTGCCCAGCTTCCTTCTTCCTCTGCCTCCCTCAACAGCTCTAATATGAGCATGGAGACAGGTGACCTGGGGTCTCCAGAGCGTGAAGAACGGCCTTTTACCTGTGATCTTTGTGGCTGCTCTTACAAGCATGCTAGCAGTCTGCTGAACCACAAAAATACACACAAAATTGGCAACTTCAACTGCTCATATTGTGACAAGCCGTACACCAACTATATGGCCCTGCGCAATCACATGCGTATCCACACGCAGAAGAAGCGGCATATCTGCTCAACCTGTGGCAAGGCTTTCCGGCTGGCCCGCTTCCTTCGGAATCACCAGAGAGTCCATGAGGAGGGCCACACCCGTTTCGGCTGCCCCACCTGCGGGAAGAGCTTCCAGGGTCGTTCTGGGCTGGCCAGGCACCGCTGCGGGGACAACCAGGTAGGCAAGGAGGGCGTGAGGAAGGCCACTTCAAGCACAAGAGAGGGAGAGGAATACCGGTTCACGTGAGTTTACGTCTGTTGTTCGTGATTTTTGAAGTGAACTAGTAAAGATCACAGGTTTCTACATGTCTATTACAGGTATATGATCTCCAATCCGGCTTCCTTGGGACCATACGCGTGCCGGAATTCGGATTTTTCTGAAGTTTGGACAGTATGATTAGTGGAGACCAGATAAGTTACCCCCCTTTGCTTTCAGTTAGCAATATGCACTAGATTGTAAGGATGTCTTGATATAATGGGTGAATTTTGATGTACTTACTAGGTAGATGTGTGTGTATTGTACCAAATCATTGATTCCCTCCTTATTTATTGATCTGATTGATAATCTTCTACAATGTATGGTGTAGTTTACTGTTGTTACCATTCGAACATTCAGTTGCCATAAGTACTCATACTGACCATCTTACATCAGCTATTGTGCTTCCAGTCATAAATACTGATCTGGGCCCAACAGTATTTAGCATGGGACTTAGACCCATTTATTAAATACATGTTTACTAAATAACATAAATATAGATTTTGTTGCTTTTAAGGTGAAGCTTAAAACTCTGCTCCATTTTCTGTCAAGACAATATAAATGTCAAGCAGAAAACCGTTTTAGAAATGTGCCAACATACTAACACTACACACTACTTCCGTATTAACATATGACATGATGAGAACAAACATTCATAAATTCACAGAAAAAAAAAAGCAAAACACGCTGCTTCACTACATGTGCGTAGTGCTTGGAAAACAAGTTCACCACACTTGTTTTCCATGTTTTATTCCGACCAGAATTTAGGTGAAATCCCAAAACCTTATTTGCTGTACAATTATGTAATTTTAAAAAAGGCTTCCTGTGTGTACTCTTTTTATACGTGGTAACATTTTCCATTTTTTACCTTGTTGAATCTTTTAGTATAAGTACTATGAGTTTGAAAACCAACAGTGATTTGCAGTACATTTTTCTCATGACTAGGTTTGTCCTATAGACTGTTACAAAATTGTACATCTACAGTTCATATATTACCACCATAAATTATATAGAATATTATACCACTACCTTTATTTTAACACCAAACACAATTGGTGGATACTTTAAGGAAAAATTCATATTCAGTTTATTCACTGCCTTAATAGGCAATGTTATTCAAGTTTTTCAAGGCCAGTTTTTTGAGTTTTGGCAGCTGGATTCAAGATCATATACCTGTATTTGTGTACCCGTCAATGCAGTTATCATAGAAGTCAGCTACATGTTGTCAGGTTACTTTCTGACTAATCTAGGTTACTAACTATTGAGGGGTTAAAAGGACAATGAGCAGGGGAGGTTTACTTTTCCTCTCCTCTGTCTTCACAGATGTGACCAGTGTGGCCGTTCTTACCGACATGCCAGCTCACTCCTTAATCACAAAAACACCCACACTGTCGGCATCTACCATTGCGCTGTGTGCCTCAAGACCTATTCCAACCTGCTCGCACTCAAGAACCATCGTCGCATCCATTCTGAAACTCGACGGCACCGATGTTCAGAATGCGGCAAGGCTTTCCGTGTCTCCTCCCAACTACAAAATCACCGCCGTGTGCACCAAAAAGAGCGGGAGTTTGCCTGCACTCTGTGCCAGCGGAGCTTCCCTACCCAGATTAGCTTCCGGCTCCACTTGGAAATGCAACATGGCCGCGCTCCAAAAACATCGCAACAGCCTGGGGTTTCGTCCAGAGGCTCAGATGTGAGTTGGGGCTCTGGGCTTGACCTTACGCTGATGCAGGCCCAGGGACTGGATCCTAATGGGCTCTCAAAGCTTAACCCATCACACCATGGCCCCAGTGGCAGCAGCTCATCTGGGCATCAACAACAACAGCAGCAGAGTCGCAGTGAGGCGGGGTGTAAATCGCATGTCTGTGATCAGTGCGGCCGTGGTTACCGTCACGCCAGCTCACTTCTGAATCACAAGAACAGCCACAAGATGGGCACCTATTTCTGCAACTCCTGTCAGAAGGAGTTCTCCAACCTGATGGCACTCAAAAACCACAGACGCATCCACACAGAACCCAAGCGTTACCAGTGCCCGGACTGCGGTAAGGCTTTCCGGGTCTCCACCCAGCTCATCTGCCACCGCCGCATCCACACCAAGGAGAAGCCTTTCTCTTGTCAGCAGTGTGATAAGCGCTTCTCCAGCAAATCCAACTTAAGACACCATCAGAAGGTCCACTGGAACAGCTCGGCACCTTCTTCGAGTCTGAACATGGGCAGCAACTTCTTGGGTATGCCGTCTGGGCCCTTTTTATAGTGGTGAGAACTGGGAAAGCAGAACTTGCGGTTTGTTTCGCAGATTCATGCCAAGGCTTTTGGAGGTGCCAAAACCCCCATTCCTTTTATTCTCACTCATCTCTAGCGCTTGAGGTGTGGCTGTGAGGCTTTTGTTGAACGGGTTGTTGTTTAGGTTAAGAAAACTGTCCCTGCATGTACCCTGAAACATTGGATTAAACAATGGATTTGTTACATCGCGTAATGACTGTTAGTTTTAGGTCATAGTGACATTTTCCCCACCCTTTCTCTCATCCTAAACACCACAGGTGACCTTACTTGCATTTTCATAGATCCCTTTGGGGGTGGGGGACATTGAGGGCCACTGCCTTCATTTCTGATACCAGCCTTTCAAAGAAGTGCAAACTAGCTGGCGTCTTGTTTTAATTCTTGAAAACGGATTGCTTTCGGATGAGACATTTCCCATATATATTGTGTATTAAATAGCACATTTCCCACCTTGGTACTGTTAGATCAGTATTGTTTTTGTGATGTCACAATGGGCAGTTTAAATTATAGTAACTTTAGGTTCAAAATGGACACGTATCCCCATGGTCAGGGTAACTGCCACAAGAAACACGCATTGGAAAACCATACATTTCATCCCATGCCCAGCTTTGATTGAGAGTCTCGAAAGCATTCTCAATTTTCAATCCTAGACAATACAAAGAAAACATGTTGACTGTCCGATGAATTCTGAGACGTGTCGAGCAACTTGTATGTTTAACAAGTAGAAGTAACTATGTTTAACAGTGTATAGAGCGTATTTGAAACGTCTTCAGTTATTGGAGGCAACACACTTATGTGTTGTGTAGGACCGTCAAAAAGTTTTTTGTTTTTTTTGTATTCCTCCCCCTTTCTGTTGATGTTCTAACTTTTCTAACTTGTGTGATCCTTGCAGCACGAAGATGAGCTTCAAACCTTGTTATTCAGCAGATGACAGCATTGCGCTTATTGGGTTCATTTCTTAGTGGCATCATTCATTCGTTCCCCTTTAATTTTATGATGTTGCTCAGAACCCATATTTTAAAACTGCAACTAACTTGCTAGTGTATAGAAACGATAGGTTGTGCTATGAAAAAAAAATGGGAGAAAAGCAAAGGGGGGAAAAATGTATATTGATAGGCTTGTAATGGCATTTGGTTTTACCTTGTATTGTATTGTACCTCTGACTGTATTATTTACAGGAAAACTTTTATAAAAGATCACTGTAGTATGCATTTTATTTATATTAACACTTGTAACTGAAAACGCTAGTTTTAGAGCTCCCAGTTTTAGGATTTCTTGTTTCGACCCCTCCATTCTCCAGAGGCTATCGGACACGGAGTCAGGAATGGCAGGACTCCTAAAGAACACTTGTTATAGTGACTGTACTCTCCTCTTTCGTTGCCATTATTTGTTAAGCTTTTAAACGAACATTTCTGTCCCTTGTGCAATAAACAGGGAACTGTAATAATGCGTGTTTTGATTGCAGTACAATGAGTGTAAACATATCACTGTATTATTATATTGCCTTTCTCACGTGATGTCGTGACTGTCTCTCCCACGCTCATGTCAAGTTTGGATGTGCCTGTTTCACTCTTTAAGCTCACACGTTAAGGAATGATTTTGTGATCATTACAATCAGCAAGGCAATCTTATTTTAACTCCTCAGTTACACCATGTTAACCCATGTATTTATTTGTTTTGGCTTTCTTTTTTTCTTTTTCTTTTTTATTTAATTGCATTTTACTATTTTGAGCTTGTTTTCAGCCTATATTACCTGGGAGCACTGGTGCTAAGTCAATGTATTTTGAGTGAAAATGAAGTTGTATGTGCTATGATCAAAGCACGGGAAGATTATATATTTATGTACTTATACCCTTGCAAATTTTACATGATTGGATAGTTAAAAAAAAATAGTTCTTCCCAGGTGCACAGTTGCTACTTTGGCAAGGATTGATTCCAAATATAAATGATAAAAGTTTTATTTTTTTTTTCTTCCTTGTTTATATATAAATAAGCTATATATATATATATATATAAACATACATATATATATTGTTTATATATATATGCGCGCAAACACACACACACACACACATATATATGTGACTGTATACTTTTTTAAAACTACATTTTGATAATTCATTTCCTAACACAACATGTTTGAATTATAACCTCAATGCTCTCAAATAATAAAAATAAATAGCTGGAAAATTAATGTAACATTCACTCTAAATTTATGTGTGAAAGTTTGCTACTCATGGTTGGTGTTCCGAAAGAGTCACCATCCACCATCTGGTTTCAATGTCATTGTGTCCTTGGTAAAATCTGTTTATTATGAATGTTTCCATTCATGGATTTTAGAATGTTTAATGCACCTGACAGCTGGGGTAAGCAGTTTGTTTATTGTGGTTAGTAAGATCTTAACTGAGTAATCAAATAAGAACACAATGAATTCCTTACCGTTACTTGTCTTGTGCAGTTAAAACCACATAGGATTTTGCTCCTGCTTTACCCTGTTCCTTGTTCAGGCTGAACTCTTGTATAGTCTAGGTGTCCTTCTTGAAACTTTTGATAAATACACTATTATGTAATACGTAATTTCTATGCACGATAATATTTATGCAATATTTATTTTACTGATAAACTAAATTCTTAGTTACTCAATTTTTTCTTCAAGTTTAGCAGATTTTTTATTTGTTTTTATTGGGTGTTTTTCTCTATTTTTATAGATAGTGGAGTTTAGACAAGAAAGTAGGGATGAGGGGGAATGTAGTTGGGACACGTCCTAGGTCCTTGTGAGCAGACAGCTCTTGCATGACCTTGAACGTGTGCACAGCAGTTGTTTTATATAAATAGTACAAAAGAGTATGGCTCTATTTTTAGCTGTGAATCAGTCCAAAATCAGAACCAGAGCAGATCAAATCAAAGGTAATACAAAGACTTTTAATTAAATAACAAAATAGGGCGGATAAACGCATCACAGACCATTTAATAAGTAACTCAATAAATGGAACAATCAGCAGGTGTGTCTATAATTCATGAATAATGCGGCGACAGGGACCACTACAGGCAGTGTTGCCAAGTCCGCGGTTTTCCCGCGGAATTGGGCTACTTTCACGCTTTTTCCGCGGGATGTTTTTCATGTCCGCGGGTTGGAGTGACCCCAATAACCTGATATTTAGCCCCTGGAAAGCGACATTTATCAGGGGAACCCCACCCAAAAACGTGTATTTTACCCCACCTGAACGCGTTTTTTTTTTTTTTTTTACCGGAAATCCCCCTGAAAATCGACTGGGCTAGTTTTGGGCTAGTTGAGAGTAGCAATTGGGCGGGGTTTGCTGTGAAAACCTGGCAACCTTGACTACAGGCGCGCGTGACATCAGCGAGAAGAAAAGCGCGCCATTCTACCTCATCAGTTATCGAGCAGCGGATCACAAATCTCGCATATCGCAAAGGTAACGATTATAAAAATGTATGTTTATACAAAAATACCTTGGTCGTATTAGGCAATTTTCCATTTGAGAAATGTAAGCATAACATTCATCCTAAAAGGAATAGTTCACTCCAGATTGAAATTTATGTCGTTATTTACTCACCCTCATGTCGTTTCAAACCTGTGAACCGTTTTTTTGAGGAATCTTCACTCATTTCTTTCCATAAAACGACAGCTCATTGTGACAACGACTGTCAAACTCCTGAATGACCAAAGAGCACCAAGTACTCAATATGATTCAAGCATTGTATCCTAAAAATATTTAGTGTAAGGAACCGACTAAAATGAAACGATTATATACACTTATTTTCCTTCAAACCGAAGCGCGCGTTTGGGTCCATAAATGGCGCGTTGACGTAATTGACCCCAAAACAACATCGGGTAAGTTGATATTACCGTTGAATATCTGATTAAATTGTGGTATTTTCTCCACACAAATCTTATCAAATGTCTTCAGAAGACGTGAAATATAACATATGAGTCACACTGACCTTATGAGATAAAGCTTGGTGATGACAACTCATGATTGTGGAATACTAAGAATTGTAAAATGCAATGTGTGTGTGTAAATTCATCTAATTCTCAGGGGCTGCTGGACGAAATGCTTGTGTTTGAATGACTGAAAGGTTGATTGGAGGTCCTGGAGTGTCCATTAGATGGTGAAAGATCCTTTAGGTAAGTTTTCGCCTTCAGACAGTCTTGTCTGTTTGGCCAATAGAGTGCGGGAACTATGAGGTCACTTTGTAGGCGGATCGGCTGTTAGCATGAAACTGGTTCCCTCGACAAAAAGCCAATGGGATTTTTCCATAGGCTTTTTTTTGGATTATCACAAAAAATAAGCTATGTGTTCAACCATCCCAGCAGGCACAAAACAGGCACACAACGTCATAAGACGTTGATATTTAGTTAAATTTTGGTTGCGACGTCGAGTGACCAAAATTCAACGTAAATTCAACGTCTAATGTCAATGTTAAATTGATGTCCAATACCGACGTCAGCTGACATTGAGATTTTGTTGTTTTTAGGTTGTGCAACCAAAATCCAACGTTAAGTCAACGTCAAATTGATGTCAAATATTGACGTCAACCCGATTTTCATTTTCAACCAAAATGCAACGTCTGTCCGACGTCATGTCCAACGTCAACCTGACGTTACATAGACCTCTGGTCCCTGCTGGGATAGTTCATGAAACTTACACGTTTTGTCCATCAAAACAATCTTTACAAAATAATATAACTTTGAATTTTGAAGCCTAAATAAAAGCGCCAGAACTTAAAAGCTAAACTTAGGCTATAAAGGAACTACAGCACCACTGTCGCTCGCCTTCAGCATCACCACCACTGGCTCCCGACAACTTTTTCAAACTTATTTTTAACATGTTCAGTGAAAAGGATTTACTCTGTATATGAATTTTAATCCAGGCTACAGGAACTTTTTCATATAAACTCGAATAAATACAAAACTGCCAAACTAAAACTGAAATGAGACATTAGTAATAAATAGTATAGTGAATAAATTAAATAATCATAACTAAAGGACATATGAAAGCACGTATTTCTGTACATTTCTAAATAAGGTGCATTAAAAGTCAATAAATCCTTGATTAATATGAATAGTTTAATTAAAAAGGTGTCTCCACGTGCTATTCAATAAAATTCTAGTGCATTTAATCTATTAAATAACAGCAGAGTGAGCGAGTTTTTGGATATGGTAAGATTAAATTTATTTTAGTGAATAAAGTATCATATTTCAGCTATCATTTTGTTAGGGTGGGTACACAAAATGCGGCCTTAAACATTTAATTTTAACATGGCTTTAAGCACTATGCATCATTAAAGTTTCACTTTCACCATGTAAAGCCGGTAAATGTGTTTACATGGAATAATCATATGAGTTTACCTTATAGTCTGAACCCAGAGTCTCTGCATCAGTAGGAAAGCGATAAAACTAGCTTCTTCCATCCAAAAACGTGTTGCATTTCGGGGCAAAGCAAAAAAACATTGTCGAACAACAATATAAAATGTGGGAAACTATTAATTGGTTATTCTACAATTAATTGTATTACAAATTATACTACAGTTTATTATAAATTGATAAACTGTTCGGCATGATGACATTTAATGTCTCCAACAGCACCTGTAGTCCCATTTAGCAACTTGTTAGCAACCGTCTCTTTTAAGAAACGTAACAGTTAAAAAAAAAAATCATGAGTGGGGTGTAACTGGTGTGTTTTATGTCGTAGAATAAAACATGAAAGTATCTTGAGCCTGTGTGAACCACGGACCTTATTTTAGGGATTTAACCAAAATCCCATTCAAAAAACCCAATGACTCTGGGACGATGGAACCGGAAGTGCTAAAATGCTAACTCGCTTCCGGGTTTTTGCCTACAAAGTGACATCATAGTTCCACCACTCTATACCTTGAAACCAGTCAAGCTATTTAGCAGCCTAGACATGTTTCATTCATTTAATTTCAAAGCAGCGCTTCAGTGGCTTGATAGCAAGAGAATTCAATATTTGCAGCTTCATAATTCAATTTCAGATGAGGCATTTCTATGCGAATTTTATTGACAACTTACACCTGTTTTGAGGCTGTGAAGTCCATGTTTTAGGTCCAAAATACATGCTTGAAAAGTGTTTCTAAAGGGTGTGGAGTGAAAATGACATGCATCATCCGGGTTTTATTTATTTTTTTTAATTTTTTTTTTTTTTTTACACCTATAGAAATTACATGCATAATTCATGTTTTGTCTGAATTGAGAGTAATATATCTAAACCTTGGCATAAAAGATTAACATACGAAACTTGTAGCTCAAACAGCGCGCAGTGGCTGAATTATTTTTAAACGAAAATTTACAGCCTGTTGCTTAGCAACTGGAAAATCAGCCCTTCATACCTGCCAAGTTTGGCAAGTTTTCACTGCAATGACTAAATTAATTAATTTAGAGTAATGATAAGCACTTGTTGGTCTTGCGCAGCTCCCAGGGCATCTTCTGCTGCAATCAATAACAACGTAATTGAGCAAAACCCCATTAACTTTCTAAATAACTTTATCTACTTTGCACACAGGGGTCTGGGGTGAATGTGGCTGGCTTATTAGTTAATTGAAAGTGTGTCCAACGCTTTACAGTGGATGAAACATCTTTAGCTCCGTTCGTTTGGAATTAGTGTGCTAAATCAGTGGTTCCCAACCACGTTCCTGGAGGCCCCCCAACACTGCACATTTTGCATCTCTCCTTTTTCTGACACACCCAATTCGGGTCTTGGAGTCTCTACTAATGAGCTGATGATCTGAATCAGGTGTGTTTGATTAAGGTGACATGGAAAACATGCAGTGTTGGGGGGCCTCCTGGAATGTGGTTGGGAACCACTGTGCTAAATGACATTCGAGTGACAATTTCCAGGAGGACATCTTATTTCATGAACTGATTCAGATGGGTCTTCTGTCATTTTTGTTGTTATGAATTGACATTCACACGATTCACAAATTACAATATATTATGTATATAATTAAGGAAAGAAATTAAGGTGAGGATCAAACCTGATGCTGCTACCGCAGTGGCCGTCCAGGATCAAATCTCTTTATTGATTTAATTTAGTTTTTATGTCAGATGGAAAGCCAGCAGGCAGTACTTGAAACTCCAACTGTTTATATTTCAAAGTTGGCAAAAACATCTAAATCCATAATGACAATGCACCAGGCAGTGCAGTGTGAAAATTAGCTTGAAAAACACTGTCAGTATATGTGCTTGATGAATATATTGTACAAGCTTCCTTTTCACGTTATTGACCTCCTCCACCCCACCCAAGATTTGAGAAAGGAGTAAAAGTAGGGAAGACAACAACAGCAGTTGTACACTGGACAATCGTTTTTCTTTATTTTTTGTTTCAGTTCATAATATCTGTTTGTTGGGGTTTTTCTTTTTTCATTTTTCATTTCAACTTAAAATTTTGACACACTTATAAAAGACAGCATCTGCATAGAGTTCTCATCTTAAAGATCCATGGAGAAAAGAGGGAGAGCGAGAGAGAGAGAGAGAGAGATTGTGAGAGAAGGGAGGAAGATAGCAAAGGGTTTTAGGGGAGGAGAAGGATACTGGTACGCCACACTAACCAAACAGAACAGCAAACAGTATTACAGGAGAGAAGGGGAAGAGAGGGACAGTTATGTTGTTGTTTGTATCTTTTTCCTCTTTTTTTTTTTTTTTTTTTTTTTTACAATACAGTACACACATACACACACAGAAAATAAAAGACAGAAGTTGCAATTCCAGTCAAAGTTGCAGGAATCGATTTAATTTATTCCTTCCCATCCTTCATTGTGGTTTCTGCCCTGAAAGGACTTTCAACTTAGATCCTAGTAGGGCGAGAAGACGTTTGGCGACACGTAAAACAACGGCTGGAACCACGGTTAGTGGCTGTTGTTTCCCTCAACTCCCAAAATAATATTGAAGTCAGCTTTCTTCAGTGCTTTCAAATGCATGTGTGAGAAAGCCCTTTTCTTTGTATTGCACAGATGAGTGTTTTTCTGTTTGCTTTGAGCATTATTGTTTTCCTACTGTACTTTTAAAGAAAACTTCTAAATCCCAAGAACTGCGCTCTTCGTATAAGAGCAGAGCTCATCCCACGTTACCTTTAACTAGAGCATTTGAGTTTCAGCCAAGCTAGAGTCTATGCATGCAAGGTTTTCTTACCGACGCTGATTATGAAAGCATCCAAACACGTACCACGAAATGCACAAAAATGCCACTAATTGTTCTAAATTTGCCATTGCCAATGTGGTAGACCTCTGCAAAGAAAAGCATTCAAGGTGCCTGGAAGCTACAGATGGTGTGCATTTGACCTGTAGACCTATCGATGGTGTACATGGAGGGAAGCACTTTTTTCCCTCAGAGTTGAACCGTTAATGGCTCTCTGAGGTAACACAACGTATTGTATTGAATCTGATGGCAAAGCATTGTTCCTTTTCTTCGTTATATAGAGCACCCTTGACATCACTGAAAGCGTTGGATGCTGCTTTAAGACAAGCGAGCAAGCGGTCGGCAGCAAATTGCTGCAACCAGGGCAAAGAAGAAAATCAATCAACCTCACAACTTTGACAGGAATTATTTTAGTAGTTTTATACATGGACATGCAAGTCATTTTTTCTCTCTTTGAAATATTTACAATAATTACAAGACAAAGATTCAATTCAGATTGACAAAATCGCGAGCATTCAATAGTACTACTAATATAACACAACTTCTCGGGATTCTTTAAATCATCGTAGTTATATAATTCATCACATTTGATAATGGTATAATTCAATTATGTCATCCTTATCCAGTCATCTTCCCGTTCTAATTAGAATAGTGTTTTCATCACATCATTACAGGCCATTCTCTGTAATTGATGATCATTTTGCTGAAATCACAGTTTGAGCACCATCTCCACAAACTGTTTCCTCATTCTAAATCTAACACTGAAACAAGAATACTGGTATAAAGTTTAATGGGAATATACATCAAAGGAATGACACAAAAGGGGATGAAATTAAGGAGGATCATGGCTGGGGCTGTTGAGAAAAAAATCACGATCGCAGGTCTTGGGCGCTCATTAGCCTTGGACCGAGAAGTCGTATCAGTTAACATAAAAGTCTTTGAGCTGCTAAAGCAGATGTGGAAACTAAGCGAGCGTTACAGTCTACAAAGCAGTCTACATAGCGGCAGACGGCTTCGTCGATCACGGCGGAAGTGTTCAACCTTTGTTGTGTCGCCGTTCTCTTGCCATGCGGATTGGGCTTAAGGGTTTTTTTTATTCACCTGCAGTGATGAGGCACTCAACAACCCCAACCAAAAAGACTATTATGCAGTTAAGCTCTAAAAGGTACATTGTTTTTTTTTTAATATATAGTAGTTTGTAATTTTCACTCATTTACAAAATGCCTTCTCAATGTGCTGTGTTATGCCAGTGCTGTCTGGTCATATCAGTGTCTGTGTGACAAACATCCAAAAACAGTGTTGAAAAATGAAAATAAGACAACTGAGAAAACTTTCATCCAGATCTGTGCCCATGTCAGAATACAGTTTTTTTTTTTTTTTTTTTTTTTTTTGTTAAATTTTTTTTTTTTATTTAATTTTCTTTTAACCAGAGCTGATCTAATGTCTACGTCTAATGTATTGCCAGCACAGAGGAAGCAATGCAAGTGAGTTGAACAAGGGCAAAATGGTAACATAAACAGCATCATTGAGGGGAGCAAGAAAAAAACAACATACAGTACACAAAACATTTGAACTTTGGGGGATATTTGTTTTGTACGTAACTGTTTTTGGAGAAAGTGCTTTAAAACGAACAAGCTTGTGTAGTATACATTATACATATTGTTCAGAATGAATAGAAACAAATAAATAAACCTTTATATCGAGAACCTTGTCGCTGAAAGCAGTGGAATTGAAAACAGTCAATGTATACGCAAGATAGTTCACAAGATTTACGGGCAGGGTGGACTACACAATACAGTCGACTGTAACATTGTGCTCTGTACTCGCATAATGCTTTGGCTTTTTAGTCTTATTACTTTTCTTAACATTTGAATGAAGTCGGCACAGAACTGGAGCGCTAGAGCTGCATACCATAGACCTGCAGACCAGAGAAGCCCCTTGCGCCCGAGGCCGGTGCGACCGAAGGCTCCAACAGCAGACGAGCACACACACGCACAACCACACACACACACAAATGCTCATGCTCACATATACAGCAACGTGTACGTAAAAAAGGAAAAAATGCCAAAGGGACAGGGCACGCATACATGGCCTTTTGAGTTGCACAATTCGATACCGCAGCACACGACTCACAATAAAGAATAGTCTTACGAAAGAATTCACATATCATCACCAGTTAAGCACAACAAACAAGTTCGGGAAAACATCAGGGGGAAGAGAAAATGAACAAGATGCGCAAAAATGATTCGTACCCAGAGTGTTTCCAGAGGGCGAGGAGGGGGGGAAATATGTCGTTTTACACTACGGACGTGGTTTAAGAACAAAAATACCCGACAACAAACTAATTTTTGTATTCATGTGCACATCCACAGGGAACACATTCATGGGGACCACGGTAAAACTCCAGCATCGTCAGGGTCATGATGAAATATGCAGCAGAACTAGTAAATGAAGTCAGTCCTCCCCATCCAACCCTTAGAGAGTCATAATAAATAATCATAAATTAAAAAAACAAACAACAAAACGGAAAACGGTACAACCCAAAAAATGTGGCGGCATAAGACATTGTTTTCTTTGATTGTAAAGTGCACACATGATCGAGAGCCATGCAAACTAACAAAGCGAAAGTTGCATGCGTTAACAAATAAGGGCCTTCCAGCTATATCGTCTACTAAAAAACAACACCGACATACATATTTACCTCATTTTACCATACATGTAAGTGATTCGACACTAAATACACAGAAGTTTCAAAGAAAACATGCTGGACGTTACTGGAATGATTAAAGCAAAATAGTCCTGGCCCTCTGCCTCAGGCTTTGTAAAAAGTGTACAGTATTTATCCCCAAAATCATTCCTGTTCCCTACTACTTTGCTTTGGGTAGGTAAAGGGGTGGCGGGACGGGGTGGGGGGGCTCCTGTTATATATTCTATGGTAAGCAGTACATGGAAAATGAAGTCTGTATCGAGAAAAGGAGTGCACTTTCAGAGTTGGTACATGTCATGAACATGAGGGTAAGGGCGTTCTAAGAGTGCAACGAATCTGAATCAAGCCAAGAGGGATTCTTCATCAAAAGGAAAAAAAAAAAAAAACAGAGCTAAAGTTTGGTTTTAAATTTTAGCCCTTGAATTTAAAACAAGCAGTACATAATTAACCAATCTGGCACTTTCTGTCCGCAAAGAAAAGGATGCAACGAATTCATGATGCAGCTGTTTGATTTGTGTTTCTGAGAAAAAAAATCTTTGGACAAAATCAAAGTGTCCTATTCTAAGCTAGAGTTATCATAACAAGATGCCGTCTCTCTCGGCGCTCAGAGCTAAATTTAAGTTATTTCATATAAAGTTTGTGTAAATATCTTTCTATTTATCCGCTGCATAATAAGTGTCCTGACCAGCCGTACAAGTTTCTTCAATTGAACTGAAGAATGCATCTACAGGTAAATATTTCATCAGATAGCTCATCTGCACTGCACCAACTCCCATTGTTTCAGATATGTAGAATTTAACAATAAGGATCTAAGTGTGTCTATCACGTCCCAGTAGTTAATTTTATTACTCTCTCTTCATAAACTAGCACCAAGGTGAAATGTCAAGCAAACTCCCAAAATGATCCTTCAAAACAAGAACGGTCCTGTTCAAGCCCATCCTTTATATTATAATGTAAAATATATATAAGCAATTTATGTAACAAGGCAAATAAAAAAGCGCTAAACTAACATAAAATACTGTAAAATAAGGAAAATTAATTTCAGCAGACCTAACCACCCTCCAAAAGATAATATTTAGACTAGGCGTTGCTTCAAGTATTAACATTTCTCAAAATGTTCCTTATAAGAAATCTTCTTTCAGAATCTTTTCATGAATTAATTAAAAAAGCAGGGGCAAATCACTATCAAAACTGCATAGTTCAACAGTTTGCGCAATGCCACCTTATCGATCCCAGTGTAGCTTTCGAAACGTGTTAAAATGAAATGTCCGTTCCTCCGCTGCCTACAGCAAATGAAGTAAAAACAAAATCATCTTCATGTACAAGCTTGGTGATATCACTTCCTCTCACAATTCGAAATGTGTGCTTCTTAGTTCTTTTATTCTTCGTTTGTTTACGGTTGCCCACAGTAAATGTATTAAGACAGAAATTCGACTATGAGGTTGACGGTGCTTTTAAACTACAGCACTCCATCGGTAATGAGCTAATAATGTAACGATGAGAGATTTCATCGGAATGCAAGCAACCACTCGGAACGTTAGGCCATTGAAATCGGACTACAACTACTATCTATAACATCTATGCAGTCAGTTGGTTAGTATTCGTAATGCTAGTATGGTTTGCCAAACACCATGTTCTGCCGGAACGGAAAACAATTTAGCAGTTGCTGGCACTGTCCTGGAGGCCCCCCCAAAAATGAAAGCAAAGCTAAAAAAATAAAATAAAAACAAAAATTGATTTTTATTCCATTACAGGTAGTAACCCATGTGCTGCTTTATGTTCAATACATTTACATGTACAGTTTGTAAATATTATGTTGTATTTGAACCCAGTTTTGTATATATTTAAATCAGCTAGTACGTAACATCTCCTTTACTTATTTATTTTTTTGATTGTTTGATTTTTGAATATTCGATTTTTACCCTACCCAACCCCCGTTTTATGACAGTTTCCTTATCTCGTGTTTAAGTGGATAAAACACTCAGCTTTCCAAGTGTTTGTCTCTCTTCATGTCGTTTAGAAGCCCAGGGTTCCTCCGATAGTGGACGCCAAAACCACTCCCAAAATTACACAGCAGATGATGATCATGATCTTCTTCTGCAGAGGGCGAAAAAGGGGGAGAAAAAAAGATGTGTAAACAAATGAAACCACAATTCATTTAGCTCATCTAGCAACTCTGTTGTGATAGTCAGCTAATCTAACTAACATCACCTCATCTTAACCACACTTTAAATCATTAAATGAAGCCATTAACGATTAAACCATTACCAAAGTAAATCATTAAATTAATTAAAAGTTAATTAAATTATTGATGAAAGGACCCACTCTGAGCTGTAGCCCCTTTGAATACTAAATGTGTTCAAACATTAACTACATTTGAGAAGGTGGTGATTAGATATTGCGTAACTGTAAAGGCTAAATACAGTACTAACATCATACTGAACTCTGGAATCTCCAAAAGAAACTGAATGTACTGCATGTACTGAATGTCATGGAGGGAAGCTGCAAATATTATATTGTGCCAAGAGACTTGTGCCAAACTAAATTAACTCAATGGAAATGCTTGGTTGGGCATGCAGACAGAAAACCACATTAGTTTGAAGCAAGGAAACATCTACTTAAGTTTTTCTAGTGACCATCTGACTGATATGTAAAGGGATCAAGCAATGGTTTTGTTTTGTTTTTATGGGCCGATTTGGGGCAAATAACAGGTCATACCATCACAGTTATTGTTGAAAAAAAAGTAGTAACTACTCACTTGACAAACACAAAATAGTCGTCATTTTAAAGCTTAGAACATGGTCTTTACAATACATATAGACCATTAACACTACTCTTAACATGCTTTTAACTTTGCTGACAAATTAAATAATACCATACTGTAATCAGTCAAACGGTACTCCTGGATGCAGCCAGCTAGCTTGACAAAAATATTAATTTTCAATCATTATTGACATTTATTGGCAATCAAATTTGCCCTGAAGTTTCTGGCTAGTGAGTTGTGACCCCTTGCAAATAATTGCAGATCGATCAGTTATCTATTGAAGCTTGTTTCTACCACTTTTTTTCTTGCAACTGTAAGTTTATATCACACAATTCATATTTTTTTCCTCACAGTTCAGAATTATGAGACATAAACTCGAAATTGTATTTCTGGAAAGAATTCTGTGAAAAAAAGTTAGAATTGCCAGAGATGAACTCAGAATTCTGAGAAAACGTCAGAATTACAAGATTTGAACTCAGAATTGTGAGGAAAAAGTTAGAATTCTTAGAAACAAAGTCCAAATTGTGAGATATAAACTCAACTACAAAGAAAAATGCCAATTTTGAAAGAAAAAGTCACAATTGCCTGTTTTAGTTTTTACTCCATGGCATAAAGGGGCTTCCATAATTAACAATTCTAATCTATTAACACTTGACAATAAGACTTCATTTATTAAAATTAGTTATTAACACTAGATAAAATGATTTAGCCTACCTATTAAGTTTCACCAGCAGTTCACTATTAGCAAATATCTATGGGGCCGGTAAGAATCTAGCCACCCATTTCTGCAGTTTGACTCATCAGAAAGCTCAGAATTAAGTGGCATAACACCAAGAGTCTGCAGTCTTTAGACCACCACTGCTATGGCTGTTAGCCAGCAAAACTGCAGCAAAAAATCTAGGAGCAGACGGCATCTATTGAAGAACCAATGAGTAACAAAGGAGCAATATAGTGTTTCTGTGGATGGTTTAAATGGGTTAGGAATAATTTTAAAATGCTCTTCTATTACTCGTTTTTGTGCATGACAGCTTATGACTGCATTCTCTAGAAAGGCACTGAGAGCATGAGTCATTGTACATAAAGGGCATAATACTTAAAGACATCAGGTGTAACAGCTGACGGTGTTTTACCTTGCGTGCCTGACTCTGGTATTTGACAGCCTTCTTGGTGTCAGAAACTGCTCTCTCTACATAGTCCACAGAGTGTTCCACGTTATACTCAATTCTGTCAATCATCTCTCCCTGTGAATGACAAAAAAAGGCACTTCAAACAAACGTCTTCACAATGTTCACATACGCACACATTTACAATCACCGTATGCAATGCACAAATCACACAAAGACTGTTTCCTGTTAGACATACTTCTGTGTGTCTAGAGTAAGTGATGTAAGTTAAGATCCCTTAAATTCTTTGTGCTTCATGCAGCCTGATTTCAAAACCCACAAGCAGTGATGCTCGAGTGCCCTTAACCCCAGATTGATCCACAGGGACTGTGTTGTGTAAATAATTTCACCTGTCCTTGGTCGTGGAGGAAGAAATAAATTATGTGTGAATTACATTTGAAAGTCAGCATCGCTTTGCAGCGCAGTGCACTTCAAGGACACATCTAGTTTTTGTCTAGCCAGTGTTCACATTCAGAATTTAAAAAATGGTATGTAATTTTTTTTTTTTTTTGAGCCTGACAGATAAGGCCTTTATGAATAATATGGAAATGAACTGCATGAATTTTCAAATGCAACATGCAGGCAGTTTAGTTCTGTTTTTAACTAGAACTAAAACTTTTTATTAAAATTAGTTTTCAGTAATTGAAATAAAACTTTTAATTTAAAAAATAAAAAAACTAATAAAAGGACAGAAAAGGCAAAAAACAAATCTACTTTTATATTCAACTGAAAAAAAAAATGTTTTCAGTAACTGAAGTAAAGCAAAAATAAACAGAAAAATTTGATAGAACTTCAAAAGAAATTTAACAAATAATCTGAAGTACTAAAACTGAAATAAAAATGGAAGATAAGGAAAAAATAAATAGAAAAAAAACTTAAAAAATTAGAAAAGCACAAAATTACTAAAGTTAAAAAAAATGAAAAAAAAAATATTAGGAAAATATAAAATTCTAAATATTAATAAATACTATAGTGATATAATACTAATAATACTAAAAACACTGCACACAGTCACATATGGGTCAGTAAATAATGACAATTTTTATTTTGGGTGGACTATATAAGTAAATTCTTTGGTATTGGCTGTGATAATGTGAATATAAAAAGAAAATCTCAAATCAACCCTCATTTGTATGCCTCTTTAACAGCCTTGTGGAAGGGACTTTTGTGAAGTGATAACATTGCTAACATTTGTTTTACTATTTTTTTTTTTCCCCTCCTTCTGCCATTTTTGCTGTGGTGAAAGGTGTAATTTTCTGTGTAGTACCTGACTCTCCACCAGCATGGCCATGTCCACAAACATGTCGTGCAGCTCACGGATGCTGTTCTCCAACTTAATGATCTCAGTGTGTCGAGTCTCAATCTCATTTAGTGCCTGCTTGGTCATCTGGGAGTCCATTTTGATCTGTTACATGGAAAATACAAGAAACCATGGCAGGAGGTCAAGAGCAAGTTACTATTATTAAACATACATTTGTACAGAATTCATTCCTAAAATGGCAAATTTACACTGCAAAGTTGGCACTGAAGTGCTTCTGCAGTGGCATTTAGGTTTCTATACACAGACTGTATAATGCTGCTCAGAGGTGCCACAAATGCATTTACACAGCAATTCCAACAGTATGCCTGATACTAGGGGCTGAGGTGGGTCTGAGCAGGCTGGCTTTGGTGCAGCATTGCGTCTTTACACTGAATTTTGAGCAATCGAGGTGTAAAGATGCCTGAAGACTATAGGCTAAGGTTGTAAGGAAATATTTGAATATACTTCACATGGAAACCTAATGGCACATTTGATGTGGACATTTGCACTCTTAAAAATAAAGGTACCTAAAGTGGGTTTCTGCAGTGATTGCATATAGGAGAACCATTTTTAGTTCCCCAAAGAACCTTTCAGTCAACAGTTTTAAAAAGAACCATTTGTTCCTGGTGTGAAGAACATTTTAATGATCTAAAGAACCTTTTGTGGAATGGAAAGGTTCCGTGTATATTAAAAGGCGCTTTCGGAACAGAGGAAGCTTTCCATAGTTCCTAGAAATATTGGCGGAAGTTCCCACTTTTTGGCGTGTTCCCACCGCAGGAACTAGGAATGTATTTAGTACTAGGAACTCCATTTGGGGGAACTAATGGCGCTTTTCCACTGCGTGGTACGACTCGGCACGGCTTGGTTCGGCTCGGTTTGCATTTCCACTGCAGTTTAGTACCGCTTTAGAGTGGGCGGGATTATTCACATGTCGTTATAGTTGCACCGCCTCTACTGCCGTGACTCCTGAAAAACTTTTTCATTCCGCGTCGCCCCATCAAGCTCTCGCTGGATCCGCTCCTCAGCTATCAATGAGAGGAACATCTGTACTTCCTCAACAGACAACGAAACATTCATTTTTGGTTGTTAAAAAAAGGTGCGCCCATTCAGTACAGTTGCATTCGATCCTTTGCTGGCTGTGCTGATTTAAATCTAGCAGGTCTGTTGTGTCTCGTGTTGCAAGTTCAATGACGCAGGCAGTGACGATTTTCTCCGGCCAATCAGTGATCAGCAGAGTTTATACGTCACGTTTTGGTAACGGTTACGGTTCGCTTGGAACCTCAACCGAGGTGGTACTGAAAAAAGTACCAGGTACTGTACCCAGTGGAAAACCCCCCAAAAGTGAACCGTACCAAACCGTACCATGCCGTACCATGCAGTGGAAAAGCGCCATAATTTAGCGTCTACTTCCGAGTAGGGTCTAAAACAGTTCTATAGGAACTATCAGTGACGCAGTGTATGCTGATTGGCCAAACGTATACGAAACACTGGCTACCCGGCATTTTAAAAAGCTATGTAAACATATTTACTCCACGAACATGGAAAACAGCGATAACGGCATTTACCTGTTGTCTGCAGCGTTGCGTTCTTTTCTCAGCCTCGATGATAACACTATAAGTTGTCATAGAAGATTTAGTCAGATTTTTGTGTTCTTTCAATCGCGTAAATTGCGCGTTTACATTGCATCTCCATTATAACGAAACCCACAACAAACATAAACATCTCCGAATGCAGCGTCCTCCATTCACCGGTTGTTGACGTTTGTAAATGCCGCGAATAAAGACGTCACTATCGGCTGCTTCAGAGTTCCTGCTGCTGGTGCAGGAAAATGGCTCGAGGGAGAAACTGGTTCTTGGAACCACCCTGCTGGCTAGTTCCTCTAAAAAATGCTGGGTTAAATACAACCCAGCACTGGGAAAAATATGGACAAACCCAGCTATTGGGTTGTTTTGACCCAGTGGTTGGGTTACTACCCAGACAGTTGAGTTAAACGTTTAACCCAACCGCTGGGTCAAAACAACCCAATAGCTGGGTGGAAAAGCGCCATAATCAGCTGGGTTTGTCCATATTTCACCCAGTGCTGGGTTGTTTTTAACCCAGCATTTTTTAAGTTTCTAGAACTACGTGGTGTGAAAGCGTCTAATGTTCTAAAATGGAACCATGAAGAACTGATAAAGAACCTTTTATTTTTTAATAGTGTGTGAAGTCCACAAGGCAGTAGTGGCTGTAGAAATCACACATTTTTCTTCCACGGAAATGAAAGTCATAGTAAAATTACTTTGTAAAGGATCAGTGACTATTAAACTTACATCATCAGTGAAGATAGCAAGCTTCCCGCTCTCCAACATGTCTTCCAGCTCCTCATTGGTAGTTGTTCTGCCAGCTGATTAAAGATATTTGAAGAACATGATATCAGTATGTGGCGTACCAGGTTATTTTGATGAGCATTGGAACTGGTAATATGTTTACTGATAAAATGTATATCTGGAACGCCCTATCACTTAAGGGGAAGTCATGGCCTAATGGTTAGAGAAGGTCGCGGGTTCGAGTCTCGGTACTGGCAGGGATTGTAGGTGAGGGGAGTGAATGTACAGCGCTCTCTCCACCCTCAATACCACGACTGAGGTGCTCTTGAGCAAGGCACTGAACCCCCAACTGCTCCCCGGGCGCCGCAGCAAAAATGGCTGCCCACTGTGTGTTTTCACTTTAAAAAGTAAATACATGTTCCAGTAATGTGGAGGCTGTTTCTCAGCTTGTGTTTGTGCGCGTGGGTTGCATGCGTGTTAGAACTCACTAATTTCCAGTTGTCTCTGAATGCGGTCCTTGCAGCGGTCCCTGTATTTGGACTGCGTGGTGTTGTACTCCGTCATCACCTCCACAAACTTACGTGACAGCGTGGAATGCTGTGGGATGGAGGTAGACAAGTGGAGGCGTCAGGGATGTGGAAATGTAACTGCACATCGCGACGTGCACGCTGACGGCTCAGGATAATGTATCGAGGGCCAAGTGTGATCGTCGGGAAATTGGGCCTTGCTTTTGCTGCAGTTTTACCGCGCTTGGTCTGTTTCTGGACAGCAGATGGCGCTGAAGAGGGTGTTTGACAGAGCTGCTCAGTGGGAGGGCAGAGGTCACAGGAAGTGTGCCTGTCTCTGAACACCCTGAAGGTCAGAGCTGCTGCTATTTTGCTGAATATTGCTTGCTGATATAACTAGTTTACATAACATACAAACTTTTACAGTTTTGAATATTTCTTGAGCGCTTCCTATTATACATTATTCTCATATGAAAGCCACATTGACACAACGCATGTTTTGAGTTTCTTTTAAAAATTCATTTTTTATTAATTATTTATTTATTTATTAAGAATTAAAGAAATATTAAATTATTACTTTATCATATTATTTTGATTGCTTAATATTAAACATTCTATTTATATATAATATTGCTTTTTTTATATTTGATCTTTTTTCTTTTTATTTTGCAATTTATTATTAAAATGTATATATGCTACAATAAATCACATTGGAATTTTAAAATATGTAATAAATTAAAATAATTTATAAATAGTAATGTGTATACACACACACACACTTAATAATTATATATAAATATAATATTTAATATTATGTAAATAATAAAAATGTGAAGGTTAGGGTTATATATTTGTATGTTTTATTTTAAATTTATTATGGTGGTAATGTACATTTTTGAATTGTGAAATTAATTAAATTCTTTACTAATGGAAGATGCTTTATCTTAATTATTTTTTTTCTGTATAATTTTAACTTGATGGACACAATACACAAATTAAGTTCATTATTATCATCATATTATCATGTACTATGAATGATGAATTTAGTCTCACAAAAAGAAAACTTAAAAAGACGTTAAAAAGTAAGACTAATATAAGACTGATCATTAATTGGGCATTGAATTTAATCATGCAAAAGTTGTAATGTTGCTTGACAAAGAAAAACTAAACTGACAAATAAATCAGTTCATCCTTGTCAAGTTCTTTAATTTGTTAGGGATATGTTGTAGTCTGTATTTTTCACATGACTTTAATTTGACTGAATAGACTATTGATTATTGTTAGAAGAATAAAAATACACTAGTATTTTTAATTACTTTCATACCTGTGTCTTGCGAATCCGCAAATCTGCAGATGATCTGTTCAACCCCTCCTCTTGCTCAATGCTTTGTTCGATTGCTGCAGAATAGAGAAATAAACTGAATGTAATGAGTTGTTCTAGTAAAACGCGCTAAGCCATAGCCTCCTGAACGCACCCTATAGATTGACATTTCAAATAGTAGCTGTCTCATTCCGGTTACCTGGGTACAACAGTTACTGAGGTGGCACAGCATCTACAACACAATCAAATCCAACCCATGACACTAAAGTAATTGGCGGACTGAGCTGTTACAATGGAAGTGCATACACACTAGGTGTCAGACAAAGTGGTCCCAGAGTAATAACAAGTCCCTTAATCTCAGAAGAACAATAGATCTCAATGTCCACTTCAGGAGACAATGGGATTCACACTCCATTCAGTTCTAATGGAGCCCGGCACACCATGTGTCACTGGCTACATCAGCGAGAGTGAGGATGAAGTTGCTATCATAAGGGCCATCACTGTTGGTTACTTGCATGTAGAAATGAAAAAAAAAAAAGCAAAACAAATCCGTTTATTTATTTATTTATTGTTTGTTTGTTTGTTTAATATTAGATGTATATTAATAATTATTACATACATAAGTATAATAACAATTATTCATAAAATAATAGTAATAAAAATGTATACAAAATGATTTCTTATAAGAAACTGTATAACCCTAACCCCCTCACCCTATATATACACACACACATATATATATATATATATATATATATATATATATATATATATATGTGTGTGTGTATATATGTATATTATATTATTATTTATGTAACATAAAATTATTTATGTAATAAGCATATAAAATGCATTTATTACAAAAACAAAAATATACAACCCTAACTCCTTACCCTATATGTAATAAATGTAAACTATATAAATATAATATTATATCTAAATATATTTAATATGTAAATAATAACAAATAAAATAAAACTTATTTAAATAAATAATTATTTAATTAAAAACTAATTTATAGAGACGTATAAAATAATTTATTATAAAAATAAATGTATAACCCTAATATAAATATATTATTATATTATAACAAATAAAATTAACCAAGTACATAAATAAATAAATAACAAAATAAAGTATATAATAAAAAAACATATTTATAAAAATAACATTTACTAAAAGTGAGTAAATTTGATTTATTATACAAATATGAATAAATATATAACCCTAATCCCTCACTCCATTAAAAAAAAAATAAAAATAAATATTATTAAATAATATATATACACATGCATACATACATACATACATACATACATACATACATACATACATTACAGTGGGTACGGAAAGTATTCAGACCCCCTTAAATTTTCACTCTTTGTTTATATTGCAGCCGTTTGCTAAAATCATTTAAGTTAATTTTTTTTCCTCATTAATGTACACACAGCACCCCATATTGACAGAAAAACAGAATTGTTGACATTTTTGCAGATTTATTAAAAAAGAAAAACTGAAATATCACATAGTCCTAAGTATTCAGACCCTTTGCTCAGTATTTAGTAGAAGCACCCTTTTGATCTAATACAGCCATGAGTCTTTTTGGGAAAGATGCAATAGTGTGTGACTATTGAAGTTTTTCACACCTGGATTTGGGGATCCTCTGCCATTCCTCCTTGCAGATCCTCTCCAGTTCTGTCAGGTTGGATGGTAAACGTTGGTGAACAGCCATTTTTAGGTCTCTCCAGAGATGCTCAATTGGGTTTAAGTCAGGGCTCTGGCTGGGCCATTCAAGATCAGTCACGGAGTTGTTGTGAAGCCACTCCTTTGTTATTTTAGCTGTGTGCTTAGGGTCATTGTCTTGTTGGAAGGTAAACCTTCGGCCCAGTCTGAGGTCCTGAGCACTCTGGAGAAGGTTTTCGTCCAGGATATCCCTGTACTTGGCCGCATTCATCTTTCCCTCGATTGCAACCAGTCGTCCTGTCCCTGCAGCTGAAAAACACCCCCACAGCATGATGCTGCCACCACCATGCTTCACTGTTGGGACTGTATTGGACAGGTGATGAGCAGTGCCTGGTTTTCTCCACACATACCGCTTAGAATTAAGGCCAAAAAGTTCTATCTTGGTCTCATCAGACCAGAGAATCTTATTTCTCACCATCTTGGAGTCCTTCATGCGGGCTTTCATGTGTCTTGCACTGAGGAGAGGCTTCTGTCGGGCCACTCTGCCATAAAGCCCCGACTGGTGGAGGGCTGCAGTGATGGTTGACTTTCTACAACTTTCTCCCATCTCCCGACTGCATCTCTGGAGCTCAGCCACAGTGATCTTTGGGTTCTTCTTTACCTCTCTCACCAAGGCTCTTCTCCCCCGATAGCTCAGTTTGGCCGGACGACCAGCTCTAGGAAGGGTTCTGGTCGTCCCAAACGTCTTCCATTTAAGGATTATGGAGGCCACTGTGCTCTTAGGAACCTTAAGTGCAGCAGAAATTTTTTTGTAACCTTGGCCAGATCTGTGCCTTGCCACAATTCTGTCTCTGAGCTCTTCAGGCAGTTCCTTTGACCTCATGATTCTCATTTGCTCTGACATGCACTGTGAGCTGTAAGGTCTTATATAGACAGGTGTGAGTTGTTTTCCTAATCAAGTCCAATCAGTATAATCAAACACAGCTGGACTCAAATGAAGGTGTAGAACCATCTCAAGGATGATCAAAAGAAATGGACAGCACCTGAGTTAAATATATGAGTGTCACAGCAAAGGGTCTGAATACTTAGGACCATGTGATATTTCAGTTTTTCTTTTTTAATAAATCTGCAAAAATTCTGTGTTTTTCTGTCAATATGGGGTGCTGTGTGTACATTGAGGACAAAAATGAACTTGTCCCCTAGAAATGAATGAATGATTTTAGCAAATGGCTGCAATATAACAAAGGGTGAAAAATTTAAGGGGGTCTGAATACTTTCCGTACCCACTGTATATATATATATATATATATATATATATATATATATATATATATATATATTATATATATATATAGATAGATAGATAGATAGATAGATAGATAGATATATATAGAATAGTCAATAATAAAGGGTTTGTGTTGCTATCAGCCAATCAGTGTTGTCATAATATAATTTTCCTGCGGTTTCTGAAGAGATTAGTCACATGGCATTTACAACTCAGGTGACTGGCTCTAAAAAAAACTGTTGTTTCTGAAAGCAAAGCTAGCAGAGTAAAAGTCATACTTCTGATTGATCAACTGCCACTGAGATGAATGAGAATGCTGACTGACAGCTCTCTCAAGTTATTAGGCACTGGAGTAATAAAAACAATTTTTAATAGGACACTCATATTGTCATTGTATTAGTTACTGAAAAATGTTATCCTGTGCTTTAGGTGGAGTGCAACTTTTTGTCTTTTCCTGAGCGACTTCAGAAGGAAAGCACTTCAAAAGAGATTAGTCAAAACCCCTACTTGTTAAGAATTTTCTATCGCTGAACGCCCTTGGCCTCAGGTGGCTGCCTTCAGAATCAAAGATCGTGTCTAAATTAGCCTTGCCTACGTGATGATGAAGGTTTTAGGAACTTTAGAAGACTAAGCTTAATGCATCCTTGCAAATAGACCTGAACTTTTCTAATTTTCTCACGCTAAAAGAAGAGTCGAAGAACACCGTTAGAATTTTCACCGTCTCAAACTGATCTCAGATCTGTTTCATTGTTTACATATATAGAGCAGGCGATTAGTCCTTAATGTATGTGTGACTGTCAAAATAAACATAAACATCCACTACTTCGACTACTTCTGTTCAAAAAAATTATATAAGACTTTAAAAGTTCTAATAAAGTTAACATTTCTGGTTTAATACCTTTTAATTTAGAGCGCACTTTATTGGCTGTCTTCTTAATGTCAGCTGTGAGGTCTTCCAACTCCTGCTTGGTCTCTGCAGAACAAAAACACAAGGAAATACAAAAGAGAAGGTGTTTAAATGCATATCATTTTGAGTTTTCAATGTTAATGAGCACTGGTTGTATTATATAAAGGGTACAAAGTTATGTGACGATAGATAGATAGATAGATAGATAGATAGATAGATAGATAGATAGATAGATAGATAGATAGAAATCCAATTTTTTACACTAGAGAACATGACAAAAATACAGATGCACTACATTTGAGCTTTTAGGACTTGAGCGTCTGAGCAGATCTCAGGTCATGTAATGTTGTTGCTCTTTTAAAGAGGAAAGCGAGGCGTCAGTGGTAAAGTGCTGGATGTGTGTACAGACTGCAGGCTGCAGTCATATGTTGATTGATAGTTACTGCAGTGCCATTCACTCCCTGGACACCACCTCAGCCTTTTCAACTCACACCTACACACACTCCTCTCCTCTGACTAATCCAATCCCTTGCTACTTTCTCTCATGACAGTCTGATGACCATGACATTTCTTCCACTATGAGTGTTAATGCCAATATCACTTCATCACCAGGGAGTATTTGTGCATTTATTATGCACTTACAAATTCATGCTGAAATATTTGCTGTATTATATGTGCACATTGACTGTCAGAGATTTTAGTTTCAAATTTAGTATTTAAATATGTACTGGATTTTATCCATTGAACTATATGTTATGCATTACATATATACATATACACAACCTTCACAAAATAGGCTTTAATAAGCCAGGTTGAGGGATTTAGACAAGCCCCATGCTTCAAATCTCTCGGTGCCTCCTTCTTGCCATCAATATTGTGACTCCTGCTGATCACTTTCAGAGGGATGGACAGTGGGCGGCGGGTGGGAGAAGAGTGATAAATTATACGTCTATACATTGTGCACAGTATTTAATCACTTTGATTGTCATTTCATAGTATATACGGGCGATTCCTCAATTAGGGGAACATTTCTGTCTCCATGGATGATTGCTTTTTTAGCTTTTAAAGGATAGATCGTAATAGCTTAAAGCTTATTAATTGTGTGTTCTTAATTACTTTTTCCTCATTTTTAGGACTGCCGAAAGGTTACATTTGCCAGAATTTCTCCATTTTCCTCTTTCGTAAACTGATCATTAGCTTTTGTCTACTGGGATTTATTTTGAACCAGAGGAACATGTTAAATTGACCAAACTGATAAATGTATATATTTGTAAATGAAAAATGTATGTATTTGTATAAATGTATGTATATGTGTGTGTGTGTATATATATATAACAAAATTATTTTTTAAAGCTTTCAGAAAAATCTGAAACTCTTATTTTAGAGAATTATGAACTTTCAAAGTAAAAATATTAAAAATAAAATTAATTAAAAATAAATAATAATTTAAAAAAGTGATTGATAAATATTTATCAAATTAAATGAGAAATATTGGTAAGTGTGTGTATGTATATGTATATATGTATGTGTGTATATATATATATATATACATATATATATATATATATATATATAGAATATAATATAATATAATATATACATGTGTATGTATTAGGGATGTCAATTTCCGATCATTTCCATGATCGTTCACCGATTAAATCAACAATCAATTAATCGATTAATCGTTAACCTTAATACTGTGAAATGCTCTATTGCAGTGGCATGTATTCACCGGCATGACAGGATGTGCCACTCAAAACACAGGCTTTCTCACCCGAATTAAAGGGGTTTTAGTCTAAACAAAAGGCTAGTAGCAGGATTGTAAAATGAAAAGATGTGATTATGATCATTTGATAAAATGAAGAGAGCACGCAGTAGTAGCCTACGGATCATTTTTCTTTGTTGGCTGTTTCAGATCCCGTCACGGAGACCACTTAACGCGCCTTTTTAAATGGTTTCATTGTATTCGTTGTTGTATTTTAAAACACAGTCGCAATGTTTCGAATTGACGTTATTGGCATTTAAAATAAAATGATCTCAAACGTAACTGCAGCTCGTGGGGCTGCGCAGTGCGGTCAGAAGCGCTTCTATCGGGGGTGCTATGGAAAACACTGCTGCTCACATGAAACATTTTAATGTGAGTGTGACACAAGTGAGGTACAAATCTTTGTTAATAAGAGAAATAATGGGTTTGCATTCATGCTGTTCGATACCTGTACATTTAAAGCCATACGCGGCTTTGTGTTCTGTTCTGCCGGTTGGTCACGAGTTTCCAGGAATTTAATAACATTTATTGTTTATTTTCCCAAATCCTCGCCATCTCACCTTCTAATTTCGCAGGTTTATTTTATTGTCCTTCACTTTTAATCACTGTTTTCGCATCTCTTACTGTGGTAAACATGCGGGGGGAAATGAAAGATTTCGTGGCCATGAATTAAGAATTCATTCCTATGACTTGGGCTAATTCGTTCCCTTATTTTAGTTAAATCATGGGTTTTCTAGGGGACAAATTAATGAAACACAGACAGTGCCCACAAGTTATTAAGTCGAACGTAGAAACGAATTAAATTACGAATTATAGCCAAAGCCTATAGCCTATATATAGACCTGTCCTGCTTGTGTCCCGCAGCCCTGTTGAAGTGCAGAGCCCGGTATGAAACAAGTATATCTGGGGAAATTATAATTAAACATGACTAGTTACTACATTTCAATACAAAATAAATTCATATTGTTTCTGTTTTAATATACTTTTAAAGTTTGGATCACATTAAAAGCGTAATTTGTACGTTAGTGTATAATATTCGCCAAAGATCCAGCCCCGTCACCGTCACTCACAGCCGCACGCACCCCAAAATGAAACTGCTTAATCGACCATCGATAGCTTTAATCGATTGCGTCTCTTATTGATCATCGATTAATCGTTGACATCCCTAGTATGTATGTAGTTATTTGTGTACGAGTCATTTTCAAGATTTTAATCTGCATGGAAATCATATATCTTATTTCAGAGAATTACAGACTTTCAAAGTAAAGAAATTACTATAATTAAAAAAAATTATAATAATTTAAAAGTGATTGATAAATGTTAGTAAAGGTATCTATTTGTATATGAATATATATTTGTCTATGAAAAAGGCCTTTTTGAGCTTTTAGAAAAATCTGAAACCATATTTCTTTTTCCAGAGAATTACAAACTTTAAAAATACATCTGTTTTTTCTTTCTTTAAGTACGTGACTAACAAAATGGTATTGAAAAGCGCTTAAAAAGCAAAAATGCTGTCGTGTAAAACAAATGATCTGTTTAGTCACTGGTGTCTGTTAAAGTGCTGTAGTCAGGGTGTGGCTGGTTCTCCTGTCCATCGATTCAACAAAAGTGTAATGTATCTCCTGTCACTGAGTTTGCATCGTAATATTTGCACACCGCTACACTATTGTTGTGCTTACAGACAGCTAAATGCGGTCCTGCTCTTGCCTGCTCTATGAAAACAAGCCATTGTCTCAGCTTTTTCTTTCTTTTTGCTCATGTGGTCAAGAGATCGATTTGAGAGACGAGGATGCTTCTTGTCACACCCACTGTTTAACATGACATCTAACCAGCACTTTAATAGCTCTTGAATGTGATTTTATTTGTATCGGTTTAGCAGTTGCCACACATTTGCTGAAGCAGACCTGTTGCAGAAACATATGAGGTTTAGTATTTCTGCAAAATTATAGAAAATCTACAAAATATTTTTCTGCTTTTTTGTTTCTCAAAATTACCTTAGAAAATATTAAAAAGCTTTACATATTCTGTCTAGACCAACTACTGACTATAACTTTATAATATTTTATCAGTTAATGTTTATTTAATGTGAATGTACTAGAGATTTATTATAGATAAATGAACTGCATGAACCTGAAATTCTGTGCAGCATATGGTGTTTGTTGATGTCTATTAAAGATTATGTAATTTCTGCAGGGTTATTTGTTATTTTTGGGTACCACCTACTGCAAAATACATTCAGCACAACATTCTAACAAATAAATACTTTTATGTTTGCTTCAGAAAATCAAACATATCAAACAAATCAAACCATCCAGACCGCAAAAATTTCTCAACCCCCCCCAGGATTGTAGTATAGAAATGCTAACCGTCAAATTTATCACCCCTCAGCTAAGTGAACTACGCACAGCTTTTTACCTGCTAACGTCACTCACCTGCAGGGCAACATGGAGAATGTTTAAGGGTGCTGCGCTATAATTCTGATGGCTAATTTAGTCAATTAAGCTGATTGGGTGAAATGCATTAATGAACTAGGACAAAGAGGTAACCATTAGTCACCCATGGAGCCAACAGAGGTTACGATTTCTGCTCAAGGTCACATCCGCAGCTGAAAAGAGAGGGATTCGGATTCTTTTAGGAACCTGGCTTTTTCACAAACGTTGCACAATGTTTAGCTTTGTACAGTAGCACTTAGACAAGAACATAAAAAAACTAGGGTGACCTCAGTAAAGGGATAATATAAAATGTTTTAGTTGTGCGCCGGTGGTATCTTAATGGAGAACTTGGGCTGCTAACATATATGTTGTGGATTAGCGTCGAGAAGTGCTGACCCAGAAATGTTACTGAGATCACAATAACACTGGATCACTTGAGGGCGAGGGGGATGGTGTTGCAGTCTTGGTTAAGGATCTAAGCAGCAAACACAAAAGTTAGCTTGATCCCAAGTAGGGGTGACCCATAAATTTGCCAGCAACTGAGATTATATTCCTGTCACTGTTTTCAAAGTAAGATATTTCGGATAAAAGGCATCAGCTAAACGAAAAATGACAGTGCCGTGTCTGTCTTTGCCTTTTTGTATGTATTCCTGTGACTGAATTCAAAGCTTTCTGCAGTAAAAAAGATAAAATCGGCCCTGGCAATAAACCTTGAATGCTTCAATACATGTTATGCAGTATGTACTGTCCTGTATGTATAACATTACAAGCTCAATAAATAACAAAAACACACACAACACTACATACACTGGAACTGAAGGAGAATACAAGGAGAACAACTAATGTTAGACATTTAAAGCCATAAATGACCATTTCATCTTATAGATTTACTCCCATGTCGTTTAGCCGTGTGTAATTTTGCGAAACTCTTAAGCAGAATGCCTGGGCATCCTTTTTCATAAAAAGACAGTAGATGGTGATTTATACAACCAAAAAGTATTTTGTAATTTTTGGAGCACGAGTCTATAAATTACCATCCACTTTTGTTGTCACTGTAAAAAATGCTGCTGAAATGAGTTATATCAACTTAAAATTGGTTGAGACAACTTAAATATCTAACTTATTTAGATATTTATTATAGATATTTATTTTAGTTTAAGTCAAGCAAGGCATACTTTAAGTTGAAACAACACATTATTACTTATTTTAATAATTTTAAGTTGTGAAACTAATCCCAGCATTTTTTTCTTTGACAACATGAGGGTGAGTAAATAATAAGGACATTTTCATTTTGGCTGCACTGTTACTTTAAGAATGACTTTATTTAATGTGTTCTCCATCTCTCCTCGGGTTTCTGGTTCACACTGACACAGATATCGAGACAGACACTCAACTTCCACAGGTTCCCTTCATCCTTCATGCAGCATGGTGAAAACAGACAGGGAGCAAAACAAAAGAAAGAGAACAGAAAAAAAACAATAGAAAATAATGTTCTTATGCATGCATGCAACAACTTAACAGAAACAAAGAAAGCATGCAAAGTGAATCACATGCAGTCAAATGTATGAAACTGAACCAAAACTGTCTGACACAACGAGACATGATTTATTAAAGATTCATCTATAGCAGTTGAGTCATTCGTAGGCTGTGGATTTCTTGAACTAAGCCAGGCAGCTCAGAGGGCACACTTGGTTCAATAAGGCGTATGAACAGCGTTTGTGGCAGAATGTCATTTATGACACAAAAAGGAATTGCAAAAATAATGACTTTGCATTTAGTTTAGCTACAGTTGCTTTTCAGCAAAAACAGCCATGAATAACCTTATGGTTGTCTCTGCTTAAAAGTGAAATAAACATATTTTAACATCGACAATATATACTTCACATTTCTATTTGTCAATTTAGAAGCAATATTTGAGTACTTATACAAGTAACAGATTGAACGGAAGCATTACTTCATTAAATACCATTGTAACTTGACTGATTTGACAGTCGACTTACTGCACATGCACACTCACTAAAGAGCTGCTCTGTCAGAATGACCTCACACATTAGTCACAGACAATACTGGAATGACTCGGACACTCATAGACATTTGCCGTAACTGAAGACTGTTGCTGGGGAAAGATGAGGTGAGCAGGATTTTTTAGCAACATTTGAGGACTGAAGAAACAGCCTCTATAGATGCAGTGTGGGCTGGTGCACTATGAGGTGTGTGGGCTGGGTATAACAAACACTTAAAGCGATGTGGTGTCAGTGCCTCTTTTGTAGAGTGGGTGGCGCAAATGCAAGGTATTGGAGAAAGGCTTGAATAGGCTCACCAATGAGCTCATATATCTTGCCACACAGCTGCAGTGAAGTCACGGAGCTGGTGCTTTCCAAATGCGATAAATACTTTATAGATTTTGCAATCCTCGCAACTTTCCTGCATTGTGACAGTATGCATGTATAACTTGCTAATTTTTTAGGGGTTGTACATGTTTTAATGTAAATAGTTGACCCAAAAAATGAAAATTTGCTGGAAATTTACTCAACCTCAGGTTATCCAAGATGAAGATGAGTTTGTTTATTCATCAGAACAGATTTGGAGAAATTTAGCATTGCATCACTTGCTCACTAATGGATCCTCTGCAGTGAATGGGTGCCGTCAGAATGAGAGTCCAAACAGCTGATAGAAACATCACAATAATCCACAAGTAATCCACACTCCAGTCCATCAGTTAATGTCTTAAGTAAAAAGCTGTGTTTGTAAAAAGCAAATCCAAAAGTATGAGTCCTCTATCCATGATAACATTTTCTCCAGTAAAAACGTTGTCTCGTCTGAATCAGGGGAGAAATATGCATAGATCAAGCACTTTCTACAAGCAAAAAAAGTTCTAAACATATTTGTTGGTGGATTTTTTAATGTTAAAATGCACTGATGGATTAGTTTCTTACAAACACACAGCTTTTTGCTTTCACAAGACATTAACTGATGGACTGGAGTGACGTGGATTACGTGTGGATTATTGTGATGTTTTTATCAGCTGTTTGGTGTCTCATTCTGACGGCACCCATTCACTGCAGAGGATCCATTGTTGAGCAAGTGATGTAATGATAAATTTCTCCAAATCTGTTCTAAGAAACAAACTCATCTACATCTTTGATGGTCTGAACGTGAGTGCAGCAAGTGTTCATTTTTGGGTGAACTATTTCTTTAAAAGCATAGTTTACTGAAAAATAAAAATTGTTCATTTACTCACCTTCTGCACATAAAATAGTCCACATGACTTTGAATTTATTCATTTATTCAACTTAGGTTTTCCTCATGGAAAGATTTTAAATACAGCACACTTTTTTTCTTTTTTTTTTTTTTTTTTTAAATACAGCACACAAGTATTTTTATGTTATGTTTATGTAAAGAAGGTGAGTAAATTATTCATCTTTGAGTGAACTATCCCTTTAAGGGCGAGCAGTATAGTAGACAAGGCAAATATATCCAGTGCATCACTGTTAATGTTGGAAGACGTGGGTGGAGGTGATTGCTAATGTAAAAATTTGTCATCTTGCCCTGAGATAAAGATATGCATTCACAAACATGTGTCCACGTGGTGTATTTCTGTGTGCGAATGGATGGATATGGGGGAGGTAAAACATGTCTAATTTGCACATTTTTTTTTATTGCATGCCTGACCGTCTCACTGATGAGGAGTCACATACAGTACATTAGTGTCCTTAAAAGGAACTACCTTTTAGGCATGTTCATTTTTAAACCACATTAAATGCTTTTTCATAGATGCAGTGTATACACTGAGATGGTATTTTCGATAAAACTGTACTGATGGGTGGAACTCACTTTCATCAGGGTTGGGTGCTGCTAGGATGGCACTGTGCTGCTTCTTGACCTGTTCTACATCCTCTGACAGCTTTTCAATACAGCCACGGATCTCCTCCACCTGTCAGGAGAACATGCGTTAAATAATGCGTCAATACAGTGACATTTGCAAATAGGACCAAATCTAAATGACTATCTAATTGCATATTGTCATGCTCCGTGATAAGACAATAATTTAAGCAGCTTAAATAATGTGGAACAATTTAATACATTAGTATTTATTTATTAAAATATAAAATATAAATGAATCAACTATAAAATATTTTATCATTTTAATAATACTTCTGTATCCTATTTTACAGATACCATATTATATCTTGTCGCATGAAATGTTAGCTGCAGAAACTAATTTGATTTTAATGTTAATTTTTAGTAAGCATGCAGAAACTAAACTGCATTACAGTATGAACTGCGTAAAAGTCAGTAAGTATCACGCTGGTATGGAAACCATTGATTATAGCCTTGATTATTTTTAAGAAGAGCTTTCTTTTGTTTTATTTCTTAGCTTTAAATGTTTAGAATCTACTTGGATTTACTTCAACTGTTTTCATAACAAATTATATTACAGTTTGAGTAAGTAAAGGCTGGAATACACATCTTTTGTACAGATTTTTGCCAGAATTTGCAGTCTAGACGAGCCAACGCTAGTTGCTAAAAAGTCAGAGCCAGTCTGCATTCAGAGTTGACAGATTTCACAGAAAATCACACAGAGTTTGATGGGCACAGACTTTGATTTTTAGCTTCAGACTATAAGTACATCCAGTCAGAGTATATCAAACATTTAATATTTTGAGAAAACGTTTTCAAAGCTTATGTTTCTGTGTGAATTTGTTGTGTTCGGTATGACTTGAAAGTCTGGTAATGTGTGATCTCCAGTCGTTTAGTATACGATGCCCAGTTTTTTTATTTTGTTACAAGGTTGACAAGTGTATGATGCCTAGTGTTTTAAAATCTGATCAAATTTCAAAAGTAATTTAGTGTGTTCCATATTTAAGTTGAATTGGAAAACAGCACTCAAGTTGATATGAACAAAACCTGAAGAGCAAATCAATTCAACTACATCTGCATAAATAGTAACTGAATATGATGATATTTTCCCCGAGATAGAGTTTACCTGTTCAAAAAATTCATCCATAAAGTGGTCTCGGTCGACATGAACGACTTCCTCATCATCGTCACTGTCCTTAGCCTGTGACAAAAACAAATACACCACTTAAATGTCTTGATAATCTCAATGCAAGAAAAAAAATCCTTCAAGTAGATGAAAAATTTGTTTTTTATAATGTTGGATGAGTACAGAGAGAGATAATAAAATCACAAATCTTGCACACCGTACCTATACAATAAAAAGGAAAATATTATGCGAATGCATATATTATCATAAAATAATTTACATTTACATGAATTTGTTTAGCTGATGCTTTTATCCAAAGCGACTTACAAATGAGCGATACAACAACATAAGTGATTCATCTTAAATAGACAGTAATATGAGACATACAAAATTGCTCAAAAAACAACAGTATTAATCATTCTTTGTTGCTGTTTTTGGTGGCATTACTCAATATATATCACCCAAGAACACGGAAATAATGGCCCAAAAACACTTGATATCAATATGCCATGCTGCTCCTCAGCAATTGGGCTTTAAAAGAGCAACCGTATTCAATGCATCCAGACAGCTTCTCCATTTCTCATATAGGATAAAGTAGGGCAGCCTAATAAACTAATGCAAATCACATGTTTTCAGATGAGCACACGGTGTCACATTTAAAAGATGGTTTGATTGTGTTCACATATTGGTATGAGAATTGGGGATAGCTGGAGGGCCATCTCAGATTAGTTGTATGACCAATCCACGCTGAGCAGAATAGGACGTTCTTCTGTGTGTGTAGCCATAAAGACCATCCCGCCTCCCAACCTCTCTACCCTTTCTGGGAACTAATAGCTCTTCATTTCAAGCAAACTGCTTCCCATCCAATGAAATGGCTATTTCCAGAGAGAAAACATATATTATAGAGACAGTCAGGAGACTGAGATTGAATCTTGTTTACTGGAAGACTGATTAATATTTAGCAGTAATGTTGTAGTACTCAAGGCCGGTCTTGGTCTTGAGGAGACTCGAGGAGATTTTTTGAAGGTCTTGTATTTGTCTCGGTCTCCACTGCATTTGTATTCTGTCTTGTCTTAGTCTCCGACTAAGAGGACAAGGGATTTTATTGGTCAAGACCACAACTGCGGTTCCTAAATTGGTGGTGCCTTGTCTGATTTATTTGTTGATTTATCAATTTGAATGGATGTAAAACGTCCTGCTTCAATGCAATCAATAACTTGTTTCTAATATCATTTCTTTTGATACTGTTGTGCCGGGTCAGAAATTAATGGGGAATTGTCATAAATTTCATGAAAATTATTACAAATACCAAAAAAATTCAAAGTAGGAGTGCAAATATGTACTTATATGAGACTTTATATGACATTTATATTTATTTATATTTATATAAGGGAAGTACATTTTAGAAGTTTTTGCAATTTCAGCAATGGTCCATTCAGATGTATTCCAATCAAAACTTTAAGTGCAAAGTAAAAACAGCGATGATATTTGTCTAAAGTCATTCACCTGCAAAATCACCTGCTTTGTCTGTAAAATGGTCAATTATGAACAGAGAGCACATGAAAAAGACAAGGCATCTAAAATATAATACAGTTGAGTGTGATTAAGTAATTGGAGTTATTGAAAGACATCAATAATGACTGTTTTGAAACAGGTTTCCCAAATGCTTGCTTTTCATAGAACAAAAGTTTATGACAAACGCAAGACTGTTGACAGGAAGTCATGCATTTCTTTTTGAGAGTTTTACGAGAGTTGTGGGAGTTCTCTGCCAATGCGACATTTTCAGATCCGATTTGTTTCGAACTTCAGATTCACGCAGCTTGCGAGTATGTGACGGTCCGACCGACCGGATGTCACGTATTCCAATAAAAACTACAAGTGCAACATAAAAATGCCAATGATATTTGTCTAACGTCATCTTTAGCACCTGCTATTTCTGTAAAGGGGACAAATATAAATAAAGAAGTCAAAACTAATTATTTATTCTGTTTAACACTGTAGCCTTAGACATTATATGTTCCTTCCAAAAGTAATGGACGTAATAACAGACGTACTGAGTAGGTACTACATTTGAATTTGAACTTACTTCGCAACCGTTAAGAGTATGATTTATATAGTGTGCATATGGGTAGTATGCATGAAATTCAGCTATACTACATCTGCCAAGTTATTACTGTCACGCGACCTACCAAAGTTAGTTGCATCGCTTCACTGCCATTCATAAATCCTCTCCTGTGGCCTCATGGGATTGTAAAGTGTCCACTGAATCCACACTTCAGAATCCTGGCGAAAGTACTAGGTCACTCAGGAACTTTTCGCCTACTGTTTTTTTTTTTTTTTATTACTACGAATTAGGACATAATACTCTTTTGGTGTATTGTTTTTTGCATACTATATAATAGGGAATTAATTGATTTAATTGATGCAGTGACTGTGTTCAATAATGGGTAAATGCTCGTGCTGAGACACAAAAGTAAACACAACATTTTCACGAACAAGTTCCTTATAACTGCCACCTGGGGGCATATTGTGACAGTCATATGTACAGGAGACGTCTTAAAGGTGGCTTAAATTTAATTAGCTTTAAATATGCAATGTGGTTTGCATGACATGCAAATGCTAGAAAAAGCATAAAAAGCTCTTTAGGTTTACTTTTGTTTTAAACTAAAACTACAGTAGAAGTAGAAACTAAAACTTTATTTCGTACTCTGCCAATGACTTGGTTGACATCAATTTACAAGAATATATGTAGGTGATTGATAACTGTTTATTTCTTGAGCTGAATGTTTTTAATATATCAGATATTTCTATAGCAGTACTATGCTAGACATAACTGTCTGCCAGCCGAGTGATGGATGCTTCAGCCTGCCTATCTGCAGCTAACGTCATTTAATTCATGCAGAGGCTATTTTCACTCTCCTGTCATCAGATAATGGCAATAAAGTCCCTTCCCCCATGTGCAAAGGTGAAATGTCCCATGCTTTTAGCTTATAGACAATTGCTTATTGATTCAACATTTTAGCTACCCGTTTCTGTTTTAGCCCCCCGATTCTATGCATTTCCCCATGACAAGAGGATTGCATGTCAAAGCACAATGAAATAGTAGCAGAAATCGGCTGCTGTGTTGTCTCGTCAGCCGTGCTAATGTTTACTCTCCTGCTTCTCTCCTTATCTGACCGCTCCCTTCCCGAGCCCTGCCCTCCCTGCCCCCTCAGCATCTGGTTTCAAGGGGAGTGGCTTTGCCGCTGGTCCCCTGCACTTTATGTCTATGGTACTGCAGTATCAGTCGCTAATGACCTTCACAAAAAAAAAAAAAAAAAATTCTATAGCAACAGATTTTAGGAAGGAGCAGAGGCCTGGTGGATTTCTGAGTTTAAGTGCCAAATTGTAGCACCGAAGCCTCCTACCAGTGTGGTTAGTGTGTGGGTGATGATGGAGGATTCTGCAAATGTTGGTGCCTTTTTTTTTTTTTTTTTGGAAGACACGTTCTGTGTCTACAAAGCTGGAGAGCACAGATAAGGTCTGGGGGAAGAGTTTGGAGACAATAAATCTCCTACGATGTTAGACAAGGGTCACAGTGGGACAGCAATAAACAATTCATATCTGCTTTCATCTCTTTTGCTGTTGAGTGACAAGAAGGAATTCTCTGCTCGAACAAGGGGAGACATTCTAGAGAATTGTTTTTGAAATATATTTGGTGCTTCCTTAAAATATGTCAGCCTGGAAATGACTACAACAGAATGGAGACTTATATTGGCTTTTAATTAAGTAGCTCAGGATTCATTTGCTATGAAGATTATGGATGCCATTATTAGTCATTGAATAATTGAATAAAACGAGGTTTTTCCAGATTTTATATATAACACACACACATTGGGCTTACATGTTTTACGGGGACTCTCCATTGGCGTACTGGTTTTTATACTGTACAAACTGTATTTTCTATCGCCCTACACCAACCTACCCCTTCCAGAAAACCTTCTGCACTTTTATATTTTCAAAAAACTTAATTCTGTATGATTTATATGCTTGTTTCCTCATGGGGATATTGCCACACACATATATAAATATATCAGTAAGATTTTTCAAAAAGGATAATCTCACTATGCTCACTAAGGCTGAATTTATTAAAAATATTAAAATAAAAAAATGCATTCCTAAAAAATACACTAAAAATAATAAAAATAGGAAATATTGTTACAATTTAAAATACTGTTTCCTATTTTAATGTATTTTAATTAAAATTTTAATTGTAATTTAATTTATTCCTGATACAAAACTGAATTTTCAGCATCATTTCTCCAGTCTTCAGTGTCACATGATCCTTCAGAAATCATTCCAATATGCTGATTTACTGCATATTTATTATTATTACTAATGCTGAAAACCGTTGTGCTGCTTAATATTTTATGGAAACTGTGATGCATTTGTCAGGATTCTTTTATGAATAGAAAGTTCAAAAGAACAGCATCTACTTGAAATCTTTTGTAACATTATATCTTTATTGTCAGTTTTGATCAATTTAATGCCTCCTTGCTGAACGTAATTTCTTTAAAAAAAAAAAATCGTACTAATCCCTAACTTTTAGAGGGCTGCAAGCCCGTCGGGTCGCTGAGTCCATTTGGGCCGGGCTCGGGACATTTTTTTTTTTGTTTTGTTTTTAACAGATCAGGCTCGGGTCAGACTCAGGCTCATTTAGCTTCTCTCCTTTTATTGTCCCCATATACGTGCAGAGCACACATGGCTACTGTATGAAATACTGATTATATTATAAATATTATACATTGCCTACACAATACGCAACGCATATACGCACGCATTAGCATACAGGTGACAGTTGACCATGCAGAGCATCAGGGAGAAGTTGGAGCATGGGGAGTTAGTTCCCAGTGCTTCGGGAAAAGCTGCATTTTGGATCATACATGCATTTGATGATGATCCTGACTCGCCATCTCCTCATTGGATGCGCCTTTAGAGAGAAATGTATCTTTAGGGTTTTTGTTTTCGATTCAAATTATTTTGTTTTAAAGTATTAATTCAAAGCTTTCTATAGATACTATATTTATCAAGTCAGTGAGGCAAGTGTTCACTGTGTTTTGTTTTTTCAGAAGCACTCCTGCTCAAATCCGAAAGTGCTTTTTTTCCCCTTTATTTTATAAAAGCACGTTTTGTTGATATTGTGAGTGCACACAAATAAAAGTAGACCCTTTACAGTTTCGAACAATGTTGCCTATTACTCTTACCTTTATGAGCAAAAATGACAAATTTTGAAATGTTTCCAATGCAAGTGATCGCTCTGGCGCGTCCTGTAAAGCGCACTTCAGCTTCCACTCTCCGCACAAACAACTGGATATGCGTTGGACATTTATCTAGGTTAAGCGTTTAAACTAACATTGTGGAGCTGTTTTATAACTAGATTTAATTTTAGACAAGTCGTGATGATTTGAGAAGGCTAAATTGATCAAACAGGCTATGATCAACTCACTGTTTGCCGCTGGCCGCTTGGTCTTTAAAAAAAAAAACAAAAGCTTACATTTAACGGATAAAAAATGCTCCAAATGTTTTTCTAAATTAACTTAAAATAACGAAACAAAATACAATCACTTTGCCATTTCATACAAAACTGAACTATTTTAATAGCTGAAACAGTAGTATAAGCTGTTTTGGGAGAAGGGGAAAAAAAGACAGGCTCGGGTCGGACTCGGGCCGAGAATTCTGATAAACTGTCGGACACAGGCCGGGCTAGGGCCTAGATTTTAGGCCCGTGCAGGGCTCTACAAACTTTTGAATTAATGTAAGTTTATATTCTGATATTTTCAGCAGTACTGCTATAGTAAGCATGCTGACAGCATGCTGTTGCATTTGGCCATTGTGTTGCATCTCATGCTGTTTTTTGGGCGTTTCACAAGCTGGTGTGTCACCCTAAAATAGTTCAGTTTTTAAAAACACATCTTTCTATGAAATGCATTCTGCTAGCTATTTTTGCACACGAGGAAGAGATTAATATCAAGGACATGTGAACCCATTACCAGCCTTTCATGGCTGAATATTCCGAAATTTCTCCTGTTTATCCGTAGCAACAAACGGCATTCAAAGTATTCACTTTATCAGTTCTTGCATTCTTGCTTTGCAGGAATGCTAGATGGGAACCGTGAAAATGAAGGGCAGATCAAGTCAATCCATGCAAGGAGACACTTTCCTCAATCCATAAAACAAATGTCCTTTATGGTTCAAGTCAAGGTAGTTGTAGGACGTATTTCCTTCTCTGCAATCCAAATATAGATATGTACTATTATTTATAGTTATGCAAAGAAGCTTGATAGTCATCTTTTTCATATTATACATTGGCTTCTTGTCTTTTTTAAAAAAGAGCACCACTGTATGCTCGGGGATATGTCACATCTACTCACTGCCAGCCTTATGACAGATTCTCTGCAAAACTACAGCATAAGCAACCCAAGGTCATTATAGTCTATTTGGGTGCACGGCAAACATTGGTTTTAAGTAAGGGATATTATACAATAAGTGGGTCATTATCGCAAAATAAACCCCGAAGGGGTGATCAGGATCTGGGCTTGTACCACCCTGAGAGGGTTTGTTTTGCGATAATGACCGTCTGAATGTACATTACCCCGCTTGTTACACGGCTACTTAACAAAGAAATAAATACATGGACTTGAAATGTTTATTTGAGGTTAAATTTATTTTAATTAGTCCTATACTTGCACAGGCCACAGAGAGAGAAAACACAAGCACAGCTGTGAGGGGAAACTACATACTTGCAATACTACATGACGGTTTTATTTTGGTATTTTCAAAGACCTTGTAACTGTAACAAATTAATCAAGATTGTGAGTGACCTGAAACACTTATTCATAATGTCTAATACTACTAGTATGTAGCTTACCATGAACTCTGTAGGCTCACCAATATGCAAAATTATTTACATAGCAAAGACTGAATAAAAAAGTAGCAAGTTTGTAAATGCATAACATACAGCAAGGCATCTTAAATGCATTTTGGATCATATTTTATTTGACCTGTCCTCCTGTATAAGTTGACATCTGTCTAAATTGACTAGATTCTACCAATTAAAAGAGGTATTTGTGCTCTAAATCCCATATTTTCACAATTTCCATAGCCTTTGACATCGACGAGAAAAGATATTGGAAGCTTCTTCTCCTTTTAAAAGTTAATAAGCCTATTTTTATCCTAACTATGCATAATTATATAGTTTAGCATGTTTTTTCCTCTGCTGTCACCAAACCTGTCAGACAGCCCACCAGTTAAGAACCTCTTCAATGCGGTATACAAGCTAAATAGGGACAAAATATTACAGCAAAAGACACTAAGGAACACCTCAACCATCAGCATACATTTTAATATGCATATGTTGAAAATAGGAACCTGCAATGGTTTGGGATGCAAGCTAAGAATGAGCACATTGTATGATGATCAGCAAGTGCACCAGCCAACATATAAAAACATGCTCCAACATCATCTATCTATCACTGGAGAGAAGTGGCGAATTACATGCTGATGTTTCAGCATATGGAGACAAAGTATGCAGAGATATTGCAGTCATTTTGAATAGTACAGCCATTTGTTGAGTCAAGCCCAAACTGCTAACCAGTTGATTTGACCTAGTTGGAAATGAACCCATTATGCTAATGTTTTGACCACTTTCTCAACCTGTGTTTTAACACTTACATTTATGCATTTGCAGATGCTTTTATCTAAAGCAAGTCACATTTCAGGCAAGGTACATTTTATCACTTCATGCATTCACTGGGAATTGAATCCTTGACCTCAGGGCTGCTAGTCCCATGCGCTACTGTTTGAGCTACAAGATACAAGAACTTCTTGTTAAATGAATATATCTTTTAAAGCAAATTTTGAACTACACTAGAATATAGATGACTTTACTTCATGAGCCAAAAATTACATTTCTGTCATCAGTTACTCACCCTCATTTTGTTCCAAACCGGTAAGAATTTCCTTCTTCAGTTGAACACAAAAGAAGATATTTTGAAGAGTTTCTGGTAGCCATTGTCTTCCATAGCAGGAAAAAATACTATGGAAGTCAATGGCTACCAATAACTGTTTGGTTGCCTACATTCTTTAAAATATCTTCTTTTGTGTTCAGCAGAAGTAAGAAACTTACACAGGTTTGGAACGATATGAGGGTGAGTTAATGATGACAAAATTTTCATTTTCAGACGTACTGCCCCTTTAAAGCAGAGCTTTTATTTTGATTTCATAGGGCTTATAAGATGAAAAAATAAAAAATAAAAAACACGCAAGAGAACATGGAGAAACATTGGAGTTGATTATCAATAAACACAAACTGATAAATGTATAGCTATGAAGTTTGAATTCTTACAGGTTAACCAGCATAGCTATGTCGTTTTTATTTATTAATACATTAAAAATGATTATTTAATTTTAATTATACTGGTCTTCCCACCAAGCTTCTTAACTTTTGCCAACAAGAATCTCATTGTCAACCAGTTACAAACAAGACAAGCATGCAGTAGGAAAAACGAGTAAACAAGCATTCAAAATGCAACATAAGCCGGTAGAAATACATTTTCACTAACTGTGTCTGTGCATTTTGTAGGACTTTTATTACTATGATTTCTGAATCAGATTGTGAGAAATCCCAGTGGCACCCTGTTGCCCTATTTCACCAGGAACCTCAGGAAGTAGTTAGATCAGGTAATTGACTCACCTACATAGAAAGTCTGAGATGAACAACTTACATTTATGCATTTGGCAGATGCTTTTATTCAAAGTGACTTACATTACATTCAGCGTTCATTCCCTTCTCGGGAAACAAACCCATGATTTGACCGTTTGAGCTACAGTAGCATAGAATATATGAATCCAGAGCCTACCCTGATATTTACCTTTAAATTATTCAGGGCCTCCCTTTTATGCTGTCAACATAAAATGAAATTTGTTGACTTTGTTGTCACTGCTGGTTACCATCTAACTGAGCTGATTCTGCAAGACTGGGTGTATCACATGAGATTTAGTGACCCTGAATTTATATCAAACGTGGTGTACAGTTACCAAAAATGAAATCAATATAGAGAAATATTCGTGTTTTCTGACTTGCTGGCGTTAATGGTATATTTTGCCAACCAGCTGTACCATAACTAGACAGGAAGCCATTTTGTTTTAGCCATTTTATTGGCGGTGTTAAGGACTGGTGGGTGATGTGCAGCAGAGAGGACATGACATTGTCCCTGCAATAAAACTGTCCTCACAATACACTGCAGGCGTAGTCGTACCCACGCAGTGATTGGAATACAAACACACATGCAAACACGATTTAGCCATTTATGCATTTAGCTGTACATGCATGCACTGCTTTAATACGTCACCAAGTATCTTAAAATTACTCTACTGCTGATACTGCTGTTTAATAAATAATATAAAAGTTTCAGCAATGATACAAAACCTTCAAACTCCTAAAAATGCTGTGAGGTTCGTCTTAAATATGTGGTATCAAACACTGCTATAGTTAATTGAAAAAAAAAAAAAAAAACTTTTTAGATGTGCATGAAATATGCCTCTTACAATTTTTTATTTTAAGTAAATAAGCAACAAATCAGCATATTAGAATGATTTCTGAAGGATCATGTGACACTGAAGTCTGGAGTAATAATGCTCAAAATTCAGCTTTGAATCACAGGAATAAATTACATTTTAAAATGTATTATTTAATTTATATTTTAATTTTAAAAATTCCGACAGATAAATTGCACACATTCATAATCTTCAAGAACTCACTGAATTGCTCAGTTGGACAGATATTAGCTAATGATATTATCACATTAAATTGATCATTTTATGAAATTCTAGCTTAAATATGGCTAAAAATAATTACCGGATTACATTTTGCATCATGTCATGTTCTTAAATATGTATCTAATGTAAATAAAAATAAAATATTACTTTTTAAAATGTGCATGAAATGTGCCTCGTGATTTATTTTTATTTTATTTTTGATTTAATTTAAAAACATTCTGACAGATAAATTTCCCACATTTATAAGATTCAAGAACTTACTGAATTGCTCAAGTGGACAGATATTATAAAGAGGTGATAAGATTTAATTAGCATGATTGTTGCTATTGAATCATGTGCCATGCAACCAATACTATTCCTAGCAAAGTGATAATTCTTGCAAAACATGGTTTGTTTTATATTTGATATAGCTAATGATATTATCACATTAAATTGATCATTTTATGAAATTCTAGCTTAAATATGGCTAAAAATAATTACCGGATTACATTTTGCATCATGTCATGTTCTTAAAAATGTGGTATCAAATGTGGCTATAGGTCATTGATAATAATAATAATTGTAATAAACTTCAGGCTGGAAATACTTTTTAAAATGTGCATGAAATATGCATCTTGTAATTGTTTTTGTATTTATTTATTTTTTAAAATTCTGACAGATAAATTCACCACATTCATACGTTTCAAGAACGCACTGAATTGCTCAATTGGTGCTTTCCTTGGAATGAATGTGTGTCAGTTTCAGTTTTTTCATACTTTGATTTATTTACCCACACTGCGATTGGAAAAAAGCCCTTGGCAGGGATGGAGCAATAGCGAGTATGCTTAGGATGCGAAAGCGAGCGTGTACGAGTGTGTGGCAGGGAGAATCAAGAGGAATAAGTGTGCAGCTGTAGGGGGAGGGTCAGGAAAGTGCAATCAGAGGGGGATGGGGAGAGAGACAGACCTCCACAGGGAAAGAGGGAACACTGGGGGAGGGGAGGCTGGAATGATGCCGAATAAGTTGTCACCGGAAAAGGACGTTTAAAAAAAGTATCCCCTTCCAAGCAGGTGACCAGGACCTTCGCCAGGAGATACGACCGGCTCTCGGAAACGCACATCCGAATCTGTGTCGGGTTTTCTCGGGATAATGCGGTGTAAAATCAGGTGCGGGGGTAATGCAGAAATGTGCTTCCCTGCCGTTGGCCCATCTGTGCTGAGGATGGCCACTGGCCACAGGCATCAGAAGTCCTTACAGCATTAGACAGTAACCTCCTTTAGCCTCATAATACTGCATTATTTTCTGTTGACAAACATGAGGAGAAGTGGTGGAAAATCTGATTATATTTCCGAAGTGGAAGTAAATCGCATTCCCGCTCTAACTCGTGGATTCTTTCGATATACAATGCCATATTCTGGGATAGAAAATATATGAGGCACTGTATTCAGTCTTGCATCATGTCTAGCAACACCAAATGATGTGCGATCCATTGTGAAACTGAGAGAGAACTGTAGAAAATCCAAAAAAAGGGAAAGATATTATAAAGAGGTGACAAGATTATGAATTTTGCTTTTGAATCGTGTTCCATGCAACCAAAATTATTCCTAGCTAAGTTAGTTCTTGCAAAACATAGTTTGTTTAATATTTAATCACATTAAATTGATCATTTTATTAAATTCTACCTTAATTATGGCTAAAAATAAACATTGCATTAAATTTTGCATCATGTCTAGCAACACCAATTGAGGTGCATTTCTCCAGAGGCCATTTAATGAAAAAATTGTGGCTGGAAAAAAAAAAAACAGGCAATAACTGTGTATAATAGATCAGGAAGATGCAGTATAGTGTGTGTGTGTGTTTTGTGTTGTCTTTTAGTGGTGCATGACATTCTCTCCTTTCCACCCAAGGGACAGGGTTATCCCCAGTTCATTTGTGCTATAAACCGAGGCTAATAACAAGAAACTAAATAGACAGATGATGAGTCCTTTGTCAAAGAACTGAAAGTATATATGTTCATTCAAAGGACCTCTATGCCTTACAAATCAATTGAGGCAGAAGCCAAATAAAAGGCTATAAATCTAAAAATTGATCAAGGGCTATTGATAGTGCCACACACGTCTTCATTAAAAAAGACAAATAACCTAAAGTGTAAAAATATTTCTACAGTTTAAATGAATAAAATATTAGACTTTACCAAGAAGAATGCAATAAGAATTGCAAATTTAAACATTTGGATGCAAAAATTATGACATTAGAATTGGAACCAATCAGAAGATGTTTGATGTTGTTTGTGTTTTAAAGAACACAAGACATGAGACTAAGATCCAGAATGTAAGGAATATTAAGACATGACAATATTATGATTACCATGATTGTTGCTGTTGAATCTTGTGTCATGCAACAAATATTATTTTTAGCAAAGTGTTGGTTCTTCCAAAAAATATGGCTTGGTTTTTGTTCACTTACATTAAATTGATAGTTTTATCAAATACCATGCTTAATTATGGCAATGTAATATCTAATACATTTTATATACTCAAACATATTTGAATACTTAACTGAAAAATAAAAGCTTGCATGCCGCAAAAGCTGTCCAAAGGCAGTAAAACATGTCAACACAGGTAAACTATTAATAATTTCCTTGCCCATTTAGGGCTTTAATAAGGAAACAAATCATGGAAAAAAAATTTGATATTGACATTCATGTCAATAAAATCAGTAATGTTAATAGGATCGTGAATTCTGCCCGCAGCTCCGAAGAAGCTCAGGCACTTCTGAGAAACATACAAAAACACGTCATTTTTGTGGGGCGATTGGGACTGACACCTCGACCCCTTACTAGCGCTGATAAAACCGCTTCTTGTGTCCCATTGGAATAGCTACTGTCTTTTCACATTAGTCAATAATGACTCGGGTATGAAAAAAACTATCTGGTTCAAATGACAGCAAGCCACTGGAGAATGAACAACAAACTTGCTGACTCATTCACAGCCCGCAGTCAATTTAAAGCATAAATCCACCCTGTAACTCTTAAATCAAGGCAATTCTTGCCGATCTATTGAAATTACCCATCAGGGCGGTATTTTGTGGGCATGACTAAAAGGTATTAAATCAACGCTGGTCAGAAAGGGAAAAGTGTGATTCAGTCTTAATGAAATCTACAGCCAACCTGACCTCAGTCTCACTTGCTTGATGTTGATGCTTGACTTTGCTTGCCAAAATGATCCTGTTACGTTATGAAGTTTCCATTACATGGTGTGAATATTGTACTACAGATGGTACATATATTATCATGTATGATGCACAGCAGATGTCATTGCACATGTATCATGGGGCAATCAGTACTTTAACAATGTCTAAGCAAAATGTGAGTGAAAATACAGTTCAGCAGAATTGGTCATATGAACACAAGTGAATTGCTAGTGAAGGTCTTTGTGTGAGTTAATGATATTGGAGTAAATATTTCAAAAATGCCTTTTTACATTTGTGTGTCATTCTTTAAAGCCAAAAAAGTGAAGGAATGGATCAATACTAATGATGTTACTGACAGGACCTCCCCCTTCAAATTCTTTAGTGATTACCAAGACTGTTAATGGAGGAGCGACCAAACGCACCAACAAAAAACATCCAATTACTCCAGTGGTCACCCAACCATATGTTAAGACAGATTAAAGGAATCGTTCACCCAGAAATTAAACGTCAAAATCATTTTTTCATCGTAATGTCGTTTCAGTCCTATATGACTGACTTTCTTCCACAGAACACAATATAAATAGTGAAGAATGTGTTCGTCTCTCTGAATCCATATAGTAGCTTTGTGTGAGAAACAGACTGAAATTTAGGTCAAGATTTGGAGTAATGGTTTTTATTATACATTTATGATGCTTTTGCGTGCTTTTTAAGTGCTTTTTAAAAGCATTAGTCCACATTAATTATAACAGTTTGGCAAAGAGTAACCAGCACATCATGTACAAAAATCAAATCAGAGTGATTAGTACAAATTTTTTTTTTTATAAAGAAGTCATACTGGTTTGGAAAGATTAACGGTGAGTAAATTATGACAGATCAGATTTTTCATTTTTGGATCTTGAATTTTGGATTTTGGATTTTGAATGGTCTGCTTGCAATGACCTACAGGGGTCGCTGTGTAATTCACAAATCCCCTTCTGAGCATGTTTTACATATTTTTGAAGACAACTGGAGATAAAATCTGTAAATGCTTAAATATAAAAATATCAGTAGTCCATGACAAATGTAAATCTGCTAACATTAAAATGTTACAATTGTCACACTTATCTACATTATTATCTAGGTGCGTGGTTAATAAATTAATGCACTGTAAAGTAATGCTAGACTTATGAGTATACTTGAATTAAAATTTAAAACATTTAAATCAAGGTGTGCCTTGATCCAATATACAGTCATGGCCAAAAATATTGGCACCCTTGGTAAATATGATCAAAGAAGGCTGTGAAAATTAATCTGCATTGTTAATCCTTTTGATCTTTTATTTAAAAAATTCATAAAAATCTAACCTTTCATTGGATAATAAAAATTTTAAATGGGGGGAAATATCATTATGAAAAAAATGTTTTTCTCTAATACACGTTGGACACAATTATTGGTACACCTAGAAGTTTTTATGAGTAAAATATCTCTGAAGTATATTCCCATTATGAACATGAAATTATCCAGCCATGGCTTCCTGTTTCAAAGAAAAATAAATAGGAGGGAAAACAAAGCCTAAATTCCATTAATCATCCATCACAATGAGATAAACCAAAGAATATATTTCTGATGTGCAGCAAAAGATAATTGGGCTTCACAAATTAGTGAAGTGGCTTTATGAAAAGAGCTAGAGCAGTGAAAATTTCCATTTCCACCATCAGGGCAATAATTCAGAATTTCCAATCAACATAAAATGTTACGAAACTGCCTGGAAGAGGACGTGTGTCTATATCGTCCTAATGCACGGTGAGAAGGAGAGTTTGAGTGACTAAAGACTCTCCAAGGACCACAGCTGGAGAATTGCAGAAAATAGTTGAGTCTCGGGGTCAGAAAACCTTAAAAAAAATTGTCAAACAGCACCTACATCACCACATGTTGTTTGGGAGGGTTTCAAGAAAAATTCTCCTAGTTCATCCAAAAACAAACTCCAGCATATTCAGTTCTCAGACACGACTGGAACTTCAAATGGGACTGGCTTCTATGATCAGATGAAACTAAAAAATGAGCTTTTTAGCAGCAAACACTCGAGATGGGTTTGGTGAACACAGGGATAAAAAGTACCCCATGTGTACAATGAAATATACTACTGTATTTTTGATGTTGTGGGCCTATATTTCTGCCGGAGGTCCTGGACATCTTGTTTAGACACATGGCATCATGGATTCTATCAAATACCAACAGATAAAAAAATCAATAAGTGACTGACTCTGTTAGAAATCTTATAATGGGCCATGTTTGGATCTTCCAACCGTACAATAATCCAAACACAAACCTCAAAAACAACACAAAAATGGGTCACTGAGCACAAACCAAGCTTCTGCTATGGCCATTCCAGTCCTCTGACCTGAACCCTATAGAAAATGAGTGGGGTGAACTGAAGAGAAGAAGCACCAACATGGAGCTGGGAATCTAAAGGGTCTGGAGTGATTCTGGATGAAGGAATGGTCTCTGATCTCTGTCAGGTGTTCTCTAAACTCATCAGGCATTATAGGAGAAAATTTAGAACTGTTAAACTGGCAAATGGAGGTTTCAAAAAGTGTTGAATAAAAGGGTGCTGTTAATTGTGGGCAATGTGTATTAGAGAAAAACATTTATTTCATAATGATATTTCCCCCCATTTTAAATTCTTATTATCCAATGAAAGGTTAGATTTTTGTGAAATTGTTTTAAATAAAAGATCAAAAGGATTAACCATGCAGATTAATTTTCACAGCCTTCTTTGTTCATATTTACCAAGGGTGCCGATATTTTTGGCCATGACTGTATATACTATGTATTTTTTAAAACAATTTTAGAGTTACTGTGATGTATTAGCCAGATAGCTTACACAGTAGTACTACAAGCAAACATTCTAGCAGATATCGTCATATCTTGTGGAAGACTGACTTGTTCAAGCCTAGTCTCAGATTGTTCATGCAGGAATAAAGTGCCACTAAAAAACTATGAGGAAACTGCTTTATATGTGTATGCTAAAAGAAGTACCGGTATTAACAGCAGATTAGAAACTCTGATTCACTTCAATATGAAAAGCTCCTATAGCTACAGTACGCATCCATTGATACATTTCTGCTAAATCTAGTTTTAGTTTGTGAAGAATCCTCTGACAGAGTCCTTCTAGATATTTAACCATTCCAACTGACACAGTCACTTTTTGCCAGAATCATTCATCCTCAGTTTCCACACAGTTACAAATCACTAACAAATTCATAAAAACTGTGCATCTTAAGATGAAACATTCTGCCTTCAGTTTAACCTTTGAAAATCCTTACTACACTACATTCTGCTGAGCTTTGTAAAAGCAAAAAGAGCCAACCAACTCAGTTTAGGCTCCCAGCCCAAGTGTCAGTGCTCAAAATTCATTTTATACTATTAGAAAGCAGTTTTACCCAATTCCTCCACATCAGCAAATCTACCCGGCGTTCATTTAGTGCAATAACCCCACAACTGAATCATTAAGCCTTCATTTATCTCCTAACAAAATGTCTTTATGACGCATCTCATTTATCCTCCATCTGCTACAGTACCTGTGGCCACCACTGCTTATTCCTTTCTCTACTCTTTATGTTCTCTTCCAGTTCCCCCTATCAGAGATTTGGGAAAATTCCACTTCCCTCTGTAACCCTACTGCAGTTTCATTGGCCGCCACTATACCTGCAGCGCTTCATTCTTCCAGCTTGGACACAGCCACCGCCTCCCTTCCATCCGTGACCTATCGCGACCTATCTGTTGCATCTGTTGTTGGGCAGCGGCCAACTTCACATATGTAGCCATATATTCCCCTCTCCCTCTCTCTACCAATTATTATCTACCTGTTCCGGCCCCGTCGGCTGACAAGACACCTACTGAGTTCACTTTCCCCATGAGCTCAGCTCTTGCTGCAGTCAGCTGTAGCGTTGCTTGCTGCTTATCATTCTGATACTTTCTCTGTGTGTCGCGTCGGCTACCGGGGTTCCCTGCTTCTATCCCATCTGTCCAGAGAATTAATCCCCCACATGCTCAAAAAAAAAATAAATAAAAAAATAACTATTTTGAGTATCTAACAGGTTTGCAACTGATCAACTGGAAGAAGTCACAAATCAGCCGTTTTGATACATTATATTAGGCCGAAGTGATTTTTGGCAATCACGTGTTTCTTATGCCCTGTCTAATACAGTGCTCAGTCAAAAACCTTTTAAGTTCATTATATTATCATGCTTCCTCTAGTCTATGGCGAACTCTGGTAAGTAACATATCTGTAACTTGTCCATTCTAATGAAATCACTAAATAATAATTTGCAACCAAATATTCTCTTTTTTTATATATATAAATCTACTGACATGCATCAGCAATTTTTGCTTGGTCATAAATGCTAACATCAAAAGGAAGTGACTTTTGTTCAGTTTTGATCATTACTTTAATTTTATTTTTTTAGGAGCAAATATATGTTCTCCAAGAATCGTGAATGAATTTACAGATCAAAATGTGTGGTTTAGAGTTCATAACTTGTCTATGGTCATACTTGCAGCTGAATTGTATTCTGTGGGTTCTATTAGCACTCGTTTAGTATCAATTAGCACAATGTGTCTGACCTCTCCTTTTCTGGACAAAACTGGGCAAGATTCAGTATGTGATGCCACATAATCTTTGCATTCCTGGCGCTTCTGAGTAAATTAGGTTGCCAACTTTCCAGTAAGACCACACCTGTGGTTTATTACTATCACAAATTATCTGGGCATCATGCTATATGCAAAGAATATTAAAATAAAGAAACTCATTCTCTAGAAATACTGTGAAATTCAACACTCGACAACAGTCAGTGGTTCCAACACATATTAACTGGGGTCCTAATTTATTGGTACTTACTCATTTGCATACATTTTTCATGTTTTGCTTGCTTGTTCATTTGTTTATTCGTTTTGATGCACTCAACATCAAACAAACGTGCTGTTTTTTTCTCACTCATTCATTAGCCAGCTAACTGAAATATACATATCATGTGGAAAACCATGTCCTACATTCAAATGATTTGAGAAAGGTTCATCAGTACAGTCATACTGAGTATATTCAGTATTCTCAAACATTTCAATATTTCAACATGGAGCTTAAACTAACAAGCTACAACATCTTGGCATATCTTGTAATTATGAGTCTGCGAACATGATGACTTATTTTTAAAGGGATAGCTCACTCAAAAATGAAAATTCTGTCATTTACTCGCGACTTTAAAGATATTGTGAGAAATGTCTCAGTATTTCTTAACCATACAATAGAAGTCAATGGTCACTAAAACCGACTGGGCATGTTCTTCAAAATATCATCGTTTGTGTTCAACAGAAGAAAGAAAGTCACATAGGTTTGGAATGAGTAAATGATGATCCCTTTAACATACCTAATTCTGAAGGCACAACAAAAGTTGTTTCACACTCCATAATGCACAATTCACTTACATTAGGAGTTTTAAACATGACTTTCCCGCTGAAGCCTGTTAGCTGAGAGGCAGAGAAAGAAAGAGAGAAAGGCCGAGAGACACAGACATTCAACCTTGCCTCTCTCAAGGACATCACAGGGCACAGTGAAGCACAGCAATACATTGTGCATGTTTAGTATCAGGATTTGGAATCATTTTGTTACACTATACTCTATAATAATATATATTACATGCATGTTTGCTCTGTCACACTTACTCTGACATGAACCATATCTGCTTTTCAAAAGACAGTCATCACATCACTCATGAAATGACTTTTTTGTTGTAGACCGTAAGATATAGTTTTCGTCACACTATTATTGTATCTCTAACATATATATGGTGAGACCGAGGCTAGTTGTCACCTGTTTTACTCTGGTGAATATCTCTTAGGGTAGATTTATTTTCTCTAGTCAATTTCAGTATAGGCTGCTGATGCTTTAAAGTCTTGGCTTCAAAAAATCTATCGAACATTTCCTCTGCCAAGAAAAAGTTTCAATGAAGACACATTGACCTTTTGTGATAGAGCAGCCGTCTTGTCGCACTATAAGGGGTAAGTTGTCACAATATAACCTTTATAGCCTATTATAGTTTTTGGCAATACTTAAAGAGTATAAAAATTACGAAATGCAAAACAATGAATGAAACATAAATGCAAAAGGTGTAAAATTTCAAACAATTATTTTGACCAACAAATAGCCTATTGTGTAAAATAAATTCTATATTATATATATATATATATATATATATATATATATTATTTTTTTCATCTAGGTGTTTGAAACCAAAGTACAAATTTGTTTAATTGAACTTTGGACTTGAAACTTTATAGGTATTGAGATAAAGCTCTTCTTCTGTGTCACAACTAGCCCTGGTCTCCACAGGCCTATTATCCGAATCATCTGCCATTGATATTCTGGTCCATTTTCTGCAGGTTCCTTCTGACCGCTGCCAGTGCAATGGTAAGAAATGAAGTGTGCTAATTATCAATGGAGGCTGCTATGTGGACTTCTTCATTGGAGTCAGTCTTTATAATGTGAAATATTGGAAATGTTGCCACTGTTGGAACATAATGCATCTCCACCCGGCTTTCATGAGAAATAGGCTACTTCAGTCTGCAATTATCCCATTCAATCACACTCATTCATTTAATGTCAGATCTCTCCCCCTATACAAATGAAACCTAATATTGAAAGGGGCAAGGTCAATGAATTCCGTCTGAGTTATCCTTGCTCGTCTCCGCTATGCATAGACACGCTCGCCCTGCGCACGCCCACAGTCCAAGTAACCCGTACACTTCCCTCACCGCGCGACCAATACGTCACAGTGATGTTGACGATTACATAAAATGTGATTATTGCCCAATCATGTCGCATCAGTTTCGCGTTGAGCCATTAACACCTTTAGAAGCAAGACAAATGATATATAGGTTTAAAAGCACTGTGGCAGCAGCATACAGCGAATGCGCGCATCACGTATAATTGCGAATTCTCTAAATCCAGTATTGTATCTGTAGATTACATTTCTACGTTGCGTCTGATAAGCAAAGGCTGATATCAGATGCTCCGGGTCTCCGGGGGAATAAGGGAAGTCCTGAGCTGATTTCGGTCCGAATGACTTTTAGGATGAAGCGGATGAAGAAGACGCGCGTCTTTGGGTTGGGTTGTGAAGTTGCTGATATATATAGGCCTATATATATTTTTATAAACATGTTAATGTATATCTCTCTTACATCCCCCAACTCCCTCCACATAAGCCCCCCCTTTCGCTCCCTATAAAGCGCACCACACGCGCATACACTGATGAGTGCAGTGCACTGGGTTCAGGCGTTTCCTTTACGATATTTCATTGATCTCCGGCGACGGAAAATTCGTGGAGGCTGGGCGACGCATTAAAGCCTCAAGGCCCACCTTCGATATTATTGAAAAAAATAAATAAAGCAATTAAGTCGCTATACCGTCGCGACTACAAATAGGAATACTTTGGCGGCCATGTTGTATTCGTTTAGCTGAATTGGGCGATGCATGCAACAATATATTACACCCTTTCATATTTAACATCGCGGCTAAGAACGGAACAAAGCGTGCTGCAATAATCGCACATCCCACCCAACGATCCAAACGCGTCCGATGAAGATGTACATGCTTCCAGAATGGAGCTTTAGTGGAGATGCTCAAAATTCCCCGGTGCAAAATCTACTGGAGTTAATAGGGTACTGAACAAGGCACTGGTGAATGTTATTTTCGTTTAACAAAAAAATCGGTGTTAATTATTAATGATGCGGTGATCATAGAATTAGATATAGGGATGGTGCGTATCAGTGTAAGGATGCTGGCTAACTATCCGCAGCCGTCTATACCCTAGATCACACTCCTGGGCGACATGTATCAAAGGTAGTCTGTTTGCATGCATGCTAATGTAGGGGGGCTCATTTCGCGAATTACGCCATATAACCCGATTTGATCGATAAATCGATCCATCGCACATGGAACGGCGCGCGCGTGTGAGCCGCTAATAAAAACTGTAATATAAGCGCGATGTGGCAGACTGTTACATTTGTGATTGCGTGAGGAAAAAACATCGGAAAATGTATGAAAACCGTACTATGCCCATAAATGCTCAGCCGTGAGCGAGCAGCAGTGAGATGTCAGCTGCTGACGCCCGGTTGCGGTGAGGAGACGGAGGATATGGGAGGAGATGAAGGATAAAGCATCAGAAATACAGACTTACACTTCGTAGTTCCTGCGTGCGATCCTTCATTTTTCCCCGCCGTGCTGGCCAAAAATATCTCTTGAGATGTCCGCTGCGTTCGTGGATTTATTATTAGCGAATGTCTGGCTCCTGTTTAATTTCCCACAGATTTAGGTGATTTCAGGGGAAAAAAAGGGCGCCCTGTTCTTCCCCCTTTGCACTATTTCAAGCCTTTCTGCCTTTTCCCTGTTCCTGCTTCTGTGATGGTGTGTCCTCCGTGGCGGTGCAGTGATGCCCCGCAGCGCGCTCTGACTCCAGCACACGAATGCGATTCCGAACGCGGTACTGATGCTGCAAAAGAAAAAAAAAAAAAGGGGGTGGGGGGAGGGGAGCGATGCAGAGGGCTGGAGCGCTTCTGCGCATGCGCCGCCGTCTCACTTTACCTGCCGCCCCTCCCCCATTCCGCTCGCTTGCTGTACTGCGCGTCTCCGCAGCGTTCCCAGTGATAACTAGGGAACTGTAGTTTGTTTTAGAGCAGGAGCCTCTTTTAGGCCCGACGAAATGATCGATGCGGATCTATTTAATTGTAATAGAAGGAAATAAGGGGTAGGTCACAACTGAAAAAAAAAAAACAAATAATAATAAAAACATATAGTCTCAAGCCATTATAAACCTTTAAAATCTTTATTTATTTATTTGCCATTAGAGGAGTGATATACCTGAATTGACCTCAGATCCCAAATGTTACAGTTATGATGTGTACAAAAGAGACATGTACACTAACTCAGTCAATACATCAGTCTATAATATAAATATAGCAAATAAAATGAGTGTCCAGGACTCCGGGTGTTTAAAGGCAACAGTCAAACCTGTTTTACTATAATGATGTATTTCCAAAAGAAACTTAATGTTTAATGAGAAAAATGTAAAGTGGGACTTAAATGTATCTATTGGGAATTAGGGATGAGGGATATTTTATTTTTGATCAAGTACCAGGGTAAATATCGTTGATATCAATACCAGTACATTTATTAAGTGAATGTATTTTGTGATTTCTGAAGATGGTTAAAAAATGGTTAATTTTAGCCATTTAATATTATGTTTGAGCAAGATTTTTTATTTTTTTGGTTTATTGATTGATTGAGATTTAATATAGCCCGGAATTATCAGCTCTCTGAAATATCAATTAGGCTACATAACATTATCTAAATTTTAGCAAATTTTGTCTGGGACTTCTTGTGCCTTTCAGCATTTTTTTTTTTTTTTTTCATTTCGAAGATTATATGCATCTTCATGCTAAATGAATAAAATCAATTAAAATGAAAAACTTGATATTTACAGTTTTCTTATGTCATTTCTTATATAAAGATTAATTCTCTTTAGATAGCATCAGTAGACAGCATCAGTACTAAAATTACTATAAATATTTTTTTTAAATTAAAAAAAAAAATTAAAAAAAGAAGGCCACAAGATCAAGACAAGGACCATGCATTATAAAAGTAAATATGGTCAATTTTGATTTCATGCTGACATTAAAGCATGGATAAAATGTTCAAAGCTTACAGATACACTAGTTTAACTGTTGAGGTCCCGGTTGAGCAGGAACATAGCATTGGCAGTGTGGTTATCTGTTGGTCTTGGTTTGAACTACTTGAAACATCTCCCAGAGGGAAGCTTCTGGAGCAAATGATCTGGGTGGGAGCGATCTTCAATGCATTTTTGTGCCCCAGTTCCCTGTCCTGACCCCGCAGAGCTCAGAAATGTAAACAGCGGGAACTGGTTTAAAGGATATAAGGTTAAGAATAAAACACCTTTTTTGCTAATCCCATTTTCAAATGACTCCAAATCTGGCAAAGACATCCCAATCTAAGAGGAAGATATACACAAAACAGTTTTGTCTATGTACAATTAAATTACATTTTACATGTTTTGTTCTTTCATATATTTTCAAATGCTTTTGTAAAAAGAGATTCATGCAGCATCCATAAAATATGGTTAAATGCCATTGCACAGTGACATTTTTAATGGCCTTAAATGTTCATCAGTCATCTGTGCTCATTCAGTTGGTGGTTCAACACATTATTGACCACAAGACTTTTAATTTATAAATCCCACTAAACACCAATACGCATGTGCATTATCAATTCAGATAATCTTTTTTTTTTTTTTAATAAGGTTTTTAACAGCAGTAATTATTACAAACCAGCTTTTTGGGAGGTTTGGGCCTAAATTGTTAAATTGAAAAGCGGAAGGCCTTTAGGAGATACTGCCTGTGTAAAGCATGGCTTTTCTAAAGGGGGCGCTGTTTGGCTCAGAAAAGCTGCAATCACTGGACGTTTTTGTCTTGACAGAAATATTTCCATAGTTAATCTGGGTTCATTTACTAACCACTTGTTTTCTTAAAAAAACTTTAACACTAGCTTCTCTAATCTTTTTGTATTCTATCTATTTGTTTTCTTTTTATTTACTATACAATTAACAATAGCAAAAAAGGCCTCTAACAATAGCTTGCCTATATTTTTTTCCTATTCTATCTTTTCTTTTTATTATATAATTAAAAAAAAACATTGCTACATGTACTGCGTTAAGAAAACTGAGACTTGTTATAGCACTTGCATATCATTGCTCATTTGTTGATTTTGATTTCTTCCGTTGTCCTCATTTGTAAGTCGCTTTGGATAAAAGCGTCTGCTAAATGACTAAATGTAACTGTAAATGTAATCTATATCAAATCTATATCAAAGTATGTCAGTCTATGTAATGTATTAAATCTGTAGACATAAAGAATAGTTACATTTTAGTTTACTTGCACAACCACCAGTGTTTGTTTGTCTTCATCCTCATTTAGAAAGGTGACAGGTACCGCTTTCTACATGCTGTTCGTTTTTACCGGCATGCCTTGAAAGTGACTAATTTTAATTAAAACCATAAGAAAATGTTTTTAATTTTTACAAAAAACGTCCACTTTCATGATTCCTCAGAACCTGTTTTATCTTTTCCCTGCTATTTTTGTGAAATTACAATTTAATTCTTGTTATTACTCACAGATCTAAGACCTCATTTCACCCACTATAATGTGTGAAATAAGCTGCTGCCAACCTAAAGTTTGACTGAAGTGAGCACTGGAGACAACAATATAAATCTTTTTTTTTTTTTCAAGAAAGTTTTATTGCATCTGAAAGCATTCTTTTTGTTTGTTTGTTTGTTTGTTTAATATTAATATGGCAGCTATTGTATACATATGAAATTATAAAATAAATGTATATATGAGAATCAGGTAAAATTCATTCAAAAAATTACAAAATAAAATCAGATAAAATTTTATGTGTCTATTAAAATAAGTTTTGTAAATTTGTCTAGAAATAGGTCAATGTTATTTGATAGTAATCATGAGCTGCTGAAACGGTTCTACTCAGCCGTCATCGAGTCTGTTCTGTGCACATCAATAACTGTCTGGTTTGGCTCAGCTACAAAATCAGACACCAGAAGATTACAGAGAACGATTCGGAAAGGATTATTGGTGCTCCCCTGCCCACCCTTCAAGAACTGTATACATCCAGAGTGAGGAAAAGAGCTCAGAAAATCACTCTGGATCCCTCACATCCAAGCCATCCCCTCTTTGAACTCTTGCCATCTGGTCGGCGCTACAGAGCACTGAATACCAGGACAGCCAGGCACAAGAACAGTTTCTTCCCCCAGGCAATCTATTTAATGAACAGTTAAATGTTCCCCCCATTATGCAATAACAATGTGCAATAACCTAATATTTGTTACCACCTCCATCTTACCACATCCCTGCTTTTCATTCTATTCTATTCCATTTTATCATCTATAGCACAACTGTACATACCACTTATTATCTCTCAGTTTATTTTTTCAGATTTTTGTCTATTTATATTTACGTGTAATTTTTTTTTATTTTTTTTTATTCTCATATTTTTCATATTTTTATTGTCTGTGTGCTGTTGTTGTCTCTGTGTACTGGAAGTTTATGACACAAAAACAAATTCCTTGTATGCGCAAGCATACTTGGCAATAAAGCTCTTTCTGATTCTGATTCTGATTCTGAATGTTATTTTATAGTAACTGTTTTCAATGTGTAGCTTTGCAAAAATCTCAAATAGCTAATATTAGTAGGCCCTTCATCAGTATTTTACATTATCTTTACATTCTGCAGTTGTTGTATTATTACAGAAAAGACACGTTTCTTCCAAAATCCTTGGATTTTTTTTTTTTTAAATGAAATGGGCTGCTCTCTGCCAAAGGGCTGGTAATATTTTAGAGTACCATCACCACCCGGTGTAGGAGCATATTTCTTACAGAAAGACCCTGTAAGACTTGGACCACACTTTACAGTGTAGGAGATCAAAAAAGAGCCATGCTTTAAATTAAATGACTGCTTCTTATTGGTTGCATGGTTTGGAACAAGAGAATTCTTTCCCAATAGATCATCATCAAACCAGTTGTCACGGTCCCACACCTCAAATCGCAAGGGCCTGCAAGATGAGCATAGACATGACATGAAGCATAACAGGTATTTCTACAAGTATTATTACCCATTTTGGAAGCATTTAATGACTGAAACTGAAACAAAGATTAAGGGTGTGTTCACACTTGTCATGTTTGGTTCGATTAAAATGAACTCTGGTGTGATTGCTCTGTAAGTGCGGTTCGTTTGAGTAAGTGTGAATGCTGCCATCCGAACCCTGGTGCGCACCAAACAAGCTAACTGAGACCGCTAAAAAGATTGGTATCGGTCCGCTTCCAAACGAACTCTGGTGTGGTTCGAATGAAATATGAACGCAACACAGACCAAATACTTCTAAACGAACCAAAAACAAGAAGTAATGACAAGATGCAACATGATTTCACGAAGGGAACAAGCGGCGTATCCAAATCAAAATGAGCAGAGGGCAAACGATGAGGTAAACTGCCTTTTATGAGCTCTTTGTGAGTTCGCAGGTGGTAAAAATAAAATCATATACACGCAAAAATGGGCGCGCTTTGTCCAGCAGACGGCATTAGGTTTATTCGACTTAAAGCGACTTAAAACTTTGATGTCATTCACCTGCAGTGCTGACAGATGTCTTAACAGATATCTTCAACATCTCACTAAGCCAAGCAGTTGTCCCCACATGTCTCAAGTCCACCACCATCACCCCAGTACCAAAGAAGTCACCTGTGTCCTGCCTGAATGACTATTGTCCCATAGCACTGACCCCAATCATGATGAAGTGCTTTGAGATGTTAGTCATGCACCATATCAAATCCAATCTCCCCAATACACTTGACCCGCTCCAGTTTGCATATCGTCCAAACGGATCCACGGACGATGCCATTTCCTCCACCCTCCACCTGGCTCTTACCCACCTAGAAAACAAAGACTCTTATGTTAGAATGCTGTTCATTGACTTCAGCTCAGCATTCAACACAATAATCCCACAACAGCTCATCAACAAATTAAACCTGCTGGGCCTAAATGCCTCCCTCTGTAATTGGATCCTGGACTTTCTAACCGGTAGACCTCAGTCAGTCCGTGTCGGCCACAACACCTCGAGCACTACCACACTGAGCACAGGTGCCCCACAGGGCTGTGTGCTCAGCCCGCTGCTTTTCACGCTGCTGACCTACGACTGCACTGCCAAGTCCAGCTCCAACCACATCATCAAGTTTGCCGATGACACAACTGTGGTAGGTCTCATCAGCAACAATGATGAAACACCCTACAGAGAGGAAGTGGCACAACTGGTTGAATGGTGTGGTGCAAACAACCTGTCCCTCAATGTGAGTAAGACAAAGAAGGTTGTGATGGACTTCAGGAGGAACTCTGTTGACCACCCCCCACTGACCATCGACAGCTCGACTGTAGAGAGAGTCAGCAGCACTAAATTTCTGGGGGTGCACATAACAGAAGACCTCACCTGGACCACCAACACTACATCACTCTCCAAGAAGGCGCAACAGCGACTCCACTTCCTGTGCCGACTTAAAAGAGCAAGTCTCCCTCCACCCATCCTCATCACATTCTACAGGGGAACAATTGAGAGTGTGCTGACCAGCTGCATCACTGTCTGGTACGGGAACTGTAGTGCAGCAGACCGCAAGACCTTACAGCGGACAGTGAACACAGCTGCAAAGATCATCGGTGCCCCTCTCCCCTCCATCCTGGACATTTTCCTTGCACGATGCTCGAGTAAAGCTACCGGTATCGTGAAAGACCCCACCCATCCCTCCCACAGTCTTTTCCAGCTCTTGCCATCAAGAAGACGGTACCGGAGCATCAGAGCCCGCTCCGCCAGACTGCTCAACAGCTTTTTCCCCCAGGCTGTGAGAGCTCTCAATTCCAATCACCTCACCCCCCTCTGAAACCCCATCCACAACCCTAACTCCTGAAACCAGGATCCCCCCCATCCCAGCACACCACACCACACCATGCCACACCACATGAAAACTGTTGAAAACTGTTGAAAACCTCAAGAACATTGTGCAATTCTGAGTGTGCTACACACAGGTGAGTGGGCTGGACAAACCACCTGTAGAAACACACTCTTTTTCTCTGTATATGCACCAGACACTTTCTTATAAACACTCCATGTTAAAAGGACTTAATAAGATAACACAAATGTTTACTTGTGAATGCATCACAAATCATATTACACTACTTCCTCCTTAACCTTAAATACCTCTATTGCACAATATCATGCACAGTTATTATGTAAAGTACTTGTATAGTCTGTCTTAGGTTATGTGTATGTATAGTCAACTGTTTATAGTATATGTATAGTTAGATTCAGTAAGTTAGCTATGTAGGTCTAAAAAAATTGTTCTTACGTTTAGTGTTGTATGTTTATATTTATGCTTATTTATGTATCACCGTGGTCCTGTGAGACACGACATTTCACTCCACTGTATGTCCACACATGTAGTGGAAATGACAATAAACTTTAAGTCACTTTAAGTCAAACGCACGTTTTCCTTTTGTTTGGGGTGTTTGGCAAGTTACGTCATGAAATATACGCATATATCAGATTGTGAATGTATGACAATGCCTTTAGGTTCGGTATCTTTAGGTTCGCTGTCAAAAACGCCAGTGTGATAAAATGCCATTTTCCTTTTTGGTCCAGACCAGATGAACCAAACAAACCTAACTACAAGTGTGAACACACCCTAAGTTTTGTGAAAATAACCACGTACCTTTTTTGAGTCAGATCCACAGTTTCAAAATTCATGTTGTAGTTCCACTTAGGAAAACTGTTGTTAAATCACAGGGGTCTTATATGCACGGCTTCCGTAGAACACTTTCATATAACCATCAGTTTTAGAGAAATAGTCTCCCCATAATCCTGCAGCACTCAACACGGTCACGGTCAACGTGGCCACTCCTGGCTTACTCAGGCAGCAGTTGCTATCAACACTTTGATGACCGTTGCATGTGCATGCACAGTTATTGCTATAATGGCCCACTTTGCAGCTAGAGGGGCAAGCAGTAGATATGGCACTTTTTGTGATGTACTTGCTGATGGCCGCTTGTAGACTGGCTCGTCTAGCTGGGTCGTTTTTCACCAGCATATGCAATGAGCTCAAAGTGTAGGAAACCACTCCAGGATTTTCTTCAATGACTTGAGTCACACGTCATAACCACTAACTTTGCTTGGATTGAAGAGGATGCCTTGCTGCTCACTGTTGCCGGCCAGTATTTCAGTGACTCAGTCGGAGAAGGAGCCACTGAAGCTGTTGTTCCTCTCCAGTTGCTTTTGTTTGCTTTTGCAGTAGCTTGCTTGCCCACTCACCTTCACGCCCTTAATGAAACCGGACGCCTCCGCCGATAAGCAGTTACTCACATCATGTACCGACAGACCCTTCATGGAAACCTGGCAGGTCTTCACAGCGGTGATTGAATGTACCTTGCCACCCAGGTCGACTCTCCATAAGAAGTGTGTCCCGTAGATTGAGATGAAATGGTTGTACGCGCTCTCTGACTGGCTGTTGTATTTAGCAGGAAGTGAAGTGATGGAGTCCAAAAATTCTTTGGTCAGTGGAGGACGAATATGAAGACGAAAACTGTGAAAGAAGAGAAGAAAGATTTTATTGGGTTTTCATGCTTCAGTGTCAGTCCAAACCCCAGACTAATGTAATGCTGGGTTATCTTGTGATAAAAATTACAAACGGGTAATTGTGACTTTATAGACATTTATAGTCAGATTGGATGACATACTGCTTTTATGGCAGATTAAAACAAGGCTGTGAGGGATAGACTTACAGTTTTTACAATGGCACGCACTGTATAAAGCTTTACACTCTCAGAAAAAAACAAAAGCTGTCACTGGGATGCTACTGGGTACAAAAGCTGTCACTGGGATGCTACCTTTTCAAAAGATACACCTTTGTACCTAAATGGTCCATACTGGTACCTTAAAGGTACACATTACTACCTTTATTAGTAACAGCTTTTGGTACCTTTTTTTTCTGAGTGTAGATCACATAATTTTACAAATCACAAATTTCAAAACTGTTTGATGGAGTTTTTGTCTATACAGATTTTTTTTTCACCAGCAGTACAGTCCATTATATACGCTGTCCTTCTATCACAGCCTCATTTTCATTCCTGAAAAAAATTCAATATTGTGCTACCCTGACCAAGATCTTGAAATATGTAGCTTTATCTCTAACAACTGTGAATTTGCATCTCATAATTGCGACTTTATATATCTGACATTGGCAGTTTTTTATCTCACAATGTAACTATTTCCTATTAGAAACTTTCCCACAATTAAAATTTTTATGTTTCTACAATGACAGAAAAAACAGGCTTCCAGAGTTTATATTTGATATTACAATTTACAATTAATCCTGGGTAGTCGAGTAAGTTTGTAAACCCTAATGTTCTGATTTGCATATTCTTGATATGCTCACAGATGATGAAGCTGAACATCACATGTCCATGACTGTTCCGAGCTCATTGTTTAGCAACAGACAATCAATCATAGAATAGCCAGTTACATTTTTTTAAACAGTTCTCTCATTAAACAACATCAATACACTCTTAAAATAAAGGTTCCAAAAGGGTTTTTCTCTTCATAATAACTGTGCATTTTTGGTTCCCCAAAAAACCTTTCAGTGAACAGTTCTTAAAAGAACCAATTTTTTTTTAGTTTGAAGGACATTTTAATAATCTAAAGAACCTTTTTCCACTATACACTCTTAAAATGAAAGGTTCTTTATTGGCACTGATGGTTCCATGAAGAACCTTTACTGTCTATAAAACTTTTCCATTGCACTAAAGGTTCTTTGCAGTGGAAAAAGGTACTTTGGAATATTAAAATGTTCTTCACGCTAAGAAAAAAAAAATCATTCTTTTAATAAGAACTATTAACTAAAAAGACCTTCTATGTTATTGCTGTGAAAACCCCATTTTGGATGCTTTATTTTTTGAAAGTGTAAAAAACCTTTTATGGATTGGAAAACTTCCATAGATGTTAAATATTCCCCATGGAACCATAAAGAACCAAAAAGAACATTTATTTTTAAGGGTGAATAAACAATTGCAAGTGGCCAAAAAAAATATAAATCACACATAAACGCACATACAGTATCTCACAAAAGTGAGTACACCCCTCACATTTCGGCAGTCATTTTAGTATATCTTTTCAAGGGACAATACTATAGAAATGAAACTTGGATATATTTTAGAGTAGTCAATGTGCAACTTGTATAGCAGTAAAGATTTACTGTCCTCTGAAAATAACTCAACATACAGCTATTTTTGTCAAAAAAGCTGGCAACAAAAGTGAGTACACCCTACGTGAAAACAGCTATACGTCGTTTAACCATGCAAAGCCACGTGTCCTATTCATCATGTTCATGTTTTTGTCTGCTTGACAGCACCATACAAATTTGTGTATCTTGTATTAGAGCAGTTAAAATTTGGTGCTTTGAGTACAATTCTCTCATACTGACCACTGGATGTTCAACATGGCACCTCATGGCAAAGAACTCTCTGAGGATTTGAGAATTAGAATTGTTGCTCTCCTCAAAGATGGCCTAGGCTATAAGAAGTTCGGTAACACCCTGGAACTGAGTTACAGTACAGTGGCCAGTGTCACACAAATTTTTTCCAAGACTGGTTCCACTCAGAACAGGCCTCGCAAGGGTCAATCAAAGAAGTTGAGTCCTTGTGCTGTGCGTCAGGTGCAGAAGCTGGCTTCAAAAAACATACGCATGAGTGCTGCCAGCATTGCTTTAGAGGTTGCAGAAGTAGAAGGTCAGCTTGTCAGTGCTCAGACCATACGCCACACACTGCAACAAGTCAGTTTGCATGGCCGTCATCCCAGAAGGAAGCCTCTTCTGAAGCTGGCTCACAAAAAAGCCTGCAAACAGTTTGCTGAAGACAACCTGTTCAAGAGCATGAATTACTGGAACCATGTCCTGTGGTCTGATGAGGCTAAGGTAAAATTGTTTGGCTCAGATGGTGTCCAGCATGTGTGCTGACTCCATGGTGAGGAGTACCAAGAAAATTGTGTCTTGCCTACAGTCAAGCATGGTGGTGGTAGCATCATGGTCTGGGGCTGCATGAGTGCTGCTGGTACTGGGGAGCTGCGGTTCATTGAGGGAAACATGGATTCAAACATGTACTGTGACATTCTGAAGCAGAAGATGATACCCTCCCTTCAGAAACTGGGCCGAACGGCAGTTTTCCAACATAATAATGACCCCAAACACACCGCCAAGATGACAACTGCCTTGCTGATGAAGCTGAAGGTGAAGGTGATGGAGTGGCCAAGTATGTCTCCAGACCTGAACCCTATTGAGCACATGTGGGGCATCCTCAAGCGGAAGGTGGAGAAGCACCATGTGTCTAACATCCAGCAGCTCCGTGATGTCATTATGGAGGAGAGGAAAAGGATTCCAGCAACAACCTGTGCAGCTCTGGTCAATTCCATGCCCAGGAGGACTAACGCAGTGCTAGATAACAATGGTGCCGCTACAAAATATTGACACTTTGGACACAGTTTTGACATGTTCACTTAGGGTGTACTCATTTTTGTTGCCAGTTATTTGGACAATAATGGATATATGTTGAGTTATATTTAGAGGACAGTAAATTTGTACTTCTATACAAGCTGCACATTGACTACTCTAAAATATATCCAAGTTTCATTTGTGTAGTATTGTCCCTTGAGAAGATATACTAAAATTTTTGCTGAAATGTGAGGGGTGTACTCACTTTTGTGAGATACTGTATATACCTGGACTTATGAGTAGTAGCGACAGGAGAAGGAGTGGCTTATGAAGGAGTACTTGTCTTGAGCTGCGTGGCTTTTGGCAAACCTGGCCGAACGTGAATGTGTCCCACCAACAGCCACACTTGCCACCATGGGCACACTCAGCCAGACCTTCCAGCTGGCACTGGCTGAACTGGTGGTGTCCTTAAGAACCGAGCTGGCTGAGTCATATACCTTGGCACTGAGACTGCGGCGGCACTGCACCTTGATCCGCCAATCGACCACCGAAGCTGGCAACTTCTGCTTCTCGTTGAGCAGCTTGTTCTCACACAGAGTGCAGTTGCCATGCTCTCCTCCGCTCATGTAGGTCCGCACATCCACCACAAAAGCTCCGGTGGTCTTCATTCGCACAACGTCAAAGCCTTCTTCCACCAAATTATACCCAGGTACGAAGTGAAGCTTTTTGCACTCGGTGCTGGGGGCCGTTTCGCAACAGAGAGCAATGAGAAGATAAAGGAGCAACAGCAGGGGAGCCATTTGCACTGCAGGCTGAACAAGAGAGAGTAAATGAGTAGAATAAAGAGGAATTTTTATTATAAGGCTCTGATTTAATAAACAATCCAAAGCAACAAGAACTATATGGACACTTCAGTGTAAACTGTCTGAATGTCTTCGCATTATATACAAAATATCCAATCAAACGGCAAAAAAGAAAGAAAAAGCAAGCATAATTCTCAAGTATTTCACCATATGTATATAGAAAGAGAGCTGAGAAGAACTTCTGCTTCTCTCTAAAATTACTTTATTAGATATTCAACCCTCCTTTATGAATACTGATATGTTAAATAGTTTAAATTAAGTTATATGAATTTTAGCTGACTTAAGTGTTTTATCTACACATGCATTTGAGTATGAAGCACATATAGGGTACTAATGTTTTGCCGGTTGATGGATCACTGCAATTTTTTTCAGGTACAAAATGATGCCACATTAAAGCCACTAGATGTTTAGAGTGCAACAAATATATTACTTCTACATTATTGCAGTTTCTGTCACTGAACTACACCGAAAAACAGTCTGCTTTTCACGGGCTTCACAGATAATTAAAAAATAAATATGTCATATACCAACCCTGGTGTTGTGCTTGCATAGACATTTACTAAATTTTAAAATTCTCAGTTTTTACATGACATCCAAAGGAGTAAAAATCGTAAAATCAACTCCAGAATGATGCAGGCTACAAATATTATCTTTAGATTTAGTACAAGTTATACTACAAGACAAATTTCAAACAAATAAGCAGGAAGCTGGAGATAAAAAAAAAATCATCATAAACATATATTTAGTTAAAGTGTCTCCAAACCATGATGCCAGTAAAAAATGCATAGTGATCTGTCATGAAAAATGCCTAAATAAATACACTCTTTAGCCACCCAAAAACGCTGTAACTTTCCTATGTTTTCAATTCAATTGAATTATTTTCAGTTAAAGGGATAATACAATTAAAACGCTTAATGCTAAGACAAGTAACCGAGAGAGGTGAAACCTTCACATCAAATAAATGAATAAGATGCATCTACTCAAAGTATCTGAAAAACTAAAACACCGTTTTAAAAAGATAAGGATCAACATTCATTCATTCTACACTGTATCGCACACACAAAGACATTTATATATATTTTCAGTCAAATTAATTGTGAACAATTCACAAATGGACTAATGAACCAAATAATAAACAAAGCATGCTGACATTTACCTAGTTGAGACGTTTTTCTTAACAGCCCTGGTAGGGAAGGGCGGACGACTGTTAAATAACACCAATGTTAGAAAAAAAAAAGAAAAGAAAAGGGGAACAAAAAGAGCAGATTCAGAAACACCAGTTATATGTTACCTTCACACTCTCCTCTCACAACATCAAGACAAACACATAGACTTACACACTTATTTTATTTTTTTTAGGCAGCCAGCATGGCCTGTGAGGAATAGATTTACTGTATTTACACTCCTCTCAGGCAATTTATTAACATGTGGTCAATAAAATCAATAATACTTTTATAGTTTCACTTCACTAATACCACTGTGTTTTTTTCCTGATGGATGTTAAAAAGGTGCTGTAACATCAAAAAATAAATTAATAAAAATAACAGAAACTGTTTCCGTATGAGATGCAATAATAAAACATAACTACATCCAAGCTGTAACAGTAAGCAGGAGAGAATGCTCTGGTTACTAACATAACCTCGGTTCCCTGAGATAAGGGAACAAGCATTGCGTCGCTGACGCTTGTGGGGAAAAGTCCTGTTTTACTCTGATACTGAAGCCTGATTTGATAACGTTTGTGTAGCTGCACAGACCAATGGCGCTCTAGCCTGCCAGAATGGGAGGAGCCATATGGGTATATATGCCGGCTCAGAGCGCCATATCATCAGAATCACTCGACTGAAGCGATAGCCATCGATTCGCGTGCTGCTCGGGAACTGAGGTTACTTTAGTAACCGGAGCGTTCCCTATCGAACGGTCTTTCCTGTTGCGTCGCTGATGCTTAAGTCGAAGCAGAACTAAGCCTGCTCCCAGCACACAGAGAGGGCTAGCAAGCTTGAGCAACAAAGAGACCCTAGTTATCCATTCAGAGGTCTACTTCATATAATCCCATTCACTGCAGGGAAAAAAAAGGGAATTGCACTGACAAAATACACGCCTGCATAGCAGGGACTTCTAGATTAACGAAGGTAGACAGCGATGACCACCTGGTGGCCACAGAAATCTCCCCAATAGAAATCCCACTGGACCACACCCAGGAGAAGGCAAGAATGGGCCCTCACACCAATAGGACACTGACTGCCAGCCGCTTCATAAGCGAGAGCAATAGCATCCACTATCCAGCAGGACAATCTCTGCTTTGTAACAGGCAGCTCCTTTAAGTGGCCTCCAAAGCATACAAAGAGCTGCTCAGATTGTCTGAACAATCTAGAATGCTCAACATATACCCTGAGTGCCCTAACAGGACACAAGAAGTTAGGACCCTGTTCACCATCCGCCACAGGGAGGGCTAACAGAGAAATAACCTGGGCTCTGAATGGCGTTGAGAGCACCTTAGGTACATACCCACTTCTGGGCTGGAGAACAACCTTACAGTCGTTAGGCCCAAACTCAAGACAGGAAGCGCTGAAAGACAACGCTTGCAAGTCACCAACTCGCTTGACCGAAGCTAGGGCCAACAGCAGAGCTGTTTTGAGGGACATGGGCCGCAAATCAACCATCTGAAGTGGCTCAAAAAGAGGGCCCTTAGGACTATAGATAAGTCCCATGTTGGTATAGTCTTAAGGGCTTTTCACGCGAAAATTCGGCACGATGACTCTTTTGAATTGAAACAATAGATCCCTATGGGGCTATTCACACCAGGTGCAATCATCCGCAGCACCAAAAAGCGAAGTTTTTTTTTTCGCCCTGTGTGTCTATTTTTTTCCCCATTGCTCCGCAATGAAATGGGCCGTCCAATCAGATTTGAGCTTAGATCACGTGCGTGGAGCTGCTGCTGTTGCATAAAAAGGCAAAGAGTGGTGGCGCTGTTTCGAAAACCAGTGTAGCCTAAACAAACACCGAATAAGAGTATTCTGAGCGATTCCGAGAGAGAAGAGAGTGGATGCCGAGTTCTTGTTATCTTTGGTATCTGAGAACAGATTTATTCTCACATGTTCTTAAATATAATTTCTATTAATTCTCCACTGAATTATGTGATCTGGAGTGTCCGTTTTCTTCCACGTGTGCGAGTGTTATGAGTCAGAGCGCGTTAACTCTCTAGATCTTCCGTATTAAAAAAAATCGAGTGATATATATTTCTAATTCTACACATGAAATATGAAAGCAAATAGACATATGATTATAACGATATATTTTCTGTATGTTTTGTATGCAGCTCATGGTATTTTTAACAATAAAGGATGCTTATGACTAAGCAGTGTGGTGTTATTAAATATACAAAGAATGCTTGTCTGCCTATTATAGAATCAAAATCAACTATAGATCACAATCGGAAGTTATTTCAAGCACTCGATGATGGTTTAAAGTGGGTTTTAAGCAAAAACGTTAATAACACATAAATTTTCAGATGTAGCTTAATGTTACTTCTGTTTTATATTTTAAGATGTTTTCTTGTAAGCATTATAGATAGTTTGTGTTTCTGGCATAGAACCAAACATTATTTAGGCTATCTTAATTTAATGCTGTATATTGAGCAGCGGATGATGTTAAATCCATATACGAGACACATATCTGAGGAAAAATGCATTGTTGGTCGGCGCCACCTAGTATGCAGGTGTGAATTAGCAGAAGGTGATCAATCGTTTCGCGCTTGGTGTGAAAGCAACGTTCGTCTGCGATTCACTTCACTTTTTCGCATCACACTCAGTGTGAAACAGCCTTTAGGGCGAGGTGGGTTCAACCTGCGAGCACCTCTTAAGGACTCTTTGCAGTGAATCATTCTCTCGCCAGCCACGAGAGAATGATTCACTGTGATGGCTGCTACATAAACTTTGAGTGTGGAAGGGGAACACCCCTTATCCAACCACTCCTGAAGGAAGGTGAGCACGTTGGACACGTCACAGGAAATCGGGTCCAGGCTTCGTGCTGAACACCAGTCACAGAAGACCGACCATTTTTGGGCATAAAGACATCTTGTAGATGGAGCTCTAGCCCCTAAAATGGTATTGGTGATTCACGGGGGGAGTTGGCTAGACTCCCGTTGAGGAGCCAATCATGAAGGTTCCACAGCTGCGGCTGGGGGTACCAGATCATGCCCCTCGCTTGCGAGAGAAGGTCTCTCCTCAGTATCGGCCATGAGGCTGCAGACAGCAGCTCCAGAAACCATGTCTGGTTTCTCCAAAGCAGGGCTACCAAGAGGAGAGAGCATGTCGTTTCCCTGACCCACCTGATAACCTGAGGAATCAGGGCGATCGGAGGGAAGGCGTAAAGATGGGTGTTGGGCCAATCGTGGGCCAGAGCATCCCGCTGTCTTAAAGTAAATTAGGCAGTGATAGTTGTCTTCTGAGGCAAAGAGGTTCACCTTTGCCTTGCCGAAGACCGACCAAATCATTTGAACTGACTGAGGGTGTAACCTCCACTCCCCTGGAGTTACATTGTCTCTGGACAACATATCTGCTCCTTGATTCAATTTGCCTGGCACATGAACCGCTTGTAATGAGAGGAGTTTGTTTTGTTCCCAAAACAGAAGATGTTGAGTCCTCCTGTACAGGGGACGTGACCTGAAACCGCCTTGGTGATTTATATAAGCTACCACTGTCATGTTGTCCGAGCAGACCAGGACGTGGTGCCCCCTCAAGGCCAGCAGGAAAGTTTTCAAGGCCAGACAAACCGCCATCATTTCGAGGCAGTTGATATGTAGGTGTTGCTTGTGGATCGACCAGGAGCCGAACGCCAGATTGCCCACGTACAGAGCGCCTCAATCCGAGTTGGAGGCATCTTTTGTGACCACTTTCCGTCTGGAGATCAAACCCAGCTCAACGCCTAATAGGAACAGAGGAGAGGTTGTCCAGGGGGCCACAGCTCTGAGACAGCAATGAGTTACCCTGATATAACACCGGCCCAGGTGCCAAGCGTGGGATGGAACGCGAGCTTTGAGCCAAAACTGAAGGGGCCGCATTTGAAGCAGGCCATATGGAACCACAGAGGACTTTCCAAGCCATCAGGCTTGTGGCAAGTGGTTCTATTTTAACTAGTGACAGATTGCTGTGTGTGAAAGGGGAACTGACACTTGAGATAAAAGGGAGAGGAAATTAGCTCTTCTGAGTATTTGGGTCCGCTATCACAGCGGTAGTTTGTTGGGACACACGCTGAGCATGCAAGACGTGTCCCGTTGACAAAACTCCATCGCTCAGAGGGATTCGAAGAGATGGAGAACAATCGCAAGCTTTCTTAAAGGGAGTTCCAGCCAAAGCGAGAACGAGCCCTTTCCTCTTCCTCTCTGCTCTCTGATCAGGACGGCTTCTGAGGCTCCGGTTCCAGCACTACACTTGGGCCTTGGGCGAGACTGGGGAATCGAGGAAGGCCATTTTCTCTGCATCTCTGATCTCCGTTAAATTGAGCCACAGGTGGCGCTCCAACACCACCAGGTTGGCCATGACCTTGCTGATTGCTTGAGCGGTTGCCTTTGTAGCGCGCAGGGCCAAGTCAGTCACCGTGCGCAGCTCGGTGAAGGCGTTAGGATCCCGGCCAGACTCATCCATATCCCGAAGTTTGGCCTGAAACACTTGAAGCACCGACATCGTATGCAGGGCTGAGCCGGCCTGGTCAGCCGCTGCATAAGCCCTGTTGGCGATGGAGGACGTCAGCCTGCAGGGCTTAGATGGTTGCGTCGCCGCCTTAAGACCTCGCGAGGACGGAGGGCAGAGGTGAGCAGCCACTGCTTCTTCAAAAGAAGGGAGCTTGGTGTACCCCTTCTCTTCAGCGCGTGGTGAGAGCAGCAGCAGTGGATGGGTTAACACGCACCGAGTAGGGGGCCTGCCATGGCTTGGTGAGCTCTTCTTGGACTGGAGGCAAAAACGGAGCTGGCCGCTGACGATGTCCTCATCGAGGAGGCCGTAGGCGGGCTCTTCTGGGGCCATCCATTCAAGGCCGAGCTCTTCAACAGCCCTCATCAGAACCCAGATCAGCTCAGAGTCCACACTCGGCCAGGCAAACTGGGACAGAGAGGGGGCTTCAGGCTCCTCTCCCGGAACACGGCCACTCATCAGCATCGGACGCCATCAAGGACATCGAGTCATTGACTGCAACCTCTTCCTCGGACACACCGAAAGAAACCAAGCCGCTCTCAGCCGATGAGGGGCGTTGTTCTTCCCGCGTGAAGCACACCGGCGAGATGAGGCGTCGTGGGGAGAGTGGGGCATGCGGGCGCTGGGCCGACGTGAGCTCGCTTGAGCCTAGAGGATGGGACCCGCTGCTCCGCTGTTTCTTTCTCTTGAGAGAGAAAGGAAACGGGAGAGCAGGGCGGGGAGGACTGCCTTCTTGGAAAAAGGCGATCCGTGGGCGGAGACAGGTGAGACTCATGCGCTTTCAATGAGGACACGAGCCATCAGTGAACGCAGCCTCTGTGTGAGTGCTGCCCAGACAAGCGACTGGATGTCTGGATGCTTCAGCTGCCGGGGCTCTTTGACAGTGATGAGCAGGTGAGCGTCTTCCTTTTCTCCTTCTTCTTCTGCTTCGTTGCAGTGTCAGCGAAGAGATGGTGTCGTCGCTGAAGGAGAAGATTCTGAAGATATGGTGCTCTGAGATGGCTTTAATAGCCATATGGCTCCTCCCATTCTGGCATGCTAGAGCACCCTTGGTTTGTTCAGGTACACAAACATTATCAAATCAGGCTTCAGTATCAGAGTAAAACAGGAGTTTTCCCCATAAGTGCAAGTGACACATCGGGAGAGAGACCATTCAATAGGGAACCCTCTTTTAAAGGTGGGGTATGTATTTTTTCAAAAACGCTTTAGAAAACTGAGTCAGGCCCAGGTCCAAAACAAACTTGTAGCCAATCAGCAGTAAGGGGCATGTCTACTCATGATGCAGAGGAGAGAGCTCTCATCAGTGCACATGACAGACATTAGCCGAGCCGAGCGGATAGAGATGGCGGATAAAAAACAAAAGAGGAAAATGTCTGTGGAACAAAAGAAGGCTTACACCGGACCCGACAGTTGTCCTGTCGGGGATTTGTTGTGTTGCGGTGCAGCATCCAGTGTAGACCGCATCACTGATTATTAGAGGTGGGAGAAAAAATCGTTTCACCTAACTATCGCGATTCTTTTTAAAACGATTTAAAAATCGATTGGTTTACCTCAGAATCGATTTTTATTTCATTATTTTATTTTTCCTAAGAGGTGGTGGGGAGAAGTTAGCGCTTTGTAATTCCAGCAGAAGGCGAAATGTATAGGTGTGTTCGACTTGAAGCAGCACCGCGCAGACGATCAGCGTATCAGCGTATGACATCAAAGTACCTCGAGAGCGATTCGAAAGCATGTAGAGCATCTGCTCTCTGTAGCTCTCGCAGTGCTTTGATGTCACACAACAATTGTTCTGCGTGCGCAGTGCCGCTGCATTAGATGACGTCATATACGTTTAAAGCCGGCGCGAGAAAACAAAACCATGGCGGAGGCAGAGGATCAAACCTCTTCCAGAATTCTTTCTGCACCTTCACGTTTTGAATCCCAACTGCCGGGAAAACATGACTAAACATGACTGAAACGGTATGCAAAGTAACATAGCACGCTATTTTATTTCAGAAAGTATTTTTTTCTACTCATTTTGTTGAACGTTTGACTATTAGATTCATGTGCAAGTTCAGGGTTTTGGTACTTTAAAGTTTCATGGTTCAAGGTGCTTTAAATATGCACTGTGTATGTGTATGCTCCTGAAATAAAAGTTTAGAAAGATGTGATGCATTGTTTTTGTTAATATGACTCATCATATGTTTCTTTCAAGGGTATAGTTAACTATTTTCCATTGTCTAGTCTTTAATAAGCAAACAAAAATCACAATAAATTGTAATATCGAATCGCAATAGTGACTGCTAAGATGTGTGTTTTTTTTTTTATTGTGACAGTCTGTATATTAAGTGTATCATTCAACTTTTTCCCATGGTCTAGAGTTAAAAACAAAAATCGCAACACATAGCAATATCGAATCGCAATACTTGTAGAATCGAAATTCTTGAAAAAATCGCAATACATATCATATCGGCACCCAAGTATCGTGATAGTATCGAATCGGGAGGTAGGTGTATCGTCCCATCCCTACTGATTATAATGAGTTCTATAGTATTTTGTCGTCACGCGCCGCTTGCGTCCTGTGTAGACATGGTGTTACGATAAGACAAGAAGTAGGACCCATGTAATTATCGGATCAGCTTTCCAGTGCTGGAGAGAACTCAAGGAGCGGGAAGGCCTGCAATCGGACGCCGAGGTTGCTTTGTTTCTTCTCGATAGGTGAGTAACATTGGTTTTGCTTTGTTTCACAGTTCTAATCGTTGCCATACGTATGTGTGGGGCAGAGCTGTCAAAATAGGGGCGAGACCCTTTTGGGGCAGGGGTGTGTTTTGGTGATTTCAAATGTCAACATTGGCTACCAGAAATCACTTACCCCACCTTTAAAGCTAAGGTTTGTATTATAGCCTGTATTTCTCAATGGCAATGAGGTGCACTTACTGCAAATGAATCATGACATATAGTCTTCTACTAGTGAAGCTCACACTGCAGGGTCATACTAATCAAGATTTGATATCAGTCTTGATTCAGTCTTCTGTCTGCTGTGTTTAATGCATTAATTTGCAGACTGTTGACCTCTGCACTGGCTGTGATTGGCATCTCTGGATCTGTGCTTGATTGGTTCTTATCTTACTTGGATAAAAATTCCTACAGAGTCAATTGGAAAGGGTCAGTCTCGGTACTCTGTGCTCTCAGGGATTTTAGAGGAATGAACCAACCACTTATACTGTATTCACTTATACTGTGTACCTCATCATAAGTGTGCAAGTTTACTAGTAAACATTATTGAATCTTTGTGAATGGAATCAATATGATTATTATTGTGGACACTTGGGCTTTGTTTTGCATTTATCTCACATTTAAAGAAACAGTTCACGCAAAAATTAAAATTGGCTAAAATAATTTACTCACACTCACACCATTCAAGATGTAGATGAGTTTGTTTCTTCATCAGAACAGATTTGGAAAAATTTACCTTTAAGTTACTTGCTCACCAATGGATCCTCTGCAGTGAATGGGTGCCATCAGAATGAGAGTCCAAATAGCTGATAAAAACATCACAATAATCCACAAGCTTCCACCAATAATCCACCAAACTGTGCTTGATCTGTGCATATTTCTCTCCTGATTCAGACGAGATTACTTTTTCCACTGGAGAAAGCAATATAATGGAGACTCATATTGTAGGCAGAAGCAAGAGTTTAAAGTTAGAACATGCAGCTTTTCACTTCACAAGATGTAAACTGATGAACTGAAGTGGTGTGGATTAATTGTGGATTATTGTGATGTTTTTATCAGCTGTTTGGACTCTCATTCTGATGGCACCCATTCACTGCAGAGGATCCAATAGTGAGCAAGTGATGTAATGCTAAATTACTCCAAATCTGTTCTGATAAAGAAACAAACTCAATCCCCATCTTGGATGACCAGAGGGTGAATAAGTGTTCATTTTTGGGTCAACTATTCCTTTAAGGATGTTATTACACATTTGTGTATTCTTAAACAACTTCAGTTGATACAAGTATTTCACATATCAGCATTCACAAAGAAGAATATCTGACTAAACAATTTTAGAGAGAAACAGAGGTTTTTCACACCTCTTGTCTGCAACGTCTGCAGAAATGGTGTGTAAACCGCTGGTTCTCCTATCGTATCTTGACTCAAAGCATTTGAGAACAATTAGGCTTTGACTCTTCAGTTTCAGCCATCTCACATTTATCAAACCACATTTATTCAATTACAGTGTTCATACATCTTATCAGTACTACATCTACAGTCAAGTCACCTTTATTTATATAGCGCTTTTGACAATACAGATTGTGTCAAAGCAGCTTTACAGTATCAAATAGGAAAATAGTGTGTCAATAATGCAAAAGGACGATACACTCATTTTTCAGTTAAAGGCATTATTGAATTCTGTGATGTTATCGTCCAGCTCAGTTCAGTTTAAAGGGGTCATCGGATGCCCATTTTAAAATTTCTCAATGGTAGTATAATACAACACCCTTTTTACCTTGTCAAAATCAGCTCTGCAGACATCAACCCGTTTTGTTGCATGTTGCTTTAAATGCAAATGAACTCTGCTCACCTCGCCCCTCTCTTCTGTGGGGTGACAAGCCATGCTCTGAGAGTCTGTTTACTTTAGCCGCAAAACTTGCTAACTTGCACGTTATCAGGAAAGGCGATTGCAAAGATTCATAAAAACCCCTTATACTCACTTCTTCTGGAGGTGAAGCTGGATCACGAATGATTCGCGCAAACATGGACACATTTAGGTAGATCGGGGGAAGCATTCCCTTCAAAAACAAACGTACTCCACTGCGTCTTCAACTGCTCAGATGTCGGGAGTAAATGACGACTACTATGTTCATTATTACATCCAACAACAAAACACCTCAATCGCTTAAGAGCCATTCTTCAAAACCAGCACAAATTTATTTCAAAGTTCCCAGGGTGCACTCAAAACTTGGTCCAACAATTCTTGAGCTAAGACCTGAGAAGCCAAACAATAGCTTGCTTGAGTTTTTCAAAATAAAACTGAGGATTAAATAAGATTATGATTTTAAATAATTGAAAATAATGAATTCAAATTAAAGTGACCCATACTCAGAATTTGTGCTCCAAATTTATCCAAATGATGAGCAGTTGGGGGTTTGGTGCCTTGCTCAAGGGATTCACCTCAGTCGTGGTATTGTACAAGCTGTACAATCACTCCCCCCACCTACAATCCCTGCCGGACCTGAGACTCAAACCCGTGACCTTTGGGTTACGAGGCCGACTCGCTAACCATTAGGCCACGACTGCCCCATTTTGCCCTGATTCGCACTTAATAGTAAGAAAGAAATCTCTGACAAACCTTCAACAAAACTGTTACAGACAGGCATTTTTTTCCCTCCTTGAATCCTCAAGAGCAATGAGGTTTGGCTACTGGTTTCATCCAGCCATTGATCATACCAGTGAAAACTCTTTATATGATTAGATTCATTTATTTCGAAGCTCACTTTCGGTTTGCCAAGGGCCACTTTCTATTTAGCATCTAGTGTTTTTGTTATTTTTTTAATGTGTTCATCCAAGCAGCCATCAAAAAAGCTACAGTACCCTGGCACACCAGAAATCCACTTTGAATTAGTATTCAGTTGTATTTGACCCATTTATAATGACCAAACTTTCTTAATGGCATTAATAACAACTTATGTTCAAAATATGACTTATAACCTTGGTTACTAGTGCCACACAGCATCAGATCTTGGTTTAGTCCCGATTGTGATCTAGGCCATGACCACTTGCTGTGGAATATGGGTTAACCCATTTACACCAACAGCGTAGCTGAGTCCGACCCAGATGTTACATCAGTTGTAAAGTCCTTCGTTCTGACAGGCCTGTGGTCTGAAAACAAACTTTACTATGAGCAATGCAAGATGTGGTAACAGTTCACACAAAAATGAAAAAAAAAAAATAAATAAAAATAATACATTTTATCCTTGTGTCAGTTAAAACCTTTATCATCTGCTCATTACACAAAGAAAATGAATAAGAGAATGAAAGGAAATTAAAATTAAAAAAGTCATATGGATAACTTTATGATACATTTATTTATGCTGCGTCTTTGTCAAGTTGGTATGTTGGTTTGTGTTCCACAAGAAGGAATAAAATCATATGGGATGACATGAGGGTGAGCAAATGATGACAGATATTTCATTTTTGGCTGAACTATTTCTTTAACACGCCACTGGATTGATTGCTAGGCTGTGTTGAGCGCACTGCTGCAGGCGGGCTTGTTATTTTGCATTCTGTGCTGCAATTTATGACCCACGTACAGGTCACTGAGTGCAGCGGCAGCGAAGGGAGAAACTTGCAGTCTGTCTTAAATGCCTGCCAAGCTGCATCTCAATGCTACAGCAGTCCCTGCACCAGCAAGAGGTGACACAGGACCCCAGGGGGTAAAACGCATGCATGAGATTGTGTTTTTCTCCTATTAAAGGATGCTATCAATACATATTTTTATTGATTTTGCTTTATTTCATCTATGTTCAAGTAAATTAATAACACCCAAAATCAGAATTTTCATAATGTATTCACCCATGTATCGTACCAAACTCCTGACTTGCTTTCTTCTGTGGAACACAAAATAATGATTTTGAAGAAATACTGTGTACTCATCACACTTGAGAGAAAAGAAAGAGACTTTTTTTTCTTGAAATTCTGCATTTACATCTCATGGTTCAGTTTATACTGTATCTCAGAAGCCTTTTTTTTTTTTTCCTTCTTAGAACTGTGAATGTCATAATGAATTCAGAGGTTACATCTCACAATTCTGTGTGTGTGTGTGTGTGTGTTTTTATTTTATTTTATTTTATTTATTTTTTAATGGAATAAAAATAATAATTTGCAAATTCTCACGCTTTTGACTTTTTTCTTGAAATTTCTAGTTTATATCACTCAATTCTGACATTTCTTCTCAGAATTCCAAGTTTATGTTTTACAATTCTGAGTTTATATCTCGTACTTCTGACTTTTTTTTTCAGAATTCTGAATTTACATCTTGCAATTCTGCATTTATATCACAATTCTGAATTTACATCTTGCAATTCTGACTTTTTTCTTAGAACTGCAAGTTAATATTTCACAATTCTGAGTTTATATCTCACAATTCTGACTTCTTCCTTAGAATTGCAAGAAACAACGTCTGAATTGTGAGATGTAAACTGCGAGATAAAAAGACGCAATTAACACAATTACCTATTGATAGTATTAGTGATGAATGAAGTACAGCTCACACACAAGTCACTTTCAAACCAAGCAGCCGAGCTTTGGACAACACTGAATTCACTGACCAACTTGAACATGAAATCTTGCCAGAACAATGCTAAGTGTTTTATTTATTTATTTTAAATTAAATTGAATTTAGATTGAAATACATAGAACAATGGTAGAAAACAGGCTTATAATATTAATTTCTACCATATGGCGTAAACTTTATGATGTTATGGGTTGTAACAAATCCCAATCTTAGGGTTGTTAATGCATAAGCTAACATAAGCTAAACTAACAAGCTAATAACAACCCTGGTCTATCACGATAATATGATGTGGTCCCTCAGCCTCATATAGTGGAATAGCGCTGGTATCCTGAGGCTCATGAATATTAATAACGTAATGAGACGTTCAAACAGCACTAAACGATTGGCTGAGAAGGTGCTATACGGCTGATGAATTTACGAATTCTACTATGGGGAAGGATTGAGCTTATGTTTATTAAATAGGTGGTGTGAAGCAATATGGCCTTATTAATATTCATACACTGCACTTTCGTCATAATACAACTGGTAACATTGCACGCGGATGAAGGGCAGGTGTTTATTGCGCCTCGTGACCTGTCATTAATTCACCTCTGCAATGGGATCCCCGAGTGCATGACTGAGGAGTGCTCGATGACTTGTCGCCTCTCAGACCATAGCCACAGAAAATCTTCTGCTTTATGACTAATTAACAATAATGGACGTGTCTAAATTAACAGTCTAATGAACCTTCTCTTTTTTTTTTGCGCCGCCCCTTTCCTCACTTCCGGTACAGCGGACCACGCCCCATGTTTGTTTGCAGTTCTTGATTTATTTGTATTTCTGTTTTAAATTCCTTTTTGGTTGTGTCACCTTCCACAGCTAATATTAACATTGTCACAAGTTTTACTAACAGGAAACTACAATTATTAATTTTTGTAAGACATTCTGTCAAGTCTAGAGGTCTTGTTTGCAATTCTGGCAGGTGCCACACAAGTAGGCTATAGTATGTATGTTTAAATGGTTTTATTTTAAAGAACTGCCTGATAAATTAAAACTTAAAAAGCAAGGTATCAGCACTAGTGAAAAAGTTTGTGATGTATTCTGCATGTTTAATTCACAATGAGTGGTCTGAATTTATTTTTCTGTGATGTTCTTGTCATTTCAGTGCACGGCTGTAAAAACTGAATAATACTGTCCTATTTGGAGCATCAAGGTAAAATGGATACCTCAACTTGATTTATCTTCAAACTGGCCTTTTCTGGTGTTAGAACAACGGGCCAAACCAACCAACTGGCATAAAAACTGCACTGCATTGCCTTGAAATAATTTATAAAATTTCAGTCTTTACAATTAATCCAGAAAGCGGCAGCAAGATTAATTTTTAATGAACCGAAAAAGAGTGCACGTCACACCTCTGTTCATCAAATTGCACTGGCTACCAATAGCTGCTCGCGTAAAATTCAAGGCATTAATGTTTGCCTACAAAACCACCCCTGCACCCCTTTACCTGAATTCATTACTTCAGACTTATGTGTCCTCTAGAAGCTTGCATTCTGCAAGTGAACGTCGCTTTATTGAGCCATCCCAAAGAGGCACAAAATCACTTTCACAGACTTAAATGAACTGTTCCCTTCTGGTGGAATGACCTGCCCAACTTAATCCAAGCAGCTGAGTCCATAGCCATCTTCAAAAATCGGCTAAAAACACATCTCTTCCATCTTTATTTGACCCTCTAACTCTAGCACTCTCTATTCTAATTCTGTTCTTTAAAAAAAAACTTGTCCCTTTTAGACTTGCACTCTATTCATTTACTAACTGCTTGTTCTCTAAAAACAAAAACAAACAAACAAAAAAAAACTAACACTAGCTTCTCTAATCTTTTTGTTTTCTATCTATTTGTTTTATTTTTATTTATTATACAATTAACAAAAGAAAAAATGCCTCTAACATTAGCTTGCTCTATTCTTTTTCTATTCTATCTGTTTTCTTTTTATTTATTATATAATTAAAAAAAAAAACCTTTGCAATGTACTGCGTTTAGCTAACTGAGGCTTGTTATAGCACTTGCATATCATTGCTCTTTTGTTGATTTTGATTTTGATTGCTTCCATTGTCCTCATTTGTAAGTCGCTTTGGGTAAAAGCGTCTGCTAAATGACTAAAATGTAAATAATGAAATAAATGATGATTTAAAGATCCTGGCAGACCAGAAGACCTGCTGAACTTGTAATTGTCACAAAGTCTTAACCTAAAACTCTATAGCAGCTGTTTTTACGCATTTTAATTACTTCAATCTAAACATAATTGTTTGTATGATTCCTAATTAAGTTATTTTTTTTTAATTAATCAAGGTATTATTTTATTCTATTGTTCTCCACTGAAAAGTTGAATGCAATTAGTTTAGCCATTATGCCAAAAAGGATGACGCTATTAAACACGTTTTATTTGATACAGTTATCATACTGCACCCCCTGGTGTTTGAAAACTGTGCTGTGATTAGAGCATTGTAATTAGTTGAATACCTTACAAGATACATAATTAAGGCAGACTTTGAAACAGCATGTGTTGTTTAAATAGTGATATATATTATTATCACGGTGAAATAAAGTACTCTGCTTACTTGTCTGCTTATCTCTCTGCTTATCCATGAACACTTCACATAGTACAATAGTAACAAGCCATATATTCTTTTCAAATATGGTCTTTACATGTAAACTGCATTATTTCTAATTGAATACAGCTGGCAATTTCTATTCAAATTTGAATATGATCGCATCTAATAACTGTATGATATTGATTTGTGCTGTCACTTGCACTTCTGAACACTCACTTCACAAGTTGCAATAAACTTTAATCCTTGAATAAGAGCAAGATTAATAGTTGAATATTGACTGAATGGGACCTAACAAAAAAGGAATGTGAAAACGGAATTCTTCCAACAGTAAAGAAATATATATATATTTTTATATAGTATTATAGAAAACTCTCCTTGATAGAGGATCAGTTTTCTAAAAAGCTCACTATAGATAAAATCATCAGTTCAAAAAGAATGAATAATTGAATAATGAATAAGTAATTGTGATCTTTAATCTTAAAACAATCAACTATGGTCTTGTGTAAAAGCAATTTTTATCTACAGAAAATTCCTAAAATTACTGTGTGTCTCTCTTTGCCCCAGTACACTACCAGTTTAATAACACTGTGTTAGTGTGCGTACCAGTCTTCTTCCTCTGCTGATATAGGAACAGGAACCAGGGCTGTGGTATATTTGTGGCCACAGATCGCACACACGAGAAGTTCTTTTCCTGCTGTTTTACAACTTCAAAAACTCAACAGATATCATCATTAAAAAAACAAAAAAAAAAAAAAAAAAAAAGCAAGAGTTTTACACATAATGAAATAAACAGCACTTCTGAAAAAATGTTTTAAATAATGTACAGTCACAGGAGATGAAGACTACAGTCAAATTTTAAGTCTAATAAGTTTTTTTGTTGTTGTTGTTTGGTTTAAAGACAATGTTAAACCAAAAATGAACATTCTGCAATCATGTACTTACCCTCCACTTGTTCCAAACCTGCTGTTCTTTTTCAGAATGTTTGTAACCAAACTGTTGAGATAGCCATTGACTTGTATAGTTTTTTTTTTCATAGGACGTCAATGACTACCATCAACTGTTTAGTTATACCAACATTTTTCAGAATATGTTCTTTTGTGTTCAACAGAAGAAAGAAACTCATGCAGATTGGAAATAACTTGCCGGTAAATTTTATTTTTTGGGTGAACTAACCCTTTAACGTGAAGCGGGTCGCCTCATGTGGGCAGACATCTTTTACTAGTGAAATGAATGAATGAGTGTTTTTTTTTTTTTTTTTTTTTTTTTTTTTATAATGGCACAACTGAAAATATGTTTATATGCTTTTTGTGGGTGTGGGCTATATAATGAATAATAATTACTTTTATATTTCACATGTACTAAACTCCAAATTTATGTATATATATAAAAAAAAATCTGCCACGGTGTGTGTGTGTGTGTGTATATATATATACACACACACACAGACTACATATAGGCTATACACACCCTGGCAGCTGAATTTCACCGCGCTACACAACATGCCTTTACATCTGTAATCTAGCGCAAGTCTCGCCCCTCCTTCCTCTTAGATAATGCAGCGACGCATTTACCGTAATTAAATTACAGGAGCGCACACTAAACGTTTTGTTACAAGTGGTAGTCATTATGCAATAAACTCAAAATAATATGCTAGACAAAAGTAGTGCGTAACTGGATATAACTGGCAATAACTGAGTGGGCATAATCTACTAAAGAGTTTAAATGAATCGGCTCATTTGTGCGCGCTACTCGACCGACGTCGGACACAAAAACCCATAAACTGCTCGAATAAATTAACTATTGAACGCTAAAGCCGCGTTTTACTCTGACGTCTTTCTCGTTTCTGGGTTATGTGCGCAAGACGTTTTCATATTTAGGGCAAAATGGCGTAGTGGTCGTCAGAGGGAAGATTCTTGATGTGCTTTTGGACCTCTTTACTCCAATGCGATTTGATGAAGTGGAATACGGTATTGCACACGGAGGGGTGTATACATCCACGATGCGTTTCGCGAGAAAGGGGTAACTGTTCGTTTCTAGGCAGTTGTTCTGGGGACCTCTGTATATTTAACACTATTTTGGGAGGCGGGAAGAGGAAGAATGAAAGAGGTCTTCCAACGGATCGGTCGTAAACATGAACGGTGCCCTCTACATTTCGTTTTTCCAAGGTCAGCTGGAGTCCGCACTGGAGCAGGTAGTGCAGCTCGCCGTTCAGGAAATCACCAAGACTGTTGGGGCCACTTTGAATTCAATGCTATTGGAAACTGCCACCAAAGAGCAAGAAAATCAGCGTTTAAGGGCGACCCTTCAGTCTCGTGGAAGGAACGGGAAAAGCAATGCGTCTAAGGGAAAAACAGCCACGAACGATGAAACAAAGCAACACACCCCCAGTCAAAGCCCTGAATGTGGCGTTCAGTCAGTAACGCTCAGGCGTGAACAGAAAGCGCGAGCAGTTGGTAAGGCTATTTGTGCGCAAACCGTGTTTTTATTGAATGGAAATGAACAAAACGTGTTGGGTATCTTGTTCAATAATCCGTGTTATTAAAACGCTCGTGTTTACAATGCAAATGTGACTCGATGGCTTGGTGCGCAGTGGCGAGGTCTATAAAAACAAGGGTATACACCATTTTGAACTGAAAGAGGAAGTCGTAATAAACTTGGTCTGTTTTTGCACCCATGGATTTCAATTCCCTAATTGTAGTTAAACGTCCCTGTATTTTAGAACGTGGCAGGAACGACCCTGTAGTTAAACCCAAACCATGCCCTGATGGAAAATCCAGCTTTAGATGGCAACTCTGTTTTAGAACGTGGTAGATGGTTTCTAGGTGGTCTAAGTTGGTCATTAGCTGGTTCCTAAAACCATCTTAACCAACTTTTTTCTTGCTGGTCCAAGATGGTCTACCAGTTAGCACCAAGTTATGACCGTCTTAAGCCGAACTAGAAACCATCTACCATGCGAAACACAACTACTAGAATACACTGAATTTTAGTCTTGTTTGATTTTATAAGTCTAACTTATTTATTTCCTTCAGTTCAGACAGTAATTAAGAAACTGGTCTTCAAAACTCACTTCTTATTTAAACCAATCATTTACTCTGTTGGAGGAAGTGTGCAAGTCTGCATAATTGTGCATGGGAGACTGTAGAGAAACAACGCATTGTTTTAGACTGAATGTTTTGTCTTTGTTGAGTGGAATTGTATGATTGAAGGAAGTTTTTGATGTCTGGTCTTTGAAATGAATCTTAGTCAGCAGTCTTCAGGCCTGTGTGGACATGTATACATAGACCTTTTAATGTTTGGAGTATGGCTGACTTGTTGTGACTGCTGCCAATGGCTGGTTTGGGTGATGACGCTTCTGTCGTTGAGCTGCTCCTTAGCGCTGCTTTTCATACTGCGGTGACGGTAGCCATGGGGAGGCTGCCTTTGCCTTGCATTTTGGCCAATGGAGGTGGTAAGAAAAGGCCACACCTCCCAGACCCTGAGGAGGGTATCCATGGTTGGGGCTTGAGGGGGGGAGTATCATGAGAGTCTTCATCCTAAGCAGAGGCTGCAGCCAAATCACAAAGGAGCCCAATGATCCACTTTGATGTCATAGCTTGGCGTGTCAACATGCACACAAAGAGTTTTAATTTAATTTGTTTGCAATAGATGCACCACTAGAATTTAATGGGGATATTTGATCTTGATTCATTTAAGTCATCATGGCAGTTAAATATGTTTTATAATTGTATCTGAATTGGTAAATCGTTATTATTTTCAATTGCAGCTTTTTTAAAGTCAGCACTAAGGCTCAACAGTAAGGATGGCCCTTTGGGGCCATTGTGAGAGGCTTTCAGCAGAATATAAAAACACATTGCAAAAAAATATATATAATTTTTTTTTTTATATTTGCTATAAATAATACTGTGTAACTTTCTGTCGTCATATTTTTGTAGTTAGGACAGAGACAATGTTGGTGAAAACATTATTGTTGAGCCCTGTGAAAGAAATCAAAATTGATTTTAATGTATTTTTTAATGCTTGTGAATGATTCATTTTAGTGCATATTATTAAAAAAAAAAAGTCTCTGAAACAACTTTTCTTTTTGATCAATGTCACAGAGCCCTGTTACTTTCCAGCCTCTCCTTGTCATATAGATCCAATCAACTGCGAAAGGATAAAGTCATCATGCCCTAAATTTATTTTTCTTGAATATTCTGTTTCATACTGCAATGCATCATATTACAGAAGTAAAATGGGTAGTGAATGGCATTTCATATTGCCTAGAAAGTGCTGCACATTTTCATCATTAAATGAACATTCTGCAATCATGTACTTAGTGTGAGACAGGTTGCAAATTACATAGTTTAAGAATGAAGAATGAATATTACAATATCATTTTCCAACATGGCTTGGTTTGTTCATATTTTATGCTTCGACAGTAAGGCTTTTAGGGACTTTCAGATGTGGTATTTCAGTTGTCTGATCAAAATGGGCTCCGTACAGTCAGGGAGGAATGCAGAGGACTGCATGCTGTGCATTTTAAAGGCTGTATTTCTGCAGGGAGGTGCATTTCATACAAGTTACAAGATAAGCGTCCAAATCAAAATTCAGACCTGCAGCACTTCCTTCTGATTTGAATACAAGCCACTGATGCCCTGTCACTATAAGTGCTGAGGTAATTGTGTTGATTTCTAACGATTCCTCTTCTGTCCTAAAATACAGATTTTTGGAGATGCCTAAACCTTTTAAAACCTCAAACTGAAATGTTCAGTATCACTTTGAAAGTCATACTTTGACAGTCTGTTGATAATTTGACAGTTTTGTGTTACGTTGGGTTTAAATTTAAAAAAGGATGCGCAGCTTGTGAACATGGTAAAGAGCATTATTATATCTGTCCATTAATTTGTTTTTTAATAAATGCATCAGTTTTGCAGGATTTTTAGTAAAAATCAATTTACTTGGTTTTGCAGTGTAAGCTTCCTAATGTGACCATCATACGTGTGTACATACAATATGGTAGTATGCAAATGTTATAGGTCAAGCTTAAAATACGGCATTCAATTTTATACAGTCCATCAGTTCCATTTCTGCATCAACGGATACGCATTTGTAGTGGCATTTTTCTTAGATTGCCTTCAGATCTTGACATAGCATAATTCATAGCTTTCAGTCACGTGGCCGGCTCGAAGAGCTGGAGGGCAAAACATCCATAGAACTGCAGCACAAGCCTGTCAATTTTCCATCTGTTTCACAGCCGCAAATATTTAGATCACCTCTCAAAAGAATAAAACATAGGTATGTGAACAAAATGCAAGTTTTGGCCATTTGCAATCCATATTAGACTCCCGCGACATTATTTCAATAATTAAACAGTGCGACAAAACACTTAAAGTGCCTTAATATGTTTAAAATAGTAATATCAAAATATCAAATTCAGTAATCTCTGTATAATGATGCATAGTTTACATAGGCAAGCAGATGAGGCTGGAATATGAACGCGATCCGCTTAATGGTTCAGTGTTTTCCTTCTAATGGTTTTCTATGGGAAACCATTTAACGTGAAACTTTGCACATTGCGTTTATATTCTGGCTTCATCGGATTCCCTGTACAAAATATACATCACCAATGAGGTGTTTAGTGAATTTCACCTTTTAATAGCTGCGTTTTACTACATTACTACTTAATGCAAACTGCGTAAAAATAACTGTCGGTCAGTGAAGCAAAGCTTCGTTTTGCCCTCCAGGTGGGAGTTCCTATAAGGGTGTGACGTCACGTGAAGACTATCAATTGAGGCTTTAAATCTGAACTTTTCTTGCAGAAAGTGGGGAGCGAAGCAAATTGGTGTGATTCTCATAAATGTCAGCCAGCGGCTTTATTTTGTGCCTTTCTCTGCGGTGTGTGGATGGCGTAGAGAGAGATTAGAGAACCTACAGGCAATAACTACCTGTTTGTGTCACAACAACTTTACAGACGGATTTTTCTGAGTAAATATATCATAATGTCCCCCATTTTGTCTCCATTTCCAGGTCAGTTAAAATCTGTTATGGAACATGTGCTGGAATTTGCTGTTTGTGAACTGACTAAAATCGTGGAAGACAGCTTTGACGACCTGCTCTCGGAGTTCACCAAGAAGGAGCGGGAAAACCAGATATTAAAAGAGCAGTTACAGGACAAGAACATAGTGGAGGACAGTGACGTGCTTGCTGTAGAAACGGAGGATCACGAAAATGACTCTGCCTCTCCAAGCAGTTCCAAAGCAGAAAAGCAAGAGTCGAAAGGCCTGCAGGACCAATCGCACAAAAAAGAGTGGGAAAAGGAAAAAACTGAAACCACAAATGGTACAAACTGTTTTATTGTCTATTAGTTGATAATTAGAATGTATGTACACTACCGTTCAAAAGTTTGGGGTCTGTAAGATGCTTTTGAAGAATGCTCACCCAGGCTGCATTTATTTGATCAAAAATACAGTAGCCTATAAACAGTAATATTGCAAAATATTATTAAATGTAAACAATTACGATTTTCAATTTTTTTTTTTTTTTTTTTTTTTTCCCAATTTGTTAGTTGCTTTTGTTTTGTTGATTTTGTGCGTTTATTGCCTTTTATTAGGACAGGGCAGTATTTTGTAATTTAGTCCTGTGATGCAAAGCTGAATTTTCAGCATTATTATTATTCCAGTCATCAGTGTTTATTATTTTATATATAAATATTATTAATCAATGCTGAAAACAGTTGTGCTGCTTAATTGCTGTGAAAAACTTTACATTTTCTTTATTTAAAGTAGTTTTTTCATAACGTTATAAAACCTTTAGTGTCACCTTTAATCAGCTGAATGCATCCCTCCTGAATAAAAGTATTAATTTCTTAAATTAAAAAATAAATAAATAAAACTTATTGACCCTGGAAGTGTAAAGTTGCATAGAACCACTTCTTTTTGTGGAAAGAAAGCAACAAAGTCTGTGTTGTTTTAGCGATCGGTTCACTAAACGAATTATGAAAATCAGGTAACTGTAAAAATCCTATTTGTTTGATGCAGTTCCCTAACTTTCAGGCTGGTTTAAGTTTTCAGATGGAGCATTAAGTTGTGGAAGATTCAGACTGCCATGATATGGCTTACTTTACTGTAACTCTTCATCATTCCTCTACCTGGCACCTGAAACGTCTCTGAATGAAGTTCACAATGTTCCTATATTGGTTATTGGTTATCAGGCTGGACGTGCAACTGTTGTCCATTGTTTGATTGGCTCCTATGATCAATAAAAAATGTACACAAATATTACTTTTAAATAAAATTCTGTTTAGTGCCCACTTTTCATGGGCAGAAATCAATTGCAGCAGGCTTTTGAGAATAAAATGCGATCTAATTTTTCATAGAAGGCATGTCTGTGCTAAAGAAATGACAGTGAGTTCATTTAAATATGGCTGGTGTGGAGCTAATGTTAAAAAGCTGATATAAAATGCTGAGTATTCAAAATAATATACCCAATGTCCAATAATACACCAAAATTTAATTTCCCCCTTTTATTAACGCATTATATTGGCACGCCTCAGTTTATTGTTCAACTGCGGACAGACCAGAAACAAAAGTACTTTATTGTTTTGCCATCTGTTCTTTGGGTTTCATTCAGAATTCTATTTTTAAGCTGTTATGTAAAAACACAGCACAACAGGCCAACGATTCGGCTCACAATAAACGTCTTGTTTTCAGACTGAAACTGCCTGCATTTCAGGTAATTATTGAATAAGGCCCAGGTGTTTGTACTGAAATATGGTTATGTTTTCGTGTTTTATAACAATTTTATTACATTCTAACTAGTTATTGTTATTACTGTCAAATGCAAAAATCACCTTTAAAATGTTGTTTACAAGTGAATTGCAACAAAACTTCTCGATCTTTGAATGCGAAATCGGCAAACAAAGGTCATTTGGTTTCCAATTTCCTTAAGTGTGTAACCCTACTTATTTAAATGAATGGAATCAATTAAACATGAAAAATAAGTAATTGTTTTTCATTTCCATCTCTATGATGTTTTTTTTTTCTTCCCCCCCAACAGAACCAGACAAGCAGACTGTCATTGCAGTGGCTCAGGACTGGGTGCCCATCCTGGACAAAGTCTTCGGGCAGAAGTGGTGCAGTGACCTCTGGCAGATCAAAGAGGTCACCACCAGTAAAGAGGAGTGCACTGGGCTGAGCTCGGGCTCGGTGACTGACATGGACAGCTTAATTAGGGAGACACTCATGCCGTCTTGCCTGGCCACTCAGAGGAAGCTGGATCTTGAGGTGGGCCAGCCGCCCTGGTTGCCACTTGATGATATGGAGGTCGTTTCTCTAACCTCTGAGACTCAAAGCGTTCCTGTCATCAGCTCCACAGGTAGGTGGAGCTGTGCTGATGATCTAGTACAGTCAGTGCTGGGTTGTAACTGATTACGTGTAATATGGTTTACATAGTCAAATTCCAAAAATGAAGTATTTGTAATTAGAATATATTACATTTTAAAATATGAATATTCAGGTTACTTTTTTATTGATTACATGATTACATGTAAACACAGCGGCAGTAAATTTATCAATTTATTGATTCTCCCTAGTTCTTTCTCTTTTAAGTTTTCCTTTCTAAAAGTCCTACTGTGTGTCATACCCATTTAGCTTTGGCTACATTCAGTCTATAATCAGACCATGTATAAAACAAATAATTATGCAAGTTACTGAACACTAGTGACGTATAGCTGTGAAACACAATGTCATATTCAGTGACCTTCACTTTTGAAGTCTGGACAAAAATATTTAAAACCTGAAAAAAATGTAGTTGTTTTCATTTTTGTTAATGTTTGTTCTTGCAACACAGAGATTCCCAAATGATTTTAACAGCCAAACTCCTTACAATAAAAGTTTAGTTAAGTTAATGTTTAGTTTAGTTAATGTGTAAATAATTTAGCAACACACAATTCACATGTTAAAGGCCCCGATATACTTCAAACGAAGTTCGTTCTCGTTCTTCGTTTGAGGGCAAAAAGAAGTTTGAAAAGGCTGAGCGACGGTATACTGTTTTCAAACATTCCAACACCCCCGCGCTGCTGGATGCGGGGTGTAGATTAATGTGAACATGTCGCGACGCTTGCGCGTATGTCCTAAACACAACAACGATACAATGATGGTGTATCTAGGTGTGAGACGAGTACCAATGGTCAGAATATTATAGACAAAAGAATAATGATTAGCAGCAGTTCAGAGTTTGCAATACAAAAGATCCATTTCCATAATCAGTCTTTAAGTGTGAATGGCTCATAGTCTGAAAACTTTAGCATGATGTAGAAAAAAATATTGGAGTCAGCTCAACACAAACCTGTTTGTTACTTTATTTGATTAGTGTTCATTTATTTTATTAAACTGCATAAATTATTACACCTTTCTGTATTTTACTTGGTGTCATGATTTGATAAAAAACAAAGGTTTATTATTTTATGTTCTTTTGGTATTTCATTTATTGTATACCTTTTAAATTTGCTTATTGAAAGAACAACAGCAGCAGTATGGTGTAACATTTATTTGAAATACATGTATTTGGTACTTGCTACCTTATATCTTTACTCTTTCCTTTCATTCTTTTCATGGCTTTGAAAAACTTGCATCTGATGTTTCTCTACATCACTTTTTGCATAACCCTGGGTCGTCGACACCAAGCTTCGATGCTTTCCCTGAATCTTTAAGGTCTCCGCGAGCGATCGTACTGGTGCGGATATATTTGTGGCAGCTCAGCTGTTCGACACAGTGTATTTATGTTGCTAGTGACTTGGAGATGTCGTTCACCTGCCTGACCTCCGTTGAATGAGAAACGAACCAGGGAAAAAATCTCATACGTCAAAGAAGGTGGAGTTCCAGAACACACCCACAGATTGCGTAATCGCCACGGACCAATAGTAGATCAATGGTGTTTAGGAGCCAAAACGAACTCCCCCCAAAAGTTCGCATTGGTGAGCTGCCAAAATGAACTCAAAACGAACTTAGTTTCGGCCTGATTTTGTTCGAAATGACGTCATAATCAGTTCGTTCTTTGATTTCGTTTGAAGTATATCGGGACTTTTACAGTTCTCTGATATCAGTTAATGGTCACATTGTCATGCTGGTAAACAAATAAAATGTTTGTATTTTTAGTGTTCATGTGTTTTAAAGGGGTCATATGATGCTATTTTAAAGATCATTATTTTGTGTATTTGGTGTAACAATATATTGACATGCTTTAATGTTCAAAAAACACATTATTTTTCAAATACTGTACATTTATTGTAGTTCCTCTATGCCCCGCCTCTCTCAAATGCATAGTTTTCTACAAAGCCCCTCCTTCCGACAAGCGCAGTCTGCTCTGATTGGCCAGCTGACACAGTGCATTGTGATTGGCCGAACACCACAAGCACGCGTTGGAAATGAAACGCCCCTCACCATAATCGCGAGCTTCAGCTTTCAAAGTAAATATCAACACGGTTAATAATGTCCTTAGTTTTACCATCAGTTCAAGCTCGAAAGGGCAACAGAGTCGCGTGACAGACACCGTGATGATGTAGTACACAAGCTGCGGTTAAGACAGCTGTCGTGCTATGATTCCTGACAGCCTGTTCAATCTGCTGTGATGTGACCCTGTTCCCCTCACACACACACACACACACACACACACACACATACATACACACACACAACGGGTTACTCTATGCTACGCAAAACTCCGCATTTGAACAGTCAATAGCAAATACTTAAACTAATAACAAGACACACTTACAGTCGCTGATTCAGAAGTCCAGATTGTCATTGAAAAGTCAGAATTAACCCATTATTTTTAAGGAATAGCCTTCGTGCACAGCCAGCCTTGTACTCTCTTAGGTTCACGAAACTGTCGTCCATAAAATGCGTTGCACAAATTCGAACATTTGGGTTGTGCTGTTCTGTTGTAAACAAATCTTGACAATGATTCCTAATTGCATCTACTTCCGGAAGGCCAAATAAAGTGCTTTTGCATTGAAACACAGATAATATTATTATTATTATTATTATTTATTTATTTTTTTTACATTTTTATGAATAAATTAATTTTTCATTAACTCACAAAACCACTGCGGTTCTTACATTAAGCCCATTTTGGGAAACCCTGGTGTAATGTAATGTTTAATGCATTTTATGATGATCTCTATATGTTATTTCTCTTAGCTTTTTTTAATGTTAATATGATATGTTTAATGGTAAGTGTAAAACAAATTAGATTAAAAAAGTAATCTAAAATGTAGTCAGAATACATAAAATGAGTAACCTAGATTGTTACTAACAGCAGTTTTCATTATGTAATTAGTAACAAACTACAATTTGTAAGTAATCTACCCAGTACTGAGTAGGGTTGTATTTTGAAATCGTACCTACTTTTTAAGTCACTGTCTTTGTAAATACAGGTGACGACTCTCAAATCAGATCCCCGTCAATGTTGCAAAGACTCCTGACGCTTCCTTCCCAGCTTCTTGAGGATGATGATGAGTCCATGGATGCTGTTCCCAGTCTGGAAGTGTCCACAGATCCGGCTGATTCACAAGTCGGTAAGGGCTCAAAGAGTGACCAGATGAATAAGAAAAAGGAAGAGGAGGATGAAGAACAGGAGGACGCCGAAGATGACGACGAGCCGGCGGACAGGACTGAGTTCCTGAAACACAAAGGTAGGAGAAAATCCCATGCTTGCAAAGAGTGCGGCAGGAAGTTCAGCCGGGCGCATCTTCTCAGAGCCCACCGACAAACGCACGAGGAGACGCCCAACCGATGCCCACAATGTGGAAAGAGTTTCTCCCAGTCTTCAAGGCTCCAGGCTCACTTACGGACACACATGGACAAAATGATATGAGAGGGTGTAGATGAAAGAAATACAGGAGAATAGGAGGGGAGGTTTTCCAGTGATAGTTGCTTCTCGAAGTGAGTCAGACTTTCAAATTCATTTCAAGTACTAGTGAAGGAAATGCAAGAAATGTGTAGCCTTTTTTGCTAGTTTGAAGGTACACTGAGGTAAATGGATTAGTCATCCGACACAATTTAAGATGTTTTTACCTCCATTATGTTTCACTAATTTTAGGGATTATTGGAAGAAACAAATACCAGTAACAAGCTGTGTACGTAGTGTAAATATCAAAGTAGGGCTGTATAGACTATCACAATAAGGATCGAAGAATTTCCTTTTTCCATTGGGTGTTCTTTCATAAAACAAGTTTTAAAAGATCCTAAAACTTTGTAAATATTTTAAACATGTTACATGAAGATGTCGTGGAAAAAGAGGTCGCTAGTTAATAGGTCCCTTGCAGCATGCTGGTCTTGTTTCTTTTTACAACCTTTTGAATGTGATCAAACGAACTAGAGTGTAATACGTCTCCTGCGATCAAATCAACCAGTTTTTCATATGTCCTTACTGACTTAGTACTCAACATGAAATACCTCTTATGTTCAGATGTCATACTGGATTTTTATATAATTAAAGTCTTGACTTACACGTCAGATTCTAGATGTTTTCTTCAACCTTTCGCCATGGATCGAGGATGGCTTACAGTTTTTGACTTGAACAATTGTCATCGACTGCATGACGTGCACAACCAAGGATATCTTCAAGGGGTGGGGAGGCTGAAGACGAGATGACAAGAAAATTGCATTAAAATGGTTATTTGGAAAGAAACTTGAAGCTCCTAACTCTTCATATTCTAATTTCAATGACTTTAAAAAGAGGATCTGACTTTCCTATATCCTCAACTAGAGTAGCGTCTTCCTGTACTGCTCGCGTGAAGTGTTCGCATGGCTCCACATCTTGAACTTGGAGAAATGCTCAGTTGCCGGTTGTGAGATTTGGTTCTCCCAGCATCGGTGGCATGTATCTGAATACGGTGTCTTCCTTAGGGAAGCCATTATCTACCATTTCCAGAGAGGCAGAGGGATTCTGCACTTAAAATTTTCGCCCTGTATCGAAGGGATATAGGTCCCACCTGTTACGCACATTCCCACTCTCGACCCTGAAGTTTTACAATATCTCTGTCAGTAATAAGCATGATGGGGGAAAAAAAGTACAAGGTGTTACTGTTACTTCTCGGATCAATACCTCATCGATGGGACCATATCTTTTGGGACTTCTGCATTATCAGGAGTTTAGGTCCTGCTCAAAAAAAACAAAACAAAAAAAAAAATGTTAACAAATGGAACGTGACCTGCCAGTTGGCCTGCTTATTTGATTGTGCATTTAAAAATGTGGCTTATTTTGTTTTACACTAACTAATATGTCCCTGTTGGAAGGTACCAGGAACCTGCGACCCAAAGATTACAATGAAGGGAAAACTTTTTCGACTATACATACTCCTTTGGATTGTATTGTTTTTTTTTTGTTTTGTTTTTTTTTTAACATTATGGGCCATTATATTTTACGTTATGAACCCTAAGCTTCTTTCAGATGTACTGAGTATCGTATCTTCATTTGTAGACTATAATGAAGTACTTTATCTGTTTAGTGCCTAGATTTAACCGTTCAATAAGCTAATCTTGTAGGTGTTGGTGATGATTGAGAGGTTAATTGTTTAGCACCCTGCCTTTGTTAAAAAAAAAAAAAAAAAAAATTACCAGAACTCCTCCTTTCTTGTGCTTTTGTGTTTCTCCTGAACAGTCAGCTCTAGATATTGTACTAGTTCTCTTTAATTGTTACTGCTAGTCTGATCTGACTTCAATGCCAAAATAATTCTGTATGTTTCATCAATTCAGACTGCCGGGAGGGATACCGGGAAGAGTTAGTTCACCCAAAAATGAAAACCTTGAGACATTTCTCAAATTATCTTACAGGTTTAGTCATGCAGGTTTGAGAGTGAGTAAATAAAGGCAGAGTTTTCATTTTTGGGTGAACTGTCTCTTTAAGCTAATTACAGCTCATGGATACAAAAGACTAAAGAGGAACTGGTGATATTAGTAAGAGTGACAATATTAAGGTATATTTCCATTTGTTCTGGGTTACAATAAGCAATTTAAATCAATATTGAAGGACTTGAATTTTGCATTTGACTTAATTCCATGAAACGGCCCCATGTATGCCCATCTATTTATGACCATGAATTAAAGAATCTTAGCATGTAAAATCGCTTCGGGCCGCAGATATTTATTCAGTTAGTACTGGCGAATATGTGATGCAGTTTCTTGTAAAAACAACATTGCGGGGTATGTTTGTTTGCGTGTGTGCGTCTGCAGTCACTGACTTTCCTTGAAGTGCATCATGGTAACTCAATTGACCGACATTAATACCCTAGATCTGATATTTTATTTATTTTTATTTTTTGTAACCTTTTTTATGAAGCATAATGAACAGCATCTTTCTGCCAAACAGTCTGAAACATGAGCTTTGTGATGCAGTCCAACATTCGCCCAGAGAACTGCATTGTTCTAATGAACTACTTCAGCATTTTGGTGTTTTGTTTTATGTTATGCATGATAACTCCTTTTAGCGGTTTTGTTATTTTTTAAGAATCTGTCTGTCATATATCGAAAAGAACACTTCTTGTTACAGACCAATTGGATCAACTCTTTTCCATGGATCATGGTTAGTGGTTTTCTGTTTTGTTATGGCATAGTAGCTCTAAATGGATTATAGAGTTAAGATTATAGAGCATTTGGCCAATAAATGCCAAGTATTACTTTTGTACCATTTTCTTTTTCTTTCCTTTTTTTTTCTTACTCAGATATATATTTTGCACTGTTTTCCTGTTACTCCACACATCCATACCTCAGTTTTGTTGATAGTCTGAAAGCATTGCTCAGTTCATTACCTCAGGACTCATTCACATAGTTTTATTTATGGCGAAAGTAGACAAATACAAGAGCTCTGTTAAATTTGGGTTTACATTAAGTATATATTTTTTTGTTGAAATCATCTCTAAATTGGGAGAAAAAAATAAGTGATAGAAAGTTTTCATTAATCACCCTATTTAATCAATATAGTTATTTTACAGTAAAAGCACATTATGATCCAGGTAATTATGAACCACACATACAGAAAATCAATACTAAATCTTTTTCTTTCGATGTTTGGTCAACTCTCGAAATTTGGTCAACTCTCAGAAGTCATTATTATTGGGAAATTGTGTATATTTGTATTTTTTTTTTTTTTCTCCGTCTCTTAGGAATGCTTGTTGTTGTAACTAGCGTTTAATTTCTACTTTTCCAAAAAAAAAAAAAAAGATTTTGCTTATCACTGAAATGTCTGTTAATGTGACTGGAAGTAGTTGTACATTTGAATTATGGCAATACATTAAAAGGTGGAATATTGCATCAATTACATGCTTTGTCATTTTTCATTCCAAGTCTTGAATTGTATCATCCATAAAATCTGCTTCCTTCATTTCTACCAGTGCAACAGTAGAGTGGGGTGTTTATCTCTCAGCTGAGTTTCTGAACTCTATGTAGCTGGGATCTCTAGAAATGAATGTTTTTCACAGATGTGCAAAAGGCAACCAATCAAATGGCCCTAGGTTTTGTTGTTGTTGTTGTTGTTTTGTTTTTGGCTTTCAAATAAATTCTACAGTAAAGTCCTCCAGCTAGATGCAACTTGAAAAAGCCTTCCTGTTTGATGCTATTGTGATGTTCTAAGCAGTAACAGCTGTGTGACGCTTGCAGTTTGATTTGTATCTGTTGTGGAAATTGCTGCATACTATGGTCTGTGAGATGCACCTTCAAAGCAAATGAAATACCATACAGGATGAATGTACAGTGTACGTGCTGCTATTTTGTTTTTAAAGTAGTAGTTAACCCAAAAATGAAAATTCTAAACCTTAGGCCATCCAAGATGCAGATGAGTTTCTTCATCAGAACAGATTTGGACACATTCAGCATCCATCACTTGTTCACCAGTGGACCCTCTGCAGTGAATGGGTGCCGTCAGTATGAGAGTCCAAACAGCTGATAAAAGTATCAAAATAATCTACACCACTCCAGTCCATCAGTTAACATATTGTGAAACAAAAAGCTCCTTGTCTGTAAGTAATCAATCCATCAAGACATTTTAATTTTAAACTGTTTTGGCGAGAAGCGACAGTTTGAAGTCAAAAATTTCTTGAATGATTTGTTTCTTACAAACGTGCAGCTTTTTGCTTCAAAAGAGGTTAATTGATGGACTGGAGTGGTGTGGATTACTAGTGTATTACTGAGATGTTTTTATCAGCCGTTTAGACTCTCATTCTGACGGCACCCATTCACTGCAGAGGATCCATTGGAGAGCAAGTGATGTAGTGCTACATTTCTACAAATCTGTCCCGATGATGAAACAAACTCATCTTCATCTCGGATGGCCTGAGGGTGAGTGCGTTTTCAGCAAATTTTAAATTTTTGGGTGAACTTTTCCTAATAACAAACTTTTTCTTTGTCAAAAGCCAATTTAAATCCTCTCTGGCTCAATGTTGTAAACAATAAAATATTAAAACGACCAAACAGTGCACAATTTTATGGGCACTGTAAAATAAGCTACTGAAATCTCTTCCCATTTAATTTGATTGATTATATCTCTCATCTTAGGTCTTACAGCCTCTTAAACTTTTCAACTGGTTTCCTTGTGGCCCTGTTGGCACATTACCCACAGTTGTGTCATCTGTAAGATGTGTCTAAAAGTGTAATGGAGACAAACACATTATTGGAGGGAATCCTGTTGGGAAAGATGATTAACCATTTCTAACTACAACTCCTATGCATCCTCTGCCTCCAGAGAGAGGATCAATTTTACAGTCTCGTCCTCTGGGGTTTGATTATGGAGGAGCAAAACATCATATGTTTATATATAATGCAATACGATTATATTAAACGTATAAATAATTCATTTTATAATTCATATTTCTTTCACTATATATCATTACATCAGATGACTATGTAATTTACTGAAATGTGTATAAGTGCACCTGGGTCAAAAAGAGGAGTGCATTTGCTTTCTTTTATGTATTACACATATGAATGAGAAAGGCATTGGTTATTGTATACAAATCATTCTGTGGAATGAGTGATTCTGATTCCCATTATACACTACTATATCCAGACAGTGTAACCCAGACTGTCTGTTATTCACGTTGAAGAACTTGTTTGACAAAACAAGATTTTTCCCCTTTGTTTTGTCTTTGTAAAACATGCACAGAACAACACACATATCAATGCCTCTTATATGCATTTTATTTGATTCAGTTTCACCGCTTCCTCTTAATAATGGTAATATTTTGCACAGCTAAATATTTTGCTTTACATTTAGGCATTTAGCAAAGTGACTTACAAATGAGGACAATAGAAGCAATCAAAAATTATTAATATAATAGATACTATATAATATAATTAAGCATTATATTTTCTTCATAAAAGGATTCATATTATAGGAATTTTATGCATAAAGGTAATGTACGTTTGTTTATAGAATCAAATAATATTTTCCATTTATTATTAACACTTATTAGCGTTAAACTTCATAACTCCATTCTAGACCTCCACTTTTGAAAACAATCACATCTGGTTCCAATAGGCTAAATAAATAACAAATAATATAAAAATACAATAAAGTGAAATAAATGTTATTTTATTTTACATTCATTACATTATGCATCTTATTTTCATATCAATAGTCCTTACTAAGCATTTTATTTTAATTTCGTTTCACATTTTTCTCATCAATGGTTATTTTTCACATATATTATGCATAAAAAGAATTGACACTCGTTTGATTTTTTTTTTTTTTTTTTTTTACAATCCCTTTGTCCTGTGCAATGGAATGCAGGTACATATAATCGATTAATAACAATCATGCACTATCCATCCACTCCATAACAGCAGTGGAGTGCTCGAGCATGTGATTCTCCTCTAGTCCTGCGCTTTTGTTATGAGTAACTGCTGATGTGTCTCTTCCTTCAGATGATGATAGCAGTAAATTAGCCAGAGAAGGAACGACACATCTGGTTGCACAAAACACATTTCCTAAGTCTGTGCAGATGTTTACTGTATTCATCTCAGCCTCGTGCTCCAATAACACGCACGAAAACGAGCATTTGTAGGAAGTAAACAAAGTAGCAGCTCAGCGAACGGTACCGCTGCGCGCGCATTTACATTTTTACGACGGAAGTGCAACGGCTGAAACCCGGAGGAAAGCGACAACGGGAGTGAAAACGAAGCGGAATTAGTCAATGAGAGGGAGGAGAGAGCGAGAGAGAAGGAGTGTGAGCGACAGGGAGGTTGCTGGACGCTGGGGCCGAGGTGGACGTGGCGGGTCCGGCAGGGGTTTGATGTGGGTTCCGCTTACGGCGCGTTGACGGCCGCAAAAAAAAAAAAAAGCAATGAACAGGTAAAAAAAAAAATCGCCGAGGCGTTCTCCCGAGCGGTTTTATTCGCGTTCTGCTATTTTCATCCTTTTTTTCCTCCTGTCTCTCCTGATAGGTGGTGATGAGAGCGTGCATGAACCGCGCAAGTCATGCAACTCACCACTTACGCTCTTCTATCGCAGCGAGCGTTTTGCATTGTTATGCAAAGGTGAACGAGTCGTTGTTTGCGTTCAAAAGTTGCAGCTGGCTCAACTTTCCCTCAGCGGATCGTTCAGTTGGCTGATGCAGCGACGTTTAGCTACAAACAAGATGGCCACTGGCTCGCGCACGCTGAAGCTGTGGCATTTTTACCCTCCTGCCTTTGTATGATCTGCATCACCACCGCTGGAAACACCGACACGCGCCCTGCATGCCGACATACCCGCTACTCGCAACCCGTCCTGTGTTTGTGTCGTATGTTCTCCGATCCCGGGCTCGTGGATTAAAACGTTCTCTCGTAAGAAAAAAAAAAATGCTAAAGATTTATTGTGTGCAAAAACGCCGCCAGATTCAAGAAAGGCAGCAGAAAAGTGCATGATGCGTGGCGAACTAGCGAAGCTACATTTACTAGTTGCTTTAGTGATTTCCAGTAAAATCGACGAGCTTTTTACAACGCACATTTACGTCAAGTTTCTTTATCTTTTTATTTTTGTTGTCTTTGTTTTTCGCCGGCCTTAAATGTGTAACGTACTTTCAATCAGTCGGCACAGGCAATTACACAAATGCCACGACGTTGTAATTATACACTTATAAGCTTGAATCCCGTGCTTTTGTTTTATTCCCTCACAAATTTGCATGGTATTTTTTTATTTTGTGCGACTCTTTAATAATAAATTATGATGGGAACATCTGGTTTTAATGTTTCTGCAATGTGTCAGATTGACTTTGACGTCTTAATGGGTAGACGCTTATGTCAGGTTATTGTTCTCGTTGATATATGATACATGCTGTAAGCATTTATTAGTGATCTGCAGAGCAGTATTATACAGAGATTGTGTAATTTCGTGTTTTGCATAAACATGTCTGTCACATGCATTCAAGCCACGCAAACAACAGCCATTTTGAAATGACTTTTGAAGTACATGCAAAATAACAAATTATGTGAATCAGTGTTTAATTGAGCATTACTTGAAATGCTAACTTTTTCCTTTAATGTAGATTACATTTTGACAGCTTAAGTCATGCACGAGCTCCATTCAAGTCATTGGAATAACTGCATTTGTGAGATCAGTGCATATGAATGCCATCATAAAGTCATAATTATCAATGGAAAACTCTGAAGCTATTCAGTTAAACTATAATGATGAAAACAAATTGCTTCATAAGCTGTGATTGCGAATGTTAATGGTACAGTCTAGTTTATGAAAAATAGCAATAAAGTTAGTCAGAAAATACTATTTAGCTGGTTTGTGATAAAACAGACATGTGACCAAACTATATTTCCCAGCATATGATAAAATATACAGATAAAAGCATCAATCACACACCCAATGTTGCATTGGTGCTTAAAAAAAAAATGTTTGTTTGGAAATGAATAAGAGAGAAATATGAAATTGTCCACAAAGTCTCAATTCAACTCAATCTGTATTTATAAAGCACATTAAAAACTACGAAGGTAGACTAAAGCGTTGTACAGAAGGAAAACAAAAATACATAAAACATTACATAGAAAAGACCATACTAAAAGCAAATCAAATAATACCCAAAATTACAAACTTGCTCAAATTCCAATTAAAATAAGTGTTAAGTCTGCTTTTAAAAAACATAAAGCTGTGATTGGATTTAATTTTCACCCTCCACAGAAAAAGCAATAGGTCTGTTGTTTTTTTTTCTTTTTACCAAAATTACTTGACAGTGCAATAATTGTGATGTGTGTTGGTTTTCTTCCATCTATAATGCATTTTGCACTAGTGCAACCTGTTCATTTTTAGCAACAATATAGTCAAAAAATATATAAAACTTGCATCATAATGAAATTTTATTAGCAACGTTCTTGTTCACTTAACTTCCTCAGGCTCAGTCACTTACAGCTGCTAATAAAGGCCACACCTCCAATTACAATGTTAATATAGTCATTACAAATAATAAATAAAGAAAAACAAACATAATTCTACACCCAAATGAGCAATAATACAACAATTTTAGCAAAAAATTATGGTGACATCAGCTTAGTTGCACTTCATCAACAGGAAATCAAAATTTGGTTCCATTGTTTAAAATCTTTCGCAAAGTTTTTATGATTTTGTATCTAAATAAAGCAACATTCATTTGGTGTTTAAATGCTATGTATTAAATAGTTTTTGTCTTTTATTTCCTCATCCAGGAGCCAGGGGAATCACCGTTGTTCCTAATCCAGGCCAGAGGTTGTCGTGGCAGCGGTGACAATCCCCACTCAGGAACCCCGCTTCTGTCTGTGTGAAAGTAAGGTTTAATACTCATAACAGACGCTTCTGTCAGGTGGTGGAGTAGTTTCCACCAGGATGGCAGAGTTGGAGACAGAATGCATCACTTTAGGACTAAACAATTTGGTGTCGGAGTGCGGCACACCGCCGCCGCTTGACCCTTTACAAGCAGAGTGCACCACGCCAACTCTGACCATGCTGTCATCAGAATGTAGCACACCGACGCTCAGCTCGCTGGCCTCCGAGATCGTGGAGCCCATGGCTATGTTGCCGTGCATCAAAAGCGAGCCCGACCTCGACCCCATCTGCACGGTGGACCTGTCTGTGATCCAGCCCCTGAGCACGGCCGAGCTGGGCTCCGAACAAATCAAGATGGAGATCAGCGGCCTGGACTACATCAAATCGGAGCACCACAGCGACCTCCATTCCTTCCACAGCACGGAGCTGGACTCCTACAAGTCACACTACGAACCCAGTCTGGTGTTCGACTACATCACTCATGTCTCGGACAGCTTGGAGTACATCAAGTCGGAGCAACATTCGGACCTCCACAGCTACTACGCCAGTGAGCTCGGCGCCATCAAGACCGAGTACGAACCCAACCTCATGTCCAGCCACATCAAGGCTGAGATGAACGGCTTGGAGTCCATTCACATGGCGGAGCTTCGCACCGAACTCAACAAGCTCCGGCCCGAAACCGTCATCGACAGCATGGGGAAAATAGACTCGGATTTCCAATCGGGAAACCTTTACGAACTGACGTCTGTCCAGGCGAGCAAAGCGACTGCCGCGCACAACCAAACCAGCACAAAAGGCCATGCGCCGACTCCACGCAAACCTCGCAACCTCACAGGAGAGAAGCCGTTCTCTTGCACTCAGTGCGGGAAGAACTTCAGCACCCTGGGTAACCTGAAGACCCACCAACGCATCCATACCGGCGAGAGGCCTTACACATGCTCCCAGTGCGGGAAGAGCTTCGGGCAGGCCGGTAACTTGAAAAGGCACCAGCTCATCCACACGGGGCAAAAACCTTACACTTGCGCACACTGCCCGAAGGGTTTCACCAAAGCGGACGACCTCCGCTCGCACCAGCGACTACACACGGGCGAGAAGCCGTTCAGTTGCGCCGAGTGTGGTAAGAGCTTCGGCCAAACGAAGGAACTCAAAGCCCACCAGTTGAGCCACACGGGAGAGCGGCCCTTCTGCTGTTCGCTGTGTGGCAAGAGCTTCACTAAAGAGACGAGTTACCGCAATCACCAGCAAATCCACATGGGCGAGAAGCCCTACAGCTGCTCCCAGTGTGGCAAAACTTTCAGCAATTCAGGGGTCCTCAAAACGCACGAGAAGATTCACTCCGGGGAAAAACCGTTCGGCTGCACCCAGTGCGGCAAAAGTTTCGGTCGCTTGGGACATCTTAAAGCACACCAGCAAATTCACACGGGCGAACGGCCGTACACTTGCCAGCATTGTGGGAAGAATTTCAGCCAATCAGGTCATCTCAAAGCACACGAGCAGATTCACAAAAGAGAACGGCCCGATCTTAGCAGTGGCAGCAGTCGCAGTAATGATAGTAGTTAAAAGAAACCTCATTACATCTCAAAAGTATTACTCTTTTTTTTTTCTTTCTTTCTTTTTTTTAATGAAAGCTACAATATATATAAATATATTATAAAATATATATGTTTCATTATGTTTTCATACCTTACGTCTCCTCTTCTTTTCTTAATATCTTCTTTTGGGTACAGTTGTGACTGATTTTCTCTTATGAAAGTGTCTATGTTTGGGATCAGTGAGCTTACAGAGAGTCTTTGTATCTTGTCTGATCTGTGTCATAGTGAGTGCCATTCTAGTTTCTTTCCTCCAGTAAAATACTCAGTGTACACGTTTATTGATAATATGTAATTCTTAAACCATGTACTGGAATGAATTATTAAAGAAACTAATGTAAAAAAAAACTGCAAAAAAAAAAAAATCTGCTGTTATTTTTTTTTTTTTTTTAATTTAGAATTCATTGAGTTCCTGTATTTCCATTGTGCATTTGAAGACGTTTCTCACTCATGCCTTTATTCACAGCAGTGGCTGACAAATACAAATGCAAAATGGTCGATACAGTTTTTATTTAACGTGTGCATCTGTTAACAAAATAGATGGAATACATATTGTAAAAGGGATAGTTAACCCAAAAATGAAGATTATTTGATAATTTACCCACCTTCAAGTTGTTCCAAACCTGTATACATTTCTTTCTTCTGTTAAACACAAAAAGATATTTTGAAGAATGTTAAACAAACAGTTGACGGTAGCCATGTGATGAAAAAAAGTACTATGGAGGTCAATGGCTACCATCAACATTTTGGTTACCAACATTCTTCAAAGTATCTCCTTTTGTGTTAAACAGAAAAACGAAACTCATACAGGTTTGGAACAACATGAGGGTGAGCAAATGACAAAGGAGTTTTCATTTTTAGGTAAACTAACCTCTTTAAGGCTGGTGTGTGTTGCCTGCTTAGTCATAAATAACTTTATGATTGTTTAAGTGTAGCTATTTTGGGATTTATTGAGTATCTCATCTTTGACTCTTGCGGCCGTTTGTTTAAACGACATCAATTAAACTGTAAATTAAACAACTTCTGCACCTGTAGGTTTTGGTCTACCTCCAATCCAGTAAAACCTGGATTACATAGATGTAGATGAATGTAAGCGGTAGAAGAACGTAGCTTCTTTCTCACTTCTTATTAGGTCTCAGTTGCTGTTCAAACGTTTTGTGATTTTTATATTTACATGTCATTCTTATGAGTCATAAAATGTTTAGAACAGTTTGTTGACTGTAGCTCAATCATCTCTGTGGAATTTCTTAAACAGAGGTGTTTGTTACAGAGAAACAGGGAATGCACATGTGTTTTCAATCAAATTGGGTTTTAAAAGTAGTTAATCAGGAACACAAAGTAAAGTTTAATAGCCGAGCTGTAAAAAAGTTCTCAACTGTGGAGTTATTTGGAGTTAAGAAATTGGCGAATTGGATGTTCGAGTATAAGTAAAGCAAAATACATTCATCCGAGGATTTAACAGTTAGAACTGTAATCTCTCTCTCCCCCCATACATATTAATTTGCGGCATTGATCTGTTTATTTTAATGTAATTCTATGGGTCTGCACATGTTTTATCTCCAGCACTGATGATATTTGCAGATCCTGTGAGAATCACTGAACTTGTTTTGTTTGACTCCAAATAGTTATTATGGATGGTTATCACCTAATTGGTGTCCCAATAGTCTACTCTTTCACATGGGAGCCAGTCTAAAGTAGGCTAAAGTAAACTTAGCATAAACTGAAAAGATCTGGATCCTTTTGTCCCCTAGCTGTGCGTGGGTTAAAATGACAGACTGCGGCAACAAGAATGTTGACATCTTTAAGTCAAGTAAAAATCAACATATGGTTATTTTTTGTTTTACAGGCAGTTTTTATTGTCCGTGCATGGCTTGTGTAAGTACTTCAGCTTCATTAATGCTAAATGATTCAGACATGTAGGGAACAGTGAAATGACTTGCCAGTAGCTTTATGTCTAAGGATGTGGACTGATAATACAAATCCACAAAGACTTAATTCCCACGGAACTCCCAGCTGTTCCAGGGTAATTATCCATGCAGTTAGTGAACTAAATGCAATGCAGGGTAATTATCCATGCAGTTAGTGAACTAAATGCATCTTTGAGGAGTTGTTGCGTATAAACCGGAATGACTTCAAGCTGTGTTTTGCCTAGCATGGTTTTCTGAGTCAGATCTGTATTCACTGCTGGCTGATATTTATGGTATTTTGCTAACAGTGAATGCCACGAGGATATATATAGCTTACTGAAGTGAACTATAAGGTGTTTTAATCTAAAAGCTGGCATTTAAATGTTTAATATTGTCCTAAAAGTGATGTTTGATTTCCAAAAGAGGTAATAACTTTTGTATTATGCCACCGTCTCAGTATCATTTTAGGTCAGCTACCAGAGGTCACTGTCACCTCATCATTAGAGGTTTGTCATCAACACATCTGCTCATAAGATATTAGCAACTGTAAGTACGTGTTTACCTTGAAATATATTGTCTAATAAGTAGAAGTTGGCATCTGTATCTTTCCCAAACGTAATTTCTGGCAGAAAGTTTGAAGAGCGGGTACGAAATTCCGCGAAAAGGGCGGATTGATTTACGGCAGCAACAAATGCAAGTGTATGGCTATCCACGGTAATTAAGCCTGTTATATTTACGACAATTCTACTCATGTAACTAAGGGGCTTCAAGGTCGCAAAAACACAAAACTGCATACAGTTGCTTCATGGAACTACCTTTTAAGTAATCAAACCTACATTTTCGTAGCTGTGCATAACTATAGAACTACTGGTCTTTTTTGGCTTTACAGATTTAACTCTGGACATGGATTAACCATGTTTTTACCACAAATAAAGCCAAAAAACAAAACAAAAACATGGTTACTATAGTTAAACCACACCACAAATTATGGTTTTGTTACACTAACCATAGTTTAACCATGGTTTGTACTTTGTGGTAAAATATACAAATGGTAATAAATACGCCAAAAAAAAACATGGTTACTACACTTTTACTGCAATTAAACCATGTTTAATTTTCGTAAGGGTTATAATCACATTACATTACAATGAATTTGAGACTCAGCAGACTGTAGAAATGTTTTGAAACTGTTCATGAAGCCCTGTCTCAGACAGGTTTGCTGGTGAACCGAGAGGATAAAATTGGAAAAAAAAAAAGAAAAAAGCCAAACCTTATTCGACATTCAGGAGCGCCATCTGCTGTTTGTGCACTATAAGTCTTTTTTATTTCATGAAAAATATAAATATTGAAAATGAGCCTAGTCTAGTGGGTTGTTGGATGTGATGACGTGACAAAAGTGTAAGAATCATGAACAGTAACCATTACCATTTCCTGATATAGGCTTTTTTAATTTCTGTTTGTTTTAGATACATCTAAGTAAATGATAATAGATGAGGATTTAAAAATGTGAAATTAAAAATAAGATGTGTAATTACCCTTAGACGTAGATAGAAATGTAGGCCTATAATTTCTACAAAATGTAATTTAATAATTAAATAAACTGTAATTAAAGGTAATAATTTTCAGCAAAATAAAATAAAACGTTTAATAAAACAGTTGTATTCAATGTATTAATATTTTTAGATAACTTTATTAATATTCTTATCATTATTCAAAATGTAATCCCACTTTTAAGATTAAGTAGTTGAACTGAACATGCATAGTTAAATAAATAAAGGAATAAAAACTCCAGCAGAATAGAGTTTAAATGGCATTTTATTTTATTTGGTTTCCAGTTTTGTGCATACTACAAACACAAACAGGCATTGCAGCCAATCAAAGTCTGCGAGTGTCAGACATGGATGAGGATGTGGAGGTGGAGACCACTTTTCCATCTACAACCTCTTCCACGACTGTGATGACTTTTGTCCTCGAGGTGGAACTGGAGGTTGTTTTGACGCTGTAGAGAAAAAAACAACAGTTACAAGGCTTTCATTGTAATTCTCAATGTAATAATAATAGTAGTAGTGTGTTGGTAGGACGTTTGAACTGCTTTTTGAATGATTTGGATCTGAATGACCGGGAACTGATCAACTCACGTGGCTTCTCCGTCCAGCAGTCTCCTGTACTCGGCGATCTCCAGCTCCAGTCTGGTCTTGATGTCCAGGAGTATCTGGTACTCCTGACGCTGGCGCTCCAGATCGGCACGGAGTTGGACTATCTGCTCTTCCAGGATGGTGACCTGGGAGCACAAAAAATAAGTTGTTTTGTTTCTTTAAAACTTTTGTTCCACTTATCTTACATTTTTAAGATGCACTGAATAATATCTACTTGTGTTCCACAGAGAAAAGAAAGTCATACAGGTTTGGAATGACATGAGGGTGAGTAAATGATTTATCAGTTTTGTTACTCACCTGATGTTGGTAGCTAGACAGCTTCATGGAATAACGATTCTTGGTGTCATTCAATGTGGCCTCCAAAGATGCTTTCTACAGTAATAAGAACACGCAATTTCAGAATAAAGTCATACTAAAACACGAATATAATGAGTCACCACCACAGAAACGGCCAATTCCGTATCACTGACCATGGCTAAGAGGGACTGGAGTTCGATTTCCAAAGACTGTAGTGTGGATTTGACCGTATTGATTTCAGTGCGAGATGTTTTCAGGTCCGTGGTGCTGGTGACAAACTCTTGTTTCAGAGTTTCCGTCTGAGATAAAAAGTAGAGTTAGATGTTGAAACAAGCTGTCTCACACCATTTGGTCATGAAAAGCACATTAAAAGGCTTCTGTCCCAGTATGTTTTGATTAATCTCACCTTTGTCTTGAACCAGTGCTCCAGATCTCTTTGGTTTTTCGCTGTGACTGCTTCATAGTGCTCACGGATTTCTGCCAGGATCTTGGTGAGATCTTGCTGTGGAGCTGCATCGACCTCGACGTGAACCTGTCCACTCATTTGTGTGCGTGCGCCCAACATATCCTAAGAATATGTTCATATTCATATCAAGTTTCAAGTAACCTCATAGGTAAACACTGTCATATTTAACAGCACTAAAAATACTGAAATTGTAACAAATCATACAAAATGTTTAGTCTCTTTTTTTTCCCCAGTAAAAATGTATGAAAATATGTCTCAATTAGTGCTGTCAAACGATTAATCGCGATTAATCGCATCCAAAATAAAAGTTTTTGTTTACATAATATATGTGTATACTGCATATATTTATTATGTATATATAAATACAAACACATACATGTATATATTTAAGAAAAATATGTTTATATATTAAATATATTTATATACAATATAAAATATAAGAATATAAATGTATATACATGTAAATATTTTCAAAATATATACTGTATGTGTGTGTATTTATAGATACCTAATAAATATACACAGTACACATACATATATTACGTAAACAAAAACTTTTATTTTGGATGCGATTAATCGCGATTAATCGTTTGACAGCACTAGTCTCCCGAATTATTTATATATATATATAATATATATAATATATCCCGAATTTCACTTGAGCAGAACAGTTGTATACAATATTAAGATGTGTTTTCAGAAAATATAATTTGAATTAAATTGGCAAATGCTGCTATTATGCATTTTTTTAATAATAGTTTTAGTTAATTTTTTAAAAATCATTTTAAACATTTTTAATTTAATATTTTTTTTCTAATTCTTTTGAATTACAAATTGTATTATTTGCTTACTTGATAGTGACCTATTTATAGTACAAAATCTCTTATTTTAAGGTTACACGTATATATAATATGTTATTCTACTAAATCATTATGTACCTCCTCATGATTCTTCTTCAGATAGACCAGCTCCTCCTTCAGCCCTTCGATCTGCATGGTGAGGTCTTTTCTGGTGATGTTGAGCTCATTGAGCACCCTCTTCAGGCCGGCAATGTCTGCTTCCACTGATTGACGCATGACCAGCTCAGTTTCATATCTGTATGTATAGTTTTTTTTTTAATTAAAGTTTTACTTTTAGTTATTTTAGTACATCAAGCTAAACTAAATGCAATTGAGAAATGTTGCCTTGACTTCAGTTAAAATTTATTTTATTTTAAGTAACTGTTTTATTATTTTATTTTTTATTTTACTTTACTTTACTTTACTATAATAACTCTGGAGACCACAAGGAAAAATGCTGCCGTTTTGCATTTTTCTATTACAAATTATATTATTTTGATCTTTGAAGAATATGAAACATTTATTCTATATTCTATACATGTTTAATCAAAATAAATAAATAAATACCAAAATCCTAAATTTCCTTTTCTGCGTACTGCATTATGATGCTATGAGTCGATTTTCTGATATGCCTTGTGTGAAAACATGCAATAAGCATTGAATCTGCTGGAAAGGCTCACTTCATTTTGAAATCATTCATGGCCAGGCTGGTGTTGTCAATGCTGAGATGGATTCCACCCTTCAGGTGAATGGCTGCCATGATCTGGACATATACACCAATATAATTGTTTTATAATATATATATATATATATATATACACACAGGTGCATCTCAATAAATTAGAATGTCGTGGAAAGTTCATTTATTTCAGTAATTCAACTCAAATTGTGAAACTTGTGTATTAAATAAATTCAATGCACACAGACTGAAGAAGTCTAAGTCTTTGGTTCTTTTAATTGTGATGATTTTGGCTCCCATTTAACAAAAACCCACCAATTCACTATCTCAACAAATTAGAATACTTCATAAGACCAATAAAAAAAACATTTTAGTGAATTGTTGGCCTTCTGGAAAGTATGTTCATTTACTGTATATGTACTCAATACTTGGTAGGGGCTCCTTTTGCTTTAATTACTGCCTCAATTCGGCATGGCATGGAGGTGATCAGTCTGTGGCTCTGCTGAGGTGGTATGGAAGCCCAGGTTTCTTTGACAGTGGCCTTCAGCTCATCTGCATTTTTTGGTCTCTTGTTTCTCATTTTCCTCTTGACAATACTGGAAAATGAAATCAGCATCTTTAAAAAGCTGGTCAGCAGAAGGAAGCATGAAGTGCTCCAAAATTTCTTGGTAAACGGGTGCAGTGACTTTGGTTTTCAAAAAACACAATGGACCAACACCAGCAGATGACATTGCACCCCAAATCATCACAGACTGTGGAAACTTAACACTGGACTTCAAGCAACTTGGGCTATGAGCTTCTTCTCCACCCTTCCTCCAGACTCTAGGTCCTTGGTTTCCAAATGAAATACAAAACTTGCTCTCATCTGAAAAGAGGACTTTGGACCACTGGGCAACAGTCCAGTTCTTCTTCTCCTTAGCCCAGGTAAGACACCTCTGACGTTGTCTGTGGTTCAGGAGTGGCTTAACAAGAGGTATACGACAACTGTAGCCAAATTCCTTGACACGTCTGTGTGTGGTGGCTCTTGATGCCTTGACCCCAGCCTCAGTCCATTCCTTGTGAAGTTCACCCCAATTATTGAATCAATTTTGCTTGACAATCCTCATAAGGCTGCGGTTCTCTCGGTTTGTTGTGCTTCTTTTTCTTCCACACTTTTTCCTTCCATTCAACTTTCTGTTAACATGCTTGGATACAGCACTCTGTGAACAGCCAGCTTCTTTGGCAATGAATGTTTGTGGCTTAACCTCCTTGTGAAGGGTGTCAATGATTGTCTTCTGGACAACTGTCAGAGCAGCAGTCTTCCCCATGATTGTGTAGCCTAGCGAACCAAACTGAGAGACTATTTTGAAGGCTCAGGAAACCTTTGCAGGTGTTTTGAGTTGATTAGCTGATTGGCATGCCACCATATTCTAATTTGTTGAAATAGTGAATTGTGTGAATTCTAGGGACATTCTAATTTATTGAGATGCACCTGTATGTACATATATATATATATATATATATATATATATATATATATATATATATATATATACACACAGTATATCTGACCCTGGACCACAAAACCAGTCTTAAGTCGCTGGGGTATATTTGTAGCAATAGCCAAAAATACATTGTATGTGTCAAAATTATTGATTTTTTTTTTTATGCCAAAAAGCATTAGAACATTAAGTAAAGATCATGTTCCATGAAGATATTTTGTAAATTTCCTACTGTAAATATATCAAAACTTAATTTTGTATTAGTAATATGCATTGCTAAGAACTTCATTTAGACAACTTTAAAGGCAATTTTTTCAATATTTAGATTTTTTTGCACCCTCAGATTCCAGATTTTCAAATAGTTGTATCTCGGCCAAATATTGTCCTATCATAACAACCCATACATCAATGGAAAGCTTATTTATTCAGCTTTCGGATGAAGTATAAATCTCAATTTCGAGAAATTGACCCTTATGACTGGTTTTGTGGTCCAGGGTCATATATATAATTTTTAGCTCTATATTTAGGATCTTTCAAAAAACATAAAATACCTTAGCCTGAAGATCCTGTATGGTGACAAAGTAGGCGCTGTAGTCACGAGCAACAGGGGAGGCTTTGCCATCTAGGAACTGGCGGATCTTCAGCTCCAGATCAGTGTTGGCCTTCTCCAATGAACGCACTTTGACCAGGTAAGCAGCCAGACGGTCATTGAGGGTCTGCATGGTGAGTTTCTCATTGCCAATGATGCTGTTGTCTGCAGATCCTGATGCGCTGAAACCTCCAACAGAGTAAGTGGCGTTGGAGATGCGGACCCCTGAACCTCCTGCGCCACCGTACACGCTGCCAGCCCTCACAGAGCTCACGCTTCTGCTTCCCACGTTAGATGTGGATATACGCGTGGAGCCGCTGGAGGACATGTAGCTGCTGCGGTTGGAGTAGGTGGAAGCCATGTTGATCAAGACTTTCTGTCTGCGTCTGCTCAGTCAGGTAAGTAAATGAAGGAAGGAGAATGCCAGTTTCTTTTATAGAGTGAATTTGAAAATAAAACACAAAGCCTGGAATTCCATGCATGTCATCTCACTGCATTCGCTGGAACGATTCCAGCAACCTTAAAGGTCACACCTAAGGTGAAATGTAGGGTAAAAGACACTGTTAGCAAATCTTCCAGCTTCTGTTTGACTTTCGTGTGCATTAATGGCCGCACAAACACTCTGGAAAAAATAAAAAGTTCACTGATATAAGGTAATATATCAATTATAGCTTATTTTATAAAGGTAATAAGCACAAATCAGCAGATTAGAATGATTTCTGAAGGATCATGTGACACTGAAGACTGGAGTAAAGATGCAGTCACAGAAATTAATTGCATTAAAATATAAAAATAAATAGCTGTTACTTTAAATTATAATAATATATCATAATATTACTGTTTTTACTGTATTTTGTTCATCATCTTTTTTCTCAAAAGTAAATACATCTTGTTTTTAAGATGTTAAACTGGAAAACAGTATTTATTTTATTCATTTTTATGTTTATTTTATTTTATTATAGTGCTGTCAAACAATTAATCACAGTTAATCGCATCCAAAATAAGTTTTTCTTTACATAATATATTTGTGTATTCTGTGTATATTTATTATGTGTATATATAAATACAAACACATGCATGTATGAAAAATATGTTATGTTTATATATTAAATATATATATAATGTAAAATATAAGAATATAAATATATAAATGTATATACATCTAAATATTTTCAAAATATATACAGTATGTGTGTATTTAAATATACATAATAAATATATACAGTACACATACATATATTATGTAAACAAAAACTTTTATTTTGGATGCGATTAATCATTTGACAGCACTATTTTATTATTATCCTTATGTTTTTGCATTGAAAGAAGATAAATAGTAACACAAGATGGTTTTGCAATCCAAAACATGTTTTATTTCACCACAGACACTTTCTCCCCTTTTTTGGATCAATTATTATGCATTTTGGTGTTTCCTTTACTTTTTCTTAGTTATTTTGTCATTGTTTAAAAATTGCCACCTCCACAGGCGTGTTACCACAAAAATGAATTCTGCTTACTGACCAAACCACGTTTCTTTTATGGGCTTGGCTGGGCTGGGCTGGGCTGGGCTGAAAACACTTCTGCTGTTGATGCATTTGACATTTGCGGTTTCCGTGTGTACAGCAGCATTATGATGGAAAGGTGAGGTTTATGTTCATCAGAACAATAACTGGATTTGTTTGTTTGCCTTTTGTTAATTTAGTAGTAAGTGAAATATCTTTCCTTAAAGTTTGACCTTTTAGGTACCTTTGCAACATATTTGTCAAGATTGTGCAATGCTAACTGCTTTTTCATTGTACACTGACCCTATACTGACCCGATGCTACATTATCCAATATCTTATCTTATCTTATCTTATCTTATCTTTGGACCACTGAATTGGACTCATTGCAGGCGGTTTGATTAATATTGTTACTTTAGTATAATCTGTTTGATCTTTTTAGTCAATACTATGACTTAACGTGAGTAATTGTGATGGGTGTGTCTTAATGCTAATACTTCAGCAGAATCAGTTATGAATATTATTGCTTCATAGGGTCAGTGTGAGCACTGTGGTTAGCACTAAATGGCAAAAATGGCATATTTTTGTTTTCCAGTTAAAATATCTGAAACCCTTACATAGATAAGGGTAGAAACAAGATAAGTATACTTGATGAGCAAAACTATGTGAGATATTAAGACTTGTTTTCATAGATTGTATCTTGAATGTGTTTTATGTTTTGATAATTCTTATTTTTAAATGTTATTTTAATCTTATTTTTATGTTTGTATATTTAAAAAATGCAGGTAATACACTTACAAAATATCTACTCAAAAAGTGTAGCTTGTATTAGGAGTTTTTATGATTTAACTGGAAAACATTTAAAAAAAGAAAATTTAAAAACCAATAAGTCATTTTAAATTATATTAAATGAAATTATATGAAAGACAAGTTCCAAAAATTTTATAATTTTTATATTTTCTCTATAAGCATGTAATGGAGTTATTTCTGCAACTGCCAGTGAGATGAATTGAGAATGCTAATGGATGGGTCCAGGTTTTGTACAGGCCTCCTTGGGTGGATCGTCAAAACACTTATATGTGAGATTTGTAATTCCTGCGTGAAATGAATGTTTACTCTCACTACCATTGTTTTTCGTTCATTCACATTCATATTTATTCATTCAGCAGATTCTGTCATCTGTGCAAGTTTGTTGCTAAACTGCTGGGGCATCAATCTTTTGAGAGACACAGAGGAGACGAATTATTGAATAAAGTCGTTATTTTTATTTTCTTTGCGTACAAAAAGTATTCTCGTCGCTTCATAACATTCAGATTGAACCACTGATGGCAGAGGGACTATTTTGACAATGTTTTTTATACTTTTCTGGACCTTGACAGTGCAATTTACTTGGCAGTCAATGGGACAGTCACAAGCCTCCCGGTTTTCATCTAAAATATCTTAAATTGCGTTCCGAAGACAAACGAAGCTTTTACGGGTTTGGAACGACATGGGGGTAAGTGATTAATCACAAAATTTTTATTTAGGGGTGGAGTATCCCTTTAAGAAGTAGTCATTTGAAAACATTATACACCTGATGTAATGTAATGTCAATGTTTCTCATCTGGATTTAATTGGTGGTGGGATTGGGATTGCGTTTGTTTCTTCTTTGGAATAGATATTGAGAAATTTAGCATTACATCACTTGCTCACTAGTGGATCCTCTGCAGTGAATGGGTGCCGTCACATTGAGAGTCCAAACAGCTGATAAAAACATCATAACTCACAAGTAATCCACACCGCTCCAGTCCATCAATTAACATCTTGTGAAGTGAAAAACTGCGTATTTGTAAGAAACACATCCATCTTTAAATATGAGTCCATAATCCATAACAAGTAACCCTCCAGTGAAAAAGTCCTGCCTGTCCTCTCGCATCAAAATCCACCGATAAAACTGTTTTGGACTGGTTTTGCTTGTAAATGGTGCTTGATCTGTGTATTCTCTCCTGAATCAGACAAGACAACTTTTTCAATGGACAAAGCAATATTATGGATAGAGAACTTGTATTTTATTTTACTGGAAGCAACAGTTTAAAGTTAAAACTTAAACAAACATGCAGCTGTTCGCTTCACAAAACATTAATTGATGGACTGGAGTCGTGTGAATTATTTGTGGATTATTGTGTAGATTACTCTCATTCTGATGGCACCCATTCACTGCAGAGGATCCATTGGTGAACAAGTGATAGAATGCCAAATTTCTCCAAATCTGTTTCAATTAAGAAACAAACTCATATACATCTTAGATGGGCTGAGGTTGAGTGCATTTTTTTAGTAAATTTTAGTTTTTGGGTGAGCTATTCTTTTATTATGCCAATGTTAATATACCCTTATTGGATCTCTGGTCACTTAAAATAAAACATCTCTAAATTTCATCCTTGTACAATAGATGACATAACCACTCACATTTTGTCTTTGACATCAGTTTTATTGTTGTAAATGCTCAAAGACAACCACCATATTCTGACAGCATGAGAGGAGCTAAAGGTCTGTTCTCCAACCAACATGAGTCTGGTGGGCTTCACTTAACAAGGGATGTTGAAGAGGAAGAAACCACCGTCCCACCATCAATCACCTCTTCCACAACAGTGATCACTGCTGTTTTGGTGGTAGTGATCGAGCTGGAGCCGGAGCCAGAGCCAGAGCCAGAGCCAGAGATTATGAGGCTGTTTGGAAACAAAAACACCCAACCAGTTAATCCTGTACAGCTCAATTTGTACTACAAATGTGGTCTTTCAAGCTTTAAACCACAAACTTCCACAGAACCCCAAACTATCATTTAAAAATAAAGGTTCCCAAGGGCGTTTTCACAGCAATGCCATTAAATAAATAAATAAATTTAAAATCCCAAAGATGCTTTAAGTGAACAGTTCTTAAAAGAACCTTAGTGTGAAGAACATTTTAATAACCTCTGTCCATTATAAAGAACCTTTTGTGGAAATGGAAAGGTTTCATAGATGATAGAGGTTCAATATTGTCAACACTACTGTCCAGATGTTTGGGTTCAGTAATTTATTTATTTATTTTTTAAGAAATGAACAGTTCTATTCAGCAAGGATGCATTAAATTGATCAAAAGTAACAGTAAAGAGATAACAAAAGATTTCTATTTCAAATAAATGCTGTTCTTTTGAACTCTAAAATCCTCAAAAATCTATGAATAGTGCAATAAATATGTATATAGGTATACGGCCTTATATTTATTGCACGTGTTTGCAATTATTAGAATAAGAATAATTTATGATAAAAAAACAAACAAATTTATTTAATATTTTCATTTAAAATATATATATATATTTTCAAGAAAAGAATGTTTCAAAGTCTGCATGTTTGCAAGAATATTCCAGTTTATGGAGAGGAGCGTGTAAACTGCACAGATGTAGTCTGTGATTTACCTGCCACTGGCTTCTGCGTCCAGCAGTCTCCTGTACTCTGCAATCTCCAGCTCCAGTCTGGTCTTGATGTCCAGAAGCATCTGATACTCCTGACTCTGGCGCTCCAGATCGGCACGAAGCTGCACCAGTTGACCCTCCATTCCACTCACCTACAAGCCCAAGGGGAGAAGACAGAACTTTTAACCCCGGCACAGTTCATTTTAAAGTCTTGTTAGTGGTTGGCTGCATTAAGAGATCTGTCTGTGAGATTTATGAGATTCTTATCCTTATGCTCAGGAACTCTCACCTGTGCCTGGTAGCCGGACAGCTGCAGGGCGTAGCGATTCTGAGTCTCGCTCAGGGTGCCTTCCATGGATGATTTCTGTGAAGTAGGGATAATGAGAGAAAGATGTGTTAGCAATGACCAAAACTAAAAAAAAGTTTAAAACGTTTGCCAACCAGAAAGAGTCCAAATACCTTTTCTCGTACTTTTGAATGGGTTTATCATTTAAATGTAACAAATGCCTATGAATTATTTGGCTTAAAAATTGGGTTTTTAAAGTGAATGCCAGTTGGTTTGATTGTTGTTGTTCTTTTCTAATGCACACCAAACCATGCTTTGTTAAATGTCACTTATGTGTACAAATAGATTTTGGGCTGTACATTTCTTCTACACATACTCACCATGGCAAGGAGAGATTGAAGCTCAATCTCCAGTGACTGTACTGTGCTCTTCACTGTGTTGACCTCAGTTTTCGAAGTCTGCAAGGTCTCTGTGCTTGTTGCAACCTCTTGTTTCAAGGTCTCAGACTGCAAAAGAAGTGTTTTAAAACAATCGTTTAATTAAATACATGCATAAGCCCAACGTAGGGTTAGCTGTGCCAGTGTTTATAGACTTAATGGATATACACACTACTTCTCCTCAAAACACAAATCATCTTTGCAAGGTCTGATAAATTATTTTCTAACTTTAATTCAGTAGATGTTTTGCCTTTCTTTCATGAACTATTATTTTATTTCCAATACGTATTTTTGCGGTGGGCTCCTAGACTGCATATGACTTTATGAGTGTTTGTTATCAAAGAATCAAGTTATGGACTAAACCAACCTTCTGTTGGAACCAGCCTTCAAGGTCTTTGCAGCTCTTGGCTGTGACGGTCTCATAGTGCTCACGCATCTCAGCTAGAATTTTGGTTAGGTCTTCCTGTGGTGCTGCATCAACCTCCACGTTGACCTGTCCGCTCATTTGTTCGCGTGAGGTCAAGAGGTCCTGAAGATACATCATATATGATTTTCAAATGTTCATTTTAAAATATCTTCTCATCATCACCTGTTCATTCTTGGCTTCAAATGTTGTGGTAAGGAAATATGTTACAAAACAGTGACATCTAGAGCTTGAAGCTATAAAACACCTGTGTGACCTGAGCTACTGTCTAAAATATTTAGCTGGAACAATTCTTAGCCTAAATCTTGTGCTTTACACTTTCTTAAAGGTTTTGCAATGATTTACTACCTCCTCATGATTCTTCTTCATGTAGACCAGCTCCTCAGTGAGCCCTTCGATCTGCAGGTTGAGGTCTTTATGAGTCATGTTGAGCTCGCTAAGCACACTCTTTAACCCTGCTATGTCTGCCTCCACAGACTGACGCATTGCCAGCTCGTTCTCATATCTGTCCAATAGAAAGGAACATTAGACAGAAGAACTGTCTTTTATCAACATCAAGAATTTTGTTGCTGTGACTGGCTATTTTTCCCCATTAGAAGTTCATAACTAGTTAAAGAAGATATTTTGAAGGATGTTGATGACCAAACAGTTGACAATAACCATTGACTTCCATAGTATGTAAAAAAAAAAAATAAAAATAAAAACACTATGAAAGTCAATGGCTGCCATCAACTTTTTAGTAACCAACATTCTTCAAAATATATTCTTTTGTGTTCAGTAGAATAGAGAAACTCATGTGTATAACATATCACATTACCCAAAAGCTGAATTGCAAATTAGTTCAGCAGTTATTTGTTGTTGTTTCTCTATAATTTCTGTACATTTCCACAGCATATATTCTATGGAAATTTAATGAAAAATGAAACAAATGTTACTTCATTCTGAAGTCATCTACAGCCAAGCTGGTATTGTCAATGCTGAGGTGGACTGTGTTCTTTTCCTGCATGGCATTCAGGATCTGCAAAAAATTATTGATGCACAAATTTTTGATGTTATTTACTTGTTTTATGGTAATGAAGATTATTAGGTTATGCAATTTTCTTATAGCAGTAACCACAAAGTATCTAGCTAGACCAACTTTAGCCTGGAGGTCACTGATAGTAGCTTCGAAGGCAGAGTAGTTACGAGCAGTGCCAGTAGGAGAGATTCTGTTTTCAAGGAATTGGCGTATCTTCAGCTCGAGGTCTGCATTGGACTTTTCAAGGGAGCGGACCTTCTCCAGGTAAGCAGCCAGACGGTCGTTGAGATTCTGCATGGTGAACTTCTCATTGCCAATGATGCTGTCATCTGCTCCTTCACCGACACTGAATCCTCCTCCAGCTGCAGCGCCACCAAATCCCCCACCGAATCCACCACCCGCACCTCCTGCAGCACCAAATCCGCCTCCAAAGCCAAAGCCGCTTCCTGAGCCTGCTGAGGCCATGGAGCGAGAGGCACTGGAGATACGGACCCCTGAACCTCCTGCGCCTCCATACACGCTGCCAGCCCTCATGGTGCTGATGCGGCCACCTCCTCCACCTGAAGAAGAGAAGCGTGAAGAGCCCATTGAGGACCTGCTGGAAATGAAGCTGCCGCTGGAGAAGGTGGTAGCCATGTGGATGGTGATTTGTGGTCTTACTCTGCTCTGGCAGGAGTGTGAGTACAGTAGAGCAGCTCAGAGTCCTTATATATGCTGATAATGGGACTGACACTGACAAAGGAGGTTGTGTTAACCTTATTTTCATCAAAACCTTGCTGACAGCAAGGAATTCTGTCAGCTTAAATCACCTGAAGTGAAAGGTGACGCTAAGTAAAACTGGCTGATTGATCATACCCTCAAGTGAGTAAGACAGACGCTTGCATTCCCCCCGTAAACCTTTCCTCAGATAAAAGGAGCTCTGTACATGTTCAAACTTTCATGGATGTTGCTTGGTTTTCACTACTGATTTTAATGTAGTAAAGCCCCTCACACTCTTAAAACCTTGAATATTCAAGATCACCCTTATAAGCGATAACTAACTTAAAGGCCAATAACTAACTCAAATGATTCATTCATTTCAGTATGTTACTTTAAAATCTGAGGTACAAAATTTCAATGCCGAATTTGAACACCAGTTGCATTATAAAAGTGATGTAGGTGTGTTGGAAGAAGCAAGTTTGTGCAAAAAATGTGCAAAAAATATGTCATTGAACAAGATATGAAACTACATGGAGGTATGCTGATCTCATTGTTAATTTAAGATTTGCCTAAAGCAACTTATGTTACAATTTTAACTATAAAGTGTGGATGCTTGTTTGAAACATCTCATGTTTGTGCATGTACCAGTGTGCACTACACAGAGCAGCAGGATGTTTCCCACCAAGTTCAGCTTAACATTAAATTCCTCCCTTAGGCTGTTGAGCTGAAGAACAGATCTTTGTATTATCAAAAGATTCATGATACATTTTATCAGTTCTCATGCTGTTAAAGTTGACATTAATTTGTGTCTGTGTTTTAAAATTAGGCGAATAATTATATTTAATAATTATAATAACTATGTAATATAAATGAGTGTGTGTTCTGTGATGGATTGGCCATCCATCTCGGTTGTTTGCTCCATCTGCAGCCCAGTATGCTGAAAGAGACTACAGAATCTCTGCAGAGAACAGGCAGTTTGGAGAATGGAAATTTAATGTAATAAAAATAATTGAATGGAATTTGATTAATTAGACAGTGTACCCAAGTTTTAAAACTCAAATTCAGATTATTCAGTACATATAATACTTAAAAGAAATTAATACAGCATTCTTAATATTCATACCCAATTCCACATTCATTAATTGGCATAGAGAGCAACACCTAAATGAGTTCAGCCCACTTGAGCTGCAGGAATTTACAGTGTCTGACTGCTCCCTATTTTTCAAATGTTCAACAAGTCATAAACTGTTGTATAAATTTTACAAGATGGCTTAATCACAGCAGTACAAAAATGCAAGGAACCTGTTTGTGGACTTCACCAACGCTTTCAACACCATCATCCTGGATATCCTTCTGAATAAACTGTCACAGCTCTCTGTACCAACTTCCATCTGTCAGTGGAACACCAGCTTCCTGACAGACAGGCAGCAGCTAGTAAAGCTGGGAAAACTCACATCCAACACCCACACCATCAGCACTGGAGCTCCTCAGGGTTGCGTTCTCTCTCCACTGCTTTTCTCTCTCTACAAAAATGATTGCACCTTTAAAGACCCCTCTGTCAAACTCCTGAAGTTTGCAAATGACACTACAGTCATCGTCGGTCTCATCCAGGATGGCAACAGACAAGAGGTTAAAGAGCTGGTCGTCTGGTGCAGTCACAACAACCTGGAGATAAACACGGTTAAAACCGTAGAGCTGATCGTGGACTTCAGGAGAAACCCCCCTGCTCTCCCCCCACACACCATCATGGACAGCACTGTGGCTGCAGAGTCATTCAGGTTCCTGGGCACTACCAACTCTCAGGACCTGAAGTGGGACGTTCACATTGACTCCATCGTCAAAAAGGCTCAGCAGAGGTTATACTTCCTTCGTCAACTGAAAAAGTTCAACCTGCCACAGGCGCAGATGACAGTTTTACTCAGCTGTTGTTGAGTCGGTTCTGTGCTCCTCTATAACTGTCTGGTTTGAGTCAGTCAGCAAATCAGATATAAAAAGAGTGCAACGGACTGTTAGGACAGCAGAAAGGATCATTGGTGTCCACCTGCCCAGCTTTCAGGACTTGTACAACTCCAAAGTGAAGAAACGGGCAGGTAACATCATCACAGACTCCTCTTACCCTGGACACAACCTGTTTGCACTTCTCCCTTCAGGCAGACGCTACAGATCTCTGTGCACTAGAACAGGGGTTTTCAAACTGGGTTCCGGGGACCCCCAGGGGGCCCCAAGGAAGTGCTAAGGGGTCCTTGAAAATGTTTGGAGAAAAATCATAAAAAATGTAAAAAAAAAAAAAAAAAATGTAAAAATTATATTATTATTATTATTATTATTATTATTAATTTTAATATATTATTATATTATATATAATTATAATAATTATAAAATAATTACCACAAAAATATGATTGAATACGAATTAAAAAATAAATTATCCATAAATGTATTAAAATCAATGAGTAAAAATGAAAACAAATAAATACAAAATATATTAAAATAAATTTTAAAACGTAGATTACAAAGATACATAAATAAATACAGTTCTTTAAATACATTTTAAATAATACTTTTAGAATTTTTTAATTTTTTTATTTAATATAAACTAATTATTTTCCAATTAATGTTTTTGACTTGCTTATAACAAGAAATTTTCAGTGTAAATTGGGTATTTATACAAGAAACTATAAAAATGTATTTTACATTTACAAGGATGGGGGTCCCTCGCACAATGATGATCATATTTGGGGGTCCGTGGCACCTAAAAGATTGAAAACCCCTGCACTAGAACATCTAGGCATAAAAACTGTTTTCCCCCCCATGCCATCTCTAGCTTGAACAGCTAACACAGGAATCATTACCTGTGTTCTGAAACTCATGTCTGTAATTCATTCTCCATCTCTAAATATTGCCTCTCTCTCAAGTACTATATAAATACATATGCTTATTTTTTTATATATACAGCTGTATAGTGTAAATAAAGCACAAATCTGTACATAAATCTTCTGTTCCAGATTCATACACATCATTATTATTTATTGCTAAGTCTTACTTATGTAAATGTTTCTGTTCTCATGTCAGATATGTATGTATGTATGTATGTATGTATGTATGTATGTATGTACCAGGAGCTCCTTAAAAAACCACAACAAATTCCTCGTGTGTTAGCGCACACTTATTACATGTTTTCAGAATCAGAATTAGCTTAATTCGCCAAAAGTATGTTTGTTAACAGAGCTCTGCAAACGAGTCACCCAAAATCAAACTTCGCTTGTCTAAATCCCTTAATTACACGTTTAGGGGCAATTTAACGAAATGTAGGTCAAATCTTTGTAAAAATGCTGGTTATTGGTCTGAAAGCGTCGATTGCGTGCTCGACCACAAGAGCGCGCGCTCCTGACAGGAATGGCGCGTGTTTCTGAGGGAAGTTTTTAACGAGGTAAGAGACTTGAAACATATCGCTACGACAAATAAATGTTATTTGTTTCACCACAAATTATATCACATATATATATATATTTTTAATAACGTTAAAATGCCTGGAGTACTAGAAATGTTTCATGGGATTAACTTGATTCACTGAAGCTGAGGAATGGTGCCTACATTTGATTGATTTTGACTACTAATGCAAAAACAAAATATTATATTATAGTCCAAGTGTGTTAAAATGATAGTTTCTTTCACCCAGAGCTACATTAGTCATTACAATACTTATGTTAAAGTTATAATATTTCCAAAACATTTACTTTAATCGAATTTGTGTATTGGCTAACTGTATTGTGACATTCACAATAGGCCTACTTGAATGTTTACTTGATATAATATTTAATACTTAAGTACTGATTGGTGTCATGCCTGTATTTTATATGTATTTATTATTAGTTTTTAAATTAATTAATTGATTTATTTATTTAGAGTCCTGGTCCTAGCACTCTTGGTGCCAGGGGCGAGAAAACACTGTCCCTTTGTAACAACTTACTGTAGTCCTTCACATTTTCTTAACGCTTTAACGACTATAGAACTTGTTAGTCCAGTGGATTAGTTTTTGTTTGATGTGCAATGGGTCTCAAATCCCAACATGTCATCTACTTTCAGTAGATTTTGAAATCACTGACTGTCAACCGGATTACCCCCTTACCCTTTAAAGTCATCTGGAAAATAACTCAAGGAAGCATCAATAAGGCAGGTCAAGAATTGAATGCCTGGGCTGTTTTTTTTGTTTGTTTGTTTGTTTGTTTATTATTATTTTTTTGGGGGGAAGAGGTAGAAAATTTGTCATCTTGTGAAAAGTGAACAGTAAGGTTGTGTAACTTATATTTGCTTTGGTTTTATAAGCTTTGCTAGTGTTTTGCCCTCTATAGCACAAAGTATAAATGACCTCATAGCATTGTCATTTTCAGATTTTCCCATCCTGTTACTGTACTCAGTAATGCATAAATGCCTACAAAGATGTCTGTACATGCCAGTGATAGATTTAATCTTACATTTAGATGGCCGGTTCATTTTATTTATGTTTGCAAAGACATTTTCTTTGTAACTTTGTAACTGAACTTAATTTAATGATTTATTTTACCTTTATTTATTTTTTTATTGTACAATGTATTTTACCTGATTTAATGTATGCCATTTAATGCATCAGCAACTTTTTCTAATTTAAATTTTTGTACTGATGATTTAGCTGTCATTCATTGTTTTTATATATTTTTTTATTTTTTACCTCAACTAGGCTAATAATAGCAGATCCATTTTTTTTCCATTAAAAATATTTTTGCATAAATTTTTACATTGTGCCGTAAAATATGACAACAAAACAGAAAATAAGACACTAGAAATGCATAGTTTGTGCACAGTTAGTGCAGTTTATTGTTTTTTCATCACTCTGAGTTAGGATGGTTTTGACATAGTCTGGCTTGTAGACTGGGAGGATGAGCTGACCACTTTGCCATCCACCACCTCTTCCACAATGGTTACCACTTTGCGTGTAGTCGAGGATGAGCTTGAGGTTGAGACACTGCAGAGGTACAAACAAATAATATTACACCACAGAAATGCCAGACAGGTATCCACATCTCACTTTAATTTTGTTTATTATAATAAACCACCACTGCTCATTGAAAAACTGTGACACTACTGTCTAAATGTTGTTATTAAGAGATTTTGTATTGTAGTTGTCTCACCTTGTAGCCTCTCCATCCAGAAGTCTTCTGTACTCTGCAATCTCCATCTCCAGTCTGGTTTTGATGTCCAGAAGCATCCTGTACTCTTGCCCTTGACGCTCCAGATCGCCACGAAGCTGCACCAGCTGCTCTTCCAGGCTGGTCACCTGGAACTGGTAGCCGGACAACATGGAGGAGTAGCGGGCTTTTGTGTCTGCCAAAGTGCCTTCCAGTGACGCTTTCTGTTGGGGAAAGCTTAGTTATTCTGTGTTCTATGCAATGTGATGACCAGACTTTACAAGATTCATCTCTGCTTTCTTACCATGCTGAGTTGCGACTGTAACTCGATTTCAAGACTCTGGAGTGTGCGTTTAACCTCTGTGATTTCAGATCGGGATGTTTGAAGGGTTTCTGTGCTCACGGCAACTTCTTTGTTGAGGGCTTCACTCTGTGAGAGACATAGCAAAGCAGTCAGACCTTTTGTTGGTTTTCATTAAAACATTTTCCTTTCTTTAAAGACATCCGATGTTACCTTAGTCTGGAACCAGGCCTCAAGATCTTTGCGATTCTTGTTAGCAACTGCCTCGTAGTGCTCACGAATTTCAGCCATGATCTTTGTCAGGTCTTCCTGCGGTGCTGCGTCTACCTCTACATTGACTTGTCCGCTCATCTGGGCGCGTACTGCCAAGAGTTCCTAAAGATGCAGTAAAAAACCACTGAGCATTTGCATAACAAATTTCAAGAGGAACTATTGAGTGTGAACCAACCACCAACTTGCCTCCTCGTGGTTCTTCTTGAGGAAGATCAGTTCTTCTCTTAGACCCTCAATCTGCATCTCCAGATCAGATCTGGACATTGTCAGCTCATCCAGCACCCTCCTCAGGCCAGCAATGTCTGCCTCTACAGACTGCCTCATGCTCAGCTCATTCTCATATCTGCACAAAAAAGAAATTCATTTAAATGCTTTAGACCTTTTGCAGATGTCAAAAATGCTGTTTATGTTGCTAGTCACTTACTTGACCCTGAAGTCATCTGCAGCCAGCTTGGCGTTGTCAATGCTCAAGTAGATGCCTCCGTTTACACCAGTGGCATGCTGGATCTTCAGGGGCACAGATTGAAAAAAAAAAAGAGTCAAATTGCATTCCTGAGAAATTCGGTATTTTTCACATTCTCTGCAAATTAGGAACCATGGGATACTGAGGAATATTGGCACATAATGAGTAAATGAAAAAGGGTCAAATTTAGATCACTCTTGCAGTAATTGAGAAATTCAGTGTTCATCAAATGCTTTGAATATATGGTCTGCAAATGAGGAACCATGGGATATATAGAATTGGTTAATTTTTGTCTAAAGCTAGTTTAATGATTGACTTGACTATCATGTTTTATAGGTAATTCATGTACCTTGGCCTGGAGGTCACTGATAGTAGCGTAATAGGCGCTGTAGTCACGAGCAGAGGGGGCTGTCTTGCTGTCCAGGAACTGGCGAATCTTCAGCTCAAGATCAGCATTGGCCTTCTCGAGGGAGCGCACCTTCTCCAGGTAGGTGGCCAGACGGTCGTTGAGGTTTTGCATGGTGGCTTTCTCGTTCGCAGACACATTAACGGCATCAGCCAGATTGAAACCACCTCCGAAACCAGCACCGCCACCAGCAGAGAAGGAACGAGAAGCAGAGGCGCTGGAGATACGGACCCCGGTTCCTCCTGCTCCCCCGTACACACTACCGGCACGCATGGCTGTGACACGACCAGCTCCACCACCAAAGTGGGAAGAACTTCCTGAAGACATGTAGGTGCGGGCCGAAGAAGAAGTAGTCATCATTTTGAAGAAGGCTTGCTGTTGTCCTCAACTCTGGCTGGAGAATGAGAGAGCGGATGAGTGAGGAGAAGTCGACCCCTGTTCCTTTTATTTGGACAAATGGGGGAGGGACCAGATGGATTGCCTGAGGGGGTGGACCATAAAACTCTTGCCCCATTCCCTAAGGCAGCAGGTGTGGCTGAAGGTCTGCATGGTATGTTAGCGTTTTTTTTTTTTTTTTTAGCTAACAGTTTTGTTTAATTAACTAATTTCTTTCTACTTTAATGAATTTTTGAGTTAGGAATGCATAGTATATTGGCCATCATATCCTTTCAGTCTGTTAAGTAAAAATGAAATAGTATATTTAATTAAATATGTTCAGTAAACCATTGCTAAATGGGAACCTACAATATGTGTAGTTGGCCAATCTATTGTTAAACACTAGTAAAATTAAATGCTTTATGCTTTAAATGATTTTTATTTTTTTTTGTGCTGGACACATTCATTATTCTTAATGTTCTTTGCTCTACAGGTGTCTATCATTTCTTTATTCCAGTGGTTAATAATAGGCCAATATTTTAGTGATTGTGGGGTGTAAGAAAAATCCTTTATATTTTTCTACATTGAAAAGCAGTTTTCCACTACACATGTTAGCTGGTGACACATAAAGCATGTACAAATGTGGACTTCCAAAGTGAGTATTTTTTGTTTGTATGATAATATAAATGATCAGTTCTAGGCATTGATTAAAAATCCATTACCTAGTTTGCATATGTTTTATATGATTTTTTTTTTTTTTTACGGATTGTACATTTAAACAATGCAGTTGTTGCCTAATGTCCTTACTGTTGCACCAAAAGGAGCTATATTAAACACCAAGCGATTAAAAGCAGGTTTAGCATGTTTGAAGTGGGTTTCGGATGACCTGCTAATGATAATCAGACTTGTGACAGGTTGGAATGTTTATATTTCAAAAGGCAAATAGAAAATTTTATTTTTGTGTGCAGCAAAGTTGTGTTGTGCAACCTTTGAATATTTCAAGTGTGGAGTGAATGTAATACTGTAGAGCTAAGCACAGTGAATATATATATAAAGTTGTTTCATTCTAAAAATAAATGAATTAAATAAATTACTAACATTTGTAGTTAGAGCTAATTCTTAAGTGATGATTTTTAGATTTTGCTTTCAGTATTAATTAATTCTGACCCATATTATGTTGAAGGTACAGAATGAATCCTGCTCAACACCTTTTGACCAACAGGAGGCAATGTCCAGAAACTTTGTTGAGTTCCTCCCTGTATGTAAGTATGTGGTCATGCAACAAAATGTATTATATTGCACTACACTTGCTCCAGGGACAGTCACCTAGAGTAGTGTTTCTCAAACCTGTTTCTAGAGGCACATTGTTGAATCAGGTATTTAATGAGGAAAAGTTTGAAAATATGTATTGTTAGTGCTGGCCTAGAGCTACCTGGGGTTATGTCCTTTGCTCAGGGCCACACAGGTGATGACCCTTTAAGGTTTGATCCTACAACCTTTACCAGCCTATGTAAATTTAGTGGTATTGCTCACTTTGGTGCTTTTATAGGCAAACAGTTTTAAATACACTTCATGCAAATGTTTATATTCATTCATTTTTTTCAATCCTGACCTTGGTCTGTTGATTACCTGATTTAATTTGGTGAGGATCAGAGAAACTTAGAAGTAAGAACAGTGCTGGGTAGTAAATGATTACATGTAATCTGGATTACGCAATCAAATTCCAAAAACTGAGTACTCGTAACTGGATTATATTACAATTTAAAATGTTCGTAATGAGATTACAATTATTTATGGTGTTGTAACCATTTAAGAAAGTGTTTTTTTATTGTATATTATTTATGTTTAAATATTATTTGTGTGTTTTGTTTAGTTCAGTTTGTTAATTAAGAAAAAAAGAAAATTGTAAACGTCATAAGGGCGTGGTAAATTGGACGGCAGTACGCTGGAAGAAAGGGAGTGGGTTAGACATAATTTTTGATCACTTCATATGTTTTTGTTTGTAGAATCCCTTTTTTGGAACGAGTTTCGTTTGGTATAATTTGTATCTTAATTTTAATATATTTTTTGTTGGTCAATTATCTGGCTAAATAAACAAGAAGGAATAAACGTTTCGTGGAATGAAGTGCGTTCAAGACAAAGCCCGCTACCATGCTTCCATGGCCAAAACAAAAGGCCAAAACATATGGATTACGTGATTACATGCTATTCATAAAATGGCAGTGAATTATTAATAATTTATTGATTCTCCTTAATACTACTTAATAGGCTACTTTTTTTTCTCTTTTAAAGTTAACCTTTCCAAAAATCTTACTGTATGTCAGACCATTTAGCTTTGACTAAATTCACAATATAGAATGTTAATGCCATGTAAATAATTTTGCAATCCACGCTTCTGAATTTGTTCCTCAAGCAATTAGCCCATGTATGAAATAAATAATTATGCAAGTTACTAAACACTGGTGATGAATAGCTGTGAAATGTCTTCATCATATCCAGTGACCTTCAATAATTGAGGGCTGAACAAAAATATTTCAAACCTGGAAGACTTAAGGCGTGTAATGTCTTTGCTGTTTTCATGTTTATTAATGTTTGTTCGTGTAATGCAGGGATTCTGAAACATTTTTGTCAGCCAAACCCCTTTGGCATAAAATATTTGCTTGAAATATCCCTGAGGAAGTTCATATTTTAAGAATTTAACAAGACATTGCATGTTCACAGTTCTCTGGTGTCAGTTAATGTCAGTTAATGATCACATTATTTTATGAAAATAAAATAAAATATGTCTGTTGTTTAGTGTTCAGGTGCTTTATTTTGATTTATTTATTTTATTTTTTTTAAAATATATTTATGACTGAATTAATTATTGGCTTTTTTTAACTCACAAACCCACTGCCGTTCTTACATTAGCCCCAGTTAGGGAAACCTGGTGTAATGTAATGCTTGCATAACTTCATGATGTTGATATCAAATAATGGAATATATTTCTTTTTTCCTTGTCTTTTTTATATCAGTATGATACATGTACTGGTAAAACAAGTTAGAAAAGTCATCTAAAATGTAATCACAATACATTACCTAAAATTAGAAAAATAAGATTAAGTTACTAACTACAATTTGAGATAGGTCTCACTTCTTTTGAGACATTTGTCTTCAAATTCATTACTTGAAAAGTTATTAAAAATCAACTATTTGGTAAGTTTTGTGACACTATGTTTTAAGATCAGCTAAGTTTATATTAAGTTTATATTACACGTTTATAACAGTCAAATTTTTATTCATGTTATTATAAGATAAACAGAGAAAAGAAAAGTGATGTCCATTAGAATAAAATCTAAGTCTGAACTGAATGAAATAATCTGTTGATTGGGGCTTGTTCAAATTACTTAATAAAATATCCTAATAAACAGTAAGTCAATGGCTTTCAGAACTACTGAAAACATTCATTAATTTTTAAAAAAACAAAAACCATTAAATGCATGCAGTGTAACTGATTATTTGAGTAACTGGTCACCCTATTTTTCTTATTTTAATGGTTTATACCAATACTTGCAATACTTGAGTAAGTTGTGTTACCCTGTTTATGAACAAAAATAGTAGTTTTATTATGCTAGCTAATTATTGGTTTTCAGAAGACTTTTTTTATTTGCCAAAATAGGAGCTGATTTTATGCAAGGTGCAAATGACATCAAAACAAGACATACACAAAAATGCACAGTTGGACCACTTTATTGGCTTTTCATCATTCTTTTGTAGATAGATTTTGCTCAAGGGTGGTTTTAAGACATGGCCTGGCTTGTAGACTGGGAGGATGAGCTGACCACTTTACCGTCCACCACCTCTTCCACAATGGTTACCACTTTGCGTGTAGTCGAGGTTTTGCTTGTGGTTGAGACACTGCAGAGGTAGAATACAAAGATTATTAAATAATGATCACTTAAAAATTAGAAAGTTAATGTTTAATTTACGTGCTGTTCTTAAAAGATTTTGTTGTAGTTGTGTCTCACCTTGTAGCCTCTCCATCCAGAAGTCTTCTGTACTCTGCAATCTCCATCTCCAGTCTGGTCTTGATGTCCAGAAGCATCTGGTACTCTTGCCCTTGACGCTCCAGATCGCCACGAAGCTGCACCAGCTGCTCTTCCAGGCTGGTCACCTGGAACTGGTAGCCAGACAACATGGCAGAGTAGCGGGCCTGTGTGTCTGCCAAAGTGCCTTCCAGCGACGCTTTCTGTTGGGGAAAGCTTAGTTATTCAGTGTTCTATGCAATGTGATGACCAGACTTTACAAGATTTATCTCTACTTGCTTACCATACTGAGTTGAGACTGTAGCTCAATTTCAAGACTTTGGAGTGTGCGTTTAACCTCTGTGATTTCAGATCGGGATGTTTGAAGGGTTTCTGTGCTCACGGCAACTTCTTTGTTGAGGGCTTCACTCTGTGAGAGGAAATCCATCAGAAAGCAGTCAGGTAAGTCTTTTGTTGGTTTTGATTACAATCTTACTTTGCACATTTTACAGACTAATTCTCATTTTACCTTAGCCTGGAACCAGGTCTCAAGATCTTTGCGGTTCTTGGCAGCAACTGCCTCGTAGTGCTCACGGATTTCAGCCATGATCTTTGTCAGGTCTTCCTGTGGTGCTGCATCTACCTCTACGTTGACTTGTCCGCTCATCTGGGTGCGTGCCGCCAAGAGTTCCTAATGATGCAATAAAAAACCACTGAGCATATGCCGCAAATACATTTCAAGAGGAACTATTGAGTGTGAGCCAACCACCAACTTACCTCCTCGTGGTTCTTCTTGAGGAAGATCAGCTCTTCTTTTAGACCCTCAATCTGCATCTCCAGATCAGATCTGCCCATTGTCAGCTCATCCAGCACCCTCCTCAGGCCAGCAATGTCTGCCTCTACAGACTGCCTCATGCTCAGCTCATTCTCATATCTGCACAGAAATTAATCCATTGAAAATGTTTGGATCCTTTATAGAATGCAAGCCTTTAAGTAGCAGACTCACTTGACCCTGAAGTCATCTGCAGCCAGCTTGGCGTTGTCAATGCTCAAGTAGATGCCTCCATTTACACCAGTGGCATGCTGGATCTTCAGGGGCATGGAATGAAGATGCATCAAAGTTACATTTTAGATCTCTTTTTCACGAGTACTTGAGAAATGCAGTGTATTTTACACTATTTGAATATGTTATGCCTAAGAAGAATGATGATATATTCACAATTGATTAACTTTTGTCTAAAGGTAGTTTAATGATTGACTTGACTAAAATGTTCAATAGATTATTCACATACCTTGGCCTGGAGGTCACTGATAGTAGCGTAATAGGCGCTGTAGTCACGAGCAGAGGGGGCCGTCTTGCTCTCCAGGAACTGGCGAATCTTCAGCTCAAGATCAGCATTGGCCTTCTCAAGGGAGCGTACCTTTTCCAGGTAGGTGGCCAGACGGTCGTTGAGGTTTTGCATGGTGGCTTTCTCGTTTGCAGACACATCAACGGCATCAGCCAGGTTGAGGCCAGCAGCACCACCAAAACCAGCACCGCCACCGAAACCAGCACCGCCACCAAAACCAGCACCACCACCAGCAGAGAAGGAACGAGAAGCAGAGGCGCTGGAGATACGGACCCCGGTTCCTCCTGCTCCCCCGTACACACTACCGGCACGCATGGCTGTGACACGACCAGCTCCTCCACCAGAGACAGAGAAGCGAGAAGATCCTCCTGAGGACATGTAGCTGCGAATGGAAGAAGACGACATCTTTTTGATGGAAAAGTCGTTGTCTGCTCTGGTTGGAGAATGAGAGAGAGCGGATGAGTGAGGAGAAGACGACCCCTCCCCTGTTCCTTTTATGTGGACAAATGGGGGAGGGACTGTAAAGAATGCCTTTGGTGATGGAGAGTGAAACTATTCCCCCGTTCCTCAAGGCAGCAGGCGTGGCTGAAGATAGATTTGAATGGTATGTTATCATTTAGAGTTTCACAAGAAGAAATAAATCAGGGGTTTTTGTGAGTTTCAGCTGTTGGTTTTTGTCAGTCTTCACACTTCTGTGCTTGCATCATCCATTACTTTTTTGAATCTGCAAAATATATTATAAAAATATATCTTGTTGCTTAGTAGTCACTGATGTCAGTACTCAGTTGCATTGTAGGTGGATTTTCTTTGTATTTCATTTCTTTTTCTTTTTTTATTAACAACAATATATAAACCGGAATAACAACATGATATCACATATCAGTTCAACTTACCCCAAATTTAATTACGTGAAGCCCTATCGGAGATATTCATTTGATTATGAAATCAACAGATCTCAGGGTTGTCCACTCCAGAGCAGATCATTCAAACAGATGGTATCTGTGCATGCAACAGGATGATAGTACAACAAACACTTTTCATGTGAAGTTCATTAGATTCATTACAATGTGGGCCTCTAGTTTTTATCTGTTCACTCACTCATATAATGCATTGATTAGATTAATTTAGATTTAATCTGTTTTTACCCAACGAGAAAAGTAACATATTAAACTGCTTACGCCTTAGCCTGTAAACCCATTGGGAAAATAACTCTGACCAACTTAATGACAGAAACAAACAAGGAAGTGTTAGAGTTGGTCGTCAGGTTCAAAGTGAACAGGCAAAGTAACTCCCACTGCATTTAAATTATGCAGAAATTCACTTGTGATTGTACAAGAAACATCAAAGGTAATCAGTGAATCATAAATCATCATTAACTTAATTTAAGATAGGCAACCCATATCTTGCATACTTTAACTGTTTTATTTTTTTAACAAACTTGTTTTTTTCGCTGTAGATCTGAATGAAATGTTTAGCTTCTAAGCTTTATCAATGCTCTGAATTTCCTTGGTCTGAAATGAAATTAAGAATAAATGCATGTTAAACTTTATTTATAATGCTATATAAAACATATCAATATTTCTTAAGTTCTTTTGTAGAAACAATGGAAAATGGACAAAAACACTATGAGTAGAGATGTCAGTGTAGAGTAACAGAGGGTTAAGAACAGTTGTGATTAACTAAAGGAAAAAATGCTTGTGGTATCAGATTACAGCTGTCAAACCTGACAAATACCATGCAGCTGCACAGATTTTCAAAAGCAGACAAGGTGTGATGTTCACAAATGGTATGAAGGACTCTACAAGCCACTACAATGTTACAAACTCTCATGGGATTGTACAATATTGTTCCTCCCAAGTATTTAGCAGTGACCTTCTTAGTGAAAAATAAATATACTAAAATGTTTTTGAAATGCATTTATTTCATGCTAAGTATACTACAAGTATATTTACATATTTATGTACTTAATAAAATACCTTGCAACTGTACTTTTAGTATACTAAACTGGTATACTTAAAGTCTGCTAAATTGGAACAACTAATTTTGTGCTTAATGCACTTTAATTGTGCGGAAATAGTGCTGAAGTCCAACTAAAGATATACTGAAGTATATTGGATTGTGCTAAAGTGGAACTATTGCAAATATACTTCAGGTACACTTTAAATATCTTGCATTTGAAGACCAATGTTATTCAAAGATCATACGATCCTCATCCATAGTGACATTAAAACACATTTTAGGCTTAATATTAAGAAATGTGTATTGTGCACAAGTAGCACTCCAAATAAAGCTTAATTATAATTTTTATATCAGTAAGTCTCAAGCGGTATGTCAGTAAATGTTAAAAAAATTGAACTATACTTAGTATGAAATAAATGAATTTAAATATATTACTTTTTTACTAAGGCTGTTGTATTTCTGACGTGTTGTCTTGCAGGCAGGATCAACTAGGAGAGAACAGTGTGCAGTCATTAATTATGAGGCATTCTCTTCAAGAAACTATTTGCTATTGTTTCTGTGGTGGTAAGTACACTAAGAAAGCGAGCTTGCACTGCTCTGCCGCCAGGAGTCATCTATTACTGAACTTGTTAATGAAAATGAAACACATTTTCATGCCATTATTTCCACTGTGTGGTTAAATTGTTGGATTAAAGGGGTCATGACGTTGCTAAAAAGAACATTATTTTGTGTATTTGGTAAAATGCAATGTGTTTAAGTGGTTTAAGGTTCAAAAAACACATTATTTTCCACATACTGTACATTATTGTTGCTCCTCTATGCCCCGCCTTTCTGAAACGCATCAATTTTTACAAAGCTCATCGTTCTGAGAAGCGAGGCGTGCTCTGATTGGCCAGCTAACAAGTGCGTTGTGATTGGCCGAATACCTCAAGCGTGAGACGGAAATTTTAAGCCCCTTACCGTATTGTGATGCCGTGTCCTGGCGCGACGACACAAAAACAATAAAACCCATTATAAATGAAGTATTTGTTGCATCCAGTGGGGACGTAATTACTGATTATAATGAATTATACTGTCCTTTTACACGTCGAGTTGCATCGCACCACGTAAACATTACCATGTCTGCATTTGTGATCGAAGAAACGCCAAACAACAAGCACTACTCTACACAGCTCAAAACTCGCGTTTGAATAGTCAGTGGCAAATTCTTTAAATAAGCAAATGTACTTACAGGCTGTGAGTCAGAAGCACCAGACTGTCCTTGCAAAGTTGGAATTGCCCCACTTTATAGAAACAGCCTTTGTGCAAGCCAGAATTGTAGGCTACTCTTCCAGGATCAAGAAACAGTCCTCCGTAAAAGGCGCTGCACACACTCTAATATTTGGGTTGTACTGTTCTGGAACAGTGTTGTAAATACTGATTTCTAGTTGTGTCTTCTTTTGGAAGCCCAAACAAAGTACTTTCGGTTTCACAAAGAAACACAGCGTCTCCAGGACATGGCGCCGGCGGCAGCAACAACGCTACAGCGAGAATAATAGTTCCGCCTTCTTTCATTGCATATACATTTGGGCGGTGTTTTGCAAATCTTCCCACACAGTGATGTAGACATGTGGGGGCGTGTTTGAATGAGGCGTTTTAGGGGGGCGTGGTCGAGTCTTAAAGTCCGTGTAAAGTCAATTCTGATAATTGTTTCTAAACACGTTATAAATGTTAGAAATGCATTGCTGAAACATGATACAAAGACTGTGAACTGTGTAGTACTTAATTGTGAAGTTAGACCGTACAACAGTTTTTCACCGTTTTCATGTTCAGGATTTTCTGGGCGGGGTTAAAATGGTGACTCGATGACGAAACGGAGTCACTGAGCACGGCCCCCTTCCCCTAACACTATTTAAGAGGTGTGCTCTTAAATAAGCAGCATTGACCGACGGTGACTGTGTGCCAAAGTACAGTGAGAGCTATAAAGAGCAGACGGCTCCTTATGCTTTCGAATCGCTCTCGCGGTACTTTGTCATCATACACCGATCGTTCTGCACAGTACTGCTTCAAGACAAACACAATAAATAACTAGAGCACATTAGCATCAGTGGTTCACTGCTCAATCGCGAGTTATTGTCATAAACGTTAGCTATTACAGTCTACAGTTTGCTTGCTAGCTATGCCCTCGTCACATAAATGCATATTACCTGCTTGCCAGGGTTGCCAGGTTTTCACAGCAAAACCCGCCCAATTGCTATTCAAAACTAGCCCAAAACTAGCCCAATCATTTTTCAGGGGGGATTCCCGGTAAAAATCAAGTTCCGGTGGGGTAAAATACACGTTTTTTTGGTGGGGTTCCCCTGATAAAAGTCGCCTTCCAGGGGCTAAATATCAGGTTATTAGGGTCGCTTCAAACCCGCGGACATGAAAAACAACCCGCGGAAAGAGCGTTAAAGTAGCCCAATTCCACGGGAAAACCGCGGACTTGGCAACACTGCTGCTTGCAATGATTAACAAAACCGCTCTGTCTCCTTATTTGAATTAAGCTGCTAAAGGGAGCATCCATTCAGATGGCAGCTTTCTGCGAGTGGGCGTGGTTTCAGCACCGCCAGCTGACACGCCCTCAGCATTTGGGAGCAGAGAATACTGCTTATTTTTTCAAGATTTTGATACCTTATTTTATTAACTTGCCGGGGTTTTTTTATCATTCAAATTTGGCTGAGTGATTAATAAAACATTTTTCTGTGGTTTGACAAACTCTGAGCGCACATTTAATATTGACTTTACACAGACTTTAACTTTTATAAAGAATATCTCTTTGGTTTTGAGACTTTAGTCTTTGCAACTTCAGGGATCTTATCTATGCACAAACAGCTTGTAACACTCCAAAGAGAAAGGAAAACCTGAAATTGCATCATATGACCTCTTTAAGCAAAGTTCTAAATACCTGAAGAAAGCTGTCTGTTAGCATCCCATTCGCTTGCAGCCCTGGAAGTATGCTGCCGTCATTTCAGGGTCACTCATAGAGACATTTTTGGGCCATTTTTTTCAATTTATATGTTGCTTGCAAAAACATTGATTTCACCTAATTAAGGTAAATGGCCTTCAATGGAGAAACTTTTTTTTTTTTTTTTTGCCTACATGGTTGTCATTTGGGGAACAAGGAATGCAGAAGAAAATGGGGATGTAAGTGCAAAGTCATTTATTAATAGTCCAAAGGAAACAACAAGGAACACAGAGAACAAGAAGAACAGGGACAAGAAACTAACACCAAACAATGACTGACCTAAGTTAACACAAGGGCTATGTAGACTGTGTCTGAAAACTCTTTTGCTTTGCTGCCTTATTAGGCAATGACTTTGCAGGCAGTGTCTGTGCATGAAGGCACCTCACAAAGCTTATGTCAGACAAGCTTTTTAAGCAGAGTAATGGTTTAATGATCTACAACAAAATAGAGCAAGATTTGCTATGCAAATATTACACTAATAGTAATTTCTCACTAGAAATAAGATCAAAAACAAACATACAAACTGACCATGCAACTTTCAGATGCCATCTTTATTTTTTAGCTCAACTGTCATGGAATGGCATGCACAGGATTGTGGAGTATCAAAGGCTGTGATGGATACATCCGTGTTGCCTTAAAAAAATCAATCAGATGAAGGCATTTTAAGAGACAGGAAGTAAAGCTAACTTTGGATTTGGACATGTCTTGATGCCTTCCTACCTTGGAATGCATCCTTCAAAGGCAGCGTTTTTCACCTTTTGGATGCTGCTTTATACACACAGGGTGGCCGCGGGTCCTTAAAAAGTCTTAAAATGTCTTAAATAAAGTTTTCCTAATAAAAGACCTTAAAAAGTCTTAAAATGTCTCAAATTCAGATTCGGTGGGTCTTAAATATTTTCGGTCCCAATTCCGCAAAAATTTCTCCTGTCTGACGGACCTGTGACTGTTTACAATCATTAGACAGACAGATTTTTTCCCTGCTGTAGTTACTGCATGCTACAGTTAGCTGACCAGCTTCCTAGATGGTTTAAAAAGGGGTTAATGGAAGTTTGCTGAAAAATGGCTTGAGAATTTTACTTGCCCGACCAGACAAATAGCCTGTGTGACAAAAAAATAACCAGTGAAGCATTGAAATGCAAGAATGAGTCTTCTGATTTTATTACATTCAATGTAAACAGCGATTGATAATGGATAGTGTAGCCTATTTCTGGTATCAAGGTCACGCAGTTTAGGCTCGCGCTGCCTGTTTCTTTGTAAGAGACATTTATGGAGAAATCAAATCAAATGACTATGAAATGAGCAAAAGAGCTGAACGGGACACATAAAGAAACTCACAGAAGAAACAAACTGAGGTAAACTGTCAAAATGTTGAGTTTTTTTTATTTATAACATGATGTAGTTAAGCAACATACCATGACAGTGGAGCTAATTGCCGAATATTCTCACGATTGCAAATGTTACATTGATTTTAGTTAACGTAAATAAACAAGTAGTTAAGTAGTCACGTAATTAAGTTACTTACATTTTAGACACAATATTGACTGTTTTATTAACTAAAATAGTGCCAAACCAAGGTCACAGCAGAAGTATTGCCCAATCTCCAAGCAACACACAGCAGTGTTTTTTACTGAATGATTCAGGGAACGGTTGAATGAATTGCTGCATCCGAAAACTGAAAAATGCTGCCTTCGGAGGCAGCATTCCAAGGCAGGAAGGCATCAAGGCACGTCCGAATACAAAGTTAGCTTCACTTCCTGTCTCCTGAGATGCCTTCAAGGGAGCATAGATGTATCCTTCGCTGCCTTTGATATCCCACAATCCTGTGCGTTCCATTCCGAGACGGTTGAGCTAAAAAATAAAGATGGCGGCTGGAAGTTGCGTTTGGTGGTTAGTTTGTGTGTAAATGTGTATTTTTGATTAACTTTTTGCACTTTCGATGTTATTTCTAGTGAGAAATGAGTATTATAGTAATTAAATATTCGTTTACTTATCACCAAAACTCTATTTTGTTTGTTCTATTTTGTTGTAGATCGTTAAACCGTTACGCTGCCTCAGAAACCTGTCCGAAATCAGTTTCGTGAGGTGCCTTCATGCAAAAACGCTGCCTGCAAAGTCATTGCCTCATGAGGCAGTGAGGCAGAAAGGCAGCTGCCTAAGTTTTCGGATGCAGCCAATGACTCAATAATGACTCACTCATTAAGTGACTTACAGGCATCTACTGGCGGGGTTAGTATGTTTAAAAGTATAAACTTTTAAACATACTTTTAAACATACCCCCCTTCCCCTTCATATAAGGTGGCAGTAAAAGATCTTAAAAAGTCTTAAATTTAATTTGTTCATATCTGTAGACACCCTGACACAAGAGGTAACAAGCTTAACAAGACACACCTTAGGAGACTAATCAAGGAGTAAAACTACAAACTGACTACAAACATGGCACAAGAAACACTTCAACATAAAAGTCCAGAGACAAACACAGTTAACCTATGGTGCAGTAACGTATAAATAAAGTAAAGTATAAATATAATTAGACAATTTAGATAATGCTGTAAAGCAGCTCTAAATAGTGTCACTATTGGACTCCAGTCAGTTGAGTGTTGGTTCAGATCAGATAAATAGACGGTGAACGTAATCCTGAGGGCGAGGCAAAATGGGGAATCCACAAGACGAGCTAGAGTCCAAGCGAGGTGCGAACACAGTCCGAAATGGCAAGGCAAGGGGTAATTCCAAAACAGGCTATAAACTTCAGGGCAGGCGGAGATCAGACGAGACGAGATAACAGGCAAGGATCAGGCACGGGTGAACAGACTAAGAACAAGGCTAGACTAGAAATTACAAACAGGGAAAAGGCTCCGTAAAGCAGCTATCACTAAGAGTGACAAACGCAGAACAATACTCGGCAGTGAGGAAGAGGAAGTCCAGGGTTTATGTAAAGCATGTAATGGGAATCAGCTGTGTAATCAGTGCAATCAGCTGTGTGTGTGTCATCAGTGCAATGGATGATGGGAACTGTAGTCCTTGGTGAAGTGCAACAGTAGTGTAGTGCAAGAGTTCATGTGGTGAGCGGGTGACCTCTGGTGGTGAGTGAACGGAAGTTCATAAACCGGATTCGTGACAGACGTCTTGTGGCAGTCTTTGTTGAGGATCTGTGCTGAGGTCTTGTTTGGTTATTGTGGTCTTTGCTCACATTTATGGGCCGTGTTGTGGTCGTTTGAAAGCTTAATTTAATTATGTACAATGTAACTTCTCACGTGTAATGTGCATCAGTAGGCTAAGCTATGTAAGGCTAACTCTGAGAAATTACAAAGAACAAAAAATATCAAAGAACCTCTTTTTTCTTCTTTTGTAGCTCTTACGAAAACACATCACATCCAGTCCAGATTACACTGTGACAGAGGAGGATACTCATTATGGATTGTATACAGGGAGCTGATTCCACATTGAGGTCTGTATATATATATACTGACACTGTTTTAATTTCATGTCTTTAATACAGTATGTTGATAGCTGACAAGTATGATGAGCACACATTGTGGGTTCTGAGGGAGTTGAATAGGTAAATGGACAGCTGCAATCATCTCGCGAGCTGAACCCTGCATCAAACTCTACAAAAGCATACTCAAATTGAAGAATCAGACAGCTCCCCTAAGAAGACGCTGAATAAATCAGCATGGCTACAACAAAGGTAAACCTCTTCTGTACAGTGCCAAAGGTTGTCTTTGTCCTGACCCAGTGGTCTGACTGAGGGCAAGCTATCAAGATTACATTGATGGTCATATCTACAGATAAGGTAGGTTTGTAGGTCAGTATCTCATTGCATGAAATGAAAGGGTCTGTATTAGGATTGTTAAAACCAAATGATCTGTTACATAAAAGACCCACCTGCACTACACAAATGTGCAGAAGTTGTGTTTCTATTATTATACTTTATCTACCTCTAAAATGTGCATATTACTTACTTTATACCCACTCTTTATGTTTGTTTTTTTTATTTGTAACTGATAAGCACACGACTGTTCAAAAGTTAGTGATCTGTAAGATTTTTTTTTTTTTTTTGGTAGAAATTTTGTGAAAGAAGACTTTAAAATATGAATATTATGAAATATTATTACAATTTATAATTACTGTTTTCCCCGTTAGTCATTACTCCAGTCTTCAGTGTCACATGATCTTTCAGAAATCATTCTGATATGCTAATTTGGTGCTCAAGAAATATTTCTTATTATCAGTGTTGAAAACATTGCTTAATATTTTTGTGGAAACCGTGATCTTTTTTTTCAGGATTCTTTAATGAATCGACAGTAGTATATGTGTGTATTATGTATTTAATTAGCTTAGTTTAGCTTCAGTTTTTAACTTAACGTTAATAAAAGCCAGTGTTGCCAAAAAATTCTTGGCAAAGCTCATGTTTTGTATGAGGCAAATAACAATTCTGATAATTTCAAATAATGAATTTGATTCATATTAAAACATTCGAGAGCAAAATAAGACTCGAACACAAAAGCACATTTAAACCAGTTTATTGATTTTTCATCACGCTGAGTTGGGTTTATTCATCTCAAGAGTGGTTTCATCTTATGCTGGTTGTTCTTGTTTGAAATCTCACTTGGTCTCAGTCACAGCCTGGGTGGAGGAGATCACTTTGCCATCTTTCACCTCCTCTACAATGGTGACCACTTTGCGTGTAGTTGAAGTTGTGGATGAGGATGTGGATGAGGATTTTGTGGCTTGAACACTTCTGAGGATGGGGGGAAAACATAAAGTTATAAACTTGATCTCACAAATCAGGACATAAATGCCTGAATGTTAATGTCTCACCCAGAAGCCTCTCCATCCAGAAGTCTCCTGTACTCTGCAATCTCCATCTCCAGTCTGGTCTTGATGTCCAGTAGCATCTGGTAGTCTTGACTTTGACGCTCCAGATCACCACGAAGTTGCACCAGCTGCTGCTCCAGGCTGGTCACCTGCATTTGGTAACCATTTAACATGGAGGAGTAGCGGCCCTGTGTGTCTGCCAAAGTGCCTTCCAGCGATGCTTTCTGTTGAGGGAAAGTCATTATTCTAAAGGCTGTGTGATGCATCAAATTAGCAGATTTCAAGATTGACCTGGTCACCTGCTTACCATACTGAGTTGTGATTGTAGCTCAATTTCAAGACTCTGGAGTGTGCGCTTAAGCTCTGTGATTTCAGATCGGGATGTTTGAAGGGTTTCTGTGCTTGCTTCGACTTCTTTGTTGAGGGATTCGCTCTATGAGAGACAATCCACAGGAAAGCAGTCATATATGTCAACTGGTTTTGATTTGGTTTTGGTTTCTTATGACAAACTTAGACTAATGTGAAGTTACCTTGGCCTGGAACCAGGCCTCAAGATCTCTGCGATTCTTTGCAGCAACTGCCTCATATTGTTCACGGATTTCAGCCATGATCTTTGTCAGGTCTTCCTGTGGTGCTGCATCTACCTCTACGTTGACTTGTCCGCTCATCTGGCCGCGTGCCGCCAAGAGTTCCTAAAGATGCAATAAACAACCACTGAGCATGCCCCTCATCAGGAAGAATAATGGGTTTATTGAAGACTGTCAATCAAGCACCAACTTGCCTCCTCGTGGTTCTTCTTGAGGAAGATCAGCTCTTCTTTTAGACCCTCAATCTGCATCTCCAGATCAGATCTGGCCATTGTCAGCTCATCCAGCACCCTCCTCAGGCCAGCAATGTCTGCCTCTACAGATTGCCTCATGCTCAGCTCATTCTCATATCTGCACAGAAATCAAACCCTTAAGTAACACATAGGACCATTTGAGATGTTTATAGTCAGCTTTTCTCTTAGTTATGTGAGCTTACTTGACCCTGAAGTCATCTGCGGCCAGCTTGGCGTTGTCAATGCTGAGGTAGATGCCTCCATTAACACGAGTGGCATCCTGGATCTTCAGGAGACAAGAATGTAGACAAATTCAGACTCTCTTGGGAATTATTTGAGCTTAGTGGTAAAATATCTCTCGTTTGTCCTAATAACATCCATCTCTGTATGTTTATCTACAAAAATCAAAGATTTAAATGGTTATCTTGTACAAAAAAAAAAACACTTCTATGTTTATTCTACTAAACTGCATAGCATCTGCTGCTTTATTTTTAGCACAATATTCATATATAGATAAGTTAAAAAAGATATATTAGTAGTTAATAATGCTGTTTAAATTTTTCTTTTTGATAGTACCACATACTTTGTTCTGGAGGTCACTGATGGTAGCGTAATAGGCGCTGTAGTCACGAGCAGAGGGGGACGTCTTGCTCTCCAGGAACTGCCGGATCTTCAGCTCAAGATCAGCATTGGCCTTCTCAAGGGAGCGCACCTTTTCCAGGTAGGTGGCCAGACGGTCGTTGAGGTTTTGCATGGTGGCTTTCTCATTTGCAGACGCATCAATGCCATCAGACAGGTTGAAGCCAGCGCCACCACCAAAACCGGCACCGGCACCGCCACCGAAACCAGCACCGCCAGAGAAACCAGCACCACCACCGAAACCAGCACCACCACCGAAGCCGCCACCACCTCCAGCAGAGAAGGAACGAGAAGCAGAGGCGCTTGAGATACGTGTCCCATATCCTCCAGCTCCCCCGTGCACGCTGCCTGCATACATGCCAGACACACGACCACTTCCACCACCACCGGACATGGACATGCGGGATCCTCCCATGGATCCTCCAGAGGACTTGAAACTACGGGCGTATGAAACAGACATGATTGTAGAGGAGGCTTGCTGTTCTGTTCTCTGACTGGAGCGAGTGAGAAGTGAGGAACGGATGACCCGTGATCCTTTTATTTGGATAAACAGGGGAGGGAACGATGGATGGGTGTAGTGGGTTATTCAAGGAGGTGGAGTGAGAAACCACTGCCTTGCTCTCCAAAGGCAAACCCACATGGTCACACACAGCATTCAGCCAACTGTATGGTTTGAATATGTCTAAGATTAAGATCAAGATCAGATTTTATAAGAGGGCATTTTGCCATAGTGAAGTCAGTGACAAAATAGTATGCATAAGTTTTTGATTTGCACAGCACTGTTCTTGGTCTAATAGCTTATTTGAGAGATGTTTTGTGCACTCAAATTCTACCTTTTTTGGTGTGCATCCACAAACTGCATTTATCCACCATCAACGTTATCTGTTGAAACACATATGATTTTAGTCTTCTTATATAGTACATCATTGGTATATCACAAATTTTTATTCAACTTTTTTTTTTTTTGGAAAATCACAAAATTCAAGATTAACAATTTGAATCTGAGGGGAAAACAGTGCTGTAAATACAATAACTAGAAAAGTGAGAGTTTCTGCCCTCAGGGTGCCAATACTGAGACACACCCAGAAAACAAGCTGCAGCAAAGCCACGATAACTGTGTCATTTATATACATACAAGAATACAGAATAGAACATTTCATATCTTTTTATTAGAAAATGTTTTATCATACGTACTTATTAGAATAGAAGTTTAATGTCTTTATTTTTAAAAAAAAAATACAATTTAACAGGTATTTCTATAACTCTTAAACCCAAGCATTCAAAATCCTAGTTGTTTATTCATCTCAAGTGATGCATTTTGTTTGGATTAAATCACTTCTTTACACTATGCTTGTATATAGTATAAAGACTTGTTGCCATGGCGACAAGCACAAAGTACAAAAACAAATAAGTAGCAACCAGAGCAAAAGGGAAGAACTTTTAGCGCAGGCGTTAAGACAGTAAATTTTGATTGCCTGACATGAGAACAAGAAAGCTCTTTAATAATTAAGCTTCAGCTGATAGCAGGGAATGTTTTATAGTGAAGATATAAAAGTTGGATATGAAATGCCTTGTACCATAAAAACTGAGCAGGAGGAGGGACTGTGAGTGAGCAGAATCAGAAGCATTTTTAACTGTTTATTACTTGATATGTTGCTTGATGCATAAATAATTATGCTATATATTATTAAACAAAATGCTGAATTGCTTTATTTAAAACACAAGCTATTGGATCTTTACTAATTGAGTAGTTTTACAAATAAGTTTTGAAATGAGTGTGAGAGGTCTTGAAGTGCATTGCCTAAGTTGGTCTGCATGGCTTTCCGCTCCCAAACTTCTGCTCCACCCATTTTGGCTCACATTAATTCAGCTTATATGCCAGAAACCACAGTTTCACGCTTCGCTGCAGGAGTATTTATATTTTACAAAGACTCACTTACTTTAAACAAACAAAGTGTTTATGACTAAGGTTGTGTCCCTATGGAGGTGTAACATCACTCGGATAGTAAAGAATTCATATATATGGCTGCGACTAAGTGTGAAATGTGTATGAACTTATATTGGACTCGATAGTAAGGTGACCAACAATTTTTAAGTTGTCAAAAAGGGTGGTCCTCTTTCACAAGTTTTAGGTGCTTAGTGTAAATAAAGTACAGGGAAGTGTCAGAGAAAAACAGTCAAACATTTGATGATATATCTTTTTATGGTAGCCTAGCACAATTTACACAACTCTAACATGACAAATAGAGGAGTGTGACGTAAAGTCTAACGCCTGATCTGAGACAAATAAACTCTGAAGTCTAACGCCTGCTTCCTATTAAGTGCAGTAATTTGTCGTTCCTCTCTGAATTATTCAAAGCCAGTTATGTGCAGCTGGTAAATAGGGCTTGTCTCTTTGTAGTTGTTCTGTACAATTAAATATTTATGTAAACATAAGTTACTTGAAAATAAAAACACCTGTGAAGTTCTATTCATTCAATGTCGTGTTTGCAAATTGTTGCGATGATTGTAATATATTACACTTTGTGAGTCATATATTTGGATTTAGTTAATGCAGTAAAAATATTAAGAATCTTCTTGTTTTGTATTAATTAAATAATTCAGATATGACTCACATAGTCAACAAAGAAATAAGTTTATAGTTTTGTATCTCTCTGTGCAGCATTTATTTTTCTTTTTTTTCCACTGAACAAAAGTATGCCTTTTGAATGCATTTCAATCAATGTGTCTTTCTTTGCCTTCTGTTTAGATTTTCGTTGCAGCGCTATTGTGCCGAGCCTTTCAGTGAATGTGACCCTTTGTGAGCCTGAACCAGGTAAGCATTTGAGGACAAAGGGTGTGTCAGATCAATAAAAAAGCGCAGGTTAGGTAACATCTAGAGACTAACAAGGGGACAGATTCCTTCATTTTTCTCCCTCGGGGTTTGACAAGTATACGCAAGTATGAGGGAGACCGTGCTAGCAGTGCCCTCCGCCCTCCTGTCAATCACTCCTGGTTCTTTTCAAAATTTCATAAGTGATCTTGAGCAATTCTTTTGTTCTTCTTATGATTGCAATTACATGATAATTTAGGTATAGTTTTGTAAGAGCACATGTGTTCCAAATATTTGTTCAGTTAATATTTTGGTTGGTTTTTATATGGACATTGATAGAGATCTACAAAAAAGTTCTTTAATTGGAATGGTGTGGTTTATTTTACGTTAAGCTTTTTTAACAACTTTTCTAAAGATATTGTACATGCAGATTTAATGACCTCACATAAATCCAGAGAATAAATGGAATATAGACTGTAAAAGTTGTTAATAAAACCAAGATTTTTGGAGTACGTTTTACAAGGAAATGCCATTTCAGTCTTTCTACTTCAAAAATTAATGTTTAATTCAATACGTGTTACTTGCCGTGTCTTTGTTTGCAAAATTTACTTGTAATTTCTAAGTGAAATTTGTTTCTGCTCCATTTGTTAGTGTACTTAGGAATATCAAAGGCCAAAAGGTGATTTATAAAATAAATAAATAAATAAAACTGATTTTGAATTTGTGATAAGCCACCTTCACTAAATTATACATATTCCTTTCAAATATTATCTTAAAATCCTTGTTGAAACATTTGTTTCAGTGTTATTTGTCTAGTATGTCAGTGTGTCTTAACTATGAGGCACTGAAGACGAATTTCAGGAATGTGCAAACAAAGGCTTGTACAGACCCGTCACGTAGTCTGCTTGCTCTCAACCAAGGAGGATCTTCACATTTCACCTGATCTTTCTGACCGCACTGAGAGTTTCAAAGAGTTTTTATGTGGTTTTCAGAGATTTATGGCATTGCTGAATGGGAAAAGGTATATGCTTGTCAAGAGGTTTATTAACACTCTGCTTGCAAGAAACCACCATATCATTAAGTAAAGAAGAGGTTTGGGTGTGTTGCATTGACAAAAGTGTGCCTTCAAATAACAGTAATCTTATATATAAGTCTCGCTCACGTAAAGTTTGCAAGAATGTGGCAACAAGTATTTAGAAGTTTAAGGAAAAAACACTGAATTGCTTGATTTTTACTCTTGAGTTTTAAGAGCTTTTCGTCTGTAACCTATTACGTAAGTCTTAAAGCATTGAGAGTACGGGGCGTTTTTGAACAGAGGTTTCAGTTTGCTTTAGTTTTATTGGACCACCCAATCCCCACCCCACTCCACCCATTGAAGCTCACATTACTGCAGTGTACAAGTCTATATCTGCAGTTTAACCCTCACTGGGTGTTTCCTCCTCAAGAGTACTGATATTTTACATAGACTTGTTTACTATAGACAAGCAAACTGATAATGTCCAAGGTTGTGACCCTGTGCTGGTGTGCACAAGGTTAAATTGCCATTCAGACCCAAATTACCTAGCTGCTTATGGTATTAAACAGGTTATTAAAAGATTAGTTCACCAGTTATCGGGTTTGAAAATAACCTCACTTGTTTTCTAGACCAATTTTGGGTTTGTTTTAGAGGATACCAGTAATTAAAAGCTACAAAATTGGTATCTCAGGTAATACATTACAGCAACATAACTGTAATACTATTGATAATAATAGGACACCTACACAATATTCAAAGAGTGCAATTGCGGTAAATACAATTCAGAATGAATCAGAATTACTTCTACAACTGAAAAGAAGAAGAAAAAAAACACTCGTGAGAACCTGGCATTCGTTGATAAAGAGAATCTTTTAGTCTGCAGAACATTGTGAGTCATAACTGAGTCATTTGTTTACTATAATAGGATTATGTTGAAACAAAGTGTATGTTTGTACGAGCGATAACCTTTGTGAATCTCTACACGTCCCAGCTGTTTTGTCAAACCATGCAGTAGACAGAATTAAAATAGGTTCTTATTATCATATTTTATGCTTTTCATTTGTGGAATGCTTACATTGTCCCTCTGTTTCTTGCTGTGAATGTGGTCCGTGAACCTCAAGTGATCGTTTGAGGACTGGGTGTGTCAGATTGATTCAAAGCACAGGTTGGGTAACATCCAGAGACCAGGGGACAGATTCTTTCATACCTTCTCCCTCAGGGTTTGGCAAGTAAACACAGGCATGACAGCAGAAAAATGCTATCGGTGACCTCCGCCCTCCCATCAATCACCCTCCCATCATTCACACACTCTGCTGTCAGAAATTCTTGCGAAATGTTTTTTTGCGGTTGAATTAAAGCTTTTCGGGTTGATGTGATTTCGTATGACTCTGCTTTTGCATTTCTGTTTTGTGCTTGTGTCACGTATAGCCTACTAAATAAAGGTTCCTTACTGACATTGATGGTACCGTCAAGAACATTTAACATCCATGGAACCTTTTCACTGCACAAAAGGTTCGGGTTCTTTAGATTATTAAAATGTTCTTCACACTAAGAAAAATGTTTCTTTTAAGAACATTGCGGCATAAAGCCCCTTTTGGAACCTTTATTGTTAAGAGTGCATAAATGTGTGCACTCAGTGTTTTCCTATGCTGGTATCTTTAATCTAGACTATGTTTCGATACAAGACTAAAATCATCCAAAATTGGTGCACGGTCATGATTTGCTCCCCGGATTAGTCTGATATCCTAAAATATACTTAAGTAATATTCTTAGAGCTTGTCTCATCTTGTCTGCAGGAGTTAGTTGCCCTTTTAAGGTCCGTTGTTGGAACCGTTCTGCAAGTGCAGTCCAACAGAGGAACGCAAGCCAATATCTCACACATGTGTCCAATATTTTTCACCATAAACCATCCAGCTGCATACTGCTTTTGGGCTTCCAGTTAATTAGAATGAACAGTGGAATATAAGACTTGACTTTTCCACTGCTGTTGCCAGGGAGGGAAAGGAACTGTTGCTTGTACTTTCCGAGCATTAACTTATTTTTATTGTGTAACTGTGAATTTTGTGAATAATGTGTGAGCTTGCAGACCAACAAGCTTGCAGAGCTTGTTGTGATTGTCTGTTGGCAATAAAAAATGACTGCTGTATGTACAATAACCCCAGTAAGTATTTGGACATTTGAAAATATGAGTGTCAATGCATTACACAACAAAATATCAGTATATACCAACACTAGCAATCAAGTTTGCATGGGGTCAGTAAGATTTTGTAATGTTTTTAAAGAGTCTTTTATGCTCACCAAGGCTGCATTCATTTAATCAAAAATGCAGCAAAACAGTAATATTGCGAAATATTATTTCAATTTAAAATAATTTTTTTCTGTTGTATTTTATATTATAAAATGTAATTTATTCCTGTGATGCAATCATGCTCATTTGCTGTTCAAGAAACATTTTTTATTATTATCAATGTAGAAAACTGCGTCATATTTTTGTAGAAACCATCAAAGAATCCTGAAAAAATATATAGCAATACAAATCTTCAGAAAAGGTATACATGTCTTTACTGCCACTTTTGGTCAATTTTATGCATCCTTGCTGATTAAAAGTATTAATTTCGTTTAAAAATTCTTACTAACCCCAAACTTTTTGTGAAGACTATATGCAAATAAATATCGTCTCCCATGTAACATTTGTGGTTTTGACTCTCATCAGTGGTGGTTTAAGGGAAAGCTCATGACTATTGCCCTATAAGGTGCTGTAGTAATCTCAGAGTTGCAGGAACCTGCCCTTGTCACAGTACAGTTGATGTGAAGTGCCAAAGGCAGATAACGCTGTGAACCATAAGAATGTGCAAACAAAGGCTTAGTAAAATAGAATTAAACCAAAAATGAATGTTTAACCCTCTATTGCATGCATATTATTGAAATAATGGGTTTGATTCAGTGTTCATGTACAATGTGCAGTTTGAAAAAAATATATATAAATCAAATACTTTGCTGATGTAAGAATTCTTAAAACATAAAGCATAATGACAGTATATAAGAGAATTGGCTTCTAGATTTATATTCAAAATTTTCTTGAAGTTACACAAATAGGTACCCTTGGTTTGTTACCCTGAAGCAACATCACAAATTGAAGGTTACGTGCGTGAGTAAATGTTGCATTGTGGTGATTTGAATATAAGGTAATGTATGCAACACTTGTTCAGACAGAACTCTGTGTGCAAAAACACATTCTCTTCTAACTAAATGAGACCCCACAAGCTCTAATACAAACAAAGGAGCTTATGTGAGGAATCACTTAATCTTTGGTGCATATCTTGAGAAAATTCCCTCATTATTGACTTGAAATATGTTGCAGAAGCTTTATTGCACAATTTTGCCAATGAAATCTGTGCTCCAGCTGGCTTGCATTTGATATGCTGTAACCACAGCCCGAGCGTCAGCCCAGCGTGTGCTTTCTTACAGGAGATTACAGTGACACGTTCCTGCTGAATCATACTTGAATGGATTTAAAACCATTTCCACAAGAACAAGTGTACTCTACTGTCATGTACACTAAAAAAGACCACACAATTGATGTCAATTAAAAATGTTATTTCTTATCAATGTTTTGAGCTTTTTACAATTTCGATTTTATTTTCTTCATCCGTACACTTAAAAATAAAGGTTCTTTATTGGCATTGATGGTTCCATGAAGAACTTTTCACATCAATGGAAACTTAAAAGCAATTAAGTTTTCAATTTTAATGGCTTGTTTTCACATACAAACTCAGTGTGTCTCCAGAATTTGAGCACTTTAAGTCTTTTTCCTAGAATTTTTCTTTCCACTCACCAATTATCTTCAAGTACTCTATTATTCCCCTTCAGTTGGCTGTTTGTGACTGTATTGACACATGCAGTTTCTTTAGCAAACAATGTGTTGTTTCTTTTAGATAATCCTGCAAATAACTAGCGTCTCATTTGTAAAACAAATGCTGGTGCAACTGGGAGTGTTGCCACTGGCTATATCACCCACCCAGAAACATGTGCTACAGCATTTCTACCAACACCAAACATGAAGACTTCAAAGTGTGATCTGAGAGTTGATCTTGTTTATTAAAAATTTACCACCTAAGCATTTTTGTCTGAATTTTAAATGTTCTTGCATTTCAGATTTGATTGTCTCTCGAGTTGAAGGAATAGATTGCTCCAAAATGAAAATGTGCTCACCCTAAGGCCATCCAAAATGTAGAGTTTGTTTCTTCATCAGAATAGATTTGGAGAAATTGAGTGTTGCATCACTTGCTCACCAATGGATCCTCTGCAGTGAATGGGTGCCGTTAGAATGAGAGTCCAGACAGCTGATAAAAACATCACAATAATCCACAAGTAATCCACACCACTTCAGTTTATCAATTAATATCTTGTGAAGTAATAAGCTGTGGTTTATAAGAAATAAATCCATCATTACGGCATTTTAACTTTAAACTTTGCTTCTGGCCAAAATACAACTCCATAATAACACTTCCTTCAGTAAAAAAGGCACATCAAAATCCACCAACACATTTGTTTTAAAACTGGTTTTGCTTGCAAACTGTGCTTGATTTGTGCATATTTCTCCCCTGATTCAGATGGAAGTTTTGAAGTTAAAACATCTTTTATGATGTATAACACACAGCGTTTCAATTCACAAGACATTAATTGATGGACTTGAGTCATGTGAATTACTTGTGGATTATTGTGGTTTTATCAGCTGTTTGGACTCTCATTCTGATGGCACCCATTCACTGCAGAGGACCCATTGGTGAGCAAGTGATGTAATGCTAAATTTCTCCAAATCTGTTCAGATGAATAAACAAATTCATCTACATCTTGGATGGCCTGAGTGTGAGTAAAGTTTCAGCAATTTTTCACTTTTCGGGGAACTATTCTTTTAAGTCAGATCCTCCTGACTCAAACACAATAGTCTTCAGTGTTTCTGAAATTATCACATTGTCGTGCCTTGCCTGATGAGTGTAGATAACAATTGATCCTGTGATCTTTCTTATCTTTGTTAAACAACTGCAATTGATTTGTTAATGTAGCAAAAACTCCTGTTGTGACCTTTACATGCCAAATTCATAACATGGTATGTTTTCTATCTGATTAACACAACTAAGCCTCATTGATTCAGATGTTATCCCAAATCTGAGTCTCAATCCCTTTGAAGAGCGGATCGCAAAAGATAATCAGCACTCTTAAGGCGATGACAGTTTAGTACTTTATATTCATTCTAAATTCCAATTCATAGATGCAATTAATCTGTCAACATCCACCTGGAATAAACGGCAAGACCAGGGCATACGTGAAAGAAAGTGGCGGTTTGAGTGGACCTTAACACACATTCATGCAAAGATCTCCACGATAGCAGGCTGCCAACATGCAGATGTTGTCTTTCTGTGTAAATAACCGCACTCTCATTGAAACTCGTAAGCAAACACACTTAAAATCTGCTCCGACAAGTTCTACTCGTTATATGCTGTCCATTCATTCACCTTCCTCCCAGTTTGCATTTCCTGGAGATGGTGTCAAAAGTGGTACTATATTTACAAATCATACCAAACTTTTGTCACTCATCAAAAAAGAAAAGAAAGAATGTGAATACCTGATCCTGTAACTACACCTGTAATAATAATGTTGTCATGGAAAAGAAAAAATAAACTATTTTTATTTATTTATTTATTTTTTTGCAGGCGTCATCTCAGCCCACCATGACATTGTGCGGTTTGTATTCACAAGGTCACATTTCCTCATTGCAATGCTTTGACCAAACACTGTATGCTTTTAAAGGGATAAAACTTTTCAAAACTTAAAATTATATCATTTATTCACCCATGTTGTTCCAAACTCATGTTGCTTTTGCAGAGCTCAAAAAAAGATATTTTGAAAATGTTTCAACTCTTTGTCCAGACTATGAAAGTCAGTAGGGTCAAAAATAACACTGATTTTCTCTGTATACATATCCTCAAAATATCTATCCCTTTAGCTACTCACACAAAGAAAGTGCTCATACAGCTGAGAAGAGTCATGCCTGAAAGTTGCTTGTGTGAGCTGTGTTACGTTATATGCATTACTCATAAGCTCTTGTAAAGATTGTGACAAGGCAGTTTTCAAAGCTGTTGTACTGGATGCATGAAGCACTACAGAGCTGTAAGAAGAAAACATCATAGAGGGCACAGTATGCTTATACAATGTGCATTAAATATCATCTCAGCTAATGCATACAGCAGTTTAAGACCAAGCCCTCTTAGTGTAAACATTGTCCAACACAAGTGCATGATGAATTAATTAAGTCAAGTCAGGTCATTTTATTTGTATAGCGCTTTTCACAATCCATGTTGTTTCACAGCAGCTTTAACAAGCCCTAATGTCTTTAAAACCTCAGTAAACAAGCCAAAAGTGACTGTGGCAGGAAAAACACTCCTAGCAAAAAAACAAAAACATACATTTATTACATTTGGCAATCTGAATGATTTTAGAAAAGTAAAATAGCCTCACATATGAATGTAGGGCCAAAGCAGTTAAACTCTACTCTAAACCAGTGGTTTTCAAACTTGTTCCTGGGGACCCACAGCTCTGCACATTTTGCATGTCTCCCTAATTTACACACCTGATTCAGATCATCAGCTCATTAGGAAAGAGCTCCATGAACTCAAATGAGTGTGTCAGATAAGGGAGACATGCAAAATGTGCAGAGCAGTGGGTCCCGAGGAACAGGATTGAAAATCACTGCTCTAAACCATGTAGATTTTTTTTTTTTTTTTTTTTTACATTGATTTACAAATGCCATCTTTATATTTATCTGCTAAGAACCAAACTGTAACTGTTTATATTAAATAGAGAGTGTCTTCTGGATCAGGCTTTGACATGGCCATTGTGGGACATTAACCTTTTGGTCTGGAGCCATTCCAATGAAAATCTTTTCCTAATGGGTGTATTTTCCAACATCCGCTCTTGTATTTTTACAAGATTTCCTGTCCCTTTCTGGTGAAAACAGCTCCATAGCAGAAAGACTTTTTTTCTCGTCTTACAGAATTGAATGCTGTAAAAGATTTTGTCCAAATCAAGACATAAGCTACTTTAATGTAACTTTGTGTATATGTATGTGTGTGTGTGTGTGTGTGTGTAACTGAGCTATATTCGTGTTTTCTCTCCCTAACTCCTGCAAATGCTTGGCCTCTTTAACAAGTGCCCTTGTTCACAGAGAGAGACAGGCGTTTCAAGGGAGTGTCTGATTTGATACAGCTGATCGCTGATTATTGTCCCAGTGGGTGCTGTTGTTTGATCTACACCAGTCCTGCTTCTTTTTGATGCCTCTCTTATCTAAGTCCTGATTCACCTCATTAGTTCATCATTAGTAATGTGCTGCTCTGTGACCTGAACTGGGTGTGTAAGATTATTGAGACACCTCAAACAAACAGCATTGAGAAACACTTATCAAATGATAAGAACAGTGTTACACGCCCTTAATTTATTTACCTATTTTTTCTGTAATGTTTAAAATAATTTCTATTTGAACTGTAAGAAAAAAATCTGCTAGGACATTATCTGTGAGTTTACAGACATTTATTTAACCCAATAACACAATTAATGCAATACATAATTCAAAATATGGGTAAAACACCTATAAAAAACAAAACAAAAAACAATAGAGATTTTTTTTAAATTTATTTACTGTTTTATTGACATTTTTGTGTTTCATGATTTCAGCTGTGGCAAATTAAAGATCCTGGTTACCATAAATAGTTCTGCTAATGGAAATACAATAAAAGCAATAAAAATATCACTGTGAAGCAAAAATTGATGCAGTTATAAGCTGAATACTCCATGGATGGAAAATAAAGAAAAATAGCCTGTAACGACAATCTTGTGACTTTATCTTGAATTGTGTCCCATGAGCAAAGTACTCCACCTAGTGACTATAAGGCAAAAACATTTACCCCTGGGCCACATGCCATTTTTCTTTTGACTGTATTTTTTCACATAAAGTGGAAGTCCAGGAATTTCTCGTTAAATTCAACCAATTGTTGTAATTAAGTTTGTATTTTATAGGCTTTAAAAGGAGAGTTTGAATGCCTGCTTATCACTGTAAACTCATGTAGGCTAGTTTGACAAGACAAGATTGACAAGATTCATCCACTCCATATCAACAAAGTTTAAGTATTTGTACTCTGGCTTTTCCAAACACACTGATAACTTTGCGTTGTTGGTTGTCCCCCGACACCCTATACCGAGAGATACGAACCGTTTTTACAGGCTGCCATCTACCGTCTGAAAGTGCTAAACAAGAACATTTGAATCGGTGCATGTGCTCCCTCTGCTGATCTCATACTATGCGTTTTTTCTCTCTGAACAATGAACTGGTTGCATCAAGCACCTACTGGTAGATACTGTAACTATACTACTGCTTCTAAAAAGCATATGCCTTAGCTGTGTATTCTGATGAAATTGTTCTCTGCCATCTTGTAAACATGAAATGGATATAAATATAAATGATAATGGATATATAGGCCTATCACTGTAAAAAAAAAATTAATAAATAAAAAAATTAAAAAATCCGTAAAATAACAGAAAAAGTAGTGCCAGCTCATTACACATGACATTATCCATTAATTTTATGGACATTTCTGTTAACTCTGTATAAAACTCTTAAGTATAAAATTCTAAATACTGGTAAAACACATGTAAAAAAAATAAATAGGCTATGTATATATATATATATATATATATATATATATATATAGAGGCAAATATAACCTATAATGATATATATATATATATATATATATATATATATATGTGTGTGTGTGTGTGTGTGTGTGTGTGTGGATGTATTTTACATGTATTTTGTTTTTGTTTATTTATGGATGTATATTATATGTATTTTTTTGTTTTGTTTTTATTCTGCTATGTACAATGCTTTGACAATATGTATCTAAGTCATGTCGTGCCAATAAAGCAATATGAATTGAATTGAGAGAGTGAGAGTGAAACACATCAGCTAGGGTGAAGTCAGCTAAAATAGGCTATCAGGTAAAATGGGCCAAATAAGGTTGTAGCATCATATCTCTTTAAATTTTTACACATAATCACAATAACCGATCTTGCTTTATTGCTTCAACACTTGTTGACATGTAACAATAATTTAGATTGGTCTGAGTTTTTTAAGGCAGGCAGGGCAGAGTGTTTCATGAAGCTTGTCAGAGAAATTGTAAGGTAATTGAGCCTGACATAGTAAATTTCATTCATCACTAATGGTACTAAAGCAGTTATACATAAGCTTACCAACAAAGCAAAGGTTCATGAACAATATTTTGACATGCTCTTTCAAATAAAAAAGTTTAATTTAAAAAAGAAACTTTGATTTTTGTGAAAAAAGGTCATTTTAGGTAGAAATGGCTGGTTAAGCTAAAATGGGCCACAATTTTCAGCTAAAATGGACTGTATACACATGCACACTTTTAGACAGAAATTGAGGGTGAAAATAGGTTTATAGGCCTAGATATGTATCCATACAAAATCTTAACAGTCTTTTAAAATATATATAAAAATATATATAAATTATATCTGCAAAGACTGCCTTTGAAGGGAATGCAGCAAAAGATCTAACTGGCCTTACTAGGTGTAATGTAAAGACCGACAGTATACAGGAAATGTTTTTGTGTTTTGTTTTTTGTCAAAGATGTCCTAATCTTTGACAAAATGTTTGACAAATATTTGACAAGCATACACACATACATGCACACAAAAGACACCAATGCACAGAAACACACACCTATATAACATGATCAGTTTATTTTTAATTGCATTGTTTAATGAAGTATTCCTTCAAATTTCTATTTAATGAAATACATTTATGTTGTTGTTGGTATGGCACACTAAAGACAATAGTGTCAATTTACTGTTAAAAATAATATGATTTCAGCTGAAATTACCTGGCCCATTTTACCTGAACAGCTGGCCCATTTTACCTGAATGTTGTGCCGTGGCTCAAAAAGGTACCTGCTGATACTCTAACCCTTATAATTTTAAAACAATTATACTTTTTCACATTTAAAAAAATAGTTATGTATTTAAGAGACCCATGCTAATTTATAAAAATATCATTAGATCTCATTTTAGCTGACTTATTCAGTTAACATAACATTTAAGATTAAAACCCCTTTAAAGAAGAAAAGAAAGAAGAAAATGTTATGTTAAAATAAGATAGACAATTTATAATAAAATGTACTGTAGCATATTTTAAAGTCACTTTTTTTTTCTTTTTTTTCTTTTTTGAATGGGAACCCATTGGGAAAGGAAAGAACAGTACACTAGCTACTGAATGTACTGTACATCTATCGCTTACACCCTTGTTTTAATTTTCAAAAAGATTATGTCTACCCTCAATAAGGTTTGTAAACTATTTGAGTTCCTTCCTTTTTTTTTTTTTATGTTGTTAAAGGCGTAAATTAGTGAATCTGACCCCACTCCCTAACACATAATGTAAGTAGCCTATCACAAGCACAGTTTTTATGTTAAGTGATTACTGTAAACAAGCCCTCCATTTCACCAGGAAATCATATTTTAATATAAATGTAATAAATATCCATATTTGACCTAACAATGCCAAAATATTTCCCGTTAGACATTTTTTTTTCAAGTAGGCTACTTTTTTTTCCTCAATGCTTTTATTTATTCAATGCCACAAGAACAAGAGGTATTACATATTCACATGATCAAATAAACATTAGCTGCCAGAGGAAAAAAAAGGAGAGAGAAAAAAAGGAAGAGAATTACAGAAATTTCAATGTTTTCAGAGCATTAAATGTTTTCAGTGCTTTTTTGTTTTTTGTTTGTTCCAAGAGATTTACATATAATTTAAAGTCATTTATAAAATGTGCAAAGTTTTGTTTACATTGAGCCCACTTCTTCTTATGTATATGGAATTTTCCTAGCAAAATAAACAAATTTATAATATGTTCTTCTTTACAATTCAAATGTTCGTTTTCTGTATAAAAAAGCACATCAAATATACAAATTTCTATCATGCACTCCAATTTTCTGTTAATATAGAATTCCAAATCCTTCCAAAATAATCTTGAGAAAATACAATGAAAAAAAAAGATGCAAAATAGTTTTTTTCTCGACCACAAAATTCACAGGTATACAAAATGTTAAGCTTAAATCTTTCCAAAACATGCTTAGCAGGATAAATCCTATGAAATATTTTGTAAGACATTAATTTTATTATTGATACAAAACTTATTTGGCAGTTTCCATGCTTTAACCCAAGAGATATTACCAAATAAAGAAGACCAAAAAAATCTTGCTGCAGGTAAAGACACAGAACAAAGAGCATTCTTTATAATCTTATTACTACATTGTTGTCTTAAAACATCAACATTTTCAATGAAAATGTTTCCACAAGGATTAACCATGCTGATTTCTTCTGAGATACAATTTTTTAAAAGTAACATCACACTCTTTGGAATTGCGTCAAAAACAATAGCAAATTCTCTTGGTTTAACAGGTAATTGAAATTTCTGAAGAAATTCAGTATATGACAACAAATACCCATGGAATTAAAGAGATAGTTCACCCAAAAATGAAAATTGTGTCATCATTTACTCACCCTCAAGTAGTTCCAAACCTGTATGAATTTCTTTGTTCTTCCGAACACAAAGGAAGACATTTTGAAGAAAGTTTGTAACCAGGCTGTTTTGGGGCACCATTGACTTCCATAGTAGGAAAAAAAAAATATTATGGAAGTCAATGGTGCCCCAGAACTGCTCTGTTTCCCACATTCTTCAGAATATCTTCCTTTGTGTTCAGCAGAACAAAGACATTCATACAGGTTTAGAACTACTTGAGGGTGAGTAAATGATAACACAATTTTCATTTTTGGGTGAACTATCCCTTTAAATAACTGTCTTACTAAAATAATTTCGCGTTAGACAGCAGGAGAAGTCTTGCGTTTGGGTGACGTCGTGCGCTCAGTTGGAGGCGGGGCTAAACAGAGCTGTTTTCCAGTGCGCCAAACCCACTGTCGCCATTTTATAAGCTCGGCAAACGCTTAAGAAGCACCGAGTGAGAAGAAATCCGCTCAATAATCAGGCCAGATTCACAAGAAACCAAAGCCGCGAGACCACCCGTTGTCGTCCGAAAGGAAAGGGAATCTTATCGTATGTCCGCTATCCAGAACCTCCAAACTTTTGGTAAGACTCGAGATCTCTGAAAACGTAACGTTAGTATTTTATTGTGTGTGGGGGGGAAGGGCGACAGAAAACGATAGAGATGTTTAGCGAATAAATATTAGGATGACTTTTTAAAAATGCTGTTTATTTACCACATATCCGTTTACGGATTATTTAAAAGCAGTGTCGTATTTGAATGAACGTTTTTGTCGTCGAAAATCGCAGTCAGAAACGGCAGCTAACGTTAGGCCTCAGTTTTTATTCTCGTTTGGGTTCGCTTCTAATATCGATAATTCACCTAATATCCGTTTTAAATCCAAGTTCTAAGTACTTTATTAGATGGTTAGCGTCGAGTTTATGTTTTTATCTCTTATTAAATCGAGGTTGTGATTTACGTTATCCCGACGACCAACATAACCATTTTGATCGCCAGCTTGTTTTTCTGGATGAGATACAAAATGGAAGACGACAGGCGATGACGGCTTATTTTTAGACTTTATCTCCGAGAAACATCTCGAGCCTTCTGCATCTGGATTGATGTCAAGATTAACGACAACTAACACGTAAAACACAAACCGGTGTTTTTTATGGATTTAGATCAAGCCTTTTGAGAAATTGAACGGATCCGGTACTCGAACGGTTAATGAACAGCCAGATCAGACCTGAACTCTACCCTTTTGTTAACAGAGATGGTTTGCTTTGTTCCAACATGATCTTGTGAGGCGCCCACAGAAGCAGATCTTACATGCAGAAATATTTGAGGTGATAGTTAATTAGGTTAGTTGTCCTCAATTCATGGAGTACATTAGGTGACCTAGTTAAAAGATTAACTTTGAGCTGTTTCAAGCAAAGCAGGAAATCTGATGCCACAAACATTGCTAATGCTGCTTGTTTGTCTTTCCAAAGACCCCTTTGCTGATGCAACTAAGGGTGATGATCGGCTCCCAGCTGGGACTGAGGACTACATCCACATAAGAATTCAACAGCGGAACGGGCGGAAGACTCTGACCACGGTTCAGGGCATAGCCGACGACTATGATAAAAAGAAGCTAGTCAAGGCCTTCAAGAAGGTTGGCATTTAAGTCACTCTAAAATAATGCACATTTAATTGGTTTACGGTTATGAGGGTGGAGCATTTATAACACTCTTATTTGCATCTTCAGAAATTTGCCTGCAATGGCACTGTGATTGAGCACCCCGAGTATGGTGAAGTAATTCAGCTGCAAGGTGATCAGCGCAAGAACATTTGCCAGTTTCTCACTGATGTAAGTATGAGCTCAATGGTTTTTGGCATGTAACCGGTCGGCCTTTAAATGGTAGTTGTTTTAATCGACCCGTTTCCTTCGTTTCACAGATTGAACTGGCCAAAGAGGAGCAGCTCAAAGTCCACGGGTTCTAGAAGCTGATGTGAACTGACCCCTTCCCTCCCCCCGACTCTTAACCTGACCTACCCTGTTGTTGTGCTGCTGTTTCCCCCAGCGGCCCCCCTGAAGGAAAAAAGCTGAAAATGATTACCTCTGATTTGAGACTTTTTAGTATGGCACCCTTATCAAAACGACCAGACCTGTTCAAGCATGGACAGACGACAAGGCAAATTATGTGGGATAAATGATTTTTGTTCCTTGTCCCCTCCTTTAGTCCTTTATTTTTTAGTTCATCTTGTGCTGCTCTCAAGCACAAATTCCATGTAACGTTTTCTCTTTGTTTTGTACAAGGTGTTTCAATAAAACCTTCAGATGCCACGTTTTGCACAATCCTTAAGTTGACGGGCGGGGTGTGGATGGGGCAGTTTATGTATTGATTTCTTGGTTCATATTTAAATACCACCATAAAGAATCTGCATTTTTATTTCTGATGAGGGCCAGCCTGCTTCAGGGTTACATTGGTGTGCCGTTTGTGCACAAAGCATGGCAACCCCATCTTGTCTCATCATGCATCTCTTAACTGCGTTTTTTACCCTTGTTTTTCACAATATGCATAATTTCAATTTTCTAAACTTGTAATACCATATTTTGTTTTTGGTCTGGAATAAACAATATCCCATACTTTCGATGTTCGAATTTCTTAAATAATGGAAAATATCTTGAACGCAGTGATTGCTTTGGATGTAAAGGCAGTTGATCACAGGAAACGGTAGTGAATTTGAGTTAATGTGGTTGTACTTATGAAAACGTTCTGGTTTTTTGCTTGTGGATAGCTGGTTTGAACAAGTCATTTTATCTATGCTTTTCACTGATTTGAATATTTTCTTTAAGTTTAAATGTGATGGTTACTTATCGCAAAGAAAACTTGTAGGCAAGTTGTGTACATTTTTGTATATAAAACAAGTTCAGAAGTGCATGAGCCAGAAGACAAGTCATAACATGAAGAAAAAGTGAGACAACATGATCCAAGTTGTGGGTAAGCCTGCTGAAATATTCATTTTAGGGGAGTATAAGAATGAATCACATTTTTAATATGAACAGAAGATTTGCTTAAACTAGAAAAACTATAAATTTGCATTGCACCATTTTTGAAATTTGTTATCCTGCCCATTATTTACATTTAAGCTACAGAAGATGCTCTTGAGCAACCTAGAAAAGATTTAATTAAAGTGAAAATGTATATTATAAAGACAAGAAATTTTAATCTCTAAACAATGTCAGGTTTTTTCACTGATTGAGAGAAATATTTTGGTTTTATTTGAATAGTGAATTCTCTTGCACTACTCCTTTCTAAGTTTAGATCACTTCAGTTTAGACCAGTGTAAAAGGCTTATCTTAGTGGATAATCGTTTTATCCACTCCCTCTACTAACAAATACAATAACACCATTTGTAAGCTGTTTAAAAGTGTGGCTGTTCTCTCTTTTGCACAGCAGAGGGCATAACAGTAATAAATATTACTCTGATGACATTCAATTATTTTGAATTCACTTGTGTATCTTAAATTGTATAACAGGGTGATACATTTAAATATATCTACATTTTTATTAATTTATGTAAATATTACAGCCCGGCAAGGCTTTAAAGGTTTAAAACAAGCAGGCTAAATACACTAAGCAAATGTTTGTGGCTGGTTGTGTGTTCATCTATGACAGCAAGTACAAAAAAACAAGTCATGCAAGTCTAAAAATGAGTAAAACTTGTAATGTTCTATTTCTATAAGTAGATGACTAATAAACCAATCCTAAGGGAATCTCAGTCACGCAAAGATCTCTCATCCATGCTGTCTTGACGGTGGTATTTAAATACCACATGTCTTTCTTGGCAGATTCAACTGGAGCACTCAGACTAATGACTAAGAGTTAACCGCATGTTACAGCTGGAACACCAAAGTAAATCACACTTAGATAGTATCCATCCATTTTCCAAACCGCTTGTCCTACATAGAGCCGTGTTGGGATGCTGGAGCCTATCCCAGTCTCTCAGGCCTAAGGCAGGGATACACTCTGGATGGACAGCCAGTCCATCACAGGTGCCCATAGAATCAAGTAATAAATACAGGTTATCAATTAAGATGAACTGAGTATTGTGGAGATGTGGAGCTCCAATAAATAGTGTAATGCCAATGCAGCTGTTTTTTTATGAGTAGTCAAGATATTAGGGTTAGTAAGAGTATATTTATTTAACAGTTAATTTAAGGTCTTGACAGGCATCATAAATCCCAGGTATGGTGATGGTACTTTATTTGCATGGTTAGTATTTATTAGTATTAGTATTTACAGGGTTCTCCTTACTTCAAGAAACATTGTGGTACACTATGGAACGTTCTGCAATTTTTATTAACCTATGAACTATAAAATGTCCTTATTTCAAGTCACGGGTCTAATAAATAATAATGATAAAAAAGATTTATTTCACTAACAAAATATTTTAATGTGTTGTCCACAGAAAGGTTTAGTAATCAAGGTTATTGATGGAAAACCGACTAGGATATTGACCTGGCAGCTAAATGTAATCAGTCCAGTCAATTGTGTAGGTTTAACCAGCACTGCTATAAAAACTCACTGTGAATAGCCAATTGAAATCATTATAACCATTTTATTTAATTAAACAGCACATTAGTCTATAATTAATTCTGTGTGTCTGGATGTAATCAAAAACATTTATGCTAGCATTGTATTAAAAATGTGCTAGCCTGAGGAGTTGGACTTCCTCAGCTGAGTCTTGGTTCCCAAGGTTTGTCATCAACGTAAACATCAGGGAGTTTTTTCTTGCCATTGTCGCCTTCGGCTTGATCAGTGGGAGTATAAGGGACTATTTGTATTGTAAAGCTGCTTTGGATATGAACTGTGAAAACAATGAACTGGATTACTTGTTATTCACAACAATATAGGCTATCCCAGTTCAAGTGCAATTTTGCAAAGCAGAATAGATTTTAGTGGACATTAAAAAAAAAAAAATAACTCTTAAGAATGGAAACTGGATAAAAGGGAATTCTAAACCATTTGGCCTCCACTGATCCACTGCAGGTAACTATAAATATTGTTGCATAAGCACAATGGAAACCTATAACTTCTTACATTAGAGAATTTAAGTATCGGCTTATCACATATTATCCTGAAATTATCCTGATATCCTATTGCCTTAAAATGAAGGTAAAATTATAACACCATTCAAAGGTTGGAGTCATTATTTATTATTATTTATTATGCACGAAGGCCCCCCCCATTCAGCAGCCATTATTCCAGTTTTCTACGTGATTCTTCATAAATACACTAGTCAACATTTGAAGTGAATCAAAACCTTTCATCAAAGTTGTCCTAAAACCTAAAACCAAAATGTGTTCTTGTCTTAGGACAACTTTGATTAACTTTTTTGATCCACTTCAAATGTTGACTACTGTAATTCTCATTTGCTGATTTAGTGTTTAAGAACAATTTCATATTATTATCAGTGTTGAAAACAGTTGTGCTGCTTCATATGTTTAACCATTATTTTTATTTATTTATTTTCAGGATTTTTTTTGAGTAGAAAGTTCAAGAATTAGTTTTTTAGTAACAATGTAAAATACTTGTCACATTTGATCAAATGTGCCCTTGCTGAATAAAATTTACTTAATAAAAAAAGTTAAAATTAAATAAATAAATAAATCAATGTTACGGTAAATTTAAGACGTTTTACAGGCTCAGTTCCAAAGATTTTAGAGACTAAACCTCACAAATATGTTACGTATTTTTAACAGGAAAACAAAAATACTGATTATGTATAATTATTTCTTTTGCGATGAAGTGACAGTTTGTTAATTCAGTACAGTGATGCTCTTTCATTTGAAAACCACAACGTTATATCTGTTTGAAAAAGAAATTGTTTACCCCTCAGAGAATTGCCATAATCTGTAAATTGATGAATACTGTGCATGGAAAATTACAGTTACATAGAGAGCTGCCTCTTGCTGTGTGAATTGCTGGTGTACTCTTTTCAGGGATCATGATTACAGTATAATGACTGCTATCAACATGGTGCAATTAAACATTTTCAAATTCTGGGATCAAAGAGAGAAGCTTCTCTTGAAGTCTATCTGATTCCTTTCTGTTATACGAGATGAGACGGGCCTTTCATGTTCATATTGCCTAGTCTCTCAAAATTAAACGGATGTCACTGAAACAAAATGGCTCGAGTGTGGGAAACATCTTGAGTTAAATGTTTCTTGCTTTCAAGCAATGCCCTGTTTAGGGCAACATCCAGGAAGCTTCTGTATAATTTTGTCATTGTTCTGAAACTCCCTCCCAGCCGGAGAGCTGGTGCTCGGCCCAGATGTCGGATCCATTTTAAATGTTAAAACCACCAGAGAAAAGCCTCTTAGTACCATGGTGACAAAACGTTGTTGATCTTGAATTGGTTTCGAGAAGCAGTGGGCTTTGTTACCGTGTAGAATCATTTTTTTCTGCTGCATCATGTGGGTTTTTGCATGTTAGTTTTTGAGCTCTCATGCCAAAAGTTTGCTCAAATATTGGTGTGACCTTTAGGAATAAATGTTGCTTGAAATGAAAAGGTGTTGTGAATTCAGCATTCAGTTGCAAATAGGTTTGCAGATGAATTTACTCAAATATAGATAGAAATGCATCTCAATAGATTCTTTTTACATGTGGCTATTGATTATGTGTGCAAATGATGCACATGATTGTATTCTTTCAGATGCCTCTATACAGCCATATCTTATTTGACATCTTTATAAAGGAGTGACTTATTCCAGCATATATATTCCAGTAGTTTTGGATGGAGTTTCTTACAGTCTAATTTATTCCCTTGGGTAGTTATTAAAATATCTGTCTCCCAACCTTGCAAACACAAACAAGCACAGTAAGAAAACAAAAACTCTCATCCTTGACAGTTGGGGGCCTCCAAAAGACAGTTTGACAATTAAGTACATTTCACAATAGCATTTTGATTTAAGCTATACGTTCTAGTCCAGAATATGAAAACATTTCATGTAGAAGCAGTAAACCTTAGATAACAGCAACTCAAGCAATTCGAGTATGTCTTGAATTGAGACCATTTTATGGACAGGGTTAGCTGTCGCTGCATCTTGCAGTTGGTAGAAGTAGTAAAAAAGTGGCTTTGAAAAGTTTTGACAGTGTCAATGCGTGAAGGCATTTTTATGTGGAAAGAGTGAATCTGAAAAAGGGAAACTTGTGGGCTATAGTTGTCACATAAAATGACTTTATTTCAGTAACTACAAGTTTGTGTGTGTGTGAGTGTGTGTGTGTGTGTGTGTGTGTGTGTGTGTGTGTGTATGTATATGGGTAGATTACTTGTTGTCTGTTAGTGATTACAAATTACATGTTGAAAATTGTAGGCAGTCAGTAATGTGATCAAGATTACTCATTGTAGCTAATGTATTCTGATACATTACTTTTGACAGCTTGTTTATAAAAAAGAGAAAAAAGTAACAATTTGGAAAATCAACAAATTATGAATAATGTACTGCCATTATGTAAATAATTTGTAATCATGTAATCCATAAAAAAGTAACTGTAACCTGATTTTCAGCATTTTAAAATGTAATATGTAATATAATCAAATTACAGGTAATACATTTTTGGAATCTGATTACATAATACAGATTACATGTAATCAGTTACTATCCAGCACTATATATATTACGTTTTTTGCTGTATCATGAATTGCTTTATTTCATAATTTACTCTATTAATTCTGTGGAAAAGCCCATACTAGGTTGTTTAATGGCAGGACATTGTGACAACTTACTCCATATATGCTGGAGCATGTTCTCAAAACTTGTTAAATGAACTGTATTTTTGCTGGTACAATTACGGAAATGTTCACAAGGTTTTTTTTTTTTTTTGGACCAAGACTCTGAAAAATATTCTGTGGAGTGAAAAGTGTGACAACTCTGCTATATCTATAGTGTGCGCCATACATTAATGAAAACATTTATTGTATTGAACGTTAATGCTAGGAGTTGATGCATAGTTTTCCATGCTGTGTACGTATGTGTTAGAGAGTGAAGGCGAGAAATCCATATAAAATGACATTTTATTTTCTCCCAAAGCAAGAGAGCCAAAGTACTTGTTTTCTGACAGCATCATTTGTCATAAACCTCCCCTCCTGCAGGGTTAGAAGAAGATCTCAAACATTTTGTAAAATGGCCCTTCATGCGCACTCATTGCAGTCATCTGAAAACCTCTCCAGAACAGCACTTTAAATGAACAAACAGCATTCACATGCCTCCATAATATTCACATCACAGCATGACACACTGTGACTGCATTGTAAGTGTAGGTGAAATCTCCCCAGCTTCAAAGCTATTAAAATTGCAGTGTCAGCCAATCACAAATAAGCACCGTTAACAGAGCCAATTATAGTGAACAGAGTTTGAGTGTTCACCACAATTAATAGAGTGGTACGGTGCCGATAAGGGCAGAGACCTTTGGTACTTTGATCTGTGTCCTTTACTGTGTCCATTCAGATAATTGCATGGCAGATATTAAAGTGGCTAAGAAGGAGCAGGTTTGACGTAAATGGTTAGTATGTAAAATTCAGTTTTCTGTTGAAGAATGAACAAATAAGATAGACTTGCAACCTGGTAGTGCTATTAGTTTATAGTACATTGTGAAATGCATTCCCTGTTGGAAAATCCAGCTTAAATGACTAGTTGTGAAGTAACTTGGAACATGGTGACTAGTTTCTAACTGGTCTTTTGTTGGTCAAAGCTGGTTAATTGCTAATCATTAGCTGGTACAAGTTGGTCATTAGTTGGTCAAAGCTGCTTAATAGCTGGTACAAAGTGGCCATTAACTGGTCAGAGCTGGTCATGCTGGTCATTATTAGCTGACTGACCAGTCATCATGTTCCAAAAACCATTTTAAATGACTTAAAATAGTATTACTAAGTGTGGTAGCTGGTTTGTTGCTGCCCCAAAGTGGTCTATTAGCTTGCACTAGCTTAGACCAGCTTGAATCCAGCAATTTTTTATTATTTTTTTTATAATGGATTGTCAACGGTTGGCCAACAGGTAGTTTCACATCAACCTCACGTATGTTTTCCCTGTACTTTAAATTTGGATAGTATCAAGTACATTGTTAACAGACAAAGTGGATAATATTTTTTTGTTGTTGCTTTTTGTACACTTGAAGTGTTTGGCAAATATATAATTGTTTTCCTATAACTGGTCATTGGACTGGAAACGCTTAGCTGAACTAGTGTAATGTACAAACTTCATGTACCAAACGTTCAGGTGAAAGTGTTAACCTGGCATATACCTTTCTGTCAGCAGCTCTATCTTCACCAGTAAAGTGCCCGAGGCTCAGTGAATACAGCACTGTCATTATATCCATATCTGCACTGCACAATGGCAACTGAATAATTAAGGGTCTGGGGTGCGAATACTCAGCCTGAAGGTTTGATCATATTTAGAGGTGAGCTGATGTCATCAAACTGTCTGCTTTACATTCCCATGCAGTTTTTGCAATATTGCTATATCATACTTTTACGGAAGTCTTAAGAGGCCATGGATTATTATATACTATAACAATAACAATAGTTGTTTTCTTATTATCACAGTTTAATTTACTTGCGATCTCAACATAACAAAAGTTTTCTTGTGATCACAACTTAATTTTCTCATGATTTTCTTGTTAGTTTTAATAAGTATTAGACCGAATGCTATTGCAGTAGTGAAATTGTGATGAGTCATGAATGTAAGAACGTAACAATAGATATACTTTCAAGCAAAATAATCATATTGATTTAAGCATTTTATAAGTGTAAGTTAATTACTTGCCAGTAACAAACAAAATACTGCACAAATTGTAGCGATCGCAAAGAAGTAAGGTCTTCACTGTCCCAAATGTGCAATCTGGGCCAATATGAACTATAGCCTCTTCCGCTTCTAATTTTGATTAATTTTCAAGACTTGATTATTTGGTCGGTTTTCCAACAAATTTCAGACACTCCCCTCATCTTCAATTGGTTAGCAAATAGGTATTGGGCATTTTTAACTTGAAACACAATTAACATTGTGTCACGATTCGCTGGAGCAAGGGGACGAGGAATTTTTCAACAAAACAGTCTTTTAATGATACAATAGCTGGAACACAGGGACCGTAGGCGACACGGAGCACATAAAATGACATATAACAGCAGACATTAAAGTCAGGGAAACACAGGGCTTAAATGAAGGGAGTAAACGAGATAATTAATCAAACACAGCTGGAACTAATGGAACTAAATGAGAACAGGAACAGGAAAAACAAATATGGGCATGGAGAAATATGGGCATGGAGAGCACATGGGGAGCAAAAACAACAACAAAACACAAGACATGGGGACACAGGTCTGACACATTGTTTAGTATATAAGCCAGCGAGCATTTTCAAACATTTCTTATCATAATCTATTGCCAAACAAACAATAGTAATATCTACAGTAGTGCTGCTTATGCTGCTTAATATTTTTGTGTGAAACTGTGATGCCTTGAAAGGTCACATTTATTTAGCAAACTATTGATCACAAATACTATCTGCAGACAGACTGATGAGCCCAGAATCTAATCACAAAGCACAAAGGTTCACATGGGGCTTTTTCTTTAGAGCGGTTTGTTGTACTCTTTGCGTTTAGTCTCAGATCTCTGTCTGTGGACTGAATTTTTCATTAAATCTGTGAAAAATAAATTTGCTCTGCCAAGGTTACTGTCTTAAGTCAACTTTTATCATGTTTTTCTGTGGAAAAACAGCTTAATATAAGTTATGTAAACATTACAGGCTCCAAAGTTTGTAGACAGTTTGTATATGATCCATAAAGTACAAAGTGCAGTGTCCTTATGAGAGACATTTGCTTTTGGTTGTCATTTTAATAGGCCTACATTAAGGGTTTCAAAATGTGAGATTCACCCAAACACACTATTGTTTGAGCCAGTGTTGTTTTTTTCAACCCTCAAAGAAACAGATAATTATGTGCAGAATTTACACAGGCTGTTTTGTAGTGTTGCTGGAGAGTTTAACTTGTTGTGAAAAGACAAACCACACAGGATAAAGCAGATTATCGTTATGCTTTGGTGATCACAGGTATTTGTGTCTATAAGCTGTAACTGTGAGTCGAGGTAATTCAGCAATGCTTTGTCAGAGCAGAATTGGAGTTTATCTGTTGAGAATGCTATTCAAACCAGGAGATTGTCCTCATAAGTCTCTCCTCTGCCCTGAACAGGATCATACAAGCAACATTTCCCAGTCCAATCGTTTCGTGCCCAACTACCTTCATAGTTGGTTAATTACCTTCTTTAGAGATCAATATTTAATTAGGAAATGTTTTTGCCCATGGGGCAGTTTTAGACAGTCACCAGTCTGAGAGGCCACTCTCTTCACATTTAAATTCATTCATTAGCTGCGTTCTGCTCCTAATAAATTATGCATTGATCGACAGAAAGGCCTTCCTTTTCTTGTTAGTTGGGTTTTATGTCCTTTGGGCCAGAAATGATGTTTGTATATACATATTTCATGCTGGCATTATTGTTTCTGGTCTATATGAGGCTCTTGAGGATTTGTTTTACAGTAATCAGTGGGGTTTTTAGTGTGATGTTTGGCTGTTTTCTTCAGGATCTCTCATCTTTTCTGACTTTAGCAGCTGCTGTGTTCCCTGTCCACATAGCTTTGTGTGTCAAATTTTATTTGCTATAATGTTTGTGTTTGTCATATTACCCAACACAATGGTGTGTTTCTTCAACTATGGACACTTTTGGCCCTGTGGACTTAGAAATGAAAGGGATAGTTCACCAAAAAATGAAATTTGTTACACTTATGTCATTTTGAAGCCACGTGACCATTCTTTCTTCCGTGGAACACAATAGCTGGTATTTCTATACCTGAATCGCAAATTTTGCATCAAATAATAGTCAATGGGATCCAAAAGACATTGGACCATTCAAAATATTTTCATTTCTGCAGAAGAAAGAACATCTTACAGGTTTGGAATGATGTGAGGACAAGTAAATGATGATCTAATTTTCATTTTTGTGTGAATCGTTGCTTTAAACCCGTCAGTTTTTACATTTCATTCAATTTCTAACTAGACATGGTTGTAAATAAGGTTTATAAACTATAAAAATAAGGTTTTATTTAGTTATAAATAAAACATATATTACTGGAGTATGCTTTAGAAGCACCACTGTTTCAGTTTTTCTGCTTTAAAATGTCAAATTTAAATGCCTTTTCTTTGTAAATGTTTGTGAAATTTATTAACAATGTCTGAGGGAAAAAAATAGTTTCTACACCCTTTTTTCCCTCAGTGCATGATAAATATTCAATTGGTTTATGCTTATCTCACTCCAAGTTTATCAGAGGTTTAAAATGCAATAATGAATATTTTCATGATGGATTTTCATATTTTGCGAATGAACGTCTGGTGCTGAAATCTGTTAGTTTTAATAAAAAAACAACCCCTGGGACACGAAAGCGCCTGTAGCTAAAGCTAAAACACTCAATGACAGATTTGTCTAGTCGGTTTTTCCCTCTGAAATGTGACAGAACATGGCCATGTGTTTGAATCCTAGGGAAGAGACATGATAAATGATACCCCGAATCAAACACAAATCTCATCAAAGCAAACCGAGAGCCTCAGACAAAACTTGTGGTCATATAAATTTAAATGCTTCTATGAGGGCACGCTGATATAGTGGCGTATTTTTGGCGTAGTGACAAATCATTTCTCCTGACATTCATTAAAGACTTCAAAGGAAGCTTTTCATCCCCTAAATGCTTCACATGTTCCAACTGGGAGACAAGGCTTCAGCTAAATCTGTGAAATTGCCCTGCTATCTCGGTTTCTGACAGCATGCTAATGTTCAATAATAAATGTGTGAGAACAAGACCCAAACTACGTTTGAATGAATTATTCAGCTGCCCCCATTCGCCCCTCGTCTGCTGCTTTTCTCAGCCCCTCCTACCACTTCCATTATGCCTCATTTTTTTGTCAATTACGCAATAGCGACGTAGGCACCGTCTTGCAGAAACCGTCCAAATATAAGCTCTCTTATCCAGCTCCGCAGGGAGTTGTCATTATTTTTCCCTTGCCATCTCCCGCTTTTGCCTCCTGCACTTATCTGCGTCCCCACACACGTCTAGTTGAAGCCCCCGACAGACTTCAGAAACTTCTCTTATTTCTATGTTCCCTGTGTTATTTCTCTCTCCCACTTTTTCTGTCCTTGGTGACACGTGTTTTTCATCTCTTCTCCTTCACTGGCAGAACGTACACTCACCTACTCATGCGCTTACTCATGTTTGTCCCCTGTTTGACACGTCACTATTCTTCAGAAGGCGAGACAACAATCGAGAAAAGAAGGCATATTTAGTGTATGAAGGTCAGTGGATTGTTTTCAGAAAGGTCATATAAAGTAGCATCTGTTGGGTAAAAACTTGTTGTTCCAGACCTATATGAATTCCTTTTGATGAACACAAAAGATGATATTTTAAATAGTGTTGTTGGTAACCAAACGGCAGATGGTAGCCATTGACTTCCATACTATGGAAAAAAATAATATGGAAGTCAGTGGCTACCAGAAACTCTTTAAAATATCATCTTTTATGTTTAACGGAAGAAAGAAACTCATACAGGTTTGGAACAACTTGAGGGTGAGTAAGTGTTGACAGAATTTTCATTTTTGGGTGAAATGTAATCTTACAGAGTAAATATAAATTTTTCATACTGTACATTATAATGTTGTGATATCTAAATTCACTTGTAGCATTTAAAATGAATAATTTGTAGTTATTACTGGTGTATTTGAAAATTTATTTATTTATTTGGACAAAATAGTAAAGAATTTTAAAATTGTCCATTAATTGGTTAACGGCCATAACGTGAAAATGATTATCGGCTTATTGGTATAAACGTAATGTTAATAAACAGTGAATTTTCACAGTTTTATTGCTAATTTGCAATGTGCAGTGTTATTTTAGTATTATTTTTATAGTTTTATAGCTTTTTATTTTAAATTTTAAATTTTCTTTTTCATTTAAATTTCGCTTTAAAGTTTAGTAACTTTTTTCATTTTTTTTTAAATTTTAACAATTTTTTTTATTGGAATTTTGAAAAAATATTTCTATAAATATTTATTTTACTGTCAGTTTTAGTAATTTTAGTTTTCAGTTAGTTCTGTTAGTAAAAAGTACTAGTTAGTTGCTGTTTTTTAAGTTCAAGGTTTTGATTTAATGTTTATGTTTTATTTCAGCTTTATTTCGATTAACAAAAATGTTAGCTTTATGTAACAGTAGCAACACTGGCAACACGTTTTTGCGATTCTACTTATTCTACAGAACCATTCACACTTACAGTGATTAAATTTACAGATGGTGTTGTCCACTAGATGTTCTAGACTATTATCTGACAATTTAAGAAGTTAATGCAAGGATTTGCAAAATTGAGATTGGCATATGATCAAAGACTTGTACATTTTTGATTACTTCAGACACACTTTTACATAGGCTTTTGTTGACCAATGAGAATTTCTGGCAGGTGCGACCAGTTATGCTTTTGGAAATTGAGTTTGATGTATTCCAGCTTTATTTCAGACAGACCTGGGTCTTTCCTCACCCTCAAATCGCATCTTATGTATACGTCGAACCCTCCATCAGAACTTTATAAGTACTGTATATCTGTACCACACATACAAAGGCATGCATTCAGAGTGCTACATTTGAAGATTTACAAGTGGATTATGATCCATGATTGAGGCCTTATCTGTGGCTAAATTCTCTCTCGGCCTTGTCCTAAGAGCACGTTTTTTTTTTACCTTTCTATGCTCCATGGCCCATTGTTCATCATTGGTAGTACGGTTCTCTAAAAAGAGCAATCGGTATTGGTGGCAGCGATTTCTCCAAGCTCCTCTACTGGGGAAGCATGACATGCAGAGTGACATGTGAAAGACAGCCTCAGCAGGCATAATATCAGCTTAGTCTGCCCATGTCATCCAAATCCAGACTCCGTTTATCTGCACGGTTTTTCCACTGAGAGCCAGAGTTCGGATGAATGTGGGTTTCAGCCATTTGGAAGATCAAAGTAATCTCTAAATACGAGTCTACGTAAATCACTTTAGTTTTTTATGGGCTTTTTTTTGAAACTCATCTGCCCATTTGTCCTTGCCGGCACAAGAATATATTTAGGTGTTGCACCGAGGCTGAAAAAGACCATTGGGAGAGAGAGAAAATGAGAGCTACTGTGTTAAAGTGTAATATCATTTAATTAAAAATCCAGCTAAGCTTCTTCCCCATTAGGCTTGAAGTAAGCTTAGCGTGTAGTAAAGAAACGCACCTCGAGCTGATACGGGTTTTAGTACATACCGCAGTCTTAAAGCCACAATTATACTTTTGAATATTTCATTTTTTAAGCTATGGTAGATGCTTTGGGGTAAAAATTAACGAAATTTAGTTATTGAGCAAATTCATAAAAAGCAGTGTTACCTTGATTCACTAGGGTAAGCCTACGATAGTGATTTATATTTTAAACATCACTCATCCATAGGGTTGGGTATCAAGAACCGGTTCCATTTTAGAACCGGTTCCAAATTTCCAAGAACCGGGTATTTGATAAGACACTTGCATTTCGATTCTGCTTAACGATTCCTGCGTTCGCATTTTAATGTGATTTTAAACTATTTAAGCACAGGAAGGGAAAGAACGTGAGCACTGTTTGCGTGCAGCACACACATCTGAAGCACGAGCACAGAGAACAACGGCTTTGACAGAGGCCCCGATGCGGGTTCCTGACCTGTGTCCACTCTCGAACCTTTCCGTGCATTTCCACTGCAGAAAAGGTTGTTCCGGGCCGGAACGGACTTCTCTTTCATATTTATCGACCAGTATGCACAAAATACGTCAGTATACCATCATAAACACCATAAACAACCATTTTTTTTTTCTTAAGTGAGCGTAAAGAGATGAGAAAGAAACGTGTGTAACAGTATTTTTAGATCCGCGTGCGTTTGGTGTTAAAGAGACAGCCACCTAATAAACGTGCTGCCTGTCATTAATGTTAATCAGAGAACAAAATAAAATCATTAACTGTTCTTGACTGAATATTTTTTGGAAATTTAATGAGGATTAATCTATATTTTATTTATGAAAAGAAAACTATGCAGTGTTTTTAAACTTTTGATTTCAATTTCTGTACCTGAAATTTGTTCAGTTTTATTTATTTATGCTATTGCCAATTGATTTGTTTGTTCCTATTTTAAAACTTACTGTTTACTTGTCTTTACCAATTTAATGTTTGAAATTTATATTAGCCTAGTTATTTTTTCAGTGGTATTTCTTGGTAAAACCATAGGCAAAAGACAGAATAAATATGTTTGACATCTAAATGTGACTTAAATTTTTTTTTTTCCAATGGATTTGTTTATCTTATTGGAATCGGAATTAGGAATCGATAAGAATCGGAATCAATAAGCAGAATTGGAATCGGAATCGGAATCGATAAAATTCAAACAATACCCAATCCTACTCATCCGTGCTTTAACTTAGTGGTTTTCAAACCTGTCCTGCAAGCAACCCAGCCCTGCACATTTTGTGTGTCTCCCTTGTCAGACACACCTAATTCAGGTCTTGCGGTCTGTACTAACGAGCTGATGAGTTGAATCAGGTGTGTCTGATAAGGGAGACATACAAAATGTGCAGGGCAGGGGTGCTTGCAGGACAGGTTTGAAAACCACTGCTTTAACTGATGTTAAAGATCAACAAACTAAACAACTTGCTATTTTTTGTTTCAGCCACAGATGGCGATAGAGAGAGAGATTTTCATCTGTAAATGCAATCACAATATTTCAGGAATGATTTGTTTCCTGGGAGACAGATTTTTACGCAATGTTTAATTCAAAGATAGGCTAAATGTGAGATATCCCTACTTGATATCATAACGTCTCATTGTAGCTGAATTGTGGATTATTTTATGCAAGCATTTGTTTTGCAGGTGTATGATTTTCATTGTCTTTGTAAACATTTGCTGACATTTTGGAATTTTTAAAGAGATAGTTCACCCAAAAATGAAAATTCTGTCATTATTTACTCACCCTCACATTGTTCCAAACCCGTAAGACCTTCATTCATGTTCGGAACACAAATTAAGATACTTTTTGTGCGCAAAGAAAACAAAAATAATTAACTAAAAAAAATATTCTGTATTCAATGATTTGTTCTCTTCTGAGTTCTTTCTTTGCACGCAAAAAGTATTCTCGTAGCTTCATAAAATTACAGTTGAACCACTGATGTCACATGGACTATTTTAACGATGTCCTTACTATATTTCTGGGCCTTGAACATGGTAGTATCCTTGCTGTCTATGGAGGGTCAGAAAGCTTTGAGATTTCATAAAAATATCATAATTTGTGTTCCAAAGATGAACGAAGGTGTTACGGGTTTGGAACGACAAGAGTGTGAGTAATTAATGACAGAATTTTCATTTTTGGGTGAACTATCCCTTTAAATGCAAATATGATACAGTAGTACTGTAATTTTACTAAAACCTAAAGATCTATCTATCCATCTGTCCATCCATATATTTGTCCATCCATCTATGTCTGTCTGTTGTTTTCGATGATTTAAATGCCAGATACTGTTTATTGTGCAACCAAAATACCAACAATAGCCAGGAAAAAAAAAAAAAAAAAATATGTACAAAGAGGGACTTTTAATTATGGCTTATAAACAAACCTGAAACACAGCGGGACTCTTATTTTGAAATGTCTATGCTTTTCTGCTTCAGCTGCTCATTCAAAAAAATAAGAGAAATAGCCCATGCAAAAGAAAATATAAAAAAAGAAAAAAAAACATGCATAATGAGTATCTATCTATCTATCTATCTATCTATCTATCTATCTATCTATCTATCTGTCTATCTGTCTATCTGTCTGTCTGTCTGTCTGTCTGTGTATCCATCAATCCATCCATCAAATTGTCTTTTGTCTGTCGGCTCATCCATCCATCTATCATAATTATGGCTTTCTATAGTATAATTGTATTATCAAAAGGTATTAACCATGAAGGAACTGTTACAGATTTACCCCTTTAAAGTTGTGGCCTCTCTCTATATTCATAAAATTTTGACAGTTTCTCATATTTGAGAAGTTAAGCAGTTGTTAAGGAGGATAATGTATTACCGCTAAGAGTGCCATGAGTACTTTCATTATGTCTGAGGTCATTATCATTCTCTTTACCTTTCCTGTCAATCCGTCAGCACTGAAAACGCCATTAGAGACTCATGAAATGTTTGCTGTTCTGTAAATGTTCTTCTCTCCCAGAGGATATGAGCATCTCTGCTGTATGTGCTTGAAGCAAAGAAACTCTCTAAGCCGTCAACACTGCCGCGGAAAAGAGCAAAATATGTTTTTCTTTATCATCTGTTGCCTTCCTTTCCTGTGAATCCCTGCAGGTTTACTAATGGTGCTATGTTTAGCAAATGCAAATGTTAACTTCTGCATTATCGAAATGGTTTATGAGTTATCGTTTGCTTTGATGCCATTCTAAATGGAGTTTATCAGTATCAGTACACTTATAAAAACACCCAGAGGACCTTAGCAACCATACAGTAATACTTGACAACCACCCACTAGGGCTGGGCGATAAATAATATCCTATTGAGATCGCATTAAAATTTATGTTGATAACCATGATAAACTCTGGACATTTTTACTCTGTATTGATTAATTAACAGCAGAAATAAACGTGACAACAGTCAGTCATTACTTTTTGTGAATAAGTCTCTGTTCTGTGTGTCTCTGTGTGAATGAATGGTGCAGTTTCATCTGATGCGCAAACTCAGACACACTCAAAAACTGATGCTGGCAGCGCTTTCAGCATCTGTGTCTCAATATATGAGGACATGAACTTCATCTCTAGAGCTGCTCTGAGAGTCACTTCACAAGCTTTTCGCCATTTCATTTGAAAAAACAAAAACTACTGTCAAATACACATTGAAATTGAAAGTAATGAAAACCCCTCAAAATAAAAGTCTGGTTTCACTTGAAGAAAGGATGACAGAAATATATTACTTTTGTATACTAAAATGTAATTCTCAAGTAGTAGTAGTAGTAGTAGTAGTAAAAATAAGAATGCAGTTCTTTGTTTTAAATTTCATTACATTTTAAAAGATTGATTAAATGGTTAAAGTTTTGGTAATTTAATTTAATTTGCATTTTTTTATGATGAATGTGTATGAAATCATAAAACACAGAAACCACAAAATAAATAAATAAATAAATAAAATGGCAAAAAGAATTTAGGGACAAATAAAACTGATTTCACGGAGCCCTAAATTAAAAGGTAGCTCTGTAGAGTTTAATTGTGAACAAACAATTTTTTTACATTCATTCTCAAGATCTAACAAACATGTGGAAAGCATTTCCTACCCCATTAATGGTAAATCCATATCGTGATTTGTGACAGATACTGATATCGTATGATATGGAAAGAAATATCATGATAGTATTTTTGGCCATATCGTCCAGCCCTACAACACCCTAACATTATGAGTTTTGATTTGAGTTTTGCACAGTTGTACACAACTCACATATTCTTCAGAAAATGTTAGCGTCTTTATTCTGTTATCTTTGAGGATTGTTATTAGAAACAATGCTTGCTTTAAAAGGTCAGAATGTTCACGACTCTTTATTCATGCAAATTACAATACAAACAAAAGCAAAATCCCTGAAGTTCCCACTCTTTATCTGCAGCTGCTCTGAATGGGTCTCAAATGATAGTGCCATATTTATTTTTTTTCTCTCTGGCTCACGGTTTTCTCTAAATGCATCATCCATTATTGCCACAATTTGCAGAGAGTGAGCAGCACAGGCAACAATGACAGAATGCTTTCAAACAATAGCAGCACGCTTGCAACTTACATAATTGCTACATGTTTTCAACTACAGAGGCAATTCACTGTGATGTATGTGTGAATTCAATCTTTTGTGATATGTCACATTGCGTTAGAGCCACAAACATACAGTAAGTAATTTTACTCACATTGGACCTGGTCTGTATTATCAGGCTCATTGATAGTTTTGAAATTTAATGTTTATAAAATCTTTTTAAATTTTTCCAAATCCCACTAAAGAAAATATGATTGGCGTTTGCAATGCATAGCTTAACAACCATGATGTTACAGTCTTGTTGTGTTTGCCAGGCTGTTGCTATGTGGTTGCTAAGGTATTTTGAATGGTTGCTAGGTGGTTGCCTACTGATCCAAGTCTGTTTACATTTTCTGAAGAAAATACAAGTGACATTTGCCAATGGAAAACTTGACTGACAAAACATTTGATGTTATGGGGCTGTTGCCAGGGTATTGCTATGTGGTTGCTAAGGTATTTTGGGTGGTTGCTAGATGGTTGCCTACTGGTCAAATTTTGTTTACACTCTCTGAAGTAAGTGTAATTTGTGTTTGCAATGGAAAACTTGACTAAAATGAAATTAGTTTTGTTGCTGTTGCCAGGGTGTTGCTATATGGTTGCTAAGGTATTTTGGGTGGTTGCTAGGTGGTTGCCTACTGGGCCAAGTCTGTTTAAAATATCTTAAGAAAATGTGAGTGGTGTTTGCGATTGCAAAACTTGACTCCTACAATATTAGGTATTTTGGCCCAGGTTGCTGTGGGGTTGCTAAGGTATTTTGAGTTGTTGCCAGGTGGTTGCCAGGTGGCTGCTTGCTTGTTTTTCACAATGTCTGAAAAAAATGAGTGGCATTCATCAATGCAAAACGTGACTGCAGAGATATTAGATGTTGTGGGCTGTTGCCAGGGTGTTGCTATGGTATTTTGATGGTGGTTGCATGGTGCTTGCCCAAGTTTGTTTACATTTTCTGACAAAAATGTGATGTGTTGTGGGTTGTTGCCAGGGTGTTGCTATATGGTTGCTAAGGTATTTTGGATGGTTGCTAAGTGGTTGCCAACAGGCCCAAGTCTGTTTACATTTTTTGAGGGAATTATGAGTTATGTTTGCCGATGGAAAACTTGACTGCCTAGATGTTAGGCGTTTTGGACTGTTCCTAGAGTGTTGCTATGTGGCTGCTAAGGTATTTTGGGTGGTTGCTTGTTCACCCAAGTTTGTTTATATTTTCTAAAGAAAATGTGAGTGGTTCCCATCATTGCAATACCTGACTCCCCTGATGCTAGGTGTTTTGAACTGTTGCCAGGGTGTTGCTATGGGGTCAATAAACCAATTACTTAGAGTTGTTATTCACAGGCTTATGTCAAAAGAGCCCACCTTTATGATAGTCTATTCTCTAGATATGGCTCAGGTCCATTCTTCAGTGTAAGTTTATGGGATGTTTATTTTCACCTGTTTAATATCTGTTGCATAAATTAAGCTTAATATTTAAAGTTATGAATTTGAACAACCCCTAAGCATGTGCAACAGTAGTGGTGATGCTTGACCTGGCAAACACCAGTAATTAGTGCAAAACTTTTGTGTCTTAAATATAATCATAATACCTCCACTGATGATTTATTCATAATGCCAGTCCTCTGTGAGCTTGGTGTCTTTTATGTTGCAAAGATTAGCCATTTATTGCAAAAAGCATAGCTGAATTGAATTTAATCTGAATAGAAGTGAACCTGATTCTGAAAACAGCGCAGATCTGCATTCACAATAGCGTTAGGTAAGCCATAGAGCAAACCAGGCCAATCCTGCTGTGCTCTCTCTATTTACCCAGAAGCCCCGAGGCTGTAACAGGCCTGCATACTCCATAGCCAATGCTGCTCTATGGCTACAGCAATCTCTCTCGCCACACCATCCTTTGTGCTTTTTTTTTTTGCCTCTCTCGTTCTCCCTCCCCACCCCCTCACTGTCATTCTCTCTCTCACTCCTAACTGATTTCATACAACATGCATTTTCCCCCTTTTTGTACATGCACACACATTCACACTTGTATGCGTGCCATACTTTGCTGCTATACCGCCTAAGTTTATTTAATCTTTTTCATGCCCGTTCATTTCCACTTTTCTCTTGGCCGTCTTTGTTTCGTTATCCCTGCCGGGCAGATGAGCCCAGCTGCCACTCTGCAAAGTGTGTGTGTTTGTGTTTACGGACATCCAGTTACCTTCCCTCAGCCATTGTCAGCGATGGCTTTTGAGCGAGAGCAGGCACAATGTACAGACGCATTTATCCCATAATGCCTTGTTCTCTGTGAAGAGCACTCTCACATTCAACCTCATCAAAGCTCAGCTACACTCCGCTCGGCTATATTTAAATGCTTTAAACGTACCGGCGAGGAAAAAAACAGCATGGAGAATCAAATCAGGAGCATAATGGAAAAGTCAGAAAGTCCAAGTCCAAAGTCCAATTTTTAAAAGCTGTTTAAAAAGCCGTTTAAAGTTTTCCTTACAATTACAACACAATTGCTTAAATGTATATACATTTGCAGTTATGCAAGTATGATTGTAGTCATGTTAATGTCATAAATTGGTGGTCAGTCTCTCTCTCAGATTTTTTTTAAATGTTACATTTTATTTAACATTTTATATTAGTATAAATTATATTAAATTATTTTATATTAAATATGTATTATTTTAATTTTGTAACATACATTTTTATACATAGTTATTTTGTCTTTGTTGTCAATAGATTTTTAATTATAACTTTTAAGTTATACATATTTTAAATAAACATTTAATGAAAAATATTTTATTTTTAAACATTATTTTATATTGTATCTTAAATATTATACTTTATTCATCATTTTATATTAAATAAAAAAACATAGAAAAAAATAATTAAAATATTATTAAATACATATTAAATAAGACAGTCTATCATTTTAATTTTAATAAATTAAATAATAAATAATAAATTTTGTTATTTTATCTTTGGTGTCAATAAATTTTTATGTTTTATTAAGTTAGAATAATTTTATTTTGAAATATTTTTTGTCTTATTTTAGATGTTACTTTTTGTTTAGGATTTTATATTAAATAATATAAATTATTAAATATATTATTATTAAATTATATATTATATAACAACATATATAATATAATATTATACTTTATTATTTATTTTACCTTTGGCGTCAAAACATTTTTAATTAAATAAAAATAAACATTGAAAACTAAAAATATTTTTTAAATTTTGAGTTATAAATATAATAATGTTTAATTAAATAATGAAAAATGTAACAAAGTCTCATTTGACTTGTTTTGAAATGGCACAGGATTCAGGTTTTATTTAATACATATGTCAGGTTCATTGTGTTTTGTTCGTACTGAGCGATGGCTGTTACATCAAGAACTACATTTTAAGCTTGTATTGTTTTATAGTTCCAGTAAGTTAAAAGAACAATGCTCTGTTTTATGTAACACATATAACTGACTTCTCTGTCTGTTTCCCCATTTAACACTGTGCTCTCTGTGTCCATGCGGATAAGTGTTGGGCTGTGGGACATATTCTAGCAGCACTGGAGTCTGTTTTAAAGGGGGAAACTCTGTGAGGAACATTGTCTGACTCATCCGGTTTTACCCACAATCCATCCAAAACTGTCGCTGTCCTTTTGATGGGGGGGACAAACAAGGTCTGTTCTGTCCTATTCGGAGTTGTGCTGGGAATTTTGTCTCTAATGTTACTGTCATGTTTCTGTCTCCTAAGGATGAATCACTTACTGCATTTCTCATTTGTGAGTCGCTTTGGATAAAAGCAGCTGCTAATGTAAATGAAGTGTCAGTGCATTAAAGCATTGAGAAAAAGCCTTTTTTAGTTTATTCACAGCAGTTGAGCAAGATAATATTTTGATAACAGAGAATTACATTTTTTTTTTTTCTGTTAAAATGAAAGTGTACAGTGCCATCCAAAACTTTGTAAACCGTTTCAAAATCATTACTGTTTCTTTGTGTAAATGTGTTGAAGACCAGCAATAATTGTTTTCTTTTTGATTACATACAGTGCCTTGCGAAAGTATTCATACCCCTTCATTTTTTTTCATGTTTTGTTATGTTGCTGCCTTATGTTAAACTCCTTTAAATTACTTTTTTTCCCACATCAATCTACACTTCGTACACCATATTGACAAAGCAAAAACAGAATCGTCACAACTTCGTCAATTTATTAACAATAAAAAAACCTGAAATAAGTACATTGCATAAGTACTCATACCCTTAACTAAATATATAGCTGAAGCACCTTTACAGCCTCAAGCCTTTTTTGTTTGATGCGACAAGCTTTACTCATCAGCATTTGGAAATTATCTGCCATTCTTCACCTCACCTCTTCATCTCTCAAGCTCTGTCAGGTTGGATGGGGGCAGATGCACATTTTCAGGTTTCTCCAGAAATATTTGATTGGGTTCAAGCTCAGGCTGTGGCTGGGCCACTCAAAGACATTCACAGAGTTGTCTATAAACCACTCTTGCTCTGCGTTTAGGTCCATTGTCCTGCTGGAAAGTGAACCTTCTGCCCAGTCTGAGGTTCTGAATGCTCTGGACTGGGTTTTCATTAAGGCTATCTCAATATTTTGGTGCATTGAGCTTTTCTTCTACTCTGATGAGTCTCTCAGTCCCTGCCACTGAAAAACAGCTCCACAGCATGAGGCTGCTACCAGCACACTTTACTTTTGGGATGGTACTCTGCAGGAGATGAGCAGAGCTGGTTTGCTTCAAACACGATGTTTGGAATTGAGGATCATCAGACCAGATGATCTTGTTTCTCACAGTCTGAGGGTCATTTAGGTGCTCTTTTGCAAATTCTAAGTGTGTTTTCATGTGTCTTCACTGAGGAGAGGATTGAGTTTGGCCACACTGCCGTAAAGCCCAGATCGGTGGAGTGTTGCAGTGATGTTTGTCCTTCTGTAGATTTCTCCTGTCTCCACATATGATCATGGAGCTCAACTAGAGTGACCATCAGGTTCTTGGTCACCACTCTAATCAAAGCCCTTCTCCATCAGTTGCTCAGTTTGAACAGATGTCCAGCTCTAGGAAGAGTCCTGGTCATTTCAACGGTCCCAGATAAGGGTTTGAATACTTATGCAATGGAATCAAGTTTTTTATTTTTAATAAATTTGCAAAGATGTTAAAAACCTATTTTTTTCTTTACCATTATGGTGTATGGAGTGTAGATTGATGTGGAAAAAAGTTATATAAAGCACTTTAACATAAGGCAGCAACATAACAAAACGTGAAAAAAAAAAAAAAATTAAGGGGTATGAATACTTTCGCAAGGCACTGTAATGTCATAATATACACATTAGTGAGGCATATACAATGGAAGTGAATGGAGACAAATTGTAAGCATTAAAATACTAGTGTTTCAGTAGTATTGCCACAAGATAGAAACAATATTGTGTTAACATGATTTTAGTGTGAAAAATTGCTAACTTACTTTTCCTGTGTAAAGTTATATCCAATTTTACAATCCGTTGACATGACAACAGGATACTACAAGCCCCAAAACCATAAAACAATGGTAGAAGTGATTATTTAAACAGCTTTGCAGTTCAAATGATAGCTACATTTTAACAGAAAAGTGCTTTTATAAAATTCTACGTGTGATTTTAAATCTTTCAGAAAATTGGCCCTGTTTCCTTCTGTTATAAATGTTCAAAATTTATTTTAGGATGATTTAGAAAAAGAGCTTCAGTAGTTTTTTTTTTCTTTTTTATTTTCTGAATTTAATTGAATATGTTTTCACAGTCTATCTTTTACTTATCGATGCAAAGTCATCACAAAAAAAAAAAAAAAAGAAAAAAAAAAAAGAAAAAAGGTTTTATGCTGATATTGTCTGAAAGTCCACTTTTCTCTGAATATACATTAATTACAAAAACAGGTCAGAATTCTGTAATAGTACTAATAAACAAAGTATTTTAAATACACATTAACCAGGTTCATGTATTTATCATTAATAAATCTGGTTTGTTTCAGTCTCATATATTTTAATTAAGTGAATATTGCTTGTTCCACAGCTAGCTATATTTTAACCATGTTTATGATTTTTAACTGAATACATTTAATTGTTTTCACAGTGAACAGATTTATGCTGGTTCTAAGCAATTTGAATAAATGCATTTTGAAAATAGGATTATTTAGAAAAAATAAAATAGTTGCAAATAGGAATAGATTGCATCAAAATTAAACTATCGTCATTTACTCATCCTCAAGTTTGTTCCAAACCTGTATGAGTTTCTTTCAGCTGTTGAATACAACAGAAGATATTTTAAAGAATGCTGGTAACCAAACAGTTGACGGTACTCCATTGATTTCCATAGTGTGGAAAAAAAAAAAAAAAAAAAAAAATACCATGGAAGTCAATGGCTGCTGTGAGTTGTTCAGTTACCAGCAGTGTTGTGCATGTTACTTTAAAAAAGTAATTAGTTATAGTTACTAGATAGTTCTCACAAATAGTAACTGAGTTAGTAACCGAGTTACATCATTACAAAAGTAACTAATTACCAGGGAAAGTAACTATTGTGTTTTTTTTTTTAAATGTTCAAATATGTCAAATAACTTTGATGCCCCCAATATTAAATATGTTAAATGAATGAAATGGACACTAAATAGAATAAATTATTATTATAAAACATTGTGCACTAATCTACACTATTTTAATGTTTCTGTGGGACAATGTGAGAGACACCTATCAAATTCAATACCTTTATATTATTGTAAATATTATCAACCCTCTATGGACACCTTGGCAATAGAATTGCCATTGGCTAGTGAATAGTAGTTTACTCACCAGACTAATATTAATTATCTGATATACTATTTTATATTATATACAATGTGTATATATATATATATATATATATATATATATATACATACATGTATATAAAGCTTATATTTGTAAAATGGCACACTTTTTATTTTTATTTTTATTTTTTTAAATATCTGACACTTAGCATCAGTCAGTCAAGCATTATAATATGATATTATGATAATTTAGCATTATATGATGATAGAACTTTATAAATTAGAATAACCATGTATGAATGCATATTTGGCATGTTGACAGAACTTAGGACTGGTGGTGGTGCTTAAGATATTTGTTTGTCATTTACTGTTTTTATAAAAAAGGGGGAAAACTAAAAACAATACTGATAAGATAACAAAACTACTACGAATTCTATTACTAATAACAATATAAAACGCACTGAGGATTAATGAGCTGCTGGGTTCATCAATATTGATCACATTTTCTGCGTTCGCTCGAATTGATTTGCTGAAATCAAAACAGGGACGATAATAGGTGAGCGCCAGCCAATGAGATTGTCGTTTGCGCATTAGTTCCGCCCACTACCAGAGAACCCGACAGTTCTTAAAAGCTGAAGAATTCCAAAGGAACTGCGTTTTTTTGACAGGAAAATACTACAAAGAATATCGTTTACATGTAGCGCGTCAATTCTGCATGTTATGTAAGACTCTCTTGCTCTGTATCTTTCTTTGCGTGTGTGAGACAAAGCGACGGCAATCCATGCGTAGCCTACATCAAATACAGGTATGCTACGCAAAAATAAAATTATAGTGATATTATAATAAATAGTAATGCCGCATTTTATTGTCAGTAACGGTAATGCCGTTGTAACGGGGGAAACAGTAATTCGTTTGATTACTCGTATAATGAAAAAAATAACGCCGTTCGTAACGCCGTTTATTACAACGCTGTTATTCCCATCACTGGTTACCAGAATTATTCAAAATGTGTTTTTTGTGTTCAACAGCTGAAAGAAACTCAACTGGATGGTGAATAAATGATGACAAAACTTTCATTTTTAGGTGAACTATCACTTTAAAGGGATAGTTCACCCAGAAATGAAAATTCTGTCATTAATTACTCACCCTCATGTCGTTCCAAACCCGTAAGGCCTTCGTTCATCTTCAGAACACAAATTAAGATATTTTTGCTGAAATCCGAGAGCTTTCTGCCCCTGCATAGACAGCAACGCAACTACCACGTTCAAGGCCCAGAAAGGTAGTAAGGACATCATTAAAATAGTCCATGTGACATCAGTGTTTCAATCTTAATTTTATGAAGCTACAAAAATACTTTTTGTGTGCAAAGAAAACAATTTCTTCTCTTCTGTGTCAGTCTTGGGGCAGTCGTGGCCATAATGGATAGAGAGTCTCAGGTCCGGCAGGGATTGTCGGTGGGGGGAGTGAATAACCAGAACTCTCTTCCACCCTCAATACCACGACTGAGGTGAGACCACCGAGACCACCACAGCAAGGCACTGAACCCCCAACTGCTCCCAGGGCGCCGCAGCATTGGCTGCCCACTGCTCCGGGTGTGTTCACTTCTGTGTGTGTGGATGGGTTAAATGCAGAGCACAAATTCCGAGTATGGGTCACCATACTTGGCCACACTTCACTTTCACTTTTTCACTTTCAGTCTTTGATGTGCATGTAATTTTATGCGCAGTTACATTTACATAAATTGTGAATTTAGACCTTTTATTTTATTTTTTTTTTTGTTTACTAAGGCTGCACTACTGAGGACGTCCCATTCTGTAGACCACAAAGAAGCTCCTCGTACCTCAGATACCCGAGCAATGTGTACTATATTACCCATCTGTCTGATGGCAGTGGATTGAGCAATCTATAACAGAGGCTGAATGCTAGTGTAATGATGAACAGGGTACTTGCTGAACGCTCGGACTCTGAGGAGCGAATCAACATTTGTTATTTCGCCTGAGTGATGTTTTGGCAGCATTTTCTACAAATTGTTTGTAGTATAAATCAAACACCAGTCTCTGTGGGTCACACAGTAGAGCGGACGGTTGAAAAGTGACTGAGCGGGTCACGTTATGTAAATATCCACAAATTATTGAATAAATTAGCGGGGGATGTAATAAATCTACTGCTTTGTCTCCTCTGGAAATGTAGAGATAAACAAATAAAGCACACATATGGAGACGCGCACAGGCTTTTATGCTCAAATAGAGAGATAGCTGAATGCATGTGCTTTATTTATCCCTGAGGGGCAATATTCACGTCCACAGTCAATCAGACGCATTTCCATTTCAACATATCGCTCTCTTTCATCTACAATCAAACGTTCTCACATTCCCCTGGAAGCTAATTTCCTGAAACAAGGCTTCGCAATTTTCTTTCAAGCTGACATAACACGAGATGAAATGTCACTGCCTCACCTTGTGTTTGCTGCTAATGATCTTTTGCACTAAACACATCGTTTAGTAATTATAAAAGAGCATTACATGCTCGCAAGCTGAAAGAGATGTGAACAGACAGCCAAAACAAAGTTTGTTTTTCTCCCATTGGAGGGCTTCTACATGATTTTGCAGATGAGGGAATGTTCTCTGATATTTTCTCTCTTGTTGTTTTTGTTACTCATACTCGGTCACTGCAAAACTAGGAAAAAAGTACCCTGCCCAGTATATATTTGTTAACTAAGATAAATATTCTGTTTGATTTGATATGTTTTGAGTTACTAATAAGCGTGTAGTACTTTAAGCTCTATTAAACACATTTTACCATGTTGAAATCTATTCTGCAAAATTACTCTGCAAATTGTCTTAATTAAAGTCTTAATTTTGATCTAGGCTTAAATAATTTCTTTTGGGCCTATAACTTCTGCTTGTAACTCATCCCACACAGTTTGTGTTGTTGTTGAACTTTTGTTTTTGAAGTTGTTTAGTCAGCATTAAGAACAATGTTATTTTAGTATAATTGAGATATTATTATAGTTATTATTAATATTTTGAATAAATTTTTACTTTATATTTTCAGTTATCATTTTAATTTTAGTCATCATTGTGCCTAATTTTTAGTAATTTCTATTATATATATATATATATATATATATATATATATATATATATATATATAATTTTTAATCTCCGTTTTAGTTAAGTACAAGTTAAAGTAAATTGAAATGATAAATGTGGCCTTCAGAAGAACGTTAAATTGATCAAGTGACAATAAAAACTTTTTTATTGTTGAAAAAAAAAAAATAAATTTCAACTTTCAAAGAATCCTTAAAAAAATCCAAGTTTTCACAAAAAAAAAAAATATATATATATATATTAGCCAGCACAATTTTTTTTAACAACAACAACAACAACAATAATAATAATAATAATAATAATAATAATAATAATAATAATAATAACAATTAAATTGTTTTTGAAGGATCGTGTGACACTGAAGACTGGAGTAATAATGCTGGAAATTCAGCTTTACATCACAGGAATAAATTAAATTTTAAAATATATTAAAATATAAAACAGTTATTTTAAATTGTAATAATGTTTCACAATATTACTGTCTTTTTTTTTCAGCCTTGGCCATCATAGTCTTATGATGAAAAAAAAATCTAAATCTTACCAGCCACAAAACTTTGAACAGTAGTGTAAATGGTGGGCTTTTTTTTTTTTTTTTTTCTGATTATACATAATTTACCACCTATGAACACCGCCTTACCAACTGCCTAGCAACACCCTGACAACCATTTTCTTTATATAAAAGTCTCTACTGTATCCTTAATAGATCTTCTTGTGTAAATGCCTGACAACATGAAACAAATGAAGAGCTATAATGTATATAAAACTGTCCATGTAATGGTACAGTGCAGATTATCTCTGCGAGCCTGCTGAGTTGAATCAGTTATGAAAGCAGTGAATTGTGATGACAATTGTCTCAATAAGGGCAACTGGTAATTGCAGAAATGTATTAATCATGAAAAGCACCAGGGACGTTTGCAGCGCGTGCAGCATGTGGAGGAAGCTTCTCCTTGGCAACACTAGGCTATGTTTAGGCAGTGTGTGCCAGCGATTGTTCTGGTGATGGTCGATTGATTTGGGTCTCACTGGAAGCAAGCAAGACAACAGTTTTTGTCCAGAATATTGTTTATGATGGATCATTAAGTGCTTGTTTTGGTGTCTTTAGAGGATATACTGTATAGACTTCAAGAGCATATATATGAAATTCTTTCTCAGAACTCTTTTGGAAATTCTTGCACTCTTAAAGGGATAGTTACCCAAAAATTAAAATTTACTGTTAATTTACTCCATCCAAGATGCAGGTAACGTTTTTTCATCAGTAGAACAGTAAAGAAGATTTTCAGAGGAAACTGTGATTTTTCGTGATTCATAAAATGCAAGTCTGCCCATCTTTGAGAATAAAAAAAAGTATATAAAGGAACATAAAATTAATACCCGTGGCTCCTGATGATATATTAATGAAGTGAAACGATCAGTCTGTGCAAGAAACTGAACATTGTTTACAACATTATTACCTGTAATCCAGAACCTCAGGAAAACAGTCCAGAGTGATGTTTGGTTTTTTTCTATGGTGTTTCTACAAAACCCACTTTTGGATCTTTATTTTTAATAGTTTAATTGATCTGCTGTCTGCATTTAGGTAACAAAAAAAAAAAAAAAAAATTAATAATGCTAGAAACAGTACTAATGCAAAGAATTCTGTGGCAGAAACATGCATCCACTTGTGCAAGGGAGAAAATTGAGTTGCAAAAAGTGCAATTACTGTAAGAATTCCAGCTGATTGGCTTCGGACAGAAATTTTGCAACTTTCAAGTGCAGGAAAGGGTTTTTAAAGCCTCCGATATCAAAAGTGGCAGGAATTATGGGTTTCACCATGGCAACAAAAGTAGAGAGCTTTCATTATGCCCCAGACAGCTGAGGGAGTTACTTAAATAAGAGAAAATGTGCATTTGTCTCTCAGTAATCATGGAGAAAACGAAGCACCTCAAAACTGTGGCTGTGGGTTTCAAGCAGTGGTGATTAGAATAACCTTTAACAGGCTCTCCGACAGAAACTCTTGATATAATGAGCTTTATTACTGTAATGTCCTGGTTCTCTGAAGACTGGATCCCAGATTCTCTTCATTCAAGCTGCTGAAATCTTGACGCTCAATATGCTTTTTAATAACCTTTTTGTTTTTTTATGTTGAAGTGATGATAACCACAGCTGCACAGAGTGTTCAAAACAAGACATAAAGAAAAATTTTCCTCAGCAACAACTTGAAGCCACAAAGCTGCTGGATTTTTGCTTCTTCTAAAATGTGGCATGTTGCACAATCTTGTAATTGCATTGGCTTCAACTAGAGTGAAGCCGAGTGAAGAGACAACGTCTGTCTGATTTGGTAAACATGGGGTCTTGAGATGGGATGCGCTGAATCTGCTCATCCATCCATCCATTTGCCCCCCAGTTCAGAGGAAGAGGTAAAAATAAATCGGGCTTTGATTTATTGGACGTCATTTATTCTGCTAAATGATTTCTTTCATACTATTTTAATTATGTGGCAAAGGCAAGATATATCAGATGTCTTCCTTTGAGAATGGATCAGACACGTTTAACAAAATTAGATATTAGATAAGAGTATTCATAAGGTCATCTTTCACTCCTTCAGTGACGTTTGTGCAGAATTTAGACATTGAATGTCTTCTTTATAATTAATTAGAAGTAATATTTACCTAATGCTAATAAATATGTATTATTTTTAAATGCAACCAAGCATTTTGTCATGTCCCTGCTGGATGTTAGTGCATATGAAACTAATAAAAAATGTGCACACAATCAGTTTTGTCCCTCTACAATGAACCCCGTCATCTTTGGCCATAAAAATTTGGGGTCCACCCTTATGAGACATCATTAACCAGAAGTGACATCATTCTGCTGTTTAAACAATGAGGTGCAGAACCAGGAAAATAATATCATTATTTTATATTTTGCAATGTTTATTGAAACAGATGACTTTTGAGTTTAACAGCTGAACAACAAATACACATTAAAGACTCTCTGCAGTGACTAATTTTACTCCTAAAGGCTCATCTATAATAATCAAAATGACTTTTTTTTTTCTCGTGAAAAAAATTCCTAATGCCTTAAACTTTTTTTTTTTTTTTTAACTACAATAAACACTACACAGTGACAAAATAGGCTACTGGATTAATTCAGCCATGTGTTTGAACAAGAAAGCGAAGAAGAGGAGGAAGAACAGGGTTGTCTACATGGTAATACATTCTATGTATCACTCCCTACAATGTCGAATACATAACGGTAATTGATATCATTAGCCTTTGGCTTGACTACATTATCACACAGCTAATAATGTGTTGCTACAAACCATGTTCTTGTTATATGCTGCTGATATGAAAAGCCCCAACCCGAAAGTTGACAAGATTGGTTACATGTTTGTGACAACAGGAAACAGGAAAGGTTTTAAATCATATACTGTATATAAATTATATATATATATATATATATATATATATATATATATATATATATATATATATATATATATATATAATTTTTTTTTTTTTTTTCATTAATTTTTTTTTAGTAATTTTTTTTTATTTATTAATTTTTTTTTTTGGAAGTCATTGCAAAAGCGCTCCTGATGGTGGCAGGCTGGTGGCCATGAAATAAATTCAGACATCGGTGACATTATTAAAGCTATTCTTTTGTCAGTTTGCAAATATCTGAATTAAGTTCAAAATAAATGACAGTGACTTTTATGTATTTTTTGTTATGCTGGCAAATTATGCAATGCGGACATAAGCAATAGATAGCTGTAGATTTTTAACGTGTTCTTTTGTATTTGTTAATAAGATTAGGTTTCAATATAAATAGGCTAAGCAAAACAAAAGGAAACTATTATAGACGTTTAATGCATTAAGTGGAAAAAAAAAATGTGTTTTGTTGGAGGTAAATATGTGCATAATGTTATGGGGTATTCAGAAAATTAATTGAATTAATTAAAATATATATAGTTGAAATATTACCAGAGCAACCCCCCAAAAAATAAAAAATAAAAAATCGTAGGCAACAAGACAGACTAGTAACAGCAGGGCGAGACATGGCGGCAGGAATATGAATCTTAAATCCCACACGATTCTCCTGATGTCTATCTATACACTAGCATTAATGGCCATCAGTCGCAATAGATGCGCCAGAATCCTCAAATAATTACCGCTGGTGTAGAAACTGAACCGCTAGAGGTCCCGCCCACTCGCTCGCTCGTGCAACCGGAGACTTCACGGAGGGTTCCGCTGCTGTCAGACTCTATTGCTCAACGTTTGCCGGACTTGGATAAGAGTGGACGGAGGGACTTGGGGCCGGAGAAGGGATTCGCGAGCTGATTTTTTGCAGACACTGGTGAGTGGATTGTGATCATTCTGTAAGGTAAATAAGTGTGCTGATGCATGCTCGCTCATTTAAATGATGACTTTGCCCCGGCGATCGTGGAAGCCACCCTTCTCCCGTTAGATGAACCTTAATGTGCAGAACGCCGTTTGCACATGAAGCAACATTGGAGTTTGGTGTTGTCATATAGGTTATCTTGATGTGCAAGTGTGCATTGCTCTTTTCTTCTTTTTGTGCTCGTGCTCTATAACGGAGCACTTCTGTATCAAACATGACACGGGGAAGCTGGTTTAAAGCCCACCGGAGTTCGTCACACTCGATAGATGCGAAACATAAGGCGATGCTTTATAATTTCATCCCCCAAATTATTGCTTTTATTTATAATGTAGTATTGTATTATATTGATAGGCAACACTGTTATCGATTTTTGCATGTTCAGCCTCTGACTGAAGAATCTAAACTTTGAGCTCACATTAGTTGAGTGCGGATACACGTCGAGCATAATGCAAGATCATTCCGTTTGCATGACCAAATTCTAAGTTTATCCAATATGAATCGTGTCTGGCGAAACCGGTTTCATGCGCGCATGATCGTCAACTCTGTAAAATGCCCGTAGAAATATTATTGCGTAAAATCGTAATCGCGTTTGAAATGTGTGAGCTCTTCAGTGTCTTTGATTAAGAAATCTGACTTGACATCCGAGTTCGATTCCTACGATTAATAGGCGAATATATTTATAATTTTAAGAAATATAGGCTAATAATTGTAAAATTGCAAGTTGGGTTGGTGTATATTTTACTGTTTGATTCTATTTGAGTTAGTAAATTTTCTTTATTAACGTAACCCAAAAGCAGCGATTAAGTATATTTCTGTGGGAGCGAAGATGAAAATTCGCGATCGCCTCCTGATTTTGCGCGTTTACGAAAATCGCTAATAAAAATTGCCTAATTTCTGTTTTTATTATGATTAAACTAAACCAAATGCCTCCTCATACAATGTTTTAAATAGGCTACATACTGTATTTTCATGACTGCGATTAATTATCAATAATTTTGAGCTACCACACCTAACAAAGACTTAATTGCGAATGTAGATGTTGTGAGCGAGATACTGTTTGTGTTGTATGTTGAAATTAAAGTTGTTTAAATCATGTCCAATTGAATTAGCCTAAGGTTTTTTGTCTTACACTGTATCCAACCGAATAGGTTGTTTTTATGAATAAGTAATTACTTTGCAACTGTTTAAAAACTGTGTTCTGTATAGTGAGAATGTGTCTAGTTTGAATAATTCGAATTCGCCATGTTATTGTTATATGACTACTCTTGCCATTCACATATTCTTTCCTGTGGTTTCATGGGATGGTAAAGTGTCCATTGGACGCCCACTTTGTAATCTCTACGAAGGTCATCCGCTACTATTTTGCCTACTGTTTTAATGAATACTGTGAATTCGGACAAAGCCTACAACTCTTTCACATACCGTTTTCATCTGCTATATAGTAGAGAAGTACACATATTCGGATGCTGCCAATGAATTCCAAACACTTTGCCACTTTGTTGCCCTAGTAACTATAATGAGCATCGGTACTCTTAAAATGTTGTTACTTGTCAGATTGCATTGAGTTCAGGTCACAGTGTTGCTGCAAGTCATTGATGGTGTGAACAAGGTTTAGAGGTCTGGTTTGTATCAAGACTATAACCTTTCAGTGCATGCTTTGGTAATGTGCAGTTATTTATTATCAGCATTATCAACACGATCTTCTTTACAGCGCAGTTTCGAGTCAAGTTCACATAATTGATGGGTGGATTTTATGGCAATTTTATTGACACAAAGCTTAATGGTATCTACTCGCTGCAAGTGCACAGACAGATCCCAGATGCCAGTACTGCTTTCCAAGCTTGGTTTTCTTCTTAGGGGGAACATTTGCCAAAGATGCCCTTAGAAATTCAGACAGGTCGATTGATACTTCTGGCCAAGCTTGAGGTTAGATCCAACTTACTAGATGGCTTCTTCATATAAAATGGTATCAGCTTAATGTGTAAAAAACCCATTTGTTTTTCTAGGTTTCCAACGGAGTGAATGCAAGAAATTAAGAAATGACCAACAATTACAAATCACAATTGGGTTAATATCCAAAACAGCCAGTCAAGATGCTGATTAAATTTAAACATTGATGCAGTGGGCTTTATTTCTGATTACACGATGATTTACAATTATAGGGGTGAATGCAAATTTACAAAAATTATCATTTAATCAGTTTTATTAAATAGTTATGTAATGATGAGCCTGGATGACAAATTAATTTATGGATGGAACAAAAATGGAGACAAAAAGTCAAACTTTGCATACAATCATGTTCATGCAGCATTAACTAGAAAACAACAGGACACTCTATAATGTCAACGATTCCAGTGCTATAGGCCACATAGGCAACCCATCATTGATTTCTCATAGCAGTTGTTTATGAGGCCGACTTTATTGCTCTTTCCATTGCTTGCAGACTGATGTTAAGGATTTTTGCATATTGAGATTGATGAACAGTTTCTTAAAGGAATAGTTCACCTAAATTGAAAATTTGCTGAAAATTTACTCACCCTCAGGCTGTCTGAGATGTAGATGAGTTTGTTTGTTCATCAGAGCAGATTTGGAGAAATTTAGCAACACATCACTTGCTCACCAATGGATCCTCTGCAGTGAATGGGTGCCGTCAGAATGAGAGTCCAAACAGCTGACAAAAACATCACAGTAATCCACACCACTCCAGTCCATCAATTAACATCTGAAGTGAAAAGCTACATGAAACATATATATCATTTAGACATTTTTAACTTCACACCATTGTTTCCGACTAAAATACGAGTTCCCTCTCCATAATATTGATTTAGGAAGCATTATTATGGATTATGGACTTATATCTTGGCAAGAAGTGATGGTTTAAAGTTAAACACCTTACTGATGGATTTGTTTCTTACATGCATGCAGCTTTTCACTTCACAAGATGTTAATTAATGGACTGGAGTCGTATGGATTATTGTGTTGTTTTTATCAGCTGTTTGGACTTTCATTCTGACGGTACCCATTCACTGCAGAGGATCCACTGGTGAGCAAGTGATGTAATGCTAAATTTATCCAAATTTGAGTGTTTATCTACATCCAAGATATAAATTCTCAGCACATATTTATTTTAAAGTGAACTATTCCTTTAATAATAATATACATAGTATTTTACCTCTGCATTATGACTATGCATACAAATCTCTCTAATCCGACAGGAAAACTAACGTAGACTGCATCTGCAATTAGTTGGTTTATCATAGACATTTAAACCACTACAAATCCATTCTCAGAACCGTGTTGAACTGATCCTTATTAATGATGAAAGAGTTATGTTGTGCTCTAATGAATGCATGCACAGAGAGCTGCAGACACTGAGCTATATTATCACGTTGTTCGCCCTCTGAATTCACCTTTATGCCTTCCGTCATAGCTCACATCTGGCGTGATGGAATTATAGCGATGCCCCTTCAGCCCTCCACTGAGACACCTGCTGCTCTTTACAGCCGGAGCTTGACAGAGTCTTGTGCCGTGGCATCCCTTTGGCACTGGTGTCAGTGGAAACCTGCCCTGCTGCTCTGGTTCTGTGTGCATTCATTTTCTTTCCAAGACTCAGATGGCAGGAAATAGCAATTAGAATCATTCTCTGACAGAAAATAAACCTCTGAACTGTCCTTTTTTCTGTCAAAGAATGCACTGTTTTCTCTTTTAAAAGAAACACAGCCTTTGTTTCGCTTGTCTGTTGTTCTAGACAGCTAGAAATGGTAGTGAACGTCGCAACTTTGCAGTTGCATAATTAAAAACAGAGTATTCAGTGGGAAGTAATGTAGAGTGGGACTTATTCCAACCCTCTTCTTTGTGAGTAAATGTCTCTTTCTTTTCTTTCTTTCTTTCTTTCTTTCTTTCTTTCTTTCTTTCTTTCTTTCTTTCTTTCTTTCTATCAAATGCACATGATGAAATAGAAAGTGATAGTTTTAATTTCTTATGTATTTCTGTCAAAATGATGGAATTCTTATAGTTAACTAAAACTACAACCATACAAATGTTATATAAAATAACATAAATGTTAACTGAAATAAAACAGAAAATTAAAAAAACTTAATCTTATTTTTTTGATGTACACACACCGAATAGTTGGCTGTGATATTAGGGAAATTTATTATGAAAATGAGTATAGCTCATTTTGAACAAAACTGTAAGTCAACAGGACAGTGCACAATGGTGAATGTTCTGTTATAGAATAATTTGGTTTACACGTCTAAATTTATGCTTCCTCTGTGAAAGTGTCATTGAGAGTTGCAGTTTATTGTGTTTGAGCTGATAGGAGTGGAGGGAAAGAGAAGGTTGGCACGCTACATTAGACATAATGTCAGTGCTCAGAGATTCCTGCCTCTTTATTTAGTGCCCTTAGCTCCTCTTCTTATTCCATTGACCTCTTGTATTTATTGCATGAGTGCATGTGTATACAGCAGTTATAAGCATTGCACATTCATAGCTAATTCTATACGTGTTCATCACACAACCTCTCCAGTTTGAGTCTAGCCTATGACATTTAGGCCATTCCATTTCATTTCTTGTCCTCCTGTGCTTTGCTATCAGGTGGAAATGTTTTCAGTATTTAGCACAATACACCGAGTGTACATTTGTTGCCTGTAAATGCTGTTATTTATTTGCTATAATTTGTGGTTTGTTTGTATTATGGACAACTGGCTGTTACTGTCCATCATCATCCAAACACTGACATACAGATGAATGTTTTGTTTTTGCTCTAGTTTTCTGGCAGGCATCCAGCACCAGCAGAGCATCAGTCTAGCCCGTAGAATCCACTAATTTCTGATATGACTGTTCATATTCACATACTACCATACTGCTCAGACCGTCTTGTAGTGTGCAGTATACAACCAGAGCATATTGCATATATGTTTATATATATATATATATATATATATATATATATATATACAGGTGCATCTCAATAAATTAGAATGTCATGGAAAAGTTCATTTATTTCAGTAATTCAACTCAAATTGTGAAACTCGTGTATTAAATAAATTCAGTGCACACAGACTGAAGTAGTTTAAGTCTTTGGTTCTTTTAATTGTGATGATTTTGGCTCACATTTAACAAAAACCCACCAATTCACTATCTCAACAAATTAGAATATGATGACATGCCAATCAGCTAATCAACTCAAAACACCTGCAAAGGTTTACTGAGCCTTCAAAATAGTCTCTCAGTTTGGTTCACTAGGCTACACAATCATGGGGAAGACTGCTGATCTGACAGTTGTCCAGAAGACAATCATTGACACCCTTCACAAGGAGGGTAAGCCACAAACATTCATTGCCAAAGAAGCTGGCTGTTCACAGAGTGCTGTATCCAAGCATGTTAACAGAAAGTTGAGTGGAAGGAAAAAGTGTGGAAGAAAAAGATGCACAACCAACCGAGAGAACCGCAGCCTTATGAGGATTGTCAAGCAAAATCGATTCAAGAATTTGGGTGAACTTCACAAGGAATGGACTGAGGCTGGGGTCAAGGCATCAAGAGCCACCACACACAGACGTGTCAAGGAATTTGATTACAGTTGTCGTATTCCTCTTGTTAAGCTGAACCACAGACAACGTCTGAGGCGTCTTACCTGGGCTAAGGGGAAGAAGAACTGAACTGTTGCCCAGTGGTCCAAAGTCCTCCTTTCAGATGAGAGCAAGTTTTGTATTTCATTTAGAAACCAAGGTCCTAGAGTCTGGAGGAAGGGTGGAGAAGCTCATAGCCCAAGTTGCTTGAAGTCCAGTGTTAAGTTTCCACAGTCTGTGATGATTTGGGGTGCAATGTCATCTGCTGGTGTTGGTCCATTGTGTTTTTTGAAAACCAAAGTCACTGCACCCGTTTACCAAGAAATTTTGGAGCACTTCATGCTTCCTTCTGCTGACCAGCTTTTTAAAGATGCTGATTTCATTTTCCAGCAGGATTTGGCACCTGCCCACACTGACAAAAGCACCAAAAGTTGGTTAAATGACCATGGTGTTGGTGTGCTTGACTGGCCAGCAAACTCACCAGACCTGAACCCCATAGAGAATCTATGGGGTTTTGTCAAGAGGAAAATGAGAAACAAGAGACCAAAAAATGCAGATGAGCTGAAGGCCACTGTCAAAAAAAAAAATGGGCTTCCATACCACCTCAGCAGTGCCACAAACTGATCACCTCCATGCCACGCCGAATTGAGGCAGTAATTAAAGCAAAAAGAGCCCCTACCAAGGATTGAGTACATATATAGTAAATGAACATACTTTCCAGAAGGCCAACAATTCAGTACAAATGTTTTTTTTTTTAAATTGGTCTTATGAAGTATTCTAATTTAATGAGATAGTGAATTGGTGGGTTTTTGTTAAATGGGAGCCAAAATCATCACAATTAAAAGAACCAAAGACTTAAACTACTTCAGTCTGTGTGCATTGAATTTATTTAATACACGAGTTTCACAATTTGAGTTGAATTACTGAAATAAATGAACTTTTCCAAGACATTCTAATTTATTGAGATGCACCTGTATATATATATATAATGTATATAAATAAATAAATCCTGCCTCTCCTTTTTATGCATGCAAATGGGTTTGAATGAATGGTGTTAATGGGAAGACTAATTAAAAATAAAGTAAACAACTCACCCACATAGATATCATGCTTTATGTTATGTCAAAATCAAACCTGAAATGTCTTGAAAACACAATCACTGAAGGATGTTTTTGTGAGCAATTGCATGGCCTGGTTAGATTTAAGGTTCGTCTCTATGTCTTTAACCATCATGACATGCAGTGTTTACTGAGCTTTTATGACTATTAAAAGTTGACTGTTATAAAAAAACAAAAACAAAAAAACAGCTAAACATCAGTTCACAAAATAAATATCGATTTAAAGTGAAATATACTTGGTTTTATGAAATAGTACATTAATTACGTTGTTAATGTAAAAATACAAAATAAAATAATTGTCTTTTTTATTTTTTGTTAGTAATGTTTAACCTGGAAAATGTCAACATTAAGTGTAAACATGAATTTACAAGGTTTTTTTTTTAAGAGTGAGTACTTTGCCTCTTATTTTATCAAATCTATGATAATTTTGTAATGTATACACACAATTTAATAATATATAATATACAATACAGATAAAAATTCATAATTAAAAGTAAATATATGTTTATATACATACACATTTTATTGTATGATTTAATAAATAAAAATACATTTATGAATATTGAAAGTATTCAAAAGATAAATTTGATAAAAAAATTAGAAAAGTGTAAACTCTGCTTTATTTTTTAAGCATCCCAACTAGCCCAGTCAACCAATGGCGTAAGTTTTGAGCAGAGCCAATTATTTTTCCAACCAATGGAAACCTGCTAATAATAAGATTCTTCAGCAGACTGTAACTCATCATGTTTTCATCCAACTATATTCTCATTGCTTTTTTTGCTGTTTGTTTTCCTTCTTCCAGCCTTGTGTTCCTACTTTGAAAACTCTCTATTTTTATCAGTTTAATGTCTTTCCTGTTTCTTTGCTCAGAATGCATTACTGTTGTGCTTGAAAACAGAGCGTCTGTTTTTCAGAATATGTTTGTGAGGGGATTTGAGCTAAGCGGACAGACAGATCTAGAGAACACAGAGGATAAAGGATAAAGTATTTGTGACAGAAAGAGAGAGAGGAGCACAGACAGGGACCGTATGGCTGATGATCATCTGACCATATTTATGAGTTGCATTTTGTAAGTGCCACAGAAACCAAGCTATTTATACTACGCTGGTGGTCTCAACCAGACAGCACCATTTCATAATGTAAAAATCTGTTCAGCTTTGGTTCGTGTCCTCCTTGATGGCTGACCCAGTTTTATGTTTGATGGTGTAGCAAAACATGTCATTATGTGTCAATGAATTACATTCTGACCACGTTATATATTCTTGTAGTGAGACCCCAGCTGATTTCATGTGTGGATGGAACGGTTTCACGGCTTACACACGTACGCAGACTGACACACACACACACTTACACAAGCGTACATGCACGGTTCCTGTTATCTCAGGCAGTAATTCGGCCCCATTTCTTTTACCATCTCGATTGTCAGGAACGGAAAGGCCGCCCCAGAGAAGTAATGGATGGGAAAAAATGGAGAAAGATAACCACAATGGATGGAAAAAGGAGTTAGAAGGTGACAATTACTGAGAATGCTAGGCAAGGCAGGGAGAAAAAAGAAGAGAGAGGAAGATAGCAGCGCATATGAGAGAACACAAGTACTGAATAAATCACTCAGGAACAGGAACCAGAGATTCACGGCAGCTATTGTACGTATTGGCAGGAAATATATGTAACCTTGTGTGTTTATGTGTGATTGACAGTTACGACAATTGTAATCCAACAATAAACATATTCATAAATCTCGCAATTGGAACTTTCTTAGAAATCGACTTAATATCTCACAGTTGCAACTTTAGTTCTTGTAATTAAAAAAATAATAATAATTTCAAACGCATATTGAAACTATTTCTTGAAATTGTGTTTTGCGTTTATTTTTTATTTATTTCTCGTTTTTTTTAAAATTGCGATTCTGTAGTTTTAGCTTCATTTCTTACACTTTGGCTTAACATCTCACAGTTGCAACTTTATTTCTCATAATCAAGTAAAATCTAAATGTATTTGTTGTATCACTCTGAAATATGCAAAACGAAATCCATTTTTATTTAATTAGTTCTCTAATTAAATCCTAGATCACTGCACAAACTATTATTCAATGCACAAAACCGACTATAATTAAATACATTCCAATGAATGTGAGTTAGTGCTAGGAGACCCATCATTTGACGTTTTCATGTTTTAAAGTCTTCTCTGATATGCCTTGAGTAAAATATAAAAAACCCCCAGAGTGCGGCAGCGTGTTCGGCGATGATTAGCTTTAACCAGAGGGCATCTGTTTGCTATAATCTCTTAATGGCCAGTGCATTGGCGTATGGAATAATTCCATATGCAAAATACTTGAGAATCATTGAACGTGCACTCAGTGTATTTTTGCATGTACATTTGCATGTTTCCAGGAGAGTGATCTGCATAGAAATGTGGTAGTAGTTACTGTGTTCAGATTCGTGTCTTTGAGGAAGATACCCAAATAGCTGTCTGTTCAAATTATCATCTCTGTTGCTTCCTGTCACTGTCTCTCATCTTCTCTTTTAAATCTAAACATGCATTTATGCATTTCTTCCTCATTGCATTCTAATATATTATCTTGTAGAAACTAGGGGTGAATATATATGTCTGTTACACTTAAATGGCTGTGCTATTTTTCGAACATTGGTTTATATACACGTGCAGATGGCATGTCACGTTAAAAACAGTTCCACTTTCGACTAGACCATTTTGAAAATGTGTAGTTTTGACATCCCTAGTGGAAACTATGAGGTTTTTTTTTTTTTTTCAGCATCTCTCCATTCCAAAACTCACTCCAGCGTCGTTGCATGCACTCCCCCTTCCTCTACTTTTCTGTCTCAGTGCATCAAAGAGCCAATTTGAAGTGCCTTTTTCGGTATGGCAGCCGCTGCCTCGGTGTCTGTGAAGCTGGCAAGACCAACGCAGTCAGACAACATGGCTGGCACCGTATGCCAACAGACGAGACCAGCATGCTCTGCAGAAGGACAGATAATGAATGTTATTGTCCAGCATGGTTTGTTGTGTCCTTACTAACTTTCATTTAAGCAAATAAAATACATCATCCATCCGGTGATTAAAGCAATGCCAAACAATAGCAGCTTAATTGTCCTCATCATGGGGAACGCATAATGATAATTGTACCATTGACCTTTTTTATGTTAACAACAAGCTTCAGAATTTAAAGACGTGGTTAAGGACATTCAATATAAGTTAAACTGTATTGAATATGATGTTGGTTACCAAAGAAAGAGATTTTAGTCTCATGCTTCAGTAGGTTTGTTTACATGCACTAATTTTCTGAAATCCAATTGAATCCAAATTCTGGATTCTGAAAGTTGTTTATATGAACCCTAAACTTCTCAGTCCTTGTTACACATGTTACATGTACTTACTATTATAATAACAATAAATTATGCTTAATTACATGCAAGTAACCCTAATCCTAACCTAACCATATAGTAAGTACATTAATATTACTCAGTACTTAAATGTATAATTACACTGTAACAAGGACACCTTATAATAAAGTGTAACCAATGTTTGCAACCAACCAGTTGACGGTACACTCTAAAACATGCTGGGTTATTTTTTTTAACCCAAATGCTGGGTTCAGCCTCTTGGGTCATTTTATTGGGTTGTTTTTAATATTTATACCCAGGTGCTGGGTCATTTTAACGCTGGGTTATTTTTTCTACCTAACCGCTGGGTTGACCTTGTCTCCGATGAAACTTCTCAACAATGCAGCTGCTGAGAGAGCAGGCTTTTTAAGTCCACAGGAGAGAGCAGTTCTTAGCGCCGCTGCCGATTTGGTGCACTCTTTCCGGGAAATAAAGGTTTGTATACATTTTATTTCATTTATAAAGTCTTTAATGTGGTGTAAATTATATTATTTTATGCAACGCAGCATAAGGACGAGATGTCAGTCAGCTGCGTCAGCAGCAGTCGTTTCGCGCTGGAAACGCCTTTGCCTTGCATAACATAAATAGATTTTATTCGTTATAATACTGAGTGTAATTTAATTTGATGTTAAAATATGTTGTCTATTTTCAGTACTGTTTGTTTTAGGGCAGGTTTTGGAGTCAGTCACGCCATCTCTCAGCTACGAGTGAAACGCGAGGCCGCGGTCTAAAGTTCGCAGTTCCCCCACGAACAGCAGCCCTTAACTGGCTCAGATTTCGGCGACACACCGGCACGAGATTTAGCACTATTTCGGTAAAAAGCAATTACAGAGAAGGGTTGAATACACTTAAATCAAAATGCTACTTCTAAATATGCCTTTTTTAATCTCTAAAATGCTTGTGAAACGAGTTTAAATAATATTGTAAACTATGCTGTATTCACCCAAATAAATTCAATTTGTCTTGTATTTTCTCAATGGGTGTTCTTGCTTAATAATAAATGTTCATCTTTTGATTATTGCTGTTGCCTATAGTAATTCTGTGTGTAATTTTTTTTTTTTAATTTCCAGACCATTTTAAGCCAGCAATATAATAATTTTTAAACAATAGATGACTTAAATTAAAGAACCCAGCATGGTGGGTAAAAACGTTTATCCCAACCAGCTGGGTCAAAATAACGCAGCATTTGTTCTGTCCAATATTTACCCAGTGCTGGTGTAACGGGGCAAACAAGACGTGAGACGTGCGGATCCATGTGCAAAGCTTTTATATACAGTGACGTGGTCAGAACACAGGCAGGGTCAAACAACAGCAAACAGGTATGGCATGGGCAAGACACAGAGTAATCCTAGGACAAGCGTGGGTCAATGATCGGTGAACAGTATCCAACAGGGTAAGGCAGAGAGATAATCCAGGTACAAGAGCAAAAGTCCAGGCAGGGCATAAACAGAGTCCGAACAGTGAGACAAGGGTAAATACAGGGAACACAGACTAGAAAACAACAAACAGGTTCCGTATTGCAGCTAACACTAGGGGAGTGATAAACGCAGGACAACACTGGAACTGAACAGAAACACAGAATGACACGTTAAGGCAGCTAGCGCTAGAAGAGAGCTATACGCAGATCAATACTCGGCAACTAGATCAGGATCTGAGAGTGCTTTATGTAGTGTATGTAATAGCTCTTAGGTGAGCGTGTGATTGGTGACAGCTGTGTGATCAGTGCAGTCAGCTGAGTGATCAGTGCAATCAGCTGTGAGTGTGTGTGTCGTCAGTGCAATGGATGATGGGTATTGTAGTTCGTGGGTGACATGCAACAGTAGTGTAGTGCAAGAGTCAATGTGGTGGAAGGACGACCTCTGATGGTGAATGGATAGAAGACCATGAACCGGATTTGTGACAGCTGGGTTGCCAAATAACCCAAGTTGAGTTGTTTTTAACCCAGCATTTTTTTTGAGTGTTGCCATTGACTTCCATTGTATGAAAAAAAAAAAAATACTATAGAAGTCAGTGGCTACTCTCAACTGTTTGGGATATAACTGTATAGGAAACTTAAACAGGTTTGGAACAAGCGAATGGTGCATAAATTACGAATCATTTTTGGGTGCACTCAAAAAAATGCTGGGTTAAATACAACCCAGTGCTGGGTAAATATTGGTCAGAACACATGCTGGGTTGTTTTCAACTAATAGTTGGGTTAAATGTTTAACCCAACCGCTGGGTCAAAACAACCCAATCGTTGGGTTCGTCCATATTTTACCCAGCGCTGGGCTGTATTTAACCCAGCATTTTTTAGAGAGTGAACTATCCCTTTAAGCGCATCCATATGCTAAAAAGGTAATCAGATTTACTTTTAAACATTTTCAAGCAGAATGAAAGAAACGGCAAGTAACACATTGAAATTTTGAAGCAGAAAGACTGAAATAGTATATATATATATATATATATATATATATATATATATATATATATATATATATATTTTTTTTTTTTTTCTTTTTTTCTTTTTTTTTTTTTTTGTAAACTGCACTCCAATAATCTTTTTTATTTACAACTTTGAAAAATGGACAAGTAAATTGTAAGTAATTACATATACAGATAAGTCCTACTGTAAAAAGCACTGTTCTTTTCAAATAATTGCATTCATGATACATTTTAATTTAATTGCAGAGAACATGCGATGTGTGTCTGAAAACATTACAATTACTTCACACTTAAGGACAGTAAGGGTGGGCGTTTTAGTGTTTATTGACTGCCTCTTCACCTTTGTTGTAAGTGCCTTACTATGACAGCGATTGTTGCTTTTTCTAAACAATTGAGAGACAGGTCACAATAATTTTTCTCGTCACAGATGCTGTCAATGTAGCTTAACTGCTGGTGAACCCGTAACGTTCCTTTTAATAGGTTAACAGAGGCATTTTATGGTGATCACGACACCATCATCTCCCCAGGCGGTATTGTCTCAGATGAGCAATGAGTAAATATTGCTTTGAATGAAATCTGTCATGTTACTTAGAGCTACTCATTTAGGAAGAAACCCTGGAACAAACACGATTTTGAAATATTTTGGGGGTTTTCTGTTACTTTAATAACCCTTTGTCAACTGTTTTCTTTCTGGATAATGGAAATACTTAATAAAAGAATGTGTTCAGAATTGAATACTAGCTTGCTGTTTATTGAAGTGAAATACACTGAAAAAAAATTATATAGAAACAGCTGGTAAATTTCATAAATAATAATAAAGAAACAGCATGTAGCACATTGAATGAAATGTAAAAATTTTGAAGTATAAAGACTGAAATGGTATTTTCTTGTTACAATTTTTTTCAACTTTGGAGTTGAAAAGAGTTGTTTTGTATTTTGATAGCATTTTGTGTAAAAATGTCTTCATATTTGGCAGCCTGATGAAATACTGAGTCAAGAAAAAACTGTTAAAGAGATATTACTTTCATTTGACACAATGGTAATGGGAAGGTCAAGTTTGTGGGATACAGTATTATGCTACTGCATATTGTGATTTGAGGTATATAGTTTACATACTGCAGATGTAGTATGGTAGTATGCAGTTGCAAACAACACAAACTGCGCAGACTTTCCAACTGAGCTCCTAGGTAACTGATTGATCCGCTGGTTTCATGTTTCTGTTTCTTAATAAATAGCCTCATTCTCTTTTGAGTACGTCTCTGTTGTTCACGGCTCAATAACTCTTCGCCTGCTTCCTCTGTACCTTCCTCTCTTTGTCATTTTCTTTCATTATATGTGAACATTTCTATCTCCTCTTCTCCCTCCGTCCTAAATCTTTTTAATTCCAAACCTTGCCAAGAAACCCACAGCCAAATTTCATTAGTGACAGCATTTGCATTTTCCGTCAGCGCGTTTACCATAATGCTGATTTTTAGCTGAGTTAGTGTCGGCCGGTTTGAGAGGGTTCATTTTTAAACTCTCTCCCTTGATGACGACTACTTCTTTTTTTTTGAAGTGTTATCTGTCAAACGCTTTTGCCGGGCTCAATTTGGAGATTGTCCTTGCGGCATTAGCACGGTAGCACGCTAATGTAGTGGAGTGAGGGAAGATAGTGCTAGCGAGAGAGAAAAAGTAACCTCTACATCAGCAGAGATCCTCGGCGAGAGATACCGTAAAATTGCCCTTGGCCTTGTAGCTCCAGCAGAAGACCGTGGTGTTTTATAGAAAGCCTATGAAGGTGATTAGAAGACTGGCACCTAGAAGACGATATGTATCTGCTAGCGAACTCTTCAAGTGCAGAATTTAAGTGAGAGATTACACTTCACCTGACTGGGCAGAATTGAATTTGAAATTGATGCCCAGTTCATTTTTGCTCAATTTTCACTGCCTTAATATATAGGTTTAAGTCAGTGCAGTAATGTGTTCTCGAATTTAGGAAATGTGAAAAAAGGCATTTTCAAAATAGACTAGCTCATGAGGTGAGATGCTGAAAAAGCAGTGAAACGTGATTCATAGATTCAGTAATATTGTGAATATTTTTCTATTTGAATATATTTTAAAATTTATGATGCACGGCTGAGTGTGTGTGTGTATACATACATACATTCATACACACACATATTTACATATAGGGTTATTTTAGTTGCATATAACAGAAATTAAAGTAAAATTTATTAATCGTGATTAATCACATTCAAAATAATATTATAATATGATACTACAATAACACTGGTGTATCAACATCGCCAGTCAGTTTTTAGATGACCCATCACTAATTTTATATCCCCTTCTTATCGGTACATTGAAATGCAGTTGATATTTTATCCACATAAGCTTGCAAATATAAGCACAACTATTGATTTATAAACTTAAATCCATATATATTTTTAATTTTATACACTGAATTTCAGAGCACACGTAGCTTCATTACTTCAAGACCTTGGTATACTGCAGTGCAGTAAAAACAGCGAGAGATGACATTGCTTGGGATGTAATTACAGATAAATAATTCCTTTCTTATAATCATTCAGCCTTGTGTGCTTTTTTGACATTCCTTTTTTAATTAGTATTTGTTTATTCATTTATGTTCTTCTCTGAGTAGCGCATTAGCTCAGTTTTCTGGTAATTCTAGGTCAGTGTGTGTTGTGTAGTGAAATATGTGATTTCTTCAAAGCGCATTGCATTGCACAAATCCCTCAAAGAGGCAAAGAGAGCAGTCGCCAGAGCCGTGGTACGAGATCAAGACATACTGATGGATATTTTCCACTGTTTACAGTAGCCTGGCTTGTCCAATATTATCTGCTTCACAGTCCACAGTCTAAGCTCATTTTCTGGTCAATAGAAGCAAGGTCACTGAAGTTTGTTCCGTCTGTGTCCTCATGCTACAGCAGTCATATGCACATCCGCTGCTCACTTTATCAGCCTGTGGTTTCTTCACTATCTGCTCCTGTCCTACGTGATATCTACAGCTGCTCCCGGCTGGCACCTGCCTGCTCCTGCTGCATATGCTGGAGCTACGAGTGACTGATGGGGGAATACAGCCATGACATTTCCATGACTGATGTGTATGAGTTTGACGAGAAAACATTTTTTATGAATCACATTCACTAGTCAGAATTCTGTTTTAAATTTCGAAAAGGATGTACATTTGAAAGAACTTCATGTAACTGTAATCGCCTATAGGCTGCATTTATTTATTCAAAAATACAGTAAAAACAGTAAAATTGTGAAATATTATTATAATTTAAAATAACTCTTTTCTAAGTTATTTAAAATAACTTAAAATGTAATTTATTCCTGTGATGAAAAGCCTAATTTTCAGCATCATTACTCCAGTCTTCGGTGTCACATGATCCTTCAGAAATCATTCTAATATGCTGCTCAAGAAACATTTTATATGATTATCAATGTTGAAAACTGCTTAATATTCTTGCGGAAACGGTGATACATTTTTTTTCAGGATTCTTTGATGAATTGAAAGTTCAAATGAACATCATTTATTTAAAATAGAAATTTTTGTGATTATAAATGTCTCTTTTGATTAATTTAATCCATACTTGCAGAAATATGACCAAAAAAATAAAAAGATGGTAGTGTAGATAGAGTAAATTCCACTTCCTGTCGTTCTTATTAAATTACAGTTTAACTTCCTGTGTGATGTGGTCAGTTCAATTCAGATATCACTCATGAATTGAAAGTGAGTCAATTCTTCAATTCTAAAAAGAATGTATAGATAGATAGATAGATAGATAGATAGATAGATAGATAGATAGATAGATAGAACGATGATAGATAGATAGATAGATAGATAGATAGATAGATAGATAGATAGATAGATAGATAGATAGATAGATAGATATGTTGTTGATGTTCTAGTAAGTTATAGGTTTCAGTGGATTTATTTTGTGAATCAAGCAGTATTTTCTGATAAATGTCCTTGTTTGGTGTAATGAGTTAAGCATGAGACATTTTGCTTATTAGGGTGTTTCATTAAGATGAATGAGAGCGCTAATGGTTAGCTTTCTCAATGTATTACAGACCTCCTTGATCGAGCTGCTCAAACAAACATAGTGTTGTGAGCACAACAAAGCCACAAAGTGTAAAAGGTAAAGTGTAAAAGGTAAAGTGTAAAAGGTAAAGTGTTTGTGCTTTTCTGAGACACACTTTACCTTCAAATAAAGCAATTCTGATAGTAAACTGCATCCCAAAATTAGGTAAAAATAACACTTTAAGCAGTTTTTTGTATTCTTTTTGGTGTGCAAAAGTGGTAGAAAATAGGGAATGACACACCAACTCCTTTTTAGCATGAATTAGACCATTAAAGTTTTAAGTTGTAAATAAAAGATTATCTGAGTTTTTACCTGAAGATACTACACTGTAAAAAAAACCCATAACATCTAATTTCCAACTTAAATCATATTAAACTGACTTAAAAAATCAAGATGAATTTCATATAACTTTTTTCATAGAATTTTCATATTAATTCATATAAATTTTCATTTGAAAAGGTTGAAATTGCTCAACTTAAAGCAGTTAATGATTTTTTTTTTTTTTTTTTACAGTGTATTTAGTTTTTCTACTTCCAAATTTCATGTTTAATTCAATATTAAGTTCCGTTTTCCATTTGTTAAGTGAATAATTTTCTAATTTTCTAATATGAAGTGAAATGTACTATCAGTTTCTAAGTGAAAATTGTTTCTACACCATTGCAGATGGAAGAAGCCTCCTCTCGGAGAGATTTTAGCTGTTCTGCATGTCTTTCAATGTTAGTCCTGGTTTTGAGCAAACAATTCCTTCAATCACCAGACTTTGTCAGATTGCCCAATTAGTCCTTAAAAATTAACAAAGGAAAAACCTGCTCAGATGTTGTTTACCACCCTTCTTGGAAATTTTATTATGGCTCTACGCCCAGGTTTTCCTTTTCCACGTCTCCGGAGCAGCAGGAGGAATCCCTTTTAAATCCTCATTAAGCTGTTTTCCCTATAACTATGGCACAGCTGATTGAGAATTAATTTGCCTCATCTTCAATTTACTTGATCGCGGTTGGCTGCTCACCTGGCTCGATTTTCCTCACTGATCTCCGTGGTAAGAGGCTGGAAGGACGTGCGGTGCAGGGTAATTACCTTATAGGTTAAGAGCAAGGAGACTCCTTTATTTTTAAAGGTTGTTTTTGTGAGAAACTTTGTGGACTGGCTCAGTGCGTAGGGCTATATTAATATCTATTATTTTCCATAATTATTATTATCTGTTTTCACTGGTGACTGATGTTCATTAAAACCACTCTGGCATCACAGATTCATTTGTTTGGTCAACAATCCCGGCATCTTCACAGGTAAAAGGTGCAGGTAATTTCACCGTCCGAGAAGCTCCCTCTGAAATTTAGCTGTTACCGGCAGAATGACAGAAACACTCTCTGGAAACCTAGGCAACATGCTTTCATAGCCCTGTCAAACCAATCAAATGCCTCGTACAGCGCTGTAGAAAATGGCAAGAGAAGTGCTGATGATTTGAGAGCTCCCGGTGTGATCATTCAGCGTAGACCTGGTTTCGACAGATTCACAATGATGGCGTACTGTGTGCTTGCCAAACCGGTCTTATCTGGGCTAAAAGAAGCTAGAGGCGAGATTGATCAGGAATCAATACGAGACCAGTTGTCCTCTTATTCTGATTTTGTAGAGTTAGGCTCGTCATTTGGTTTCAGTTGTACATTCGGTTCACTCTGGATGATCCTGTTAATAGAAAACATCTTATGCAACAAGCTGAACAGCATGTTTGTTTATTGCGAAAGATGTGGTTTTGAACATTTTAATTTGTCTAGTACGAGTGTTTTTGAACTTGTTGATAAGGACGCCTAAGTATTATATATATTTATACTGTGTTAGAAAAGAACCCAGTGTGAAATTAAAAAGATTAAATGTTGTTTCCAAACATAAATAGTTGACTTTTATATTTGAAGTTGTACTAAAACCAAAACAACAGTATCTGGAAGGCATTTATTATTTTAAGTTGACAACATATTATTCTCTACTTGCTTTTAGAGTAATGTTAGCTGCATAATCCTGAATCCTAACATTTCCAGTTTAGATCAGCTTTATTGTTATAGTGCATTTCACAAAATAAAACAAAAAAAGAATGCCTAGGACCAAGAGAAAGGCAAGGTTTTCCACCAGTTTTTTTTTAGAAAGCAGAATGGAACCATAATAATATAACATGCAACAAAATGTACCATTTAAAAGTTTTGGGTCAATAAAAAATATTATTATTATTATTATTATTATTATAAAAGAATTAGCTCTTTTATTTATCAAGGATCCATTAAGTTTATCAAAAATGCAAGTAAAAGCATTTACTGTATAATGTCACAAAAGATTTCCATTTCAAATTATTTTTTATTTTGAACTTTTCTATTGATCAAAGAATCCTGAACTCCACGAAAATATTAAGCAGCACAATTTTTTTTGATAATGATAAGAAATGTTTCTTGAGCAGCAAATTAGCATATTAGAATGATTTCTGAAGGATCATGTGACACTGAAGACTAGAGGAATGATACTGAAAATTCAGCTTTGCATCACAAAAATAAATTACATTTCATAATACATTCACATAGAAAATAGTCCTTTTAAATTGTAATAATATTTAGCAATTTTACTGTATTATTTGTTTAAATAAATGCAGCCTAGCTGAGCATAAGACACTTTGACTATGCTCAAAAACATCAAAATCTTACAGACTCCAAACTTTTGAATGGTAGTGAATATTTAATTAACATGTTAATGTAAGCTTTGACAGCCTTTAAAAATATAATTAGCTTCAGTTGGAAACTAAGTGACCAGGCTGCGAAGACAGCCTCACCTTTGCGCAATTTAAAACTGACCTCAACTGTTTTTATTGACACAGTAGGGTTCATCCTTAACAGCCGTCCTGTCTTGGCGCTCGACTGTGTCATATCATTTCACCCTTGCCAGGGTTGAAAAAGCACCAAGTGAGAGCTTAGCGCTGCATGATTACAAGGGACTTATGGCAGTTTTTTTATGCGTGTACGTCGAAGCTGCCTCAAGAGAGGCCCGCTCTTGTGTTTGCTGGTTATATTCCCATCTAATGTTTGTTTGTTTCTTTAACACGTCGTCAGAGGCAGAACGGGGGAGCGGGCGATAAGGAAGAACGGCAAATCTCACCAGGCTCATGCAAGGTTTGCTTTAATTAGCGTGTGTCTCTGGCTGTATGCAGACACCGAGGATCCCTGGTGTGTGTGTGCGATGATGATGGAGAAGGGAGGGATTGTTTTTTGTACATCCACGGTTCAGTGTTTCACAAGCAGCAGCGACGCATCTCCTTCATCCGCGTGTCCGCCCTCTGCTTTCGCTCAGTGCTGCTAATGAGAGCGGATTATGGGGATGTGAGATGAAAGGCCTGTCATTTCTCTTCTGATGAGAGAACTTGTGTGTGTGTGTGTTTTGAAGGTTTAATAGGTGATCCCGGTGCACCCAAACCATTTTATGTTTACAGGAGCAAAGGGAAAGCCGATAGCTTCAACCTATTTGCAGGTAACACTATTAAACATGCCCTCGCCCCCTGATTTGGGCTTGACTTTGTATGGATGTGATGCACAGGGTTTTTCATGGGCTCTTCAGTACGGTAAATCATCCCTGTGGCTTTTTCCGCGGTTGGGAAATCTTTTTTCTTTGAAGTGAAGAAGCAAGGCAACACTGTCGGCAGATGCACGTCTGTCTGAGCGCCAGCCTCCAGCTCTTTGGGATTTTTATTTTGTGTTTTTAATAGTCTTTAAATAGCATTCGGAATAATTTTTTCACAGTTTCGCTTAAGCAGCCCAGAAGAGATGAAACCTGTTTTGTGGTGAAAGTGAAGAAAGAGACTTTTAGATCATCATTAAAGACTGATACAAACTTCTTTTGGAGAGGAAGTAGAATGGAAAATCATTTTTTGTCCATGTGTTTTTGTCATGTTTTCCAAGAAAAAGATCTAAACAGCCTTAAAACAAGATAAACTGAGAAGTAAAATTGAACAGTACATTAAAACTTGTTTTTAGAGAGTGAATTTTAAATAGTTGTGCAAATTGTGTTTCTCTTGTTTTAAGCATCTACTGAACCAAACTGAGTGAGGTTTATGAAGAAGAAAACATTTTGCCACTGGGATGAGAAAAATAAACTTAATTCAAGATGCATTCTATGAAAACATCCTCATAAATTATGCAATTTTCCTTACCAACTACTTTTATCTTGCTTAAAGGTTGTGTAGTTATTGTTACTAGAAAACACAACAGCAAATCTTTTTTAAAATTCTGTTTTCAGAATCTATCTATCTATCTATCTATATAATTAGGGCTGGGCAAGTTAACACATTATCACGTTATTTTAACGCATTTTTTTTATTATTATTATTATTTTGAAAGTCCGTTGCTCACTGGCTCTGAATACACATACAGACAAACCATGGGTCACAGGAGGGGTGGAATGTTGATCAGTACTGGCTTAGGATGGGCGTCATCATGCATCTCAACCAATGAGAGCATTTGGGGTGGGCCTAAGACTGCAGCAGCGCTCACATGAACGCTCCTGATAAACTTATTTAGGCTAAGCATCAACATTCACAAACCACTGTTCACTGTTATTTTTAACAGAAAAGCAAGCATAGGCTGCTGCATGCTTGGTTTGGCATGGGTGAATACGACCAGTGCTCCCTTTATTATCTCTAAAAAGTATAATATCTTTATAACACAATAACACAATGAAAATATGCACAGTGAATCTTCCATAATGTCTACACTTCATGTGCTATAATGAGAGGATTCATGAGCATGCAATTCTAACTTAAACACCTTTGATTGGCCATTGCGTTCCGGAAATCAACAGATATGTCTGTGATTGGCTACATTGCTCAACGCGGAAAACACGTGTTATAAATAGAAACTGCCTATGCTTGCGCATGTTAATCATTTTTATGTTATATCAGTTGTTCTTGTTGCTTTTGTGCAATAGATGAATAAAAATTTATATATTTTTTAGATATTTTATGTTTATATTTTATGTGTAGATTTTATTTTATTCTCCTGCTTCCCGCACACACGTGATTCGCTGAAAAATCATGCAGTTAATCGCGATTAAAAACTTTAATCGTTGGCCAGCACTACACACACACACACACACACACAGTGGTGGCCAAAATTATTAGAACACTAGTATTTTCTCCAGCTAAAAATGCTTTCAAGTCAGTTATTTCTATCTTTTGCTGTAGCGTGTTAGTAGGAAATATCAGTTTACATTTCTAAACATTCATTTTGCCATTAATTGTAATATTCCAGTGAGATTTTTGTTTGCACAAGGAGTCTGACAACAGCCAGTGCTCCACACAGAGATCTGATCTCAACATCATCCAGTCTGTCATGAAGAAACAGAACAAACTGAGACGGACTAAATCCAGAAGAACTGATCTTGAAGAACTTGAAGATGCTTCAAGAAACCTACCTGAAAATCTACCTGAAAAACTATGCGTAAGTTCACCGAGGGCAAAAGCTGCTTTAAATGCAAAGGATGGACTTTATTAGTTTAGTTCATTGATAAAGAAAATCTATTTATGACATTATTTTTGACAGCATCCTCATTTTACAGCATTTTTACACAAGTGCCTAAAACTCTTAACAGTACTGTAGCTTTGCAGGTAGATTTCTTCAAGCATCTTGGAGACGTTGCCACAGTTCTTCTGGATTTAGTCTGTCTCAGTTTGTTCTGTCTCTTCACGTCATTCCAGACAGACTGATGATGATCAGATCAGATCTCTGTGTGGAGCACTGGCTGTTGTAAAATTGGACATATTAAAAACACAAAACAAAATTACAAAAACTTAAATTGAAGTCAAAATGAAAACAAAAAATATATATATAAAAAAAATATTAACAAAGACTATAATGGTATTAAAACAATAAATAAAACATACCAATTAATAGAAACTATATATAGACATAAAACAATTACTAATACTTAAACTAAAATCAAAATGAAAACAAACAAATATAATAACAAAACTATCATAGTATATCAGTGATATTAAAAAATGCACAATATAGACAATAAAAAATAATAAAAACAATGTAGACATATTAAAAAACACACACACACAAAACCAAATTACTAAAACTATAAATAAAATCAAAGTAAAAACAAAACAAAAATATATATATAAAAATGAAAATCTAACTCTTAAGAAAAACTACAACAGTATATCAGCGATCTTAAAACAGCCCGTCTTCTGAGCTGCTGGCTCTTTATGTGGGTGTTTAACCTTGAGCTGTCCTCAGGAGAGCTTCACTTCCTGTGCTATTTGCACAAATCTCATTGAGGCCAGACTCTGAGATGGCATCTGAGTCCGAGCTCGAGGGTCACACCCCGTGATTCCTTCCCTGTGAAGTTTATTGCCGTGCTTAGATTTCCAGATATCTCCACCTTCTGCCTACGAAACAGGAAGCTGTGAGCTCTAGTTCCCCTGATGATGTGAGTTACACTCAGATGCTTGATAAAGACACCAGAGCCGGATGGATTTCACAAAGATCTGTCAACATGATTGACGGCACAGCACCGCAAAATATTATATTCTTAAAATGTGCCAGCGCTACAAGACCAAATGCAATTTCGTGATATATTTTTCTGGAAACAAGCATAGCAAGTTGTTTCTTATTGGTTTTAAAGATTTTTAAGGTATATTTAGCAGAAAACAAGGCAAAATACTTGTTTTTGTTTTTTCTGATTTTTAATACAGGTAGTTTACAATTAAATAATTGCATCAGCTTAATTCATACCTTATATAATATGCAATTTCAGAATTAGCATTTAAAGTATAAGAAATATGACTGTTATAACACCTGAAACTTTTTGCATACTTTTTTTTTTTTTTTGTAATATAATCCACTATATAACCCATAAGTATCTGTGTACATGAGAATGAAGTGAAATTAGTGTTCAAATCCCTAGTGCTTAAATTTAGCATTCGTCAGAGTTGCAAGTAGACCCGGATAGACCCCGACCCTCAAATCCATTTTAATTAACACGCAATATGTTTACAGCTTCCGTTTTTATAAACCAGGCTCTTCTGAATTATGCAAATGAGCCTTCCGTGGAATCATCTCCAATTAGAGGAAGCTACTTTACATGCTTTTAAAGAAATATTTGTACATCATTTGACACTCAGCAATTATAGGCCAATCTTACATCCTTTTTAAGAAAAATTACTGAGAAAATAGAAGGGTGTTTTTCCTTTTTTTTTTTTTTTGCCTGTGCACCTTTAGAAAGTAAACTCTCCCGAAGTACTCTAGTCACACTCTGATTGAGTGTGAATAGAGTACAGGGAACCTTAAAAAACATGTTATTTTAATATCAAAATATGTACATCTTGTGTTTGAAGTAGCACTGGTAACTCATGAAGGAGGGTCATCTCCATGAATGGCCTTATATTTAGCCATCTCTTCAGGAAAAACCTTCCCCAGCTCAGAAATGAGGAGGCTTTTAAATTTAGTCAATGTGCAATTGCGAGTTTATATCTCACAATTGTGACTTTATATCTCGCAATTCTGACTTTATAACTCACAACTGAGAGTTTATATCACACAATTCTGAGAAAAAAGTCAGAATTGTGAGATAAAAAGTTGCAACAACCTTTTTTTTTTTTTTATTATTATTATTTTTTTTTATTCAGTGGCGGAAATGAGGAGAGAACACAATCCAAACAATGGGCAGGGAAAGACTTGTAGACAGGCAGGCTGAGAGAACCATAGATATGTATAGATGCCTCATTAGCGACTGTTTCTATGGGCCGCTATACGGAAGCCGTCCGCCATATTGTAATGGTCAACTTGACATCATTCACCATAGTAACCAATGAATATTCAAAGATGCCACAATCCTCCACAGCCGATGGTCTGCAAACCCACAGTATAGTGAATGACGTCAAATTGAATGTTCCAAGATGGCGGACACATCTACATGCTTGGAGGGGTCAAATGGGGAATCTATACAAATCTATGGTAGAGAAACAGCCACAGAGTCCAGTCCAGGATGGCAGTCGGCCAGTGAGCAGTGAAGGCAGTGCAGTTGGAGGCCGGAGGTTAGCAGCGGTGGCCTGACAGAAACACGAGGCTCAGCCACACCACACTCGTGTTCTCACAGGCACTGCACAGGTCTAGCTGCGTGGCAGATAAAGGGAGCAGACCAGGAGCTCAGCCTGCAGGACAAGACTAGACTAAAGACAGACAAGAGAATACTCCACAAACAATTTGACAGGGAATACTCAGTATCACAAAGAATAGTTAGATGAACTAGCAAACACAGAGAAGTTAGAATAATGATCTGGCAAAATAATAGGGAAAGGGAGAACAATATAAAGGAGCGGAGAATATGAGGAACAGGTGAGAACATTCAGACAAACAAGGACTAAACAAAGGGATGTGGTAATGGGTAACAAAGAGAGGCAGGACAAGAGGAGCACATGGCAAACACAAACAAAGCCATGTGCTCAAACACAACACAAACAAGGAAACATTGAACAAAGACAGGATAGACGACTGTCAGGGGAGATCCCTGACAGTATATCCACTAATAATAATGTTCAAAATATGCATTTACTGTGAAATTACTATAAAAAATTATTTTGGTAAACAAATGTCATTTTTGTCTTATCTTAAATGATGCATTGTTTTAAATGACATTTTAAACATTTTTGAAATAAAATGGCTTTGTCTTGATGAGGATAATTTTATAGCTATAGCATTTCGGTGTATACAATCCAGAAAAATAAACAACATTTTTTGTTGCATAAATTGACAATTATAGCTTTATTAGAAACAATGCACTATAAATATATTTGCATTATATTTATCTTAATTTTTTTTCTCACATCACGTCACATCTTCTCGTGTGAAAGAAGTATACTAACTTTTATAAAACTTTTTAAAAATGATTTATTTATTTTTGCTAACAATTGTTTGTTGTAGTGGGAATGATGGTGCAACTATTTTACAAGTTAGATTTTACAGATGTGAAATTTTTTTTGTTATGATTTTGTGATTATTTATTTTAAGTTATAAATAATGAAAGCATGATAAGCAAGGTTTCCAAGGCAGGTTTAACGTGCCTTTCATATTTAAAAAAACAAAAACAAAAAAAAAACAAACTGAAATCTGTTATACTGTATAAACGTTACTATAGCTGAAGAAATAGCTGTAAGTTTAATTTTGACTTTTACTCTCTATTTAAAATAAAATAAGTAAATGTAAATGTGGACTCTTTTGAAGATCTGAGATGATCAACATCACAGCGCTGAACGTCACAGCACTAAAATTAAAGCTATTAATGATCTCAGATCTACAGAAGTGGACTGGCCTCTCAGGCACACAGTTTTTAATTGGTTTAGATCCTATCAGTCCAGCAGAAAGTTCTTTGTTACCTCATAAGAGCACTGACTAATTAAAAATGATATAGCATGTGAAGTCCCTCAAGCAATGTTTAGCATTTCTACAACATTTAACGAAAACAAAGAGACATAAAAGCCATCAAGATAAACCTTTAAAGTTTGAATGTTAGGCTGCGTTATGTAATGTCAGAATCTCTTGCATTACCTATAGCCTGTTTGATTATTCAAGGAATATAAAACATAGTATGTTTAAAGGAATAGTTCACCTATAAATCAAAATTTGCTGAAACCCTCAGGCCATCCAAGATGTAGATGAGTTTGTTTCTTCATCAGAACAGATTTGGAGAAATTTAGCATTACATTCCTCTGCAGTGAATGGGTGCCGTCAGAATGAGAGTCTTAACAGCTGATAAAAACATCACAAAAATCCACATCCAGTATGTCAGTTACATCTTGTGAAGTGAAAAGCTGTGTGTTTGGAGGAAACAAATCCATCATTAAGGCATTTTAATTTTAAACTGTCACATCTGGCCAAAATACCAGTCCATAATGCATAATAACACTTCCTCTAGTCTAGTGAAAAAGTCCATCCTCTGTTGTCTTCTCACATCAAAATCCACCAACATATTTGTTTGTAACTGTTTTGGACTTTTTTTTTTTACTTGTAAACGGTGCTTGATCTGTGCATATTTTTCTCCTGATTCAGACAAAATTACTTTTTCACTGGATAAAGCAATATTATGGATAGTGGAGTCATATTTTTAGCTGGAAGCAACAGTTTGGAGTTAATTATACATCTTAATAATGGATTTGTTTCTCACAAAAATGGATCTTTTCACTTGCCAAGATGTTAACTGAAGGACTGGAGTGGTGTGGATTATAGTGATGTTTTTATCAGCTGTTTGGACTCTCATTCTGATGGCACCCATTCACTGCACATTGGTGAGCAGGTGATGTAATGCTACATTTCTCCAAATCTTTTCAGATGAAGAAACAAACTCATCTACATCTTGAATGGCCTGAGGATGAGTACATTTTCAGAAAATTTTTGGGTGAACTACTCCATTAACGTATAGAAATAATATGTGACGTAGAAGTACTGATCATTTGTACTCACAGACAGTCGGATCAGTAGGTTCCTTAGTCTGAGAAAATGTTTATAATGTGCATAAATGATGTATTCTGTTCCAGTTAATGTTTAACTATATTTTCTTGTACCTCGACCATGGCAAATCAAATGCCATCCTGCAGAGCATATTTCTCAGATAAATTGGATTCATATCCAGAACCCAATATCCCATTTTAATGTTTTAGTTCAGCAAAGTACATTTCTGCAGTTAATATCAGAGAAACCCTGAACATGAGAGAGTTGAAAATGACTAGATATTGAAGCAGCAAGAAAAGAGAATGAACAGGGAACACTGAACTGTGATTAATGCCGTTCAAAGGCTTCGAGTTCTTCCTGTGAAATTCAGTAGGTAATCATTGAGATGATCCAGCATGTCTTGTATTTAAGAACAAGGAACATCCCTTGACGTTTTTTTTTTAGTGTCTCTTTCATGCTACTGAATTACAGCGATGTTGTATTTCCCCCCTGCTGGAAATGTAATGCTCCCGCTGCGGGTCAGTCGCTGCTCACTAAGGTTTTAAGGTCCTGTTACATCCATGTGGTGGAGACGTGAGTGATAATCTTTATGCGACACTTTGTACTGGCTTCTCTGCTGGAAGCCATAGGGGTTATATTCTGCACTTTTGTATCATTTCATTTCATGTAATTGGTCTTGTAATGGGTCTCATTGACTAAAATTGCACGTGGGATTCAAATTTGCTCTTATTCTTGTTCAGTGTAAGAAAAGTCTGTCAAAATAGGACCCTATGAAGGAATTTCTATATTCATAGGTGTTTTGAGCTTTAATCTCCTCTTTTTTGAAAGAAATGCATATTTTACTCAAGCATTAAATTGATAAAAAGTGACAGTAAAGACATTTATAATATTACAAAAAATGTATATTTAAAATAAATGTTGTACTTTGAACCATCAAAGAATTTTGAAAAAATAAAATAAATAAATAAATCATGGTTTTCACAAAAATATGAAGCAGCACAACTGTTTTCAACATTATTAATAATCGTAAATGTTTCTTGAGCAGCAAATCAGCATATTAGAATGATTTTTGAAGGATCGTGTGACAAGACAAGACTGGAGTAATGATGCTGAAAATTCAGCTTAGCATCACAGAAATAAATTACATTTTAAAATATATTAAAAGAGAAAACATTTATTTTAAACTGTAACAGTATTTCACAATATTACTATTGTCTGTATTTTGATAAAAGATCAAAGCGTATATAAATTCACACTTGTGTATATGAGAGATAAAGTGGCAATTGTGAGAAACTATCTTTTCTTATTGCAATTCTCTATTGCAACAGTATTGTAAATGTAGGTGGGAATATGTTAATGAGCTTATTACATGTGACATGGCTATGTTGCGAATAGAATACTAGTTTTTAACTTACCGTATGCTCCATACTCTTTTAAAAATATCTTGTGTCTTGTATGCATATTTACTTCAGAGTAGTGTCCAGTTCAGTTTTGAAATAAATAAAATAAAAATAAATAAAATACTTTTTATTACTATTTTGCATTTGTAATTCAATACATTTGAGTCTAAAATCATATAATGAGTTAAAGTTGATATTCCCTCCAGTTCATTCACCATTAGAAATGGAAGGGCAGGTTGAGCACATTGCATTGTGGGATACAGGAGTTCACACATTTATACTACATATTTTGGCAAATGTACTCTTTAATATTAAGTTTCCAAAAGGGGGTTTCCCTAGTAATGCCATAGAAGAACGTCTCGGTTACGTACGTAACCCTCGTTCCCTGATGGAGGGAACGGAGACGTTATGTCGTGACGACATAGGGATTTACTTGGAAGCCCCAATCATCTCTGACTTTAAGAGAAAACGCCAATGAATATTGGCTAGTGGATTTTGCATACCTGAGCCACACCCAGCCCTCGCGGGTATAAATAGGCGGCAGGTGCATCCACTCATTAGGTTTTACGCTGAGGAGCCGAGAACGAGTCCCTGGCAACCAGCGATGGTTCAAGATTGTGGCATGGGGACATAACGTCTCCGTTCCCTCCATCAGGGAACGAGGGTTACGTACGTAACCGAGACGTTCCCTATCTGTCGCTCACTACGAGTTATGTCGTGACGACATAGGGGTCCTATGGAAAGCGCCACAACCTGAACCCCGTCACAACCTTGTGGCATGCAGATGCTGACAAGCGAGCGCGTGACAGACAAATGCCATGCAAAGGTCGCAACCTTCCCATCGCCCCAGCGCAAATTCGCTAACCTTGGTGCCCGCAGGGACCACTGAGTACATCGCTGCTGGAGATAGCCAAGCCGCTGTTCCTTTTCCCACAGAAGTCGGAAGGGATTTCGACCTTCAATGAAAGATAGCTTCAAGTCTTTCCTATTTGTTGTTACAGCTTGGCAGTAACGACGAGGAAGCGAGCCTTCCGGAGAAGGGCGCTACGGAGGCCACATCCTGCCTGAAGGGAGGTAACATGTGGAGACACTGATATGGACTGACCCAGGTCTGGGGCAGTACTACATACGACTGGACCCTGGGGCAGATCCTACCTAGGGTAGGGAGGAGAGCTGCCAGCAGGGCCTGACAGAGGCTCTGTCAAGGGAAGACACGGGTTTACTGTGAGGGAAACCTTACCGTGGAAGAATACACATATGGGATTACCCGAAGGGAATCAAGCCATACGGACACCTAGCCCAGTACAGGGGCTGACCGGAGACCCGGGCGAGCTAACACCAGTACTGGGCCTGGCGTCAGACTGCTCCGCCCAGTCTGACTGCCGGGGGTGCTGGAGGAACTCCACCAGGGTTCGCCGTCCGGGGAACTGAACTGGTGGAGGAAAAAGGCGCTCGTATCCCCGGGTGAGGGGGAATGGCGCAGCAAGCGTGACACCGGCCAGCTCTTCCCGCCACTTACCTGTTACCCAACACACGGGAAGAAACTGGCTCAACGCGGAGACTGTAGAATCTCGCGAAGGTGTTCGGTGTCGCCCAGCCCGCAGCTCTATAGATGTCTGCCAGAGAGGTGCCGTGCGCCAGCGCATAGGAGGAGGCAACACTCCGTGTGGAGTGAGCCCTCACCCCCAGGGGGCACGGCTCGCCTTGAGATTGGTACGCCAAGGCGATGGCATCCACTATCCAGTGGGCCAACCTCTGCTTGGAGACAGCCTTCCCTTTCTGCTGACCTCCGTGGCAAACAAAGAGCTGCTCAGAGCTTCTAAAGCTCCGGGTGTGGTCCACGTATATGCGCAGTGCTCTTACGGGACACAGCAACGCCAAGGCTGGATCTGCCTCCTCCGAGGGCAGTGCTTGCAGGTTCACCACCTGATCGCGGAAGGGCGTGGTGGGAACCTTAGGCACGTATCCAGGCCGGGGTCTCAGGACAACGTGAGAGTAGGCCGGCCCGAACACAAGGCACTCTTCGCTCACCGAAAATGCTTGGAGGTCCCCGACCCTCTTGATGGAAGTGAGCGCGGTCAGGAGCGCTGTCTTAGCTGACAGAAATTTCAGCTCGACTGAGTCCAGCTGCTCAAAGGGACCCCTCTGAAGTCCAGCCAGGACGACAGAAAGATCCCAGGAGGGCATCAGGGGTGACCTAGGAGGATTTAACCTTCTGGCACCCCTCAGGAACCTCACGATGAGTTCGTGCTTTCCCAGGGACCGGCCGTCCACTGCATCGTGATGGGCTGCAATAGCAGGCACATACACTTTCAAGGTGGAGTGTGACAGCCTACGCTCCAACCTTTCTTGCAGGAAAGAAAGCACTACTCCAATCGTGCACCTTCGGGGGTCTTCTCGACGAGAAGAACACCAGTTTGCGAACAGACTCCACTTCAGTGCATAGGCTTGCCTTGTTGAAGGAGCTCTAGCCTGAGTGATGGTCTCTACCACAGCCCGTGGTAGACCACTCAAGTCTGCCGCGTCCCATCCAGGAGCCACACATGGAGGTTCCGCAGATCTGGACGCGGGTGCCATATGGTGCCGAGCCCCTGAGAAAGGAGTTCCTTCCTCAGAGGAATGCGCCAGGGAGGGGCTGTCGCGAGGAGTATGAGTTCGAGAAACCAGGTCCGGGTGGGCCAGTACGGCGCGACCAACAGGACCTGCTCCTCGTCCTCCCTGACCTTGCACAGTGTCTGTGCAAGCAGGCTCACTGGGGGAACGCATACTTGCGTAGAGCCCGAGGCCAGCTGTGTGCCAGTGCGTCTGCGCCGAGGGGGCCCTCGGTCAGGAAAAAGTACAGCTGGCAGTGGGAGGACTCGCGGGAAGCAAACAGGTCTACCTGAGCTTCCCCGAATCGACTCCAGATCACCCGGATCGTCTCGGGATGGAGTCACCATTCTCCAGGGAACGTGAGCTGTCGTGAGAGCGCATCGGCTGCACGATTGAGCTCCCCCGGAATGTGGACACGCAACGATTTGAGCTGCGTGTGACTCCAGAGGAGGAGATGGCGGGCGAGCTGTGACATGCGACGAGATTGTAGACCTCCCAACCGGTTGATGTACGAGATAGCCGCAGTGTTGCCTGTACGGACCAACACGTGCTTGCCTAGAAGCAGTGGCCGGAACTGCCGCAAGGCAAGGTGCACTGCCCACAGCTCCAGGCAGTTGATGTGCCAAAGCAGTCGAGGCCCTGTCCAGAGCCCCGAGGCTGCCTGCCCGTTGCATGTAGCGCCCCAGCCCGTGCTGGAGGCATCTGTTGTGACAACAACATGCCGGGACACTTGTTCTAGGGGCACCCTGGCCCGTAGAAAGGCAAGGTCCGTCCAGGGGCTGAAGGAGCGGCGACACTCCTGTGTGATGTTCACACAAAGTGTACCGCGGCGCCATGCCCATCTCGGGACTCGGGAGTGTAACCAGTGCTGAAGTGGTCTCATATGAAGCAATGCGAGCGGCGAGACTGCGGCTACGGATGCCATATGCCCCAGGAGCCTCTGAAAAGGGTTTCAGTGGTACCACCGTCCTGCCTCTGAAGGAACTCAGGCAGTTCAGCACGGACTGGGCACGCTCGTTAGTGAGACGCGCCATCATACTCACCGAGTCTAACTCCACACCGAGAAAAGAGATTCTCTGCATGAGGGAGAGCTTGCTCTTTTCCCAGTTGACCTGAAGCCCCAGCTGGCTAAGTGCCGGAGCACTGGGTCCCTGTCATCACACAACTGTTCTCGCACGCGGGCCATGCTCGAGATAGTTGAGGATCCTGATGCCCACTTCCCATAGCGGGGCAAGAGCGCCCTCCGTGACTTTCGTAAAGACACGGGGGGACAGGGACAGCCAGAAGGGGAGAACACTGTACTTCCCTGCCTGACCCGCGATCGCAAACCGTAGAAACGACCTGTGTCGAGGCCATATCGAGACACGAAAGTAAACGTCCTTCAGGTCGACCGCTGCAAACCAATCCTGGGGCTAGGTGCATCCAGGATTGGCCAAAGGCCACCACCTTTCTTGGGTACGATGAGGTAGGGGCTGTAAAACCTCTGCCTCATCTCGGCTGGAGGGACCGGCTCGATTGCATCCTGTGCCAGGAGGACAGCAATCCCCTCACGCAAGACAGGTGCGTCTCGGTCTGCCACCGAAATCTCGAGAACGCCGCTGAACTTGGGAGGTTGCCTGGCGAACTGAATCGCATAGCCGAGTCGGATTGTGCGAATGAGCCAGCGGGACGGGTTGGGCAGCGCAAGTCACGCCCCCAAACTCCATGCGAGTGGCACCAAGGGAACAATCGACATACCCGCGGTGGTGCAGCGGCAGGGAGTTGAGCTGGATAGCCCAGAAGGCATCGCGTTCTGACCGATCACAGCAGAACTCCCCGCATCCCCGGAGGGACTGGCCAGAGATGCGTGGAGAGGCATTGCGTCTCCCAACCGCAACTTCTTGGCTACTGGCAAAAGAGAGGGGGCTCGTGGGCGAGAGTGAGGAGGCATCGCGTCGCTCATTGTCGACCCGCGAGCCTGAGGACCCGGAGGAAAAGGAAATTGCTCTTTCTTTGACAATGTGGGTACCGCTGGCCCTTGAGCCAGCGGCGGAACAGAAACAGAAGATTCTCCACCCGGCCCTCCTCCGGGGGAAGGAGCGGCGCTGTTCTCGCCATCTCCCAAGAAAGAGCAGCTTCCCACATCTCCGGGTTGCCTGTGTCAGGGCCGCTTTGTCACCTTCCTGGCTGACTTAGGGGCCGGCTGGGACACGGGGGCGCTGTGCTCCTGCGAGAGGCTCAACGCACCGGCCTAGGTGTTACCTCAGCACGGGGCGGAGCGGCTCTGGGGGACACAGGAGGGCGCCCACGGCGACAAGCAGACCGGGGCTTGCCCTGCAGCGGAGCGGTGGCAGATGACGCATCACGCCGGGGCAAGATGTGTTGGATGGCCTCGGTCTGCCTCTGTACTGCCGAGAACTGCTGAGCACAGTCCTCGACAGTGTCGCCGAACAGTCCAGCCTGGGAGACAGGAGTGTCGAGAGCGCACTGTCGACATCGCACGTCTCAGCAGGGCTGAACCATAGATGGCGCTCTTGGACCACAAGTGTGGACATCGCCTTCCCGAGGGACTGCACTGTGACTTCCGTTGCCCGTAGGGCACGGTCAGTCGTCGAGCACAGGTCCTGCTTCAACCTCGGGTTGGTACTACCCTCGTGCATTTTAATGCCTTGGCTTGGTGTACTCGCAGGATAGCCATGGCATGCCGAGCAGAGGCAGCTTGGCCCGCAGCACTGTAAGCTTTGACCGCGAGAGCGGTCGTCAGCTTACAGGCTTTGGACGGGAGACGAGGACGATTCCGCCAAGTGGCGGCGTTTTGCAGGCACAGGTGCACCGCAACCGCCCTCTCCACCTGGGGAATGTCAACGTACCCCCTAGCCGCCCCGCCATCGAGGGTAGCGAGGATGGGGGAGACAAACGAGCCGCTTCTGGCCGTAAAAAGGGGCCGTCCACAACTTCATCAGCTCCTTGTGCACTTCCGGGAAGAAAGGGACCAGGGCAGGGCGTGGTCGCGAGCCACGGCCCGTGCCGAGGAGCCAATCATCTCACCGCGAGGACTCGGGACTGAGAGGTGTGCACGCCTCCAGCCCGATGCTCGCGGCGGCCCGGGAAAGCACGGCCGTCAACTCTGGGTCCGATTCGGCGGCGGCCGCGACCCCCGAGGGGGGCAGCCCCGCCGAATCTTCATCCTCAGAGGACGATTGCCCATCCCCCGATGCAGCTATCGACATCTGATCCTCTATCGGCGCGCCGAATGAAACGCTGAGCGCGCCGTAAGACGGCACAGCTGAATCACCGGCGAGCCGCACAGAACAGCTGCTGCGGGAGGAGTGAAAGGTCCGTGGGGACTGGCCCGGCGGAAAAGCTCTCACTGTAATCCTCAGATCGCCCAGAGCACTAGCCGATGGTTCTCTGCTCGTAGCAGAGAAGCCAGCGCGGGTAGTGACAGAGGGAGCCTCTCTCATCCCCGTGAGGAGAGAGAGGCGCGATCGCAGCGCTGTCATGGTTACACGCTCAAAACGAGCGTATAAACCATCCACGATCGCAGCTTCAGCGTGCTGGATGCCCAGACACTGAAGACAACGATCGTGGCTGTCGACGGAGGATAGGAAACGACCGCAACCAAGAGGACATGGCCGGAACGGCGTCTTTAAAAAGACGCGAACCGACCGTGATTTGCTCTTTTAGGAAATTGCTCTTTTAGTTGAAGTGCCCAGGGGAATCGCTGCAGACAGGGACACCGCTGTTCGCACCGTAACGCCAACCAGAACAGCTTCCAGACAGACGATGAAAGGCTTTGTGGAGATCAACACGTTCATCCACTCGGCTCCGAAGCAAAAATCTAATGAGTGGATGCACCTGCCGCCTATTTATACCCGCGAGGGCTGGGTGTGGCTCAGGTATGCAAAATCCACTAGCCAATATTCATTGGCGTTTTCTCTTAAAGTCAGAGATGATTGGGGCTTCCAAGTAAATCCCTATGTCGTCACGACATAACTCGTAGTGAGCGACAGATAGGGAACCATTTTTGGTTCCCCCAAAAACCTTTCAGTGAACAATTTTTAAATTAGCCATTTTTTGGTTATTGTGAAGAGCATTTTAATAATCTAAAGAAACTTTTGTGTAATGGAAAGGTTCTATGGATGTTAAAGCTTCTTCGTGGAACCATCGATGCCAACAAAGAATCTTTATTTTAATGAGTTCAGTAAGACATCCAGGTTTTCTTACTGTGCATAAATACTATAGTATGCACTGTAATTTTTTAAAGTTGTAAACAGAAGAACAAATATTGTAGTAACTTTTACAAGAAAATCCAATTCCAGTCTTCCTACCTGAAAATTTCACCTTTAGTTCAATGTGTTACTTGCAGTTTCTTTTTAATTATCAGTTTCTGAGTAAAAATTCTTTCTACGCCAATTTTGTTTCATTTTGTAAATGTACTTAGGTATAGTAAATATAGGGCCAGATTTACTAATAGCTTGCAAGCCGTCTTTTGGCAATAAAATAGTACTGTCAGGGTTTACTGGAGACACGCAGTGAAGAATTAGCGCTGAAAAGTTGTGGACACAGTTATTTTTGCGCCTGACCTTATTGAATATGCATTTGTAGGAGTTTCCCTCTCAGACGCAAAATTTATTTGAGGAGAGTATTAAAATGAATCACGCAACACTATTTATTAACGCTTGCGCTCGTCTATCTATAGAGAGATAGATAGATAGATTGGCTGTGCTAATTTGTGTCTACGCTAATTTGCACTGCACTTGGTAGCCTATATTGTGTTGGTTGATATGTAAATGAGATGGGGGTTTTTTTGTGCGTTGTCAGTAAATCATCGGCAGAAATTTCCACGCCCATCGGTGCTGTTTCGGAATTGCGCTCTCTCGCTAATTTGCCCTGTTTAGGAAATCTGGCCCATAGTTTGATATTAAAGCACCATGACTTGTTGAATGACATGATAATGTAGATTTATTTCAGTAAATGTTCTGTATGAACTGGGAAGCCTGCGTTCCACTGCACATACTAGAATATGTCTCCATATTGAGCTATTTTAGCACAAAAGAGCAAAGAGAATTGAGTTTTTCTATCATATGTCCCCTTTAAATTGGTTTAGAATCTAATATGAGCAAATTATCTTTATCACGATTATATAATGCTTTCTAATGGCTGGTATAACTGCATTAGTGTGTGAATGTTTTCTTAGGTGTCCTATATATCAGAATGTTTTCTACTGTAACGTTAAACCAAACCTCACTGCATTTACACAGAGTTTTTATCCCAACAGATGTTTGATCACACCGCCAGGCAACTCAGCTCTTGGAATAAATTTACACGTAACCGTGTGTCCGTCACTGCATCTTTTGTCGTAACAGTCAGTCGTGGTTGATGTTTCTCTCGACTTCCTGTCTAAGTGTTGGAGCGCGGAGTGCAGGTGACTTTGTAATTCGAGTCCTGGCGTGAGGTGACTCACGGTATCATCAGCTGCGCTCCAGGAGTCTGGCAAAACCTCGCTGGCTCCTGCAGATCCTCCTGCCAAGCTCCAGTCGTGAATTCGATTTTCTCAGCCCTGCTGAGAAGCTGAAAATATGTGAACGTGTACAGATGTTTCTATCAGCACGGCTCTGTCAAACTGAGAGGCTTTTGAACACAAACCTGCATTTAATTGCCATTTAACATGGGCTTTTCTTCTAAAGCAACTTGCTATGCACTAATTGAAAGGACAATTTGTTTAGCCTCGGTCTTTGCAATCAGCATGAAAACAAAAATGACCTATCTTGTTGTGAATGATTCATTGGTGCAAGATATACCAAAGTAAACAGTGTTGGTCTTTGCAGTCGTTTATCAAGATGCATTAATGACATCATAATCACATGTTATTTTTCAGAAACCTCTTTTCATGATCCAATCAATTCAAGATGGATAACATCAAGCCCCATCACACATTACTCATTCATGCATTGACGCAAGTGGGTTGTGAGCACCATTTCTGCTGATTTTAATGGTGACGTTTGGCTTGTTTACAAGGTTGAAGTAATTTATTCTATACAGCTCAGTGTCTTGTTAATTATATACTATTAAAATATTTGTTTATATTTTAAATTAGCTTTATTTTTATATTTTCATAGTTTTTATTCTAATGTTAGTTTTAGTTATTTTGTTACATGCGTTTGTAATTTTTTTTTTTTTAAATAAATCTATTTAGCTTTATTTTTATTACATTTTTATTTTATTATTTTATTATTTTATTTTATTATTTTTTTTGGCTGTTTTCTTTTGGATTAAATATTTAAAAATAAATAAATTATAAATAAAATAGAATAAAATAATCTACTACAAATGTACAAACAAAGAACAGATACTGTCAGCACTTCTTATGAATATTGCAAGTATCAATATGACATACTAACACCATATAAAATCATTGAGACAATATTTATTTATCAGAAAAGCAGTAAAATTGGTAATATTGTGAAATATTACTACAATTTAAAATAACTGCTTTCTATTTTCTATTCAGTTGGAGTTTTAGTTTTAGTAATTTTATGTGCTTTTGTCATTTTTATTAGTTATATATTTTTATTAAGCTTCAATGTATTTTTGTTTCACTTTTAGTAATTTTAGTACTTTTCAAGTTTATGAATTTTTTTTTTTCATTATAGTATTTATATTTTATTTTAATTCAGCTTCATTTAAATTGCCGAAAATTATAGTTTTATTTTTTAGTTAACAATAACAACACTGATTCATTTGATGTTTAAGCAGTCCTAGATGTCAACTTCTGGTCAACTAGTCATCTATCAACTGACAAGCCAATTAGATTATTTATGTTTTTCTTTATTCTTAGGAGTAGTCCAGTAACTCAGTCAACCGAATGATTAGTTGATTCTGAAAATGTGTAATTTTGCGCATCATTAGAACATGCACTATAGTTTGACATTTGCTGCTACATGCAATGAATTTTATCTTATGCTTAAATCCTCACACGCACACATTCACATGACATACTCTTGCTGGCGGACTCTCAAATGCAAATCCGCCTTGACACTCACATAGTAAACATGAAGTACAGCAGTGTGTCGCCGGAAGTCAGACAGCAGCTGACAGGTCTGCTGGTGCTGCAGTGTTCAGTGTCAAGTGTCCTAAATACAGCAGACCCTTAGGTTCATCTGCTGTGTGTGTGTGTGTGTGTGTGTGTCCGGATCACAGGTAGCTATTGTAACACCAGAACAATGGCGACAGTGTAAACAGGTAGTGTCTGATGAACAAAACAGACTGAGATCTTCTGGAAGCATTAATCATCATCAGAGATGTTGTCTTCTGCAGGAAGTGAGTAGTGGAGAAAGAGATCTATTACATTGACTCGGACAGACCTTGGCCTTCTTCAGGACAATGGTCAAAAAATAGAGACTTCCTGTCTTTTCCTCACAACTCTTTATTTTAGACCTTTCCGCTGCAGTTTGTCCCTCAAAATAAGAGAAAACATTGTCTCACAATCTCTTTAAAGCCTACCTTCTACATTTTTTTCCTTTTTAAATTTATATATAATTTTGTTAAAAATACTAAATATGCAGAGACAATCCATTTATATTTAGTAATCAGGCATGTGATCTGCCAAATACAAAAAGAAGGAAAACCTGTTTTCCCCTCATTCAATATGACTATATAATAATAATAATAATAATAATTTATTATTATTATTATTATTATTAGGGGTTCAAGCATGTATAGTGTTAAAACCCTATTGTAATGGTAGAGATTATTATTATTATTATTATTATTATTATTTTAAATTATAAATTAAATTAGTAAAGAAATATATTACTATTACAATTTTTATTATCAACAACAACAACAGTAATAATAATGATTATTTTAATTTTACAGTATTAATATACTTTTATTGCAACAGCAATTTATTTCTTTATTAGTTTAGTTTTTAAAATTTAAAGATTTATTATTTAAAAATTATTATTATTATTATTATTGTTGTTATTATTAGTAGTGGTGCAACGCATCACAAAACTCACGGTTTGGATCATATTACGGATTTTGAGTCACGGATCGGATCATTTTTCAGATCAGCAAAAAACGGACAAACAAAAAAAAGTTTGCTTTTTATTTTATTACTGAAAGCTTACTTTAAGTACTTCTATACCACAAAAAAAACTACTAGCTGAACTAATAAAGTCAGTAATAAAACAAGATTACACAAATTACAAGCGTAGATGAATACAACATAAAGTTACTAATAAAGTCAGTAACACTAGTATTCAGATGCAGAAATGTAATAATTAATTGTGAAATAACAATAGTGCTCTTCACTCCAGGTATTTATAGGCTGCTGTCTCTTTAAGACCAAATGCACGTACCTAATACTAACACACATCCAGTTTCTTTCTCAGCTGTTTAGGTTCACTTAAGACATAACCGACTGTGTTTACCAGAAGAATACTTGCCAAAACGGGTATTTAAACATAAGTTTGAGTGTATGTTTCTGTTCAAAGAAAAGTGAAAGAGGAATCAATCTGTGTGAATCGTGCAGTCTGAATCACGCCTCTCTCTCTCTGCGTGTGCTCGCTTCTGGTGTGTGTGGCAGTGGTAAAAAAAAAAAAAGCGCACGTGTTCTCTTTTGCTTAAATGGTTTAAAATTGTTTGAATGGGTAAATTGGCAAGACAAAACACGTGCAAATGATAAGCTTTCACTCTGTGATGGTTAAACTTAACAGTTAACCCGCGGATCACATGCGTGCCGAACAGTGGGGTCTGGTCCATACGGATCACGGATCATCTACGATCCATTGCACGCCTAATTATTAGTGTTATTTCAAATTATAAAAATTAAATCAATAAAAATATAGTATTTAATAATAATTATTATTATTATTTTATTTTACAGAAAAATAAACTAAAATTTGAATACCATTATTCTTTGTTTTCAAACATTACACTTTAGTTTGTTTTTTGATTGGAAAAAACACAGGGAGCCTTTAAAGCTTAGCATTTTTCATAATTCTCATGTTGTAAAATATGCAAAGTCCTATTTATATAAGGAAAAATAATTTTCCTGAGTAATTCATCATGTGTAATAATAATTTTTAGTTTTGTTTTTGTTTTTTTGTTTTGAGCATCCTGACCATCAATAGCTTGAGTTTTGGGGACTGCCTGTTTGTTCAGCCAATAGCAGCATGTTTGAGAAACCTGTTTGAAATCATTTTTATAACATTTTTAATATTTTTTTCTTCCCATTTCCAAAGAGATTACACACTTCACCTTTAAACTGATTAGTTTTCTTCAAGATTTGATGTCAGGAATTTGTCCAGTCCATGTCATTTTTAACGAAATCAGCACTCATGTAAATTACTCTGAAATTACTCAGCTGTCACTAATAAATTACTGTACAGCAGCACTTCTGAATGATTTTCATTAGATATGCTGCGAATTTACTCTTGACAAAGACATGCCTATAAAGTCACTCTATATGCATATTCACAAAATATGCGTCACTCAACTCTAAATTAAAAGTTTCAGCCTGACCGAGAGCCTTTAGAAATGAAATGTCAGTATGTTCTGATTAGTATGGTTTTGAAGAGTTGGAGAGCATTTTTGCTCATATCCCTGAATTTTAAACCATAGATGGGACCGTGTATGAAACATCTCATTTTTGAGATGAAAGCACTCAAGTGTAATTTTCTTCTTCGGTGCTGCCATCCTGATCACATGTGCTAGTCGCTATAAAGCTCACAGTATTCTGTGTCTGCATTCATCAACACAATATTATAGAAATAGCTTTGTCAATTTTGTCATAATTTACTCACCCTCATGTTGATCCAAACAGTGTGACTTTCTTTTTATTTTGTGGAACACTAAAAGAGAATGTTCATGCAGCTTTATTATATAGGAGTAGTTCACCCCAAAATGAAAACTTGCTGAAGATGTACTCACCCTTAGACCATCCAAGATGTAGATGAGTTTGTTTCTTCATCAGGACAGATTTGGAGAAATTTAGCATTACATCACTTCCTCACCAATGGATCCTCTGCAGTGAATGTGTGCCGTCAGAATTATAGTCCAAACAGCTGATAAAAACTTTACAGTAATCCACACCACTCCAGTCCTTCAGTGCATGTCTTGTGAAGCAAAAAGCCATGTGTTTGTAAGAAACAAATTCATCATTACTGTTTTTAACATTAAATGAGCCGCCTATATGTAAATACACAAGTCGTCTCATCTGAATCAGGGGAGAAATATGCACAGATCAAGCACCTTTTACAAGCTCTAAGCAAATATGCTGGATTTTTATGTAAAAGGACAACAGGGGATTTTCACTAGAGGTACACTGTAAAGAATTTCACTGTTAAATTACAGTAAACTACTGGCAGCTAGATTTACCAGTATAATGCTGTAATTTTACAGTGTACCTACTGTAATCTGTAACAACAATTTATTACTGTAAAAAATATTACATTACCGTGCTGCAGAAAATATAAGCTTTACAGTATAATACTGTCATTACATTATTATTTTAGTATTCCAACTGTAATTTCATAAGCTTATTTATTACTGTAAAATGTATTAAAGTACTGTAGAATGTGATCTTAACACTGCTAGAAGCTAATGATTTAAAATTTACATTCTAAAATTAAATACAACTTAAAATTACTTGAACACAAATTGCTCGGACAAGAGATGGCTTTAAAACATTAGGCTTTTATTAAAGCATTATTAATGACACTGTTTCCACTTAACCCGTGAGACTGGACTGAACAAAACAAAATGCTATGACTTCTGGTTGCAGATCATGTGACTTCACCTTACTAATTACTGTCCCACTCAAAGTTCAAGAGGTTTTTTTATAAAACCTTGCCCTGTCTTCTTCAACACCACCGTCACTTGGCTGGCCTTTGTTTCCCTCTCGTGGTTCACACCAATGAAGTGCCTAAAATGTAATAATAGAGAAATATGGGATGTTAGGCATGGCAAGTAAAGATTAATTGAGGTCACTGCATGAAAAGGGCTGTATCCGGACCTGTTGTGTTTGACAGAAATAAAGAAAGAGAGAGGTGGGGTGGGAGGTAAAAAGAGAGAACGACTATTTCTGAACAAAGCTGGGAAGAGGGGCAAAAAAATCAAACAATATTTACCTTTGAAAAAATTCCAATGTCCTTGTAGCTTTCTCTTGGTTTTGTAAGTTGAAGACAGTAGTTGGCTTTTAATACTGATCATCCAACCTCCAATTGTGACTTCGTCAACAGCAACTGATGCAGACAACAACAAAAGTTAATGTTCAGAAATATTATGAAATATAGTTATCAGCCTACACACCGTAACAGCAAAATACAGACAATCTTTAAGGTTCTCTCTGACAGAATAATAAAATGATTATGGTATAATTATAACTGTTAGCATAACTTTTCACATTTTTTTGCACATTTCAATAAACCGCACAACAAATGGTAAAATAAAGCCCAGTCTATCACATAGATTTTACAAAACGAATTCAATGGATGATCACATATACCACAGACATTTGATTAGATTGCAAAATAACAAAAGTTAAACTCGAATGAACAAGCTTGCTAACTTAGTTAGCTGATTTGTTTACCGTTCACTGGATATGAAAATAAAAAAATTGAATTGTTATTGGTAACTTCATTTAAAAAAAAGATATAACAGTGTGTAAATAATATCACAGGCTAAAACTGACTTTGATAAAAATCGCAATTACCTTAGTTGGTGAGTAGAAAATCAAGCCGGTGAATGCGCCGTCCATTTCGATGCTGGCAGCTCACAAAAATCGTCTTTAATTCTACTTCTTATTCTTCTTTCTCTCGTTAATAAAATATTGTAGATCAGTAATTTTAAACCTGCATGAGTGCACACCTCTTGACTGTTGATGGGAGTTGATGCGTCGTGGTTTTGCTCAGATGAGTCATGAGCGTGCTCAAGCAAGAATGTCTGACTAGACTAAAAAAATACTGTATTATACCGTTAAGACTGAACAGTAGCTTGCTGTTAATATTTTAGCATCATTTACAGTATTTAACTGTATTTACGTAGAACAGTACATTACTGTAGAAAATTCCCTGTATTTTTACAGCTATTTTTTACAGTGTAGGGTTATTATGCATTATAGACTCATTGTGCCCAGAACCTAGAAGTTATAATGCCTTACAGATGGATTTATTTCTTAAAAACACACAGCTTTTTACTTGGGTTACTTGTGGGTTATTGGGATTTTTTTATCAGCTGTTTGGACACTAATTCTGACGGCACCCATTCACTGCAGAGGATCCACTGGTGAGCAAGTGATGTAATGCTAAATTTTTCCAAATCTGTTCTAATGAAAAAACAAACTCATCTACATCTTGGATGGCCTGAGGGTGAGTTCATTTTCATTTTTGGGTAAACTTTTCCTTTAAAGTCGTCTGAAACGTTTTTTGTTAGGAAATTGAAGTCATTGTACATTGTAACTTTCGTACCTAATTGGCACAAGTTGCCATCAACGATGTACAACCTTCACATCAACCTTTTAATTTTTGGATGAACGGTGCCTATTAAGCATGATAATTTGATGTAAAATTCAGTGGAATAAGGAAGACACAATACACACGTCGTCTTAAGCCTTGTTAACCCAGAAAACCTTTTTTAATTAATCAGTGCATGCATAATTAATGGGTATTTAATGCCTACTAGGCTAAATGTTTTTCCAGTGGCGTGCACAACTCATTATTTTAGGACATCTTCCTCTTTTCTTCAGTTTTAGGTGTTTTCTGCCTGCTGGAGTGTCGTATCTGTACTGTAAAAAATGATCGTGATTTTAACGATAAAAGACTGTAAAAATGCCACAGTAAAAAACAGTTAAATGATTAACAGTAAGTTTCCTTACTATATACAGTGAATAACTGTAATAGATCTAACCTTTGTTTTCGAGAAAGTAGCCTCAGAATCGACACTCATAGACTGTGTCTGAAACCACACCCTACAACCCTCATTCACTAGTCCCTACATTAGTTCACTATATAATAGTCCACTAGACAGAGTGATTGAGAACAAATGAGTGAATTCAGACACTGATGAACACCTGCTGTTAACAAACACAATAACTGAAGGAAAGAACAAGAAACAAAACTACAACTGACATACAGCCACAGCCTTAAATGAAATCAACTGAAATAAAACAGCAGCGGATGATTAAACAACTCCAACATTACCAGCTCCGCTTATTACTAACCAGTTTGACTTTATTTCTGTCATATATCTACGAATTAACAGAGGTTTATATTTTAATTCAAATGTTTTGTTTGACCTCACCATTTTGGTGATTAGTGTTAGCTTTATTTGGGCTTTTAACCCTTGACTGTTTAATGTTAGTTTTTTATTTTTTTTCTGGCTGTGTTTGTGAAGCACATTTGTTATGACAAGAAAAGCCAAGAGAAACTGTTAGTAGTTTTGGTTAACTGTTTATGGTGATGTCAAAATCTAATGACCTGATTCACTGATTTCGATTAGTGTCAAATGATATGGGTGATTTGTAATTAATTTCATATTGTTTATGGTAGTAATATTACTCCACAAGATAAGTTGACAAACTATGAAGGAATTTAAAAACATTTTATGCACAAAATCTTTAGCGCTACAGCACCATTTAGACACACACAGACATCAAGAATCAGCACATGAACCTCAGCAATTGTGACTATTAATAATAAAAAACAATTTATGCCGCAAAGCATGCTGGGTGCCAGTACAAAACTCCCAGCATGCATTGCAGCATGAATAAATTATGCAGCTGAATGTTCTTACTATTTTCTTTATTTGCTTTTATTTTGGTGTTGTTTTGGTTGTGACTTTTCTTCTTTTTTTTTAGACTGTTTTGTGATGGTCAGAGTTGAACCAATTTTTTTTTATTATTAATTTTTTTATCATTTTTGATTGTCACCAATTTTGAGATTCATACGCTGATTGTTGATGTCTCTGTGTGTTTAAGTTCTGCCGTAGTTCAATACATTTATTTGTGCATATTGTGCTTAGAAGTGTTTCACAACAGTTGATTGTTGTAGTATCAGTGGTGCAATTTAAGTGTGTTAACATATCACATATTTAATAAGAGATTAAACATTGGGTACGTTCAGTGAAATAAACTAGATCATGATGGTTTGGACATCACAAACATCAGTCTCATCTGATCACATAGTTCTCAATACCATTATGCTCACATTACTTAAACATTACAAATATTAATTTATAAAGAAATTGCAGTTGGACAATTTAAGTGAAGTCGGTTTCTGTAAATAAAATTAATTAACTTGAAAGGTTTGTATATTAGCATTGTATCAGTTAATAAAATACGTTTTTTCACTGTAAATTTAAACAGTTCTGTGAATCCTAAAATGTTGTTACCATATTTTTCACTGTAAAATTCTGGCAACCACAGCTGCCGGTATTTTACCGTAAATTTAACAGTTTTTTTTTTTTTTTTACAGTGTGACTACAGTTGACCAGGCGGACTCGATGTGTGTGTTGATGTCTTGCTGTATGTTGATGTGATTAATGAGTGTGGAAAATGCAGGGCACGTGGTGTCATAACAGCAGTTAGCAAATCCCCATATGTCGTATGGAACTGAGGGACAGCAGCAAACTGTATTCAGACTTGAATGTTTTATAAAGAGAAGCTGAAGACAAGAAAAGTTCAGGAGCGAGATATAGGAGAGAATATTAAACAGAGTCTCCTTTTTAAGCTGGATTTCATTTCAATCGAAATAGAAGGAAACAAAAAAAGGAAAAATAAGATCTTGTAAGATGTGGAACCGTAAGGAAGTAGTTCAAAGAGGTAAAATGGATTAGTCACTGCTTTTATGAAAGAAATTGTCTTTTATTGTTTCACTTTTTGATGATACGCTCTTGCAAGTGTTTTTATATTCTTATTAAAATTCAGCTCCTTGTCTTCTTTTCTGCATCACTAATACAAGAGAGAGAGAGTGTCTGATTTTACTTTGAGTTATTTTTGTGCATTAAGATATGAAGATATTGACAGTCGGAAATCGAAATGTTCTTTCTATCACATTGTTTCATAAAGGCCAAGAAGTCATCATAAAAGTCAATGAACTGTAACTACTGGAAAAAGTATATAATGCCTTCTATAATGCATTATTTTTAGTGATATTTTATGTAGGGATTTAAAGAAAAATGCTATGAATGATAGATAATTTTGTGCATTTTTAATTGTTATAAATTTTTAATTATATTGTCACTGTTAATTTTAGTGTTATTAATGTAGAAGCTGTATGATTTAATAGTAAATATTATAATGAAACAATACATTTTTTAATATTTTTATTTTAATAAAATGAATTTATTAATAATCTATCTATATATATATATATATATATATAATATCACTTATCATGGTTGTTTTCAGTGTTATTCATGTAAAACTATATGCTTTAATAAATATCACAATTAAATAATAAATGTAATATTTTAATTTTATTACATCATATCACTGAAATATTTTTATTTAGCAAATATAATACATTTATTAAGAATAGTTATATATTTTTAATTATTATATATCATTCATTCATTCATTCATTCATTCATATGCAGTGTTATTAATGCAAAAGCTATATGCTGTAATAGTAAATATCATGATCAAATAATACATTTATTTTAATATACAAATTATATGCTTTAATAGTAAATATTATAATTAAATAATAAATTTTATTTGAATAAATTGAATACTTTTTTAACTGTTAGTTATTTTCAGTGTTATTAATGTAAAATATATACTTTAATAAATATTATTTTAAAAATATATTTATTTAAATAAATAAAATTCATAATTTATTAATAATCACTATTATCATGTTATTATATTAATGTAAAAAATCGTATCCTTTAAATAAATCTTAAAGACAAATAATAATTAAAATACTGTATTTTATTTTCATAAATAAAATAAATATTCATTTTATTTAATTCAGCCACATTCTTGGAGATGGATTCCAGCTTTAAATGGGGGCTCAAACCCTCCTGGTTTTAATAGTTAAGGTTCAGATTTGTTAAGAAATATAATATTATAAATGCATGAATACAGAACTTCTCCTCACTATTTGTTTGCAAGGCTGGTGACATTCTTGTGAACGTGTCATGTATGATTTTTCCATATCAATTTTTCTTTCTGAAATGAAAGTTGAGTGTTAAGTTCACGGCTCAGAGGTGTTTTTGCTCCTGAAGTGGGGTCAGATGAAGGTGTTATCTTTATCCATCATGCCTCTTGATCGGCCCTCACCTCCAGTCACATCTCTGCCTGTAGTCTGTGCTATTTATAGTCATGAACGATGCAGACATTAAAAACATAAACCTGCATTGAAAAGACTCTTGAGACTCTCAGTCCTTGAGAATATAAACTGTAAACTGTAGGTCTCATCAACTTGCTCTGCTCAGACTTTGAACTACAAATGAAGCATTGAAATTCCACTTTGGGGAAGCTACTATGATTTGTGCGATCGTTCTATGCAGTAGTTTTATAAATAGCATTGCCTGCTCACTATTTTTAAGTCCCAGTGGTGCTTTTCGCTCTAAACTGGTGCATGCTGTCACTTCACATTGCAGATCACTGCATTCATACTGCATCCCTCCTGTTCTCTATGCAGTCTAAGACTTTTCTCTGTGTTTTATCACAGGTTGAATTAAGGCTGGACAGTGGTGATGTCACTGCAAAGTAAGTTTAATCTTTTAAGAATTGCTAAGTTCCACGTTTTCAAATTTTCTTTTCATATAAATATATTTTCTTGAACTGACCTTTTTGGTTATACCTGACATACTATGCAGATGTAAAGTGGCATGTAGATACAATAGAATCCAAATGTCTGAGACCACCTGTTAAAATGCTCTGCTTTGGAATTTAATGTGAATTCATATTAATACAAATTAATAAATGATATTAACAGCATAAAAAATTAAGTGAATAAAATTAGTATAAATCTCAATGTCACAGTATTTGATTCATTTTAATAAGAGCAACACATGAGCTGCATGTAAAAACATTGATTTCACAAGATCAGTCCCACTAATTTGCTTAGTAGTGACTCAAAAATAGTAAATAATTTAAGTATTTACTTAATAATATAATATAAACATCGATGTTTTATAGTTTGTTTAATGTTGTAATTTAATTTAATGTGTGTGTACATACACACACATTAAATTAAATTAAAACAATTTGATTAAACAAATAAGTGAATGAATAATATTATTATTAATAATAATAATAATAATAATAATAATAATAATGTTATTATTGTTATTACTATTATTATTTTAACAGTTCATGTAGCCTTTAATTGTATAATATTTTGATAATATATTTGATAATTCTATAAAAATGTCAAGTATTTATATTACAATTATACAGTATATTGATAATATATTTCATAATTATAACAAAATTACAAGCATTATATGTCATTTATTATATATATTTTACCAGTAAATATAATGTAATCTTTAACCTCTTAACTGTCACCCGTTCCCTCAGAGGGATGCCTAAGTTCACTTCACTATATAACAAATAAATCCTATTATAAAACAGATAGTTCCGGTCCTTGATTCTGATTGGTTGAGCCACGTTCGAAGCCGTTGTAAATTACACCACAAACCTACACCTTTGTTTACTTTGTGTGTTACTTGGCAACCACTTTGTTCCAACCATAGGTTCCAACCACAACTGTTCCTGTGAAAACCATTTTAAAATCAGACATTGATTAACCAAAATCATATTACAAAATGTATTCGTTCATGAATTATAATAATTTACGTTTAGATGCACTTTCACATCTATGTTCAAAAATGGGGGTGACAGTTAAAAGGTTAATTGAATAATATATTGCTGAAAAAAGTCAGAATTAGTGGTGTTATACATAATATATATTATTACTATATTAACAATATAAAGCATATTAATATTATGTATAATATATTTATAATATATATTATGTATAACACCAGTAATTCTGACTTGTAAGCAATATATTATACATACACACAGTATATATACACTCAATGCTGATATCAATAATATAGAATTTAATATATTTCATATATGTATGTGTGTGTGTATACTGTGTGTGTGTGTGTGTATATATATATATATATATATATATATATATATATATATATATGAAAAAATAAGATATATAATTAAATTGAATATATATATAATTTTAATTAGCAAATTATTTTCTGGGAAAACACATCTGCAAACTCTATTTAAAATGAAGCTCTAAGCCTTTGTCAAATATTTACTAATATTCATGCTCATCTCCTGCAGTGAGTGAGGCAGAGGGGGCTGTGAAGGTGGAGGAGTGGCAGAAGACATTTTACGCCTTAGACTCAGGCATTCAGTCAGGAGCCACCACCATTCGAGATGAGGACGAGTCTGAGTGCAATAAGAAGTACAGCGGCAGTGCCAGCGCTGGTGAGAGCGCCACAGGTAACGTTCTCTCCAAAGGTCTCCATTCGCCTCTCCGGAACATTTTGATGAATTATACGACCCGAGGGCCTCCGAAATTTCACATTAGAATCAGTGGCATTGAACCCTTCCGCGAGGGCTGTGGCTTTCACTGGACTTGTGCAACATTCGGAATGTGTTCTTTTGTTTATTTTAGGATTCTGCTTTCTTAGACATAAAAAGTGCACAGTCAATGTGAGGATATGCATTAAAGGGATAGTTCACCAAAAAATTAAAATTTGCTGTTAATTTGCTCACCCTCAGGCCTTCCAAGATGTAGGTGACTTTCTGTCTGCTGTAGAACAGTAAAAATTTTTAATTGAAAATGTGGTCCTTGGTGATTCGTAAAATTCAAGTTAGCAGCTATTGGCACTTTAAGAGTCAAAAAAGCAAATGAAGGCAACACAAAATTAATACCTGTGGCTCGTGATGATACAGGTGCATCTAAAAAAATTAGAATATCGTGAAAAAGTTAATTTTTTTTTTGGTAACTTATTTCAAAAGTGAAACTTTCATATATTCTAGATTCATTACAGGTAAAGTAAAACATTTCAAAAGTTTTTTTGTTTTAATTTTGAGGATTAGAGCTTACAGCTCATGAAAGTCAAAAATCCAGTATCTCAAAAATTAGAATATTTACATTTGAGTTTTATTAAATTACCATCCCTACAGTATAAATTCCGGGTAACTCTTGTTCTTTGAAACCACAATAAATGGGAAGACTGCTGACTTGGCAATGGTCCAGAAGACAATCATTGACACCCTCCACAAAGAGGGAAAGTCACAGAAGGTCATTACTGAAAGGGGTGGCTGTTCACAGAGTGCTGTATCAAAGCATATTAAATGCAAAGTTGACTGGAAGGAAGAAATTGGGTAGGACAATCCCTGTTGCACAAGCAACAGGGATGACCACAAGCTTGAGAATACTGTCAAGAAAAGCCGATTCAAACACTTGGGAGAGCTTCACAAGGAGTGGACTGAAGCTGGAGTCAGTGCATCGAGAGTCACCACGCTCAGACGTCTTCAGGAAAAGGGCTACCAAGCCACTTCTGAAACAGAAATGTCAGAAGCATCTTACCTGGGCTAAGGAGAAAAAGAACTGGACTGTTGCTCAGTGGTCCAAAGTCCTCTTTTCAGATAAAAGTAAATTTTGCATTTCATTTGGAAATCAAGGCTTTGAGTCTGGAGGAAGACTGGAGAGGCACAGAATCCAAGCTGCTTGAAGTCCAGTGTGAAGTTTCCGAAGTCAGTGATGATTTGGGGTGCCGTGACATCTGCTGGTGTTGGTCCATTGTTTTATCAAGTCCAAAGTCAAAACAGCCGTTTACCAGGAGATTTTGGAGCACTTTATGCTTCCATCTGCTGACAAGCTTTATGGAGATGCTGATTTCCTTTTCTAGCAGGACCTGCTCACAGTGCCAAAGCCACTTCCAAGTGGTTTGCTGACCATGATATTACTGTGCTTGATTGGCCAGCCAACATGCCTGACCTGAACCCCATATGGAATCTATGGGATATTTTCAAGAGAAAGATGAGAAACAGTCGATCCATCAATACAGACAAGCTGAAGGCTCAATAGTGCCTCAGCAGTGCCACAGGCTGATCGCTTCCATGCCACACCTCACTGATGCTGGAGTTTGTGCTAAAGAAGCCTCGACCAAGTATTGATTGCATAAATGAACATACTTTAAAGAACTTGAACTTTTCTGTTTTGCAAATCCTTTTTTTATTGATCTTAGGAAATATTCTAATATTTTGAAAGACTGGATTTTTGACTTTCATGAGCTGTAAGCTCTAATCATCAAAATTAAAACAAAAAACTTTTGAAATGTTTTACTTTACATGTAATGAATCTACAATATATAAAAGTTTCTAATTCAAAGTTTCACTTTTTGAAATGTTAGAAAAAAATATTTTTTGTACTTTTTCACGACATTCTAATTTTTTGAGATGTACCTGTATATTGAGGTCTTATGAAGCTAAATGTTCAGTCTGTGGAGAAACTGAACATTATTTTCAACATTCTGGAGTGATGTCCAGTTCGCAAACAAATCATTCTTTTGAATCGGTTCTTTTTGGTTAACTAGTTGAACCAGTTCACTAAGTCGGACTGAAGCGTGTGAAACAGTTCGCGGCTCAAGCAGCACAGATCTACAAGTTACTCAATAAAAACACACTTTCAGATGCCTGACAGTCACTCCATCTCGAAATGAGCCAAAATACCAGTGTACATGATCCTATGATGCTGGTTTTTGCACTCCAGTTCCTCCAACAGTCACTGAACTGAAGAAACAGTTCCGGTTTGTTCACTTTATGTGCTTTAGACATGTAAAACATCCACATTTCATATCATTATTGGTTGCTTTAATAATATAATTGTGTATATGTGATGTCATTGCGTGATTGCATAAACAAACTTGTGAATTGAACAAGTTCATAGAAATAAACTATCCGAATGAACCAGTTTGTGATAAAGAATTTCCCCATTTGCTCTGGATTACAGGTAATAATGTTATGAAATGTGAATAATGTTCAGTTTCTTTCACAGACTGATCATTTCGCTTCATAAGACCTCAATATATCGTCAGGAGCCACTGGTATTAATTTTGGGTTCCCTGATATACTTTTTTTTTAATTCTTAAAAACCAATAGCTGCTGAATTACATTAAATTAATAATCAAGGACCACGGTTACAGCTAAAAGTCTTCTTTACTGTTCAACTCCAGAAAAGAGTCACCTACATCTTTGATGGTCTGATGGTGAGTAAACTAACATCAAATTTTGATTTTTGGGCGAACTATCTCTTTAACCGCTGCACCACGGCTCAGAGAATCGTATTGCTTTATCTCTACAAGATGCATATTAAATGTACCTGTGGTTCTCATTATTCTTTGTTGTCATGGTGCATGTCGTCACTTCTAAATAGCTGGGGATTTTAAAATAGATTCTTCACCATGGCATCATATGTGCTTGCGTAGTTTGGAAGAAAGCTGCAAATTTATTGTCCGCCCAGAGCCAGTGACATTTAGAAACTCATCCAAACACTCAGTTCAGTAGGTTCACTTTTTATGGTTTGAACATTATTGCTATCACAACAGAACCTCCAAAGACCCCTTTCTGATGCTCGCGATGCTTCCAGCATGGATTGCACTTTATTCGGAGAGTCACAGGCGCACTCCCATTTTTCCCACCTCTGATTCTCTGTTGTCAATCTATTCTGTTATTAAATGTGCCCTGAACCACGTCTGTACTGCATCACTCTGCAAAATATAGTGTGATACAGCGTGAGTTATAAAATGATTGCATCCGAAATCTGATTGGAAAAGCCACATTTGAGCTCCTATAGATGGTAAAATAGCCTGTAAGTGCACACCTGTGACTGCACATTGATTCAATATTCATTCACCAAGTCTACATATCTGCAATATTAGGTACAGTCAGTTATAGTTAGAAGAAGTAATTAATATAATAATAATAATAATAATAATAATAATAATATATTCATCGGTCGAAGAAGTGATAAATGTAATATTTGTAATAAAAATAATAGCATTATTATTATTATTATTATTATTATTATTATTATTACATGAAGCTAAAGTGTGATACAGAAAGTTCCAAAAAGTGTAGCACTGGTGCAGAAACATCACATAATAATAATAATAATAATAATAATAATAATAATAATAATAATAATAATAAATAATTTGTTGGGAGAAAGGATTAATTTAATATTTTTAATACAATTATTATTATTATTATTATTATTATGTGAAGCTGGAGCAAATTTCTGAGCCACACTGTTACACTTTTTGAAACCTTTTTGTCATAAAAATAGCACACTTCACATTTAATATACTTTACAAATATTTTTAATGTTTGTTTGTAAAGTTAATTAATTATTACAAATTTTGTTACAAATTCTGTTTACAGTTTTATTCTACCTTTTCATATAATCAGTAAGATACTTACAGTGATTTTTTTTTTAATAAAAACACCTCATGTCACGTTGCCATTATTTATATAGCACTTTATACAGTAGAGATTGCTTCAAAGCAGCTTCACAGTTCTAAATAGGAAAGTAAAAGAGTCAGTGATGCAGACTTCATTATAAAGATTCGTTTCATTGAACAGTTTGAGTTTGCCCCAGCTATAAAGCAGCTCTGCGGTACTTATGCCATTCACTTCAGTTCAGTTCAGGTTGTTTCTCAGTAGTATCAGTGCTGTCGAATCAATGATATTACAGAGTAATAAGTGTTAAAATGATTGTAATGCATCACCTTGAGGGGCTTGTTGGTTTAATTAGCCTCTTTCTTCATCTGTTCTCAGATATCGAGGCTCAGTACAGTCTAACTCGAGCTCAGCGAGTACGTGCGGCCATGTTCCCCGAGACACTGGTGGAGGGAGAGACGGTGCTCACCGCGCAGAGCAATCCAGACCAGCCCACCAATGTGCAGAGACTGGCCGAGCCCTCGCAACTCCTCAAAACAGCCATCGTCCACCTCATCAACTATCAGGATGACGCTGAGCTGGCCACTCGCGCCGTACCAGAGCTCACCAAACTGCTGGCCGACGAGGACCAGGTACCATGATAAATGGGGAAATGAAAATATATGTACAATTATCACATTAAGCCTTTTCATTAAAAACAAAGACCTAAGACTAGGAACTGTGATACAACCCGAATGTTGGGACGTTTTTTTTTTAATTTGAATAAAATGAAAACTAAAAGACTTTCAAATCACATGAGCCAATATTTTATTCACAACAGAATATAGATAACATAACAAATGAGAAATTTTACAATTTTATGCACAAAATGAACATTTCAAATTTGATGTCTGCTACAGATCTCAAAATAGTTGGGACGGGGGCATGTTTACCATGGTGTAGCATCTCCTCTTTTTTTCAACACAGTTTGAAGACGTCTGGGCATCGAGGTTACGAGTTTCTGGAGTTTTGGTGTTGGAATTTGGTCCCATTCTTGCCTGATATGTTCTCTATAGGTGAAAGATCTGGACTGCAGGCAGGCCAATTCAGCACCAGGACTCTTCTACTGCGAAGCCATGCTGTTGTAAATAGCTGCAGTATGTGGTTTTGCATTGTCCTGCTGAAATACACATCGTCTGGAGGGGAGCATATGTTGCTCTAAAACCTTTATATACCTTTCAGCATTCATAGTGCCTTCCAAAACATGCAAGCTGCCCATACCATATGCATTTATGCACCCCCATACCATCAGAGATACTGGCTTTTGAACTGAACGCTGATGACACACTGGAAGGTCTCCCTCCTCTTTAGCCCGGAGGACACGGCGTCCGTGATTTCCATCAAGAATGTCAAATTTGGACTCGTCTGACCATAGAACACTTTTCCACTTTGAAACAGTCCATTTTAAATGAGCCTTGGCCCAAAGGACACGACGGCGCTTCTAGACCATGTTCACATATGGCTTCCTTTTTGCATGATAGCGCTTTAGTTGGCATCTGCAGATGGCACGGTGGATTGTGTTTACCGACAGTGGTTTCTGGAAGTATTCCTGGGCCCATTTAGTAATGTCAATGACAGAATCATGCTGATGAGTGATGCAGTGTCGTCTGAGGGCCCGAAGACCACGGGCATCCAACAAAGGTCTTCGACCTTGTCCCTTACGCACAGAGATTTCTCCAGGTTCTCTGAATCTTTTGATGATGTTATGCTCTGTAGATGATGAGATTTGCAAAGCCTTTGCAATTTGACTTTGAGGAACGTTGTTTTTAAAGTATTCCACAATCTTTTTACGCTCTCTTTCACAGATTGGAGAGCCTCTGCCCATCTTTACTTCTGAGAGACCCTGCCCCTCTAAGACATCCCTTTTTATAGCTAATCATGTTACAGACCTGATGTCAATTAACTTAATTAGTTGCTAGATGTTCTCCCAGCTGAATCTTTTCAAAATGTCTTGCTTTTTCAGCCCTTTGTTGCCCCATGCCAACTTTTTTGAGACCTGTAGCAGGCATCAAATTTGAAATGAGCTCATTTAGTGGATAAAAGTGTAAAATTTCTCAGTTTAAACATTTGTTATGTTCTCTATGCCCTATTGTGAATAAAATATTGGCTCATGTGATTTGAAAGTCTTTTAGTTTTTATTTTATTAAAATTTAAAAAACCTCCCAACATTTCCGGAATTCGGGTTGTAAAACAGCTGAGCTGATATCTTAAATGATCTGGAGTAAAAGTACAAGTTTTGACTTGCTAGCTGTCATTTTCAAAGAATAAGATGTGTTAATATGAATCTTTCCATTACTCTTTTCGTTTTGCAAGATGGGAAATAATCTCACAGGATGAACTAGAAATGTAGAAGGAGAAAGAAGGAATAAAGTGAAACAAAGGACTGAAATGTGCTATGATATGATGTGAAAAACAACTTTAGGATATGATCTATTTTCCAAGTTAAATTACTGGCTGCCAAGAGCATGCAACCATTGAAAGTCTAAAAACATAAGAAACCATATTTTTCCATTTTTCTATTCATGCCATGTGAATAATTTAGCATATTTTTGCATGTTTTTGCATATTAACACTTTACAGTTTCTTATTTCGAGAACACATTTTCCCATTTTATATACATTGAGCAATTTTAATACTGTGATGAGTCACCAGTTGTGAAATATAGTTCCTTAAAGAAATAGTTCACCCAAAAATGATTATTTACTGAACAATTACTCTCCCTCAAGTCATCCAAGATGTAGATGAGTTTGTTTCATGGAGAGATTTGGAGAAATGTAGCATTACTCACTTACTCACCAATGGATCCTCTGCAGTGAATGGGTGCCGTCAGAATGAGAGTCCAAACAGCTGATAAAAACATCACAATAATCCACAAGTAATCCACACCACTCAAGTCCATCAATTAATGTCTTGTGAAGCGAATGTATGTAAGAAACAAATCCATCGTTATGACATTTTTAACTTCCAACTGTTGCTTCCATATCTGTCCATAATATTGCTTTCTCGACTCAAATTCCGATGGCACCCATTCACTGCAGAGGATCCATTGCTGAGCAAGTGATGTATTGCTAAATTTTTCCAAATCTGTTCCCAAAAAGAACTCATTTAGATAATAGATGGCCTGAAGGTAAGTACATTTTTATCAAATTTAAAATTTTCCTTTTAAATAAACTGCGTATGATTAGATGGATACATCCAAATACCAGACTTGCTGCACATAAAAGTTTTTTTGACATGCAAGGATTTCTTTTCCCATTGCAGGTGGTGGTAAACAAGGCAGCACTGATTGTGAACCAGCTTACGCGGAAGGAGGCGTCTCGCCGTGTGCTCATGCAGTCTCCTCAGATGGTGTCGGCTGTGGTGAGGGCCATGCAGAACACCGGAGACCTGGAAACAGCGCGCTGCGCTGCCAGCATCCTGCACAGCCTCTCCCACCAGCGCGAGGGCCTGCTAGCCATCTTCAAATCGGGCGGCATCCCCGCACTGGTGCGCATGCTCAGGTCAGTGTATGCCTGAGGAGTTTGCACTGTTTACTTCTGTAATTTGACATATTTCCGTGCCAGCCAGAATATAAGAAAAAAATGTGTGGACTTGATCGGCATGTGGGTGTTACATACCAAAATGTCTCTCATAAGCTGTCATGGTTATTATCATTAACTAAAACTAAAACTATGAAATAAAACATTACAAATTACTTTAAAAAAAAAAATAACATATATATATATATATATATATATATATATATATATATATATATAAAAATAAAGAACCAATGTTAACTGAAATATAACAAAAATCTTAAATTTATTTTATTTCAGCCATTTGGGAAGGCATCATTTTATTTTAGTTTATCTGAAGAACTAAAAACTAAAACTGAAATAAAAATGAATAAAAACTACATAGACATATATTTAAAAAAATTACTGAAACTATAACTAAATTTAAAAAAAAAAAAGGAAAAAATAAAATGACATACACATAGTAGCAAATACCAAATGTTTTTTTTTTTTTTTTATTTCTCTTTGTAAATATTTATATGTACTTGTTTCATGTGTATTATTTTAGGTTTTATTGACTGTATAATATATAATGTAATGACATAATAATATAATTTATTTTATTGTATATATAAAATCAATATTAAATATATAGTAAATGTAATTAATATAACAAATATATTAAATCAATTATATATATTTATTTATTTATTTAAAATTTAAATTAATTTGACTAAAATTAATAAAATTAAATAAATACATAAAATAAAAAATAGAAAATAGAAATAAAATAGAAATGTTACAAAAATAAAAAAGATATATATGCAATGCAATTATACTAGATACACAACTATATAATTTGTATATTGTTCCATATTGGTAAATGATTGAATAATTAAATATTCTAATAAGTAAACAGTAATCGTAAAACGTGAAATTGACTATTTCAACTAGATTTTTGCATTAAATATCTACTTCATAAAAATCACTGTTTGCTCCAAATTATGTTTTTATGTAAAATGATAAATATTAAAGCCATCTCAGAGAATTTAATATCAATGGCTAATAAATATCACATTTTTATCTCTGAAAATGCAGATATCCAGTTTTGACTTATGTATCTGTGATATTAGATAAATGATGAATGACAGATGCTTTGCCGGTCTAATGCGTTCATGTTTTAATTAGTCCCTTGACTGTACATGGACAGACAAACGGTTTCGGTTGAATAGTGGCAAACGTTTGATGGACGCTTGCAGTTCCTACGAGAGCCCTTAGACGGACCAAGATCATCACCAAACCAGCACTAACCAGCCTGGACCGGCATTGAAATTCACGCTGGTTTTAAGATGGTCAGCAGGGAAGCTGTAATCCTTCCGTTTCTGGTCTGGTCAACCTGCTGTTTTCTTTCCCCGTTGTATTAAGCTTGGTGAGCGTGTTTAGCTCTTCTCTGGTTGTGGTGCACATTAATTTGCACTGACTTCATCTCCTAACCTCTGGTGCATTTTGATGAACGCTGTGACTAAGCAATGCTAAAGCAGGACAGTGTGTCCATTTTCTATATATTAAAGCCTCCACTGCACTGCAATGAGGGCTATAGCAGAGCTGTATTTTAGAGATATATTTGGACTCTGATGGGAAATTTGCTCTGTCAGAAAGCCCATTTGCAGCAGATGTTGAGATAATAGAGTAGAGCAGGATCTTTATGACCATGCATCCAGGGCCGCTGCAACTTTGACACGGTATCACCATATTAAGTTACAGGGACAGTCTACTTGCTGCAGTCTGTAGTAACCCTCAAGGATGATATCTTAAAGATTGCTGCTTTGATAGCAGTTTAGATGTTGTGATTTTTCTGGTGTGAAAACACTCTTTTATGTTCTAGTTTAATATGCACAGACAACTGGAAGCAAGCCATTTGTAGGTTGGTTTTTCTGTAGCTCTGTGAAAACATTGCTGTTTGTTTGTGCCTCCTGATCACTGATGGCAGGACTGTGTGTTTTTCTGCTAGTTCTCTAATCGAGAACAGTCTAATTTGCGCTGTAACTGTAAAAGTAATGGTATGAAATCAAAAGCAAAAATTAAATTGTTATTGAAAATTATTATATTCTAATATCTATAATAAGAATATATAATTGTATATAACAATATCTAACAATATAATCATTATTTATTTGAATAATAAATAGTATTTTATTTTATATAACATTTAATCATTAATAATAATCATAATTGTATTAATAACAATGTTCATCTCATGAAAATTATTATTTTGTGTTTTATTATATAGTCTATAATAATATATTTAATAACAATGTTTAATTTGATATTTTATTTTAAATAATAAACCATTTTTATTTATTTATAATAGTTAATAAATAATAATAATAATCAGCATAATTGTATTGATAATAGTTCATCTCTACTTCCCCGCAATGCGAAAACTGAGACATTTCTATTTAATTCTATTCTATTCTATTCTCTGTAATATAATAATTTTGATATTCTATTTATTTTAATAAAAATATTTATTAAAAATGAAAAATAAGAATTATACATGTATTATGTATTATTAATTATGTATAGACTATTATTAATCATTTTCATCTTTTGTTCCTTCCATGTTTTCAAGAATTGTATTTGTGTTGTATCTTTCAACTGTTTTTCACCTTTCACCTTTTTAGCAAACAATACATAATTAACGTTTTTAACCATTTTTAGCAAATGATACATAGTTAACTTAGTAGACAATAAATATTTTTCAGATAATATTTTAATAACTTGTTTTTCAGCAACATATGATATGAAAGCTAATGAAAGCTTATATTTTAGGAAATGTGTCTCTCACACAGGGATCATCATATATGGTGATTCTGTGTGTTAAAATCTGTATGATTTAGAAAATGTTATAAATGCTCTATTCTTTCTTCAGTTCCCCTATGGAGTCAGTGCTGTTCTATGCCATTACCACGTTACACAACCTGTTACTGCACCAGGAGGGAGCCAAGATGGCGGTGCGTCTGGCCGATGGACTGCAACGGATGGTCCCTCTTCTGAAAAAGACCAACCCCAAGTTCCTGGCCATCACCACAGACTGCCTGCAGCTGCTGTCTTACGGCAATCAGGAGAGCAAGGTGTCATAGCATCACTAGCCTTGGAGACTTACAGAGTGCTTGCATAGAGTATATTTTAGCCTTAACCTGTGTGGTTTTTCTCTTTTCACAGTTGATCATCCTGGCAAATGGTGGGCCAGAAAGTTTGGTGTTCATTATGAGAAGCTACAACTATGAGAAGCTCCTGTGGACCACCAGCAGAGTCCTGAAGGTGCTTTCTGTCTGTCCAAGCAACAAGCCGGCTATTGTTGACGCTGGTGAGTGAATGTGTGCGTTACATTCTTCTTTTAACTGTTTTTTTCCCTTTGTTTCACGTTTATGAATTTTTTCATTCTTAGACCCTAGAGGAATATTCTTATTTCTTTTCTGTCATTCCCAAGTACTGTTCTCTTGGGCGTTTTTGTATAATTTCTCTTTAATATCACAATCTCTTTCTCAGTTTGTCTGGGTTCCTTGTCTGAGGATGTTGGGGGCTTTTAGCATATTTTTGAATTTGCGTGACTTTTACAGTCATTCATGATTATTACATTATTAAGTATTTCTGAGATTGCTACGAATGATTTCCATTTGTTTATCATGTAACAATTCTATAAAAAATAAATAAATAAAAAAAAAAGATTTGTACCATTATACACTTCGGGGTTGGTAAGATGTTTTTGAAAGAAGTCTCTTAAGGTCACCAAGGCTGTATTTATTTTGAGCAAAAAATGCATTAAGAACAGTATTATTCTGAAATATTTTTACAATTTAAACTGTTTTGAATATATTTTTAAATGTAATTCATTCCTGTGACACAAAGCTGAATTTTCACTCCAGTCTTCAGTGTCACATGATCCTGATTCAGAAATCATTCTAATATGATCTTTTGTAACATTATAAATGTCTTTAATGCCACTTTGATCTTGCTGGATAAAAGCATTATTTAAAAAAAAACAAACAAACAAAAAAAAACTAACCCCATAGTTTTGAAAAACCTTGAGATTTGAATGCAAATCAATGGATGATTCAGCTTTCTGATCTTCTTTGCACAGCATGGCCAGAAATCACAAGAAAATCGCTGTAACTTTTCTTTTTATTACTGTTCCATGACTAATGTTTTCAGGTTTTTATGACAGTGGAGAGTGCCAACTTTTTTGGAGGAGAGATGGGAAATGGGAATAGGACACATTACAAGCCAAACTTAAATCTGAATCATGAACACCATGACTGTACATATCAGCAGCATGTGTGTTAAACTGCTATATTAGAGTCCCAACAATACATGATTTAGCCATTGAACTCAACTCAAGTAGATTTTCCATTAAAACTAATATTACGGGTGCAGTTTATGTAAAAGCCCACCTTTATCAAACCCGCCTGTCAGGACCGCTTCACGGCAGTCATGCCGTCGCTGTATGATGTTACTTTATTAACGCTGACCTTTCAGCGAATTAATACTTGGATATACAACGACAAAGGTTGCGAGACTAAAATATCTCGCTCTATCGTGCCTGCCAGAGCTGATCTCATGAAAGTCTTCACAGTTATGGCATCTTCCCATATGAAACTTCGACACTCTTCTTGAGAAAGCGCTGAGGATCAGGTAGTTACAACACTGGATGAGAGGCAGTTTTCAAGGATGTCTCCTAATCTCCTTCCCTCTTTTTATCTTCCTAAGCCATGTGGCTTTTAGTTTATCTCCACAGACTCCAAAAGACATTTCTCTCCCTTTGGCAGACAATAGCTAATCCATGGAGAAATACAGCCTTCTTTTTAGAGCAGGTTGTGTAGCTGGATAGTTTTGTCCTTTCTTCTTTTTTTTTTGTGGCTAAGTCCGATAAATATGGACTCTAAACCTTTTTCTCTCCATTTGGCAGGAGGTATGCAGGCTCTCGGCCAACATCTCACAGGTTCGAGTCAGCGTCTGACACAGAACTGCCTGTGGACCCTGAGGAATCTCTCAGACGCTGCAACCAAGCAGGTAAAACGAGCTGTTTCAGTCTGTAGACCGTCTGTTTGTTACAATGCTGCACTGTACTTAAAGTGACAGTTCACCCAAAAAATAAAATGTTTGTTTATTCACCCTCAGGCCATCCAAGATATAGGTGACTTTTTTCCTTCAGCAGAACAGTAAAGCAGATTTGGTTACACTTTATTTTAAGGTGTCCTTGTTACAGTTTAATTATACATTTAAGTACTGCGCAATATTAATTAACCACATGTACTTACTATATGGTTAGAGTTAGGATTAGGGTTTGGTTTAGGGTTACTTGCATGTAATTATGCATAATTTATTGTTGTTATAATAGTAAGTGCATGTAACATGTAACAAGGACACCTTAAAATAAAGTGTTACCGCATATTTTTAGCTGAAACCGTGGTCCTTGGTGATTCATAAAATGCAAGTGGTTGGTTTTTGAAAATAAAAAAAAGCATGTCAAGGAACTCAAAATTAATACCCATGGCTCCTGATGATATATTGAGGTCTTATGAAGCGAAATGATCGCTCTGTGCAAGAAACTAAACATTATTTACAACTTAATAACCTGTAATCCAGAGCCTCAGGCAAACAGTCCAGAGTGATGTTAGGTCTGCGAAAGAATCATTCTGTTGAACAGGTTCTTATTAATGAACCGGCTGAACCAGTTCACCAAATCGGACTGAACCATCTAAAACAGTTCGGGGCTCGAGCAGCACAAATCTACAAGTTACTCAATCAAAACTCAATTTCGGACGCCTTACAGTCACTCCAACTCGAAATTAATCAAAATACTGTCATACATGATCCTATGATGCTGATTTTTGCCGACTCATTCAGCGCTCCAGCTCCTCCAACAGTCAGTGAACTGAGGAAACAGATCAGACTCGGACCGAAGACCAATGAGCCGCTGATATGTGCATGTGTGAATCCAGCACTTGAATAAAGGGCCAAAATGAAAGTTTTTATGGTTTCCCTTTGTCTGTGTAAAATGTTGGGCTGTTGAAGACTAGTTTATTCACTTTATGTGCTTTAGACATGAAAAGCATCCTTGTTTCATATCATTATTGGATGCTTTAATAATATAATTCTGTATACATTACATCATTGTATGATTACAAAAACAAACTGGAGAATCAGTTATTTGAACCAGAAACTGTCTGAAAGAACCAGTTTGTGGAAAAGAATCAAATTTCCCCATTTGCCTGAGGCTCTGGATTGCAGGTAATAATGTTGTAAATAATGTTCAGTTTCTTCACAGACTGATCGTTTTGCTTCATAAGACCTCAATATATCATCAGGAGCCACGGGTATTACTTTTGTGTTCCTTGATATGCTTTTATTTATTCTTAAAAACCAGCAGCCGCTGACTTGCATTTTATGAATCACCAAGGACCACGGTTTAAGCTAAAAATGCTTTTCTCTACTATTCTTCTAAAGAAAAAAAGTCACCTACAACTTGGATGGCCTGAGAAATAGTTCAACAAAAAATGAAAATTCTGTCATTAACTACTCACCCTCTTGTCGTTCCAAACCCGTAAGACCTTCATTCATTTTTGCAACACAAATTAAGATATTTGATGAAATCCGAGAGCTTGCTGACCCTGCATAGACAGCAATGCAACTGACACGTTCAAGACCCAAAAAGTTAGTAAGAACATTGTTAAAATGGCCCATGTGACATCGGTGGTTCAACCTTAATTTTATGAAGCTACGAGAATACTTTTTGTGTGCAACGAAAATAAAAATAACTCTATTCAACAATTCTTCTCTTCCGTGTCATTCTTCGACGTGCGTTCACAAGAGTACCACAATGCATGTGTGTGATTCTGCTCACGCAGGAGTCGGTGCTCTGACCCTTGTGAACGCGCGACGAAGATGAACGAAGGTCTTACAGGTTTGGAAGGACACGAGGGTGAATAATTAATGACAGAATTTTCATTTTTGGGTGAACTAACCTAGCATCCACCCAGAAAAGCCTAGCAAACAACCAGAAAACACCCAGAACATTCCATTAACTGCCTAGCAACTGCCCAGAGCATCCTAGCAACCACCCAAAACTTGTTGAAAGAAAAACTGTTTTTGTGGTTTTTTTTAAGCATAATTACCCAAATTATCCTCAAGAGAAAATTAGTCAATCATGATTCGATACTGAATGTGAACGTGAAATGGCTTTATAAAGCAGATAATTTGAATATTTGCTTACAAATGAAATAACAATAGCATTTTCAATATTGCATTCAGTTATTAAATGTGCAGAGTGCAGTCAGAGCTTGAAAGCCACCGAACAGCTTTCATGTTAGACTGACAGTTTTTCCTCTGTACTTTCTAATGCTTTTATAGTTCAGGCGACTTGTGGTTTTCATAATTGTTCCTCACCTCCACACAATTTGTCCCTCATCACTGCTTCTCAGAATTCAGTGGCCCAGAAAATGCACAATTAATGATAAACAGGTTATCATTTTCGCCCTTATTATTAAATTCAAGGAACAAAAACAACTATTAGCGGCCGTGTCTCCTTCTGCTCCCACCGAAAGTGTGTAGAATTTAAATGTGTGTTGAGCGTCTGCCTGTCTCTAATCCTTCACAAACTCACATTCTATCTTATCTTGTTCTTTCACTGCCTTTCCTCTTTCATTTGTTTCTTATCTCAGTCTCCTCCTCTTCTATCATCGCTTTCATTTGTGATAATTAGCGGTTATGACTGTCTGATTCTTAAAATATTGTGTTTTTATGTAAATCTTTTGCACTGTCACCGATCATTTATGATGTATGAAAAAGGTGAATGATAAAAGAATATTCTGGGTTCAGTACAAGTTTAACTCAGTTGACAATTTTTGTGGCTTGATATTGATAACCTCAAAAATGATTCCACTTGTCCCTCTTTTTCTTTAAAAAAGGCAAAAATCTGGATCACGGCGAGGCTCTTGCAATGGATATGAATGAAGCTAGTTTGTAAACATTGAAACATTCAGTATTTTAATGGTATAGCCACAAGATGTACTGTAAACAAAATGCATGTTAACAGAGAAAGAAATTAATACTTTTATTCAGCAATGATGCATTAAATTGATCAAAAGTAAAAGTAAAGATACTGTATGTATAATGTTTTCAAATTATTTATTTTTCAAACTAAATGCTGTTCTTTTGAATTTTCTGTTTATCGTAGAATCCTCAAGAAAATTACCATGGTTTTCACAAAAATATCAAATCAGCATGATTTCTGAAGGATCATGTGACACTGAAGTCTGGAGTAATAATGCTGAAAATTCAGCTTTGATCACAGGAATAAATTACATCTTAAATTATATTCAAATATAAAACTGTTATTTTAAATTATAATAATATTTTGCAGTATAAATAGAAAAAATGTTACTTAATAAATATTAACTGAAATAACATAAAATATAAGAAACTCAAACTTTGTTTTCAGCTAGTTGCCAAAGCAACATTTCACATTTTCATTTAGTTTATCTTGATATGCTAAAATAACTAAAACTAAAATTGAAATAAAAAATAATAAAAACTATGTGGAAAATAAATAAGTAAATAAAAATTAATAAACTGATAAAAAACTAACAACTAATAAAAAAATCACAAAAACAGAACAAAAATGAACTACTATGAAAATGGAAAATACCAAAAAATACAAAACTTTATATATATATATATATATATATATATATATATATATATATATATATATATTTATATATTTATATATACATATACATACATACATACATATATATATATATATATATATATACATATATACATACAGTATATACTGTATAATACAAAAATATAAAAATACAATAATAAAAGCTAACTTAAATAATAATATATAACTAACTAATAAAAAATGTTTATCCTGTTTGATCTCCACACAGGAAGGTCTGGACGGTCTCCTGCAGATCTTAGTGAGTCAGCTGGGCTCAGATGACGTGAACATGCTGACCTGCGCTACTGGCATCCTGTCAAACCTCACCTGCAACAACGCGCGCAACAAAGCCCTGGTCACCCAGAGCGGCGGGGTGGAGGCGCTCATTCACGCCGTGCTGCGGGCCGGAGAAAAGGAGGACGTGGCCGAGCCGGCCGTCTGCGCCCTGCGTCACCTCACGAGCCGCCACCCCGATGCAGAGCTGGCCCAGAATGCAGTGCGTCTGCACTACGGCATCCCCGCCATCACCAAGCTCTTGGGCCAGCCGCACTATTGGCCTGTGGTAAAGGTCTGTATGTGTTATTTTCTCTGTGTGTGTGTGTGTGTCTGAAGAGCTGCCAATTTGAAAGTCCTCTCCTCCGTTTAAATTTAAAGGTCAGATTTGAATCGTCTGGGGGCGCTTCTTACGCGCCTTTGATGTGGAAGAACGCTGAGACTTGCCTCTCTCGTTAAGCTGATTTGCTGCCGGATCTTAGTCATTGAGCGGCACTCCTACGCTCCTCTGGGGCTTTGGCGTAATTTTGAGGACACTAGCTAGAACAATAAAAGAGCCCTCCAGCATCATATGCGAGGAGCCGCTGCCATACACAGACTGAGAGCTGTAAATCCCTGTATCAGGATGCCTGAAATAATTTTGTGTTATAGAATTAAAATGATGATGGCATGAAGGTCAGGAAGTGAGGACAAAGAAAGAAAGGACAGTCACACTGATAGTTTTTGGTAGTAAAAAGTCATCAGGAGTCAATGATTTTCAAGGAGAGTTTAGCATCAGAGACCATTGGTTATGCAATAAAGTTTAGTAGAACTTAACTTTATGCAAATATTATGGTTCTACCAATGGTGTGCTTTTGGGGAGGGACTCTCTGTATCAAGGCCAATGGTGACGGGGGGAGTGTTCAGGCAGTTTAAAAAAAAATGTGTGTGTGAAATGTTTCTTGAGCAGCAAATAAGCATATTAGAATGATTTCTGAAGGATCTTGTGACACAGGCCCGGTTCTAGGAGGGTATGATCGTTTTCTGTTTTGGAGGGATTATCGTTTTTAAATCATACACTATTGCGTTTTTAAATCATACCCTATTGCATCAAAATTTGTTAATAGGCCTATTTTACTATAGTTTGGGGTGATAATTTTATCAGTTGTTTATTATTCATGCAACAATGTATTACTGTTATAGTTTTTATTAATAACCATTGCTATTTAGCTGATAACTTTGTCTAGTGCTCTTATGAATGTTTATAACATGATTTGTGAACATTTAACTACTATAGGCTACTGAATGACATAGCATAGACTTCTTCATGGCACTAGTGTTTGCGTATTTCATTTAATTTCATTTCATTTCATTATGTAACCTTGTTCTACAGATCTTTGTAGTGTTAAATACTGTTTTTGATATTTTTGCTTTTCCCTAACAGAATGTCGTATCCTGTCAGCAATAACCTGTCCATACATAGGCTTTTTTGATTACTGTCAGTTTGAGTGCCGTCGATGCAGTGTTACCAGATAATGCTATTAAAAATAAAAAATAAATAAAAATAAACCGAAATTATTTAAAATCTTTTGCAAATAAGATAAGATAAAGATATCGCTGACCCCAACTTTCCTACTTTATTAACTTTCTAAAGTGTCAAATTAAGTGGAAAGGACAAGTCTAAAAACGCTTATAATAGCTCGATCTGGCAACACGGAGGCTGCGCCCGCGTCCTCACTCAGAACTCTCTCAAAGAGACTCATGTACTTTGTCAGCATCTCGCAACGATCGTTTTCATACCACGGACGCTAAAATTCTTGCAAATTGTCATAATACATGTCATGGATACATTCATATGAGGAGTTTAACAGCAAATTAGTCATGCAGACAACAAATTTTATTTTTGAACATGAGACATTTACCGAGGTCCGGACCACGGTGGCCTCATAGCTGGCTACGGGCCTGGTTGGTCAGACTTTATTCACTTCATGAATTATAGGTGTTTGGTTTAATTCAAAAGCAATTTTTGGCAAATTCATAATGATTCAATTTGACTAGTAATTAAATTGTATTAGTTTTAAATAAAATACATTTAAATAATATTTCAGTGCTTTCTCTAATGTCTTGCAAGAAAACTATTCAGGATTGTTTATTGCACCAAAAGTAATTTCAAAGGAACATTAAATGTATGTACAGCTGAAGTCACCATTACAGGATCTGCAAAATGTTAATGATTTTAAAATGATTATTTAATGTATTTGTTTTTAGTAGGCCTACAGCTATTTTAAAATAAGCTATTTTTATATAGGCTAATAGATTTCTACATATAGACCACAAGACTAAATAATAACTGAAATTACACAAAAAATTGAGCTCAAAAGATTACTTGCTTGATTCTTAATTCTTAAAACTGATTCTTAATACTGTGAGTTGTCATGATCAAAAACTGCAAACATTCACTGATGCTCAAGGCAACATATTAAATTTTTTCTTTAGAACAGAGGGCAGAACAAGACTGCACAGGACAAACATGGGACGTATCATAAAAACAAATCATAAAAACTGTCTGGATCATCAGGTAATGAAAATCAAGCGCAAGTAAACTTTTAAACTGCTTAATTTGTGTAAATGCATATATGGACTATGTAAACACCTGTTATGTGAAAAAGCTTATTCAGGGCAGTACTAAATAAAAAAAAACAACAACATGCAATTTAAAATATCTTTTTTTCTTTTCTTTTTTCCCTTCTTTTTTAGGCTATTAATATATTGCAGATTCTGTAAACTTATGACTTAAACATAAAAATATGCGGAGCGTGTCACGATTAAAGTGAAAATGAAACGAAAAGTGTCTATTGCAGCATTAAATTTAGATCTGCAAATAGTGCATCATATTTCTTTTTACGAGTTTTTACAGCATCACTGATTATAACTGGAGCTTTTTTTTAGAGTGCTTACACACGATAGACTGAAGTCAGTGATAATGTTCTTTGATAATGTAAATGTTCTTTGCTCGTTGTATTTGTTTGTTGTTTGAATACTGGACATGCGGAGTTATAATTATAAACTTAAAATGTGTTTTTATTAAACCTGTGATCAGGCTAAATACAAATTCAGACTTATTAAAATATTTTATGACATAGTATGGTACTTGTTATGATTTGCATAGTTAATAGATTACAGGCTACAGTGGTTTGAGCGCGCTTGACTAGAGCGCAATTAAAGAGCTGTTGTGTTTATGTGATTGTCAGTGGCCGTATTGAGAAGCGAGAAAGCTTTGGAAAACATCTCATAAAAAGGACGAGGACGTGAATGTTTTTTATAAGTCGGAATCTAAAATTACGGTAATATAGCTTGAACATTTCACATGAAATTCTGTCAGTGTGGGGGAGCTGTAGAATAAAAAATAGGCTACAACTGCGCTATATCTCTGGTTATTTTAATATGTAACTAATTTAATGTTTAGATTTTTTTAAGTATCCAGTGGATGATCGAGGGGCACAAGAAGAATCTGGAGGGGCACAAGGAGAATCTGGGGGGGCATTGCCCCCCCTAGCCCCCCCTTAGACCCGGCCCTGTTGTGACACTGAAGACTGGAGTAATGATGCTGAAAATTCAGCTTTGCACCACAGGAATAAATTACATTTGAAAATATATTCAAATAGAAAACAGTTATTTTAATTTGTAATAATATTTCACAATATTACTGTTTATACCGTAGTTTTGATCAAATAAATGCAGCCTTGGTGAGCATAAGAGACATTTAAAAAACATTTAAAAATCTTACCAACCTCAAACTTTTGAACAGTAGTGTATTACATTCCAAACATTTGCCCTTAATATTTGTATAAAAAACATTTGAATATAAAAATTAAGCATTGCAGATGGTCAGTTTTCCTTTGCACTTCTAAAATAACTATCACATGCAGTAACCAACCAATTTTTTTTATCTTGTTGATGCCTCCATGCTAGTCAAAGCCCTTGAAGCTTGGGGAAATCATAAAGGTCGTGGTGGATGTAATTGGCTGTCCTCGGCTCTCTGATTTGTGGTGGGCCGGACTCTGATTGTCTCTCTCTGGGCACGGGCTCCCGGCACGCATGATCTCCTGCTTAATCGTATCAGACCTCTGGAGCAGAAACCTGTGTGTGTGTGTGTGTGCTGTGATCTGTTCGTCACGTGTGTATCGATCCAGAAGAACGAGAATGCCAGGCTTTTATTTTCACTCACAGTCTGCATGCGGTGATTCCTAACAAAATCAGCCTGGCTGAATAGGAGATGTTGAAAATATAAGCGTTTGCATTGATTATGTACTCAGGTGTTTTGTGTGTTGCTCTCTGCTGTGGTGCACTCAGTGATTTGTTTGTGTAGATGTTATTCTGAGCAATATAGTAGTGCTTTTAGACTTATATTGACAGCATCAAACCACCATGTTTTTATATTTTATCTGTCATTGCCGTTGTTGAAATGCAGTCAGGCATTAATGTATTGCTTAAATGAAAGTGTCCAATAAAAGGTATATTAACAAGATGATGTGAGAACTGAGAAATGTTGAGCGGCTAATGCAGAGGTCGGCAACCTAGGGCACGCGTGCCAATAGTGGCACGCAGAGGGATAATCGCTGACACGCGAGCAATAGGGAAAACTGCATACTGACGTACATTTGATGTAATAACTTCTTATAGTCACACAGCCTCTTAGGAGCTATAAATACTATTAAAGTGTGAGAATTAACTTGCGCTAATCTACGGATGCATGCGCGACCGCTGCACATACTAGGCGCTTCAGATCAAAGCCTCGGCGGTCTAATAGTGCTCGTCAGTGTCAAAATGACTGAGATGGCCAATCACATCAAAGTAGGCGGGGTTTACCATTCACAGATGCTGAGCGCGAAGCGTCAGTTTAAAGTCGGCATGAAATCAAAATTGAATATTCTTATTTTTTGATGGAATACTGTTGTGTTTATTATAAATAATTTATCCGTGCACTTCATTATTTTTTTAAAATGCATGTGCCCTCGTAATCTTTAATCAAAAATGTTAACCTCCCCTCCCCCTCAAAACGACTCCTCTAGTCTTCTGGTCACGAGTGATGGCGCAAGGGCGGAGCTAGTGACGTAAGGGGTAAATGCTGGGATAAATGACAGGGGAAGAGCTGAAGCTGATGCTTCACTTTATAGCACTGACACCAGTCATAAGGGAGTACCTTACCCTTAAACACTGAAAAGAAATTAAGATATTACGAGAACATTACCCTTAGGACATCGCAAACTAATTTGTTTCATGAATATGACTTAACCTGATGGAGGACGCGCTCAGTCATTCAGGCAATCTCTCTCTCTCTCTCTCTCTCTCTCTCTCTCTCGCGCACGTGCTGTTTAGGCATGTTTTGTGCTGTTTATCGTGGTCGTCATCTCTAATAAATAACTCATTTATTCATGCTTGGGTGTCGGCGGTGAATCCAGTGGCGAGAAATCCCCCACCACTAACTGCAAACTGGCATTTCAGATCTGCCTCCATTTTGTTAGTAACGCCCCAACTTCCAACGATCCAATCAATTCCCGAAGGACGAAATCAAGTCCCACCCTCTCATTTCAGATGCCGTTTCACTCGGATATACATCACAGTAGAGAAAAAAAAGACAGTCGCAACTTCCGTTTCATGCCGACTTTAACGCTGAAAGAGAGCGAGGTAAAATTAAGCTGCAAATCATTTAATATTAGTCAACTGTTTTATGATAGAAATGTTAAATGACCGACAGCTATATCCAGTGATGCAAACTACTTGAATTTTTTTTGTCTTCTCAAATATGGCCATTTTGAGAGAGAGAGAGAGAGAGAGAGAGAGAGAGAGAGAGAGAGAGAGATGTGAGAATTGTCTGCCGGGTTTCCATCCAAAGTTGCGAACTTAACTTATGCGCAAAACTGGAATATCGCATAAAACATTTGCGAACAAACACCGTTTCCATCCAAGGAGTCAAAGAGAACAAAATCGCCTGAAAAGCCTGCACTATAAATCACTAAGAAACGTAGGAGAATATAATAATTTTCATATATAATAAATCATTTGCGCCTCAGAGTGAGCAGATGAAACACAATGAATGCGGTCATTGCTTTTGGAGGTGGATGCTGCTGTTTGGCAACGCAGTCGTGTAAGACATTTCTGGGAGGCAATTAGAGAAATACTTTGACGACAGACTTTGCTCGGGTATTTGAGAATGACCATAACAACATTTCAGATTTTGTGGAATGACATCGGTCTGCTGGTTAGTTTTGCCGTCTTTTTTGATGCGCTTGGAGGAATTTAATCACAAAATGCATTTTCATCTCCCATTATTCACATCAACCCTTTTTCGCACAAGTCAAAAACCACCTCAATCGAGCGTAAAAACTTTTTTGGGAATTAAGGGATTTTTATTCGAAATGTGGCGTTTCCATCACTCGTTTCTCATGCAATGCTTCAAAATGCGCATTAAAATAGGGTGATGGAAACAGTAGGTGCATTTCCATTACCCTTCAAATTGCGCAAATTAAAATTGTGAATTTAAAATACGCCTAATGGGAAAAACTCCCATATATCACAAAAAAGTTTTTACACTCGCATGAGGTGGTTTTTCAGCCAATTTTTTATTGACACTTATAAAATATCGCCAAAGTTTTGCGCAAATCTGTAATGGAAACGCACCTATGTGTCTCTCTGCAAACAAGCTGAGTTTAGTTACTTAAAAAAACAGCGATTTTGCCCCAGTCGTTGCTGAGAAATATAATGTAGCGATTCAGTACCGATTAATAAAAGTCGCGTGGCAGCGCTGATAAAAAGTTTATGAGCTTCTGAATGTTATTTTTTGCACAGCGCGATCTCTGATCTCTGTGTGCGAGTGGTGTGTGTGTGTGCACGCGCATTGGCACAGTGGTTAACGAGAAAAATTAAAAATGGCACGTCATGCTGAAAAGGTTGCCGACCCCTGGGCTAATGTGATCTCAATAGGTCTGTCTAAAAATCAAATTGCTCGTATAAGGTTACTGATATAACTTCATCTTATATGCATGTACATAATTTGACACATTTTTCAAAAGCACTATTAAACTTTTTTTTTTAGCTGTAAAACATTTTAAATGTGGAAAACTACTAAGCGCACCTTTAAATAATGCAGTAAACCATGAGAGACAGATTCTACTAAGAAATAAATAGCACAAAGGAGATCTTTTTAATATAGTTTTTTTATTTTCAGTTTTGGGATTTGGAGAGATGTTCACTTAGGCCTACTTTTTATACCTTGCTTGCTATTTTTCTCAACAACATCTCAAACTGTACTCAGATTTGCCAAGATACCAAAGACTGAAGTCAAGTCACATACTGTATATCAAAATTAAATCAAACATTTTTCATAGAATTCTTATAAAAGCAAATTATCTGAGGTATTCTATTCAAATTAATTTTTTTTCACTTTAATGCAATTTTTTTTAAAGGCATTTTAGGAAAGCATCAGATAATGATGATATTTAAATGAAACAGAGAAAAAATGTTTTAAAAGCAACAGGACAGTTTTTTTTAAATTATTTTTTATATTTATCTTTTTATACCATGCCTCTCATTTTATTTTATTTTATTTTATTTTATTTTTTGTTTTGTTTTGTTTTGTTTTATTTTGTTATAAATGATTAAAAAAAAAAAAAACTTTGGAAACCATTGCATTAATCCATTTGTGAGCATAATAAAGCAATAGCAATACAAAAAAAAAAAATACACTAACAAATAGGTTCATGACAATTTTATGAACAGTAGTTAATTATATGCATTTTTTGCACTTTTATACATGGCTTCTCATATTTTTCTCAACAATATGCTCAGATTTGCTGAAAATCTAAAGACTGCAATTAAAAGTCAAGTATCTTAATATGAACTTTGTGTTGAAATTCTTCTAAAACCAAATTAATGAATATTTTTCCCAGCAATATAGTTGTAGCTTAAGTATTGTAGTAGTGTGGCCCAATGTTATGCATTTTACTGTGTAACTGATTTGGCTCATTTAGGACCAGAACTATTTATTTTATAATGTCTTTTATGTAGAAACCAGAAAACAGTTCAACAGTTTTACAAATGGTATTCATGCTGTACTGTAGTTGGACCGTCCCAGTTTGGCTGATGGCTTTACTTGCACCCAGGTGGGGTGGAGAGAACAGAGCACTAATGCAACATACATGAGAGCCCAATGTGTGGAATGCATTGCATCATGGTTATTTGGAGGCGTTTTCAGCGCTTGACATGGCTTGTCGTCCCACCCTGCGGAGGTCTGGTCTATCAGCCGGCGTTGTCTAATCAGCAGAGGAACATTGTTGACTAATGATGCGTTATGAAGGAGGCCGTATGAAATTAAGCGTTTACACAGCGCTCTTGGTGCACAGATGGTTAGGCAGAAGTAAAATGACAAACACTTCGCATCAGTGCATGACATTTCTCTGAACTATATTGTGGAGTGACATACAGGTGATTTCACCGACAAAGATTTGTATGTGCATCGATGCATCCAGTAACGTTTGAGGCTGCATTCAATCTCACATCAAGCCTCAACCTAAACTTTGTATTCAGCTCAAATTTTTAATTAAAAAAGCATTATTGCTGCAAGTAATATCGCTCGGTTGCCATCATGTTGATGTCGGTGCCTAGGTTTGAGTCCACAGTCAGCACTTTGGGATTTACAAGAGTGAGTCACTTGTTAAAGATGATGAAAGCTTTGAGGAATGGACTTACAATGAGCTGCACAATGATGAATTCACAACAATTGAGTTTAGGTTCAGATTATGTCTTTTTGAAAAGGTACGGCGCCACAAAATTGGGGCACAGTTCATTGTGTTTAAGAGACTTTAGCTAAACCCATCACAAAGAAAAATCACAAAGGAGATCTTTTTCAAAATATTTTTTCATAGGCCACAATAAGATTAATTGGATAGAAAGTGTTTGAATTTAGAGAGACATTTACTTGTTTTTCATACCTTGCTTCTCAGATTTTTCTCAAGAACTGTGATCAGCTTTGCCAAAATACAAAGACAATCAAAAGCATGCATCTCAATATAAACGCAGTATAAATTTCTCATTAAATTCTTCAAAATTATCTGAGTGATTTCAGTGTTTTTACTTACTCTTTTGTAAGCATTTTTAGAAAAATCATTAGCTAAAGGTCATGTTTCTATGATTTTCATTATGTACTTCATTATATTTCAATATGAACTCATCAAAATTCATATCAAAATCTTCCAGAACTAAATTATCTGAGCTAATCTGTCCCATTTATTTACATATTTATTTATTTATTTATTTATTTATTTATTTATTTATTTATTTATTTATGATATTCAGATTAAATAGATCAAACTTTATTTAGAGTATTTTTTTTTAATTTTGCAATCACAATAGTGTATTTCATTATGACCCCTTAAAATTTCACATCAAATTCTGAGCTATTTTGTCTCATTTATTGTTTGCTCGTTTGTTTGTATATTTAAACTGTGATATTTTTTTATTAAAATTTTAATTTAATTTGTTTATTTTCTCTGTGTTAAGAATTTCAGCTAAAGGTGATTATATTTATATTATAAATTATATGTATTTCAATATAATCTCATCAAATTTCACATTAAATTCTTCAAAAACCAAAATATCATTATTTATTCATTTATTTATTTAAATGATATTCAACTGAAACAAAGTTTTTTTTTAGAGCAATTTTTATTTACTTTGTAAACCACTGCATTAATCCATTTGTGAGCATAAGAAAGCTTTAAGAAAATACAAACAAATAGATGAAAAACAGTAAACAGTAGTTAATTATATGCTTTTTTCGCACTGTAGGCCACAGTGGGTTTGATTCGTAACTTGGCCCTGTGTCCGGCCAATCAGGTGCCTCTGAGAGAATCTGGGACAATCCCTCGACTGGTCAACCTGCTATTGAAAGCTCATCAGGAAACTCAAAGACACGGCTCAGGGGCCCAGCAGACCTATCAGGTGCGTTTGGAGCTTTTTATACCTGTGCATGGATTCTTCATATATCCTCTTTATTCACCCTCACATTTAGGCCGAAGCCTTCAAAGGGAGGTCAAAATACAATCCAATTATCATCAAGGTCCCAGTCTTTGGCATAGAGCAGGTCCCTTTAGTATTAGAGTTAATGTTTTCTTCACACTTTCACCTTTTTTTCACAGGATGGCGTGCGAATGGAGGAGATCGTGGAAGGCTGTACAGGCGCTTTGCATATACTGGCCAGAGATCCCATCAACCGAGGGGAGATCGCCAGCATGCAAACCATTCCTCTGTTTGTGCAAGTACTGAACCAACTTATGGCTGTCCTGGCAGTGAAAGCGGTTCATCTGTGTGTGTTGTGATGTGTGGGTGTTGCAGGCGATGACTGCGGGGCATCTGGCCGCTGTTGCATGTGTGTGTTTGTCTGCGTTTATATATTACGCTACCAGTGTCAGCAAAGCTGCATTTATTTTATTTTTAAAAGTACAGTCAAGCTACTCATTTGAAAAAGTAGTTAGCTATGCTACAAGCAAAAAAAAAAAATAAAAGATAAAAAAATAAAACCTTAAGGGTGTGATATATTTTCTAAATACATAACTATCAGATGATGAACTTTTGTGTTTAGAGACACATTTTTCTGGCACAACAACAAGCAATTTGAGAGGGGTCATAGTATTAAATTTGAAGAGATACATACTAATTAATAAAGTCAAATTTATATCATTTATATAGAAAGAAACATAATGATTAAAAAAAAATGGTATTTAATAAAATATTTCACAAAAAAAAGATTAAACTGAAAGCTAAAAAGACTTATGTCCAGGGTTATAGCGTTTATTTATTTTGAATATTACATATTTTTTAGTTTATATACTATATTTACTATTGACTTTTTATTTACTGCAGTATTTATTATGATAGTATACTATATATACTATATACTAGTACACTTTATTATTATAGTATACTATATACCTTGCTATTGTATTTATTTATTTCAATTGACTTTTTTGTTTTCATTTTTAGTTTTAATTTTAGTTTGTATTAGTATATATATTGTATATGTATGTATATATATATATATGTATATATATATATATATATATATGTGTGTGTGTGTGTGTGTGTGTATATATAAGTTTTTATAATTATGTAATTTTCCATCTAATATAATATTTTAATCTAATTTTTGATGTAATATTTATATTATGTTGTATTATATTATATTTTGTTTTATTTCAGATTTATTTATTTTAATTAAAGAAAAAGAATATTAATTGTTTTAGCTTTAACAACACTGATTATGTGGAGGGACTCGTTCTGATTTGATTCATAAATATAAACCTGCTGGATGAACCAATTCACTAAAATAATTTTTCCCAAAACTGACAAAAAAGAGTCTATGTTAAAAATTGTGTTGGTCAGTATTTGTGCTCAATAAAATGTAACAAAATAGTGATGTAATACCATTTTGTTGCTATTTTTTGGGAAAATTAGCTTGATACTGAAAAAGCGACAGTTTTAAATGTCACAATACTGAAAAATTGTCTGAAATACTGAGTATTGTCACTAATTTTAGTCGCTTCCCAAAACACTGTGCATTATGTTACGTAGTTACTTTAGTACATGCTTTTGTCCAAAGTAACTTAAAAAATAGGAAAGAGTTACATAAGAAGTGCAAGACTGTTTAGAAAAGTACAACCTTGTAATGAGATGTCGGTGTTGATAAAGCAGTAGTGAAACAACAGAGATGAGTTTTTTATGTGTATAACCCCTCTCGTTCTTTGACTTTCTCTTTCCTGTTAGCTTCTGTACTCCTACGTGGAGAACATAAAGCGTGTGTCCGCTGGTGTTTTGTGTGAACTGGCTCTGGATAAACAATCTGCCGAGATGATCGATGCAGAAGGAGCATCTGCACCTCTAATGGAGCTCCTGCACTCTCCCAATGAGGGGATTGGTGAGTGATGCACATCAAGACAAAGTTTAATGCCACACCTCAATACGGCAAGCTGTTTTAACATTTAATGTATAAAATGTACTAGAAAATCACATTGTTTTGTTGTTATTATGACTACACAAATAAATGTACCCCCTTTGCAGTTTCAAACGATGCCTTATTCTTATCTGTACGATCGAAAATGACGAAGTATTTTTAGTTCTTTTCACGGTCATCAAGAAGAAACGTGACAGCACCGGTGCGGTCTTTGAATAGATACTAGTATTTACTTATTACATACTAGTATTTTTTCTTTAGATACTAGTTCTTATTATTAGATACTAGTACCTATTAAATTGGTACTTTTTTGATTAGCTTCTAGTTCTTCTTCAATAGATATTAGCACACATTTATTAGATACTAGTACTTACTCCAAACGTTCCTAGTATGTTTTTTATTTTACTAGTAAAGCTTTTAATTGAACTCTTTTGTGGCCATTCTGACTAGTCGTAAGACAAGTTAAAAAGCAGATGTGACTAGTATAATAAGAATTTTTTACTAGTAACAATTACAAAAGGTGCCACTACCTAATGAATAACTACTAGTATCTGTTAAATAGGAGCTAGTATCTAATGAATAAGTATATAATGAATAATAAATAAGTACTAGTATATAATGAATACTTACTAGTAATATTGAAAAGATACTAGTCACCATTGTAATACATACTAGGGGTGTCGAAATTAATCGTTACATCAATGCATCGCGATGCGGACGTGGACAATTCTGCATCGATGCAGTAATAGACCATAATCGATTATAGCCTATTACGTCATTCACATACGCGCTTGTCACACGAGTAATTAAAATGCACTCGCTGTTTTAAAATCTGAGCTTGGCTTTTTCCCCGCATATGGCACGTGTGTGTGCTAGAGACAAACGCAGCGGGCTTCATTGCACAGAATATGCGCTGTGAGACACGTGCACATTGCTTGACAGTGCTTCCACTCGCTGTTATTTTAATCTTTTACTTTAGATAGCTACGCTTTCATTTCTGCCGTTTGGAATGCAGTACTATTAGATGCACGAAACTCACGTACTGACAGACTGACGTTTCCCTACCAATATCCAGCAACTGCCAAACTGTCCCTAGCAATAATATTGATCATACAATTAAATATATCTATATGTTTTTGTAATTTCGGACGCATTTGAAACATCATACCATTGATATTACCTAAGAAGTTCAAGTAAATGGGCTACGTTAGAAAACTGCGCTCTTTCAAGGATGCGCATTTAATACATGGGCGGAACGTAGTCGCACACCGGAGGAGAAGCTCAGCCGCATTTAGAACAACTCACAGGTATTGTACCCAATTCAAGACAGCAGTCCAAAACAATTTATATAGAATTTCACTTCAGGAATTAACAAAGTTGCATAGATGAGTTTAAAGTACGGTGTTTGACAAAATAGTGCAATATGGCTATTATTAGCTCCTATAAAGCATACGGACAGAAAAAGGTTGTGCGGAAAGATACACAATCTTCCAGCTTAGGATAAAGCCATTATGAACAGTAACAATAATTTGGGACAAATATAATGTGATTTATGGTAAAAATATGTAAGTGGCACTCTGTGGTGCAGCAGGATTTGGAACAACAGTCCGCCGCGGACAGTCTTTAACTTTAACTTAAAGTTGTTCAACTGAATGTACAAATCAAACTGTTAGCTGAAATAATCCAGAAAATAAAAAAAACAACACTGAAATAAGAGCGTGTGGTTTATCTGTCAATCAGATGCTCATGAAAGTTGTGTTCGTTACTACAGCAACAGCAGAGTATTCTTTCAGAATCACCTTGGGTCCAATTTGATTAATATAAAAATAAAGTGATGCGTGATAAAGACACCCAGCGCTCTGATGCTGATGTTGTTGGTTCACAAAATAAAAATTGTTGAATTATTGTCTCTTAAACATACTAACAACAACAACAACAAAAAAAACTGTGTTATGAATATGTGCAAACATAAGCTATAAATGAAGACTTTAGGTGACATGAAACTGTGGTCCAAGGTCTATCAAAAAAGCGAAAAAATATTGTGGCGGGCGGGCGGGTGGTCACTTGGGCTTATGTCCCCACCAATGTCAAAAGCAAACCTACGCCCTTGCAAATGGCAATAATGCCAGGAAAAAAGAAAAACCCGTAACTATGATTATCTGTAAACTTTTGATACTTAAAGCACTCCCAGACACTAAAAGTGCTGTTTGTTTATCACTTGTAATTGTCTTTTCCCCCCTTTATTACTTTATATTTGCTTGTATGTTTTGAAGCTATATTTACTTTTAATTCTTAACAATAATTAATTAATTCTATATTAATTAATTAATTAACTAACATAATTATTTTAAAAAGTAGCCTGCTTATATCATTTAATAAAAATGCACAAAATAAATGTGATATAATCGTGATGCATTGTGATGCATCGTGATATCGAATTGAATCGAATCGTTGACATGATAATCGTAATCTAATTGAATCGTGACACCGGTGCCAATTCACACCACTAATACATACTAGTGAGAACTGAGTAGTTAATATATGAATGACAGATCCTCATAGAAGTCAATGGTAAGAAATTGAAATGTGTTACTAGAAACAGTAGTATAGTTACTAATCTCTATTAAAATAATTGTTCTTATCTAATAAATAAGAAATGAATCAGTACTAGTACTGATGTGACAGTACACAAACATGACGGTTCGGTACGTACCTCTGTTTTGACGTCTCAGTTCGGTATGGTTTTGGTACAGCAGGAGGAAAAAAACTAAACATTTTTTTAAATTAAACAGTGGTTTACTGAACAAATTGCTTTTTCTTTAAATAAATTCAATTACAATAAAATTTTTCCTATAGGGAGAAAAATCTGCTTCAGCTCCTGCTCTAAACTATAGGGAGACCTTTTACATTACTATAAGGTTACAACTTAAATTCAATTACTATTTATTTTTAACTATAATAATCAACACTCAAATTAAAAAATTGTATGCAAACATGTAAACTGCACATAATGCAGTTTTTAAATTAACTTCTAAATTATACAATTTCTATTTGTTGTTGAAATATAATCATTTACACAGTGGCTGTCATAACTTGTTTCATAAAAGATTTATCTAAACATAAATAATTAAGACATCACTAACAGTTAAAGTAAAATATAATAAAGTATATAGTCTTAATATTTCTCAAAATGCTCTTCTCTAGACTTAATTTTTCTAGCAAATAATGAGCTGGGAACACTGATGAGTTACCTGAGGTAAATGAAATGCTACGTGTTTTGTTGACGTCTTTCCACGATTGAAACACTGATTGAGCAATTATGTGAGATGTTCATTAATGTTTATTTCATGTTAAAACTAGTAAAAAAGAGGAAAGAGATGATCTTGCCAATGCGCTCACGTGCTCCTCTCTGACAAAGCTTCTATGCAGCGATTTGTCGCGCCACATCAAAGTGCGCCAAAATGGCATGTATTGTCTAAATTTCCTGAAAAAAATTGAATGATTTGTTCAGTACACATGCTTGCAAAACTGAAAGACCTGTACTGAAAATGTTCTGTATGAATACATGTACCATTACACCCCTAATCTTTAAAAAGTCACTAGTATCTAAAGATTAAGCACTAGTGGCTAAAGAATACGTACTAGTAACAATTGAATAAGTACAAGTACTTAATGGAATTAGAGCCCTGCACAGGCCTCAAATTTAGGCCCTAGTCAGGCCCTGGCCCGAGACCGACCCGAGCCAGTCTTTTTTTCCCCTTTCTCCCAAAACAGCTTATCCTACTGTTTCAGCTATTAAAATAGTTCAGTTTTGTATGTAATGGCAAAGTGATTATATTTTGTTTAGTTTTTTATTAAGTTAATTTAGAAAAACATTTGAAGCATTTTTTGTTTGTTAGAAGTTCTTGCTTTTTAAAGTAATGACCAAGTGGCCAGCAGCATACAGTAAGCTGATCAGAGTCTATGTTTGATCTATTTAGCCTTCCCAAATCATCACGACTTGCCTAAAATAAAATCTATAGATATAAAACAGTTCAAGCATATAACAATGCTTAAACGTTAAACCTAGATAAATGTGCGCTGTATCCAATAGTTTGCGCAGAGAGTGAAAGCTAAAGTGCGCTTTGCAGGACATGGAGACGCCAGCGCGATCACTTGCAATTTTTTCAGTGGATATGCCATCATTTTTGCTCATAAAGGTAAGAGTAATACATCATTCGGAACTGTAAAGGGTCTAATTTTATTTGTGTTCACTCACAATATTAACAAAACGTTGTGCTTTTATAAAATAAAGAAAACAAACATGAAACGCTTTCTGCCGTCTCATCTTGAACAGGAGCGCTTCACAAAAATGAACCGAAACTCAGCGAAAACATGCCTCACAGACATGACAAATATATCTACAGAAGGCTTTAAATTACTACTTAATTAAATAAAACAAATCGAAAACAAAAACTCTTTCATTATAATCATAATCCATAAAGATGCATTTCTCTCTAGTGGTGCGTCTAATGAGGAGACGGCGAGTCAGGAATGGCAACTTCATCCTTGCAAAACGGACTCAGAAAACAGTAGTTTATTAGTAAATAATTCAAATATCTCCTTACTGTTTCCCCCTGACACAATCATGATAATTACTTTTGCTGGGGCTTTGCGGCAAGCTTTAGCCTATTGCATGCATTTGAAAGCAGAACTCTTCAGCTGCGCTGACGGCACGCTCGCTCGCTGCTGTGGGACACTAAACACCGTCGAGCCACTCTTGACAGTCGCGGTAGTATGGTCTCATGTTGTTTCCACCAGGCACCAGCGTGGCATTTTTTTCATCACTAATTGATGGATGTCTAAAATATAAAAATAAGGAGAAGCCTAAAATAGGCCCGATGCCCGGCCCACGTCTGAACTATGACTTGAAAATTCGCCTGAAGCCCGGCCCTAGAGGCATAAAAAAGTCGGGGCCCATCGGGCCCGGGCTGAAATGCAGGGATCTAAATGGAATAGATACTAATAGCTAAAAAATAAGTAGTAGTACCATTAAAATAGATACTAGTATGTTTTAAAGATTAAATATTAAAACAGCTTGCCATACCTCATGACTAATTACGTAAGGGTCACTCTATGTTGATAAAACAGAGAAAAGAGCCGTATGCCATTGGACAGATCATAATTTGTACAACCATTTGAATCTGTGCAAACCTTCCCTCTCATTTTGCATCACACTCCCAGTGGAAGTAAGCTGATACAGAAAACTGGCATCTCTGAGTTCTTCTGTTTACAGTATCACACCAGCAGCTTTCATAAACCACCAACACTGACAATGACAGTCTGTGGTAGACAAACACTGTCAGAGATGTCACAGCATGTCGTTACGTTGACTTTGGTGCCACACTTCAATATAGAAAAGGAGCCGAACACACAAGAGACCACAAGTTTGCAAGTGAATCCTCAGCTCGACACTTGGTTTCTCACATAATGTGTAAAATGGCTTTTAGTCTCACAAGCTGAAATTTTCACTTTCAGGAATACATTTGGGGAATAGTATAGACTAATCTAGGCAAGAACAGTATTTTTATATTTAAGAAGGCCATCTGACTGACATGTGACACAACACATCACTTGATTACACTTCACTTGATTTGGTGTGACATTTAAGGAAGGCAATGTGTGTGTTACTTTATGAAATGTAATTTTTTTCTGAATACTTTGATGAAAATAAATTCTAAAAAACAGCATTTAATTAAAATAGAAATCTTTTGTAACAATGTAAAAGTCTTTACTGTCATTTTTGACGTTTTTAATTGTCATATAGTACTATTATAAATGTATGAATGTATTAATGAATGTCTATGTATGTATGTATGTATGCATGTATTTATTTATTTATTTAATTATTTATTTTCCACATTTGTTAAGTAAATATATTTGGTACATTATATAAATTAAATAAAAAAAAATAATAATTGTAATCCAAAATAATATGTAAATAATTATCATATCATATGTCAAAAAATCTGGTTGTAATCATTCTCTCTTCCTCAGCCACCTATGCTGCAGCCGTTCTCTTCCGCATCTCTGAGGACAAGAGTTCAGACTACAGGAAGCGTGTGTCGGTGGAGCTCACTCATTCCCTCTTCAAACATGACCCTGCAGCCTGGGAAATGGTGAATATATTTATTCAGGAGTCACACAGAACTCTAGCACACTCTCAGATTAGTGCACATTATTATTAATGAGATCATTTCGAATTATGTATGCCATGTCAATTTTTAGCAATCGTAATGAAATAATTATATTGATACGGCATAACTGACGACAGACCTTTCAATTATTGAAAGTTAATGCAAACCAAGTTGGTAATTCAACCCTGATGTGAAACAGAGTGTACATTTGTTTTCAATAATTCAATGTTTCGGTGTCAATTTAGTTTCTTATACAGCAATCGGTTGTATGATTGTCAAATGCGCATTGATATTTTTAGCCATTTTTTGGTGTGTAGATCAGGAAAAATGGCTCAGAAAAGTGACGTTAGTTATCAGAGAAGCGTCAATTTTGCAGATACAACTTGGTTTGATATTTTTTAAATTCAATGACATTTTAAATGTCCTTGTGTGTGACTTGTGTCCAAAAGGTTTGAAGTACTTTTTGGGTCCATTGTGTATAGTTGTATGTATAGTTGTAAATGAAATTAGATGGATACGTATATAAGGAGGCATATATGTCATAATGAAAGTGAATGGTGACCACAGCAGTCAGGCAAGATTGTCTGTGAAAAACAACTTAAATTTCAGTCTGATTCTCTGATTCTCAAGCTTCAGAAGGCTTGAAATATAGTGCATGAGTCATATGAACCACCTTTATGATGCTTTTATGCTTTGTTTTTGGCTTAATTGGAGCTTGATAGGCCCAGTCCTCAATCACTTTCTTATATGGACCAGAGCAGCTCAGACATTCTGTTAAATTTCTCCTTTGGCGTTCAAAAGAAGAAAGAAAGTCATCCAGGTTTGAAACGACAAGTGTAAATTAAAGAGTAAAGAGTTAATCTACTATAAACCAATTTTTTTAACAACACAAGATTTTTGCTCATCAAGGCTGCATTTATTTGAACAAAAATACATTAAAATCAGTAATATTGTGAAATATTATTACCATTTAAAATAGCTGTTTTCTATTTGAATATGTTTTAAAATATAATTAATTCCTATGATCAAAGCTAATTTTCAGCATCGTTACTCGTCTTCAGTGTCACATGATCCTTCAGAAATCATTCTAGTATGCTGATTTGATGCTCAAGTTACAGTGCACAGCATAAATGAGTACACCCCCCTGAATAAATATAAAAGATGTATTTTCTTAATGATCACTAATATAATTCATGGAAAGATGGCAAAATTGAAATGTATTAAACATATACTTAATAAAAACAAAATGTATGCCAATATGTTCTGTAAGATAAGTAAATTAGCCAATTTTGTTTAAATGAAGGATTGCAGAAATGAGTACACCCTAGATTTAATTCAGCAAATGTATAATATTCTAGTATGTCCTCCAGAACTTTAAGTATACTGCTCTGACCCTCTTGGCACTGAGTGTACAAGTTCATGACAAATTTTCACATCTGTCCTGTTTAACTCCTGGAGGACAACCTCCTTAAATGCTCTGGTCTTTAATGGGGAGTTTTGCTCAGCTCGTCTCTACAGAATCCCCCACAGCTGCTCAAGAGCGTTAAGATTGAGTGAAATACATGTCCACTGAAGGATTTTCACCTTGGGAGCATGAATATCTTCATTGTCATGCTGAAAAAATGCCCAATAATGCAGGGAATGAGGGGGGAGGGTAGCATCTTCTGTTTCAAGGTTTTGTATTCCATCACACAGTAGTGTGTGAATGCATGACAGCATTGATAAAGCACAACTCCCTCACACCTTCAGCACTCATTCATCCCTATAGAAGAGCTTTACTACCACTGAACGTTACTGTGGGTACCAAGCACTTCTCACTGTACTCCTCCTCTAGCAACACCAGAACATTTTGGATCCGAAATGATTGACTTGGTCTCTTGAGACCAGAGTATGGATTCCCAGAAGTCTCTATTTTGTAAATATGAGCCTTGGAAGAGGTTAAATGAGTTTATTTTGCTTTGGCTACAGTAGGTCATTCTAGTGGTGACAACAACCATGCATGTCACTTCTGCAGGCTGCATCATACTCTGTGAGATAAAGTGTCACTCTTTTCATAGCTTTTGCCAGCTCTGAGACACTTGCATGTTATTTCTCCTGCTCTTTTTCTAGCAAAAATTCACTCATCACTAAATGAAAACTTAAAGTGAAGACTGATTATTTCAGGAGCCTTGTTAGAAGTCCATTGTTTTTGAATGTCGGTGCTACTTCTGCTATATTTTCACACTTAAAACAATAATTTGGTATTCCTCTTGTACCATTGTCCTCTTTTATGCTAAGAAATGTCACCTGGCAGTTCTCTCCCAAGAGGTTCCACTGCTGCCAGCATAAAGTCTGAGTATGATTCAGTGGGCTATATAACACTTTTAATTGTCAGGAAATTACTTGTCTTTAAAAGTTTTGGTTCAATATACTTACCTGTTGATCAGAAATAGCCTTAAACTACACTTTTTTTTCTTTTTCTTTTTTAGTTTTATTTAGTAACTTTCAGGAGGGTGTACTCATTTTTGCAACACAACATTTTATCACTTTGATAAGAAAATCTTATTTTGCTGAATAATTTTGACATTCTTCTTTGGTAATTGATCAAGCAGGCTTGTTGGAACATAATATCTCCAAAGAACCCTAACATGTCATCTAAGTAAAGAGTAATTACTGAATTTGTTAAGTTTTAGAGGGGGTGTACTCATTTATGCTGTGCACTGTACATACAGTATATTTTGTTATTTTCTGGTATTTGAAAAGTGAAATATATGAAAGAAACTTTTAATGATTGTGTTTGCATTCATGTTCTTTCAGGCACACGCCGCCATGCCACTCGACCCTGGATATATACCAGATGGTGAGTTGAGAGCTCAGCACATTCACTCACTATCCTTCTGCTTTAGTACGCAACACCACCACAAATTGCCTATTTATCCGGCACATCTCGCTGTATTAGAGCGAAGAGCATTAAAATAAAATGCCACATGACAAATGAGTTATGGCGTGCGTATGCGTGTGAGAAAGGGGTCAAAGACGAAAAGATAAAGAGAGACAGTCATTGAATTCACATTTATCAAGCGCAAGAGCGGTTTGATTGTGTTGTTGTCAGTTTGTCCCATGAACTGACAGAATGCTGTGTTCCTCAGAGAGGGAACATAAAGTATGTGATGTGCTGTTCACTCGTTCATCGAAATTGGAAACCTACTGAAACCAGATCAACCTGTCTGATCCTCTTATGCAGATATTTTAAACACTGACACTGTTCAGCCATAAAATATCTGAAGAACACCCCACAGTTTGTAAAAATAAGCAAAACAAAGCACTAACAATGAAAGTCTACAATAGTATGGAAAACTTAGTCTTTAGCAATAGACTATGAACTAATTCAGAATGAGAATGTAAGAATGATTCTGTTCAATTAATTATTGTTTTATGATGAATAATGAACAGGCTGTTTCATGGAATGATTAAATAATAAATTATAGTACTTATTAATTAAATAATTTGACATTTTTCACTTCACAATTGTTCCCTGCAGATCTTGGACTGTTTAAAAAAAACCTACTGAAAATAATACAGCTGTAATATTTTGTCTTGCACAAAACAAACAACATTTTCCATGTGCGGTTTCAAATATGACATGTGAAGTTTGAGGATGAGCATGTTTTTCTACTTGATTCTTCAGGCGTTTCTGCTCTGGTCTCAGGGGTGTATGTGTTTCTGTCTGAATGTTGGTGTATTAACAAGTGTGACAGTTGGATTCATTGAATTTGTTCATCTGAAATCCCCCTCGGTCACTTACATTTCATTAACCAGCCCTCCATCAATGTCAAAGGTCCTCCATTATGTGAAATTGCTGCAAGTATTTTGCATGTTTTTATTATTTTTTCCCCTGCTCAAAGTTGTATCCATCAGCGAAGTGATTAATTAAGGCAATGATGCTGTGCACACGGTGTACACTGATTTTACCATGGTTAGAGGAGTTTAGACACTCTGCTTTACTTCTGCACATCTCATTACTGAACACAATAACCTTGAGCAGCTTAGTGTTTTTATAAAAAGGCAGCAAATATGACGTTCAATGAATAATTAAATCTAATAATAATAATAATAATATTAAATTACCTTGTAATGATTTAATTAATAGGACTGTCAATTTAACATGTTAATTTAAATATTATATTTTAAAAACAACACATTGAAAAATGTCCACATTTATTTATGCTATGTCCTGACCAAACCTATGTAACAAATATATATAATTACACTATAAAATTATACGTTCTGTAATATTTCATTATAAATCTTTGTATGTATTATATGGTGACATTAACTAACTAATCATATAGATAATGCATTTACTATTATAATTTTAATATTTTATATAAGCAAAATATGTGTGTGTGTGTGTGTGTGTATATATATATATATATATATATATATATATATATTTCATTATAAGTTTTGTATACATTTCTTTTTATGTATATACTGTTTTTTTAACAATGCACCAAATAATTATTATTAAATAATTTTAAAAAAAATTTAAAAAATGAAAACAACAAAGACAAAAACAATTGAAATATTTTGTGTTTGCACATCATTACTGTAATTTTAAATTCTCTCCCTCTCTCTCTCTCTCTCTATGTAAGATCTGGATGCGGTTTACCCTCCATATGGTTACTCTGATTTACCCATGGATGGCCTCCCGCTGGACGCTGAGCTACATGAGCAATACATGCCAGAAATGACCTATGACCCTCGACAGGTGTACCCAAATCCTCTTTAACAACACTGCCAGCAGGTTAGCTTGCACACACTTCCCCGACGTCCAATTCAGACTCTCTAGAGGTGGATTAACTCAACATTATCTCGTTCTTGCGATTGTTTATTTATTCCTGAATAAAAAAATCACAACAAAGATGTTCCTCTCAGTCTTCAGGTCAAACGAAGTGGATGATGAAGATGGAGACTACAAACCAGTTTGTTCCCTGCGGAAAAAAAACGCGGAGCAGGGCCTGAACTGTGCAGTGCTCGAAAGAAAGAAGAACAAAACACACGACTTGCTTTAGTTCACCACCGGTCTGTTTGTGACGTGAACTCTAAGCACTGCCTAACTCATCTTGTTATCTTGTGCTACTAACAGAGTGACAAAGCCTAAAAGTGTGGTGACGCGATAAGCATGTGATCATAACATGTACATTTTGTACTTTATATTGTTTGTCCAAAGATGTCCAGACAACTCCGTCCTAGAAATGTAGCATAGCTAGCGGCTCAGCCACACGAGGGTTCGTTTTCCTTTGCGTTCTGTGTATTTGTGGCTCTGAGGCATTGCTACCGAGTAGAAAATAAACAAAAGCAACAACAAAACCTACATCTAAAAACAGAAACTTGTTTGTATTTTCATAATCTCACTATTATAAGATGACATTTGTTGACATTGATATGCTGTCCTGCCTATTTTCTCCCACTGCAAACCTCTTCTAACAGGTCAAGGGCAGGATTTCTTCTGTTGTTTTATTTGTTTTATTATGTTTAAGAGACAAACTGATATTCAGTTGGAAGAGAAGGTTTGTGGCGTATGATTTCATGTAAAGACACTATAGCAGGCATTGATGGATCATAGATCTTTAAACATTATTCACAGCTATAATACACAAACGGATCTCTGGACAGAAATTCTTAATAAACTAATAAAATAATGCCAGTGGTTTTGAAATTAAATTCTCAACAAGCACATACAAGTGTCCAAATACAGTTGGCTATAGGTCAATTTATTTTCTATTATATATTAGCTGTATTTTTTAATGACACTGCTATCATGCAACATTATAAATCCAAAATGAATTGTAGGATTCATACATTTGCACGTATGTCAACGTTGCTGAATTAAATAAGTAAAATGTATGGCCACTTTTGTAGTATATTTTAGAGAAATCTAATATACAGTGATTCTATAAAATGGCCATTTGTTTTTCTTTCAGTGCTATTAGGGAACATTTCATAAAGAGCATGATGTCATTATCCTGAATGAGATTTTATTATTACTATTATTATTATTATTTTATTTTGCACAATAATCAGTTAGTTTTGTTATTTTGATTATCCTCTAGAATTATGGTATGTTGTTGTTCATTAAGACTGAACACAGTGTACTGTTTTACAAAGGAATGGTTAGCATTATAATGACTGATTTCCCTCCTTGAAGTTTTAAGTCGCCCCTAAATAGTTTCCAGCTAGACTTTCAATACAAAATAACCCCATTATTATTATTACACAGCTCTCTGGAACACTTTATTCTGATTGGTCAAATTATTGTACGATTATGACTGGTCGACTACATTATCCTTTACTTGTTTACTCCAGAGTATTCACTCTCTTATGCCCTCTTTATATAACATCCCTTAGACTTTAAATATTTTTTATACAAAAACTATATTGTTTTACATCATTGTATATAGACAGATATAAATGTGCTAATCTTGTTTTGAATGACATGCTGAATTTTGTGGTCATATGACTGATTATGATGCAAGGGATATTACACATGCATTTGAAAGGCATTGCAGTCGGTGTGAAGTGTGATTGCTGATTGATGAAATTGCAGTAATTGTCAAGTATCATTCATTAACTGTAACTATAGTGGAGAATTTAACTTCATGATTACAAATCTGCCTGCCATCTGTTGGTATATAAGGAACATGTATGTGCCAAAAGTAATAGTAGTTAGATTCATGAAGACTATTCTGGTACGGTTGCCCCTGTTATGCTCAGACCTTTTACAGCAGTGGTGTTAGTATCAATCATGTTAAAGGAATGGTTCACACAAAAATAAAAATTTGCTGAATATGTATTCGCCCTCAGGCCGCCCAAGATGAAGATGAGTTTGTTTCTTCATCTGAACAGATTTTGAGATATGTAGCATTTGCTCACCAATGGATCCTCAGCAGTGAATGGGTGCCGTCAGCATGAGAGTCCAAACAGCTGATAAAAACATCACAATAATACACTAGTAATCCACACCACTCCAGTCCAGCAATTAATGTCTTGTGAAGTGAAAACTTGCAAGTTTGAAAGAAACAAATCCATCAAGACATTAACTTAAGTCCATTGTGTCCATCTAAAATACGAGTCCATAATCCATAATATTGCTTTCTCCAGTGAAAAAGTCATCTGGTCTGAAACAGGAGAGAAATCTGCACAGATCAAGCACTGGTTACAAGCAAAAACAACAAGGGATAATCACTGGAGGAAGCATTATTATGTATTATGGACTTTTCCAGAATATTTTGGCCAGAAGCGACGGTTTAAAGTTAAAAATGCGGATGCTGATGGATTTGTTTCTTACAAACAGATTTTTGCTTAAGATATGACATGGACTGGATTTATGTGGATTACTTGTGGATTATTGTGATGTTTTTATCAGCTGTTTGGACTCTCATTCTGACGGCACCCATTCACTCATTGGTGAGCAAATGATGTAATGCTGAATTTCTCCAAATCTGTTCTGATGAAGAAACAAGCTCATCTACATCTTGGATGGCCTGAGGGTGTGTAAATTTGTCAGCAAATATTTATTTTTGGGTCAACAATTCCTTTAACTTTTAAGCAAATGTGTTGCAGTTGTCCTATTGATTGGCAGCTCAGTCTGAGAAACAGGATAATTTGGTTAGTTACGTGGGCTCTTTCATGTCATGGAGAGATTTGTGATTTTTCTGCATATTCAGTGATAATTGCACTCCTGATGATGCTGTCATCATAGAGTAAATCATTTCAACATGCCCACCTGCAAGAAAAAAAAAAACTAAAAAACATGCACGGAATGTCAACGGGAAATCACAGTGAATATGCATTTTTACTGAACATTTTAATTTGACAGTGTTTTTTGTTTGTTTTCAAATAAATAAACTGAATTATATTAACTGTCTCAGCTCCTTGACTTTTATTCAAGGTGAAGCACCTACAATCATAAATTTACTAGCACTGTATATAAAAGGTTCTTGTGTCCTTGACCTGTCATTTGTTAAGCACATTTGGCCAGAGACCGAACATAAATGTTATTGAGGTTGAAACACTGAGAGACATTTATAGATACCATCTTCGTACAATAAATGACACACTTATCCAGGCTTGCATTTACTGTTTCGTTAAAGCAGTTGTAATATTTATAGTCAGTTCAAAAAGAAAATTATTTGCAAAGAATACCAAATAATCTACTGGCACTCCAGCCTAAAGCCTATCTGGCGCATTTTACTTGATGACTCCCTTTATCACACACATCATTTAACTCATTATTCAAAGAAAGTTTGATGTTGTGAAAGTTGTTTTTCATAGTCGAGCCTAAATGCATTTGTGACGCATAGTAAGTTGAATATAATTTTCTTGTTCTGACAGTAGGCCCGTGTAATACTAGCACAGAGAATGCGGTGTTGTGCTTCCAGTGCAGTTAATGCACAGATGACTGTAATAAGTCATATCAATAAAAATAGTACATCTTATAGCACCACCACGTGTCAGCATTTGCCATTTCTGGTATTTAGGACACTCCCGGAGTTTGTGCTGTTTTCTTCCTCAGTAATGTAAAATAGCATATATGCACGAGAATCTGCATTTGAGAATCGGTTTTATTGGGGATATTTTGGTACTATTTTAATAGGCGAAGCAAAACTGCACCTGAACTTAGCTCGTGATCATGAATGCATTTTGTATGTAAACATCAGTCGCAGTGACATGATGTTGGGAAGATGGTAATATGGCTACATATCTCTGCGAATGATCTGTCTGCTTGATTTTGAAGAATTTGAAACAAAACATTCTCACAAAATCATTAATAAAGGAGGGTTTACGTTTTTTCGCATTATGTGTAAATGTGATTTAACCCCAAAAATTACTATGTTCACAAGGTCAGAAAACTGGGAGTTCGTATATAATCTTGTATAATATAAAAACATATATAATTATAAAAAGGGATATAATATAAACCTACGATAAATTTGAGCGAAAAAGTATATATTTAAAAACAATACGATTTTAACTAAAACAACAGGGTTATAATAGAAACCCTAACAGAATAATCCCAAGCATTCCGTTTTTTGCTGCTTTGCGTGCAATTATTTAATAAAGCTAGCTGTTTTTAAAATCTTTATTATTATTATTATTATTACTATTATTATTATTATTATTAAAGAAGAATGATTGAACATTACAAAAATATTAACAAATAAATCCAGATACACAAAATATAAGAGCAATCTTAAAGTGTAGAACAGTGTTTAAGAGGAGAAAAATAAATAAATAAAACAAACAAATAACCACATAGGAAAAAAAAACATAAAATAAACAATAAATTAAAAAAAAAAAAAAAAACAGAAACAACTAAACAATAGTTTAAGTTCTCTTCCTTTTTCCGTAGGACATATTCAAAGATTGCAGCGGCGGAGCTATACCAGAAAAAAAAAATATATATAAAAAATCTCCATGAAATCTAAAGCTGTTTTTAAAATCAATAATAAACATTTTCTCGTCAAGACGTACAGTGACGTAATTTCCGGTTTGAACGGGGGGTACAGCAAATCAGTACGATTGACGCGCGAGACCATGTATGAGGGGAACCCGGTTTGCGAAAACATCGGACATTGCGGGAAAAAAGTAGGCACAAACATTGTATTACTGCATTACATAAACACGTTATGTCAGGTTTGACCGACGGAACATTTTCTGCACGCACCGTCGGTCAGTACGGCATGAAACGTCTTGACGTGATGGACGCACCTGCCAAGCGCGAGGCCAAGCTAAGCTAAGGCTAAAGTCGAGCTAATTCACAATCAAATAAATATGCAAATAAAACACGAGACATGCATTTCAATGTCATTTGATTAGCGATATTTAATGATTTTGTAGTCAACGAAATGATCTGAAAAGAGTGTACGGGTTAAATGACCGTAGCCTGCAGGCCGTGTTGAATATAAATACTATATAATCTAGTTTCATCTGAATTAATTTACCATAGTTCCTACTCTAATTTATAGTACAATAAACTGCTAACTTTATTCTAGCCATCATGCGGACGTCCCATATACATTTATATATTTTACAGTAATAATAATTGTAGTAAATATGGTTTCCATTCTGTTTTTCTAAAACAGCAAAAATTTATCAAAAGTGACAGCAAAGGCATTTATAATGTTACAAAAGATTGCTGTTTCAAATAAACGCTTTTCTTTTGAACTTTCTTTGAATCAGGAAAAGAAAAAATGATCAGTGTCCACAAAAATATGAAGCAGCACAACTGTTTTCAACATTTATAATATTAAGAAACGTTTGTTGAGCAGAAACATCACATGAATAAATTACATTTTAAAATATATTCAAATAAAAACAGCTATTTTAAACTGTAATAATATTTTAGGATATTACTGTTCTTACTGCATTTTTCATGGGGAAAATTGGCCTAGTTCTTCTGAGTTAACCCTATATATGCACACACACATTTTATATATTGTGTTTGTGTGTGTGCTAGTTATAGTTTGATTTACAATTATTTTCTGTTTCTATAGGTAACTTGTCTTCATGAAGTTTTAATTGTCACATACTCTCAGCTGTAAACACCGGACAGAGATCCAAGATGCCCATTCCTCCCCCTCCACCCCCAGGTGGACCCCCTCCTCCCCCCACCCTTAGCCAGGTAAGTACTCCCTAGTTGGCTGGTAACTTTATTGGGAACCGCAGAACCTTACCTCAAAAATATTCACAGCATGCTCTATGCAAACTTCAACTGCTTCTGTGAAAACTTGACCTGAACAAAAAGAAATGCTCGGTTTTTCCACAGGCAAACACAACTCCTCCCAAGGTGAGCCGAGATGAAGCGAAGGGCAGAGGGGCTTTGCTCTCTGATATCTGCAAAGGGACCAAGCTGAAGAAAGTTGGCGTTGTCAATGACAGGAGTGCACCTATAATTGAGAGTAAGTGGAAGACACCCGAGAATAGCATGAATTTGATAGGTCAGCAAACGTGGTACGTCACTGAATTCTATTCTGGGTTTTCAGAGCCGAAAGGAAGTGGCGGAGGCGTGTCCAGCGGTGGAGGGTCTTCTGCACCGGTCCAGCCAGTGGGAGGGTTGTTTCAGGGTGGTGTCCCAAAATTACGACCTGTAGGAGGTGTGATGATTGTTAAAAATGTTTGGTTTTGGTCTATTTAAAGGAAAAGTTCATCCAAAAATTGAATTGTTTTAACACCCTCTGTTGTGCTCTATATGCTGTCGGTGCTCAAAATAGAATTTGAAAAATATTCACATCATTTACAGCTTACACCAGTGATAAGACAAGCTACACCCTTGAAAATAAAGGTTCCAAAAAGGTATTTTTGCAGCAGTGCCATAGAAGAACTATTTTTGATTCCCCAAAGAATCTTTCTGTGAACAGTTCTTAGAAGAATCTTTTTTTTCTTAGTGAGGAACATTTTAAAAGTCAAAAGATCCTTTTTCCACTATAGACTGTTTCATCGGGCACACACGCCTGGCCTGAAGTTAACATCCAGTCTGTGTTTGTTTATCGGTCTAGCTAGTGGCACCGACTACAAACGCAGTTAAAGTAAAGAGTAGACTGAAGTTGGGCTCAGGTTGATGTGCTGTGGGTTGTGTTTCCCATACATTGATTTATTTGTGGCGGCCTGCCACAATATCAAAACTGACAGCAACAAATAGATTTTCCAAAAGGCTTTGACTTCGTTGAATAAACATGAGCACTGCACGTTTCAAAATCAAAATGCAGCACGTGTTTTATATCACTGTATCTCTGAAGGAAACCAACTGTCTTCAGAAAATGTTTGATTTTTCATCTTGGATGTAATGCATGATAAAGCAGCATTTGTGTGCTCAGCGCTGCTTTTTGTACAGCCATTACTGGGGAAAACTCTATTTCTTTCTATTTCGTGCATGCGCAGTAATGTTTATGTTGTTGCTGTTGAAACAGTCTATAAAGAACCTTTTGTGGAATGGAAAGATACCATGGATGTTAAAGGTTCTTCATGAAACCATAGACTCCAAAAAGAACCTTTACTTTTAAGAATGTGTAGATTTCCTACTTTATGGGTTTTTTTTTTTTTCAAAAATATGTGCTCATTCATTCTGCAGTGATCATTGCCTAAAAATATGACTGATATTTGATTATTGTGCCAGTGTTTCTCAGATATGCAAAGGGAGTTTCCTCAAATTAAACTCACACCTTGTAATTATGGTTGATTCTTCCGCTGAACCGGTTGTGTTGCAGATGGTTCTGCGGCCAGGTCTGCGTTGCACCCTCCTGGCACTCGTTCTGCTGCACCTCGCCCACCCGGCAGCCACGATGACCCCGACAGTCCCTCTCAGCAGGCCTCTCCTCCAGAGTCTGGCCGTTCCCAGAGACCATCCCTGCCTGATCTCTCCCGTTCCCCCGGTGGAGGCAGCAGCCCATCTACAGGCATGAAGCACAGCTCTTCTGCCCCACCTCCGCCACCCCCCATGTCTCGGCGTGGAAATGCTCCTCCTGCCCCGCCACAGAAAGCCACGGCGCCCTTGTACAATCGTGAAAAGCCACTTCCGCCGACTCCAGGGCAGCGAGGACCCTCTCCAGCGCCGGTCCGTGAAAATGCACCACCTCCACCAGTGAAACCTCCTCCGTCACCTGCAAGCAGCCGCTCGTCTTCATCCTCCTCTTCCTCCCTGGCCCCGCCGCCACCCCCTTATCGTCAGCAGTCTGGGGTTTCCAATGGCCCCTCCAGTCCTGTGAATGAGGCAGCCCCCGAACTGCCCCAGAGACACAACTCACTCAGCAAGAAGCCTTCAGCAGGTGGACACACACCGACACGCGGACATGCGCCACCTCCACCGCCGTCACCCTCCCCACAGGCCGCCAGACCCCCTCCTCCAGCACGAGAGCCCCCGGGACGAGGAGCAGGTGAGCTCTATTGTCTGTGACATTTTGTTTTTCAAAAGAGTCTCTTCTGCTCACTAAGGCTGCATTTATTTAATCAAAAACACAGTAATAAGAGTAAGATTGTGAAATATTATTACAACTTTATACTTTAATATATTTTAAAATATTATTTATTCCTGTGATATAAAGCTGAATTTTCAGCATCATTATTCCAGTCTTCAGTGTCACATGATCTTTCAGAAATCATTCTAGTATTTAGATTTGCTGATTTGCTGCTCTTAATATTAATGTTAAAAATGGTTTTTAAAAATGCTTAAAAAATATTATTTGTGAAAACCTTGATCCATATATTTTTCAGGATTCTTTAATAACAAGAACACCATTTATTTGAAATATAAATCTTTTTTAGCATTATAAATGCCTTTACTTTCACTTTTGTTTGATTTAATGCAACTTTGCTGAATAAAAGTATTAATAAAAAAAAAAGTTTAAAAAAAAATATTAAATGTAATAAAAAAAGACCTCTTACTGACCCCAAACTTTTAAACCTTAGTGTTTTTCTTAGTCCTGGGCAACATTTAATCGCATCCAAAATAAATGTTTTTGTTTGTATAATATATATGTGTGTACTATGTATATTTATTATGTATATATAAAGACACACACGTACAGTATATATTTTGAAAATATTTACATGTATTAACATGCATATATTTATATTCATAGAATTTATATTATATATAAATATATTTAATATATAGACATAACATTTTTCTTAAATATATGCATGTGTGTGTATTTCTATGTACATAAGAAAAATACACAGTACACACGCATATATTATGTACACAAAAACTTTTATTTTGGATGCGATTAATCATTGTCCAGCACTGGTTTTTCTAGCTTAATTTTTTTTAAGAATAGTTCACACAAAAACATTTTGTCATTATTTACTATTTAATTTCTGTTTAACACAAGTAGAATTTTGAAGCTTCCCTTTTTCGTACATCTGTCATTGGAACCACATCTCTCAGTTTCCTTAAAGGACACCACAAAATCACTATAGATATAGTTTATAAGATTAAGGCCCTTTATTCTGAGTCATGATCATATTTGTGTGAGGATCAGATCGAAATTTAAGCCTTTATTCACATAACTTCATCATAACATCAAAAAAGTTGGATGTGGTATGTCAACCCCAGATTAAACCTCACACAAAGCTGTCATATGGAGTTGAATTATGGTGCATGAGAATTATAATTTTAAATGATTTGTCTATTGATGTTTGTCTTTTAGTTATTTGCTGGTTGTTTCAATATGACTTCTTTCTTTTTCTAGCTCCTCCAGTTCCTGGGCAGCCATCACGAAATGGCCGGGATGCTCCTCCGCCACCTCCACCTCCTTACCGGACTCATGGCACTACCTCGGATGTCCCGAGCCGAGGCAAGCCCCCTCCTCCCCCCTCCCGCACACCAGCCGGACCCCCGCCCCCTCCCCCGCCCATCCGCAATGGACACACTTCCATTTCCCGTTCCTTTGTAGGTGAGTCCTTCAAGCTCACTCTCACCCCGCACCTGCCCTCACATCCTCATTTCATCATCCTCCATTCATGTAGAGGATGATGTTCTCTCCAAATGTAAACTTTAGCGCTGTGCTCATCTCATAGAGCAAGAGATGGTTCTGTCATATGAATGACAGAAACACTCACAATGGCTGTCTTTATTCTTAGGCCCTGGTATTGTGCAAAATAAGTCGGCATCTGTTAAACCTGTTATAGATCTAAAAATATTCAGATTTATTTTCATATAAAAACAAGTTACTCATTTAATGAGTTCACAGGCATCCACAGTCGCAGCTGTTACTGAGTCATTGCATATTCAGTGTATGACGATGCTAACAAGATAATTGCATCAAATAATTAGACTTAATGGCTTTTTAGACAATCCAGTGGCAATCACTGAATATTCGAAACATAGTAATCACTGAATATTCGAAAGATGCCACAATCCTGCACAGTCGATGGTCTGCGAACCCAACGGCTCTGTGCGAACCTACATTATGATGAATGACGTCAAGTGGACCGTTCCAAGATGGCGGCCGCATCTACGTGCCTAGAGCGGTCGAATAGGGCATCTATATATGTCTATGGTTCTAACCATGACCTCGTCCCTCCCCACCCCCCAACTATTCGAATTTCCTTAGGCAGGAATTATTTTAATGATATTCTAATGGACTGCTTTGTGATCTCACAAACACCGGAAATCAACTTTGTAGTCCAAACAAGCCGTTCGTTGTAGTTCTTGAAAAGGGATTTTTTGAAAACGAAATATCTCCCTTTGGAGTGGACTTTGAGATTTGTGACTGTAGATATTTTTTATGCCCAAACATACACACTACACACTGACTAAAATTCAAAAAGTGAAAAAACATAATAGGACCCCTTTAATTCAAAAAAAGAAAGAAAGAAAATGGATATCATTTAGACTTGTTCATTAATGGAGATGGTTTTGTCCAGAGTTACATAAAAATGAGGAAAGACAAGGCAGTTGGTTATAAATGATCAAACCATAGTATTAGTGTTAAATGTTAAAGGATTTTATTGGAGAATTTGCTGTGAAAATGCTGTTACATAATTAAAACTGCACAACTAGCTTAAATCTTTTTTGTAGTTTTGTGAAATACAAGAGAAGTCAAATTTTTTGGATAAGAAATCACAAAAATAAATGTGAGAAGACCTACATTACCGTTCAAAGGTTTGGGTTCAATAAGATTTTGAAAGAAGTCTTTCTAAGGCTGCATGCATTTGATCAAAAGTACAGTAAAAACTAATATTGTGAACTATTATTTTAATTGAAACCTTCAGTGTCACATGATCCTTCAGAAATCATTCTAATATGCTGATTTGCTGCTCAAAAAACATTTGAAAACAGTCGTGCTGTTTAATTTTTTTTTTTTTGTGGAAACTGTGATAGATTTTGCTCAGGATTCAGTTCAAACATCATGATAAACGTCTTTGCTGTCACTTTTGATCAATTTAACGTGTCCTTGCTGATTAAAAGTGTTTCTTTAAAAAAAAAATCATACTGAACCTAAACTTTGCATAGTAGTATACATTATCATTTTCTGTTAAAAAAAAATGCTATACAAATTTTTATTTGTCTCTTCCAACAGATGATTTTGAGTCCAAGTATTCTTTTCATCCTCTGGATGACTTCCCTCCTCCAGAAGAGTATAGACACTTCACTAAGATATACCCAAGCAAAGCTAACAGAGGTAAGTCTCAAGAAATGAACAGTTCAGTCTAGCAGTTTGGTTCAGAACCACACAAGCTTCAACAAATACATGTAATGCATCTCACAGTGAGCACAAAGCCTCTTTTCATCACTCGTATGCTTTCATGAGCTTGTGTAAAGACAGAGCTGCTGCTTGCTTTTCATCTTCAGTAGCTTTATCACACGACTCTGCTGAATGCTTTTGTCTGATGATTTGTTACTGGTACAATATCAACAGTGATTTTTTGCACTCAAACTCATGCGTGTCTCTGTTTGTTTGGCAGTAATGAGAGGAGCCCCTCCTTTGCCGCCTGTTGGGAGGTAAACACTGTGACCAGTCGCTCGGACTGCATCGGCGACGAGGGTTTTTCACACAGACCCATACGCTCATAAACAGACAATCTCACATGCACATCTAAAGACACAAAGCCTGCACCTTATTAACAGCCATTCCCCCATCGGATAACATTCCTCTACATTCAAGCAAGCTCCATCGTATCACTTTTGTCCATTGCGGAAGGTCGGCTTCGCTCAGAAAAGAGCGAGATGAAGGAAAGTATTGCATTCTGTCATCAATAACGGCCAACTTTATTTTATTATTTTCCCTTGTACCTAGGTAGCATTGCACATTTTGTTGGATGTGCACTGAGAGCTAGAAGTGGCCGTCAGAGTCTGTATGTAGGTAAAGTGTGGCACTTGAGATGGGAAGCGGAAAGCTTGTCCCTGGAAAATGTCTTAACTACTATGTCAGGCAACATGTTCAATGTTTTGTTGTTGGTTTTTCCTCTCAGTCGCTACCCCATGTTATGCACTGTGAATAATCACTCAGAGCAGAAGGCGTCTGAGTGTGAGCTGAACTGTAAAAACTCATAGCTTTAGATGTTTTTGTCTTTTGTCCTGGTCGTGCCCCTTTCAAGGAACAGCCATTATCTTTAAGTTCTCTCAGGGGGTTTGTTGGACTTCATTACCCTCCGATAAGTTTGTGAACGAAAGGTCTGAAAGTGCCAACAGATGCTCTGCCATTAATAAATCAGCATGGCTCCTTCAGTCGTGACACATCCTCCTTTGGGAAACTGGTAGGTCGATTGCCTTTTATCGTTTGTTCTAAAGATGGACCATGGAATTTTTTTCAAGTTTGGAGTTGTCGTCCTGCAATACTCCTCGCACTTTGTGTCGCATTGTGAATCCTGGCTTTTCTGTCATTTTCCCATTACAGGACTGCACGGCTATGCTGCTTGCATTATGTTTGTGATCTGGTTAAAAGCAGGCCTTGTCCACATGCTGCCTATGGACTGGTTTTGTAGGGAAGCGTTGTCAAAGAAAGCCTTTGATGGTCCATTTTAACAGTGTATGAACTTGATCTAGGATTTTCATCACTTTGCAAAAATCAAGTTCAGTGCATGCTGCTTTTTTGGGACAGACCTCCAATATAAACGTTGGGTAAATTTGCATGTAAAGCCGCAAAATTGCTTTCTGTATTGCTTAATTTTCTTGTTTTTTAACAATGCATCTGCTCTTTGGATGACAGGACCGTAACCAAGGGTTCTGGAACGGTTGTCTTTTACTATATAGTATTGCTGCTGAAATGTGGTACCTAGTCATTTCATTACCAGTCATGTTCATCTAAGTGATGTTTGCAGTCAGCTTGGCCATGCAGGCTGGCACTGATAACCACATCCCGGTTTATCCACAGCTTATTCAGTGTCATATTGTTAGGTCTTCCTGTTTGTACGTTCATGTTTATTCTCCAGAGAATAGACTGCATAATTATTCAGATCTGCAGAAGAGCTAACTGTAGATTAGATGGACAGTTGTGAACTTTTTCCCCCCTCTTTGTTGTTCTGCCTTACATTTACTGATTAACGTGTCGGTACAGGATTTGTAAAAAAGAAAAAAAAAGGGAAAAAAAAAACTGTATTTACAAGTACATAGAGAGATATGGTAGTGATAGTTGTTAATCTATTTTTAAGTTGTAAAAACTTGTAATATAGTAAATAATTTCAGGCAAACAGGATTCAAATGAAGTCTCGGACTAATCGTTACTTGATGGAATGTCCTCGCATGTGGCTGAGGACGTTTTCTTAGACTAATACTTGTCTTTAATCGCCTACTGTCTGCCAGCAGGTGTCAGTGAAAATGTCTTTAGAGGAACATAACTTACTCACATTGAGAGAGGACTGTCATTGTCACCATTCCATGCTTAACTAAAGCCTGTCCACACCTGTTGAAATAAAGCTGAGGAAATAAATATGGCTTGAGAATGCATGTGTCATTTGTCAGGAGCAGACTTTGATGTAATAGAAGTTTTGCCAGTCTTATGGAATAAAAAAACAAAAAAAAAAACAATGTAACTATGTAACTATGTAAATGATCCAGTAATCTCAACCCTGGTTACGCCTCCAACAGATTCATCATCTGCTGTCAACCTGTATGTTTGGGTGAGAGAAATGTAAAGTTTGGTAAATCACTGAACATCCCTGCTGGTCCTAATGGAATATGGCCCAAAACATATTTCTTGTAATAATTTTAATAGTTAACAGTTGATAGTTTGTAACGGTATTTATTTACAGCAATAACTTATTGGTTCAATACATGTTTCAGTGAATAGTGGAGAAAACACCTACAACAATTAATAAGTGCCCACCCCTCCCCCTCCCCCTAAAGTCTTTAGTCTTTCACCTGTTTATGATTGAGAATACATTAAAATGATTTGATATTAAATACTAGTTTGCTGTATTAAGCGGCATAACGAAATGTTTTGAATAGCTAAAATAACTGAAGTGGACGACACCTGACAGTTACAATTGGCTGCTCCCACCATTTGTAACAAATAAGGTAGACAAGGCTATGTCAGAGCCTTTGAGAGACACCTCAGAGCACACATACATACAGAGAGAAGCTCTGATTAGATTTGTTACAAAGGAAATATTCCAAAAATGCGGTGTTAACAATGGGTGGTGCGCGCTTAATTGTTTCAAGAGAGCAAAAGAATAGAACAAAAAGCACAAACCATACAATTATACAGTAACTGACAAGAGGTTATAATTATATGAAGTTAAAATTATGCCTAAGGTTTTTCATAAGAAGTTTGTGAAACTTTTTGAAAGCATTTTTTTTTTACTTTATTATTATAACTTTTATAACAAATGGTACATTAGGCTACTCCTCTACATTACTCGGCTTCTTTACTAGACTAATTTTTACCTCACCTATACCATACAATTTGTTGGCTCTATGACAGATTGTTTGTGATGTTCCTCGTTTGTAAGTCACTGAATAAATAAAAGCGTCTGCTAAATGCATGAATGTAATCTAGCCTACTAAAGACGCAAGTGTTTAGTTTTATAAAAAGGAACATCAATCATGACCGTATCAGTAGGCACTGATCAACACATTTTAATACCCAAAATTCTTATGCAAAATATGCAAAGCGTCATCTTCAGCGCCTCACCCGAGAAGTGCGTCAAACATGGCACTGTAAAAGGATTTTCAGGACACACCTGAGTCTAATACATTTTGATGCTCTCGACTTTTCCAATAGAGGTAAGTCAACGTTTTTTTTTTTTTTTCTGTTGAAATAGAAAATACATATAGGAGAAAATGATAATAGCCTAATTGAAGTTTAATAAACAAATATACATGTGATCTGAGTTTGTTTGTTTTTGTTGTTGATTTTTTTTTATCATAGCCTATTGAAAGAGAAACGAAAGGCCAGCTGAATTTACTAAAATATAATTTTCAAACTATTCATGTAAATTGGCGCGAAATACACTTGCTGTCATTTTAAATTACTTGATAAAAGTTTGAATTTGAATGTTAAAAACAGAAACGTTGTAATTCAACTGTGAGACATCTGTTTAATACAGTTTAGTAGCCTAAATAGCATTCATCCAGTATAAGAAAAATGCAATTAAATGTAAATGTACCTTACTGATGATACAGGAGGCAACTTTTTTTTTTGAGCAGTGTTGCTTGGGTACTTTCCCACTGAGAATGGATAACAAATTTCTATCTGGATACTTTAGATAGGTCGTGGGCTCTGTGTCTCACCTGGTTGCCCATTGACGCCAACATTAAGCAAAGTTGTCTGTGTATCACCAGCCTAAGCAAAACTGGAAGAACGTATCGCGAAAGTAGCTGCAGGAAAGAAAACCGACAACGAGAAACCATTTTAAACCATAATGCCTGTTTCCTCTTAGAACCTTAAATAAATTAAAAGATGTACAGACGTCTCATATATAGCCTAATGCTGTAGATTTACAATTACGATATAATACGTATGGAAAATAAAATTCAGGCATATGAGGAATAGTAAAAAATAGCCCTTCATTCAATATAACAAAATGCATAGGAAGCTCTTGCACCTGTTTTGTCTGTAAGCTATACAAACATTTATATTTCCTTAGACTTACACTTTAAGGTGACATTTTACAGTATAATTATATATTTAAGGGTAATATTAACAAGTACTCAGGCTTAGGGTTTGGTTTAGGATTAGTTATGCATAACTTACAGTTATTATATAGTAATAACTATATTTAACAAGGACTCTGTCAAATAAAATGTCATTGAAAAATTTCTCATACATCCCTAGATGATTATTTAATATATTTTAAAGCCTTTTAAAATTTTAAAAAGACTTTATAATATGTGACCCTTGACCACAAAACCAAGTAGCAGGGGTATTTGTAGCAACAGCCAACAATACATTATATGGGTCAAAATAATTTTTCTTTTATGCCAAAAATCATTAGGATATTAGGTAAAGATCATGTTCCATGAAAAATTTCCAACCATAAATATATCAAAACTTGATTTTTGATTAGTAATATGCATTGCTAAGCACTTCATTTGGACAGCTTTAAAGACGATTTTCTCAACATTTAGATTTTTTTGCACCCTCAGATTCAGATTGTCCTGTCCTAAGCTTATTCAGCTTTCAGATGATGTATAAATCTCAATTTCAAAAAATGTAACTATGATTTATTATTTCAACTTTATTATATTTTAAGCCAAATATTGATCCATTTTACATCTTTTTCCCTGCATTAGTGATGGACAAAACAATGCCCACAACTATTTCAAAAACCACACAGAGCATTACAATCGCCATGTTTTTGATGGCATGTTTTACAATCTACATGTGCTACAACTCAACCAAAAACTTGTTCAGCAAATCCACTGCTGCGCTTGTCCAGAGAAATAACATAAGCGCAGAAACTTGCCTCAGTGTTCTTAAGATGCAGAACTACAAGTGCACTGTGAACATCACCTTGGACAAACGTCTGATAGGAGCATCTAAAGAGAAAGAAGAACCAGACACCATTCTGTTAATCTGGATGTGGCCTTTTGGCAACAGCTTTGGATTTGGACCCTGCAGTTCGGCTTTCGATATCCATGGCTGTAATTTAACGGATGACAGAGGTCTGTTTAACCAAGCACATGGGGTAATGTTTCATCATAGAGATATTAGAGGGGATTTATCCAACATGCCACAACTCCCACGACCAGCTTTCCAGAAGTGGGTATGGTGGAATATGGAGTCTCCAAGTAATTCATATCCACTTCCCTTGCTAAAGGATCTATTTAATCTGACTTCAAGCTACCGCGGGGATTCGGATATTCCAGTACCTTATGGTAGGATCACAGACACCACAGAGGAAGAGAGAAAGTATACTATCCCAAAGAAGGACAAATTAGTTTGTTGGGTAGTAAGTAACTTTAACCCAGACTTTAAGCGTTCACAATACTATACTGAGTTAGTGAAATTCATTAATGTGGCAGCTTATGGCAGGCACTTCAACAACTCAATTAATGGTAAAGAATATTCAAATTTAGTGTCCAGTTGCAAATTCTACCTGTCTTTTGAGAATTCCGTTCATAGAGACTATGTGACCGAGAAGCTGTTCAATGTTCTAGCGCTTGGTAGCATTCCTGTCGTTCTTGGCCCGCCCAGAGAAAACTATGAGCTGTTCATACCAAGTAAAGCTTTCATCCATGTGGATGACTTTCCATCCCCAAAAGAACTGGCCGATCATCTGAAACTCCTGGACCAAAACGAGGACCTGTATAGGCAGTACTTCACCTGGAGAGAACATTTTGATTCAAAGCCAACATTATTTGGTCTTGAACATGCCTGTCGGATTTGTGATCATATTAGAAGGAATAAGGACTATAAAGTGGTCAAAGATCTCAACAGCTGGTTCTGGGGTTGAGGGCACTTTTAGAGATGCTGAGTGAACGGTGTGGTAAGTCATGAGTAATAAGACTTTTCACCTCATTTGGTTTTAAAATGGGCATTAACCAACAACCACAGCCAGGGCAGTATAGGAGCCGTGGGCCACCTCAATGTGTTTTTTTTTTTTTTTTTTTTTTTTTTTTTAATGAACTGTTTTATTGTATAGTGTCATCAACATCGTTTGCACCACGCTCCTCCGCTACTTTATCTTTTTATTTTGGTGCATCAATCTATTAAGTTACTTTGTATAATAAATTATGATCCGCACTCACGAGAAAAGTCGTCTTTTTCTGTTTATTTCACGATCGTCACCAATGGGGAAAAGACACAAACGTTTCAGCTACCAAGCCTTCCTCAGTGTGTAAAGCAGTTACATCCCTCCACCCACTTTTTAAATCATCAATTATGTCGACGTCATCACTCATTAGTCAATGTTGAATCACCAAAATCATTAAAACATTTCCTTTTAACTACTAGACAATTTTCACAACACAAAACAACATATTCACTAGTAAATCACACACATCCGTGGCCAAGGCAAGAATTGTCTATGATTATTCATTTATCACTATTATACAAGCTTACAGTTTAGATAAACAATCAACAAAATGTACTCCACCAATTGACTTTAAATAGTATAACAGTGGAAAATTCAATAATTAAAAACATCAGAAATACATCGTCATAAGCAATTGTTATCACACTGTAAATATTCAAGATTTATCTATATTGTATAGTGTCATGTCATCAACAGAGCAAATTCATCATGATAACTTGTAATGTCATAACCTAAAAATAATTACGTTTGCTGTTCCATTGTCAACTTTTATTTTCTGCAGACTGAAGGATAAGCTGAAATTATTATTATTATTATTATTATTATTATTTTGTGGTAATTGACATCATACCACAGGTGAAGAACTATACACATCAATAAAGTGTAAATTGTTTTGTAAGTTCACCTGTCAATCATCCATGCACTTCAACAGGGGATTTAAACTTTTATTATTTGATTTGATGATACAGGCATTGACAGCATTATTATTTTCAGTGATCAATATTATGCAATGTAACTTACCCAGTAAGTTAACAAATGATTGATGTTAAAAAGACTTCAAATTGACATAAAAAACAGGTCAAATATGCAAATCAAAAACTTATTCTATGACATAAAATACATCAGTAATACTCCTTGTGATTTTTTAAAAGTTTTACTTGTCTTCAAAAGGCTGTTGCTAACAGAGTGGTTAAATGGGGCTGCAAAGGTTGATAGGGACATTCAGATAAACTCACTGGTCAACTTTTATAGCCTCATTTGTAATCATACTCTTGCAATCTATTCCAACTTAATTTTTCAGGGAATATTTTTTTAAACGAAGACTGAAAGAGCAGTCGGAAGCTTGATGGTGGTGGCGGCGTTGAAGTCGTGACTGTGGTGTAGTTTGTTAATAGCCTACATTTAGTTTTTACTTTTTTATTAAGCCCTTTAAAATTCATAAAAGTTGAATTCTTTTGTGAAGATTATCATTATGGACAAAACATGTAAGAATCATAAACCTGGTCACAGATCTTATTTTCTGCAGTATAATCCAAAAGCCAATGGAAACATCCTATAGAGTTTTTGTGGATGGAACCATATATGTATGCCATCTTGCCATGATGCCATCTTCTGGGATGGCCTACAAAAATACGTCATCACTACAGCACTCTATTTAGACTGGAGCATTTGTTAAACTTGTGTCTTCTCTAAGAGACATCAAAACATCGCCACAGAAACAGAAATGTCAAGTAATTCAGGTTTGACTGGATCATGTTGGTTTATGACTAAGCTGCATAACTTTAGGCCTACATAGCTTTATTATAAAGTGATCCATATGATACATCTGTTGATACGTCTAGTGTGCATCACAGAGAAAAGAGACAAGTCAGTTTTGGTCACAAGATTGTGGATTCGCAGAGAAGTAGGTAGAAAAAAAACGGGATTCAATTGAAGTCAACTATATTATTTAATATGACTTCATTACTGAACATGTAATTTTTAATATCAAGTAAAAAGATCTCCCAACAGCACATTTATTTTTTAAAGTGAAAAGCTAGACATGATATTGAGAACGAATGTTTCAGACTAGCTACATATAGCTAGTTTGAAACATTCGTTAATTTATTCGTTCTCAAAATGTATTGGTGCTAATCTCCATTATAGTCAGGAAGCCTCATGCCTTTATGACTTATTAAATAGTCCATAGTGTTTGGTCCCATTTGTAATGTTTGTTTACCGGGAATTGTTAATTCTATGCAGTTAAAGTAATAGTAAAATAAAAAATATATGCATTACATTTCCTTAAACAAGGACTTTCTTTGTTAGGTTACCATCTGACAAAACTTCACTGTCAGACAAAACTAGATAGTTTAAAAGTCAAGTCTGAAACTGTATTTTTAAATGATGCCCAAGGTCACAGGTTCCTCATGAAATTGGTTTGTATAGTAAGAGAACTTACTAAAAATTGTTGCATGCTTTGCTGAAGCTATCATAACACGTGAGAAAACAAGCCATTCTAGATATGGAGATTACTGCCTTGATGAAATACTATGGAGCATGAAACAGCACAAGTTATGTGGATTTACAAAGGGCTGGTTTCTCAAAACAAATTTAATTTTAATGTCGTATTTAATTTAATGTATACACATTTTCTGTCTAGGGGAGTAACCAGACCTTTTTTTTAACCAAATTAATCATTCAAATTACACCTTAAAAAGTTTTTGGACACTTAAGCCCCAATTAAAAAAATAAAAAATAAATCTCTTTGCATTATAATACAAAATAAAAATATATATATATAATTATAAACAAACACACTTTTCAGTCAGAACATTCAAGAATTTGTTAGGTTTCAGAAAGAAAGAAAAAAAATTTCAGACACTTCTACATTCAGGAATTTCCTTGTTGTGCACTTGAATTGTCGTCGTTTTGGACATCATTATTATCTTGCAGATTCTTAAGTGTGCTGATAGCTTTGATAAGAGGTTGAGATGAAAGACAAGGCCTAATTTTACTTTCTATATATAAATACCACAGGAAAGGCTGTAGGTTTGTTATACAAGTGGAGAGCACCATCTTCTGGCTGTCCATCTGTGACAGGGTTCCTGTTTCATGCTTCTGGAGAGTCACTTACCTGCAGAGTTTAGTTCCAACACACCTGGCTATCATTTTCATGTAAACCCAAATACATTGATTAGTTGATTCAGGTGCAATTAAATCGTGTTGAAACTAAACTCCGCAGGAGAGTGGCTCTTGACACAGAGACATGATAAAGCCTCTATTCCATCTTTGTGTTCAACAGGTTACGTTATTAGGACAGTGTTTGCGTCTGTGCTGAACTGCACAACTGAAGCATTTGTCCATTCATTGCCCAGCAGATCAACGCTGTCCTTTTCCTATCAAAAAAATAAATAAAAACAAAATCATAAAAATAAAATCTACAAAGTTTATTGTTGTGTTGTTTCTGCTGTCTAAATGAGTAATTACAAAAAATAATATTTTTTACTTTTTTCTCAAAACATTATTTTGCATTTTGTTATATAATATTTCTGAAAGATTTACTTACATGGAGGTCTGTTGTAATTTCTGTTGCTTCCTCTCTTGTGATTGCCTTCGCTGAAATGGTCAGAAAAAAAAGTGTGTATATATATTTTATTTCTTTATTTTTTAAATATAGACGAGAAAAAAATGATAGTAAATACTGACAAGTAAATGCTTGACCAATTAAGTGTATACTAAGCAGCCGCATACAATATAATAATAATAATAATAATAATAATAATAATAATAATAATAATAATAAAGGTCTTACTATGCCATGGCCACAATTTCCAGGAAATCACAAGTAACATTAATATAAGCAGTGCACCACAAACTAATGGAATCACCCAAATAAGGTCTCTGAAATAAGGAAATTGTTAGACTTATGAAGCTGAGATAAGTTATCAATTAGTAGATCCAAACAGATGTTAAATAGTATTTATGTTTTACAGAAGTATATTTTGAATGTACCTGCTTTCATAAGTGGTTTTTGGTTCAAATGTCAGATCTTTAGATGACAGAGTAACTGTAGAGTTACTACCAACATGTGGAGTTGTTGATCTGCTGGTTAGTGTTGTCCTAACAGTACTGCTGCTGTGAGATGGGTCATTTTTTGAGTTCTCCGTTGTGGTTGGAAAGGATGAGCACTGTGTCGTTGAATGAAACCGCTTTGGTGATGTTGTAGATGTCTGGTCAGTTTTTTCTGTCTGAATTGAAGTACTTTCAGGTAATTTTGATGTTGTGGGTAAAAGTGTTGCTACTGAATTATGATTGTGAACATCAAAAGAGTTAGATGAAGTGAAAGATTGTGCTGTTGTAACCGTGAGAGGTCCTGTAAATAATAATAAAAAAAAAGTCAGATGAGACATATTTGACACATTGCTGCTTGTTTTACTAAACTACATTTTATATCAGAGCAGGAATGTGTTGTTTTACTTCACCCAGAAACTCAATGTGAAATTCATTATTTCATTGGTATGTTATACTATTATCTTTAAAGGCGAAGTGTGTAATTTCTCGAATGTTATAATACTAAGCACTCAGGACATAAGAGCCGGCCCCAAAGAAATAAAATGATGAAAAAATTAAAATGAAAAAATATTTCTCCTTATCTAGCTTGATGTGCTGAGAGAAGACATTGGATGATTCCCACCAAAAGTCTAAAAACTTTTCTTTCAAAACATTGCTTTGTTTGGTTACCGCTACATAGCAACACTGGCTCAACCAATGGCATGAGTTTGGGGCAGGGCTATCTGTTTAGCCGACCAATGACTGACGAGGGAGATTGAGAAACCTGTTTGAAATGTGATTTAGATATTTGTTGCAATTCTGTTGAAGTGCAGTCGCAGAAATGACACAGTGAAATTCTGTGGGCAAAAGGTGATAAAGTATTTTTACATTAGCCTATTTCAAATGCATACTCAGTGACCGGTAAAATCTTTGTCATGGAATATGCATTTTGTTTACATAGACTTCACAGTTTGAACATCATTGGACGTTATTTTTAAGATCTAAGGTAAATTACCCACTGTAAATTTCATTATGGCTATTATGGAAGCCCGTTTCCACCACTAAATTAAAAAAAAAAAAAATTGACTTTTTTTTTTACAGTTCTAAAGTGAGAATTGCATGATATAAAGGTGCATTTGTGTGTTGTAAAATCAGAATTGTGAGATGTAAATCACGAGACTTAACTCGCAATTGCAAATATCACAATTCTGAGAAAAGGGATCAAAATTGTCATATATAAACTTGCAATCATGAGAAAAAGTAAGAATTGCAAGAGATAAACTCATAATTGAAAGAAAAATTGTGAGGTATAAATTCCCAATTGTTTTATAATTTTTTGAATTATAATTATGTGGTGTCGCGTCTGGTAAGGATGTGGTGTTAATCTGATGTATATGTTAATTATATGTGAGATGTGATCATTACTTACTTGTGTTGGCATCTGTCATGAGTTGTCTCGATTCAACATTGATATAAATGGGAACCTGCACTTCCCCAGCCATACACCAATACCAGCCTGCATCTGTCTTCTTCAGTCCTGTCAGTGTCACTGTATAAATGCCATCATTTGTATCATTTATCTGTAGAGCTGCACCAAGGGATGGCTCTATATCCTGAGCTGTTTGACAGGAGTGCAGATCTCCACTTCTGCACCATTTTCTCTCAGTATCTTTAAATTTGTCACTGTAGAAACACTGTACAGTAACATTGCTGCCCTCTTCACCTGACACCATGTTGCTGGCCGCTGACAGATCTGGAGTACCTGAGAATAACAACAAAACCAATTAGTGAGTTAACTGATAAACTATCATGTCTTGTAGTGGTATTAAAGCAGCTATATCAAAATCATTTACCCTCGGTGACGGTAAGTTCTAGAGATGTTCTGACATAGGAACCTCGTATTTTGACTGCACACCAGTAGCGGTTCGAATCACTGCTGCGCAGGTTTGTCATCGTCATGGTTGTTACCAGTTCATCTGGGCTGTTGTAAAAGCTGATGCCTGTTCGCTTCCCTTGGTTGGTAGGTTGTAGTTTCAAGCAGGTAAGCCAGTTCTTGCCTTTGTACCAGAACTTTGGCAAGTCCTTGTGCTGCCGATGGTAGTGACAGGGAATGGTGACAGATCCTCCACTTTGAGCTGTTATCTTGCTTACTGTCCATAGAGAGTTGGTTCCTGTGAGTCACAAAATTAAAATATTCTCTAGAAAGATTTTCTTTGGAAATCTCACCCAGTATTTTTCACAGAAAAAAATATCAGAAATATGAAATGATTTAAGGGTGAGTAAATAATGATTTTTGGGCTAACTGTTCAAGGACATTATATAGCCTACAGCTAGGTCACCAAATCTGACAAGGCAGTATTGGAGGTTACCAAACTCATTTGCCCTCTCTACTTCACACACAATGGCTTTAATGTTACCCAAATCCACACTGGTGATCCAACTGTCTTCTGTTTCATATAAAAATAAATAAAATTAAAAAAAAAAAAAAAAAAAAGGGCATTTTGGTTTGATGTAAACAACTGCAGAAATACAGCAGGGTCGCCAAATATGACAAGACAGCACAAGAATATTGAAATCTGTTACCCACTTCTACTTCACAAAGAATCGCTTTTGTGTTGCCCAAATTCACTCTGGTGATATCTAAACTTATTTTATATCCCAAAAAGCATTTCAGTCTGATGTGAACAACTGCACACATACAGCGGGGTCACCAAATATGGCAAGGCCACAAAAGACACTATTGAAATCTGCTACTGTCTTCTTTTTCACAATTTAATATTACCTAAATTCACTCTGGTGATACCTAAGAAATTACACAAATATAGCCTACTATGCCATGGACTTACAGGAGAATTCACAAGTCTGTGTTTCATAATGTCTGAGTACACACGAAAAAAAAGAGGATGTTTGGTGAGGGCATGTTGCATAATTACGTAAAAATCACATTGACGTCAGTGAATTGATGAATGTTGAAATTATTTTTTTTTTTACTACTAAAGGCTACTACCAAATCCTTTTGTTAAAGATGTTTTCTTTGTGTAGGCTATATTGTACATTGTGATTTATGATGTTATTCTAACTATTCATCCATGCTTTTATACAGCCTATTCTTTTCAAATGTTTATTAAAAGCGAATGTTCACCATGAAATTTACTCTAGACAATTTATATATTGATAAAAAAACATTACATACATTGACAATGCCCATATCTTCAGTTAGCCTATTGTAATGTTATTATAGCCTATTAAATGTATTTTCAAAAAAAAATATATGTTTGACAAAGCAGTAGCCTATAGTATGAAACAACCCTTCCTTAGAATAATGTAATGAACCAACACAGGTTTAGTAATCAAAATTCAATTATTTTCTCTAAAAGGACTTACCTAGGACTCCTAAAAGCAGCACTATGGTTCTTAGCAGAAAAGCCATGCGTCTAATCAGATGTATTAAGTGATTATTACTGAGGATCAAAAATGCTAAACCTTCTTTACATGTATCTCCGACTTAAAATAAATTGTATCCCAAACCAAGCTTCTTTTTTATTTACCACGGTGGATTTCAACATTTCCTGCTTCAGTCATCCTTCCCCTTTAGAACTTAGAAGTTTGGGCACAGATTGTTCTGAACATTTACCTCAATAAGCAGCTTTTTTTTAAAAAAAAAAAAAAAAAGTCATTTAAATCATAAAAATAATTGTTTTAATGTTAAATTATGTGATGTTTGGTATAAAATAAATATGCTTCCTTTCTAAACCCAGCAATATTTCACGAATAAACGAAATGTATTTTATGCATGTAACAAAATGTAAATGTAGATTTGTATTATTTTTTAGAAGTTTGTTACTCAACAGCAAATGAAGGCTTGAGTTCTATGTTTGTTCAACAATGTCAACGTCCGTTCCTGAAATCCTTGACTAGATGGCGCTGTTGACAAGGTTTGTGCCTAAACTATGCCATTCATAAATTTCTACGGGGCTGAATGGTTTTACACACGCTCCATTTGAAATGCAAAAAAAAAAAAAAAAAAACACTTCTCTTTGTTGAGAGAGGTTGATCCTTGTAAATGTCTCTGTTTAGGTTGGGTGTTTGAATGGGCCTAATTAATTTTTCTTACATTCGCAGAAGCCATCGGATTAAGAAATGCAGACGCAGTTTAATTAAAAATTATCATGCTTTTCGGGGCTTGAAAGAAAAAAAAAAAAAACTATATTTATGTGAACTAGAGTTGAAATTTGACTCATCTTAAAAGGGTGATATGTGACGATTGTGTGAACAGTCCAGTTTTCCAGTTCATACTGACTCATGCGGCCAGTTTAAACTGGTCCCTCGCTGGTCTCTTTGTCAGAGTCTCTTTAGTCTTTGCTCTTTGTGCAAACTGGTAGTGTACAGACAGACTGACTGACACATAATTATAGCTATCAGTTCTAACCGCCAATTCAAGCTTTTTCAACAGGACACCTTTCCTCAGCTCAGAGCTAAAAGTTTTTTTCTGTCTGAATTGTTTTTATCACTTCTTTTGTAATTTGTTTATGTTCCTCCTCCAGGGAGCAGTCATGAGACGTTTCATTAAGTTTCAACGCTTGTATTATGCAATCTCAGTTTTCTCAGTAGTCTTGTTTACTGTACTCTTTAACGTCTCAAATATCACTTCAGTCTATACAGTGATTGACTTCTATGAATTCCTTTCTCCAATAACTAATAGGCCTACCTAGACCTGTTTTTATAAAGCCTATCATTTTTCTTTAAAGCGCTTTGATTTACCCCTGTAATCTTTGTGATTAATGATTAAATATTTATTCTTTATTATAAGTAAATAAAAGCTGACCTATAGCTCCTATAATATGAAAATGTGGCCCTAAAAATTATTTGGACAATTAAGTCACATTTTTTTAAAAATGAGATACATGATAGAATTGAACAAAAATCTAACCAAGTAGCATTTATTTTGAAGTTAGCAAAAACATACATTTGTAAGTAAAACATTTCGCAATAAGAAGTTTTTTTATAATCAAAATGATTATTAAAAAATACTGTTGTGAATCATGATAACGTTCAAATAAGTGTTCAAAAGTGTTTAAATGCTATATTGGGCCCTATTGTATGTAATAAACAGGTTTATGCATTTGTAAAAAAAAAAATAAATAAATTATATGCATCAGTTTCACTGATCCTTTTAAATTATATTTATTTCTATTATGACTGCTCTAAAACAAGAACACTGCTCTCGTTTACCTTTGACATTCATTTGATTCCGTTTTCATTCACATGCATCTGAAGTCACCTCATCATGGGATGTCAAATTCTTAAGCTCTGCAACACCGACCTACTCTAATAATTTGACCTATTACCTACTCACCATATTATTGAATATTGCACATTTCTAAGATGCATCACTGCATTTTATAAATTTGAAATAGTGAATTTGCCATGCTTTTTTGCCAGCAATTTATTTATTTACTTACTTTTACGTGTTTTATGCATTGCCACTGCTTCATGACACATTCCTGTACTCGGGTCCAACTGGGTGATGGGTAACGCTTGACCTCATAATGTCCAGCTGTATCATCTTTCTATGGGGCATTTTGTTGTGATGCTATCGCATGATTTTCCATGTCGTAGTACAAACATCACGCAGATGCAAGCTTGTTGATCGCGATCCTGAGAGTTGATGTGTACCGGACTGGCACAAGTGTCCCCGTTTCCTCTCTCCGATTGGTCACCATCGATATCGACGTAATGCCGTGGGCGTGTCATTGTGCAAGAACGCAAACTTTAAAGAGTTGTCAACAACAGGGGTCTCAAGACAACACAGCCCCAGACTGAATAAAGAACTGCGCGCGAGAATATACTGAAAAGCTCTACACTGAAAAGCTACGGCTCTGACAACATACAACGTTTTTGTTTTGAGTTCGGATATTTTGATCTTCCAAGATGAAGTTTGTAAGGTATATTATGAGGAATGCTGCTATGCTAAATGCACCAAAGCATATTGACTACTACGCGAAATTTTCTCCATCGCCTTTGTCAATGAAGCAGTTTCTGGATTTCGGTAAGTTAAATAAAAAAATAATAATAAAAGAAAATACGCAAAATATTTTTGCATGGAATATTGTCATTCCAAGGATGGTGGTGCACACTGAGCATTAATGCGTGTGTATTGCACCATAACATGCTATATTCTTTTTGTTATGAAATAATTTAGATTGGTTTATTCATGAAGATATTTAAAAACTAGAAATGTGAATGTTCGCTAAAACAGAATGTGCTTGACGCTCGAGAACGTTCGCGTTCCCTGGATGGGGTAACCATAGTAACAGTTCGCTGCTCGAGCGCTTTAAGGACTGACATTATTTGTTACTTTAGCCTGTTATATTTACACACCATTTATGCACAAAAAAAAAGAAAAAAAAAGTGTACTGTTTTATTAAAAAAAAAAAAAGTCTAAGGTTAGCTTATATTAGTGCACGAAACGAACCTCAGCAGAAATTTGTAAGAAGCTTAAGCCATTCAGTAAAATTCTGTTTGCTCAAGCCCTGTCTTTGTTTTTCTTAATATCTGAGTTTTAGTTCAACTGTATTGCAGCAAAGTGGGCATTTAGCTGAGATTTCAGACTGTCACTTTGTCTTTTCAGGGTCCACAAATGCGTGCGAGAAAACATCGTTCGCTTTCCTCAGACAAGAGCTCCCGGTCAGACTAAGCAACAGTCTGAAGGAGATCAACCTTTTACCAGATCAACTGATAATGACTCAATCCGTTCAGCTAGTTCACAGCTGGTAAGTTCATGCCCTGGGTTATCAGACAAAAAAAAAAAAAAAAAAAAAAAGTATTAACTTTTGAAAAGTCCCATCTGTTTTGTAGTTTGAGTAAACAGACGCAAGCGAACAAGATCAATTCTGTATGTGTATTATCTAATACATTACTCATCATCATTAAAATGGTTTATTTTACGCGCGTTCATGTGTCGCACGCCTCCTAACTGAACGATGAACTTTGCCCCAGTTCCTCAGCCTGATGTTTTCCAAGCAGAAGCCACTACTACTGTACATTACACACTCAGCAGTTTAAAGCTCAGAATCAAGCTTCATCCGGTTTCTATTAGACTACAACTTGCATTTTAGGATTCAAGTTGTAGCCTAATCTTGGGAATCTTCACAGCAGTTCTTACTAAGCCTAGCACTTCTTATCCTGGTTATTTTTCTTCTAGGCTAGTTTATAGTTTGGGATTCTCAACCCGATCTCATGAAAGTGCGTATAAATAGTACGCCAAATAAAAATGAAAACTCGGTGTTGATACGCAAAAATGGACTTTGGCGTGTATATGCTAGGCGATGGGTAGGATTAGGGTTGTGGGGTAGATGCGTATCATATGCACCCCAACAAATTTGGCATCATATGCACGCGAAAACTGCGTTTTATATGCACGCCAAACACGTTCGTATCATATATTCCAAAGTCCATTTTTGCGTATCAATACCACGAGTTTTCGTTTTTATTTGGCGTACTATTTATACGCATTTTAATGAGACCGGGCTCGGATTCTAGACCATGTGATATGAAGTTGTGGTGTAAAATGCTTAAAAACATTTTCTTCAAAAGCGTGCTTGTAAATGCTTGCTTACGAGCCTATGGAATGTAGTTTGGTGTTGAAATGCCGTTGCAGACCCTCACTTGTTTACTAGACTGCGGGAACGTTTACGTAACGGATACTGCGGTTCACTTCAGAAAGTGAAATATGAGAAGGTGCGGCGTAGCGGTGGCGCGCACACTTGTTTTCGAGAACTGACTTGGAACAGTACGTTCTAGTGAGCTCGAGCAGAACAGCAAGGAGGGAAACAAGCAGTTAACATTTATAAAACAAATGAGGAAATCTAGTGAATATTAATAGCTAATACATTTAAAAAGTGTATCTAAAATAATTATCTGTAATAATTATAATATAAAATATTTTTAGATTTTAAATATTTTTAATTAGCTTTTTTTCATTTTAATTTTAGTTCTTGTGTTATGTGCTTTTGTAGCTTTTTATAAGTTTAAAATTTTAATCTAATGTTTATATTTTACTTCAACTTTATTTTAATACTGAAAACAGTTTAATCGTTTTAATTTACTTTAGTTTATTTAAATTTCAGATTTAGGTTTAATCATTTTAGTACGTAAACATTTAAATTCCTTGCCAAGGCAACATTTAAACAAGTTAAGTTTAAAATTTTAATTAAATATTTATATTTTTCATTTCATTTTATTCCAGCTTTATTTTAACACGGAAAACAATTTAATAGTTTTAGATAATTTAATCAGTTTTATTTTTATTTCAGATGTAGTTTTAGTAAATGTATTTAAATTCTTTACCAAGGATTTTTTTAAATTATAATTTTCATTTTTAATTATTGCATTTTTAAATTTTATATTTCAAAACCAAAAAAAAATAGTTTAACAACACTGTTAAATACTTAAAAATTGCAAATCTTTCCTGCAAGCGGGAAAACATAATATAGATTGAGGGTGTTTGAGATGAAAAAGTGTAATTGTAACAATGGCATTAATTTATAAAAAAAAAAAAAAAAAAAAAACACACATGACTGTATAGTAGTGTACAACCTTTCATTCCGTTTGTCTTCTCTCTTATTTTCTCAGGTTTGTCCAAAGCCTGATGGATATCCTAGAATTCCAAGACAAGAGTCCCAATGACCCTAAAGTTCTTGCTGAGTAGGTTCTTCAATCTACATACATTATCTATCTCAGAATATTAAAGAAATATTATTAAAAAGTACAAAACAGCAGGATTCATGGTGTTGTTTTGCTGTCTGTCTCCAAAGATTTGTGGACACTCTGGTGACCATCAGGAACAGGCACAATGATGTGGTACCCACCATGGCCCAGGGTGTCATCGAGTATAGAGATGCGTTTGGGGCAGATCCTGTGACATGTCAGAATATTCAGTACTTTCTGGACCGCTTTTACATGAACCGCATCTCCATTCGCATGCTCATCAACCAGCACAGTAAGTTAATTTTGTCCTAAATCTTTGAGCTAGTCCTAATACATGGACTTGGCATCAATAGTCTCTTTCTCAGCACTTACGAGTCATTAGATCTTGAATAATCCGGCCTGCTCTAGTTTGAGTTAATTATTCACTGGATATGAGAGAATGATTAGCTTGCAGTACACCTCTAACCCTTTTATTTCCTGCTCTATCTTTAGCTCTGATCTTTGATGGCGCCACAAATCCAGGACATCCCAGCAGCATCGGGTGCATTGACTCCTGCTGTGACGTCACAAATGTAATCAGAGGTGACTGCTCTAGTGCACTGTTATCAACCCAGGAAGCAAATATTACCTTAGCGACAAGTCCAAATTCATTACTAACATCCTGTGTTCTGCTTCAGATGCATATGAGTGTGCTAAAATGCTCTGTGAGCAGTATTACCTCGGATCCCCAGAGCTGGAGCTTAGAGAGCTAAACGGTGAGGAATCAAATACATTCTCCAGATGTTTTGGGAGTGCATTAAATCATTTAAATTTTGTCAGCAAACTGCATTATATTTTATGATATTTGTTCTCTGTTGCAGCAAAGAACAAGTCGCAGCCAATTGAGATATCCTATGTTCCTTCTCACCTCTACCACATGGTTTTTGAGCTCTTCAAGGTAGGCATGGTGCTTTATTTCTGCATAATACAGACGCATATGGAATGATAATTAAATTTAGATTATAAATAAGTCATTCTTACATCTCTTCCACTCTAGAACGCAATGAGAGCGACTCTTGAGAATCATGAAACAAGCAGCACGTTGCCACCAATTAAAGTCAAGGTTGCTCTAGGTGGAGAGGACCTGTCAATCAAGGTAAATGAGAATTCCAATATGATGATTTTAGAGAACTTTGGCAGCGAGAATATCTTTAACTTAATTAGAAAACAAGGTCACACCACCACCACCGCCTTGATTAAATCATTCTTCTCAACCACCGGTTCCTTCCTCACACTGTTACATCGCCCTAGATTCAGCAATAACTGATAACGTTATATAAACTGTCCTAAAGATTAATATTCTAACCACCCTTGATCAAGATCATTTGTTGCCATAAATGGAAACCAGCTCTGACTAGTATTAACGATACTGTTAACCTTTGCCCTGCTGGTGGCTAAAGCGTGAAACAAAGCAGACATTGAACCGGAATGCTATATCCATGGAGTAACAGTGTTTGTAAGATTATATTTATCTTCTTACAAATACACAACAGTCAATCCCTCAGTCTTAGTCATGTAACCCACACATATTTATCATCTGATGTAACGCAGCTCACAAAACACGTCATTGTTCTCTAAACATTCATGTTTCATGTTCCAGATCTGTGACAGGGGCGGTGGCGTTCCTTTCAGGAAGATCGATAGACTTTTTAGCTACATGTATTCAACAGCGCCCAGACCTACTATTGGTGACCATCAGCGGACCCCAATGGTAAGAGCATAGGACACTACATAATAGCATGTGCGCATGTTTTTTCATTTAAAACTTAAAGTCAAACCTGCCTGTTGTTCCCTCAGGCTGGCTTTGGTTACGGCCTTCCCATCTCCCGCCTGTACGCACGCTACTTCCAAGGTGATCTCCAGCTTTATCCAATGGAGGGCTATGGTACAGATGCTGTAATTCAGCTGAAGGTAAAGAGATCCTCAAAAGGGTTAGCATGCATAAAATCTAAATCTCATGTTCCAAACCTATATGAGATTTTTGCTCAGTTATCATTAAAATTGGTTGCGTCAACATTATGCTAAACTTCTCCTTTTTTGTTCCTCAAAAGAAAGTAAGTCATATGGGTTTGGAACAATGAGTGAACCACAACTTTGCACTTTTAGGTGAAATTTTAAACAAATAGCAAATCATAATGAGAGTTTTGCTTACACTAACCTTATCTGTTGAGTTTGCTGACATCCTGTCAACTTTGAACATTACATCTGTCAGTCTTCAAATCATTAATCCAATCTTCTTCCCACAGGCCCTGTCTACAGATTCAGTAGAGAAGCTTCCAGTGTTCAATCAAACCGCCTTACGACATTACAAATTCAACCAGGAAGCTGATGACTGGTGCGTCCCGAGCAAAGAGCCGCTGAACTTAGCTGCGTACAAGGCTGCAAAGTGAAACACTGGAGCTGGTTGCCTTAAAGTTATGATAAAGGCCTTCAAGAGATTGCCATTGTGAATGCTCGCATTCGGGGACCAGTGACAGCATCTCCCAATGCTCTTGAGTACTGTTTTCTGGGAACACTTAGACTGCATGTGGCCAGAATTTAAGATGCCAAACAGTAGATTCCTTAGTACAAAACAAGTTATTACTGTGGTGCTGCTGAAGTTCAGCAAAAGCTCAGGGATGAAGAGTCCCTCGCGAGTGTTAAGGCCTGGAGGGGCGAGAGGTGATTAGATGCACGTGAACCTGATTGAAGCAGAGTTAAGTCTAAAAACAGGTGGAGAGAAGTGTATGTATTGCAAATTAATAAATACTGAAGGCAGAAGAAATGTAGCTGGGATGAGACGTGAGACATATCAGAGGTCAGAAATAATGTATAAAACTTGAGAAGTGTCAAAATAAGGAAGATGTGGCCAAAGATGTATTTTTCCTCTCTAAAAGAGGCTGGACAGTTTGAAATCATACTTGATGTGTGATCAACACTTACTATTAAAGAAAAACATTTATGTAAGCATTCATTAATAGCACTGTACGGTTGTGTTTCATTGCATAATGAATGACCACAAGATGTGTATACTCAATGTTGTGTTCACAATATTTATCACTGTTAAAAGGACCTTTGTTGTTTGAATTTTTCATATGAAATAAATCTGATATTTTCTCATCAATATGCATAAGCTGTTGTTATTGTAAATGGAGTATTCCAGTGAAATACCATACATAACGCACATGTAATGATGTAATTGAGAACATGACGTACCTGTGAATGGGAACCCAGTAAGAAAACCATAAAACAATCTGATGCATCAGTGCAACAGTGTTTCCCAGCCCTGTTCTTGAAGGAACCGACTGTACACATTCTCAAAGTCTTCAAATCAACCACAACTTTAAGCTCGTTAGCTGAGAAATCGATGGGTCAGAAAAGCACTAGTCCAAAATAAGCACTGTTTATGGAACAAAGTGGGGAAACCCTGTTTGCTACAGTCAGCATTCCCTTGTTTTAATGTATGAGCACAACCTCCGGTGTACCTTTCAGTTATTTTAGCTGTACAAAAACTAAAGTTTGAAATCATTTAATTTTATTACCGTCATAAACACTTCTTTGTAGCGCAAACAGTTTTACCTTTACTTTACTGTTCCTGTAGATAGTCATCTACGTAACTATAGCGGCTAATGCACCTGAAGTCCCACACATACACAGGAAATAAGGCTTGTTCAACTGCAGAAAGCATATCTGCCAATTTTTGGCGTTAATTTTATAATCTCAATCTAAATACTATTATTCATACTGTGAAGACCTGACAGACATTTAAAGCTCTAGCCCTGCTTGTTCTGGTGCAAAAGGGATGAGTCGAGCATAATTAATTTTATAGGAGAATTTAAAAGTCATGGCTATGATGGCGTTAAAGTGACTTTAACAAAGCCATTTCTGCTCCACAAGCCTGATCAGAGTTGATGTTTTGCAGTAACAGATCTTAATGAGCTCAAAACACAATGCAGCCTACGTGCTGTTTTCCTTCAGTCTACATGACCTGTGTATGGACTGTGATTAAGATTAAGCTAATGTACGTAAAATACAGTTCTTTGATTAGGCAGGTGGCCTCACTATGAGTAACTGTGGCAATCAGTCACGGCACTGTCATAAAAAACACTCTGCTGGGACGTGAAAGGACACGATCCAGAATGCCTCCATGCGTGCACCTTACGCTTAAATCCAGCCTAGATCTTCACAGGGCAAGGGCCTGTTTTGTATGCCAAACAGAGATAGAGAAGATAAAAAGATTGTCTGTATAGCTTTCCAAAAACTTTGACTAGAGTTTGGCTGGTCACATTTCTGAACTAGTGTGGTTGAAATGGCCTAAATGAAATCATCTTGTTTGGATATGCTCTTAAAATGAACATTAACTAAAGTGATCCACATTGTCTAGAAAGACAACAAAGGCAAGGCTTTTAGGGATTATTGTGATTATTTTTAACATTGGGGTGATCGAGATAAGTTTGTCAATATTAATGCAGGAAAATTTACAAATTTAAAGGGACGAAAGAAAGAAAACATTAGGTATGGACTGATCCATTAACTTATCTTATGGTTACGATCAAAACCTTGACTCAATGCTGCGCCCCACTGAGTGCAAGTGGAACTGCCAGCCAAAGTTGTATGAAAACAGGTAATTTTATAAAATGACTTAGATTTTTATTGTTAGGCAAGCACAATATATTATAAAAACAATTGATTAATTATTTAGTTGTTTAGGAAAAGACAGACCATATTTTTTTTACATAGTTTATTTTTTATGATAAATCAGTCTCAATTGATTTTTCTATAAAATTCAAGCAGTTAAAATTACATTACTAAATCGGCCAGTGTTAAAAAGCATAGCTAAATGTAGATTAATGCACATATGGTGTCAGATTAAAATAAACAGTTATTTGCTTTTTTTGACCCATGACTGCACTTAGTCATTTTAACATTTTAAACACTGACTGAAAACCCTGAGACCAGACTCTCTCAATGCAATGGAAATTGCATTACAGCTAGTATTACTAACGATCAATGGATGTCTGTTGATGATGATGAAGAGGATGATAGTAGGAGCGAAGATCAGGAGGACACCAGTTTCTCACAGATCCAGGGCAAGGACATGTAACAGGGTGCGTCATACCAGCTCTTTGTAGCCACACGGCTTAACACATTTGTTTTAATCATGTAGCCACAATCTTCATTAATATGGTTGTTGGGCTCACCATCTTCCCAGAAGCTATGGAGGAAAAGAAGGGTGTTTCTATGGGGGTTAAATAGTCCAAGTCAGACAGCCTGGTTTTCTTAAGAGATACAGGCTTTTATCCAATGGAAGTAGCATCATTTTTAAAATGACATTGGCAAAATAAAGCGAGGCTAAAATACGTAAGGTTAAAGACATTTCTCTTATTTTATGTTATTGTTTTTCTTAAGTTTTTAAAAGGGACATTGCATTTGGGAATTTGTTATTCCCTGTATAAGTCCACTTATAATGTTAGTTAATGTTTCTTGCACTCAAAACATTTGTAATTATATTTTTATATAACCATTTTCTAGCCTGATTAATTTTATAATAGATTAATCAGGCTGTGATAAGACCTTTATGACCGCATAACTGCTTTTCATAAAATAAGCACAAAATAAAATGTCTTCTGTAATACTTTCCTTATAATAATTACTACAATTTCTGATTCCCAAGAAGTCACTAAAATTAGTGAATCTCTAAATGACCATTAAACACAGTGTGTGTATATAAGAACATTATTTTATGCAAGGTCCCTTTTTTCTGTTTTCTATTTTATTATTATTATTATTATTTTTTTTTTTTAAATAGAGGAAGAACAGACAAGAAGGATGAGATGATTCAGTGTATCACCACAAGACCTCTATCCAAAAGAGAAGTGAAAAAAATATGATTCAGTAGTTTTGTGAGATGTGTCATAACACTAAAGTGTTTCCAAGAATCCATACAGATATAACTTCCAGCACAAGAGTTTTAAACCTGTAAAGATATTACATTTCATATTCTTACCCTCCAACTAGTTTAGTCCCGTCCACCCAGTACCAGTCGTCTTCTACTTTTTCATCACTTATGCCAAACCAGTAAGCGTTCCAGTAACCACGGGGCAGCAGGTTCCATATGAACGTCTTCAAGTCAAAAAGGTCAAATATCATTAAAATCAGTCAAAAAAAAAAAAAAAAAAAAAACACCCACACACACACACACACCTTTAAGAATCCATTGGCTCACATGCTTCAACTAAGATCCCTTCCTCTTTTGTATATTCTTGGCCAATAGTTGCTGTTCTTTTTACACAGATATTGACGTCTAAGGTCAGTGTTACTTGAGGCCATTAGATGTGCAGCAAACATATCTGCATACACACACACAGACACACTCTGACAAATGCAAATGAAAGAGCAGTCATTACCTGCTCCTCAGCTGTGAGGATGATGGCCAGATGTCCTCCTTGTCGCTTGCAGTACGCCTGACTGTCCGACCAGCTCCTTTGGTATTCTGAGACGTAGTAACAGCTGCCATTAAAGTGCTTCCAGTCTTCAGGACAAGGACTTTTCGTTGGCAATGGAGTGGTTTGTGCTGCAGGGGTTGCCTCTAAAAAGACCCAACATTTTAATGTTATGAAATGCAACAGATATTGTTTGTTGATAGCACAAATGCATGCACTGGCACCTCACTAACCAAGCTCATCGATTCTGTTTTTCAACTGCGTCCGTTCTTTCTCCAGTTCACTCTTTTCTTTCTTCACAGCCTGCAGTTCTTCGGTCAGAGCCGATACGTTAGCGCAGCTCTTCTGCATGTGCGATTGAGCAGTGCTGGATGGGGAATCCTGATCAGATGAACGTGCCTTACCTAAAACACAAGAAAAGTAATAAAAGCAGAAGCGTGTAAACGATAGGGTATAAAAGAAACAGGGGATTTCAAGAGATAAAAATAGAACGATTCCGATTATAATGCAAGTTTAAAACGGATGTTAAAACAAATTTAAGAATTTTACATATTCACTGAAAAGACAATTGGTGTAGAAATAATTCACTCAGAAAATCCTGGTAAATTTCACAATTAATTAGAAAGAACCTGAAAGTAATGCATTGAATTAAACATTACATTTTAAAGTTAAAAGACTAAATAGTATTTTATAGTAAAAGTTTCCTGTAATAATTCAGTTTTTTTTTTTTTAAAACAAGAAATGCAGGTTTTTAGCAACTGAACTGTCATTTTTACATGAACATTTCCATAATGCATCAAGTTAGACATTTCCTTGTATAATTTTCAGAAATAGCTGATGAAAGAATTTGTTTCATATATAAGCAAAATGAGCATCGTTACAGAATATACTGAATCAAATTGAATCAGAATTGGAATTCTTGTAACTCAGAATTGATTCAAATCAAATTGAATCAGGAAATGTGTTTTAATGTCCAGACCTGTTAATAAACAGACTCACACCAAAGTCATGCAAGTGAGAAATGAGAAGTACCGCTGTGAACACTTGTGACCACCAGGATCATGAGTAAGATGAGGCAGAAGGCAGTCAGGCATCCCGTTGCCACCTTGAAGGGATCTTGGTAAAATCGCTTTCTGCTTTTATCTGGGTTCTGAAATGCTAGAAAGAAACAAATAAAACAACTGGATTTACAATATAACAACTGTATTAAACTTGCAAGTCTAAATGCACAATTTTATAGTACACAATGGTAAATGAAAAACATGTTCATATAAGATTTTTTGACAAGAAATATAAACTTTTGAATGCTTTCTGGAATACATGTGGTCCATTTCAGTGAATCATTTACAGTTTTTTTTTGCCAGGCTAACTCAAACCCTGAGAGTATTAACGTAGGCTACGTTACAATAATGGTGGATGGTTGTCAAGCTGGAGTTTCTAGCGTAAAACCTCTTAAACATTTACACAACTGCAGCATCTAAGATTAAACATTTGTCCAAAAATGGAACGAACATTCATATTCAGCAATGTAATTATTTAAGAATCAACCATTGAAAAATACATGGTCAGATACTGAATATAATGGAGCACACTTTTCATTTAATGTCTGTGATTTAACTCTGTGGAGAGAGAGAGAAAAAAAAAAAAAAAAAAGGGTACAAACATCTGTTGGTGTATTGAATCAGAAAATTGAATAAGCAATAGCTTTTTTCCAAAGCATTTGCCAACACGTCTATCTCATGTATCCTCTTTTTCAAGTGTGTGTGTAATTGAAGAGTTCAAGATAACTCGGTTTTTTTTTTCTTCTCAAAAATCATGTTTTTTCATTGTGCATTCCAATTAATCTCAATCAAACTGCAGTCAGGTTATAAACACATACATAAACGCACACATATACATTATGCTAATATATATATAGCATACTCTTTTACTGCCTTACAAGGATCGATACAAGGGTCTCATTACACACAATGTATCTGTAAACATTAAGACAGCAAATGCTGTGATTGTCATACCTGAATATCGCACCTCTGGACTGCTGCAGTCATCGTCAGGTCCGTCGATGAGATTGGTGTGCATTGCCTCTCTGTTTGCAGACATTGGTCAGGTTTGCACACTTTCACAAAAACATGAAACGCTCTGAGTCTCTGTCCGCTGCAGTGCTTGCTCAACAGCAGGGGCGGTTTAAAACAAGACTGCTCGTGTGCTGAACGATGTGGATTGGTCGGCATTGTAGTTCTTTTTCTCTCATAACAGACACCTAGATATTTGCTAAGTCACAGAACGTCACGAGCAATTCCTCAAAATTGCATTGAGTTTTTCTGTAAAACCTTATGACTCACCCTGACTGTGCTCACTGCACAACTGCATTTGTTTTAATGACTGATTAGCCACTTACTGCTTCATTTGTTGAGTTTTTTTTTTTTTTTTTGTAAGATTCTGAAAGTTGTGTTTATATGTGGGGTAAGATGGGGGATGATGCCCCTTAAAGAGATAGTTCACCCAAAAATGAAAATTGTCAACATTTCTTAAATCGTTCCTCACGTCATACCTGCCCTGCATTTTTTTTTCTTTCTGCTGTGAAACACATCATGTTGGTAACCAAACGGTTACCATTCGGGGCCCATTAACTTTAGTATGGACAATAGGACCCGAAATGATTTGGTTACCAGCATTCTTCAAAATATCTTCTTTTGTGTTCCACAGAAAAGTCATTCAGGTTTGGAATCACATAAGTGAGAGTAAATTATGACATTTAAGTTTTGGGTGTACTATCCCTTTAAAGTCAATGTGTTTTTCTTTTATATTGTAACAATAAATAAATAAAATAAATTAAATAAATACTTGCAGCACAAAATGTAAAATTAAAAATTATATTTGCCAAGTGTTAGTAGGCCTATTTTAAGACAATTTTAGCAGACGTAAGCTATTGTTTTCATTGCCAGATGCATCTTCAATATTTGCTCAGAGCAAATACTTACTCCTCGAGTTTCTAAACGAGTCTATCTGGACCTTTTCTGAATACAAAGAACATTTTCTTCAAAACATTTGTTTTCCTTTCCTTTTCCAAGTAGGAAGAAAATTACAAAAGGTTTTTTTTTTTATTATTTTTTTTTTTTTTCCCCAATTAGGCCTACAGCTAGCAAACTCGAAGTCAAACAGAGGCTCGCATGGCTGCTGACTAATGTTGATTTCCTCACCTCTGACACTTTGTACGTTATTTGCTGGTGAGAAACACAGCTTAATACTGTAATGCAGTGGTTTTCAAACCTGTCCTGCAAGCACCCCTGCCCTGCACATTTTGTGTGTCTCCCTTGTCAGACACACCTGCTTCAGGTCTTGCAATCTCTACTAACGAGCTGATGAGTTGAATCCAGTGTCTGATAAGGGAGACACAAAATGTGCAGGGCAGGGGTGCTTGCAGGACAGGTTTGAAAACCACTGCTGTAATGGAATTGAAATAACAGCTGCCAGCAATTCTGTTTATGGCAATTAGCCTAATATGTTTTAAATAAGTAGAATTGACCATTAGCCTCCATTCTCACCGCATCTCACTCAATACTTCTTTTAAGGATGCAGAAAATTCGCTCACTCAGTGTTAGTTTGCAGCCGTTCTCTCTGACATACATGAATTAGTCGATACAGGTAATCAAAAGCATAATAAAGGAGGTTATATAAGTATTGTATCTATTTTGAAAATACACAAATAGCTACCAAACATAAGTATATTCAGGAAAAAAAAAAAAAAACAAAAAAAAAAAAAACATTTAATTTAAATTTAAAGACAAAGTACAGTCTTAATTAGTGCCCATCCCTGCTCATAGAACAGTGTGGTTTAACAAATTGGTAGCTATAAAAGCCATTAAGGTGTGATTCATTAACCTTGGCTAGGCTAATCAACAGAAGCACGCGGCTCATTAAACCGCAAATAACTAAGAAAATTAAAAAAAAAAAAAAAAAAAAAAATTATGTGTTAAAGATCTGTAATTCTTTGTTTCTGTAAAACATGAAATAAAACATTTTGTAAATAGCTTATGTCTCAGTGATTCCCATGTCCCTACAAAGTCAATGGGGCCCAATGTTTTTTGGACATCAATGTTCAGAATACGTCTTTTGTGTGCAGATTAAAAAGTAGCCTAGGTCATTCAGGTTTGGAACGACATGAAGGTGAGAAAACGATGAAATTATTTTATTTTGGGGGTGAGCTATTGATTTAACAATGTCAACATACAAGTTAGAGAGCTTTTATCAGTAAGGATTCATGACTGAACCAGAAGGAGGCACTGATATAAAACATTATACACTTTAACCATTAGATGGAGGCATATACGTCCTCCAGAACAGCCAAACTGAGCCTTTCAATCAAGGAAGGGCCCACAGCAATATTATGAAGCAATTTGCAGGGTTAAGAAATGTCTGTGACAAGAACTTAGGAGAAAACACAACCAAACTAAAAGTCATATGGCAGCTTTATATGTGAAACAGGCTGAAATATATGTAGGCTAATTATACAACTTCTCAGTACTCGCATAATACAAAACACATTCTGATATCCATAGCAGCACACCCACACAATTATAATATTAATTTTGATTCAGTTGGCCTTGTATCCGCAGAAAACAGGGAAAATGTGAGTATTTGCTCCATATGCCTAAGAAAGATCTAAAACTGTGCTATCAGGTGGGGATCAAATTTGGCAACAGAATTAAAAGCCTATTAACAAGAATGCATGATTTTATACTTAAATGGCACGGAGATTAAATTGTCATTTTAATGGTTTTCAATCGGATATTCTGGTCCTAAGTGTAACTTTTTTTTTTACTTAGTGTAAAATGTATGCTGTTTGCATTAAAAAATAATAATAATAAAATAAAAGTAAAAAAAAAAAAAATTAAAGAGCTTGCATATTTAAAGTGGCAGAAGACATAAGTGAGGCACTTGCTTGTAATAAACAGAATGTTATCATAAATCTCTTGGATTATAATTTGCAACTAGACGGATGTACTGTTACTTCCGCTACAGTCAAAAATCTGGGTGTTATATTAGACAGCAACTTGTCTTTTGAAAATCATATTTCCCATGTTACAAAAACAGCATTCTTCCATCTTAGAAACATTGCCAAGCTACGAAACATGTTACCTGTTTCTGATGCAGAAAAGCTAGTTCATGCATTCATGACCTCTAGACTGGACTGTTGTAATGCACTGCTAGCTGGTTGTCCTGCATCTTCAATAAACAAGCTACAGGTAGTCCAAAATGCAGCGGCTAGAGTCCTTACTAGGTCAAGAAAATATGATCATATTACCCCAATTTTACAGTCTCTGCACTGGCTACCTATTAAGTTCCGCATCAGTTACAAAATATTATTACTTACCTATAAGGCCCTTAATGATTTAGCTCCTGTGTACTTAACTAGTCTTCTACCACGCTACAATCCATCACGCTCCCTAAGGTCGCAAAACTCTGGACTTTTGGTAGTACCTAGGATAGCAAAGTCAACTAAAGGAGGTAAATCCTTTTCACATTTGGCTCCCAAACTCTGGAATAGCCTTCCTGATAATGTTCGGGGTTCAGACACACTCTCTCTGTTTAAATCTAGATTAAAGACACATCTCTTTAGCCAAGCATTCACATAATGCATCTCATGATCTTGTACTGCAGTTATATCTGATCAAACACGCATTATTGTTCTTTAGCTTGGATTGAACAAATAATTTTTGCTTGGTTGGAACAGCAGCTACGCTAATTATATCTCTATTTGTTTCTCTGTTTCTGCCACGGGATTAACATCCCGTAGTAACTAGGATTTACACAAGCTTCAGTCTGGATCCAGAACACCTGAGAAGAGATGATGCCAACCCCTCAGAGGACCTCAGATGAAGCCTACCCTCAGACAACATACAGAACTACCAAATTTCGCCATAAGTTAAATATATTAAGTTTCTACAATATATAAATATATTGTAGAGACTTAATTTCCTGTAAAGCTGCTTTGCAACGATTTGTATTGTGAAAAGCACTATACAAATAAACTTGAATTGAATTATCATGCATTAGTGTGGACGCTAGTTGCCATTCTTGGTACGAACGGGCCTTTAGTGTTCTTAGTGGTTGCTGGGGTGCTCTGAAAAGTTGCTAGTGTATTGCTAAGTGGTTTTATACCATAATTTTAAGCTGATATTTACCAATATAGGATTTTCCGGTCACTGATTTGTCGCACATTTGATCGCTCAGAGGTCGAAATCTGTATGGAAAACATAGTTACTGGCATACGGGCTCCGATTACTGTGACCTACAAAATGAAACTGTGCCCAACCAAACTTTCAGTACTATATTAAAAGTTCTAATTCTCACCAATAAACCATACTGTGCCTGCAGAGATGAAGGCTGTTCACATGGCAGACCGAGGAGTTGTGGGTAGCGAGGCTGCCTGTGGAGGAAGTTACCATTTTGCTTATCAGATTATTATACACATGCCACTCGTTACTACATTAATTGGCCTTAAAGACAGAAAGCTGTCACATACACCAACCTATTCAAACAAATATGAGTATAACACCACCTCAAATGGCACCACCTGGGAACAGGATCCAGACAACAACAATAAATTCTCAACATGTTAACTACAACTGAACACCAGGGACAGTCATATTCAGATCCATTAAGCAAAGCCACAGAAGCGATGATTACCAAGGAACTACAAACAATCGAGCCTACCTTGATTTCTGAAGCCTGCTTCATGGTGGAACAGCTCCAGTTAGAACTGCAAAGGGATAACAGAGCTACAGAAGGTCAGAGCTACTGACCATGAGCACCTCTCTATTGAGTGTAACCAGTGCATTGCCCAAATTTACAAGCTGACAACACTTTGAAATGGAGAACACATTTAAAGACCATGAAAAAGAAATGGCTGATCACCAGAGGAAAGACCAGCAGAGGCAATTGCCGCACGTGAAAACATTCCAGTGCTTCCTCCTACCTGCTGGTGAAAATGACCATTTAAAGTTGTCTTTTCCCACATTTGGAAGGCCATCCGATGATGCTGATTAGCTGCTGTTCCTAACCCAATGTCAGGACCTTATAGCATTACGCCCCCTTGCAGAAGTTGACCAGACACATATGCCAGTCACTACTGGAGGTAACACCTAAAATACTGTCATGTTCCGTAATTTTAATTGTCACAAGTTTCAGTGCCACTGCCGCTGAAAAATGAATGTGGCACTAAACGTAGCTGCATATATGAAGGTTTATAATATAAATTTAGAAGGTTAAAAAAGGTTTATAAATACTAAAGATTTGAATTTGACAAATTGTATCATTGATATTTGTAAATGGAACTTTACACTCATTCACTGACGTGAAAAGCAGAATGTTTTTATATGCACACAATAATTAAAACAAGTTGCAGAAATATAGTTAAAATGTGTAACAGGACATTCACATAAACAAAAAGACAGACACGTGTGTTACAAATTTATGTTTGCACTTTAGTTTCACTTTACAACCACAAGTCAGCATTTCAGGCATGTGATCAGTCAAGGACACAAAAGAAGGAAGGAAGGTCACACACTACCACCCCACCTCCCCCTCTCTTTACGTTACTTATTTACTTAACTATTTTACACCATATTTTACATTTAAAATAAAGAATACCAACAGTTTAATGAAAGGTAATTTTCCATTTATTACATTTTATTTAACTTATTATTCATTCATCAGTTACATGATTATATGCACAAATTACAAGTACACAAATTAGACAAGGGATCAGAATTTTTGTTTAAATTAATTTAATCATTTGGTTTATGCACTGAAAATGCAATTTTTGCACTTAATGACAGACAAAATAAATAAAATAAAATAAAACAAAACAAAACATATATTTCCTGAATTTTCAATGTATGTTCTGTAGTAAAGTTTTAAAGTAATAGCTTTTTTATTGTGTATAAAAATTAAATTAATGACTGTGTGCTTTATTAGTATATTTGAATAAACAAACAGGACATTCTGTAGAAGTAATCCATTTTAATCATTCAAAATTGATTTATCCTCATAAGAGGTTAACTACAATAATTAGCTACAAAGAAAGAACTATTGCTAAAAATAGAACGAAGACTTGAGACTTGACTTGGATTTGGACCTCAGGGACTTGTGAACATCTCTGCTTCACACTGACAGATCATCCCAAGCAGAAGTCGGTAAAATTCTGCATCAGAAACCTTGGCCAAGTACCTGCCCAAAATGTATGTGACATCAGATAGATTGTTCTTTGCTTTCTTTAGCATGCTGGTTTCACATTTATTTATTTATTTTTATTTTTTTTACAAAAGCCACAGAGCCTCAGAGCACAGGTTCAGAAACTGTATAAAAACAATCTACCCTCAAAGAAAGCAGAACATTCCTGAAACTTCTACCCAGTAAAACGAGCTGAGACAGACAAACAGACAAACAGATTCATGTTTTAAAAGCACTTGTAAGCCAGGAAAACATTTTGAATAATAACAAATAGAGAAACAAACAGCAACTGCTCAGTGATATTAAAGATATAGTTCACCCACAAATGAAAATTCTGTCTGATTTCTTAAAGCTGCAGTCCGTAAGTTTTGCCTCTTTGTCGTCATCTCTGTTTGAAAACCTGGAATTGCAGCTTTTTGCGGAATTATCTTCCTTGTGTGGGATGTGCTCCGGCATGGCTCCAGCGCGGATGAATCTAATGTTTTGAGATGAATGTGTGGCAGTCAGTCACCGCACCGGTGTGGATATTTACTGTACTTCGCAATCACAGATTCTAGCCTACTTCTTGGAATACAGTATATGACCCAAATAAGAATTTTCACCGTATATTGTCATCTGAACAAGTAAGAAAGAAGTCTGCCACATTTGTTCTGACCAACTGAGGAAAAAAGCATTACCATAAATCGCGCTACCAATGGTGATTTAATCTAACGATCGGTTAGCTCATATCACATCAAACCGTGCAAATTATTATTATTGTTATACTTTATTCTCAAATTATTAATATTAACAACATCAGCATTGTGTGACTATGAGTATAGTGTGTATTAACGTGTAGATTTCAATTTCTGTACAGTCTAATATCTAATTGTCATACCATTCGAATTTCATATTAAGAAATTTTTTTTAACCTAAAAAGCAAACTATGCTCCCTTCGAACTGGTTTTCTTTAAAATACAAATCTTGTGTAATCCCAGGCTATCTGTAATCAGAAGCACATTTTAAACTGGAATATAATTTAATTTCATTTACATGTGTTTCATAAACACATAATCCTTTCTGGATTACAATCTGCCATCAAAATTATACATTTAATTATTCTAGCTGCTGTGAGAAAAGGCTATAAGCGATCTGCTACCTGCAGGATCCTCACATGTGATATAGCTTACTAGCCGGGACAACTTCTTTATGTTTACAGACGTGATGTAATGACACAGCAGCATGCTCGAATTTCCCGTGATACCTACCCGTACCACTCAAATTAGAAAACATTATTATAAGCTAACCAAATCGGGCTAAAGTAAGGCGATAATTTTGAACACTGGCTGGTTATGTACTTACTCAAATATTGACTTTGGATAATTTTTAACCAAAAAAAGTTACGAACTGCAGCTTTAATGGGGACTGAAGCTTTCAAGCTTTTCAAATGATGAAAATGCAAGTTCAAATTGTAAGAAATAAAGTTCATGTAACTTATGCACTATATTCAAAAACTTCAAAAGCCAGACGATTTTGCTTTTTTATGTTAAATAAAAAATCATTTTTAAATACCAACAAAGAAAATAAAACACTTACAAAAATCTTTTTAACTATTAACCAATGTCAGAGAATTGTGAACATGCAAATGTGTTACCCAATTATTAACCTGTTACCTTAAAATCTCAGTTGGTACTTCAAGTAAATGTGTGAAAGTGAAAGAGGTTCGGCTGACAAAAAAAGTTTGGGAATCCCTGCATTACATGTAAATAAGACATAACTTCATATTGTGCATTTTAATGTGTTTGAAAGACAAAACACACAAAAATTCAAAGACAATAAAGAAGAATTAGGCTGTATCAACAAATTATTGCTATTGTGTGAATAATATGTAAATATGTAGTGAATAACAACATATTAAGAGTATTTTAAAATGTAATATAATCTAATTACAAGTAATTAATTTTTGGAATCAGATTATATAATCCAGATTACATGTAATCACTTACTACCAGCACTGCTCTCAATATGCTTTTCAGAATTCAGAACATCGTAGTTTGAATGATTAGTGATTTCCTAAAAAAAAAAAAAAAAAAAAAACACTTTGGGAGAAACAAAACAAATATCATTATCAATTTGATTTGAGGATTTAAGAATAAAAACATTCTTATTAGTGATTATTGTAACCATTGGTTCTTATTGGAAAGATTTTCGTATTGGAGCTTTTCTTAAGGAAAGAATCTGTTGAAGTCTGTCATGACGACTTTCTCTAAGCCATCTAGACAGACATGGGAGAAAGAGATGATGTCAGGCAAAGGTTTATTAAAGAGCTTGCAATGCAACTATGTTTAATGGATTTTTTGATGAATTTAAGACTAGTCTTAAAACCCCCCAATCTATTTCAAAGGCTTAGACAGAAATAACAAATTTTCACTAGAAGAACATCAAACGATGTGCCATGTTACACCATTTCACATCCCCAGTTTATCAAGATTTTGTAAATGGCATGTTTAAATGAGGAGGATGTATTTGAGTATCAGAATGTGGTTATAGTTTCATTTCAGGCCAATGATTCTTATTTCAACTTCTTTTAGAAAACAATGATAGTCTAAGACTCAAGAGACTGGTGCAGTGAATTTACTTCATGATCAAACCATGCACTTGCAGATACTTTCAGAAAGGTTTGATCAGTTCAGGATGCAAATGCACACATGCACAAACAAACCCTATTTTAAAACATTCATCCTCTTCCTGCTGTTCACAGGCTCATTCACAACCCTATTTTTATCTAAGCTTAGCCTGCATTTTTTCCTGCACCTGTAGCAGAACCTGTCTGAACTAGAAAGTCACTTTTGATCTCTGCTGTCATGTGTGCTTTCTAGTGTACACCATCTGCAGAGATCTCAACTTATATGCACTGGTTACCGGTTGCCGATGACTGGTACTGCTGTAGTATTCCTCAAAACATGCAGTTTTGGTAAATTTAGTACTTTACTGCAAGTACTTGCATACACAGAATTGTGCAAATTTATGTAAGACACATAATTAGTTTTGTTGTAAAATCAAGGTTATTATGGAACACAATTCCATAATTTCATTGGAATAGTTCAGCCAGAATTGAAAATTGTGGCATTATTGTTACATGCCTCCTGTTTTGTGTACCTTGTATTTTTGTTTTAAGGACCTTTAAGTTACTTCTTGTCTGGTGTGTTGTTGTAATCAGTTTGTAGTTTTTCTGTTAATTAGCCTGTCATTGTTCCCAGGTATTTCTTGTTTCCATATTAGCCCTCTGTCTGTGTTTTGCCTTGTACTGGTCAGTCGTTGCTGCTTGTAACTTTGGTTTCAGTTCTGTTCTATGGTCCTGCTTGTGCTCCTGGTTTTGGTTTGTTTTTACTTTGTGTTTTTGTACTTTTGGATCCCTGTTGCCTGACCTTTTCTTTTGCCTTGTTTCACTTAATAAAACTTAACACTTTTGAGCCACTATCTTCTTGCTTGTGTTTCTTGCCTGCCCATGTCCATTGCCGACTGTGTTTAGCCGTACACGCGTGCCATCCACCACCAAAGGGACTGAACTGTTCAGCCACTTGTAAGTAAAGGAGCCTTTGGCAGAGCAGGAAAGAACCACGGTGTCGTTGATCTCTACAGCTTCAGGTAGATTGGACGAAATCTTGACGTCAGTTACAGGTTCTGGAGAAAAGAGAAGAGAACCATGGTTCATTCAGAAACATCTTTGCTCCATTCAACAACCTCTGGATAACCAACCCTGAGATTTCATCTTACATCATGAAAGTCTCCTAGACACATCTAAAATATCTTTATACAATTGATTTCCAGTCACTGAATGAATGTCTTTAAAATGAATCACATTGCAATACGTTTAAAGCAAGTCACAAAATGAGTCATCACTATTATCCATATAGATAGATTCAATCATATCATATGTCGTTCTCTAAAACCAAATGCAAACTCCATATTATCCAAAAATAACCCACTGTTTGGCTGGAAGATTAACTGTTTTTTGTTTGTTTGTTTTTTTTGCTTTTAACAAATTTTTGCAGGATGTGAACCTTCAACCATTCATTCATCTTCAGACCTTCAAACACTAGGCTTCACCAACCCAGTGTCTAGTAACTATACAGTATACACACATAGTCAAAATTGTTGGCACCCTTGGTAAATATGATCAAAGAAAGCTGTAATAAATAAATCTGCATTGTTAAACCTTTTGATCTATTATTTTAAAAAAAATCACAAAAATCTAACCTTTCATTGGAGAATAAGAATTTAAAATGGGGGGAAATCTCATTATGAAATAAATGTTTTTCTCTAATACACATTGGACACAATTAACGGCACCCTTTTTTTCAATACTTTTTGAAACCTCCATTTGCCAAAATAGTATAGGAGTTTTCTCCTATAATGCCTGATGAGTTTAGAGAACACCTGACAAGAGATCAGAGACCATTCCTTCATCCAGAATCACTCCAGACCCTTTAGATTCCCAGCTCCATGTTGGTGCTTCTTCTCTTCAGTTCACCCCACTCATTTTCTATAGGGTTCAGGTCAGAGGACTGGAATGGCCATAGCAGAAGCTTGGTTTTGTGCTCAGTGACCCATTTTTGTTGTTTTTAAGGTTTGTTTTTGGATTATTGTACGGCTGGAAGATCCAAACATGGCCCATTATAAGATTTCTAACAGAGTCAGTCACTTATTGATTTTTTATCTGTTGGTATTTGATAGAATCCATGATGCCCTGTGTCTAAACAAGATGTCCAGGACCTCCGGCAGAAATATAGGCCCACAACATCAAAAATACAGCAGTATATTTCATTGTACACATGGGGTACTTTTTATCCCTGTGTTCACAAACCCATCTGGAGTGTTTGCTTCTAAAAAGCTAATTTTTTAATTTCATCTGACCATAGAAGCCAGTCCCATTTGAAGTTCCAGTCGTGTCTGACAGCTGAATATGCTGGAGTTTGTTTTTTGGTGAAAACATTTTCTTTTCTTGATTTTTTTCTTGAAACCCTCCCAAACAACATGTGGTGATGTAGGTGCTGTTTGACAAATTTTTTTTTTAAGGTTTTCTGACCCAGAGACACAACTATTTTCTGCAATTCTCCAGCTGTGGTCCTTGGAGAGTCTTCAGCCACTCAAACTCTCCTTCTCACCGTGCATTAGGACGATATAGACACACGTCCTCTTCCAGGCAGATTCATAACATTTTATGTTGATTGGAAATTCTTAATTATTGCCCTGATGTTGGAAATGGGAATTTTCACTGCTCTAGCTCTTTTCTTAAAGCCACTTCATTAATTTGTGAAGCTCAATTATCTATTGCTGCACATCAGAAATATATTCTTTGGCTTTTTCATTGTGATGGATGATTAAGGGAATTTGGGCTTTGTTTTACCACCTATTTATATTTCTGTGAAACAAGAAGCCATGGCTGGATAGTTTCATGTTTATAATCACCCTGGAGTGCTCAAAATTGTGAATATGAATGGGAATATATTTCAGATATATTTAATTCATAAGAATTTCTAGGGGTACCAGTAATTGTGTCCAACATGTATTTGAGGATACAAAATGCACCCCCCAGATTTCTGAGCCAAGTGGATTTTGAATGCAGCTTCCAAAAGACAAAAAATAGCCAATTAATATTTTCTATATTTAATACAATCACACCAGCGTGATTAGAACGTTCAGTGTGTTATATCATCAGCAGCTAAATTCAAATCTGCATTTGCTGTCTGGCGGTGAGCCAGAGACAGACGCGCTTTTACAGAACTGTGCATTATAACCAATCACAAACGATTCTGTTGACCCCCCCCCCCCCCCCCCCCCCCAACCAAACTGAAAGTTATATGACAGCTTTATACGAGAAACAGACTGACATTTATGTAATTATTCATAGATAATCAGCTTTAATGTTAATAACATAAAATAATTTTTTTTTAAATAAAAAGACATTTTTTATTCTCACAACAATTTTAGTGCATTTAGATCTAAAAACAACTTTGCTGTTGAATATGTAATGTTTGAGTGAGTGTAACGTTTCACTCACACTGCTGTTAGTCTTCATATCAGAGCCATTCCATCTGAAGGACAGATCAAGGGTTTATAAAGTACAACCATTACCGTCATTATGACGAAGTCTCTGTGTCTGTTTTCATTATGGGAAGACGAGGAGGCACCAAAGTGTTCTCATATGATAGCTGATGAAGATACTGGCACCCAGCACTGCTACAAAACAACTGAAAAATCTCAAACGGAAAAAAATGTTTAGATAAAATGTAATTAAGAAAATGATGTAGTCACTTCATATGTTCTTATATTTAAAAAATAAACTAAATATCAGTTCAAAAGGGGCGACAGTCATGGATCATTATTACTGTTGCTCATACTAAAGGATTAATTAAACTTAATTGACATTAAAATGTAAAATTTAGTCTTGAAATGTTGATTTTGAAAATCATGTCAACATATTTTAATCAAGGTTTTAAAACGTTTAACCAAAAGTCAACTAGCATGATTATTAGTTTATAGAAATACGTTCTTAAGGCCCATATATTGATAACAACCATAACTTAAAGTTGTGTGAATCTTTCATACAGAAGAATGATATAGTTAAAATCGCTCTCAGAATGATTTTTCCAGATCATGAACGATAAAACATTTACAGCTGAGTTTAATTTTTGTGTGTCAATTTAAAAAAAAAAGTTACACAGGGCTCCTTATGGACAAGGCTCCATGTCAAAAAACTTAAATAAAAATATTATATATATATATATATATATATATATATTTTTTTTACCAACACCAGTCCTGATCATAACTACCAAAATTCATTCATTTTCAGAATTTTAACCCTTTAAATGCCAGTTTGTTTACATAATGCAACTCGTTTTTATATTTAAAAAATCATCAGTTATAATTGTTATATAATTAAGATTATTGTTACTATTTTTGAAAAAAAAAAAATATATATATTTTCCATATATTAAATGCTAAGCAGAATTTATTTTGGCAATCATTGACACAATAATGACAAAAATGTACTTATGGTAAAATAGAGTTATGAATGGAAATAAGGGTCAAATATTACAATTCCAATAAAATTTTAATAAAAAGTACGCTGTTTGTATTAACAAAGCCAAAATGAAAAAAAAAAAAAAAAAAAAAAAGTCCCTAAGGACGCACAATGGTTAAATCCTTAACATTAAGTATGTGCAATAATAAAAGTGTATTTACCTTATCAAGCACCACTTAAAATTCAAGACTGCAGGAGGTGCTGTAGCCTCTTTGGTTTCCTTGCATTCCCATTCATTCATACATACTACCTACACACAAAAACAAATACATACTGTAATAGCACAAGTTACCGTTACAATTTAAAGCTAATGAATGACGCAAGCTTAGGTTTGTGTTTCATAAATAATTATCATGAATGGTTACAGAAAAAAACACATTTCACCCATCTGACAACAACCAGCCTCAACAGTGAAATAAGTGATTGCTAAGTGCACAACCTTTGTCCTTAATGGAAAGCTTCAAACTATAATGGACACAAGAGCAATCTATGACCATATTCACTGTGAAAATAAATTAAGCTGTCTCATTCTAATGGAGGCTAACATTAGTCCCTCATAAAACATTGATTTAACCTCTCAACCATGGCCAAACAAATTGAAAGCTGTCTGGCACGTGGGCAGCGTAGCCTTTTGAAACTCGACTTATTAAATATCAGACCATACTTACCAATATGGGATTTTCCTGCCACTGATTTGTCGCACTTTTGATCACTCAGAGATCTACATCTGTACGGAAAACATAGTTACTGGCATACGGGCTCTGATTACTGTGACCTACAATATAAAACTGTGCCAACCTTAACTTTCAGTACTATATTAAGTGTTCTACTTCTCACAAATAAACCAAACTGTGCCTGCAGAGATGACTGTTTGCATGGCAGCAATGGCAGGCCGAGGCGTGTGAGAAACGGTTTTGTGGGTAGCAGTGAAGGAAGTTAACATTTTGTGCAACAGATTTATACACTATAAGCTACTGGTTACACACTGAGATTATAAAATACCAAAGCTGCAAGTTATTAAATGACACTATAAACCAGTCTGAGGTTAAACAATTGTGGAATCATGTCAGATATACTCAGTGAATTTTTCATGTGGTTAAATGGAATGCAAATTTGGAACCATATTTATCAGCCATTATTAATGATTTTTATAAATTTTTTAAATAACTATTGCCGTAACCTGACACTCATTGAGACAGCTCTAGATTGGAAAGTCTTAACTCTAGTTCTTAAAGAGTGTTTTTTGCTATAACATAGTCATACTTCTAATACAATAATATAAAAATGGATCATTTAAAATAAAAAAAAAATCCAAATAAAAACGTCTATATTGCATACTATATATTACAATGTAGAAATCAATTAACTTATATAAAATCACATTTATTAAAATTATGTAAAGTCACTAATTTTATTAATCAGGCATTATCAAGAAAATCATGCAAATATATATTCCTCCTCAACATCACCCTCTTTGTTCATCATATTACAATATAGGTCATAGGTGACTGTGGTGACGTTCAGTTTCAGCAGAAAAATTACTGATGTCCGTTTCCTGTGACAAACACACAACCACAGTACAGTTTGGAGTCATACAACACAAATAACATACCTGCTAAAACAGAGACGAAACACAAGAGTGCTGTCATTAGGGCGTGAGTCACGGCTGCGCTAGGAAACATTACGCAATGGTTCTTGAAAACCGTTGAAGGCATTTACCTTTCAAATGACTATAGATCATACCTGCCATTTATATGACTGTGCAGTCACCGTCTAGTACATATGATCACGAATAAACACCATTTATTTCTTTAGAATCCTTCACATTGCAATGCAAATACCGTAAGATATGACAATTCAAAATCATCTGACCACAAGATCAAGACTTTGATAATTCCACATTCTCCATGAATCACAGTCATTCCACACGATGCTTTCCAAAGAAAAGCAGATTCTTTCAGAACCACTTCCCATAGTTGATGCATAATGGTTGTTTTGTGTTGGTTGTTTTTGCTGCATGGTGGTCAAAAATGAGGTTTTTTTTTTCCCAATTAAATAAATGTACTATATTTTAGATCATTTTTTTTATTTAATATTTTGTGTTTTTAGGGAATTTATGGTGCTAAATTATATTTATGCCTTATATTTATACCTGTTAACTATTGTTTGAACATAGAAAATGTTATGAAATTTCCAACATAAGCCATCATAAATCTTGAAAGCTTTGGAGCAGATTTAAGTTCAGTATCTTTTTTTTTTTTTTTTAAAGAAGGCACTTGGAAGATTATTGCTGAAGTGAAAAAATTAAATTAAAAAAGTGAAGAAAAAATAAGTTATGGGAGTTCAAGTTTAGTATTATGAAATAATGCACAAAAATACAATTTTTTCAATTGCATATGAATTTTCCAAAACATGTTTTACTCAAAATCTGAGAAAATCAAAATTTTGTTTGGGTGCAGTACCAAATGTTTGCACTATGAAATTCACTTCCCATTTGTTTCCAGTTCAGTCATTTTTGACTATTTTTTTCAGAACCATTTAACCTTTTCGAATCAGGACCATTATTTTGTGTGTGTGTGTGTGTGTGTGTATTCACATAAAAAAGGCCAAAACCATTAACAAGTTTCGTACCATTCTGAATATAAAAAAAAAAAAAAAAAAAAGTTAAAAATCAAAACCAAAAAAATTTGCTCAAAAATGACTGAAGAGTTAGACTACATATAAAAGCCAAAGTAGCTTCCTCTGAAGAGCAGCACTTAAACTACTACATGTGCGGAAGGAAAAACACAGCAGACCCACAGGGAGTCTGTGAATCACTGTCTTGTTTACTGAGCTAATGGGTTAAAGATTAAAGGAGTGATCAATAATTGGGAGTATGCTTTCAGTTCTGAGAAAAGAGCCATGTGCTTCTCTGTCCATTGAAACAGGCACAAACATGTATATTTTAAGAAACAAAAGGAAATAAAACAGAATTAGTGTGGTTTTAAGAGTCATTTTCCCACAAATTGACAGAATGCCGGAAACTCTAGTATGCTGCGCATACAGGTCATACATGATGTTCATTGCATCGGCATGTAATTGTCTAAGCACACACACACTCACATCGCCTCTGTGCTGTAGGGTGTCTCATTTTGTTTACTGCTAGTGTAAGAGAGCTGCTTTTCTTCTACTGTCGCATTCCTCAGTAATTACCTACAGCATGTCTCGTCCTGCTGCCGCCTGTGCAACACACCAATCATCTTATGGAAAAGATGCTCTAGTCACATTAAGCTTTTAGGCTACATCTTCTATTACCACTTTGGGTCGGACATCAGCGTGGGGTTTATTAAATTGGTCTTAAAAGCAGATATTGGTCACTCACAACAACATACCATGGATATACCTAAACAACAAGAAATTAGATTTTGCTTAAAGGACGCCAGACTGTTTGATGTTTTACAGTGTGACATTCAATTAAGCACATTTTCACTCCTAATTCACACTGATAATTATCAACCATTATTATTATTATTATTATTACTATTAAAGCAAGCATATAAATTAAATGTAGTAAAATACTATAATTATTTATACTATAATATAAATAATTTATGCATATTTTACAATTGCATTTATTTAGCATTATAGTAAGGAATGCAAGTATATTTTACAAATATAATGCTATAGATATTGACGTCACTTTCCTGCTGGAACACACCCTTCAGCCAGACTGAGTGGCAAAAGAGCCGGCTGCATGACTGGATTTAATAGTGAAGCTGCAAAAACGTGAATAAAACAAACAATAATCAGTTTAAACTAAAGGTTGTTGGACTCGATAGTGTTCCTTACAACCTACCAAAGATCTAGATATTGATATGTAGCCAGGAATCATATTTCCTGACATTTACATAAAGCAAATTTGCCTGTAAATGCATTTTGTAAATACAAAAAAGGTTGGTCTAAATCTGGGTGATCACTTATATCAGTGTTATATATATTGTCATATCATCCAGCCCAAAAACTTGTATAGTTTTTGTCAGTGTTTATTTAAAAAAAACAAAAAAAACATCCAGTTATGCAGAATATAAGATGGTAAACATTTAATTGATGAGTTGTCAATATGATATGTATAGGGTATGATTTTACCACAAAATTCAACATATTAACATAAAATGATAACTGCAAATCCGTGTTTTGCTGCCTGGAGTCCACAGTTGTTAATTGCTATATGTTGTAATATATTTATGGCTCAAAAGCTCTTCAAGATTTAGAAGTACAAAATGATCTATACAGTGGTGGCCAAAATTGATAGAACACCTGACAGATCTGAAAATACTGACCTTTTTTTGCCTCCAAAACATGATTTCATTTTGTGTTCATGATTTCATTTTCATGTTCATGAAACATGCAGATGGTTGCTCTGAGCAGAACAAATATCAGATGAAGTGTGTCATATTGATTTTATCCACTTTTAACTTTAATATTTGGTATGTCCACCTTTTGTAGCGATTACAGCAGCACATCTCTCTGGCATAGTGTCAATATATTTCCTGAGAACTTCAACACTATTATCCCATGCCTTCTGCAACTCAAGCCAAAGGCTTTCCTTTCAATGTGCAATAGACCTGTCCAGTTTATTTTCCAACTCGCTCAAATTTGCTCGATGGGGTTGAGGTCTGGTCTTTGAGGGGGACAGTCCATCATTTTCAATGTTCCAGCAGATTCCTTCCGTCGCAGGCACTTCCAGCAATAGTTTGTTTTATGGTTATTGTAATGTCCAATTCAACAAAAACAACTGAAACCTCTTAAATATACCAAGTGTTCTAACAATTTTGGCCACCACTGTATATTATACTATATATAATGGTTTTCATTTCCTTTATTCAAAACATCATTTATGTTTTCTTCGTATTTTTGTGGTTTCGTGAGATTCATTCCAATCTGTGGTGCGGTTCTGGATTTGACCACATAAAGGGATAAAGGGAGGTGGTTTGAATATTTGCAGGGATTTTAGATGAAAAGGTTTTCTTGACAACATTGTCAGCTGGTTTTTGATAGGTGTCCCACCTGAGGGAAGTCTTGTCAGATCTGATTAGAAACTTAAGTTGCTTTGGGATGAATGTCGGTTCTGCAAATCAACTACGCCTAATTAAGCAGCTGATAGTGTCTTTTTTATAAATCACTATGCAGTATTGTTTCAGAGCTTTCATTATCATGATGAGTGTCCTCGCTTGAGTTCACCGCAGTCTCACTGTTTGAATAGTGGCTTCAGAGCAACACAAGAGGCACATAATCACTAGGCTTATCGATATTTTTTTGAGAGATGAAGACTTGATTTTTGAATGTTTCTGAGGGATGCATATTCAAAACATTCTCAAAAAAATAAAGACCAAATTCAGAGCAGATGCCATGTTATTATGATGTAAAAAGTGAAAGCTGTGGATAAAAATTTAATTTTCCTTGATTTTTGAAATAAAATAATAGTGGTTGTAGTATTTTGGTTCTTTGTTATATTGTTTTCTTTTGCATAATTCAACATGAACAATGTTAACACATGGACTTCAAACCCTACAACTGAATTCCCAAAATCAGTCATGCTGAATTTTCATGAAGGGCTGACAAATTCCATAAGTTTGTCTATGTTTTATGGAATAAAGGACGGATGAACCATTTCCAGTAAATCTGCTCAATCCAGTAATCTTTAAAATCATTACACAACGACTAGCATAAAAATGAGTCAGCTTCCTTTCAGATGTCAAATTGACAGTAAATTGAGCTGTTCATCATGACATCAATTTGTAGGAAAATCCGGAATGCATTGGTTCCCTCACAAAAAAAAGTTTTTAGAAGAACAGTTTTGGATGTATTAGTAAAACAAAGTCTGTTTTTAATATAATAAAGCTGCTATCAAGTTGATAAATAAGGACTACAACTACCAGAAGAATTTCAGTTTACATTCTTAAATCTAAAAACCACTGTAGTCCTAATATAGAAAATGTTTTCAAATCACACAACTGTTTACAAAATTCATGTTTGAGGATTGACTGTGCGTAATTTATGTTGTAGAAAATGAGAAAGTATCCAAGTAATTTGAACCACAGACCTTGTTTTACTCATAAATCTTAAGTCACCAATCTAAAAACCCATTAGACATTCCTGAGGGAATCCATATCTCCAAAATGCTAGTTTACTTCCAGATCCCATTTGGCAATTGTTTTTTTTTTTTTTTTAAATGACCAAAATATTTTAAATAGACTATATATTGTAAACAGGCAGTGAAGCTCAATGGAAATATTTTTGAAATTGAAAATATATTTAGTTAAAAAATGTATTACAAACGAATATTATAGGATTTATCGCTCCTGTCCGTTCTGCTCGCTAAAAGACTGTTGTGAAAGTGAACTGAGCGTCTCTCTGTGTTCATGACAGGGAATCAGTGCATGTTCAAACAAATTGCGCCGTATATCACTGATCTTTGGTATACACTGAACAAATACATATAAGGAGCACCTACAATACTCGTACAAACCCGCCTAAGGTTTTAAAACCTGAAATGAACTCAGATGGGTTATTTCTAACACAATACAGGCCTATTATTTCCCAGTTGATGCATCTAATTATTTACTGTTTTTACTGTTTAACAGTACAGTTACTATAACTCTTAAAAACTTGTAATATTAAGAATAGAAGCATTTTCTGTAAATTATCATAGGTTTGGAGAGTTATACACAATCTTGAAGTTTATCTCTCCTTAAAGGGACAGTTCACCCAAAAATGAAGAAATAGCCTATATTTCTGCAGGTCTTAAAGATCTTAATTCGCCCGTCACAAATAAGGCCCTAAAGGTCTTAAATTCATAAAGTCATGCCATTAAATGTGGCATAAACTGCAAAAAAAAAAAAATAAATAATAATAATTCTCAAAATTTGCATCTTGTTTTCCATGCAGTGCAATAACATTCTTAAATCAAGATACATTTACTTGAGATGCAATGTGAAGATATGAAGTCCTGTTTTCTGAGAAATTTAACAAAATTAAAACAACTATGTGAAAAGGCAATTTCATCTGTTATATCTGTTCTTATTTTTATCATAAACTCGCTTCATTTTGATGAATTTCCTTGTTCCCTTCCATTTATTCCTTACATTTTCTTGGCCTCAAAAAGCCTTAATTTACCTTCTCAAAAAGGCTTTCCAATACAATATTGGACCCACTGATTTTCATTACATTTACATTTATTCATTTAGCAGATGCTTTCATCCAAAGCGACTTACAATTGAGGAACACAATAAGCGATTCATCATAAAGAGGCAAATAAATGTGGGAAGTGCTTGCAATACAAAGTTTCAGGCATTGTTCAGATCAGTACAAGCTAGACAGGGAGAGATTAAGGAAAGAGAAAGCAAAGGTTTTTTTTCTTAGGATGAAGTGATGAAAGAGATGAGTTTTCAGGTGTCATTACATGGAGAAAACACTCAAACACTTCTATTAAAATATCTTCTTTTGTGCTCCACAGAAGAAAGTCATACAAGAATGTCATGAAGTTGAATAAATGACATATTTTTAAATTTTGGAGTCAACTAACAAAGTTTAACACTTTGTTTTAATCAGAAAATTCCAACAGTTCAAACTTATTTATTTACTTATATTTACTTATTCATTAGATGCTTAATAAAATAACAAATTTGCTATATCAGAATGAAACTAATGCAGTTATGTGCTAAGAAAACTAACCCTTGGCTTCCACCAAAGGTAATGACAGCCTTTAGGACTTGCACAAGCAATGTTTCGACAGCGGAATTCAAAAAAAACACATAATAACACTGTCATGCACCTCCTCCTTTCTGTTTCTCACACACACATGCGACGGAGCCACTACAGCTAAATTACTGGTTCACACAGAATACTGCAGACAAACAGGTTTGTAACTTAATGGAAGAAAATCTCCTCCCCTGAAAGCTTGACTCAGAGAAGGCAGAGAGACTGATACGGCAGAGACACAATGAAAACGTGTCAGGGGAGGGAAGCTATTGTGTGAAGCCCAGGACAAGAGAGGGGCGAGAAGATACAAACCCGAAAGACTTCATTCTGAAGCCTCGGGCTGTTTACTGAACCGTGAGCAGGGATGGTAAAATACGGAGACCGCACACAAACACATGCAGACCACGTACATAAACTGAAACGCACTGTACAATCAGCCTGGGACGATTTGTTTGGATGGACTACAATATAAAGGACCTAACGGAGAACTTTTGTCATACCAGGTTGTCACCTTCCTGAGGTTATCACAGATTGGGTGTTTTTTTTTTTTTATTATTGGATATAAGTGAATGCCTCTGAACTCATTTGTAGACATGCAAATTCAAATGCAGGCAACACCCATGACAAAAATTTACCATGGTAACCATATAGAATATACCAAAACACCAGTTAGTACAGTTAAAATACTGCTCTGAATTTTTTTTTTTTTTTGATGTATATTCTAATTATATTTTTGTTTTATTTAGAAACAGTTGGTGTAGGTGTAGAAACAATTTTCACATTTAGAAATTAATAGTAAATTTCACAATTACAAATAAACGACAAGAAACACATTGAATTAAATGCAAAATTTAAAAGTAGAAACACTCAGTGTTTTCTTGTAAAATGTACTCCAAAAATTTCATTCAATGTGTTACTTGCAGTTTCTTTGTAATTTACTTGTGAAATCTGAGTGAAAATTGTTTCTAGACCAATTTTTTTCCACAGATTTTCTTAGAGAAATTTTCACTCAGAAATTGCTAGTACATTTCACAAATAGAGTAAAATTAACTAGCAATTTCTGAGTGAAAATTATTTTCACTTAGAAAGTGCTAGTAAATATCACAAATAAATACAAAGAAATGGCAGGTAACACATTAAATAAACATTACATTTTGAAGTAGAAGTAGTATTTTCTTGTCAAACATACTAATAATCTTTAATTACAACTTGGAAAAATCTTCATATTTTACATTGTTTTAATTTAATTTTTTTTTTTTTTAACCATGTGTGATCTCCAAAACGTTTTTGCTGATTTTTTTAACGACATTTTTATGTCAAACACCACAGCTTTTGTAGTTATTTATCTATAATATTTTGGCATAAACTGTGGTTACCATGGTATTTTTCTCACTATTCAGAACAAAAAAAGAAACCTGTTCAGGCAACATACTGTACAAACATACTCATTCAGGCCTGTGCCACATTGGATTATATTTCTGAGATGAGAAATTGTGCTGTATGGCCAGTGGGAAAGCAGTCATGCATACTTTGGTTTACAGCACACATTCAGTGCATCAGTCAGGGAGTGTTGGAACACCAAAAGCCTCAACAGAACGGCAGGCGTGGCTCTCGCAATTCACAACAGGCCGTCGTGACACTGACTAAACACACATTTGTTTCTTTTTTGACATTTACATTTACTGAATGGGTGCACACATTCAAGTCGAGTCTCCCACAGTGAAGGTATTAAGTACACCTCAGCTTTAAGGATCTTTGTGTTGACTTAAGGCCAATGAACCCGCTCAACTGGTCACATATGAAAGGAGACCTGTGCAATTCAACACAGCTCCTTCACACCAGCCCAAGAATAGTGATATTAACGTCCATAAAGAACTGTCTTAAATAGAAAAAAAGAACTGCATACAACATTATGATGGTAAACACTGTAAAGCTCATGAAATTAAAATGAGTTATACAAATATACTGTACGCATTTAACATTTACAGTCTTTCTCTTCCATTAAAATGTACCAAAAATATTGATGATTCATCCTGCACTACACAGATTTTTGTACAATCATATGCTCTCTATTTGTACATTTTTATACAGATGCAGTCTCTCTCTTTACCTTTTTTTTTTTCTAAGAGCACAAATAAATGTGACAAAAACATGGTCATATTCAGAAAATTAATTTCTGAAGACTTCTAAAAAATCTTACTAAAATGGGGGTATAACTTGTTTCTGTTAGCAGATAAAAAGGTAATTGTGACTTTTATTCTCATAATTCTGAATTTTTTCTTGCAATTCTGCATCGGAATTGTGGGATATAAATGCAGAATTGCAAAATATGGTTGCAAAAATTGCTAGACATGAACGCAGAATTGTGAGAAATTGTTAGATGTGAACACAGAATTGCAAGATAAACTCAGAACAGTGAGATATAAATTTAGAATTGCTAGATATAAACGGAATTGTGAGAAACGCTGAATTGCGATATATAAACCTTGTTGGATGTAAATGCAGAAATTGCGAGACAAACTAAGAATTGCTAGATAAAAACGGAATTGCAAGATGTAAAATCAGAATTGCAAGAATAAAATCAGAATTATGAGAAAAAAATCTGAATTGCAAGATGTAAACGCTGGATGATATAAGTGCAAAAAAAAAAAACAAATATAAACTTGCAATTCTGAGAAAAATAGTGAAAATTGCAAGACGTTAACACTAAAAAAAAAAGTGTGAAATAAAGTCATAATTAACTTATTTACTTTTTATTCCATGGCAAAAAAAAAAAAAACCATATTGCGAGATATAAACTCAGAATTCAGAGAAAAATGTCAGAATTGCAAGATAAAATCTTACAACTGTGAGATGTTAACACTGAGTTGCAAGAAGTAAAGTCAGAATTCTGAGTTGTGAGAAAAAGTCAGAATTGTGAGATAAAACTTTCAATTGCCATTTTTATTTTATATTCCATGGCGGAAGCAAGCTTCCGTAAAAAACAGATCAAAGTCAAGTCTTACAATTATTATTTTCTTGTTAATCAATGAATGACACAAAAAAGTGGGACAGTTCAAACATACTTTTTAAACACATAACATATAACAGTTACATAAAAGCAAAACATTTGAAAATAAATTATATTAAAAGAAACATTGAGAATATAAAACATGACTGCACTGCACATTAAGAGAATATAAACACCCTGTAAACAACCTGAGAACATTTCACAAATGATAGATGTTGTTTGGTGACTATTCAAATAACTTTAATGCACTGAACAGCATTTGTGCACAACAACAATTACTTAAAAAAAAAAAAAAAATCCATTTCAAATTTGACATTATCCAATTGCATTTGAAATTCTATCTATCCTTTACAAAAACATTTCACATTCAAAACAACACCTAATATTAGCTATTGCAAAGTACACAAGGATAAGACCCTGTCAAATGATGTCTGTCTCCACAGTGTGGTACAGTACAAACTAACAGTTAATTCAGTGTATCTGTGATCAGACTCATATGATTACTGGTCTCTCCACACGAACAGCCCAGACCACTAAAAACACACGCAGACTGCCGGAGATGAAACTGTCTACAGGTTTGCAAGGAGTTATAAAGCTCAGCATTTTGTGATATTTGTGTGTTTTAATGCAAAAAGGAAGTACAAATATATTTAATGAATGTGTTATTGTGTTTTTGCTGTCGATTTGCACATACATATATATTAAGATGGTTCTGAATGGTGCTTGCGTACATCTAGGGTTAGAAGAAAGTGTGGGCAAAGACATGTTATAAATCAGATTAGCTCATGAATATTGTATTGTTCGCCTCATAGTCCTTGCTGAAGTGGATGCTGGACATTTCTATTTGGATGTTTGTTCACAAAATACATTTGTCTGTGGCCAGTATATATTTTAAATATATGTTAAGATTATACTATACATTATTATTATTATTATTATTATTATTATTATAATATTGTATAATGAAAAATATAATTAAATATTTTTCAAATTAAAAACACATTCCGTTTAAAGCTTCAAATGCCAAATATTATATATTTTTATATATTTTATATATTTCAAGAGGCAAAAAAAAACAAAAAAACAAAAAAAAACACCATGTTACAATCTTAATTTTTGGTGAATGCATTTTTTAAAATATATTTTGGACAATATATATATTAAAAATATATTTATGCAAATTTATCAGAAATTTATTTAACTTGGCCATTTTTTTGTCTATTTTGAAATACAATTTAAAATATATATTTGTAATATATTTGAAAATTTTGCCATATAGGAGCAGAGGCTTTTTGCATTTTTTTCAGCCATTACTCTTTAAATAAAGATTATTTCCAAAAAATGAGGGGATTAACTTAGAAATCTCTTAAAATGAATGGGAAATACCAGGAATGATGGCTGCTCCGCCCCTGTATACAAACAAACAAAGACAAGCAGAGATTCTACACAGATGCATCTCTATCTAGAGAGATCTGAGCAAACATCAAACAGATCAATACAAGATCTTCAAGATCACCATTTTGGTCAAAGAGAAAAACTAAACAATGAAAGAAAGAATCAGTATCAGACATCTGTTGGTAAGAAGAAAAAAAAAAAAAAAAAAAAAAAAAAAAAAAAAAAAAACATTCTCACATACTGGAACGCAATAATCAACTTAAACGTATTAATACAAACACTTTTCAGTTTTAAACTTCAGATATGTTTGTCAACTCAAGGTGATTTTGAAAACAGGCCTGTTTTAGAAATCCATTGGAATCCTGATTACAGCTGGACGAATCATTGTGGGGACGCCCAAGGACAGAGTAGCAATTTTGCTGCAAAATTGTGGTATGTCGTTGTCCGCAAAAATGCATTTTTTCCCGCTTCTGAGTTCAAGCATGTTGGATCTTGCCTTACTCTTAAAATACAATGTGTACGGCTCACTAAGAGACACACGGGAATAGATGAGGGGTTAAAAAAAGTGTAGCAAAACATGGCAAAGGTGTAAGAAGTTTAAGGCCTGCATCTGATCTCCAAGGCACGCTTTGCAACGAATGACCTTCCATCGACAGCTCAACAGAGCCTTTGGCTTCAAGTCAAGTTGGCCCCGCATATCTTCATTGCCTCGGGACTTCCGAGCGTGTTGAACAGGTCTAAAAAACTCGATGTTTCTGTGCCTTGTGGGTGCGTTGAGATCTCAAACACGTGACCGTCTCGTCACCCCTCAGTGCATTTTAAGGGTGGATTTTGTTACCCAAAACAGAGCTCTTTCAAACTGACCTCTGTGACGTCAAGCCAAGCTGTCGGTTTAGGGTCAGCTGAAGGATTGAGAGGGTGGTGAAGGCTCGATCATGTTTCTTGAAGAACAAAGGAAGCTGTCCACTTCAGCCAATGGGAAGGAAGAGTCTCGCCGCCGACCTCTATCGTGTCCTTGAGATTGGGGTACGTTTGCACAGGGTATAACAGAAAAACAATGGACATCTATAAACACTTTGAGCTCCTGAAAGGTTTAAGTCACTTGTGAGGGCAGTTTTTCCAGTTGCCTTGATAGAAGGCTTTTGCAGATAAAAAAGACTGATAAATGGGCTGGTCTTGAAGATATGCTCTGAGGAAGAGATGTACATATCTGGTTACCCACGTAATGGATTTGAGAGTGCAAGCAAAAGCAGACTGACTGACAATACTTTCAGCACATCGACGGCACAAATATTCCCCATTTGCCATTAAAATAACACAACGGCAAGAGAAAAAAATCTTCTATTGCAGAAAGCTTCCCACACACAATGAACAGACATGAAAACTAGTTTTCTTGCGACAGCAGAGCCACTCCTTTGTTAGTCCTTCAGATCGAAGCATATCCCTCCTTTCTTTTAAGCATATCTTTGTGAAAGTGTACAGAACGAAGTCAGGCACTTAATCAACACGTGCTGCCAAAACCGATACTGATATGCAATAAGGAAGCCTTTTGAAAGCCCGGAAGTATCATGCTGGAAAGTAAACAGCCTGAAGACATTGCACAGAGCTAGCATGGAAAACAACAACAAATAAAGCTAAATAAATAATGTTAGTCTGCTGTAGCGAAGCAAAAGATGCTATGCACTTACCGGGGTCACTTCAACGCCACATCTCGCTTTAATATGGAGATGTAATGCTTAAAAAAAAAAAAAAAAGGAGGTAATTACATCATGGACAGATTACATTTTTGCATATATGGAGGAATAAATGAATGAAATAAACCACTAGATTATGAAAGAATGGGGTGTAGTCACTATAGGTAAACACAGACACATTGACTCTGCATAACTAAAATAAAACCTCAAGTGACTGAAAACTCCACTTACTCTTATAGCATAAAGGTACATACTGTATCACACACAAACTTTGGGTAAAAGCCTATTTTTTAATTAGCTTTAACTATTTTTATTGATTCAATGAAATATAACTGCACTACCATTCAAAAGTTTGGGGTTGGTAAGGTTTTTTTATGTTTTTTGAATAAAAGTCTTTTAAGCTAAACAAAGACTGATTTATTTTATCAAAAAATACAGTAAAAACAGTAATATTGTGAAATATTATGGTTTAAAATAACTATTTTCTATTTTAATATTTTTTAAATAGCATTTTATTTTTATTTCTGTGATAATTTGAAATTTAGATAATTATTTCAGGATTTTTTCTGTTCTATGAATGTAAAGTTTCAAAGAATAACATTTACTGAAAATAAATCTTTTGTAAAATTATAAATGTCTTTACTGTCTCTTTTGATCAATTAAAACCATCTTTGTTTTTACTGACCAAACACTTTTGAACAAGAATGTATATTTTTCTGCCCATTTTTCATTTATGTTTTCAATGAACTCTTTCAGTTCATTCTAGCATTGCATTCTCTGCAAAGTATGACTTCAAATGAAATAAGGTAACTTAGAAGAAAGCATAAGTTTGGGGTGGTGCACACACGATGCCTAGGTAGTGCTGTCTAGGTAGGCGGTTCACAATGTTTTGGAACACAGTCAATGTTATTTGCTTGCATATGATGTTGCACAAGCATCAAAAACCTGTTAGTTACAAACAAATTACACATATTATATTCTTCTTCTGGTAATGTAATTACAGAGTGAACCATATATTCTTGCAAAATAAATTTCTGTTCCAGTGACAAATAGGTCAAGCCCTCTTAGCGTAAGGGAGACTTCATTGACATGCACGACAGATAACAGAGTGAAATAAGCAAGCAACAAGACAGACAGTTGTGCAAGGCTGAAACTGCTGCAGAAATGCTCACAAGGGTAAGACAGTGAGACGTGTGTGGACATGACTGACATTCCAATGATATTCCTCAATGATCTCATTTCAATTCTCCTGATTCCTTCATTGAGATACACGAGCGATTTGGATTAAAAGATAATTATATAGCAGGTAAATGTAGGTAATTATGCCATTTCATCATTATTTTTATTCACCTGAATAGAAAAGTCAGTCAAAGAGACTGACAGTTAAGCAGTCTCAAATCAATGGTGAGAAAAGAAAAAAAGAAGAGATGTTCTTCACAAATATGCCTTATGTTTAATATATACGTATTAATGTACTTATATAATAGTACACACACACACACATATACATATATATACATATATGTTGTATATATATATATGTTGACAAAAACATGCAATCCACGGGTGGTCTAAGAGAAAATGCACTAAGGTTGTACGTTATCTATGACAGACATCGGAAAACAAATGAAGGGGAGGTGGCCTTCACTCCCTCCCAGGATGCATTTGTCACAGATGAAAAACTCGAATTGCAACTTCCAGTTAAAGACCTGATACATTTTGGTAGTAAAACTCTTTAGATCTTTACACAAACTTTGCATTTTAGAAATTGAAATGCATCTAAAAATTGACAAAGAAATGCAATGTTCTACCTACACCTCTGTGGTTTTGCATGCAGTGTGTGTGTGTGTGTGTGTGTGTGTGTGTGTGTGTGTGTGTTTGCATTTCTGTGAGTCGTGCTAGTTTCTTATCAAATAAACATCTCTCTGTTAGACTAATCACTTGCATTTGCATATGATATCCCTTAAAGCATAGTTTTGCATTTCCAGTATTTCCTGTCCTTTCCATTTGCTACATATGCTATCCCATTTAGACAGGAACACGATCCTTCTATGAAATTATCAGTATGATATGAAGCTCTTCTTTGTCAAAACAAAACAGATTTTTCCATGTACTATCATCTATCTGATAAAAATCAATGTCAAACTTTTTCTAGACTAAATTTAAAAAACATTGTCCTCTAGATTCTTTATCATCTCAGCACAAGATAGAAATGTAAGCTGCTGTCTGCTTTCAGAGTCAAGCGTAGAAGGGTTGGGTGTAGAAGGCTTGGCAAACAGACCTCACCACTTGGAGTATTTGGCGGTAGAACATTTGAAGAAGGGAAGAGATTAGAGAAGAGAAGAGACAACCATTGATTTTAGAGCACAAAGGCAATAAAACATCCATAGAGCAAAAGTAAACTCAAAAATGACAATTCTGTCATTATTTAGCTCAATGTTATTCCAAACATTCCCGAATACGCTGTTGCGGAACACAAAAGATCAAAAATATCAGAACTTTCAGATATGGAATATGTGAGTCATACAAGTCAACTACTTTTTTTTTGTCCTGTTTGGGTTTGAAACAGGTTTTGGAACGACATGTGACTGAGTAAATAATGACAGATTTTTCAGTTTCATGTTAACTATTCCATTAACAGCCCATACTACAGTTTTTGTGCAGTAAATCAGCATATTAGACTGATTTCTGAAGGATCATGTGACACTGAAGACTGGAGTAATGATGCTGAAAATTTAGCTTTGCATCACAGGAATAAACTACATTTTAAAATATATTCAAATAGAAAACAGTTATTTTAAATTGAAATAATCTCACAATATTACTGTTTTTACTGTATTTTTCTTAAATAAATGCAGCTTTGATGAACATAAGAGAAAAATCTAACCCACCCCAAACTTTTGAATGATACGGATGAATAAATGTGATTGCATTATCAAATACTAGTGCTTAACAAAATTCTGAGTTACATACCACAGGCAAGACAATATTACCACATTATTAGTGCTGTATCATCACACTAACACCACTATAAAAGACTCGAGTTACGAGTCTTAAGAACAATAATCCTTTCATTCCATTTTAAACTGCCCTTTCGGCAAATCAATGTGACTGGAATGGAATCAGGAAGTGGCAGAATGCATCATATCCTCTCTGACAATCATATCTTACAACACGTGGGCTGAAGGTTTACTGATTGACATTGTCATGTATCATGTTACCGAAACCACCCCTGTATCCTGTGAGGTCAAAATATTAAGTGGTGAAGTTATTTGCATAATGTCATTGCCTAATTATTAGGTTTAAACATCTGAGGATGCAAAAAATGAGAAGAACGGGACAGGGGCGACATGGAGAGTAAAGATCTACAGTACAAGCTGTGAATGTGAAGAGAAAGAGACAACTGACAGCTTTTGAGGCTTAATGGTAATTATCATACAAAATCATTTCAAATCAAACCTACATTTATATGCACTGGATTCATGAATGTGACGTGAGGGTAGAAGAATGAATTTTAGACTCACTCTGTGCTTGACTTTTTCTTGCGCTTTATAATACAAGCAATGATGATCACAGCCACAAGCACGGCAATTACAATCCCAGCAATCGCTCCACCAGACAGGCCCTCATCTACCGCACCGACCTCTGCAAAATAGAAGGTGTTTAGATTATAGACCAAACACACACACCACAACAAACACAACAAATGAAAATCACATACTGTATCTAAACATATAAACAGGGCCTAAAACTATCATTCTGCTACACCTGCCAATGGCCGGTGACTTGAGAAAATTTGCTGGTCATAAATTTTTTTTACCATCCTATCAAATTGTGTGTGCTTTATTTTAAGAAAACAGGCCAAACAAATTGGGGAAACTAATTGCAGTTTTTATTATTATTTTAACCAAATTAAAAGAATAAAACAAATCAATAAAGAAATGTCATTATAATATCATATGAACTGTAAAGTATTTCAAAATAATTTAAATTTATATAAATGATTATTTCTAATATCATTAACAAAATTATTATTATTAATAATAATTATTATTGACATTAAATAAACATTTTACTTAATATTCACTCTAAATAAAGAAGTTCATTTTGTCATTAAAATAATCATAGGTTTTTGCACAAATAATTCTCTTAATCTGGCACATTATATAACAAATATTGGCCGATTAATCAGTTTGGCTGACATATATCAGTCTAAATCTAGATATGAATTACCATTCAAAATTGATATTAATCAGTAGGCACACTTAGTGGCCTATGCCAATAATGTCATAATTGCTAAACACTGAATAAATACTACTTATATAATATTAAAATAATAAATGCATTATATAATAATACTATATTATCAATTTATAATCTCAAAGAATTAAACTACTATAATATAATAGAATGTAAATTAATGTGAAACATACATATTAACTTAAGATTTAATTAATAAGTCTTGCCAATATATCAGTATTTGAATTACAAAAATTATGTACCGATAATACCTTTACCGATAATCTTAAAATGCCAAGATGTGGATTTTATGTTTTGTGAGCTGAGAATGGGAGTGAATTCTTGAACTGCCATGTTTACCTGTGACTGCGAGTTTGTGTGTCGTTGTTTTCGTCATTCTTGTGATGGGGTTGAATGCCTCGCAGGTGTACGTGCCACTATTCGTAACTCTGGCCTTGTCAATAATAATGTCTGCCTGGCTGACGTTCATTGCTGTACCATTGAGCTTCCATGAGAATATACTGGGAGGAACAGAATCTGCAGAGCATTTTAATTCTGCACGTTCTTCAAACTTCACCGCATTCTTCCCTTTAACATTCACACTTTCTGGACCATCTGAGGGACATCAGAAAGATCAACTCAGATAGGAAGGTCACATTTACATCAGAGTAACGCAAACGAACAGTCGGCAACAATACAAGCAGAAAAGAAACCACCACCATTTACAAACAAGATAGGCTAATGTTTAGACAAGACAACAAAAGAGAAGTGATACACGAATCACCATGTCCTAACCAGACATGACACGTGTCTCTGTCCTCCAAAGTGAAATACTGCCCAAAGTGACAAAATCTCAGTCAATGTTCATGCTCAGTTTACAGCAATCGATATAAAAGGTGGATTTCTGATCAAGATTTCAGTGACACAATGTGAAAAAACTATTTAATATTTAGTTGGAAATCTTGCAGTCTTGTAAAAATAAATATCTAAAATGTAAATAAAATTACATTTATTTAATATTAAATTAAATATCTTGTCACTGTTTAGTACAAAAGCCGAAAAAATATAATGGAAGACATTAAATTTATAGTTTTAAACTTATAGTTTTAACATCATGTCTGGTTGGGTCACAGTGAACTTTAATTATTGTTACGTAAAACCCCTTCTTAAGTTAATTGCGTTATGAGCGATCATGGTGAAGAACAGCTCACATAAACAGTATTTCAATGAATCTCTCCTCTCTTGGATACTTACAGTTGATCACCATCACATAGGTGCTTTCGTCTTTGTTGACTTTGTTCTTCAGTTGGCACTTGTAGTTGCCAGCATCCTCTTTAACAACTTTAACGATGGTCAGAGTTTTCTTGTCAGCTGAGAGAATTATACGGTCACCAGAAGTCACAGGTTTGCTACCCTTCAGCCATTCCACGCTTTCGGTTTTTCCAGCGGCTGCTGAGCAGGTGATGTTGACCGTGCTGTTGCCAGCGATGAGAAGTGATGAGGAGCTGGAGATATTTGTTCCAGATAAGGCCTCTAGCAGAACACAGCAGAAGAGAAGACAAGTAATAAGTGGTGCTTTCAGAATATGGACCCTCATTACAAGGAATAAAAAGTTCAAAAAAAGTTCACCAAGGCTGCATTTATTTGACTAAAAATACAGTAAAACAGTACTACTGAGATAAATTATAATAAATTCAAATAACTGTGTGCTTTTTGAATAGGTTTTAAAATGTAATTAATTTCTGTGATGCAAAGCTGAATTTTCAGCATCATTATGCCAGTCTCCAGTGTCACATGATCCTTCAGAAATCATTCTAATATGCTGGTCTGCTGCTCAACAAACACTTCCCATTTATTTATTTTTTTTAAAACAGATGTTCTGCTTAGTATTTTTTTGTGGAAAACTGTGTTTTTAGGTACCTTTGAACATAAAAATCAAAAGAACAGTGTTTGTTTGAAATAGAAATCTTTTACTGTCACTTTTGATCAATTTTATGAACCCATGCTGAATAAATGTATCATTTTTTTTTCAAAAGAGAAAAAAAAATATACTTACTGTGAACTATTGAATAGTACTATAAACGGCACATAACTGGGACCACACCACTGGGATTGGTCATTTTAAATTTCAATTAGATGGTGGCTTTCTATCTAAGTGGCTGAATTTTTCTTAAAAAAAAAAGGCGCAAAGACAATCCTGGCCGGGATTTCTAAATTACCTTTGCTTTACCATTGGTTTCAAACCTGCTGAAGTTAAAGACTGTAAAATAGTTTGACCAATAGCGTGCAGGCATTCTACAAAATCGACCAATCGTGGCCTGCGAGAAGGCGGGATCTACAAAGAATATTCAAATCAATGCAAATATGCGTACATATAATGTATGAGCACTGTAGAGAGCACGTCAATAATAATAATAATAATAAAAAAAAAGATAAAAAAAGGAGACAGACATTTTGGCAATTTAGAAATCCCTGTCAGGACATGTGTGCAAAAAACAAGATCTGTGGTCACCCTAAATTCTGGCCGTGTGAGATAATCTCTCAACAGCTTCATTCACCACAGCATTTACTTTTGACCATCGCCGCCTTCTCTGGCACTATTCTCTTGTTTGTTCAGACATCATTACTGTGGAATGTACCAGTCTGATTCATACTCATTGCATTCAACAAATACCTGCAGCTCTACTGCTCATCACACACTGTCTTCCACATCACTGCCTGTGTTTTTAGTTCCGGGTAAGACGCATTAAACAGCTCTCTCAAATCATCTCGAAAAAAATGCATTTAAGAAATGCATTTGTAACCCAAAAGATATTAGATGTCGTTAAATCTGTTTTGCATGTACAGTTTGCATTAAAATTTTATACAAAATCAATGACACAAAAATGCATTACGGTTAACTTTAAGATAAACCCTGATAAACCCTGCACTGACAGATCACTCCGGTATTCTGTGAGTGAAACCTTAGCCGAGCAGTACCTGCCCAAACTGTATGTGACGTCACACAGTTCGTATTCTGCTTTCTTTAGTGTGCGGGTTTCTAACACACACGTGGAAACACCTCAGGGGAAGGTACTGTTCTTTACAAAAGCCTCAGAGTCTGAGACCACAGGTTCAGAAGCCATGTACAATAAATCTGCCCCCAATCAAAGAAAGCAGAACATTCCTGTAACTTCTACCCACTAACATGAGCCGAGGCAGACCTCAGAGCAAAGCAGATGAACAGGTTCATCTTTTAAAAGCACTTGTAAACCAGGAAGCCATTTTGAATAATAAGAAATAGAACAGCTGTTGCTTGGTGATATAAAAAATATATATATATTGTAAATACCCGAAATGACAATTTTATCATAATGTCATTCCAACCTTGTATGACTATCTTTTTTTCAGTGTAACAAAGGACAAATTCTGAAGAGGTACCAGCTGATTTTTTTTTTTTTTTTTTTTTTTACATGAAATTACAATGAATGGTCCTGAAGCTTTCGAGCTTTTCAAATAATGAAAATGCATCTTCAAAATATAATAAAAGGAGTTCATATGACTTATGCATATATTCTAAATCTTCTGAATCCATACACTTGCTTTGTGAAAAACTAAAATTTAAGTCATTTAAACTGGTTTTGTGAACCAGGTTAATAAATTAAAAACACTAGAAAAAAATTAAACACACTAGCTGAGGGAAATGTCAAGATTTTTTGTCAAGATCGGTTCCTCACTTAAAGTTATGGTAGGATTTCGGAAGATTTAGAACGTAGTACATGCGTCTTTTTTTATGCTGTCTTTGTGTCCTTTTTGAAGTTTGAAAGCCTCAGTTCCCACTTCTTGTAATTGCACGGGAGAAGTTTTTTTGTTTCAGGGAAGAAAGTCATGTGGGACTGGGATAACATGAGTAAATAATGACTTAGAATTACCATTTCTAGGTAAACTAACCCTTCAACATTTAACAGAGATCTCAAATCTCATTTCAGTTTAGTTTCAATTGTCCTTTCAAGGAAAAATACTTGTTCTTCTTCCAGAGTACTTAAATTTTTTTTTTAACCTTTATCTCACTTCTTGGCAATGAAGTCACCATGGTAAAGCGTGTCTATCTCTGTACTGCTCCACTGCTAATCAAAAGATTTCAACAGATGACTTTACTTACACTTCTAAAAACAATGGTGGTTCTATGCAGCACCATTCAGAAGGTTTAAACAAAAAGTCCTCTCTCTTAACATAAAATATAACTTTATTTATTCTCTAAAGAACAATCTAGTAAAAAATAGTTTAAGTAAATATGGTTTAAAACATATTAATTCAACTATATATAGCAAAAGGGCCTATGCTTTTCTGAAATAAGCATATCCAAATTCTAGCTTAATATTTTGCAACATTTATTCAAATACAAAATATGCAAGAACATCATAGTTTGCATGATCAGTGATTTCCTAAAAAACATTTATCATTATCAGTTTGATTTAAGAATATATATATAAAAAACATTCTTATTGGTGATTATTGAAACTATTGGTTCTTATTGGAACCTATCTTTAATAGTGGACTGTATGTAGCATTTCCTCGTACTGCTGTAATAGTAGCACTAGAGAAACAATGCACAATTGATGGAACTTCTGTTTGTATTCAAAGCATCTATCTGTACATGGCTTCTGACTTACCCAGAACAGACACCACAGCGACCTGCGAGGAAACATAGCGGTTGGTCTTTGCATTGTAGGCCACACAGCTATAGTTTCCACTGTTTGTTTCTTCTACATTGGTGAGGGTAATGTTGGCTGTGGTCTTCTGAGGCATCGCCTCCCCATTAAACATCCACTGGAGCTGAGCGGGAGGGTCAGACTGGGCTGAGCATGTGAAGGTTAAGTTAGAACCTTTCTTAAGGAATGAATCTGTTGGAGTCTGTGTCATGACGACTTTCTCTGGGCCATCTAGACAGAAGGAAAAAAGAAGAACAAAAAGAGCTGATGAAAAGGAGGCACAAGTGAAGGTTCATAAAAGGCAGCTATGTTTTATGGATTTTTGATAAATTTAAGATTAATCCCAATCCATTTTTTAGGAAATAGAATTGTAGTTTTTGACAACAAAAGCTCAACAAGAAATACAAGAATTTAGGTTTTTACTAGAAGAAAAACATCAAACGTTGTGCCATGTTACGTCATTTCACATCTGCCATTTTATCAAGATACTGTTAATGTTATCTTTAAATGAGGAGGATGTATTTTGAGCATCAGGGTGTGGTTACAGTTCAAATTTAGGCCAAAGAATCTTATTGTAACTCAAAAAATGTTTTTAGGAAGCACTGATAGTCTAAAACTCAATAGATTCTGCGGCAATGCATTTACTTTATGACCAAACCATGCACTTGAGATTTGATCTGTAAATGCACAAACAAACCCTATTTTAAAACATTCATCCTCTTCCTGCTGTTCACGGGCTCATTCACAACCCTATTTTATCTAAGCTCAGCCTGCATTTTTTCCAGCACCTGCAGCAGAACCTGTCTGAACTAGAAAGTCGCTTCTGGTCTCTGCTGTCATGTGTGCTTTTCTAGTGCACACCATCTGCAGAGACAAACTGTGCAGATAGTAAAAACCAAAGGCAATCTCAACTTATCTCCACTAGCACCAGTGCTGCTGTGGTAAATTTTCAGCTTTGCTGCAAGTACTTGTGTGCACAGAATTGTGTAAATTTATGTGAATCACATAATCTTTGTTGTAAAATCAGGGTTATTATGAAACAATTCAGTGGTGCTTTTTTCTTTAGACCTTTTTCCAGCTTGAAAGACATGGTCACTATGAACTGTCACTCCATGGAAAGTATTGCCTAAACGTAAAAGGTTACATCATATGGGCTTGGAACAACATAAGGGTGAGTAATCAATGACTACTTTTTGGCTGAACTGCTCCTTTAAGGCAATTGTGTATTTGTCTTAGACTAAGCATGTGTGGGTGTGATCAGGTACGTACAGCTCACAGTGAGATTGAAGGGAGCGCTCCTCCCTGACTCCAGTGCGTTTTCTGCAATACAGAAGATGGGTCCTCGCAGATCTGTACGGCGAACTTCAGCGATAGTTAGCTCATTGCCGAGTGCATTTAGTGTCATACGTGTGCCATCCACCACCAAAGGGACTGAACCGTTCAGCCACTTGTAAGTAAAGGAGCCTTTGGCAGAGCAGGAAAGAACCACAGTGTCGTTGACCTCTACAGGTTCAGGTAGATTGGACGAAATCTTGACGTCAGTTACAGGTTCTGGAGAAAAGAGAAGAGAACCATAGATTGGGTTCATTCAGAAACATCCTTGCTCTTGCTTAGACTTTCCCAGGGAATGAAACCCAAGAGAAACCTGAGGTTAAGCGCCTTGCTCAAGGCCATAATAGTGACAGGTCATGACTTGCTTTTTGGGCGATCCAGACAACAACCTCTGGATAACCAACCCTGAGATTTGACAACATATATCTTACATCAAGAAAGTCTCCTAGACAGATCTAAAATCTCTGGAAACGTTTGATGTCCAGTCAATGGATGAATCATATTGCAATACGTTTAAAGCAAGTCACAAAATGAGTCATCACTATTATCCATTTGGGTAGATTCAATCATATCATTCATCGTTCTCTAAAACCAAATGCAAATTGCATATTACCTGAAATTAACCCACTGTTCAGGTGTGAAATTAACTGTTTTTGTGATTCAGATTTAAAGAACTGCTATAAAGTTTATTTTTGTATTCAACTAATGCTTTTAACAAATTTGTGCAGGACTTGAACCTTCAACCTTTCATTCATCTTCAGACCTTCAAACACTAGGCTTCACCAACCCAGTGTCTAGTAACTATACAGTAAAGCTGAAGATTGCACTGGATAGTCTATACTTACCAAGAACCTCAAGATAAATCTGTCCGGACAGTTGCGTTCCCTTATTAGTGACTATATTGAGAATATATTCCCCTTCATCCTCCTTCACCAGCGGCCCGAGCTGAAGCTCACACGTCGTCTTATTGTAGATGATTCTGCTGGCGTATTTCTCATCAATGTTATCGGTGTTTGTTAATAAGACACTTGTAATTATCGGTGCAATTACTGCTTCTTTGTTGAAATTCCATGTTATGGTTATAAAATCCTGTGCTGAGGTGACTGTTGTCTTGAAGGTCACATTTTTACCTGGTTCAATAAGGTAAGGAGAAATCTAGATTAAAACAACAATGCTAAGTTCTTAGAAAAACATCTAATATTTTATGAATAACTTCATAAATTTTTAACGAATATTTTGAATTAATGAACAAATGGTGGTGCAACCATCTACTGAAATAATACTCAAATACTATCCTTACACCTTGAATACAGGTGCATCTCAATAAATTCATTTACAAACTGATCACCTCCATGCCACGCCGAATTGAGGCAGTAATTAAAGCAAAAGGAGCCCCTACCAAGTATTGAGTACATATACAGTAAATGAACATATTTTCCAGAAGGCCAACAACTCACTAAAAATGTTTTTTTTTTTTTTTACTGGTCTTATGAAGTATTCTAATTTGTTGAGATAGTGAATTGGTGGGTTTTTGTTAAATGTGAGCCAAAATCATCACAATTAAAAGAACCAAAGACTTAAACTACTTCAGTCTGTGTGCATTTAATTTATTTAATATTCACAATTTGAGTTGAGTTACTGAAATAAATTAACTTTTCCACGACATTCTAATTTATTGAGATGCACCTGTACATGCCAGTACACAGCAGGTTTTCTTGTCACGTGGCAACAAAATGACTTAGTTATGCCACACTGAATTTGATTTGGCAGACATTTTTTAAGTAGGCTAATAACAATTAAAACAATTCAATAAAATTATTTTCTAAAATAAATAATACATTGTGGCAAATTGCTAAACTATCAAATTACTGACAGGACTTCTTTTCAAGATACTTTTAAGACATTTTTAAAATCAAGAAATAATAGAAAACAAAAACACACCGAACAATAGATAAACCATACACCGACTCACCGATAACGCCTTTCGTTTTGTCGTTGAGAAGCGGACTGCTGGCGGAACAGCATCCTATAAGAGGAATGATTTTCAGTCAGGAAACTTAAGGTGAACTTAAGCATAAAAATTAAACTACACATTACCACATTATGCCCTGATGTAGGCTACTGTTAAAAAGCTTTTAATTATTTTTAGATACAAAATTTTAATTTTTGAAATTTAAAAATAAAAGACTACATGTGCTAAGTGACAATTTTGTCTTTAATTTATGTTTTTAACTTACCAAGAGCGGCGAAAATGAGCAAAGGCAGCCTAAAGTTATAGAAATCCATATGGAGAGATGTGAGTCCCTGGAGCGACAGACAGGAATGCGAGACGGTGTGACTTCTCTGTAAGAACTTGAGAAAGTCAACGCGACACACCCAACCAGTTTATCTGAAAACCCGCCCCGTTCAACCTGTACTCTTCCGAAGGCATCATTCACCGTGCTTCATTAAGGGGAAACATTGCCCCCTAGACTTCATTTGTCATTGCCATTTTGTTTCTTACCACATAAAAGCACACAGCATGTTGCCTATTTGCAGAGAATACTTAATCAGGGAATGTAAACGACCTGTCAGTATAAATAATAACTTTATTTATTTATTTATTTTATTAAATAAGCATTAAATACAAAAGTAAAGTAGGCACAAGATCAGGCTGTTGTATTAACATTGCAATATATGCACATAAAAATAAAACATGAATAATAAAAAATATTTCAATACATAATTGTATATATACACACACACACACACACACACACACGTTTCGCTATCCTTGTGGGGACTTCCATAGGGGTAATGGTTTTTCTACTGTACAGACCGTACATTCTATTGCCTTACACCAACCCTACACCTAAACTTAGCCCTCACAGGAGACTTTTTGCATTTTTAGATGTTCAAAAAACTTCATTCTGCATGATTTATAAGCTTCTTTACCCGTGGGGACCTCAATTTAGGTCCCCACCGTGACACGAGTCCCCATGAGTCTGTGTGTATTCAGGTTTAAGTCCCCACCTGAATAGAAAAACAGGTACACACACACACACACACATATATAAACATATATGTTATATAAAAATGCAGATATATGAAAATAACAAAAATTAATGATTTTTTAAATTATGTAAACTAAAACTTAGACAAATAACCTGTTTAAGAAATTATACCCCTTCTTAGGAACTGTTGCGTTAGATAACATTAAACTACTACAATGTGTAATGTGGGGATGGGGATATGTATTTATTGCTTCTACTGACTCCTAGTGTCGAAATGAGACACTTCATGCTTGCACATGGCTGTAGCAGAAAAAGGAACAACAGCAAAAATAAGGAATAGAGTTAGTAATTGGTAAAAGGGATCTGATTTTAAAAAGCTTAAAGGAGCTCAACAAAAATATTGGTTTCTGTAATCACTTTTTCCCCATCGCATGCAAGAGTGTCTTATAGATCAATGTCTTTACATCTGTTCTCTCTTATTTTACCATTGTGACATCATGAGAAAATGTGACGGCCCTTGTGTTTTACCTCTATCTGTCTCTTTGAACATGCTCTCAAGATGCTTTGCGGCTTTAAAAATTTAAATTTCCTAGTCTTTGCATAGGAACATTTAAGGGTTTGTCTGTATCTGCCCACTGCCACATGCTGCTCTCCTTCCTCATCCATCCTGCAGTCAAAGGATACGCAGCTGCGCTTGTGTGTGGTTCTGCGAGAACACCTTACAGAGACAGATGCCTTTGAAATACACGGCCGTCTATGAAGCTTTACAGGTGTTCATACTTCTTACAAGGATCCCCTGGAGAGCTGAATGACAGTGGAACAACACTGCTGGCAGTCGGTCTGCTCAAGAGTGAGCTGAAACTGAAAAACAATTATCTTAAGATAACACATTTTTCTACCTTTTTCTGATTTATGTCTACCTCCAACTAATAACTGCCCAGGGGTGTTGCATATGGGAACCGAGCGAATTGACTTGCCATCACATGTTTTATCATCTAGTCCAAGGCCCTAAATTAGACAATTTTTACCCTTCAGGGGGAAAACAATCAAGTTGATTCATATTTTGAAATATGTTGTGCTGAAAGCTGTCAGTATAGACTAATAATAATTTTGTCTTCAGGTAAATTCTTGCCCAGCTGTAAGTTGTTTACTATATTACAATATACAGTTTTACAAGCTACTGTCAGATGACGGCTGGTTTAAGGAATAATAAGGTATAATGCAATCCCACGGTTTTGGGACAATTTATGAGAAATGACTACTTTAATTGACTTTTCTATGCGCTGAAGGATCATTATTTCAAATTGAAGATGTTTTCTTTTAAATGAATCATGATTCAAACAATGAGGAAATCCTACTTACTGTTAAAAATAGTATACAATATTCAGAAATGTCAGCTATATCAGTTTTAATCACTTTTGCAGTGTACATCAGGGACATCTTGCATTTATGTCTTTGGAGGGGGGACTAGGGAGAGTTTTGGCTCATTTGGTGTCCAAAACAAGATACAACATGACCAAACAGGGAAGACACTCTTTAATTACTTAATTTTAATGTAATTGTAAAAGATTTTCAGTGAGAATCCTAATTTAAGCCTATTGTTTTATTTTGTAATTTGAAAAAAACAACAACAAAAAACTGAAAATGAAAATTCATTTTCTTTGATTCAAAAAGAGAAGCTTTGACTTGTAAATGATTTCAGAAGTTTCATTTTAAAGTTGTGAAAGTTGCAACTTAATTAGACTGACCAAATTTAGACGTGTACATGAATGATTTAAGCCACAGCGTTTCACCATTTTACCTACAAAAATTGTGCATTTTTATTTTCTTTGGAATTTAATTAAAAATCCACTTGACTATAATGTTAGGGACCATGTGCTGGGCATGACACATTTGAGGTTAAGTATTTTAAATGCATGATTACAGAATCTCTCTCTGTAACGTTCTGACCCTTTCACTAGGACTAGATGACATTGTTTAAAAATAGATTCTCATTTTGTCCTACTCTGTATTTTCCTTTAAGTCAGTGTTGCTCATTTCACTTGAACTCACAGTCTGTGCTTCTTCCCATGTTTTCTCATTTTGCTGCCCTAATTTTACCCCAGACACCCAGGCCAGAATATCCCATAAAACACATTGCACACTGCATTCGCCTGTGAACATCTCGATGAAGCCACTATCCTCAGGTAATGCTTCTGTCAACCACTGGAAGGCAGTTTTGTATAAATTATTTCACCCTGTTTTCTCTGTTGCATGTAAAAGCACAAAAAGCAGGACATCTGTTCTGTTTAGTAATCTTTTCATATCCCTTTGGCTGCCCTTATGTAATTCATAAGCAAATGTCATGTTTCCTTGAGAATATGCATGGGGATGCTTTAATATTGTCTGTCCTGTTGAATTCTTAATCTTAAACGATGTTTAGCAGGTTGGTAACATCTGGCTTCTGTCTGCATATATTTTGTTTAAAAAACGTGTGAAGTGTAGTGTGACTCACCTTGACTCACCTGCGCTTGTCACTCTAAGAATGCTTAAACATTGAATTGTTAAACATAATAGATACATCCGATTATGTACAACATACAAAGAGATAGATGTAGTATTCAACACAACAATTGTGTCCTAACAAGGCGAGATGCAAGTAATTTGTCTATCCACAGTGAAAGCAGAAAAAGCTGCATGGCATGATACAAACACAGGTAATCAGAACATGTATAACATTTAAGCTGCGTTCACGTAATGTAAACATCTCAGTAAACTTACTAGCGACTTCCTGCTGTCACGATAGCAGCAAGAGAGATAAAATAAAAATTATTTGTAAGAGACCTCTACAAACACCCAGGCACTATTAGAAACAATTAGCTACTATAATAGCTTCTGTATAATGAAATATTTGCAGTTAAAACGTTGCTTGCACTGGATGTAATTTTGTACAGGAATATGAGGCTATGTGGAGTCAGTGTTGCCAACTAATTTTCAGGGGAAGTTGCTAGAAAGGTCAATTTGTTGCTAAAAATTGCTAAATGACGTTGCGATGTTATTGCGCAATGACGTTATCAAGTAATCATGATGCAAATTTGTGTCTGCATCAAAAATCAGCAACAAATATAATTTGTTAATTTAGATTTGCTCATAAAATATAAATCCATAATATATTAAAATATAAATAACTGTATTTTTAAATACAACACTGAATTATTTACACCTACACATTTTTTGATTAGCTAGTAAACTATACATTCTCAACAAATTATAGTTTTAAGCAGTGTAGTTAGTATGCTACACTATAAGAAAAGTCTGTAAAAATAGGGCCCAATATAAAATAGGGCCCAATATAAAGGGCCCAATATAAAAATTAATTTTTATATAAATTTATATAAAAATTTATATAAATTTTTATATATAAATATAAAAATATAAAAATATTTTGTGTTTTCAGGTTATAGGGTTACAACGGATAACGGATAATGTCCTGGAAAATTACTAGTGCCTTTTCCATTTTTCTAGATATTTTTCTTACATGTACTAACTGATCAACATTCACAGGTACAAGCTACTAACAAGGTGTATCATAAATGAACAATTAATTCAATTATTATTATTAAATTGGACAATTGCAAATAGTAGCTAACTTAATTCACGTGATGTGTATACTGCTAAGCATCTTTTGTTTCCTCTTTTTGTGTAATTTAGACGGAAAATGTGTGCCTTTTTATCGTTTGAATCATAAATTGCTTAAAGTTGCCGAATAAATGATAAAAATAGCTAAATTTGTTGCTAGGTGCTTTTGTAAGAAAAAGTTGCTACGGTGGTCTGACAAGTGGCAAAATGTAGCAACAAAATTGCTAAATTGGCAACACTGTGTGGAGTAGGGTTTTGGACCAATGATATTTCACTATGGGCGGGGCCACACGGAAGGGCTCAGCAGGGATTGGCTGTGTCCGAAATTCGACGGTTGGTGTAAAGGATGAAATATAATCTGAGAACATGAGAGAATATGGTTGGTTTTTTAAAATCTATAATTCAATTTCTAATGATAAAAAGCAGTATAGTATCAGCAATTTTCATTTGGATCTTCAAGTGACTGACAAAATGTCCTGTCATTCATCGCATGTCGTGGTTACAGGTTAGTACTATTACAAAACTAAGTCTGATTTATTAAGTTTTATAACTTTTATCTCAAAATTAATTAACTCATCGCATCACACCTAGTTAGGACACGTGTAAGAATTTGAAAGCATCCAAACAGAGTATTACTATAAATAAGATAGTAAACAAACTAGTTTATCAACTAACAGAAACATCAAGGGGCGAAAGTCAGTTTGAATCACCGTTTTATTCCAAACATGTGTCTATATATTTAACGAAAGAGGGCAACAGCCCTCCTACATTACCCCACAGTTTTATTGGAATATTAATAACAATATAATCTGAATCATTTGCCTTATTTTCTTCATTGTGGGTGTGATTCTTCAAGCACTGGTATAGAAATCTTTGAAAATTAATGAGAAATAAAAAAATCAGCTTTGATTAAAAAATGATTATCACATTTCCATCTCCCTTGACACAAACACACTCACTCTCACACACAATCATAAAGCACCAACATACGAATGCTATAATGCTGCAGATTCTAAACAGGGCTGCTATGTTTACACTTTGGATATAAATGGATATTGGCATCTCACAAGCCCCCATACAGCAGCTTCTAGTGCACTTCAACAAACCATTCATGATAGAGGCTCATTTAGTTCTGTAATGAAAAACATCATTAATTGTCCTCTCACATAATCAGATAAATGCCCCTTCAGGTGCACAAAGGGTTTTCTGTCTCGTCTTGTTGTTGTTCTTGTCATTGTTCCAGGGATGAAAAATGTTTCTCGGTGTCCTCACAAATTGCAAATATTGACAGGCAGCTTGTTAAAGTCAACATAAAATCGAAGCTGATCCTATTTAGTTTCTTTACACACATTCCTGGTCTTTTTGTGAACGATTCACCAGTGTATGTTAGGGAAAATGCTAAAAATGAAACTTTCTTGCTTCTGAAATAACTTTCCTGTTCGCTTGACATCGAGGTTGTGTGGCTATTAGTATTAACCAACAGCCAAATTGGTATTATTGTAGAGTACTGTATTAAGTACAATAATGCAGCCTTTCTAAAAGCTTGCCAATAATTAACACAGTAATTCAATGACAGTTAACAATAATACAATGAATGTTATGGCAAAAATAGCAAATAAAGTATAGATTAAAGTATAGATTTGGAAAGCAGTGTTACCACTGAGATTTGCTGAGATGGTCTCAAGGGTGAATCTTGAGCTCCACAATCCAATGATATTCAGATCTGGAACGCTCACTTTGCGAGATCCAATCAATTGTTGATGGATAAAATCCCGCCCTACATATTCCTCCTTGAATATCCTGGTTTTACCTGGAAATGTGTCACATTATGGAAGTAAACTGGGTTTTTAACTCTTTTCATGTTGATTTTAACCTTTAACGGTTGGTGTTTTAAGACAGAAGATGAGAGACTGAAACCAGGTGAGTAATCTTAGAGGTTTAAGAAGAGGAAAACCAATTCCTGACCACAAAAACTCCCCAAAAACTTACAAAAATCTATATACTTCGTCTTCAGAGAAATTAACAAGAGGGAAAAAAAAAACATTTTTTTTTTTTTTTAAAAAAAAGGACTAAAATAATGAAACCAAAGAAAAAGCTAGAAAACAAGAAAAAGACGTTCAGGAATACAAATGAATTGTAACCCTCCCCACTTTTTTAAAGAGAGAGAAAAAAACAAAAAAAAACTGTATTTGCACCAAAGTCATTTCAGTTCAACGTGCACACATTTTAGGTACAGATTCCATCGTCCTCTCATAGGAGCGTAGTCCCCCATCACAAAGCAGTGGAGAAGATCCGCACTTCTATGCAAAACTAACAGCTGTCCTTATAGTTTTCCTTCGCGTTTCCCTTTATGACATGTTGCATAGCATACTTTCACAGGATATGCATTACATAGTCTCAACAGCATGCCAATCCTCACTGGCTTTCTGAGCGCCGCTGCAAGACGTGGCGTTAAAACCGGACACTTGGACAGCAAGCGGTTGGCTGTATCATCTTTCTCTCACTCAGTGTCCATTAATGTAAATTTGCATCCAAAAATGGGCTTTATTTGCGGTATCCCAAAGGTCACTTTAACTGGAGGCGTGGGCTGAGTCTTTCCGTCTGTCCTCCAGCACTCATTTACATTAAATTATTGTCCCAACAAAAGTTTCCTTACTCTCGGTCTCAGTCCTGCTTGCAGAGGAGATCGGTAGAGGGAGTTTTAGTGGGCGGCAGCGGCCTTGGAGGGGGCGTGGGTTTGGCCCTGCATGGGCTGCCCGAGCCTCCTCCCTCGCTGTCGGTGTTAGTATTGGAGGTGGAGGGGGGCGGCGGCGGCAAACGCGGGAGAGACGACGTGGCGGAGGCCAGTGGTGAGATGCGCGAGCAAGATGACGTGGAGCGAAGGCTCTGGATCCGCCGGCACTCCTGGCACACCCGCACGTGTGTGCAGCCGCGGGGCGCCGCCGTGGGGACCAGAGCAGGTGCGCTACTGGGGATGCTGGCACTGAGAGGGTCCTCTAGCAGTCGCTGAGGGCCCGGGCCCATTTCCGCAGCGCCCCCGCCGGGTCCCGGTCCTGCAGCAGCACCGGTTAATGGTCCCGTCCCGCTGTAGAGTTTGCCGTTGCTGAGACGCATCTCCCTCACGAGCCGCATCTGATGGGGAGCTCCTAAAGGGAGACGGGCTGGGTGCCGGAGGATGCCCTGGGATGAGAGGGGCCGTCGGCGCCGCAAACGAGAGTTCTTTTTACAGGAGATAACGTTTCTGAATTCAGTCATCATTTCCTGACATACTGACACCTTAGTGAGGATCAAAGAGGAAGAGAGAGGAAAGAGAGTCAGGAGGAAATATATAAGGAAAAAGACGAAATGAAAATGGACAGGAGTAAAGTGAAAACAGAACATCATTTGCTCAATTATCTGAAGTGGGCATCGCTATTCGTATCTCATACTCAAAGTTAGGGCAGTGGTTATTCACTTCAAGAGCCCTCATTGTGCACAACAACATATGAAGGGCCAATGACTCATACAGTTGCTCGTTATTTACTTCATAAGGATTTGTAAAAATATTTTCACTAATATTTTCTAAAATATTTTGAGCATGGCATCATTTTATAGTCATAAAATATATTAAAATATTAATGGAATTATAAGGATTTAAATTTACATGACTACCAGTTCTATTTTAAAATTAGGCTACATCATATATCCTTGTTTTTCAAGACAAAAGGAATCCTGGTTCTTCAAAGAGGGGGTGAATTAAAATAAATATCTTGAGCTTTAGTAGCTTCAGATTATTTTAATGCTTTTTATCATCTTGAGGCCACCTTGGAAGTTTGCTGAGGACCCATAGTGGGCCACGGTTTCCTAGCTGAGTTAGGGGTTTATCTACCCGCTGGACTAATAAATGAATATAAAAAATCCCTTACATTTAAATGTATGAATCTGGTAGATAATTTTATACATAGCGACTTACAATGCATTCAATATACATATTATATCAGTAAATGTGCTTGCTGTTGCTAATGACATGCTTTGCCACTTGGCCTACAGAAATAACCTGCATTGAATAACGTTTTGTGCAATGTAGAGTTTTCAGAACCAGAACAACTACATCTTTATTTTCTCCATTTGTCTAAAACAAAATGGATAAAATATGTTCTCAAATCTTGTGGAACTCATAAATAAAGGCTGTGATCCATCATTGCGCCAATAAGCATTGCACTTCAGTCTCAAAATTGTTTAATTTTCCATTTAATTAACCAAAAATACTAAAATGGTCTATAATAGCACTCATTCATATTCCAAACAACTTGTCCCTAAATTTACATTAATGAATCTGGCAGATGCTTTTATCCAAAGCAACCTATATGCAGCACACACTGCATATACATTTTATAATTTCTGGGAATCAAACCCATGACCTTGTCGCTGCTAGAGCCATGTTTGAGCTGCAGAAATATGAGTGGTAAACTGTGAGAAAGCTATGGAACAGTTATATCACAAACACAGACGGCTTGACTGGTTGGCGTCGTGACCTACTCGTGAGTGTCTGTGGTTTCGGACGGGGCAGGAGTGAGGGCGTACCTCATCTGTCTCGGCCGAGCGGCGTGTGGACCACACAAATTCCATAATGGCTACAAAAACAGCTATTATGAGTCCACATATCAGCACCACGAATATCCCGCCGATATTCTCCATACCTAGACCTGAAGGAAAAACAAGGCAATGTGAGTAACACAAAAACGTCCTTCCACACACACTGTGGATCTAATTAGAGATCTGCATTCCCGCAGGATTCCAGAGGGATCCTATTAAACTATATTTCAGAGATGTAGGTGAGTGTAGGCGGTATTCCTAAGAGTTATCAAGCAGAAGCATGAAGCCAGGTGGTTTGATAAGTAAAAATTAGAATTTCTCTGTTTTTTAAAAAAAAACAAAAAAAACAATGCATGTCAGAAATGATTTGTTTAAATTAATTGATTATAATAATAATGATAATCGGGGAATGGGAAGAAATTTATTTCTATTAACATTGTAATAGATTTTGTACAGTAATCAACTTCTGTTGTGTGTTGGATCACTATTAAAATTTGAATCCTAAAGCAACAACGGCTAAGAGGAGACAGGAATTTTCGGCTTCCCTTAACCAGGATTCAGGTGGTTTAGTTGCCAGTGATACAATTAATTTATTCACTTACAAAGAAACACTAACTAAAAACTTTTTTGTGTGCAAGAGTAAGAGGAAACCCATAACAATTCTAAGTTTAGCAGAATCACAAAAACAGAGCTCATATTATTTGACATTTTCTTGCAGACCTGTAAATAACCCTAAGAGACTGTAAATGTCACTTTCTGGTGAATATACAAGCTTTGCGAACCATACTAGAGAAATTATACACACAGGCACACGTGTGTGTTCATGCCTGTGCAGCAAATAGCAACCATTTTCCCTCCATTCCCCCTGGGCCAGGATGAGTCTACAATACACAGAATGCAAATATCACCAGACCACATAAATAAACACTCACAGTGTTAGCAGAGCTGTGAGGCATCTGTCATTTGAATCAGACGGATGTAATACATACATTATATTTCACACAAATAGATGTTTATTTGAAGAGCAGATATACTTTGGTAGGCTAGATTAGGCTGCTGTATTCCAAAAATTTAATTTTTATTAAAATCATTGGACTATAAAAAGCTTAAGACGTTTCGGTCTTACGTTTCGGTCTATCCAAACACCTTCATCAGTTGTATGTAAACGAATGTAGGTAAACGAGGTTTGCTGTAGGTAAAGGAATCATACCAGGCAAACGCTACATTCAGGATTCCCGCGCTTTATGACCAATGAATTTCTATTATCCACGTTTGTTTATAAAAATCATTTTGGTGACATTACATTCACAAATAGTAATTTATAATCAAACAAATACTTTAGAAATGACCGTATCTAGAAAAATTTCTATGACCTTTTAAGATTTTATTAAATTTCAGGACTTCACCAGGCCTGGAAATCACAGTTGTGAATGTCTCTGATATTATCAGGTTTTCCAAGATGATCTGAGAGAGCCCTTGTGTATTCATATATATCCACTTCTAATCCAAAAATACAACTATTGGTATTCTTAGACATAAAATATTAAGGCAAGATGCTTCAGGCAAAACCATTGTTTTTCCATGCACTGGTCAATTATGAGGTTTTGGGCTCCTTTGCTTCCATAACACATCTTCTTTCAGACTAGTGAAAATAAAACATCCTAAATGCATATTAAGTGTTTATTTTATGACACTTTCTCTATTTGTGCTTGTAGATTTCAATTACACTACATATCTGTAAAGGCTGTTGTCTCAAAATAAGTTTTTTCTCATGCACTAAGCCAGAAATCTCCATTTCAATAGCTCTAACGTACACCAAACATGACAGTTTTATTCCTATCTATATTCTGAATGTTTTTACAGAGAGGTTTATTCACATATCAGTTGCCTGATTTATATAACATTTTATTCCTAAAGACATGGTGAAAATGTATTTATTGTTGACTGTATTTTCTGATTTATGGAGTGAATCAGAGATAAAAGAGATATATTTGTACTATGTCAACAAAATGTAACAAGAATTTTAAACCTGGGTTTATCCATTGTTTAGATTTCTGTTCTGGAAATATATCATGCCTTATTTGCATATTTAAAAATATGTTTATATATAAAACTTAAATCTTAATGTACTGTGAACTGGTGAATGCATGGTGATATCTATTAGTTATCATTTTTACTCTGTTCACCTGTGAAGATAAGGAACCTTTGGTTGCCTTACATTCTTTTATTGCGAAGTCATTCATCAGGTTATAGTGTTGCTCTAAAGGATAAAAGGATGAAAAACTATAGGACAAAATGAATACATTTTTTTGTCCCAGTGAGAATAGAACAACTTACTCTAACTAATACACACACACAGACTTCAGGTTATAAATATTCAGGGTTGTACCAGAACCATATATTAAAATGCTAGTACTGTTGGTAGCAGGATGTACAGTAACAGAACGGTATGTTATGTTGAGGTGCTAATGAGTATAATAACAGCGTTTCACTCACCTTTGGCTCGATGGTCTTCTTCTTTAGGACACTTTCCACCTTCCCACCATCGACGCTTTAGGATTTCTAATCTGTTGTTCTCTTGCAGCTGCAGTACGCCTAATGTGATCTCATCTCTGAATGGTGAACCTGCAAGAGAGTGAATGAAATTAGCTACACTAGTTTAGATTGTTAGCCAACTGGACTCCAAGGGTTACCTTAAACCTTTGCAAGGCTGAAAAACTTACCAACTACCTACCGCAGACAGGCTAAGGCTAGCAATGCTATGTTAAGGTTAGCAATGATACACAAAAAGTAAACAGTTTTTGGCCTTTTGGACACCTATAGTGACAGGAACTGTTATAGGAAATGACCCAAACCAGTGTTGCCCTCATTAGCACTCTGGTTTAACGTGTCAGAACACATATGCTAACTGCTAAGACATGACTGAGTATGTCTTAAGTCAACTGATGTTGTGCAAATGAGTTAAATTAGACAGTGTGTCAGAATGAAAATGAATGTTATGATAGGTTAATTCCAAATTATTTGACTTGTTAGAATAACATCACCCTTCATTAAACATTACTGTATCACAGCTAATCATGTCACGCTAATAACGACGTGACGTGAAAGGATGTGTTCATCAAATTAAAAGATGTTAATTCAAATTAAACACTGCAGATATGCACTGGAATGGATCAGCTGTCACTGAATGTTAGTTTATTTTTCATTCAAAGGCTGTGAAAGTGAAGTACCTTGCAGGTGCATGCTTTTGCACCTCAGTATAATAAGCACAAAACATTTATTTGATGTGTCAACATCACTTACATCAAGCCCTGTGTTTAAAGTTGCAATTTTCTCATGTCATGCAAGCTAAGAAATATGCATGCTTTCAAAAACACCAACCTCATCAGAGAAAACCTGCCAGTGGCGTTGCTTCTTGCATGTTTTGCGCTACTTTCAGTAAAATGTCCAGTGATTGGTGTGGAAAACATGTTCAGTTTTATCCGAAATGCCATTTTTGCTTGCTTCAACAAGTCTTTGAGCTGATTTATTGTGACTCAAGTTTCACAGAACCCGTATCTGAGCACTTTGCATCGCTGTACCAGGTGAGCTACCGAGCAAGTTTACATCAGGAAAGCCATATGGAGCTAATTATGTGATGCAAACATCAAAATGTATTGGTTTACAAATGCACTATGGTAAAGTGTTTTGAAATCACAACATAGAATTGTGCAAGGTCTTTTTTTTAATTGATAATCCCCAGTAATAATAATTTTTATGAAAAAAAAAAATGTTTTTGTTGTTGTTTTTTTCCAGAAACTGCAGTTAATTTGTTTTTTTGTTTTTTTTTGGTACGTAGAGGCACATTTTTCCAATTAACCGAAGTTATTTCTAAAATTATTGTTTAATATCTTATTAAATTGTTTGCAACTACCTATATTTGTTAACAAGAATAAATCTGGTATTTAAAACTGCAAAGTTTTGAAAGGTCACCAACTGGATATTGCATTGCTCGGTTGTAATTGCATTCTAAGCTTATCATCTCAGGTTACAAGGAATTTCTTTCACTTTCCAGCACTGAAATGTTTTGAGAAGTTTAAATATTTGTTGTTTTATTTGAAAATTACCCGATTAAACCTCACTATTGATTAAACATGAAAAGGTATTCACAAACAATTTTACTACTGTAATGTGATATACTTTTTGACTGAAATAGAATATTTGTAGAAGTACATATTCTGATTAATCATGCAATTTCATAACATTTGTTAATGCATTAGGTACCTTTAGCCTTTAATCTATCTATATTTAAGTATCTAATATGAACTAACAAATTAAATGACCAATATATTCAAAATAATATTATTCTACATCAGTAAATGCTTTAATTTTTTTTTTCATAGTTTGTTACTAGTCTTCAACAAATTGAACCTTATTGTGAGGTGTTAGAGAAGGAAGACATTGGTATGGGTGTGATCAACTAGTCGCTTGAAAGGTCAATTTTGATTTCATGTTTTACAGTCGAACCCAGTCTAAGGACTCTGTGGTGACACCATCTGCACTCCAGGTTGCTATGCAAGTGGATGTGGGGTGTCCATGGTGACCAGCCTCTTCATGATTGAGTGGATGAAGGCGACCTGAAGAGATGAGTTAGAACCGAGAGGAGGGAATGAATGTTTGAGCTCCTGGAAGACATTCTATGACCTGGAGATAGTCTTTGAAGACGGATGCTGGTCCTGGATTCTCATTTCAAATCTATTTACGGGATTATGCGATTATGAGCATATGGTGATGTTTTGGAGGGCAGTTTAGCCTAGTGGTCATGAGGTTGATGGACTGATCTTCCTGGAGGAGGGAAGATCAAAAACAGCAAGCAGCACTGGTAATTTTCTCACTGCATCTATTAACCTACTGTAGGTACAAGTTCCCCACTGATGTTTGTGAGTATTCATAAGCATCCCAGATTCACATGTCCTGTCTTTTACTCGCACTCTCATAATTTTATCTGCTAAAACAAGACTAAACTATGAATGTTAACTACACTATATTGCCAAAAGTATTGGGTCACCCCCTTCTAATGAACAGGTTTGACTACTTTAGTAATTTCCATGAGTACAAATCTTAATGTTTAAGCATATAATGATATTCTAGGGAATTGTGTGCTTCTAATTTTAAAGCAACAGTTTGGACAGGACCCTTTTCTATTCTAACATGACAATGCCTCTGTGTATAAGGCAAGGTTCAAAAAGAAATGATTGATTTAGTCAGTGTGGAAGAACTTGACTGGTCTGCAGAAAGCCAAGTCCTAATCCAAGCTGAACACCTCTGGTGTGACTTTAAATGCAGATCTTGAGCCAAAAACTCATCACCAAACACCAATAACTTCTACATACACTATATGGACAAACGTATTGGGACACCCCCTTCTTTAGAACAGAAAAAGGCACTTCCAAAAGTGTGGCAACAAAGATGGAAACATAATTCATGTATTTAAAAATTGTATTTCCATCTCTGTTGCAACAGTTTTGGAAGTGTCTAAAATGACTGTACCCATATGTACAAGTCATTGGTGTTTGGTGATGAGTTTTTGGCTCAAGATCTGCATTTAAAGTCACACCAGAGGTGTTCAGCTTGGATTAGGACTTGGCTTTCTGCAGACCAGTCAAGTTCTTCCACACTGACTGAATCCATCATTTCTTTTTGAACCTTGCCTTATCCTCTTAAGACCCGAGAGAAAAGTTTTAGGAATTTTTTTTTTTCATGTCTTTACAGTGTTTAGAGCATTAAAAATAATGTAAAAAAAAAATAAAAATTAAATAAATAAATAAAAAATGCTATTTCATTCATAAGTTATGCAATGTCCTCGGTAGAGGACATCGGGACTCAATTTCTTTAAAAAAAATAAATAAATAAAAAGACATGAATGAACATGCATAGGCAAAAACAATTGATTTTTTAAATCACCAAAACATTTTTAGTTTTCAAGATTTTTTTTTTTTTTTTTTTTACCAAACTTTGTATAAAGATGATTCTCAACTATGTTATAACAGAATGATTCGATATACCATTTTTCTTTCTGCAAAATGTGTGTAAAATGGCCATAAACGGGTTTTCTCATTATATACAATGTATCTGTAAACTAAATCTAATTTGCATATTAATGTGTTTTTGGGGCAACATGCAATGAAAAAAGAAGTGTAATAATGGGAGTAATAATTGACAAAATTTTCATAATAATATATAATATTTCATAGAATATTGAAATATAATTTCTTTCCCTATTCATTTGTTATGTCTCCCAAAATGCGTAATAAACATGCTTTAGTCCCGGTGTCCTCATATGAGGACATGTATGAAATCAACGTCCTGTTTCATAACAGAAAGTCATATTTTGATTTGAAACCCCAGAACATTTTCCTGAGATGCTGATTTATGACACACAATTTAAAATGAGACAGATTTAAATGATAATTACAAAATATTATCATATTTCCATAAGGGTGTCACTAAATTAATTTCAGACATGTTTGAAGACCAAGGAGAGGGAGTGGTCATGGTGAAACATCCAATCATTTAGTATCTCTGAGAAGCCCTGAATGTGCTCTGTACAGGACATCCAGACTTAAAACTGTGGCATGTAGAGTCTCAGAGAAATACACTAAAATATAACGTCCTCATATGAGGCCGCAGGGTCTTAAGAGGTTATACACAGAGGCATTGTCATGTTAGAATAGAAAAGGGTCCTGTCCAAACTGTTGCTTTAAAATTAAAAGCACACAGTTCCCTAGAATATCATTATATGCTTAAAAATTAAGATTTGTACTCATGGAAATTACTAAAGTAGTCAAACCTGTTCATTAGAAGGGGGTGACCCGTCAATATAGTGTATGTTAATAGTCATTTTTTCCATACTATAGAAGTCAATGGCTACCGTCAACTGTTTAGTTAACAACATTTTTCAAAATACCTTCTTTTGTGTTCAACAGTTTATAGAAATTCATATACTTTTGGAACAACTTAAAAGATGAGTAGATGATGACAGAATTTTCATTTTTTATGAACTATCCCTTTAATAATACCCACTAGTGAGTATTAAATCTACCTCCCAAAACCTTTAACGCCACCAACAGTTTTTTACTAAAAATCTTTGGACTGAATGGTTTGGATATCAGTGTTGTAATTGTTAACTGAAAGTAAAACAATTTGAATCTGTTTTAGTTGACTGAAATAAAGCTGAAATAATACAAAATATAAATATTAGATAAAAAAAACCTCAAACTTAACTTAAACTCAAAAAATGAAATTAAAGTTTAGAAATGTTGCCTTTGCAACCAGCTGAAATAAAATAAGTTTAAATTACTAGAACTGAAATAAATATAAATTAAAATGAGAATAAATAAAATAAATAAAATACAAATGACAAAAGCAATTTTTATTTTATTTTTTATTTTTTTTAAAACTTCAACTGAAATTCAAATAAAAACTAAAATATAAAAATTTAAGTTAATTTAAAATACCATGAAAGTATATAAATATCACTAAAATAATAGTGTTGGACATGTAATTCTCATATATTTTATTGCTTTTTATTTCTAGCAGTGTTTTCAATTTCTGTCCAATTAGATTTCCACTATTTCTAATCCTCCTACAGGTTTCATCAGATTTCATCAGAAAACCCACAGACCATGTCAGAAAAGAGCTATTAAAAGGTTTCTTATATACTACACTGTTCAAGTGTAACACGTCAAAGACATGAAACAATTCTTTACAAATCTTAGAGACATGAAACTTGATATGCATTACTGCCAAGAGCTACAAGAGCATTTGGTGACAGCTCCACCTTCTACTCAAAGCTTCATAAAAATACAACTTTTTAGCATTTTATTTAATATTATTTCATGAGTTAGAATAGTATTTTAATAGTATTTAATAGTATTTCACTGTCATGAGATAAAATGTATAAACAGCGGAAAATCTACTCTACTGGTGATAGATTTAATTCTTTGTAATCTTCTAGTGATAGTTTTAATTAAAATCCAGAACATTCATATTTTAAGCTCTTGTCAGCCAAAAGTAGCTGGTGGGGATCCAATACAGGACAAAAAGCAATACAATTGCTTAGTATTTTCAGTGTTTTGATTAACTGTACTGACAACAGTAGAAGTAAAGACATTTTGCATTTCAGAAATTTGCTGATCAGCTTCAAAAGAACACAGAAAAATATAACAGAACTATTAGCTTGCTTAGACGTCTTTGAGAATTGGAGCAGTAGGCCTACTGTGCGAAATCACCACATGACGCCAATAACACTTTTACGGCCTATTTCACTTTCACAGCTGGATGTAAGCTTCTTAAATTTTGACTTGACAAGCCCCTTTGCACTCAAGTCCAGAAAGCCCTTCTACATTATTCCACCGCATAGAGTGGCTCAATAGTGGCCATTATCTCACCAGCCCAATTCTTTAGCTACGATTAAGACCCCACGTTTTCTCTTTTCTAGCTTTCCTCATTGTAACACCCACTAGTGAGTATTAAAGCCCTCAATGCAAAACATATGCCATAAATTGTTTCTTTTCCCTTCCTCATATCTCTGTCTGTCAAGGAGTAATGGCTGAAAATGCCAAATGTCAAAGACAAAGTCAGAATTGCTATTTATCAAGCATTGTGAAAAGTGGCAAGCCATCTATCCAAGAGAAAAATTAGAAAGAAATGTGCAATACCAGAGCGTGAAGAGATGCTATCATTGTGACAGCAGCTTTCTTGTCTGTGTGATGTTCTCTGGGCCATCATCATATTTATTTCTGGCAGAACTAAAACACTATTTTTGATTTTACTTTTGGACTTTTTATGCAGAGGTACAACGAAGAGAGTACGAGAAATATTGGGGAGAAAAAGAGGGAGCGACTTCAGAAAATGCCACAAACCACACTCAAACTGGCACCATCCACTTGAGCACCACGGCTCAACATATCAGAGTATGTGAGGTAACAGCTAAGCCACATCTCAGACACAACTAAAACACAGAAAGTTGACGTTTTGCCTAATATATAAACAAATGTTGGAATGTATTTAGAATTATATATTTATATTTATTAGGCATATTTACTGCCAGAAAAATAAATACATAAATAAAATATTTGACTGTTTGGTTAATTAATATAAATACTGTCAATTTAAAGTGCATAATTTCTGTGCCACTAGAAGTAATTTTTCCACTTTAGTTGTCTCTGCACATTACACTTGGAAAAGAGAAAATGTTGTGGCATTAACGGTGCTGTATGTGATTTTTTCCATAAAAAGCATAAGAATACCGTTATACAATTGCAGATATTTAGGAAACAGTTCCCCCCCAAAAAAAAAAAAAAAAAAAAAACCACAATTCTACAGCCAGTTATTCTACTTTGAAGTGTGTGTTCAGTGTCAGAATGTCTGTTTTTTGATCTGTGTGATCCTGCCCACTGCCAATTTAACCAACAGTATTTCAACACCCTGGGTTGCCAGCAAAGACACTAGAAGGCAAGCCTGCAACCATTAGCCGAAAAAGCGTAACGGCTAAAGCAAACGCTTCCGGTCTGGCAGTATGTGGGAAAGGAGACCAGAGGCTGTTTTTTTTTTAATGGATGTCAATGGAGGAGAGGCTTCACTACGCTTGAATAAACAGCTTTTTAGAGGAAACAGCTTATCATTTAATGAATCGACAGCCTATCTGCTAATCTTCAACATGTTTTACACTAAACAATACTTTTAGACTGAACTATTTTTAGAGTTTACCATGAAAAAAATGCTGTTTTATAAAGTAGTCACTGACTTTTTGTGACAGGTGGGATTCAGCTTACGGCACTTCTCATTCATTCCTATTCTATCCGTAAAGGGCGACTGAATGTCGCACAACTCTGACTGCAATTCAATGATGTCAAGGCTATAATGTGATTGGTTATTAAGGGACACGTGATCCGAGTTAGCCGTTACGCTTTCTCCAATAGTAAGTAATACAGATCCTCTCATCTCCCTATAGTAAAATAATCTCTGGTTGCCAGATGACGGAAAACACAGCCATGGAAACCAGCAAACGATATGGATCAGTGACTGCAGATTGTATCTGACCTAAAAAGCTTCGGCAACCATCGAAAAAGCTACAGTTGATAAATCAACTGATCAGCGTAAGGCTTGTTGCCAAACATTGTCAGTTATGCTCATTCTTTGTGGTATCTGGCAACCTGTGTGAGCATCGAGTCTGAGGAGGAGGTGGCAGAAGAAATAACACTGTCCAATATTTTGAATTTTGACTGAAGTACTCAATCACTACCTGTCAATATTACATACTGCACCTTTAAACTGGAATTTGTCTGGATGTCAATGGGTCATGGTTTGGCTGGTTAGCATAAACCGGTAGATGCCAAAATGAAAACGAGGCTGTGAGTTTACAATCCATTGAACACATATCTCTCACAGCCTTGTTTTCATGTCAAAAATTTAATTTGGCGCTACCCTGAATAATTTTGATTAACTCCTTAAATAAAGCTCTTTATTGTCTCTATGTCTCTTTATTCACGCCTATTTCGAAGTCGCAATGAAAGTCTGCTTCCTCAGACTAAAAAAAAACAAAAAAAAAACAGGCATTTTTTCTGAGATAAAGTTCAAAATAAGAAATAGAAAGATTTAAGAGTCAAAGTTATTAGACACATTGTGAGACTTTTTTCCACCGTTTGCTGCTTTAACTACTTGGATGAATAGGAATGATAATGGCTAGCTTTTTCCAGATACTGCATTAAAGACCATTAATCAGACTTTGATTTCTCTTAAACCTTTATATCCCACCTGAAACCTTTCTCTACCTTTCCTGCCCTACTCACCCAGAGGCATGCCGATGCCATAGCCCTTGGTGTCCAGCAGGCCTCCAATCTGCGTGAGGTTGCAGTTGAGGCGTCGGTAGTACTCGTTCATGGTGCTTTCCAGAAGAAAGGCGTACTTGGAGTTTAAAACCCGCGCTATGCCCTCCTCTGTGCTCTTCACGAACACGCTGGGCTGCTTGGAGTACATGTAATTCCACATGCGCTGGTACGTCTGGTAGCGGGAGTTCTGAGAGAGGCGATGAAAGTCATCAGAAATGATGGAGAGAGAGAAGAGAGGTGAAACAGATATAGTATTGGAAGGCGGAGAAAAATCAAAGATGAAATTATATTAGCGGTGACATGAGGACAGGTGAATGAATAAAGAGGCATTTTATTGGCAGACATTGAGAGTGAACTAGATTAAGGTAACAGATTGAAAGAAAGTGAAAATGTAAGGGAAAGAGAGATGGATAATACATTATTAATGTAATGGGGAAGTGAACTTGGCCTCCAGTGTGAATATGTATGTGGCTGTGAGTCACTAGGCCAACTGCTTACTGCCACAAACAGGACATGATGCATTATGACATGAGTCAAAGCACGCACAGACTAGTCAATTAGTTTTACCACTAATTAAAGGGTCTGTTTCGACTGTTTGTGTATCACATAACTTTATCTGCGCTTATTTTATATGTGGTGACATCATTTCAGTTTGGCTTTGGTTTTTCAGCCTGTATTTTCCTTTTTTTTTTTTTTTACATAAGGTAAACATTGACCCGCACACTAGTCAACTACTTTTCTGGGCAACTAATCAAAATGAGTAGTTAAGAAAACTGTACTGGGAACGGATGCATCTATGATTTGTGGAACTGATTTAAACTAAGCTATACTTAAAGTATTACAAAATTAGCCAAAGTATCAATAAATATTAATACATTTAAATATGACTAATAATAAATATATTGTTAAAATAAAATGTATATTTTTTAAATATTAATATTCATTAGTAGTAATAAATTAGCAATAAAAATGTTATAAATGTGTAATATTTAAATTGAATAATTGAAGTTATTTGAAGTTTTGGGCTCAGTAAGATTATTTTTAAAGAAATTAATATTTTTATTCAGCAAGGATGCATTAAATCAATCAAAAGTGACAGCATTTATAATGTTACAAATTATTTCTATTTCAAATAAAAGTTATTTTAAACTTTCTATTGATCAAATAATCCTGAAAAAAAAAAATAGCATAGCTGTTTTCAACCTTCTTGAGCAGCAAATCAGCATATGAAAATGATTTTTTGAACACTCATGTGACACTAAAGACTGGAGTAATGACGCTGAAAATTCAGCTTTGAATCACAGGAATAAATTACATTCTAAAATATATTTCAATAGAAAACTTAAAAAAAACTATAATATTAATGTTTTACTGTATTTTTGATTAAATAAATGCAGTCTTGGTGAGCACAAGAAACTTCTTTCATAATTTTTTTTTTTTTTTTTTTTTTACAGACCCCAATGTTTTAAATGGTAGTGTATAAATATTGTCAGAATTATTAATACAAAACCTAATATTACCATTATTGAATATTCATATATGCAAGGGGTGGTGAATGAACAGTTTCAGTTGTACGGAAATCTGATGCTTTTAGTTTTTTTATTCAGCCGGCAGATTCTGTGTGGGCCTGAATATGAGTCACTAGTCAAAAATGCCGCCATAAACAGGAAGTGATGCATTATGACATCATGTGCACACATGGTAAGCCAGTGACACAAATCTCACTCATAAACAGTTTCACACAAACAAAGAAACGTACCATGAAGAAGGTCATAGTACTTCCTCCTTGAATAGTCCCATACTGGATGTTGGTCTGATCGGCCAAGTCGTCAGCAGATTCGATTGGCACCTCCATCCTCTGGACCGTCAGGAAAGCTGCAAGGTTCGCCGTGTAGGAGGAAATGATGATCAGCGTGAATGCCCACCTGTTTCAGACACACACAAACACATAGTTTATTTCCTATAAGAAATATGAGTGTGTACATTAGAGACAGATCTTTATATTAAACACATCTGTGTCCAGATTTGCTGAGACACACAAACATCATTCAATGAAATATTGAAAAACACCCACAGCTGCAATGCTGACCACCAGATCAACCTGGTTTGATCAAATGCAAAATAACAAGCTATGAAAAATTAATCAGTAAATAGTGTTTGCAAACTCTGTGTTTGAATTATCGGTAATGTGAATGAATTAAGGCGAGACACTGCAGGTGAATAGGGTAAAAAAAAACAAAAAAACTAATAGTTATCGCCTTACTTAACTAGTTGATTGATTACATTGATAATTGCAAACATTTTTGTATTACAAGTTTTCTAAAATCTTAGGTTTAAATATGCAAATGAGGCATTATTTAATGAAATATGCGCTAATTTGCATACATTTCTAGAAAAAAAATCTAAACACTGGATGAAGTCAGTTTCAAAATTCTTGTTTATTTATTTATTTATTTTTTTTGACATATTAGAGTTAAAAGTTTTACGGAGGGAATTTTGGATATCTCATTTTGTCACTCCATAATTCATAAAATACTTACAACAGACAGAAAACAATATACAGTATTTTCACAATTTTGGGGAAATAAAATGTATATAATCAAGCAAATTATATATGAACAAATCCCTCTGTAAAAACCTTCAGGATATAGACAGGAATAAAAATGTAAAGTTAAGTGCTGCTGAAGTGGAGATTTATGGCTCAGTGTAGGAGAAAAAACTCATTTTGAGAAAACGGCCTTTAAAAATATGTATTGTAATTGAAATCTATTGACACAAATAGATAAAGAACCACTTAACCACATAAAAGAAACACTTAACAGTGTCTTTATGAAAAAAACACTTTATGAAAAACCAAAAAGGCCAAAATCTCAAAATTGACAGGTGCATGAAAAAAAATTTGCCTGCAGTGTCTCCCCTTAAGGCACATCAAACACATAAGACAAAAATTTTAGCACATTAATCTATATATTTACGCTAGATATTCCAACCAATAAGATCTGCAAAAATTAGGTCATTCCACGTTTAAGCTGGAAAACTAGAAAAGTGTGTCTGTGTGTATTTTTCAGATTGTTTTAGTCTCCTGTGCTCTCCAAGACTGTACTTTATTTGATCAAAAATACAGTGAAAACAGTACTACTGTGAAATATTCTTACAGTTTAAAATAACTGTTTTCTATTTGAATATACATATTTTAATACGTAATTTATTCCTGTGATGCAAAGCTAAATTTTCAGCATCATTACTCCAGTCTTCGGTGTCACATGATCCTACAGAAATCCTATGCTTATTTGCTGCTCAAGAAATATTTCTCATTATCATTGTTTAAAACAGTTGTGCTGCTGACTATTTTTGTGGAAACAGTGCTACATTTATTTCAGGATTCTTTTTGTAAAGGAAAAAAGAACAGCATTTATTTTAAACAGAATCTTTTGTAACATTATACGTGTTTTTACTGTCACTTTTGATCATTTGTATGCATCCTTGCTGCAAAAAAAGTATTGATTTCTTTGGGGGAAAAAAAGAATTTCTTGGGGGGAAAAAGAATGCATTTTTTTTGCAGTTGCGAATGCTGATTTATGTTGTCTGAGGCATTTCCAGTAGGAATTTGGAGAGGCCTTCCCAACACAGTCACGCAGCTCTTCACCGCAGTGAATCATGGCCAGATGAAAGGAAACTCCTGAAGTCCTCAGAGAGAGAGCTTTCATGAGACCGGTGAAGCATTTAAAACTTTTCTAAAGTAACTGGCCTCCAAAACTACAAAAACTGCCAGATTAGTTATTTGTCATTAAATAAAAGCTCTTTATCAAATATTAAAGTACACCAATTGCAGACACACTTCCCCCAGAGCATCACGGAGTCAGAGATAGACGCCAGCTCTCCGCTTTCTGGGTCACCCCTGTGTGGGATTAAAGTCGCATCTATTGTGTTTATTCACACCACAGATGATTAAACATTCGGCTTCCACTGCATGCACAGATCGAATCATTTCAACTCCATTGTTACTCTTCCTAAAAGTGGTTGTTCAACTTAAATGACCTCAACAGCACGGCGCAGGACAGAAATTGAAGAGATGGAACAGAAGACAGCTTGACTTGATAGCAGAAAGAGCAAAATGAACTGAGCAACATGATTCGAGGTGGGAGACTAATCTAGAAATACACTACAAAAGTGTGAAGCACACAATGTATGTCGGCACATAAAACAAATATGCCCAAACAAACTTCAGTGAGAAAAGACACACTCTTAATGGTCTCTTTACACAGAGAACAGATTTTCAGTCCATGATAAATTGAAAAAATGCGTTCCCATGTGTGAAAATATGCCCTGCAGAACATTTTCTCACTAAGTAGGTAATTTTTTGGTCGCTTGGCCAAAAAATAAATAAAAACACCTACCAACAAATTAAGATATAAGCAGATATTCAGTAAGAGGCACTTCATATGAAATCTTGAAAACTTAAACTTCCAACTGTAATTCATTTATGTTCAAACATGCCCCAAAATAAAGAGCTGATCTTGGCATTTTTTAACCTTTAAGTAGATATTGCTAATATGTATGTGTTGATTTTTAACACCAGAAAGTAGTCAATTAAATATATAAATATTTACACAAATTAATTTACATTTAATATTTACATTTAAATATGAAAATAACTTTTATTTCTTAATTAAAAAAACAAATGACATTTCTGATCTTTTAACTGTCTTTCTGCTGTCACGCCCCATTTTTATCATGACAAAATATAGACTTTTTTTTTTTAAATACACAATTGTTCTCAAAATGTTTTGTGTAATGGTAATATTGCTGATAGTGATTCTATGAATTTGAATTTGAAAAAAAAAAAATACAAATTACACGAAATTAACAAAAATATGTTAACTGGCAAAAGTGCAGAACAATTAAGTATACTTTTCATCATTTTTGAACACTTTTAATGAATTTACTATAAAAGAGAAGTTAAAAAGTTTGGGTTGGTTGGGACAAAAGCACAAAACCAAGAAATTCTGGAAAATCTAACCATTTAAGAATCATATTCTAACACTGGAAAAAGCTAGTATAACCTTCCTTTAAAATCCTGTAAAATAAGTATTGCCTTTAAAAAAAATCATTATATCTTTTTAATTATACCTTAGGTTTTAGTAATTTATGTGCTTTTATTTATAGTACAGCATATAGAAAAAAATATGTGTATAATGCGTATATTTATAAATGCATTTTTTTTCAGGTAGTTTAGTTTTAATATTTCTAATTTTCTAAATCTAAAGTTTATGGGTTTTTTCCGTAATATTTATATTTTATTATATTTCAAATTTATTTCAGCTACCGAAAACAGTTACTAAAAGTTGTAGTTTTAAGGCTGGAATACTTTTAAAATCTGAAAAGATCATCACATACTTACCGACTTTGTAAATAGTTACAGAGGAAAAACTGGGCATTATACACTAAACGACTGAGGCTCATACATTATCAGACTTTAAAGTCATTCTGATCACAACAATCTCAGAAACGTGTACCTTGTTGCTAAAATCGGCTCAAAATATCAAACATGTTTGATATCCTCTGACTGGATGGAATCAAAATCTGTGTGAGTCTGAGACCATTATACAGTTCACTATTTCCGATGAAATTTTTCAACTCAAATCTGCAGACCGGCTCTGACTTAGCATCAGCTTCTCCAGGCTGTAAATCGAGGCAAAAATCTTGTAGCATATTCCAGCCTTTAGTTTATGGCTTTGCTGTCACCCATATAAGCTTTTGGATCATGTGTGCAGGGCCAGCTGGTGTCAATACTGATATTACACTCGGTGTGAAGAAGTGTCTTTAATATTCACAGATACACACGCACACTTACTGCATGGTCTCTTACAGCTCAAAGGAAGTGTGAAACATCGGCACACTCACCAAACGCCGCTGACACAGCGTGTGGACAGAGCGCGGGGCATGATCTCTGAGCCCTGCTGCATGAAACCACCGATCGGAAACCACAGGCTGTTCCCCAGCGTGTACTGATTCTCCAGCAGGTCCTTGCGGTCCCGCCAACACGGGAAGGGGTTGTACCACTCATACGGACTCAGCCTGATGGAGGGAGGGAAGGAGGGAAAGACACAAAGAAAGAAGCTGTTACCTCAAGAAGAACACTGGACTGTGAATATAATGATATTCAAAATAGATGTGTGTGTATTGAGTGACAGTGCGGTACCTGGCTGCCAGGAAGAGCACACAGCTAACGGCCAGATAGGCTAAAAGCATAAATAGCCAGACAGCTGGCGAAAAGGGATCCAAGAAGGAAAAATAACCTGGCTTTCTGCCCTGTAGAGAGCACATAACAATACAAACAATGCTTTTACCACTCCTACAGCCAGAAACTCTCCAAACAGTTGAAAGCTTTTCCTGATACAATCGCTATTTGTTGTTGTTCTGCTGAGTGCATGCTTTCATATGAAGAGATTGGGTAAAAGTTTGTTTTTGATACGGACAAAACATTACGCACAATTTTTCATTTGTGCATTTATGCATTATGCATCAGGCAGGTGCTTTTATCCAAAGCGACAATGCATACAAGGTGTACATTTGATAAATTCATGTCTTCTCAGAGAACTGAAGCCATTATACTCGCACCATGCTTTACTTTTTGAGCTACAGGAATGCAAGATTTTCATGCAAGAAATGTTAAATAATAATTCAACTAAATAAATTCTTCATTTAGCACCGCCCCTTGGTTACTGTTACTAACCCAAACAAGCAGTTCAGAACATCCCATAGTATATTCAGTATATTTTCAAATTTTACTGTGATCATAAAAAATGACTTTTCTTATGTGGTCGGCAGTTTTATTTGCCTTTTTTCTTTAAACGAATTATTAAATTATGCAGTAATGATTAAACATAGACACTGTAAATAATAATTGAGAGAAACATTTTAATAATAACAATAGTGGTAATACTAATTCTAAAATAAGTAAGCATTAATATTAATAACAACAACAAATAAAAATTTTATAATAAAAAAATGTTGTTGTTATAAATTAGTATTATCATAAATGTTCTTGATAGTTTTGTGAGAAAATAAGTAAACACTAATAATAATAATAATAATAATTATTATTATTATTATTATTATTTCAGCAATATTAAACACTAATAATAATAATAAATGTTTATAATTATTATTTTTACTATTACAATTATTATTGTTGTTATTATTATGTTTTCTTGTTTTTTATTATAAATTAATGTTATTATTAGAAATGTTCTTGACTGGTTTTAAGAGAGAGAAAAGTAAACAACAACAACAGCAATAATAAAAAATTATTTTAATAATAATAATAATAATAATAATAATTATTATTATTATTATTATTATTATTATTATTATTATTATTATTAATAATAATAATAATAATAGATATATATTTTACATTTTATTATTATAATTTATTATTATTATTATCAATGTTCTTGATAGGTTTTGTAATATTGACCCAAGAATACTATACAGCCAAGCATAATATACTGAGTGTTTAAACATTTCATTTACTTCACTGTTTGAGCTATTAGCTGCATTTTAAATAATTTCCAGTATATAAATACCAATGTAGTATAGTCACAATTCAATATATTACAAATGTGTCTTACTATGTGGACGCGGTACAGGATACTGATGCCAAGGTTCATGAAAGGTTTGGAGAAATCGATGACCTTCTCTCTCTCTGATGTGATGGTAAATCCAGCCACCGCCAGATCGGCTTTCTGTAACAAACAGAAAAAGAGAGAATTACTAGTATACTAGTTTGTTATAGTGCACTTAGTCATTTTGCCACCAGTGCGGATGCATCACGCAAAAACATTTTAGGTAACAAATGCTATTGGAGAAATTACATTTGCAGAGGTATTTCTCACCCATAATGTCTAATAACAGAGTTAATTGGAATAAAGTAGCACATTAATGACCTTAAACACGCATGAACTACAGCAAAAGACAACTAACCCTGATTTTTTTTTCTCAAGCACAAAAATAAGTGCTATATTCATAGATTAGTTTATACAAAAACCTTTAAAGAAATGGCTGAAATCTTACATAAAGTAAAATCAGGGTAAAATCAGGCATACATGTACTTCCTCTATAATTTGAGACCAATTACATCAAGTAAGTTTCAGTCACTGAAACATTTTAAAGACTAAATGAACAATAAAAGTATTTTAAAAATGACCTGTAATAAACCTGATGGACTTCCGGTACACCTACAGTATGCTTCAAGGTTTTACTGAATTGTACTGACAGATACTAACTATCAACTCTCTGTCGTGGTGATAATTTAGCAATGTTGCTAAGCACTCATTAGCATATCGCTGTGTCAGTTGTAAAATGCTTGACTGGAAGCAGGCCTGTGATATGGTTACATGTTGTTGGTGCTCCACGTGTGTTCCCACGCTAAACATTGACCTTGGTTTCAAGAAGCGCTCCAGAAGAAAAGCGTTTGACATTATCTGAGCTTCCTTGATGAAGACAAGGAGTGGCAGACAAAAGAAAAAGGATATTTAGCACAAGGAGAAGGAGCAAAGAGATGGGAGAAGAATTGAAAGGGGAAAGTCAAGGCTGGATAGCTGGATGGATGAATGGACAGATAATAAAGGGATGTAAATGCACTGGAAGAAGCCTGGCTTGATGGAAGAATTCGATATGAGAGTCCTTGGGTAAAAGGAAAGAGATTTATTTATTACAGGGAAGGAGAGAGATAGAAAAACAGGGCTAAAGAGTGCAATACAGCCCTATGAAAACGGAAAGAGCGAGGGGGAGGAATAAAGCGATAGTCCTTGAGAGAAGAAACAGATACAGAAAGGGGCGATGAGGAATGGTTAAGAACAGAGAGATGGTAAAGACAGGCTTCCAGCGAGGACACAGGGAATATTGTGCCCTTGAGAGATGAAGGGAACGAGGGATACGCATGAAAAATGAAGGAGGGAGAGAATAAAAAAGCACAAGAGTGAAAGTTCCTGAGGAAGGAAAAGAACAATAATGAATAAAAAAAGCCCACTGTGGCATTTTTTTGCCCTTTTTCTTTCCTTCCTCCAGGAGAAGGGGGTGACAGTGTTAAGAGTAACTAAAAGTAGTGAGGCTACTAATTTAACAGCATTTTTCAGTAGTGTGCCAGTAGTTGAACTGTTTCAAAAGTAGTGAAGTTTTTTTTTTTTTTTGAGATGCAGTGTAGAAAAAAAATAGTACATATTTTTTTTCACACTGTACTTCACATAGAGCATTACTACGGTGACCGCGAGGGGACGTCTTCGGTTCACTTAGTTTTGTCGTGGCCACGACATATTAACTCGTGGGAACGTGATATTATATCGTGGCCATGAGATATTAATTCGTGGGAACGTCATAACTCGTGGGAATGTGATATTATGTCGTGGCCACAAGATGCTATGTTGAGGGAACAACATCCATGTCTCGTTCTCGTCACCTGGTCATGCAGGTTCTCGTGGCCACGAGAAAAATATATCGTACCCTCAACATAAGAAGTCGTGGCCACGAGAAATGGATGTTGTTCCCTCAACATAGCATCTCGTGGCCACGACATAATATCACGTTCCCATGAGTTAATATGTCGTGGCCACAACAAAACTAAGTGAACCAAAGACATCCCCTCGCGGTCACTGTACATTACAGCCAGACAAACTCAGATAAAAATCATAAAAACTCATTTGTGTTTTAATCAGGTATGTATATGTATATATATATATATATACATATATACATACACACACACACACACACACACACACACACACACACACACACACATATATATATACACACACATTTTACAGACATAATGATTGGACTAGTTTATTTATATAGCCTTTGATGTTTTATGTTTACACACATATATACATACACATTGTAAACTGTTCTTCTGAAATCCTCATAATTTTTGAGTCAACTTATTTTTAAACCATCGCTTTCTTGCTATAATCCATAATAATGCTTTCTCCACTGAAAAAGCCCCATGTTGTCTCTCACATCAAAATTCACGAACATATTTGTTTTGGACTATTTTTGCTTGTAAACGGTGCTTTATGTGTTCATATTTCTCTCCTGATTCAGACAAGGTGACTTTTTTCCACTGGAAAACAGTATTATTTGTAATGGACTCGTATTTTAGCATCCGAAGCAGTGTTAATTTTGGCAGGCATTTTTGATTTAGTCTTAGTCTTTATCTTGAGACAAAAATGCTTAATAGTCTTAGTCACATTTTAGTCATTTGAGTCTTTCATAGTTTTAGTCGATGAAAAGTCATTGCATTTTTGTCAACTTTGTCATTACTTTTAGTCAAACTGCAGTTACCAACATTTATTTTTTTAACTAGAATAAATGTTCATTTTTTGGTAGAGATACAAATTAAGCTCATTTTTCAGATACAGTAGGTTTACTTAAGTATACCTTTATTTAACATCTTTTGTTGGTTAACACTGATGACAGATAATTAGGAATGCTGTCCATTTAAGACAGAAGGTATGCATGTAATACTGACACATTCAGTTTTCACCCACCTGTTTACGCTCACTTAAGCCATAACCAACTGTATTTACGTGAGATACTCTTGAGTCTACACAATAGACATTTGGACTGCTGTGTGTGTATTTGAGAGCTGAGAACTGATCGCGCGCTGTATGAGAACTGAAGAAGTGGAGTGTGCGTGAGAGAGAGAGCACTTCTATCAGCGCGATTCCGCCTCTCCTGCCTTCACTAACTTTAAGTTAATCGTCAATGAATTGTGACTCCAGGGAAAAACGGGACGTCTGGTCACCCAATCCCTAACCCTTCGGGTGCTGAGGCCATTGTTTCAGATCGCTAGTTCACGTTTTGGTAGCCTATTCGTCCACTGCAGCTGCCATCCTGAGACTAGATATGCAAACATCCCTTATCCAATGACAGAGACGCACATTTTGAAAGACAACACAGTTAACTTAGCCTATAGGATGTATTTTGAATGTTCAGTAGTCCTCAAACAACATTTTAGTCCTGTCTCGTCTTGTTAACGAAGGCATAAATTTAGTCATAGTTTTTGTCATCAGATATTAATTTTAGCTCTTCAACGTCTTAGTCACAGAAAAAAGGTTCATTAACGAATATTTTTCGTCGTCGTCTTCGTCAACGAAATTAACACTGAACTGAAGCAACGGTTTGAAGTTAAAAGTATCTTGATGGATTTGTTTCTTCACAGGACATTAATTGATGGACTGGAGTGGTGTGGATAACTTGTGGATTATTGAGATGTTTTATCAGCTCTTTGGACTCTCATTCTGACGGCACCCATTCACTGCAGAGGATCCATTGGTGAGCAAGTGATGTAATTCTAAATTTCTCCAAATCTGTTTTGATGAAGAAATAAACTCTACATTTACATCCTGGATGGCGTAAACTGGAGTAAACTCTCAGCAAATTTTCATTTTTGGGCAAACTATTCCTTTAAACAGCTTTGATATCCCACGAATAGCTTACATGCAATTACTGTAGCTGCTTTTATCAGAAGCTAGTAGTCTAACTTTGTCAACCTGAACGATTTGAAATAACAAGTAGCTTGCAGTTTGTCAAGCAAAGTAGTTTCCCCAACAGTAGGGGTGATCAATAGCAGTTTATTCTGCTTAAAAAAACCAAGTGTACCCCAGATATCTCTCAATCTGCTTAATTACTGGCTAATTGATTACTGAGAGATAGCTTTGTAAACCATCAAACGCTGGTGTCAGGCAAGAGCTGAAGTGCGTGTCCACGGAGAAAGATAGGCGGTATGTGTGCACACAGTTTACACACACAATACGTCAACAAGTGCCAACAGTACACTAGCGTTAGCAGCTGTAATGGTATAGCGCCACAGGATAATTAGACACAGAAGGAACTGATTAGTATGTGTGTGTGTTGGCGTATTTCAAAAGGGCTTTGCCGAGACCTGCCCACACTGGGGTTAATAGAATGACATTACCGTTCTTATTACTGTCGCCATTATTTTTAGCATTAGTGCGAATAGAACTAATATCAGTAATTGTTACTCTAATGGAAACATCAGCTGGCAAAGGTCCAGTGCGGAAATACTGCTAATTGCATTCAAACATGCAAACATATAAAAGAAATTTTAATAAAAACTCATTTGTGTTTTAATCAGGTATGTGTATATATATATATGTACATATATACATATATATACACATATATATATATATATATATATATATATATATATATATATATATACATATATATATATATATATACATATATATATACATACATATATATATATATATATATATATATATATATATATATATATATATATATGTGATATAAATGTTATTTCAAACATTTTCATGAATGAACATACACTTACACTAAACAAATAGTAACTGTAAATTCAGATTGGACAAGCAGTATTCAAAGATTTAAAAAAAAAAAAAGCTTTAGATTATTTTATTTTGATACTATTTTTACATAATGTGTCCACAGAGCTTAATTATGGACGTGCGCGCAGACATGCGTACCCTGTTGATGAGTTCCCCCACCATGCCAGTCCACGACCCATTAGGTTCTGGAGCTCCATACAGCCCGTCATCCACCAGCTTGATCCGGAAGGAAAACTTCAGTATGTCTGCCAGCTCCCGCAGCATATCCACACAGAATCCCTCGTACTGATCATTACCCTGGAAGTCCAAGTAGTTTGCCTTGCGCATCACGTATGGATTTTCCTATAAAACAGGACGAAGGTAACATTTAACGCTCTAATATTCCACTCTCAATTTCTATACAGTGAAGCACCATAAACTCAATGAAAGTCAATAGTCATACAGTGGAAGTGGCATTTTGATTGGTGTTAAGCCATGAAATGGCAGTAAAATCCAGTGAAACGGTGCTTCCTTGGTCTTGACATGTGCAAGTTCCTATTTGGCTGCAGATTCCTGGTTTGAATGTATTATTTCTTCTACAGTATGTTGTCGCCTCTGGATAGCAAACCTATTTTCTTCATTTTGCAAGCACATGATGCAAATAAGATGGTTAACAATGAAGGGATGACTTGTTATGCCATGAGATTGTTTTTTTTTTTTTTTTTTTTTTAAACAGAACAAATACAAACAGAAAAACATTTTAAAACAATTAGAGTCCAATACATTTGTATGTTATTAGGAATTGCTGTTTGTTGCCTGGAAGCAACATTGTATAATAGTGGAATGAATAATGATGCAGTGAATATGGGTGCAATCAATGAAGGTACTATCAAATATTGCGACTATCATTTGTTGTCTTTAATTTACATTTTGATCTTCTGTGGTATTATCCACTCTACTTTCATAATGGGACATATTTCAGAGTGAAACACTAAATTAAATTAGAAAAATGCAAGGCAATTCTCTGTGTTTTCCATCTAGAATTGACTGGATGCTGAGACATGGGTGTTATATACCAGAATGGAACGAGACCGAAAGTTGGTATAGAAATTGTTGCTTAAAACAGTGTTTATTAAAATCAGTTTGGTTAATATCATCCAATAGCCCGAGCTAGAAACTGATGACTTTTCCACAAAAAGACTAGGAAAGTGCATTAAAGGGATGGTTCACCCAAAAATGAAAATTACCCCATGATTTACTCATCCTAGGTGTACATGATTTTATTCTTTCAGACAAATACAATCGGCGTTATATTAAAAAATGTCCCGGCTCTTCCAAGCTTTATAATGGAAGTGAATGGGGTTTAAGATAAAGTTGGATGAATGAAGTTCAATAAATGTGCATAAATCCATCTTAAAATGTGCTCCACACAGCTCCGGCGGAAGGGTTTCTTCCGAAGCGAATCAATGCCTTTGTGTTAGAAAAATATCCATATTCAAAATTGTATAAACCATAATCTCTAGCTTCCATTAACTGTCGTACACACGTTCACGAGAAAGTGGTGTTCCAGTGGATGATGTAGGTGTAGTGTAAGCTCCAGTGAGAATAGTCTCATATGCTAAAGAATAGTGCTAGTTTTGTTTACAGCAAAGGAAAACCAGTCTCCTCTTGGATTGTATGGAAATCCTCTGACATTTTCCTTTACAAATCCTAATTTTGTACTTCTAATTTGTGACCGGCGTTTTGTTTTGCTTTCTCCTCTGTGCTTCTGCATTTGTCACTTCCACGTTCGTCACCACATTTGCCACTCTCTCGTGTACGTGCATATGACGGTTAGTGCAGTGTTCGAATTGTGTAAAAGCTCTTGATTCAATTTTTTTGTCTTGTCCTCATTATCGTTGAGAAAACCTAATTCTAAGATAAAAGTTTATTTTATGACGATCAGTGAATTATGTGTAGCCTACCAAACAATCATTAAGAAAAAAAGAATTAAATATCTAGCCTAGGGGTGTGCGATATAGACAAAATATGACATCTCGATATTTTCTGGGATTTTATCGATAACAACAATCAGACGATCTTTTCCTGAGTGTGTCACACTGCAGGACTGCCATGGACAGCTGACTCCTAAAGTTTTTGATAGCCTATTCTTCATATTCTGTGTGGTGGTCAGTCAAATTCTTATATTTAATCAATAAAGTCTATTAGAATAATAAGACATTTTGGCGTTAACCAAACAAATAAAATCATTATCAACAAAATTAATATTTGCAATGCAGAGGGAACACAGACGCTGCATCTGAAGAGGCGTTTAGATGTATTTCTTTACACACTATTTAATGCAGGACATGAATGCATTTAACCTGCAGTTACAAATGCATAAATAATGTTTTGATATTTTAATCCTAAAACGTTGAATACTGATATCTGAAATTATTTAAAAAAATGAAAAGGTACCTTAAATGTGAAATTAAAACCACCAGTAGGTGGCAGCAAGTCACTGTTAATAAGTGAGTCATTGCGATTGAACCGAATCATTTAATCGGTTGATTCATTCAGGAACGAAACACCTCATGTTGCTCAGAGAAGCTAAACAGTGCTGTGGCTGTGTTTGGAACCATTTTTGTTGGCGAAATAGAGCAAAAATAGGCGATATGGTGTCTAAAACGTAAGTCTATTAATATTAACTTCTTGTTTATTGAACTGTTGTATAGGCTAAAATCAATATCACATTTGTGATTTTTGTGAAAAAATGTCACTCTTCGTGTGATATTGATTAACTATATAAAATGATATAAATATATACATTTTCTGCCCCCATATCTTGAATTTTGGCAACATTCTAAATGCATTTTATTAGACTGAATCATGCAGTGAAAGAACGCACTCTAAATGAGCACAGTCAGTCTAGTTAGTGTTTAAGTACTCATAACTCCTCTTATAATCTGTATGATAAATTAATCTCTTTTATCGTGAGTACATCTGCATTTTTGTGGCTTATGATGAGGGAATTCGCGAGTTTCAGTCTAAAATTCAGCGATGACTAATCTGAATGCCTCTGATTGGCCACTGCATTCCTAAGCTCAACAGAATCGTGTGTGATTGGTCATAATGAGCAACGCTTTAAAAATGCGTAAAAATAAAATACAATGTAACGAGCTATTTTTAGTCTAAATTTAATTTAATCTAGTTTTAAATGGATATTTCACCCCAAATTTAAAATTGTCATCATTTACTCACCCTCACCCTTTCCTTAGAAAAAAGAAACTCATACAGGTTTGGAACAACACGTGGTTGAGTTAATGATGACATCATTTTCATTTTGGGGTGAACTATCCCTTTAATTTATGTTTTGAGATTTTTAAGTTGGAATCTAGTAAGCTTTTCTTACAATCATAAACTCAAGAAACAACATTATTACACTGTATAAGCTCTGTGTAAGCAAGCAAGGCTTCTGAATTATCTCATATCCTTCCTGATTTAAATAATGCATTACTTTTACAAACATTTGTAGAGCCCATAATAACATTTAAGACACCTTAATGCAGAATTTGGTTTAGAGAGGTGCTCTAAAAAGGTTGTGTCTGTTCATGTGCAAGATTTGAATCTGAAAAGCTTGTACCAGTGAGTGCCAAATTTCTAAAAGCCCTATAATTCACAATGATCTCTGATCTGAAATGCTACTGCCAATGTGCTGCCAAAACCACACAGCCCATGGAGTCATATCTGGAGAGGTTCTTACCAGTATTGTGGTGACGATGAGCGTCTTGTTGGCTAAGGTCTCAGACGTGTTGATGTCTAAAGATGTAGAGTTCATAGCCAGCGTGTTATTGGAGTACCAGACACCGATCTGCACAGGTGAAGTAAAAAAAAATAAAAATAATGCTTCGCTTTAATAACAAAGAAGACACAGTTAGAAGTATTTTCATGAGCAAATCTGCACTGAAAGAGCTAAATCATATCAAATCATTTGCGACCCATTTAAAAACATGTTTGATCTCACAGGGGGGAAACAGACAGGAATAAATGAGTTGAGCGAATAAGACGAGGGGATGAAGGAGAGATAAAAGAGCATGAAGCGAGGGATCAATACTATGATCAATAAGAGAGGAGTGAAGTGGTGATTACTCCAGCTACCACCCATTCATTAGACCTCACAACCTCTCCCGTGATTCCGGATAAAATGCAGAGTTAGTGTTCATGAGAATGAGTTTGTGTGTGTGCGCGCGCACGTTACCTCTTTGTGACCCCCCTTGAATTTCTCAAGAATACGCAGCGTGTAATTGGTCCTCTGGCCTTTGCTGTTAAACTCCACGCGGCCTGTTAGGCCGTCATACTCTACCTAAAATGAATAAGAGAGAGGGGGGATTTAAACCAAGGGTAACAAACAAGAATGACGAATAGCATTAATTTTGACCTACAATATTAAGGTAGAAATTATAGCGCAGGTGGTGATAAAGAGAGAGACAGCCAGAGGACAAACTTTGAGATGATTAAGAAAGTTAAGGTGAAGTGTCACTTCTGCTCCACCGGCGTCACCAAATGCAATCGCAAAAATAATGACTGTTTTCATTAGTATTGGCAAGGGAGGTAAACACTTGGAGTTATGGAGACAAACCGAGAATGGCGGATGAGAGGAGGTGCGGAGATAGTGCCAAATGGAGTGCTGAAATGATGGAGTGATGGACAAACTGCAAAACAGATGGAGGGACACAATGAATGAAAGAGCGCACTTGTGACTAGACAACACAAACACCGTCTAGGATCTCACAGAGTATAATAGCTGCATTAAAATGATAAAATACAAGCAGCCCTTCAGACAGGTTGCAATAAACAATGCACATCTGGTGTTAAGGGCACAGTTATGAAACTAATGTCAGTTGTAAAATTACTGTGGCTGGATATAATCATCACAGAGGATATAAAAGTTATACTGCATTGGTCATCATCAGGCCTGTTGATGGACGGAACAACCGGGAACATTGTCCTGGGCTCTGTGACAAAGGCGGCTCATTAAGCACTCCAGCTACTTGTGAAAAAATGCATTTATTTTAAAATTAACATTCATTTTTTTGCATAAATTACAAGATGTTTTGTGGTTGTAGTAGCATAGCAAATGAGACCTGTGAATTCATTTCAGCAGTTTTTTTAATTGAATTTGCATGATTTAAAGTATTTATTAAAATAATTTTATTAGAATTTTATGTCATCTATGTGCATAGATTTTGCATTTATTTATTTAGTATTTTTTTTATTCATTTTATATATTATAAATATTTTTTTCAGATTTAAGTTGGTTCATTTGCTATTGCTGTTTTCTGCATAGTTTCACGGAGTTGAACTGTGCTAAATATTTCTTGATGATGTTAAATGATGCTCAGTGACACTCAATGCACAATGCATTAGCAAAGGTTTAGATTTATTGAAGAGTAAATTGAAAAGCAACCGTCATAAACTCTCTGAATCTTGTTTATCGACGCCAAGGGGCCGCTGCATAGATTACAAAGAATTTTTTTTTTTCCATAGCATGCACTGATAAACTGTGCACAACGAGACTAGGAACGTATATTGAGAAAGTAAATAAGGTCAATTTCAATTTCATATTGACTTTAACAGAGCCTATAAAAGCCAATAAGCAGTGGCACACAGAATCACATCATGTAAAAACCAGATTAAAACAAGGACACTGATGATTAGGCTTCTACAGCTCATCAGAGACGACATCAAAGTGACATACAGTAAGAACAGCTGTAAAGACTAAACACTAAAGTCATCAAACGCAGCAGTCAGAAAATGGCTGCAAACGGGGTAGCCATGGTGACACGTACCATGCGCAGGTAGTTCATGAGACTGGTGCCGTGCTGCCAGATGAGTGAAGACGTGCAACTCAGAGGCTTCACTCCGATCTCCTGACTGCGGTTCAGTTCTCGCACCGCTCCGACCACCACATGCACTGCATCGAACATCAGCGCTGATGACAACTGTAGGTGGAGAGAGAGCATGAAAGAAACGAGACGAGAGATACGCCGAGGCGAACACAGAAAGAAAGAAGAAGAAAAAGAGAATAAAGGAACGTAGAATTGAGAAAGACAGCAAATGAGGTCATTAGGGGGGCAAGGAGACTTCACGTCTGTTAGGGCCCTACAGAAACTGCCTTCCTAACAGAGGTTCCTAAATTGTGTTGTGTGGTACACATCCTATTTGGACACATTCGAAAAAACCTTCTGGCAGAAATAACATCTCATTATTCCATAGATTTAGTAGTTACTATGGTTTACAGTTCGCATTTTTTCCCCATCTAAGCAAACCTCAGCAAAATCTGGTTTAAATAATGCAATGGAATGTCAATCAAATTACTGAAATTATGGAGGCTCTTGGAATTTAAAAAGCATTTTTAGATGCAAACGCCACCAAATACATCACTGTTATTCATATGCATCTCCTGACAGATCAAGTTTTAATTGCTTGATTTAAGAATGTTAACAAAATCTCAACCTCTCAACAGCTCATACAGGTAAAGGGTTTGCGTCCTAATACTGAATTGCCACTGATTAATATATTTGTGAGTTGTAATGTTTCTCATATTTAGTATTATTTAGTAAGTCTTTCTTTGTAAGCTCACCGCTGGACCAGGATAGGGGCTGAGATCACAACCTTCCCTCCATGACAGGTTTAGACTCCTGATGAACTCTAGGTAGAAAGGATGACTGCTGTTCAACATGGAGAAGCCAACGATATTGGACTGATCATCTACCACATCATCCAACCTCAACAGAGGGAAATCCTGAGAGAGAGAAAGAGAGAGATTATAACACCTTTATTTATTAATACAAAACATCAAATCTAAATCTCATGTTAATTTACTTAGCCTAAATCATTTAACAAAAAGCAATGCATCATTTTCAGTCCAGCACAACTTTTCTACACCCTGAAACTCCTCAGATTTTTCTTGTTTTTCTATGTGTGATTAAAAAAAATGAATTTGTGTATTATTCTTGCCTTTATAAGCCCCTTAAACGTCCATTCAACATTCTTATTATAGCTATAAACAATTCGGTTTACTAAATAGCCTAGACTGCCATTTTGGCTTGACCTAAAATAAAGTCTAACAACCGTCCTTTCTTCTTTTATTCTTTAAAATATAAAAAACAGAGGGAAATCCTGAGAGAGAGAGAGTTACCAAAAAAAGTACTGTGGACATAGAATGCTGTGGTTTTGGCATTTAGAAATAGATTAATTAACGCTTTACTTAACATCTACAAAAATGCACATTCTTGGTATTGTGTTAAATGAACACGCTACTCAGTCGCTGTGCCACTAAACAGGCGCGAATCGATGTTCATACACTTACTGTACACTGGTGTCGCGATACAGGTGAGTGCTTAACAGTTAAAGTAGGCTATATATTACTCACAGTATTTAGTATAAACTGTTATTTTTGTCAAACAGTTAACAAGCACTGCTAGTCAGCCCAGTTTGGCCACTGTTTTATCATCCCGTTAGCGTGAGTTGAGGTGAGTTTACTAGAATATTCTCTAACACCTTGTCAGAGCTGCTTTAACGCTATAAATATTTAAATTTGACCATTTTACGGATAAAAACTCGGTCTGTATATTATTTAAAAGCATTATTAATATAGTAAAGAAGTTGCTGAAGAGAACATAGTTTATATATATATATTTTTTTTTTTGACGTTCAGGGTCAAACTGGAAAAAATATGAGAACTTAATTTGTGGTTTTAGACTATTAACACTGTAACACAGTAAAGCTAAATATACTGTGAGCTCTTAAAAGTAAAATGTAAATATATGTTTGAATTTTTTGTAATGTCATCACTGCATTTTTCCAGATATTTGTCTCCAGATATTGTCTTGACTTACAATGATGTAATGTGACTTCATCCCTCTGTGACTGCAAACCTAACACAGCTTTTAATAAATTTAAAGTAAACTCAAACAAATTCTTCAACCAATTTAATTACTAATGAACAGATTTGAAAACTATTGATTTTGAAAATCTTGTAGAAATGACAGAAATGAATGCAACAGTGACATGCAACATAATAAAACTATTTTGCAGTGCATAAAATTATATTATACATTTATACTGATTTAATAAATGTGTGCTTCACTCAAATTCAATATTTACATATCATTCAAAAAAGGTCTACAGGATTTTTAAATAGCTACATTTGCCCGGCCCGTTTTTGCAAATATCTGCTGCTCCCTACGGGATTGGGAAAACCCTCATCCATAAATAAATATTAATTTACTGAAGGCAATATTCAACCCAGCTAGAATTCCACTCAACGTAAGTGGTGCCCACTGGGAACGTTCAAGGAAAACATTAAACATTGGCTCAAATTGTTTTAGAAAAAAGGGATTATTTTAGCTGTCCTTGAGTACCATGGCTTTCACCTTGTCTACGAAATCAATCAGCTCTTGTGCTTTGTTATTTACTGGCAAGTGGATAATCCCAAGAGGTACACTAGGCAGTGAATTTGTCAATGGTAAAGTCAACAAAGAGTTTTTCTATAGCCGTGTAGCAGCAGTAGGGAAACTATTGGTGAATCCATAAATTGGTGTCAGAGCAAAGCAGCTTTTAGGTTATTTATCACAAACGGTTGCCATCTATATGGCAAATGAAGGAGGATCCAACTCCGCCTACTGTATAAATACACCCATTCAGTTTTTCATAAAGAGCTTCCCAATATGTCTGCATACACCAATCCCCAAGAAGATTCCCAACACTTTAAGACCTTCTAGAGTTCAGGTGCATTTCAAGTGAAGCCGTACAATGTCCTTGTTCTGTCATTGACCCCTTCAGCAGCAGTAGGCCTTTTGATTCCTCCTGAGGATGCTTGTCGTACAGTTTATGAATGGAGGTATGACAGATAATGTTACTCTCTTTGAAGGGCTTGATAATGGCAAGTATCTTTCATCTTCCATCTGCTCTCAATTAGATTGCTGACAATGTGAAACTGACAAGAAGATGACCTTATTCAAGACGCAGACTTAATTTTAGAGACAGCTACTGAAAGCCATCACTCAGCACCACCAAAGAATCGAATATACATTTGCAGTATTGCCTGGAGGTTGTCTGCATTTGTCCCTGTTCTTTGGAAAAAGCTTGCCAAAGTCAGATTAATAAAACGCTAAGCTTGAATTTGAAAGTTTAAATGAGCAGTTTTAAGAAAGAAAAAGACTGAATTTCATTTTACTTGAAATCATTCATTTTACACACTTTATAAAAAATGTACATAGAAAATTCTTTATGATGCCATAATGGTGCATTACTAAATTAAAACATTCACAATAAAATGTAATTCAACTAATCTTCTTTCATACTCCTATTCATGTATCTTTAGACTTTTTTTTTCCGGTTGGCACGCTCTCAGCTAAATTGCTGCCTTACCGCAGAGTGAACTCTGGCTTCCTCCCAAATCCAAAAAAAAAAAACTTCATAAAAAAATGCAAGTTAAACAAATGTAATCTCTAAATGTTTTAAATATTTGCCATTTACTGAGGCCATAAGAACCATTACGTTTGAACAATCTCAAATCTTTCAGTTTGCCTCTCAAGGTCAAATGCTTTAGCCTACTTCACTTTAACTTGTAACAGTCGTATTAAAATCCTAAACTCACAACAGAAGCATATGCAACCTCAAAACAAGGACATAATCCACCTCATCCACGATGATGATGATAAACGACATGCATGCGCTGTGCATCTGAGATGAGCTGGTCAATGGCCAGACCTGCCGTCACTGTTACTGGATGAAAGTGGGTTAAGGGGAGAAAGGGTAGTGTGTCATTGGTGAAAGTGAAAAAAGGGGGTTTGTTTACCATTGTGGTGAGGATGTACTTGTAGAAGGCTGAAGTCATGCCTAATTCTGAGGCCTAGAGAGAGGAAGAAACAGCAAGAGATATGTTGTATATCAGAAATGTAATCGTAAGTTGTACTACTGAGTTGAGTCATATATGTCAGGTATCTGTTTTTTAGTTGTATTGAATATAAAAGTCTGAAACAACAAATCAGGTACTTGTAAATCAAAGATAAATGTTATGACATGAAAATTATTACATATTATTAAAATATATATTATATATACAAGATTTTTTCCAACTTAAACACAACAAATTCAATTAAAAAACATTGAAAGAAAATAAATTAACATTAGATATACTGTAAATATAAAGGATTTGTTTTCACTTAAATTGGAAGAAAAAACATGAATTCAGAAAAAAATACAGTGATATTAATTTCTGACCTTTTGAACCCTATTTGAGCACACATACCTTCTTTAGTATTAGTATTGACACTGATGCATTGGCATCAATGATAATAGTCGCAACTTTGTCATCACGGATTTCTTTCAGCAGGGGGGTGGGGTCCAAATTTTCATCAAGCATTCTGACTGAGAGTGTTTCCCGGGATATGAGGAAGTGACGCACAAGCTCCTCCAATCGCAGCAGGCCTGAGATGTAGCATAAAACCCCATTATAGCATTATACAACTCATCTGCGCAAGCATTAAAAAAAAACATTGTCAACATATATTCCTGGGCGTTTGTGAAAAATTTGTAAAACTCATAAATATTATTAGAATTCTTTTACAATGACTGTATATCAGAATGGGCATTCAGCATGAATATGTCAGGTGGATTAGATTAAAATAAATGTAATGTAACCATCTAAAACCTTTCATAAACTGTCAATTGCTGTAAACCTTACCTTTCTTTCCACCCTGCTCCTCCGTATTAAAGTCAGTGACTATCGAATTAAGTGACTTTGAGAGCCAATAAAGTTAATTCCGTATGTACATAAATTTGTGCTCTAAGTCACCACAAAATCCATATGGTGACTCCATTGATTTTGGACTGCAGTCAACAAGATGCATGGCTAACAATAACAGCAGGGTGAAGTGATGAAAGAGAGCTTTCTCAAAAAACCAAACAAACACCATGCATCCATGCTCTCTCACACATCCACATCAGTAAGGAACCAATGGGTAGATGAGCACATCCATGTATGCTAATGCGCATAGAGAACTCGAACCCAAACATTACCGCATGCATCTTAAACAGACAAACGCTCGCTTACACTTTAACATGAGCACAGATTGCGATAATTATATGGAAAAGGATGGGATAAGTGCAGATATGCAAACAACAGTAAACAGTGGTGCATAAAACCAAAGCACCATTATCCAGACCATACCAATCAAGCGAGAGCTGCTCGCATCAGCAAGTCATGAGAGATCAACTTGCAGTCAGCATCGTAACGGCTCACATACGTTTCACTCTAGTGCGCTAACTACTTCTCATTAAGCTGAGTCAACAAAGTAGAACAAATACAATTAATATTTCTTCTTGTTTGCTTGCTTGTTGACACAATCCTCAATGTGAGATCCCTCAGATCAGAGGGAATCTGGATAGCACTACTCTTCTGAAAAACGTATTTTTCAGTGACAATCATCTGACATCACCTGAAAGCCAGATGTGCTTTTTAATTAAGAAGAAAAGTACTCAAGTGTTTCCAACCGTGACTATATTAACAGTTAAACATGGTTACATATAGTAAAATTTATTCTACTTTTATTCTTTACGTACTTTTCTTTAGTTCTAGATGAATGGAAAATGTTGCAAACCAAATTTGAATTTGTGTTGCTTATATATGCACTATGAACTAATGCATGTGTGCTAACTGCTAATCCACAACATCAACATGTTTGTTGAATATAATGTCCTTTCTATCATCATCATGCAGAAAAATGAATGCACACGTATGAAGCTAATAAGAGGTTTAATCTTATAAAAACATGTAATTTTCTGAAGTGGTGGCATAGATGTTAATAACATCATGTAATAGGCACAAAGCCTAAGGATAATGCACTTATGTTAAAAATAAAATGAAATGCGGCATAAATAGGCTACTGTGTAATGAATTATAAAGGGTGCTGTGCACAATGAACGGATCAGTGTGATCCTTAACAGCAGAAAGACAGAATGGCCAGTCCATAGTTGAACGTGTCTGCGTTTTCCCTGCAGACTTACACTCTGCTTTGGCACAAATCAAGCTGGCCGTCGGGTAACTGAAAGAGCGCAGGATGGCACCGATGGCCAAGCTTAAGTCCTCGTTGCTAGGATACAGCGTCACTGAGGCAAAGCGCAGATATGGCAAGCGCGGAGTCTCCTCTGGACCAATCTTGATGTGAGGGATCTTGGAGGAACAGACAAGAATAAGGAGAACAGATTTAGAAGAACAGATTGTGCGACTGTCTACCATGGGGTTTTCCATGGCTGATGCCAATAGCTAATGCAATGGTTTTTCAATCTTGGTCTTCGGGTTCCAACAGCACTGTACATTTTGAACATCTCTCTTATTTAACACACTTGATTCAGAACATCAGCTGGTTAAGAAGGAGCTCCATTAACTAACCTGAGCATGTCAGGTAAGAGAGACATACAAAATGTGCAGAACTTCTTATTCATCAAAGAAACCTGAAAAAAAAGTATTAGGGTTTCCACAAAAATACGAAGCAGCACAACTGTTTTCAACATCTGATAAAAATAAAATAATGTTTCTTAAGCAGCAAATCAGAATTATTTCTGAAGGATCATGTGACACTGAATAATGGAGTAATGACGTTGAAAATTAAAATAAATTCAAATAGAAAACATTATTTTAAATTCTAATAAGATTTCACACTTTTACTATTTTTTATCAAATAAATGCAGCTGATGTTATGTTGATCATAAGAATCTAACAACAAACAAACAAACAAACAAATAAATAAATAAATACAAATCTCGTTGGATCGTTGGACGATTGTCATTTTTTTGTCTGAAACTCTGCCTAAAAAAAACAGTATGGTTTTATTTTTTTATTTTTATGTCATTTCCAGGTTTCAATTATATTGACAATTTGAGATTAAAAGTGCTGACCACACTGTGTATAAATATAATGCAATTTAATAACAGTAAATTAGGTGTACACAAAATGACTGAAAGTAAATGCACATTCATTTTACGCAATATTAAATTGTTAATTGCCTGAGTGGGCACCAAAACGGCCAGATATCGGGCCAATTAATCATCCTGGCTGATTTATCATTCTATCTCTCACCGTAAGGAAGGAGAAGAGAGAGAAAATACGGGAAATTAGGTCAGAGGGGGAGATGCTTTTCAAGCAGCAAAGCAAAGGCACACAGAAAATAATGGCCTGTGGCTGAGGAGCAGTGTAAATTGATCATTTCAAGAAATGCTCTCACAGACACATATGCAAACGCACTTCCTTTCATTCTCACCTCTTTTTCCCCACATATATGACTGACGGTGGATCCTGAAGCAGGACTAGAGGCAGGACCAATGACAGAGACCACTCCCTTTGGCAGGATCTGACACACTGAGAGGGGTAAAGATATATTTTTAGAAAGAGACAGATAAATAGAGGTACCATGAAAGAGAGAGAGAGAGAGAGAGAGAGAGAGAGAGAGAGAGCGGGGTGATAGAGCAAGACAGTGACGGAATCAGAAAGGGACAGGGTAGAGAGAGACAGACATTGCAGTGGGCAGAGAAAAAGCCAATGTCTTGGACACCGTCCAGTTCTGTGTCCTGTTCCTAGATGATATATCAAATTAGGAGTCAATGCAAAGCTCTTTTTGATTAATTACATCAATAAGCACAACACAGATTTCTGCTCTGCCTACAGGAGATTTCTGCTCTAATTCTATACAAGAACGAGGGGGAGAGAGAGCACTCAGGGTGTATATTTAGATGAAAAGATTTTTTTTTTGCTTGCTTTTGAACTGTGTTGCATTGAAATGTTCAGGGCACTGTGCATGTGTGACATGGGTATGTAATTCATTTAGCATCAAATGAAAATCTTTTATCCTGTTACATTCACATGCTGTGAGTGTGTTATCGGTCCATTTCAGTCCAATGGTTAAAGCGAACTTGAATTAAAAATTGACTCTATTTTGTTTCTTTCTTTACCCGTGTTCTTGGCTTTATTGTGCACTCCTCAACAGTACATATTCTAAAGAAAAAAAAAAAAAGTTTTTCATCAAAATGTAAAAACTTTCTCGAATGAAAATAATGTTAACCAACAGCCAATTGGCTTAAAAAGATTAAAGAAAAACATTTAAGCACTGCTTTAAATTACTGTCAGCATTAAATCTTGCCAGTAGTTAATTTAAATTTGTTTACAATAACAGTATAATATAATAATAACAATTTAACTATTAATTGATAATAATTAGTATATTAATTAAATATACATTTGAAAAAGAAATCATCCATACTTGACCTTGTACCTTGACTTTCTATTCAAAATGTATCCTCTAAACTCCATTCCACTTTTTTAATACAGTCAAATAATTGGAAAGTAAAAAAAATATATATTAATAATAATTTTGTAGATAATTCAGCATTAAATCTTGCCAATGGTTAATTTAATGGTTAATAAAAAATATAATATAACAGCAAATAACAATACATTACAAAAAAAAAAAAAAAATCGTCCAAACTTGACTTCAAAAAGCATCCTCTAAAATGCCCAGTTTTAATCCTTCAAATTCTGATGAATATAAAAAAAAAAAGAAAAGAAAAAAGACCATTGTTTGAGTTTTTTTTTTTTTTTTAGAACATTGCTTCATGAAATCATCATAAAACGTAATTCCATTTAACAATCTTGGAATAATATAATATTAATAATAATAATAATAATAATAATACAAAAAGAAATCATCCATACTTGACCTTGTACCTTGACTTCCCATTCAAAAGCATCCTCTAAAATGCCCACTTTTCTTAATCAAATCAAATTCCCATAAAATCCTGTCCCTCCCTACAATTTGTTGTTGCTGGATTTTCATTCAAGCTGTTGAGGTTTCATTCAAAATACTTCACATTACAGAAGTACAATTGTGAATGCCGTTTGATGTGGGTACCAGTATGTGTGCGTGTAGTCGTTTTGTTGGACTCACTTGTGTCTGTAGTCTCATACTGAGAGTCTCTCTGCAGCTCAAAGATGTCGACCTCCACACGGGCTCGTGCCGGGCCCTCCATCACACTGTTGATGTTCTCTCGGGCCAGAGCCAATGCCAACCTCTCTCCACGTCCACACGCTGACTGATCATCTAAAATAGCAGCTGAAGAGGAACAGAAAAAGCTCTGTGTTTTGTTTCTGCTCTGGAATTTAATTGAGTTTTCTGATGTTGACGATTGAAGTTGCATTTGTTATTGCAAAAAGATGGAGTTACTCATCATGATTGAACAGAAACAAGTTTGCAACGAATGTCGCATGTTGTGATTTGAACTGATTAGATTGTGCTATTGAGTGCATTTTCTTTGGAGACTTGCCAGAGATTAATTGATGCTTTATTTTTCGCAATAATCAAGACGAACATGCTGATGCTTGAAGCAATCAGTCACATGCTGTGAAGCAACAGTCGAGTACAAGCCACTTTGAAAAAGGCTCCTGCTCGAATCTGATAATATGGCCTAATTTCGCCTGAACTCTGCTCTGAACGGATTCAAAACGGATTAATCTTATTTTTGATAAATCAACAAAAAAAAAAAAAAAAAGAAGCAAACGATCCTAACATACATTTCTGAGATTATCGCTTCACACTCTCTGTTCTGCATAACAGGTGTTTTGTTGAAAAAGATTAGGCCTAGTAGGAGGTCAGTACTTCAGAAGATGCGCTTAAAACATTAAATCAAGAACAAGCTTTGTAGTCACTATAAATGTGGGCTTCACTTTGATGCTTGCTGCCTCCATTACAAGAAACACATTTGGGTTATCAGGAGACTCTACCGCTGCTTATTCCAAGTAAAAAGTGTTTTATTTTTCACATGATCTCTATAGATAAAGCTGGAAGAACTGAGGCAGAATTAGACCTTCTAATGTGTAGAAAGTGGATGAGGTTAGTGCCGCAGTTGCATAGGTGAAGTCCAGTAGTACGATTACTATTATCCCTGACTATTAACCTTTCCAACACTGTTTGTGCTACTGACATGAACGATACCTCAAATTATGTGGCTTTTTGAGGAGATTTTCTCAGCAATGTATTATTTTCACCGGGTACATGATAAAACAGGCAAGATGATCCCATAGTTTTGACTTGGACCAGTAAAGCAAAGCAATCACCTAGAAACACCCTAGAAACAGAGAGATGATGTGAAGATGCAATTTTGTGTGTTTTGTATCAGGAAGTGGTGGACCCACCCATCCTGACGGCCGCGAGAGCAGGTGCCTGGCTGTGAGAGGACGGGGCCATGGTCAGCAGAAGCAACAGCAGGAGGAGGAAGAGGAGGTGAATCGACAGCAGCAGCGCTGGCAGAGCCGGCATCTTCCACTGCTCCTCATGGAGAAAGGTCGTCTGGCTGCCTGCACCGCCACCTGGAGGGCAGGTACGAAATTATGCATGAGAAGTCATCTACTGACATACAGAATAAGAAAGAAACTAAGGATGCACAGTTTAAAAATTCTGTCCGATATCGAAAAGCAGATAATCATTTTCATGTTATTGCCAGTAACCAATAATGGGCTGATATTAAAATTCTATTACGCCTAAATACATACTATTTTGGCTAAATAAAAATGAAATACAAATACAAAAAATATTAAATTGTCATGTTAAATGTAACCAGTGAATTTAGACATCACAACATTATAAATGTACAATATGAAAAATGGAGATTCATTTTGAGATTTTTTTAAAAGATTGCATTAACAGTGTTACTAATTTTTAGTTTAACTGTTTGATTGATGCTTTTCAAAAAGAGAGATAAAAAAGGGAAAAAGGAAAAATTTCTTTCAACATTTCTTTCAATATGTTAAAGGTACTGCATAGTTCACCAAAAAGGTTCACACTACCCATAGTTCACCCTCAGGCCATCCAAGATGTAGTAGTGAGTAAATTAACAGGAAATTTTCATTTAAGGTGAACTTTCTCTTTAACAGAGAAGACGAAGCAAGGTGAGATCAGACAAAAGTATGTCTCACACTTTGAATCAGTCACAAAATACAATTATGTATAATTTCACCAAGATTCAAAAAATTACAATATAAAAAAAAGAATATTATATATATATGTATGTATGTGTGACCCTGGACCACAAAACCAGTCATAAGGGTCAATTTTTCAAAATTGAGATTAACATATAATCTGAAAGCTGAATAAATAAGCTTTCCATTGATGTATGGTTTGTTAGGACAATATTTGGCTGAGATACAGCTATTTGAAAATGGAACATGATCTTTACTTAATATCCTAATGATTTTTGGCATTAAAGAAAAATTGATCATTTTAACCCATACAATGTATTGTTGGCTATTGCTATACCCATGCTACTTATAACTGGTTTTGTGGTCCAGGGTCACATATATATATATATATATATATATATATATATATATATATATATATATATATATATATACACTGATAAAGGGAGCAAGCCGAAGGAAGAGAGAGAGAAAGAGAGAGAGAGAGAGAGAGAGAGAGCAAGAGAGAGAGACAAGAAGAATATGTATAGAAGAGAATATAAAAATATTTTTTATTATTGCCTTTAAAGATTAACTATAAGTGAGTGTAAGATGACAGCAAAAGGAATTTAAATTTAACAATTGGGGAAATGAGCATGCATAATTACATATTCCCAATACAGGTTGACATATATCAAATAGACTTGTGCATCCCAAAAACAAACATATGGCATGTTGAGAATAGCACCATGCATTTTTTTTTTTTTTTTTTGTATGTATGTGTTAAATGCCTGGTTGACCAAATATATTATCCAAAATGTGCAGTTTACATTTTAAATAAAATTACAACATAACAATAAAATAAACTAAAAAAACTAAATAACAGCCTAGATAACTAGATACTAGAAGCTGAATTAAACATGCAACATTTTAACATTATTCAGTGCAAACATGCAACATAGTGAGGTCATGTGAAAACAATTCTGCTAGCCACCGCATTGAATAAATGCATACTATTAAAAAATATTCAGCATACAGTATATAATGCACAACTTGCAGGAAGCAGCTATTATTCCATTCCAAACATAGTCCTTGATTTTGTTTAACTTGGCTGTTGTCCACACCACTCTGTCCATATGTTGCATCACCCACTTAAGCTATTAAAGGCTTCCTCGTTGACCATTTTGGTTTGCAAGCAGCACAAACATGCCACTTTTAAACATAATACGCCTGTTTTTTTCAATGCCCTTCACTAACACACACAACACAGGTATATATTCCCATCCACACATCAAGAAAGGAGATATACCAAAATGCCTGTTACTTGTCCCAGCGCTATAATATAACCCATACACAAGATGCTGTGGATATGATGTGATAAAATATTCAGGACTGTTGCTAAAGTGTACATTGCTGTTTATTAGCAACTGAAAACATATTTGCAGCAGTTGCAGTGACTTGCTGAGGTTGTTAACTGGAAAACGAAAACCTCATTTTTAAAACCATGATGGATGATTCAAAATGGTCATTTTGACAGATAAAATATTAAAGCATCTGGTCTATTGTGTTTCTATACTTACCATTGATTCACATAGTAATTCTGGGATGCTATATACTGAAGAATAACATGAGATAACTATGAGTGGTTTTCCAAAACTTTTCAGGCAAGGAGGAAAGTGTATGTATGCAAGCATAAAAATAAACACAGTCCTTTCAATTCAAATGTGTTCAGGTCACTGTAGACCTAAACAGGACTGATATAGGCCTAAATTATTACTGTGCATGAATAACATACCATGTGCGTGATATTTCACATATGCTGCTCACAGATAAAGCAATCTCAGAAGAGGTGCATGTGTGGAAAAAGGAGCATGTATACGAATGAATCCGTAAATGAATTACCAGTCAAAAAAGTATAAAAATAGACCAAGACAGAAATTTTACAACCCAGTCCGTCAAAGTGACGTATAATGATTATTTGTACCGCAACCTCGGCACAGGCCGCATGCTGCGATATATAACAATTCACCACAAGAAAACCCACAACAGAATACAGAGAAGCCGAGAGAATTGAATGCAGCCAGAAGAAACAGACTCAGAAATGGCTTTGGGAGACAAAGAGGAGAGCGAGAAAGATTGAACGCTTGACGAATGCAGCATAATAGAGCCAAAAAGACTCCGGTCTGCTGTGTGTGTGTGTGTGTGTGTGTGCATGCATGGGCCGCACAAAACAGAGACACAAGTCAACCTAAAGATCAAGAGCCTCATCCCTAAAGCCGCCGTCAATCCTGGGCTGCCTGTGTTTGAGTTTGTCAACAGCTTGATTTGTATTGGGCTTCTCCGGCTCCATGAAGTAAATGTTTATCTTTCCTGCCAATAAGGCCCTTTGAATGCATTCAAATTGAAGTCTGAATGGAACCAAAATGAAGTGAGCGAACCAAAAAGGGAGGAGAGGACAGAAGAAAGACAGCCGGGATGAGATAGCGCACAAGAGAAAGCAGAAATAGCGTGGAAAGAAAGATGAAAGTAAACCGAAGGAGATAGTGAGAGGGTCGGAAGAAAAAGAAAGTATTAACACACACAAGTAAACACCACATGAGGCGACAGCATGCTGAATGGGCAGAAATTCAAGCTTGGCTGTTTCAGTTATTTAACTGTTAGCTTTCCCGTCCACCTGCATTGAATTTAACAGTCAATGTAATTGCCTGCAGGCTCGCCTAATCAATGGAGCTCTGCTTTCACTCTCTATAACAATATATAATGTGTTTAACACTTCCTAAGACTGATGCATGGACATTCACACCTTGTTAACCTTTACAAATCTCAACAGTGACCACCATCTTCTTGGTTCCAGAAGTCATTTCTCTTTTTTGTTTTTTTATTATGAAGTATCACATAAGCTGTTGTACAAGAAAAATCAATGTGGCTTTTGATGCAGGCCTTCAAACATAGAAGCTCAATTCAGAAGCAATCTAATTGTAATAAAAAATTAATTCAGTAAAAATACACAAAAAGCTTTAATAAAAACATGCAAAAAACGACTCCACGTTCCAATGGTAATTTGTATATTATAAATCATATATGCGCGTGTGTGTGTGTGTGTGTGTGTGACCCTGGCTGTGAAAACCCAGCTAAAGTCATTTTTTTATTTACTATTTTCTACATAAAATCATACTTCATAAGGTAAAGAACATTTTGTGAAAATGTAACCTTGATTTCTTTAATATTGACTGAGGCCATGTCAGAGATTGAAATCATAGTGAAATTAATGGTTGAAATCAAACTTTGATGCTTGTTATCTTATAATTAGATTTTTAGACTTTAGCCTGGATTTCACAGACAGGGTCACATATATTATATTATTATTTTGAATCATTGTCTAATTCTAAATTCGAAATAAAAAAAAAGTAAAATTTTAATTTAAAATTAAATCTAAAATTAAAAAAAAAATTCTTAAAGACATGCAACACCGAGTCAATATGAAAGAATCATTGAATTCTTTAATGATTGGTTTTGCTTCATTATCAATGTATTGTCTAATAAAAAAAAGACAGCTATGGTCTTTTATACTTTAAAGTCCCCATTAAATTAAAATTGAAGTTTTTTGCTTTTAGTATGAATATGTTAGCCTTAAGGTTATCTAAGCTCGTGTACTCCAAAACAACGGCAAAATTCGCATTTAGACAATATAAGCATTCAAAACTCTCATTTTAACCAATATGGATCAATGATTTTGATGACATCACATCACCCTGTACTTCAGCTTTTCAACTTCTCAAGCTTTCTGTCCAATCAAATGCTCTCTAGAATCTGAAGTGCCCCACCCCTGTACTTTAAATAGATGGTGAAACTGCGGCACTTGTTCACAGAATTAGTATTTTCTGGTGAATGACACATATGTACTATATAGGAACAAGTGTAAATATGCTTTCCATTGGGGCAAAAGAAGTCTGGTTTTGGGTTGTCATGTCCTTTCTACAGAGAATGCTATATTTTATAGCGATATGGATGAGATTAGGAGGAGAAACTGTTAGACAGACTTGGTATTAGAAACAGCACTGACGAGTAGAAGAGATAACACCGGTGCCATTCACCAATATATTACATATTTTTTTAAACTACACATCCTCAGCATGATTATAACTGTTTTGCTTTAAGTTTCATATAGAATCTAAAGGAGTAATCTATTAGAATGTGGCTGTCATAAGCTGTCAAATGTGGCTTAACCGAGCTCAATGGCTCTAGCTGGAGCTGATATAAATGAAACGCTATTGGCTATTTTAAAAGGGAGGCGGAGCTGCTCAATATATCTCTGCCCAGTCTACCTGTTTCAGTTGAAATTACGTCACCACATAGAATAAAGCTGTGCGCTTCAAGTCACTTCAGTGGACCTTTAACATTAAAACATCCCGTATAAACTAACCTGTAAAAGCATCAAATCTGCTGTTAAACACTTTTGCTATTAAAGCATTTATCGTTTTTTAATAACCTGAAAGCTAATATTAAATCTCCATGACATTTGAATGGTATTTTAGTTAGCATTTAACCCATCTGGAACAATGTACATATGACTAGAAATAAATCCTGTTCTTAGATGGGTGTATGATAAATGCTAAGCATCAGGCCAGTGAAAAAGCATAAACAATTCCATAAATCTACTATTCTTGACCTTAAAGAAAGTCGTTTTAGTGACGTCTCTAGATGCTTTGTTGAAAATTAAGAAGAACGAAAGGCTCTGACCTTGCTTGGATTTTGATCGAAGGCAAAGGTAGCACTTAAGACTGTGCTTTTAAAGCTTTTGTCTAAGAGTCTAAGTACCAAGAGGCTCAAACAAAAGAAAACTACAAAAATTGTCAGGTATTGAAAAAGACAGGTTTTCGAATAGACCGCGGAAAATATTCCAGGCAGACACTGCTCCCATGCTGTCAAATCCAATATCCTAATTCTCACATTACACCTCAAACGCTGTCCTGCGGTTTCATTCGGATTTACTTTGGAACAACCACTCCAAGCCAACTGGCTGTGATCCTTCTCCACAGGCTGTCAGAAGAAGAAAAAAATGTTAAAACAGTGTTCCTAATATGCCTGTCACCCTCACTGTAATGCATTTCTGTGTTTGGGACATTAACACGGCTCATCCTGTGAGGTTCAGGCAAAAAAAAAGGTTTGTTTGCCTCAGAGGCAGCGGTGGCATGGCATCCGTGCTGCCTCGGATACTATAATGAAGGGATAATCCTCTCATTTAGCCACAGACAGGGGATATATTTCGCTCTCTTTTTGTGATGGGTGAGGTGTGTGTGTGTGTATAACGGTGCATAACGCAGCAGCAGAATAAACATTAAAACACTAGCGAGACAAAGGGGTAACAGCTTGAAATAATTGGACGTGTGACAGAAATAGACAAACACACGGTGTCATCTGGACAGAGGGGTTGGTGGCTTGTTGAACAAAAGGGATGATATAAAAATATAAGCCTGAAGCTTTCAATTTTCAAAAAAAGCAAACCATTAAAGCAGTGCATACGGCTTGTGCACTATATGCCAAGTCTTCTGAAGCTATATGACAGCCATATAACGGACTGAAATGTATATATGATGACAGAATTCTGTCTATCTATCTACAGTATCTATCTATCTATCTATCTATCTATCTATCTATCTATCTATCTATCTATCTATCTATCTATCTATCTATATTTTATTATTATGTTTTTAGAATGTTTTTTATACTTACCAAGGCTGCATCTATTTGAAAATAGTAATATTGTGAGATATTATTCCAATTTAAAAGAACGGTTTTCTACATTAATATATTCTAAAATGTAATTTTAGATGGCAAAGCTGAATTTCAGTCTTCAGTGCCAGTTTCAAAAATCAATCTAATAATAAATTTGGTGCTCAAAAAACAAAAACAAACAAACAAAAAAACCCTGATAATCATCTTATTATTATCAGTGTTGAAAAGAGTTACACTGCTTAATATTTTTGTAAAAAAAAATAAATAAATGCTGATTTGGTCTTCATGAACAGATTTCAATTAAAAGAAAAAAATTGGGGAGTATCTTAACAAGAAGAGGCATCAAGAAACAAATATAGGACGATAGGAGGAATAAGTCAAAGAATAAGTTTGTCATTGACCTCGAGACATGTTGCTCATGTTTCAGCAGAGTTCTGTAGTCTGTGCAGTCAGGGTGTGTGTCTTATTTAGCCAGTGCCTCAGGCTTGAGCTCATGACCATCATCTCGGGTTGTGAAAGGAGCAATCATCTGTCCCAACACAAAATGACAGTGACTTTACCCTACTTGTTCACTCTCAAGCACTGTTTCTGTCCAGACCTTTTCCTTGTCACCTTCACAAATTGTCGGCTCAAGGCTACACATGCCATGCACTCTTCCACAAACAAGCCCTTTCCAGATGCTAAAAATAAACACCCATGCAGCCAACTAACTTTCCTCTGTTACATATGCTCTAAAATTAACTGGCAGTTTTTATCTTACATTCATATTTTCTTAATTTTAAAGATTAATTCTGGGCTTTCGGCTTTAAAACTGCATCCAAACTGTGCACCAACCACTGCGCCACAGCTCTGACAACTTTCAAAATGCAATGGCATTTCAATACTAAATACCTCTTTAACAACAAAAACATTAAATAAGCAGCTGCAAGCAAGCACTATTATTATATGACCTACAGAATCAAAAAGAAAGCAGAGATGAGAATAAAGCACCGAGTGCATTTAAATGCACAACAAAACATTGGTAACAAAACAGTTAATTATAAAAAACCTAACAATGCAATATTTTAAATGCAATGGGGTTTTCATACAAAGCAAAATTTGTACACTGGGCAAACTGTGTGCTGATCTAAACAGTGCTAAAAGAGAGCAGGCATTACTCACTGTATGCAATAAATTCATTAAGCGTAATGTAAGAATTTAATTCTTGAATTCAAATCACATTGGTTCAGATAACACACGTGCATTCAAGAGAAAACAAACAGGTGATTCGCTTTTAACTATACGGCAGGACATTAATTCCTACAGCCCCATATTAAGCATTATAATTTCACCTTTTTATACATGTCTAATTAGACTGTCCCTGTAATATACAGTAATACTACAGAAACCACATACTGCAGTAAATACCAAGTAACTGACTTTTCAAAAATGTGGTCTAAAATGGACTAATGTTCCTTCAGAACACTTGAATCCCCTCTAAACCTCTCCAAAAATTCACAAAGACCAAGTAAACCATCATTTCCTACATACCGGTAATTTCCATGTTTTCTACACGTCCCCACACCTGATAATTGAATCACAAAATCACAGTAGAATGAAAAAAGACAGAAAATGAGGAAGAATAGGGTGAGCAGGAGGGCAAGAGGAACATTTCGGAACCGCAGTATTCAAGGATTTGCGAAGACAAAGAACAGACAGTATAAAGTACTTGAGGCCGAGGTGCTGTGTTCAACATTGTTGTTGTCATACCATTTTATGAGCTGTTCAACATTAAATATTTACATTCAGAGGCAATTAGTGGTTCTGGGAACGACAACCACCGGGGTGCCAAGGACATCCTTTTCTTTTAATTAACTTTCCCTCAGGAAAATAACGGGATGTTTCAACCCCACTATCATAAATGATGACTTGATTAGACAATATAGCTCGTCTCTGATAGCGCTGAAAGCATTTATGGATAGCATTAAAGCATGTCCAACTTGTTATTTTGCTCCTTTATTTCTAGAAAGTGCTCCTCCGGCTAGCTTCTCCTCTCAAACAATTAATAATCCCCAAGGTGGACGGATGATTAAAAATTCGAAGTGGGAGCCCCCGTTTCAAGTTTTTAAATGAGCGGCCTCCCTCATTTGAGCAAAGTCAGGAGGAGGCTGATGGGACTAAATTTAGCAGAGGAGACAAGAAAGAAAAGCATTCAACCTCCCACCTAGCAATAATGTCCTCCCTTTGCTTCCTGTGAGGATTCAATTTGCCAAAACAGTCAAATATTGCTGCAAAATGCCAGCTGCGCATTTAATCATTGTTGCTGCAATTATGACACGCAAATGTCCTTTTAAAGTCAAGCTTTGAAGTCATCTGTAAAACACAAAATGGATAAAGATCCTTTCCCCTTCTCTTCCCGTTATTGAATTTTTACAACTGCAATCGACACTATCCGGCTTGCAATTAATGTTGTTGAACCTGTAGTTAGGCAAATATATGGCCATTATCAGAGTGATACAGTACATTAATCGGGAGAGAAAACAGATAAAATGTAATTACATTCATGCATTTGGCAGGCACTTTTATCCAAATCGACTTACACTGCACTCAAAGCGTGCATCTGATCAGTTTCTTTGAGAATTAAACCCATGGCTTTGGCGTTGCAAGCGACTTGCCCTGCTGTTTGAGCTACTGTAGATATAGGAACTCACACTCCAGAGGCAAACCTGCTGACAAGATGGCAACAGAACACAGTAAATTGAAATTTAGAAAAGAAACGGAAAGAGTCCATTTTAGGCCAATATTTGGGCATTTTGAGATCATTGCCATGGCCGAATATCAGAAGTGAAACTGCCCCCTTGTGTCAACAATTTGTCTTATTAATAGGCAACACTTCACTAAAAAGATGGATCCTTAAAGGTTCTTTACATGTAGTAAGAGTTCCATTTAGATCCATATATTCCTGAAGAACTCTTTTATGGGTTCTTTATTTTCTCTGTTGTTTCCAAATCTGTAACTGTCAAAGCAGCATCATTACTGATTTTCTGGAGCTCAACTGTCCAGCTGCACACTGTCAACACAATCTCAACAGGTAAATGATTTAATTCTTAAAATGACTATACATTTTAACTTTAGATTTGCAACTGGTTTCCTACCAACCATGTCTTTTTCTATGTAAAGCGCTTTGAGTGCCCAGAAAAGCACTATATAAAATGTAAGGAATTATTATTATTATTATTTATTTAGTTATTTTTTTAACATGTGTGACCAGCTCTGTTCAGTTAAGGACACTTCTTTCCTTTTAGTAGTAGAGTAGCAGAGATTTTAAATTAATGATCCAAATTTTTTAGAGTTTTAAATTACTAATTAAAATTTAAAAAAAAGAAAAAAAGAAAAAATAAAAAAAAAGAAAAGAAAAATTAAAGCTGTACCATGACATTTGATCACTTTTTCCTTTTATTGTTATGAAGGGCTCATGCTACTTTGTGCTTTTATAAACATAATTGTTTTTAAAACACATGGAAGAGACACATTGTAAACTGATCTGTGTGTTTGTCACATCCCACAGCCTCATCATCTGCAGAGAGAAACTGCTATTCAAAATTTACACATAATAATGGACTTAAAACATCATAAAGGATTGTAAAGATCTTTCACTGGAACTTGACTGCATTGTCTTCATTGCATCTGTTCTGTGTTTTATTTCTTTATGTATGTATTCATGTTCAATGTCAGTTGTTTTGTCAGTTGTCATGTATTTATATATTCAGCTAATAACTGATGACAGAGCAATGTCATTTCCGCTACACTTTCCTATGTCAATAAAAAAAAATAAAGGTAACACTTTTGAACAGGGAACACATATTCACTATTATTCACACAATTGCAAAATTCTCTCTAATTAATCATAATTCTCTCTAATTCCTCTTTTTCATCTTTGAAATTTTCCCTTCTAAAATAGCAATTGTGTGAATAATGTGTAATCTATAAAAAAGTAACTGTAGTCTGATTACGAGTATTTTAAAATGTAATTTACTCTAATTACAAGTACTTAATTTTTGGAATCCGATTACGTAATCCAGATTACATGTAATCAGTTACTACTCAGCTCTGCTTATATATTGGTCATCCTGTTGCCTTGATTTCATTATCACTGAAAACGCCACTGAAAACCCTGCATCAGACAGCCATATTTTCATTTTGCAGGTACACATTTTCATTATTTTAGATTGTATAAATTGTCTGCTGTGTAGACAAAGTGTAACCGTAAACTTGAGAATTGGCTGTTCATCAGAACTGGAGATATTTGTTTCCTTAAATTGTTGCACGTGTTGGTGGGAAATCAGTCGGTTTGCCACAGTGGGATGTGTTGTAAACATCCCCTTCCTATCAACTCTTTAGAGTATGGCTTACGGCCATACCACCCTAAGCATGGCCGATCTTCTCTGATGACTCAACTTCCTGAAGTTGATAGAAGCAGATGGTAATGATAGCATGCTACAGATGCACTAGCTTTTAGCAGTCACACTGCCAAGACTGCAGGTGTAGGATTCAAGATTACAACTCCAACAGTAGATAAGCGGCATGATTGTGGATTACACATGTATCAGGGAGTCCCAGGTAACAAAGCTGGATTCCAAACATAAAGCCAGATTACAAAACATAAAGCCGAGGTGGCGACATTAAACCAGATTACCAGCTTTGAGAAAACAATAAATACATTTCCAAGAGGTGGTTTCATTGCAAGCTCTGTTAAATCTACCTACAAATGTTATCATTTTTGATAGTGGTGGAAAGCAATGGATTTCATGGTCTGTTCGTAATTTGAATACTTCTACTACCTTCATCCTGGTACTATACTTTTGGTTGAGTAATACCATGGTATCTGCAAGTGGAAGTGAAGGACAAGCTTGAAAGACTCCATCGATTGACCAATGACGCTGATGTGTTATCGTTATGTTCAGGCCATTTCCTAACATCAAGGAAAAGAAATTGAGTCAGTAAGAAAGGTTTCTATTCATACTCATATTCATTCTTACTCACACGGTTAGATAATCCTCCCCGGACCTTTTAGTGAGAACTCCAAAGGGCAGTAGGGCACCTGCTGAGCTCGGGTCTTTCTGCTGTAAAACCTCTAAAACAGATGGCGATTTTATTTTATTTATTTTTATTTTTTTCTAGTAAGTTTCGAGGACTTTTCCTCTTCTAATTATTTGTAGCTGTTTGGAGGTTTAAGCAGCGAAATATTATAACATAAAAAGGTACGTTATCACAGTCAATGATCTGTTTCTGCTGAGAACCTAGCCTTAAACATATATACTCTGTATACAAAAAAGCATACAAAAAGAGACAACAGTAGTATTTAAGTGGTATATCTTGTTTGTTTGTTTTATCACTACTAACTTGTCATCTCATATCATCTTTTTCTTTGCTCTTGTCTGCTCTCATCAAAATCATTGGAATTTAATATTATTTTTATGCAGGGCCAGATCTAGCCTGCTCTGATTGTTGAGGGGATGTTCTCCTCATTTCCTGTCATCATTAGGAGCCCCGCCAAAACAGGAAAAAAAAAAAAAATTCTGGGAAAAAAAAAAAAATCCCCAAAACATTTTATTGAGATTCATTCATAAAATGTCTCTTAATTCTTTTTTTTTTCTTAAAGAATAATTAAAAACAATACATTTTGAAAGTTTGGGGGCAGGACAATTTATTTTTATTTATTTATTTATTGGGGAAAAAAATCTTTTAATAAGCAAGGATGTATTAAATTGATCAAAAGTGATAGTAAAAATAGTAAAAAAAACAAAAAAAAAAAACAAAACAAAACAAAAAAACAAACAAAACAACAACAACAACACTAATTTTAAAAATGTGTTAAACTATCTATTCAAAGAATTCTGACATGTACCACAGTTTCCACTGAAAATCAGTGTAATATTGATAATAATAATACTGTAAATGTTTCTTGAGCAGCAAATGAGCATATTTAAATGATTTCTGAAGGATCACGTGACACTGAAGACTCGAGTAATAATGCCATCATAGGAATAACATTACCAACTTGGTTACCGTTAAGATATATAAATTTATATAACCGTGTATATATATATATATATATATATATATATATATACACACACACACACACACACACACACACAGGTGCATCTCAATAAATTAGAATGTCATGGAAAAGTTCATTTATTTCAGCAATTCAACTCAAATTGTGAAACTCGTGTATTAAATAAATTCAATGCACACAGACTGAAGTACTTTAAGTCTTTGGTTCTTTTAATTGTGATGATTTTGGCTCACATTTAACAAAAACCCACCAATTCATTATCTCAATAAATTAGAATATGGTGACATGCCAATCAACTAATCAACTCAAAACACCTGCAAAGGTTTCCTGAGCCTTCAAAATGGTCTCTCAGTTTGGTTCACTAGGCTACACAATCATGGGGAAGACTGCTGATCTGACAGTTGTCCAGAAGACAATCATTGACACCCTTCACAAGGAGGGTAAGCCACAAACATTCATTGCCAAAGAAGCTGGCTGTTAACAGAGTGCTGTATCCAAGCATGTTAACAGAAAGTTGAGTGGAAGGAAAAAGTGTGGAAGAAAAAGATGCACAACCAACCGAGAGAACCGCAGCCTTATGAGGATTGTCAAGCAAAATAAATTCAAGAATTTGGGTGAACTTCACAAGGAATGAACTGAGGCTGGGGTCAAGGCATCAAGAGCCACCACACACAGACGTGTCAAGGAATTTGACTACAGTTGTCGTATTCCTCTTGTTAAGCCACTCCTGAACCACAGACAACGTCAGAGGCGTCTTACCTGGGCTAAGGAGAAGAAGAACTGGACTGTTGCCCAGTGGTCCAAAGTCCTCTTTTCAGATGAGAGCAAGTTTTGTATTTCATTTGGAAACCAAGGTCCTAGAGTCTGGAGGAAGGGTGGAGAAGCTCATAGCCCAAGTTGCTTGAAGTCCAGTGTTAAGTTTCCACAGTCTGTGATGATTTGGGGTGCAATGTCATCTGCTGGTGTTGGTCCACTGTGTTTTTTGAAAACCAAAGTCACTGCACCCGTTTACCAAGAAATTTTGGAGCACTTCATGCTTCCTTCTTCTGACCAGATTTTTAAAGATGCTGATTTCATTTTCCAGCAGGATTTGGCACCTGCCCACACTGCCAAAAGCACCAAAAGTTGGTTAAATGACCATGGTGTTGGTGTGCTTGACTGGCCAGCAAACTCACCAGACCTGAACCCCATAGAGAATCTATGGGGTATTGTCAAGAGGAAAATGAGAAACAAGAGACCAAAAAATGTAGATGAGCTGAAGGCCACTGTCAAAGAAACCTGGGCTTCCATACCACCTCAGCAGTGCCACAAACTGATCACCTCCATGCCACGCCGAATTGAGGCAGTAATTAAAGCAAAAAGAGCCCCTACCAAGTATTGAGTACATATACAGTAAATGAACATACTTTCCAGAAGGCAACCAATTTACTAAAAAGGTTTTTTTTACTGGTCTTATGACGTATTCTAATTTGTTGAGATAGTGAATTGGTGGGTTTTTGTTAAATGTGAGCCAAAATCATCACAATTAAAAGAACCAGAGACTTAAACTACTTCTGTGTGCATTGAATTTATTTAATAAACGAGTTTCACAATTTGAGTTGAATTACTGAAATGAACTTTTCCACGACGTTCTAATTTATTGAGATGCACCTGTATATAAAATGTACCGCTGGATGGATGAATCACAGATGTGGGTGAAAAAGGAGAAATTGCCCATTCGTAAAGCTCTGTCAACCACCAAATGAGCAGAAAAATAATTTGATCACTGCACTTAAATTGTGCTTAAAAATGTCAATGCTGGAAGCATGTGAGGGAAAATTTGTGGTGGCATAGCCCACCCCAGGACCTTGCTAAATCCGACCCTGTAATTTGTACAAATCTGTGCATCTGTACGGCCTCTAGACCAAAACTGCTGCTGGACTGATTAACATCAGCTTCTCCATCATTTCACCTGTGCCATTCCCCAGTTGTTTTCTTTCTTTCTCTCTCTCTCTCTCTCTTTTTCAATTTGTCTATCTCTCTCTGTCTCTTAGTATGGTGTTAAAGGCGTGAAAAGGGTGCTCTGGGGGGGGGAGGCAGTGACAGGAGCAGGTCATACAGGCCAGGCGAGACACTGTCGATACTGCTTCCCGCGTTTCTTGGGAGCAGGTGGCGTTGAGGTCCGGTGCTGCCTGCTGATAACTTCTGCCTAAGCGAGCCGCCTGTGTCTGTATGGCATACACCTCTCTCACCTCCCTGAACTCGCTACACTTTAACATCTAAACAAATACCTCTGGTTAGCATTTAGATTTGCTAGTTGTGCTATTGGATTGAGTCTTCCGTGTCTGTTTTTTAAAAAACTGAACATTTTCGAGTGCATATCGATGGTAGTTGTTATAAATAAATAATGCATTGAAGATTGGAGCATTTTGTGGGTCTACTCTGTGATTTTCTGAGCACTGCACCAATAAGCACTAAACTGCCAGGCAATCAGTGCAGTTCTTTTGAAAATTGTCTGCACTGTATCTAGCTCTGTCCTGCACAGCTATTTTCACTTGTCACTTTGACAGTGGCGCTGACGAGCTTCATATACGCCTGAAGTCAAACCCTTCTCCCTATCACACCGTACTTATCTAAATGTTTCTGCTCTTCAGAAAATCACTTTGTGTATGCTCCAGAGGCGAAGCTCGCATAATTGACTATGCCTTTATTAGTCTCTGCTGTGATGAAGGCCTTATAGCTAATTGCAAATTATAAAACGGACAGTTTCGGCTCTAAAATCTGATTGGATGAGCCCCATGTTTAAGTCGTCGAGTCGATCAACTGAACACACAGGTTTCAGAGAATGATGTTTGATTGGCAACTGTCTGCAGATAATGAACTTTATTACTTAGAGTGAGAAGTGTTTATTGTCTTGACTATCATTAATAATGCATTAAATTATTCTATGAACATCTGTGTCTTTCAACAGATTGCCTATGCCATCATAATGCCTCACAGCACTGTTAAGGGCTGCTGCATCATACCTGACAGCCTTAACCATGGTGTAATCGCTGTAAAGCATAGCATTTTGTGTTTTGTTTGAATGGCTCTGTTCCAAAACATAGTAAGCTACCTACACAGGGAGCTGTCTTCTAAGGTAGCACTCTAACTAAAACAATAAAACACAATAGTGCACTATTTACTAGTTAACAATGTAATAGCAAAAAACATACATGGCACAAAATATTGGGTAAAATTATTATTTTACCCATAAATTCTAATTATATAATTTGAGCTAAACAGATTGCTTACAAGTGCATCACTGATTTTAAATTAGGCTACATGACAACACATGTAATTAGTAACATAATATATTACACATTTTAGGTACTATAATCTGATTACTTTTAGATTACTTTTGACCAAACTCGTTTATCACGTATTTGAATAGGAAAATACTGTGCCATATTGATATAAAAATACAAAGAAATACAAAGAGAAAGAAAATATATTTACATGACACCAGGGCTTCCCAAACAGGTTTGTGAAGGAACTGCAGGGGGTTCGTAAATAAAGTTCACTGATAAAGTTAAAAATGAAGTAAATCATAAATTGTTAATATAAATTAGATAAATATAACTTTCTTTAGAATGACAAATTTATGAACTAAAGATAATTTATCTTAATTTTAATCATTTTAAATGCCATTTAGTGAAGAACGCATTCATATTACAGTTACTTAATTATTGGAATCTAAGTATGTAATCTAGATTATATATTCAAACATAATTACACTAAGTGCAAATAGCCCACCTTGTTGGCAAAGGCTGTTTACACTAACTCCGCCCACCAACGTGTGATCGGGCTAGTCAATACTACAAAAGACAGCCTTCAAACGTCAGCTCTAGCTGTGTAGATGGTAAAGTGCGTACTGTAGTGTTTTTGACGCAATCGACCTGGGTTCGAACCTGCCTTTTGCCGAACTTTTTTTTCCTCCCTTTTCAAATCTCATATCACACCAGAAAGGCATTTATTTTCAATAAAAATGAAGGAAATAATCAAAAAGTTGAAAATAAAGTATCTGGTAGGGTTAGGGTACAGTGGGGGAAAAAATTATTTGATCCCCTGCTGATTTTGTACATTTGCCCACTGACAAAGGAATTATCAGTCTATAATTTTAATGGTAGGTTTATTTGAACAATGAGAGACAGAATAACAACAACAAAAAAAATCCAGAAAAACGCATTTCAAAAAAGTTATAAATTGATTTGCATTTTAATGAGTGAAATAAGCATTTGACCTCTTCGCAAAACATGACTTGGTACTTGATGGCAAAACCCTTGTTGGGAATCACAGAGGTCAGACATTTCTTGTAGTTGGCCACCAGGTTTGCACACATCTCAGGAGGGATTTTGTCCCACTCCTCTCTGCAGATCCTCTCCAAGTCATTAAGGTTTCGAGGCTGACGTTTGGCAACTCGAGCCTTCAGCTCCCTCCACAGATTTTCTATGGGATTAAGGTCTGGAGACTTGCTAGGCCACTCCAGGACCTTAACGTGCTTCTTCTTGAGCCACTCCTGTGTTGCCTTGGCCGTGTGTTTTGGGTCATTGTCATGCTGGAATACCCATCCACGACCCATTTTCAATGCCCTGGCCCTGATGGTATATGTCCCCGTCCATCGTCCCTTTGATGCGGTGCAGTTGTCCTGTTCCCTTAGCAGAAAATCACCCCCAAAGCATAATGTTTCCACCTCCATGTTTGACGGTGGGGATGGTGTTCTTGGGGTCATAGGCAGCATTCCTCCTCCTCCAAACACGGCGAGTTGAGTTGATGCCAAAGAGCTCGATTTTGGTCTCATCTGACCACAACACTTTCAACCAGTTCTCCTCTGAATCATTCAGATGTTCACTGGCAAACTTCAGACGGGCTATACATGTGCTTTCTTGAGCAGGGGGACCTTGCGGGTGCTGCAGGGCAGGATTTCAGTCCTTCACGGCGTAGTGTGTTACCAATTGTTTTCTTGGTGACTATGGTCCCAGCTGCCTTGAGATCATTGACAAGATCCTCCCATATAGTTCTGGGCTATTTCCTCACCGTTCTCAGCCCATTCCAGCCTTGTGTAGGTCTACAATCTTGTCCCTGACATGCTTGGACAGCTCTTTGGTCTTGGCCATGGTGAAGAGTTTGGAATCTGATTGACTGATTGCTTCTGTGGACAGGTGTCTTTTATACAGGTAACAAACTGAGATTAGGAGCAGTCCCTTTAAGAGAGTGCTCCTAATCTCAGCTCCTTACCTGTATAAAAGACACCTGGGAGCCAGAAATCTTCCTGATTGATAGGGGATCATATACTTATTTCACTCATTAAAATGCAAATCAATTTATAACTTTTCTGAAATGCATTTTTCTGGAATATTTTCTTTATTTATTTATTTTGATATTCTGTCTCTCACTGTTCAAATAAACCTACCATTAAAATTATAGACTGATCATTTCTTTGTCAGTGGGCAAACGTACAAAATCCCCACTGTAGGTTTAGGGACGGCTTTATTGTCCCAATAAGGTGGCATTCATTTAATAATTTGAATTAAAATTATAATTTACACTCGATACGTTATTATTGCATACTGTTTTATAATGTACTACAATACTGAGGTGCAGATAATTGCCATTATTTGCATTAAGTAATATAAACAGCAGAAAATCCTGCTATTTTAACATGGTGTAAATAGAATCTATAGTTATTTGCACTTAGTGTAAAAAGCAAATAGATTCCATTTACACTAAGTGAAAATAGCATATTTTCTTAGCCTCTATCGCTATTTACACTTAGTGCAAATAGCTGCTGCCTAATTATAATTGTTTACTACCCAGCACTGTATGTATATAAGCAAAATAATCAACTGATTATTATTATTTATGTTTTATTTATTTATTTATTTTGCATTAGGCATTTTAATATTGAGTAATCCCAGAAAACACTACAACAAGAAAAGTAAAAAAAATCCAAAATTACAGATTTGTAAAAATAAAATTACAAATATTATAACACCAAAAACACTTGCTTTTTAAAGTCAAATTTAAAATGGCCAAACTATTGCCATCCCTTTTGGCACATACTTCCAAGTTGGGAGCATAAGCACATTATGGTGCCTTAAAATGCTGCTTAAAATGAAACGGCAGCTTATTAGATTTTGAGTAAATAACTGACTTTTTCATGCTAACTCGCAGTCATCCTGTCTCCAGTAGCAACGTGAATGCTGCCGCACATGATGTACCCTAGTGTTCCTAATTGCCTGTTACATTTGACCATTAGAGGAATAAGAAAGAGACAGTTGACAGCTTTGAGCACCCACCTGCACGTGCCTTCAGCAAAGAGGTTAAAGAGGGTTAATATACTGATCAATGAATGTGTCCCTGAGGCTTTTACTGTAAATGTCAGTCGCTAGCACTAAAGATGTGGCATGAAACATCTCTTATAGCATGCACTATAGCATATAACACACGCCAGGGAGAAAGATTTTTTTATCATTATTATTTTATCTCAACTGCACTTACAGTATAGCATGAAGATTATGAAGGTGATATTTCACCATCCAAAGCAAAACTTCCCTTATAAAAGCGTAGAAGTAGAAAATACTGGGAGTTGCAAAATGCTGCAGTGGCAGCACAAAGCCTCAAATTTATCTTAACCTGTGATGCTTGCGATAAATTTCAGTAAAGCATTTTTTCCGCTATGCTCAGTCTCCACAGAAAGATGAGGTCAGTTTTCAGACATTTATAGTACCTGATGGGGTTTTGATAGCCACTTTCAGTATAACCGTCTGCTCAGATTCATTACAGACAACATGAAATCAAAACTGACCATATTGACTGTCTTAACACATGTCACTGGGTTGCAAATAAAATGTGTTGTGAATGCAGTAGCATGTTGACTTTAAAGATAACATTATCACTTACCAGACACTTTTTTACTGAAATAATTTATGCTAATTTGAACCTCCTGGCTGACGCAAACGACCCCAAGATGTTTTATGTCTTAAAATATGGCTACTAAACTGAGTCCTGTAAGGGCAAAGGGTTCTGCATATTATTCATTCCACCCATGCAGCATAACATTTGATCTGACTAATTAGCTAATGCCTTAAGCCAAGGAGGCAAATGACTCATACAGCACACTGCTTAGTCAGAACAAGTGATACAGACGTATGGACAACCTGGTTCAGCCTTTACAACAGACATACATCAGATTTAGGGCTTAAAGAAGGCCTTAATGTGACAATGAATCTCTTCTAAAGCTTAATGAAAGACAGAGTTATTTTAAATCATGAAATCAGTTCATTTTGCCTTGAATTTTAGATCGCAATAGAGAATTGTTAAAAAAATGAGTGTGTGTGTGTGTATATATATACATACACATACATATATATAGATATAGATATATAGATATATACACATACATGTTTTACAAAATAACCAAGGCACTTCAACAAACTGTTGAACATCCTATTTTTTAAACATTAAACATTCTATTTTTTTTTTTTTTTTTTTGGAAAACGCAGTGATCAAAATTAGAGAACAGCAATGACTGTAACATCAAAAAAGATTACAATTAAAATTTCTGAAGGTTACAGCAGTCAAAAATGATTAGAAAGTGTACAGTCCCTTACTCTGAATGACTTCAACACATCTGCGGCCGCAAGACATCACTAGTTTCTCACACTACTCTCATGCGATTCTTGGTCCACTCTTCTTCCAGTCTCTTCCACAGTTCGGTGACTGTAGTGGTATTCTTAGCCATAACTTCTTGCCATAACTTATCACCAAGGATTTTCCAGAGATTTTCAATCGGTTTAGATCAGGACTCTGGCCCAGCCATTTCATTATTTCAATGTTCTCAGCTTCAAGGAACTGATTTACCTGTTTTGAAATGAAACACTAAAGTGAATCATCACTAAAGTGAATTTTGGACCAGTTCTGCTTTGTCCATACAACATGCTGCTCAACAAAGGTGAGCCTAGCATTTTGATACTTTGTGCTGATGAGAAGTTTGGACACTGCAGAGTGGGCTTTCAGTCCAAATTCTCTTAAACACTGAGACGCTGTATGCCGAGACAGATCCTTACACTGTTCAGCACTGAACTGGTGAGCAATTCCAGCTGCAGTGTTGAACCGACTGCATATTGTGATTGTCCGCATTATCCTTTCTTCTCGTGCATTTGTCTTTCGTGAATGACCAGCCTTTTTGGGGGACTTGAATGAGTTAGTGACACTGTAAAGATGCAATATCCTAGAAATCACAGATTTTAAATGACCAACTTTTCTTGCTATGGCTGCTATTGGCCTTCATCTGGACAACCTGCTGTCGGAGTGTTTCAGTTACTTTAGAACGGCTCACCATCTTGCAAAGTCAATAAAAACCAGAAAGTTAGACTGCCATTTAAATAGGGTTTGTCAGTTCATTAAGGAAATTAGCACCATGTGCCAGATTAACACGAATAACTGGGAGGTATCTGGAAGTGTTCTCTAATTTTGATCAGAGTTCTTTTTCAAATATCTAATTAAATTTTTTTATACTGTACTTTTGAAAATATTTAACTCATGAAATATGCTTAAAAAACTAGGGACTAAGCAGTGTTCTCGAAATTTAAGAAATTGTAGGTTGTTGTCTAATTTTGATCACACAAAACAAAACAAAACAAAAAACAAAACAAAAAACAGGAAAAAATGCATTGCCGAATTACAGTATGTGCTAAAACATAAACGTCATTTATGGTACGTTTGTTTATGCAAATGATTTGGCTGCATAACACTAAATTGTGAAATCAAATTCTTTGTATACAGTGACCCTAAAAGTATTGGGAAAATTTAAGTCAAATAAAATTTAAATCCAAAAAACTGTATATATACACTAATATATAGTTTAAACATTTTTGGTCTTAATTTTTAAACTTTTTTTTTTTTCCATTTAAAACAAAAAACTTTTTATATGTTACAAATATACATGAAAAATGTGTTTGCATTTTTTTTAAATGCCATTAATTTTGATATTCAATCATGAAGTGGTACGTAAATGTCTTTTTAGGGCCTTTGTGCATTGAATTATATTAATGCAATGTAGGCTAGGATCACAAAGTTATTTGTTAACTACACAGTTATAATGAGTCAGATCATTACTACGCTGTTTTATTACTCCTGAGCAAATGCATATTGTGTAAGTGAGCCACAACCATTTTTTCCTTTCCAAAATCACCAGATATCCCTGAAGATATGCAAAGAACAGCTTAGTTTATGTTCCTTGAAAATAGAAGAAAGATTGATCCCTGGTGAATGATAATGTAGAGATGGGCTGTGTTGTTTGATTGTGGCTTGTGGTGTCTGACTGCTGAGTGCAAAGAAGGATGGAAAATGTGTTTTGAATTTGATACTGTTGCTCTAGCTGTTGTGGAGATTTCAGCAGTGAAGGTATAACAAAGAGCCATTATATGAGATTGCAGAAATTAGTGATCTTCAGGGGTTAATCATGACTGATCATGGGTCAGGCTTTTGCTGCAAGATTATGCAAGCGGATGCATTCAGAGCTTTCGCAGTGAAATGTCTCGTGGACTTGTGTCTCGAAGGACCAGTGATTGAGCATCCGCTATTAGACTTACTGCCATGATGTAATTAGTTTTGCTGTCCGTCAGTCAGACGTATGATGCACAGACTGTCAGATCACTTCAATCTGTTTAAACACTGACATTGGTTAAATAAAAATTTACTGCAGTCCTTTTAATCAATTCTAAATCGCTCATCGGGACAGAATTAAAAGGATTTTTCTCAAGCTCTTCTTCTATCTGTCACTTTGCAAACTCATGTCACACTATTTTGCTGTTGGAAAAAGTACACATGGACATAATAAAATGTTTTAAACAGAGTTTTAACAGAAATGCCACAAGACTTAAACATTATATGTGCTAACATGACGTAAATCTGCTTACTAGCCTTACTGACTGTCTGTGTAGCATATCCAGTCTTTCAAGTTGGTTGTCATGACAACGTAAAACCATTAAAGCCGGCAAACCAGGTTAATTTTGCATGACGCGCGCAAAGGCAACAGAAAGGGATGTGATGTAACTACACCACTATTCAAAAGTTTAAGGTCAATAACATTTTTGGTTTTGGAAGAAGATTCAGAAAGGATTTTATTCAGCAAGGACACATTAAACTGATCAAAAGTGACACGTTACACAAGATTTCTACTTCAAATAAATGCTGTTCTTTTGCAAAAATATTATGTAGCACAAGTGTTTTCAACAATGATATTAATAAGAATTGTTTCTTGAGCATCAGATCAGCATATTGGAATGATTGCTGAGGGATCATGTATGAAGTAATGGATGCTGAAAATTCAGTTTGCATGACAAGAATAAATTACGTTTTAAAATCTATTAAAATAGAAAACAGTTATTTTAAATTGTAATAATATTTCACATAATTACTGTTTTTACAAATAAATGCAGCCTTGGTGAGCATTAGAGACTTTTTTCAGACTTGAAAATTTGCAAGGATTATGTTCATCCACCTAGAAAAGTAGTTCCCCCTACAATTTTGACAGCTTTATAGTTCAAAGCTCAAATAACGATCAGGATTTTGAAAAATTTAAAAATTAATGTAACGTACAGTAACTGGAATTCAATTAAAGGGCTTAAAAATAATTACTTTCATTGTTGCTTTGACAAATCACTTTTCCCATTCAGAAGTCAGAATGAAAGTCTTTCGATTTCTGTGGTGATCATGTTTATGCCTCAAACACTTAACTTACACTAAATCCAGAAAACTATTTTAGAACTAATCCACTTGTCTGGGACAAACACCAAAAACTGAAACCGAAATATAGATCTCCGAATGGACAACTAAATCTATCTTAGTACAGAAAAGACAAGTTCCTATAAAAGCTTAATGTCAAGCCCTACAATTGAACTTTTCGGTCAATTGAGCACAGATCTGCACCTAAAAACAAACAGTGAAAATCTTTCCCACATTCTCAGTCTACTGTCATGTTTTTTTGTTGTTCTCTTATGCAACACTTTAAAATGAACGTCATTGCATTAGACAATGAAAGGGGTCATTGTATGCTTTGTCTCATTATCTTATTCTTATGTGAGGATCTGGCCTCCGTGCTGCGTCTACTGTTCTGGCAGGATCCGTATTACGCACCTCTGATCAAACAGGGAGGGGGTCCTTGGGAGACGTCCCCAGGGACGGTCTTTGCCGGGATGCGGGAAGCATGTGTATGTGTGCGGATGGAGGTTTGTGAGAAGTGCTGAATCACAGACACACAGCAGCAGAGGCGGCAGACGGCTCATTGAGATTCTGTGCTGAACACATACACACACACACACACACACACACACACACACACACACACACGTACATACGCACACAGAAATACATGGCTGCAAAAATATACTCCCATGCGACACCTTTTGTCAAATCAGGCATAAAGTAGGACACTTCTGTAGTACAGACCTGCATTGGCTGAAGACCAACCTCTCTCTCTCTAACTCTCTTTAATACACTTACACAGGCCGAGAAAGCAGAGAGCAGTGCATTTAAAAAGCAAATGGATCAATAAATAAGGACACCCAAACATGGATCTTACTCCAACACACAGTTCCACACCGCAACACCTCTGCTAATCCGAGTACTGCAGCAAAGCCTTGTTCTCCAAGAATATATGGCTGTGGTTCAAAACCTAGTGAGCTGTCTCCCTAGATGGTATTTTTGGGCATCTTTGAATGTTTAAAAATGCCGTCTAGGTTTCTAGTTCACTTCAGTACAGCCTATATGTGACAAAAATGCCTAGAACGCCAAAGACAGAAATGCTAAACACACATATAGGGAGAAACACATTAAATATTTGGCCCTGTTGCGGCGTGAGTGGATGATATATTTTGATCCAGTGATGAGTAGAATAAATGCATAATAACTTTGGACTCTCACACATACAGCCCGACTGCTGTAGTATAATTACACACTTAGCTGACTCAGTTCACTTCTATTTGAATTTAAATATTCAGACTCATGGAAAGAGGAGGTAACACTTAAAGATGAAAGCTTGAGTTCAATTCTTATTTACTCATCCTCGTGTTGTTCCAAACCTGTACACTGCCGTTCAAACATGTGAGGTCAGTGGGCTTTTTTTGGAAGTGAATGCTTTTATACAGGAAGGATACATTCAGTTCATCAAAAGTGACAGTTAAGAGTTTTATTTTGTTGAAAAAATAGATCTGTTTCAAATAAAAGCTGTTTTTTTGAATGTTCTATTGATCAAAGAATCATGAAAAACATTTATCACTTTTTTTTCTTTTGTTTTTTACAAATTAAGCAGCACAACTGTTGTTAACATTGATAACAATAAAAAATGTTTCTTGAGCACCACATTAGAATATTAGAATGATTTATAAAGGATCACTGAAGACTGGAGAAATCGCTGCTTCATTAAAAGAGTTATTTTAAAACAGTTATTTTAAATTTGAATATTTCACAATATTACTGATTTACTGTATTTTTTAATCAAATAAATGCAGCCTTGATAAACATAAGAGATTTTTTCAAAAAACATGTTAAAAAATAACACATTAGCAACTACCAAACTTTTGAACAGCAGTGTACTTTCTTCTGTCTATGAAGCACAAGATAATTGGCACAGGTGCTATATCAAGCTGGGGAAAAAACACCTTAAAAGTACAACATATTCCTGAAGTTTTCTGAAGTCACGAAGGCTTTATGTGACAAACAGGCTAAAAAGTTTCTGAAAATCTTCCCACCTGTAGCAAATCTCATTTGCAGATTTGCATATTCATACCGACGTTGTAATTGGTGACATCAAACCTGGCATAACGCATGCCAATTTGCTAGATTTAAATTTGAAGGAGATCTGAGAGCTACAGCGCATTTTCTGTAAATAAAATAACATTTTCATCTGTTCCATGAACAAAGTTGTCCTATGCTTTATAAGACTTGGAATGTTGTGCAAAAATCATATGGACTACTTTATGGTAAAAAATAAATAAATCAATAAAAATAAACAAAAAACCAGCATATACACTATATTGCCAAAAGTATTGGGTCGCCCCCTTCTAATGAACAGGTTTGACTACTTTAGTAACTTCCATGAGTACAAATCTTAATATTTAAGCATATAATGATATTCTAGGGAATTGTGTGCTTCTAATTTTAAAGCAACAGTTTGACTACTTACTAAAGTAGTCAAACCTGTTCATTAGAAGGGGGTGACCCAATACTTTTGGCAATATAGTGTACATTCTGCTTACATCTCCCAAAAAGTTTGGACGACATGAGAGTGAGTAAATGATGACAATTTTCATTTTAGTTTGAACTTTTTCTGTATCATTGCTAATTATAACAACAATTCCTTTTCTAGTGTGTGTTTTGCAGCAGCTTCATCTGTGGGTTCAGACGGTTGTGATGTAGATGATGGCCATTTATAGCTTTGCTCTGTGGGGTTAGGCAGAATGTTCAACAGGCTCACTTACAAACACACAATCACGCACACAGAGGAGAAAGGTCAAAATGTATCAAAGTACACTGGGTACATTCACACATACACACACCAAAAAACAAATTTGCCACGATCCAGCTGCACCCTTCCCTTTCACACACACACACAGCTGCCAAGCCCTGACACCAATCTCATCTCTCGAGCTTCTGGTCTGCTGTTGCCACGGCAGCAGTCAGAGAGAGAGAGAGAGAGAGAGAGAGAGGGAAAAATAAAAGTGGGAACAGAATGCAGTGAAAGGGACGAAAGAGCATGACAGAGTATGAGATGTAAGTAAATAAGTGAACGATAGGGTGCAAAATAATGAGTGAATGTTGCAGTAATCAGTAAGTGAACAAATATCAAAGAGTCATGGAATTTAGAAGAGAATAGATATAAAAAGGCAGGAAAACTGAATGAATACATGCATTAAAAAATCTAAACAATTGAGTGATTAATGGAAGAATAAAAAACTGAAAAAATGAGTAATCAAATAAATAAATTAAATAAATAGAGCTGAATGACAAAAAAAGTTGAAGTTGAATGACAAAATGATTGTGTGTGTGTGTGTGTGTGTGTGTGTGTGTGTGTGTGAGAAAATGGGTACATGAAAGAAACAAAACAAAAAAATGTTATTAAAATATATCAAATATCCAAATTAGTAAAAAAAAAAAAAATTCATATAGTTTACAGAAATTATTAAAATTATATATATATATATATATATATATATATGAATTTAAAACTGAATTTGAAGATCAGGGTAAATTTAACTTATTTTGTCTTCTGGGAAACATGTAACTATCTTCTGTAGCCTTTGAAGGGCAGTACTAAATGACAAAATATGATATTTAGGCAAAATAAGAAAAATGGACACATCTCCATTCTGTTCAAAAGTTTTCACCCCTTATTTGTACGTTTTCTGAGAGGAGTACCTTTTTCTCTGCTCACTACTGGACGACTGCTGCTGCTTCTCACCACAATTTGTAGGTCTATTGTTGCAAAGTGCAGCATTCCAGCTTTGTGTATATTCATATTGAATTCTCCATGGCATGAGTCCAAACCAGTGAAATATGATTTTCAAACCCATACTGATGAAAACAAAACGATCGCGCTGACAGACATTTGTAAAGCATGTGCATAAGACGCACCTCTCCGAGAGTGCGCAATCTCCCTATAAAGTACATTATTGCGAAATATGTCTTGGCGAGATTCACACAATCATAATCTGCTATGTCTTACATGAACGTTTAGTTAATGGTTGAGGAACAATTTGATGTGTAACATTATATTAGATCCATGCTTTACAGTAGGTCTTAATATAGATCTGTTTCAGTGTTAATCAAACATTAAAAAAAAGACGGAATCACTCACTGCTCTTGATTAAACTACTGTTTATTTGTATGTTTTTTGTTATTTTTAATAACAAAGATAAAATAAAAAAATAGCTAAATTGTGATAAATAATATAGTAATTATTATTAAGAAAAGAATTAGAGGAAAATTTGCAACGTTGCTTGGTGATTTTGCTGTGGAATCTTCAGAAAACTTTAACTGGATATTTCTCATCGCATTCAAATGGCTGTAGCTCAGTAATATTTTATCCGACTCCAAAAAGTCATATATCATTTTGAAGGTATTTAAATGGAGAATGGAAATAAAAAGAACTCGTTTTTGAAAATTTGCTCATTCTGACTCATTTTGCCGGCACGTGTCACATATATAAAAATTTTGAAACAATATAAATAATTATATTACATTATAAATACAAATACAAAAATATTAATGTAAAAAATAATATCAAAGAAATACAAACAAACTGAATGAGTAAATAAACTGAAACACATCAATGACATCTAACAGCAGTGTGACTTTGAACAGTCTCCACAAATGTGTTTATATGTGAGTTTATGTTGTTAAAAATACCCTCAGTCTGGTGTAGCATCTCTCTCTTTTAAGCGCATCAATTGGTAGTCAGTGTTTCAAAGCGTGACATTTTTGTATGGAGGATCGATCGTACATGACACTCTTTTTTTTCTCCCCTTGCCACTAGGGGTCAAATATATGCTATGTTCTTTCTTTGACTGCAGCAAGAGAGAAGCAGCCTGTTACTACAAACATTAATCAAAGGAAACCACGTTGTTTTCCGCAACTGATGTTTGTACTTTTTTGCTCAGTCCTTTCAAGCTGAAGTTCCTGGCCTTCTCCCTGTGCGCATGTTTCATTTCCTGTCCAATCTGGCTATTATGAGCAACATCTACATGATACGAGCACAACAAACAAGCATCTGCAATGACACAGCTAAGCAAACAATTCTTGGAAATCCAAATACGCTTGCTCATTACTGCAAATTAGACCTGATGTTTGCCCTGTGCATCCACTGTTAGAAGAAAAAGCCTGCAGGAATGCAACACAATAAAGATGTTGTTCAAATATAACTAGTTTAGTAAACTTTACGGCATAGGTAGCACAAAAAAAGCATCATGCATGCAACCTGCTGAGCTGATACAGTTCCAAAAACTTAAGTACATATTTGTTCTTATTTATGTTTGCCCCATCTGTTCTCACATCATTGCTTTCTCATAATTTACTCTCATTGATTTCCTTCTTTCATATCCATTTATGTGGCTTCTCTTTTATTTTTATTTCTGTCCCCAAAGGGTTCAGACAGCGTTAATCCTTCTCCTCTGTTCTCTCGCCCTCCATCAATCTCATTTCTTCTCTCTCTCTCTCTTGCAGTGTTGATCATTAAGATAACAGATTTAGCTTGTCTCTCACTTATAATAGATATCGCCAGGACAACAAGCTGCATGCCAGCTCTGTCAAAAACGGACACGTTTTAGCCCCGTGTGCACATTCATACACACACACGCAGTCTGCCAACGAATCTCTGGAAAAAAAGATCTGCTCACAGACATTGAGTCTGTCAGTCATTTGTGTGGAACAAAACCCAAGCTGTTCCTGCTGGTAAAGACTGGGATGATGTCCACAAAAATGTTTTTGATATAAAATACCAAAAAAATCATCGTATTCGTCACACTTTCTCTTATTGGCCAGATAAGAATGTTAAACTTTAAAAATACATTACTCTTTTTAACATTGGTGCAAGCATCACTAACTATTGCTCATACTTAGATTTAGGGATTGTAAAAAATAAAATGAGGTCCACTTGTAATGTTCACAAGATTTTTACATTAAAAAAAAAAAAAGAAGTAATCAGCTATTTTCTGTCCCTTTCATCTGAACGCTCTGTTTGGATAGGAGTGGTGCATTCTATACATGGTAGTAAATGCCCAGTGGTATGAAATCATTATACTTGTCACACTTTAGGTTAAAAACGTATAAATACTCCGTACATATCAAACTATCTGTAACAGACAAAGCAATAATGACACATGATAAAAACACTGTAACTCAAACTTGTGTTTTGCGACATTACTGTTGTATCCTATTTAGTTGGCACATCATTATCTTTTTGTTTCAATATCTCTGAAAATCCTGCACTGAATTTTGTCTTGTTTAAAAACAAATCTGTGGTAAAATGAAGCAAACAAATGACCAGGTGCTTACTGACACAATCTGAAACTTTATTAAAAATAAAGTTTATCCACTCTTTCCTAATGTTTTCCACAACTTGGCACTGCACAGCGTCTTACCCTCAGAGCCATCTTTTGGCTGCTGAGAAAGCCTGTGTTTGCCTATCTTGTTATTTACCTACTATATGCGCAAATAGAAGGCGGCGTTGATCTTCTTCTGCGGGTCTTTCGTTGCACTATGACGTCATGATGTGAAAAATTCCAAAATGGGTCGCTTTGGCAGCTCGGTTTCAGTATAAGCTGTTTTTAGACTAATGAGAAAGTTTTGATTTCTGAAACTTACACCGTGTTTACACTGGATGCGACAGTTGTCGTATTGCGCCACGCCGCAACAGCTAAAGTCTGTCTACACCTGGACGTGACAAAGCGACCGTTGAAAAATCATTTTGTCGTGTCGCACCGCGAAACAACCTGTGTAGACTGATTATAATGAGTTCTATAGTATTTTGTTGCACCACGCCGCGCTGCTCGTGTCTGGTGTAGACACGATGTAACAATCAGTTAAAAATACTTAAGTCAACCAACAAAACATTCTAAGAATTAACTAAAAACATAATAACAACCACCTAAAATACCCAGTCAACCACCCTGGACATCTTAACAACCACCAAGAACATCATAGGGGTGCTCCGAT